>JBBMOL010000073.1:0-2400000 GCA_037954665.1 Laguncularia racemosa
TTAGGCTTAGAAATTTTTAGAAAAACCCCAAAGACGTTAAGAACTTAAATCAAAAGAGTTTGCAAGAATTAAAATTCATCAACAAATCTAAAGGTTTTCAAAAAAGCGAATTACGGCTTGTTTGATCCTGAGTAGCTGGTACGTAGGCACCCATTCGGGTCAACCCCCTAAAATGAATAAAAAATCATTTTTCTTGAAATAAATTAAAAAACATAAAAGTAACAATGACACAATGAAACACATTTCTAAAGATGAACAATTTTAAGAGATCAGGTGGTAACCGCATAGGTTTTAATAGGTTAGCCTCCGGACCTAGAAAATCTGGTTTTCCCTTTTCCTCTTTTCACAAAAACGAAAAGAGGAAATAACGACGACTAGTAGTCCAAATTAAGACTAATCCGCTCCTTTAGTCTTAATTCAACTTTCCCAACAACAGTTGGGTGGCGACTCCAAAAATCAAACGAAATTCCTAATTCAAGTCGAGGATCTAGATTAGATGAGCATAGGGTTTAGTTTAGATCGGATTAGGAATGGGAATCCAAAAATTAGACTCGACAATGTGTAATTAGGATTTGAGTCAAGAGTGAGGCGATAAGTGCATAGGAACGACCAATCCAAGAGGCTAGATTGCATTCTGTAATGAGTAAGTACCATAATTCATTTCGATATGATAGAATTAGCAATTTCTATAGGAAAATAATGAGTAATGAGGATTAGGATTGTTAGAATTACATTAGGGTTAGAAAGGTTTAGGAGCTTCAAAATTTAGAAACTATACTTATAGTAAATAAAGAGATACACGGCCTCTCAACATGGCTATGTTGTAACAGTGATAAAAACGTAAAGTGGATAGAGAGACATACGGTCGCTCAACACGACTGTGTTTTGCCCATGTTGAGTTTAAACATTTATAGAAATGTACACAACCGTTAGCACAACTGTGTACTACCTCGTGTTCACCAACATGACCTTCAACATGGCCACGTTGAGTTGAAAAGTTTTCCTTTCTGTCTTATTTCATTGAAACACAATTCTAAAAGCATGCATGAATAGTAAGATACATGGTCCCTCAACATGACCGTATCTTGCACGTGTTGAGTTCAAAGAGTCACAAAAATGTACACGGCCTTTGGCACGACTGTGTATTACCCCGTGTTCACCAATTTTAATGATGGAAAAATATGGTGATCAGCAGGCGAAGGGATAGAGAGATCGAAATACACATTTGGAGAGACATGAAATGAGTTTTGAGGAAGAGGTTTGTATCGGAACACTATAGGAATGAGTTATTTATGCGTCTCAAGACACTGAGATAGGGGGGTAAAACAGTGAATGACTATGTACAGGAGTTTGAGACACTAGTGATTAGATGTGGATCAGTTGAACCTCTTGAACAAACCCTAGCACGTTTTGTATCTGGGTTGAAGTATGAGATAGCTTATGTAGTTGAGCTTCAGAGATATAGTACACTTGATGATGCTATATAGTTAGCCTTGAAAGTGGAAAGACAAAGGCAATCCTATTCATTCCAGGTTACTAGGAGTAGGCCCAACACTAATTCAAAGCCCATGGGGGTTGTTGGTCAGTTGGATGGGTTAAAGGGAGCAGGTGAGCATTTCAGGGTTGTAGACGAAATTATCCTTACTACAGAAAAGGAGAAAAATGTTTCTAGGAAAGGCAAAGAGGTAGTTGGATCTGATTTGGGGCAGATGGTACAAGGGTCAACCAGTGGGAAGATGCGCCAGATTAAATTTTTCAAATGATGGGATTTGGACATATAGCTACGCAGTGTCCCAATAAAAGGGTGATGGCCGTCATGGAGGGTAATGAGGAAGATGATGAGGAAGAAACTGTTGAGCCTATAGATTTATCCTTAGCTTTACAGGAGTATTATGATGATGAACATGCTAAAACACATAGGGATAAAAAGGGAGGAAAATACTTACCCATTAATGTGTTACACCGGGATATAACTATTTCTCCAGATACCAGGGATATACAGAGGGAGAATCTATTCTACACACCTTGTCAGATTCGAGGTAACCTATGTATGCTTTTTATTGATAGTGGTAGTTGTACTAATGTCATATCTATTGCATTGGTAGAGAACTTACAATTAACCATTAGCTCTCATCCTAACCCGTATAAAGTGCATTGGTTGGACAACCGAGGTAGTTTGCATGTTACACAGCGAGCAATGGTACCAATCAGTATAGGAGATCGGTAAAATGATGAGATTATCTGCGATGTGCTTCCTATGTATGCATTTCATTTACTATTGGGTTGGCCATGGCTATTTGATAGAAAGGTGTTACATGATGGGTTCAGAAACACTTACATGTTTCAAAAGGATGGTATTAGGATTTTATTGACTCCTTTGTCTCCGTCTAAGGTGCGATCTTTCTAGGAACTAGTCAGAAGCACATGTAGTTCTTCCAAATGTTCAGCCAACAAGCCATTCCAAACATCAGGTTTCAATCTAGGAAAAGACCCTCTAGATTTGAGGGCAAATCTTTCAGAAGCCCGAGGAGATGATGGGAAAATTTCCGGCACCTTCGACACTTTCAGAACTCGATTTAGATGATGATCCAAATAACTCATATTTTACTTTATGTCTATTATTCTAATAAGTATTTGAGAAATAATCTTACAGGTACAATAATAATTCTCCATGGGATGCTAATATGTCTTACAATAGTTGATGGACACAGAACATTTTCAGATTGACAATCAAAGACCTGCTGCGATTGTTTTCCATTCCGAGGCATTGGTTCATGAAGACTTATGATATTTTGTACTTTGTAATTGTTTTATGAACTATTTTAGGTTGCATTTTCTTTTGGGACACTTTCATTTCATTGTAATTTTCATTTAGGACTAGCTACCTTAAAAGTGGCAAACTTATAATTTTAACCATTTTCTAACCCTAGGAGTAGCAAGTATAAATACTTGCTTATAGTATGGTTTGAGGAGGCCATTTTTGCATATTAGAAACAAACACTTCACGTGTGGGAATTAGGGTTCATCTTAGTTCAAAACCTCTTATCAATTTCAACCTAAGAATTGGAATTGTGGCGAGTGCGACAATGGGAAATTATGAGTCATATCGATTTCTTTCTTTGTTGTTTTTCATTTCTTCTCTAGTGAGTCATATCTAGGGTGGATTTGAAGTTTCTTGGACTTATTTGTGAGTGTAATTCGTGAACAATTGTCTTGTTAAGATTGATTGTTCTTTTAGTACTTGAACTATACATCATTTTAGTGTTGGCGCGCATTGGAATTGAAGGAAGAGTGGAAATCATGGTTTTGTTGCTTCCTTTTTGATCTGATTTTCACGTGGATCTCTTTCCATTTGTTGTCACTTGGTGAAGATTACAAATAGGGATTGCAATTATATCATTTGATCTACATTTTCCATTCAAATTTCATAGGGGTTTCACGTGATTTATGAACCCATTGGACTGGTTTTTATGATTGATTGTGAATTTTTTTTCTTGAGTCATTTGATTGTGCTTAAACTTGATTTTGGGCACATCAGTGATATTTGCTACACATAAAGTAAGATAATAACTAGTTGCTTATGAATTAATATTGGGTTGTATGTGTTATGATTATGTGGCATGCACATTTATACCTGGCGACTATAAATCGAGTTTTAGCTCACCTCTTATGGGACATATGCTAAGGATGATTTAAAACCTTATGATGCTGTTGGCTATGAATTATATTTTAACAGTAGACAATATGATCTTAGCTTTGACTATTATGATGATTAGAAGAGGATTGACCTAGCATGGTGGTTATGAATGATGGAAGTAGTTATAGTTTATTATGGTTTTGAAAGGCTATATGTTAGTTTATGCTTCTTTGTTTTGACTGCTTTTCTAGGTGTGTTATGTTACTTAGATTTTAGCTTGTGTGAGCTATTATTAGAATTATGGGCATAACAAATTTATTGCATTTATAATTTACTAAACTTGTTTAATAGAATATAAAATACATATGGTGCTAAAATTATCAATAATTTAGTTGTATAATTATATTTGTATAAATCATAACTAAGCTCATCAATTTTTTTGCCATTGAATCGAGGATAGGGATTTAAATCCAATTATGTTGGCTAGAAAGTAACTTAAGACTTGATATATATATATATATATATATAATTTCCCCCCAATTTGGACACACTCATACTCGAGTAAGGGAAGACAATTTTGAAGACCTAACTTTTACAAATTGTAATAAGAACTTATTAAATATAGCAAAACTATTTCAAATTGGTAAATAATCAAAAGATAACTGTTACTAACCTTTTTATCAATGGTGGACCTAGGTAGGGGCCAATAACCACCCCCTAAACGAACTAAAAAGAAAAAAAAACTTGGATAAAATATTAAATATTAAAATTTATAAAAATGAAAAATTTATGTATGGTTTGCCTTATCTCTATCTTAGGGATGTCATAACGACACTACCTTCAGGTATCAAGTCAAGAGGTTTTGATAAATTTAGATGTTAGAATAAGACCTAAAAGGTGGGTTGTTACAACTTTGGAAAAATCACCCTACTTCCTAACCTAGCTTTCCTTATTTATTATTATTTTATGGTATATTATTTCCTAATTTTTAATTTAACGGGTATATCTTACCTAGTTTAATTAAATAGTGTAATATACACATTTAGATATGTTACCTATGATATATATTTGATAGATTATAATATTTTAAAATGTATTATCATTTATAAATATTGTTTTTATATGTCATTTAGTCTACTTCTAACTTCTATTATATATCAAAACTCAATATTCAAGTTTTTGATAAATAATGAATTAAATCATTTTCCCATATTCATAATAAAATTAACCCACCTATATTTCTTATTTTACAAAATAAACTTTACTAGTTCATGTCGACTTTATTTTGTGACCATGTCATAAAGTTTAGCTTAGTTTGGAGAACATTGGCGTGAGTCCTAAATTTAGTAGTTTAGAACCATAGGTATCACATAAATTCAATGAATTAGTTAATTTAGAGTTTAAGTAATTTGGTTCCATATATATATATAAGGTTACAAGCTTTAGGATTTCCACATTAGATTTTATGGTTGCATATATTATTCTAGACTGTCACTTTTTAATATTGCATTTTCTCGAGTAGTATGTTTTAAGTCACGGTTTTAAATATTTATTATTTGTTGTTGTACATTTATATGGTTACTTTTTATAACTTATTTAATTTAGCATAAAAGTTTGTTCTCAAAGGTTGTGGAAACAATTGTAGTGAAAGAGTGATTATTAAAGTGTCTTACTGAGTTAGTCCAATATTAGGTTTATGTGATTGTTAGAGTGTCCTATTGTGCTTAAATGTACAATAATGCTACATGGTAATCTTTGCAAGTTTGTGCAATGGAGTTAGGTTTTAAATTCAATAGATGCTATATGTTTGGTAATTTTATTTCATGGTTAGGTGTTGTATATATTTATCATTAGCAGCATTTTGATTAGTATAAATTTTACAAAGATTAAGACTTTATGTTCAAACTCTTTACTTAAACAACAATAAGTTTTTATAGTAGTTAGAATGAAATTGGTTCTTGGTTCATTTCTCATAGGTGGTAATTATTATATTAGAGTTTGGGAGATTATTTTTATTATATATAATGTCATTCATAGGTTACTAAGGAAGCTTATAATTTTATCTAAACTTCATCATATGGAGAACAAATGCTTTTTGATTGTGTAGCATGGGTTTTCTTTCTTTCTTTCTTTTTTTCTTTTTTTTTTATTGCACTATTCGGTATTAGTTTTGAGTTAGCTTTGCAAAATTTCATAAGATTTCACAACTAGGTTTCATTTGTTTAAGAACCCACATTTTTTATATTACATATAAGATTTTACAATTTTATAGTGTTCAAATATTTATTTTGGTGTTTCGTTTTGAAGAAATTCTTATAAGCTGTAACTTAGGAAAAAATTACAAGGAACCAACATCTAAAGTAAAGTTTAAATAGAGTATTAAAGTTTCAAGTAGTTAAAATAAATGAGTATTATTATACTATGTAGTTAAAATAAATAATTAAATTTTAATTGGTTAAAATAAATGATCAACATTATTCTAAGTGGTTTAAATAAAAGATTTTGTTATTATCCTGTCAATGAGTCATATTAGCTCAATTTAATAATATTATATAATGGCATTATGTTAATCCTCTATTTGATTATATATTCGAACTTAATCCTAAGCATTAATCTCATCGCTTGTAATATTTCCTTGTAACTTGTTTTATTGGTTATCTCGAATGACATGTTGCTTTAAAAATAAGATTAACTAAGCGGGATTTTTATAAGTTAGTGTGTCAAAATTGCAAGGCGCTATGGAGAAATACCTCATACAAATCTTTAGACGATTATATAGGTAAAAAGCTACAGTAATGTTTTAAGTTTAGTAATTTACCTTAACGATAACAATTTACTTAAATTTGACCAGAAATGATGTTCATGTTTGTTAAATTTTATTAAATGTCCTAGTCAAAAGATACATGTTAATTGCAAAAAAATTTTAATTAAGAGAAGATTTTTCTTAAATCTGCGCACTAAAATTGTAAGGCATTGATAGACAGATATTTTAAACGAATCATTTGAACATTATCTTAGTAGGAGCGAATGAGCGATACTTATGTTTTTAGTACATTACCATGACAGTAAATTTTATCTCGAAATAATGTCTATGATCATTAAAAACTATATTTCGCAAAGCAATGACCATACAAAATATATTTATGTATCATATATTTACATCACTAGTTCGCCACACATGCCCATGCTCATCTACTTGAGCTGCACTCAAGCATTAGTTAAAATCTTTCCTCGTTGCAATCATTTTCAACACGGATCCTCAAGTGGTCTAGTTCAAATCTTGTTGCAAAAGTGCTTGACATACCATCCCATCCTCTTGATAAAACCTTTCATTCATTTGGGACACGTTTTAACTTTAATTTCACAATATGAAGGCAGTTCTTAGGAAGTTCGATTTGTTTGAATAAGTATGATACAGAAAAATTATTCAATTGAAAACATAATATGATGGCAACAACTAATGATATTTTGATATATCTCCTATTAAAAAAAAAAAAACATTTTCATATTCCTAATAGAGTAAATTAGGTCTCTTTTCGGAATATTTTTTTTTTTTTTTTGGGCTAAAATCTCTCATGGGAATTTATAAACTCAAATTTGGAAATTTAGGTGCAGGCATACAAAGACAAAATATGCTCTCTGTAGTGATTTATTCTTTCTATTTTTTATACTTCCCTATTCTCTCTCCTCGTTCCAAAATACATTTAATTCCTTCTTTATTCAAAGCCTATATGCATACTTCAATAAACAAATTTATCCAACCTTTTAAGAGACAAGGTCATGCTAGTTGTTGCTTTAGCTGAAAGTATGCAATATATTGTATAATTAATATAAACAATGCAATATAGTATACAGAATATTATCTCTAACGTTTAACATATAACTATATGAAATATAATATATCATGTCACATAAATATTACATATTATATATACCATATCAACGTTATCTATACTATATAACATATATAATAAATATAATAGATACCATATGACATAATATATAATATATTATTTGTAATTAAAGATTATCTATTATACATAATATAATAGATAAAATCATATATCATACGTATAATGTATATGACTATGATATATGCGTAATAATATACAACATATCGTATATCTAACAATCTATAAATGACATATATTACATGATGTATATTGAATCATGTTATATATTATACCAAGCAATAGTTATGCTAAATTCAATTATATATACGTTATGTATCATATTATACAAAATATAATGTATAACTTACTCATTATTATCATATACAATAAATCATCTATATTATACGCCGTATATATTGAACTCTATTAATATGTTATTCATGATATATATCAGGTATGCTAATTTGAATTATGTGCGTGTATGTATGATAAATCATATTATATATAGGGAAAATTACTCTACAGGGTTAAGTCCATCGGTTAACAATGCAATTAGTTTGAGCTGACATAACTATTGTCTAACATATGGTGCTGATGTGGCATTGATATGGATATTTCATATCAAAAAAAAAAAAAAAGAAAAAGAAAAAGTAAACGCTATGTTAATGTCATGTCAATAATACGCTAATGCCATATGTCAAATAACAAGTACATCAGCTCAAACTTATAATAGTATTATACGTTGAGTGGATATTTCATACCAAATAAAAAGAAAAAATAAATGCCACGTCAATGCTATGTTAGCAATACATTAATGCCAAATGTCAAATAGCAAGCACATTAATTTAAACTAATGGTGCTATGATGATTAAGTAACGAGATCCTTTATTTAAAACAGTTAGCATGATATTAATTTTTATTTTAAGTATTTGAAAATTTGATTTTCTATTTAAATTTTATCCTAAATACTAATCTCCTTTAGTATAATTTTAATATATAACTACTCCCAGTAATAAGCAAATATATCATATGTAACAAGAGATTATCAATAACATGTAATTTATTAGTTTTTCCTTATATATTTACTAATACATTATACACTCTACACCACACATGTTATATACTATAAGGAAAAAATATACATTGAACGTACAATATATATAAATAACAAATCACACGTATGTAATATATGGTATATGTGAAATATATATATATATATATATATATATATATCTTATAATAAATGACATATATGTAATAACATAGAAAATATGGTATATATCATAGATGTGGATCTTTAAATTATATTATATATTATAATAAATTACATTATATATTAAAATGATATTAGATTTCACTAAATTGTATTGCGTATGTATGTGTGTGTGGACCATATTTATTTTTATATAAAAAATTATGTTATAGAAACTATAACATGATATATACCTGGAAAATTAGCAAGGGAAGGGTTGATTACTAGAATTAGGTAACTTCATGATGACCATCTATCGGACCACCTTTTATAGTATTGATTTTATTTAGAGAGGCTTTATTCCACCATCTATTGCCATTCAATTTGAATTATTCAAATCTTAAAAATTATAACTTTTATAATTATTCAATACTATGTATGAATTGAACCTTAAAAATATAAAATGAGCAAACTTGGTCAATCTGTCTATTATTACCCAAACTACATCCTACTTCTCCCTAGTGTTTAGGAACGTTGTAACAAAATCCATTGTCACATGCTCCCATTTCCACTCCAGTGCTAGAAGAGGCTATAATTCTCCAGCTGGTCTTTGATGTTCTATTATAATCTACTGGCATGTGAGGCATCTAGTTACATATTCTGCTATTTCTCTCTTTATTTTTCTCCACCAATAACAACTCTTCATGTCCTTGTACATTTTGGTACTTCCAGGATATATTGTATAGGTGGAGTGATGTGCCTCTTTCATTATCTCTCTCTTCAATTTTGCATCATTTGGCACACATAGTCTTGTTTGGTACCTTAAGGTCCCTTCTGCATCTAAGTTAAATTCTAGTGCCTTGTCTTGTTCCATTCTACTCTTGACCTCTTAAATGTCCTTATCTCCCATTTGACCAGTTTTAATCCTATCCATTATGGTTGGCTGAATCTTTAAAGTAGCCATTCTTGCTCCCACTTCTTGTGTTAAAACTTCTAGCTCCAATTTGCACATGTCGTTTAACAACTCTTTCTGTGAAGTGATGAGAGTGATTACATTGCCCTATTTCTTTTTGTTGAAGGCATCTACCGCCACATTGGTTTTTCCTAGATGGTATTGTATTTTCATATCGTAATCTTTGATTAATTCCAACCATCTCCTCTGTCTCATGTTCAACTCTTTCTGCGTAACTATGTACTTCAGGCTTCTATGGTCAGTGAAGAATTTACACCTTTCTCCATATAAGTAATGTCTTAATAGTTTCAAAGCTAACACTATAGTTGCCAATTCCAAGTTGTGAGTTGGGTAGTTCTTTTCAGATGGCTTTAGTTGTTGAGGTGCATATGCTATCACTTGACCACCTTGCATCAATACATACCCCAACCCTTAAACTGAGGCATCACTATAAACTACAAACTCTTCTCCACTCTTGGGCAAAGTCAAAACTGGTGCCAACACCAGTTTCTCTTTGAGCATTTGAAAACTGGCTTCACATCTATCATCCCATTTGAATTTCACATTCTTCTTTGTTAATCTGGTGAGATGAGTTACTATCTTGGAAAACCTTTCTATAAATCTCCTGTTGTGGCTTGCTAGACTCAGGAAGCTTCCTACCTCTATAATTGATTTTGGTTTATGCCAGTCTACTATCGCTCTCACCTAATCTAGATCTACAAATATTCCATCTTTGTTTACCACATAACCCAAAAAGACTTCTTGTTCTAGTCAAAATTCACATTTACTGAATTTGGTATACAACTTCTCATCTTGTAGCCTGCCCAATACTAGTCTCAAGTGCTCTTCATGCTCCTTAATGCTTTTAGAGTATATCAGGATATTATTTATAAAGACGATTACAAACTTATCTAGGAAATACTTGAATACTCTGTTCATTAAATCCATGAATGCAACTGGTGCATTCGTTAGTCCAAAGGGCATCAACGAAAACTCATAGTGCCCATATCTAGTCTTGAATGTTTTTTTTTTTTTTTTGAATGTCCTCTTCTTTGATTCTTAATTGGTGGTAGCTTGATCTCAAGTCTACTTTAGAGAACACCCGAGCTTCCTACAACTGGTCAAATAGGTCATCTATCATGGGAAGAGGATATTTGTTCTTGATTGTAACCTTATTTAACTCCTTGTAGTCTATACAAAATCTCATGCTTCCATCTTTCTTCTTCATAAATAAGATTGATGCACCCCAAGGAGAGATACTAGGTCTTAGAAAACTGTTATCTTGTAGCTCTTGTAATTGTTTCCTTAATTCTTCCAATTCCACTGTGCCATCCTATAGATTGGTTTTGATATGGGTACTGTACCCTGTACCAAGTCGATATTGAATTCTATTTCCCTGACCGGGGGTAAACCAGGAAGGTCTTTTGGAAACACATCAGAGAATTCCCTCACTATTAGTACTCCTTCCATCTTAACTTCTTGACTGGCTTCAACAAATATGGCTGCCAATACACTTTTTCCCCACATCTCATAAGTAGGCAATCTAGTAGGTCTTTATACTACTAACTCATATTCAAAATATCCATCCCCTGATATATTAAACTACACCACTATGTTGTAACAGTGAATGGTGGCATGATATTTTAATAGCTAATTGACACCCAATATAATGTCAAACTCTATCATTTCTAATACCATGAGGTCTGCTGGCATCACCCTACTATGTATTTCTATTCTTATTCCTCTGCATACCCTATTTATCCTTCCTCCTACTCTCAAAGGAATACTAACAACTAGGCAGTCATTCATATTTTTGACATCCAAAGCACATGCACAGACAAAATTCTCAAACATACTGGATATAGACGCACCAGTATTGAATAGCACATATGCATTCCAAGAGTGTGCTGGAAGTATAGTTGCAATGTTGTCTACATCTGGGATATCCTAGTGTTGCTGTTAATGAGTGGCAAACACCTTAGTACAAACTCTTTGTCTAGGACCTCCTGCCTTTGGTCTACCTCCCTATCCTCTCATTGGAGGTCTAGCTACCTGTTGAATTGGTCCTGCTTGATGTTTGATTTGTCCCTAAAGACAATTGACTACCTTGTGTCCCCTCTGGTTGTACACATAATAGAAGATTAAGGGGACTAACCTTTCAGTGCAATGTCTGCTAATGTGCCTAGTCTTCCTACAAGAGAAACGTACCCTATCTAGTCATCTGCACTCTCTTAACTCATGAGGTCCATAACATCTAGGACATTTAGCATTTAGGCCTATTGCAGTGAGTGCCAAAGGCACTTGTTTGATTTGGAGAGGAAGGGCTACAGCTCTCAATGTTTTGCTTTGCAGCAGGTAATGTCTTTTACCCTCGTTATGCCCTATTCTACTAGAGGCAGGTCTTTTTCCCAAAGCTATTGTTGATCTGTAACTCCTCTGTTCTTCTATAATTTTCTTATTCTACTCAAGATACTTAGCTTTGTCTACCATTTCAGCATATGTATTTAGTTGAAAGGCCCCTATTGCAAGTTGTAGGTCCAAATCCAAACCTCTTAAGAATCTTCTAGCTCGAGACCTATCATCATTACGTACATTTTCGAGAAGGAACTAAATGAGGCGATTCAGCTCTGCTTCATACCCTTCAACTGTTCGGTTCCCCTGTTCGCAGTTGTAGTATTCATTCTCCATTTTATCTCTGGAGCTGCTGGGGAAGTATCTTTAATAAAACAGCTCTTTAAACACCACCCAGTTCATGCATTCCACGGCAATCTTAGGAATTGAAGCCCACCAATTTGCTACAATTCATTTTAGCATGAATGCAACATAATTTACTTTCCTATCTTCTAGTATCTAGAAGGTAGCAAATGTCTTCTCAATTTCCAGTACCTAATCCTCAACCTCGATTGGATCATCCACTCTAGGGTTAAACTCTTTAGCCACTCTTATAAACCTATCAAAGCTTGTGGGTTCATTAAGAGCTTGGTGTTGTTATGCCAATAGTCCCACCAGATGGTTCATAGTATACAATAGTTGAATTGTCTCTTCAGCCATTTAACCTCTTTCCCCTTGTGGCTGTGAGTGCTGAACTTTCTCCTTATTAGGGTTATCACGTTTAGTACCCCTTCTAACTCCTGATCTAGTGATTCTTCTTAGAGGCATTTTGTTTAAGAAGAAACAACTGAATCTACTTGAGTTAATATCAGTCATGGTTAGTGTCATAGTGTGTAAGTACATACACATATACCATTACACATGGGTCTACTCATATATATAACTTAATAGTTAGAAGAATGCAAGTAAAGTAATAATACAAGAAAATAATTGCATAATTAAGTAAACGCACCATATTTTACCCGTTCTCTTCATGTCTCACTATCTTACAGATTCAGTGCTTAACTCCTCTAAAGATTATATCTTAAGCTCTATTGTTTAAAACTTATGTCTATTGATCATCGCTTAGTCCTAAAGATCATTACCTATGCTTTCCAGGATCAATAACCTATGCTTTATAGATCAAAACATAAATCATAAGGATCATCAGCCTATTCTTTATAGATTTAAGCTTAAGTCCCTAAAGATCATAGAACCTAAAGCTTTGATACCACCTAAGCTGTAACACCCCAAAACTTAGGCGGCGCTACTACCCGTCACGTGTCCTTATCTCACAAGAACACATTAAGGCTTTGAATCAACTTTAATATACTTTAACTTATAATTCTTATATAAAAATATTTCATATATCCTCAAAATTCAAATAATAACTTAAACCATGTCGAACATCTAACGCAGTGGAAGTCTTTGAACACAAAAATAACATCCTTAAAAAAAATTACTGCCTATCATAGCTAAATAATATAATCCTCCAAATCTTAATCACCATAATAATAATGGTAATCTTTGTCTTCCTCTCTCTATGGCTCACCCAAACCCAAGTCATCTTTTAGGTTCTCATCTCCCTCAACACCTGCATCTAAAAATAAGTTCCCTAAAGAGTGAGCTAATGCCCAGTACGTATAACACAAACACACACACATGAACAACATGGACAAGTGTCACAAACGTTATGCAATACTTAAACACAAACAACCATTTCATAAGACAATTTATGTCCACAAGCAGTAATAGGGTACTCATGACTCCCTTAATACACTTAACACACTAGAGAATGATTTGGTGATGAGAATTGCCACTATGGGCTCCACACCCATGATCCCGTAATCCTTAAACTTGGTGTTGGGAACTGCCAGTATGGGCTCCACACCCATGTACACTTAAACTTAGTGATGGGAATTGCCACTACGGGCCTCACACCCATGTACACTTAAACCTTAAACTTGGTGATGGGAATTGCTACTATGGACCCTACACCCATGTTCACTTAAACCTCTTAATCTGACATTCAACCTAGATCATTTCCAAGTACGACTCCACTAGGGACAACTTTACACAAGGATCATTAAGGTGCTCCCTAGGGATCTGCCACTACGGGCCCCTAGGCCGAACCAAGCACATACAACATACAACTTAAACACTTAAGCTAAATCATTCAATTAAATCAATTTCAACACATATATTAACTTAAGCAAACACAGAACAACATGCAAGTTACATGTACCTTGAATTTTAGCCTTAAGCACTTCCGGCCTTGGACTTAAGTAAATTTGAAATCTGTTCACATCAACAAGCTCTTCTTAGTACTTAATCTGAGATTAATATCATTCTTTTATTTCTCTTAATCCTATTTCTTTAATTTCTTTAAGGCCTTATTAGCTATCTAGGTTACGTGAAAATTAGTTTAATTTGAAGTTAAATAAATATATAATTAAGTTATACTTTATTCAACATAGCCATGTTAGAGATCGTGTTGTTCAACATGGTCTAGAGCACGACCGTGTTAGGGGTCGTGTATCTTTTAGTGTAAAACTTGGTTTCAATACGATCTAAACACGACTATGTTAGGAGGCCATGTTACCCTTTACTCAACACGGTCGAAACACGACCGCATTAAGAGGCCGTGTATCTTTCGATGCATCTTTCACACTCAACATGGTCTAAACACGACCGTGTTGAGAGGTCGTGTTATCCTTAACTCAACATGGTCGAAACACGACTATCTTAAGAGGCCGTGTATCTCTCGATGTATCTTTTGAGTTTAACACGATCGAAACACGACCGTGTTGGTAGGCCATGTTATCTTCGGAAATTTCTATGAACTACTAATCCTTCATTCTAATTTCTCCTAAGCCCAATCCTCTCTATTCCTAAGCTCGATTACATCTTTAAAACATGTAATTATAAATAAATTACATGGATTAGATTGCTTACTTCAAAAATTCCATGATCATATCCTTAAGTCGTTGATTCCCATTTCTCCTATCGTCCTTTTATTAAACTTCGTGTTCTGTATGAATAAACAACACTCATAAATTCCAATTCTAATAACCTAAATTGAAATCCATATAAGATTCTTTGCCTTTCGTACTTGAAATTAAGTTGCACCGTCTCCTTTTGTCATCTTAGGGTTTGTTTAGAGAGTGTTTGCATCTGCTATTTTATTGTGAGGGTTGAAAAAGAAGGAACATTAGGTCATTTGGGATTAAATACTCCCTATCACGAAATATCCAAATTGTCCTTCTAATTTTCTAAAATTTCATCACCATCCTTAGATCTTTGTGATAATATATTTATTAAATTAATAAATAAATTTTTCAGATATTATAGGAATATATTCTTTTAAAGGACATCAAATATGAGGAACCAAAATCTAACATAAACACTTCTACATTGTCCACGTTGCATTCGATAACAAGGAAATAATTAATTTGTCGTAGAGGGAAAAATAAATTTATCATTCAAACCAATTACAACTTTAACTTAATTTAGAAAAAAAAAAAATGACAATAATATTTGCATATATCAAATACATATATAGCTATATGGGCTAACAAGTCTCTTTCTCTCTCTCTTTATTTTCTATTTTTCTTGGGAGATGGGGGTAAAGGTGAATTGGATATCCTATCTTATAACCCAAGTTTTAACTAGAACCTACGGTCTAACTTGCTAACCTACTCGAGAACTTGTACTAGTTAAAGATGATTATTGGATGGGGGAATATTCATCTTACCTTTTAACTAGAGCCGATAACTCAAGTATTTCAAGAGGTTTTTATTTATTTTTTTTCCTAAAAATAGAAATTCATTCTATTAAAATTAGTATAAGAACTTTTTATTACACAAGGTATGAACCACCAACAAACCAACAAAAAAGATGGCTGTCTGAAACCACAATCTGTAACAGTACACCTCTTTTATAACTAAAGGTTGAAGTATTCTTCTAGAGGAACTTCTATTGTTCTTAAAATTATTATTATTATTATTATTTTATTAAAAGGACTATCCCAAGAGTTTAAGTCCTTCATTGCCCTTTGAGGAGTGTCTGTTCTTAAGAAATATTAAAATATGGCGATAGATATTGAAGTGATATCCTTTTCCCCCTCATCGACATAGTTTTCTCACTTTAAGGTGCTCAATGTTAAATTGACAATATTTAGATTATGAACAGCGTTTCAGATTAAAAAAAATAAAAAAGTTGTAATGTTGTCATTCCTGTTATCATTACGTTTTAGAAAATCTTTGTATTTTGGGATCAAGTGTCGTGTAACTTAGATAACAACTGGAGTAAGTAATAAACATTTTTCAATATAATGTTATTCTTATGCATTACACAAGGTTCTAAAGCTTTTTATCAATTTGGGCATAAATTATTAATAAATTCTATCTATTTGAAATGGAAAAAAAAAAAAAAAGTTACTCATAAGACAAGGTATGGTGGTACCGAACGGCAATAATGAATTTTTGCCATTATAATTTTGAGGCAATAGCGATATTGAACTTTTCTACCGTGGTGAAGTTTACGGTAGTTGACATATCTACCCTAATCTGTTACGTAACCGTAATTTTTTTTTTTTTTTTCACTAAACTCGCATAGTACAAAACATCAACAAACCTTTTAATTTTCGGTTCATTTTTTTTATTACTCGAAATAACTATTACACGTATGTCGTCACCTCAATATCAAATAGTTCACATTTGAATAAAATCTCCAACAATGCCTAGCGGCTAACAATAAATTACAAAGATGAAAAAGCCCATGAAAAGCATTTAACAACTATCGTACTACTAGGTAATGTAGCAGCATAAACGACTATATTATGGTTCTAAGTTAGGCTAACATTGCTAGTTCCTTGAATTTCTTATATATCTTTCAAATTTAATTGTAGCATAAGTGAAGTTATCTTACACCTAACATATAACATGGGTATCATGGGACTTGAAATTCTTGTAATATATAAAGATTAAATTCTGAGGCAATTTCAAGATATGTAAAGCTATATTACTCTAACGTGCTTTAAGCAAATAAGTGCCATAAAATTATAATCGAACCTACTTTATAATAGTAATGTTAATTTAATAACCTACCCAACTATATATTGTCCAGCAAGTTTCCTGCAATTTTGTTTGATTATCTTGTAAACTGCAATGAAATAAGAGGCAATATTATTATAACATTTTGGCTATTAAAGATGTTGTAAATGGGAAAAAGGTTAAACAAGATAATCATATTTTGGAATAAAAATATTTGTGGCTTACAATATTTATTCACTAATTTACTAAAAGATGATGGAAGTCAAATTGAGGCTTGGGTGTAAATCAAGGTAGTCAAACTCGGATCAGACTTTGGCCTAAACAAGGCTAAGGGTTAAGGGTTCAAGGGTCAAACCAAGGTTGATTCGGATCGAACTAAAATAGTTAAATTTTACAAATGTCATTTAAATTTTAGTTAAATATGAATAAAATACTAAATTCAATCATATCATATACTCAAATAAATCAAAACTTCATCAAACCCATGTAAATTTAAATGAAAATAAAAAAAACAATTCAATTGATAGACGTCTAAATAAATCTATGAGCATATAATGAAATATAGATATAAAACAAAAATGACCAAATTATATGTTTAGATCAACAATTTGATCAAATCTCATCAAATGATCTTCACCATCTGTTAATTACAATTCTAGTTAATCATTCCTTAGATCTTTAACAATAACATGTGGAAAGAGATGGCTTAATTTTAGAATTTAAAATTTTAATGCTTATATATATTTAGTATAAAGTATTTTTACTATTTTGCCTTTTGTGTAGTACTATTTCAAAGTTTCAAGATCTCTAAAAAATTCATGTGTATTATGACCTATCTAACCCATTCGGATCATTTGGGTTGATTGAACAATGTGGGTCAAGTGGGTTTGAATAAGTCTTCATTAATAAGGTTTTTTGGTATTCAAACCAACTCTTCTTAAGCTAAAGGTCAAGGTTGGATTGATTTAGCTGGGAGGGTCAAATCAAGTCTAATTAACTTTAGCTCGATCAAGTTTAAGATCTTGTTATTATCGAGTTAATATATATTTATTAGAAGTGACAAATAACTATTTTTTTTCTTATTATTGAGTTAATATGTATCTTATAACTCTTATTTGGATATAAGATATTGTCTTGTCCAGTTTAAAATTTCCCTTTATAATTTATGTTCCTTAATAAAGTGAAATTACGTGGTCAAAATTGTTGCCCTAAATTGTAGATATATACAATGCACGTCAATGGTATTAACACAAAATTAAGAAAAAAAATATTTGGTAAAATTAGGGAATTATACCAAAAGGAAAAAAAGAAGAAGCCTGCATTCAATCTAATCGCCGCCGACCGTGTATCCCACGGATCCTTCTTTTGTATCACCTATATAGAGCCCGTGACTTTCAACCCTTCCGCGTAAAAAATAGAGTCCGCAACATATAGTGATGAGAGAGAACATTGTCGAAGAGAAAATGAAATCACGTAATAATGAGAGCAAACTTTCATTAATTAAGACAAAAACAAACAATACCAAGGGAAAAAGGGTTTGACATCCCAAACCTTCCTCCAGAAAACACTGCAGCAGTCTTCATGGAAAGATATGGCGTCGAAGTTGTCAAATTTCATTACCTTTTTCATGTGCTGCTCGCATTTTCAAGCTTACTAACAAGCTTGGACTCAGCTCTCATGGCAAAGCCATTGAATGGATGTTATCACAATTGGATCAAAGTACTTCCTCCAAAGGTTCGGATGTTAGTGCCGTAAATAATGCCAAAACTCCTGAAAATTCTAGATCTTTGCATGATCCTTCTTCTTCCATTGCTACTTGCCATTCGGAAACTCCAGCCGAAGATGAAAATGATCAAGTTGCTAAGGCTGATTTGTTGCCACCACACCCTGAGAACGAACCGGATGATGATGAATGGCCTTTTTCTCCTGAAGACATCACACTGCTACAATCAGTCTTTGGATTCGATTGACAGCACATATATATGAAAGAAGAAAGCAAAGAGTAAATAATTGATGGGATCGTGTACTTTTAGCTATTTGCAATTTTGATTCCTTTTCTTATCCTAGAAAAATCCAATATAGACTTAGGTCGTTTAGATGAGGATAAAGAATCTGTAGTTTGCCCTAATTCAGTTTTCTTTTTTTTTTTTTTATTTAGAAAAAAAAAAGAAAAGAAAAAAAATGTTCCCTTTTCTCATGTAGTTTTCTCTGTGACTATTCAGTTTCATGCATCTTTTAATTATTGATCTTTTAGAAACTAGAGGTCTTATACGTTTGAAGCATTTTTCTTTCATGAGGTATTGATCATAATTGTAAATAAATAAATAAATAAAAGCAGGAAAATTGCATAAGAAAACACAATTATGAACTTTAGAGGACACTTATCTTCGGATATTAAATTCGTAAAAATCCATATTGCGAGACCTCAAGCATAATTATAAGATTTAGTGAAATTTTGATATTTGAGTAATTTTGTGATTTCAAAATAGAACTACAAGAGAAATTATGTGATGTTGAGCATTATTTTACATTTTTACCAATGGAATTAGGGGTACAAGGGAGTAGAATTGAGCCGAGGCAATCAGCAAACTCGAATTCAATTGAATGAAACTCGTTTATTAAAAAATATTTTTAATAAACAAGTTTTTAATTAAATTTACTTTAGAGTCGAAACTTAACTTAATTTTGGTAGTCATATGATAAGTATTTAAGGTCTATATGTGCTTCGATAGGCCCTCATGTTCATCAAACCAAATGATTTCAAACTCAATGTCAGCTTAATAAGATACTCACAAAGCTCATGTTGAAGCTTGATTCAACTATAATTGAATCAAATTCAAGCAAATATTGAGCCATGCTCAATTTGCAAGCTACCTACATTCCTTAACATTAAGTAGAATTGCAAATTTATAGAGATTACAACAAAATTATGCAATTCAAAGGATAATTATATTTTCTAATAGATAATTATGCAAAATAGAAGAATTATGAATTATTGTAAAAGGAACTATTTCTAAGCATAATTATGGATTCCTAATAAATTGCATATTCTCAAATAATATTGTGAACTTTTACAATATATTAGAACTTTTAATTACAAACTATTGTATATACTTACGAATAAAAGCAAAATTACAAGTGGTGTGCTACCTTATGAGGGAAGATTGTGAGTACTGCATTTCTAAGCATTTTATAGAATATCAAGGGTTTTACGGGATAAATGGAGAGTTATGGTAGAAAGCAAAAACAACGGCCCTGTAAACAGGATTGCTAGATGCCGTGTGCTTCTGTTAAAATCTATTGAGATTTAGGAATTTGGAATATTGTAATATTTCCTATGTCACATCAACTTAATTATAAAATTTTGAAAATGTAATATATTAGTATTAAAAAACAGAAAAGTATATATAAAAGAAAGAGGGGGGAAAAAAGAGAGAGAGATAGAGAAAGCAGTAGCACGGTAGAACTGCCTCCGGACATAAATGCGATACACATAGACAAATATGCAAAATTATTAGTCGTATTCGAAATATTTAATTAACTCGACTTCATTTACTTCGATTGACTGAAAATAATCGAATACAATAAGATTGTAAGATATTGGCCCATAATTGCCAAATCGAATTGCTTGTCTCGTGAAATATGCATGAATATTTAATGGTCATTCATTTGCCGTACGAAATCTAATCAAGCGCACGAAAATTATTGGGAACTTAATTTTGGTAAGCTGCCTACAAGCACCTTATATCTGTCCCCAAAACCTATATTACTCTTTATATTCTTTTATATAATCATTTCTCTCTTATTGCAATAAAATTTTTTAAATTACAATAAAATCTTTTAAATAATAATAAAAATAAAACCTATTAATAGTAAAAAAAAGTTATAAACAATTGAGATCTATCAACAGTTTTATGGGAATTATTGACATTTTTTTTTAATGGTAAATCACCCCAAATTAAGGTTAGCAATTTAGGATACAACCTACAAATTCAAACACGACATTATACAATTATAGATGAGTTCGTATACAAAAAAAAAAAAAGAAAAAAAAGTAGCACAAGATACAAACATGTCAAATTTATTTAAATATAATGAAATTTATATTCAAGCTCAAGTTCAACCTACAAATCTTATAAATCCATTTATTAAACAAATCTTATAAATAAAACCCGCGATCAACCAGCAAACTTGTTTAACAACAGGTTCATACATTCATTAATAGTAAAAAAGAGACTATATTATATGGTTACTTTTGGGTGACCCCACTATTGAATTCCTCTTATAGCCATCAACTCTAGTCAAAATGATAAATAAATCAACTCTAGTCAAAATGAGAAATAAATCATGTATGATTCTATTTACGTAAATTATATATTTACAAAAATTATATATACATACCATTTTATTTACTAATTTTTTTTTAAAAAAGTAATATAATATATAAAGAATCCATTCTTTCCACAATTGTAAGACAAACATGCATCCATGATTTGTCAACTCCAAATATAGATGCGTCCAAGCCAGTCAGAATAAATACGATTGGTTCCTTCATTGAGGTTATTGGTTCCTTGATGGAAGTTAGTAGCGTGAATTTCAAGAGAAGGAACCTTAGGAAAACCTCAATAATTGTGAAAAATTCTACCTATGGTTACTTAAAAGTGAATATATGATATAATTATTTCTCATAATTACAATAAAATAAAGCCTTTTAACTATCAAAGAGCATGTTGATAGTTTCATGAGTGCTGTTAACAGTTTTTGTAACTAGTAAATCACCCCAATTATAATAAAATAAGAGTCATCCACTATAAAAAGTGATTATATAATATAATTACTTTTAAATTATTACACCATGTAATTTCCCCAATAGTTTAGACTAAGCTACTTAAACATTTAAGAACATTGTCTTTTATAAATTCAAATCCTTGAGAAAGATTATCCTATTGATTTACAATAAAATGTATTTCATATGAATGTAAAACAATTGATAAGAAACTCGTCAAATGACTTACCATTAAAGTTAAGGGAGGGAGATACTTATAGTACTACTATGACATTATATTGTAAATAAGTATAATTATATGAAAGAGTGTATTTATACTTATTTACAATAAAGCATGATCAACATGAATATGAAACAATAGATAAGGAACTCCTTAAGTAATTTTCCATTAGAGTTGATGGAAGAAGATTCCTTAAAGTATTAATGCAGCACTTTTTCGTAAACTAGCACCCACATTATTGGTGCTGAAAAAAGGAACTCATTAAATAAAGAAATTATTTATGCAATCACTTGAAAAATTATAATCTATTTTTCATGTGAAAGTTATTTTCTAGGAAAGAGTATATAAGCTATAAAACCACCACAAAATAATTTCCTTACCCAAATAACTCCTCTACATCCCAATTCCCCATATAGTATTGTAATTGTAACTTCCATATTTTTATTTCTATTTATTAGATTTCTATATTATTTTTAGATATATAAAATACCAAAAATCCAATTCCCCTTTAAAATTATTAATAAATATAATTATACATGAGAGAATACAATTATACTTATTTATACTAAAGTGTGTTCCACTTGAATATAAAATAATAGATAAGGAACTCATTAAGTAATTTATCGCTAAAGTTGCAGAAGGGAAATCCTCAATATAATCACGTGACACTTTGACAATATATACCTTAATGCTAAAACATGTTAATAGTGCATATTTACAATATTTGTATTATAATCGATATTGATAAAGCCAAAAGTCCCTCTCGGAATGCGTACCTATCTCAACAGTTAATTATTCCAAGTACATTATCGTGATATCCTCGTTTGCCAATGAATAATTAGTTACATTTTTCCTTTACTAGTAAGGAATAATCAATTGAGCAATGGTGTTGTAAATTACTGTAATGGTGAATAACACAAATAGATAATCCCACCTCCCTATGAATATGACCTTATTCTCCATAATTGTGGCATTATCTCTATCCAATACGTTTAAGTTTAATGCAAATTTGCTAAAGTAAAAAATTACTAGACATTTAACTAAAAGTCAAAGCAGTGACTTCTAGGAAAAGTTGCAAATACACTCCGAAGGTTATTTGTTAGGCGTAGATTAACCAATTAAACTTCTAAAGTAAGACTTTATCTTTTAATAACTTTTGAAAACATGCATGTATGCTCCCAAATTGTCATTATTGCCTACAAGCCTTTTAAGTTATTTACATATTTCTAAAAGTTATAGGGAGGTAACATTAACCTTGAGGAGTTTATGAGATCTATTCACACTTGACCAATAACTTATGAGTTTATTTGTAATTATCCCTTACTATTATGTACTTGACTATTTTTAATCTTCTCTTTATTAAATTATCTTTTCTTTTGTGTTTTGTTATCACTTGTTATATAGTTTAGTAGATGCATGATGACCCAACAAGAATTCCTTCCACAAAGGTATTATTCACTTTAACGCAGTACGTCGCTCAATTTTGTCCCTTGGTGCAACTGCTTTCTAGAAGATCATCCATCCTAGGAGTGTTCCAAGTTAAGTGTTAGGGTTACATTTATTGTACCACTATATAGTAGGAGTTGGATTTTCTTATATCTTTCTTAAAATAATAGTTTCTATTTTTGGACATATTACCATTTCAACAATTTTAATGTCTTCTCCAATAGGAGCTAGAAATATCTATAAAGCTTTTTATGGCGGTGTGAGTACTCTTGTAGATACAAGCTCTTACTCACCACTTAATTGCTCATGGCTAAAAACCCTGCTTACACACTATTTTCCCATGCACACATTGTAGTCTCTTATAAATTGTGATATTAATAAAAGTATGTGGTCATTCAATTATGATTCTTGCTCGTGTCTCTTTACGTACTATTGCCTTTCTTGTCGTTTTTGCATGCTACTTACAAATATATAGACTAATCTAGGCTAACCGAGTAGCGAACGGACTTGCTTACTATTGCGAAGGTAGGATGGTAAGTGCTACATGGTCTTGCTCTATTAGTAAGAGCTTAAGATCATAACAATTGGTATCGGAGCTTTAGTTATTCTAGCGAAAACGACCATGACACATTAAGAAGACATGAATAGATGTCTCGAGAACCGTGAGGATCAGTTCACTCGATTGGATGAGCAAGTAGAATCACTGGTAGCTCTTTTAGTCAAAATATCATATCTTGAAGCTTTCGATCAAGATTTGAGCAGTAAGGTTGGAAAGCTTTCTAGGGATTTCAGCAATATAATGCGCACACTCAAGGATGAGTTGTGCGTGGTTGTTGAGGATGTGAGATGATAAGTTGCTTCTTGTGCTTCAAATGAGATTGTGGAGGAATTGAGGGCATAAGTGGCCTTGTTGACATGAGCTTTGGAGAATGCTCTTACCCAAGCTCCCATTCAAGCACTCACATATGTAGAGCACTTGAAATGCTTAAGTTGAACGCATTTGCTGACATAAGGGACATAAAGTTATTGGAGAATTTCATTTTTGACACGAAGCAATACTTTGCAGTTACTAGGACTAACTAAGATCTCAATGGCCACAATGTACTTAATAAGTAATGCAAAATTGTAGTTACACACCAAATATGAGGAAATCAAGAATAGGCGAGTACATGTAGATACATGGAATGATTTGAAGATAGTGTCGTGAGCTTAGTTCTTCTTAGGGAATGTTGAGTACTATATCTATAGGAAGTTGAGGGAACTTCGATAGGGTGATGACATAAGGAAGTATGTTCGAGAGTTCTCTGCCTTAATGCTTAACATTAAGAACATAGGTAAGGATATAAGTTTGGTGTCAAATTTTTGGATGATGGGAGCGACAATTAGTCACATCATATCACCGGTTGTCTATGATTTCTTATTTTTCTACTCTCGAGTAATGTGAGAACTTTATGGACTATTTTGGTTTAGTTGTTAGACTTTGAGACTTTGGTTATAGAATTTCACTTTTGGTTTTGTACTCGAACTATATGTTAGACTTGCTATCTGTTTTTGGGCCTTGTACCCTAAAGGACTTTGTCGATGGTTTTAGCATCTTTCAATATTATGTTTCACTACCAAAGCACTATCTTTATCAAATGGTTTTAAAAGTTAATGATCATGATTTTGTGAGTTGAAATTTGATTAGAAACCCACTTAGTAAGTAGTCAAACCCTTAGCATATTTCTACTTAAGTAGGATATGTGGTGGACTATTACGCTTAGACATTTAGGGGCATGAGAATTTCGATGGTATCAAGGCTATATAGGTCAAACTGAATTAGGAAATTTGATATAGGCATGGTAGGAATAAGAGTGGGAACAATTTGGGCATGTTTGTATGTGAAATGTGTGTTGATTTAATTATAATCAGACTTGAATATGTAACCCACTAAGAAAAGTTAAAATTAGTAAATAGACTTAGATCACTAGAATTAGTAGGTTAAATATGAATCGAAATGAACATGTCAAATGTTTTGTACTTAACGTAATCACATGGTATGTCATGATATCAATGTTGGTAATATGTTATTTATTTAATTAGGATAGCTAAATAACATTTTGTTTTATTATGTGAATTGGTTTGCTAAAAGATTGCTAATGCTTGCATGTTTGTATACCATAATAGATGGATTGGAGAAATGCTAGACAAAAAGCCCTAACTCCAGGCTCTCTAGTAGGAAATAATCCTATTTTACCACCATCCCCTCTTGCACCTCAAGGTGGGCATAAGCAATTTATCTACCTAGTCTATGAGATGTTGCAAGTGATGAGAAAGCAAAATCAACAGCTTCACCAACAAAGAGAGATTTCAATTGATCATGATAAAGGTGCTAATAGGGTTAAAGAGTGGACTTTGGCTTGGCTTAATGGCTTTGTTAGATTGGTTAGGCCTTTTAATGCATCCACTTTTAATCCTATTGTTGCTGAAGAGTGGTTAGAAGAACTTAAGAAAGCTTTTGATGCTTATGGCATACTTGAGGAGAGGAAACTTGATGATGTTGTGTTTATGTTGGAAGGAGATGCTACTAATTAGTGGAAGTTGACTAGGAGATTGATGGATGGAATCATTACTTAGGAGAGGTTTAGAGAGAAGTTCGTTAACAAGTTTTATCATTACAACTTGAGGGAAAAGATGGCTAATGGCTTTTTAAATCTGAAGCAAGGTTCTAAGACGATTAAGGAATATGAAGCAAAAATGAATCACTTGATTAAGTTCATGCTTGAAGCTTATAGGAATGATGAATAGACCAAGGTTCATAAATTTTTTAGTAAACTTGAGCCTAAATTACAGCAAGAGGTTTAGGGCTTTGAGTTAAAGGTGTATGCTAAAGTGGTAAACAAAGCTAAGCTAATAGAGCAAGAAAGGAGAAATATTAAGGAACATGATGTGAGGAGAGCTCAAATACTTGGGAAGAGACATGCATTAGATTTAACTATCTTAAGAGCTAAACATGTTTGGCCAGTGCACCCTAGTAAGAAGCTTGCCTTACCTTAGAAATTGGCTCAAAGTGTTTTGTCTTCATCTACGCTAGCATTACCAAGCAAAGATCAGAGGTGCACTAGATGCTTTGGTCCACACTAGATTAGTGAATGTAAGTGGACACCACGAGCTTATTTCTCTACAATTGCCCTAACTCGACTTTCAGGCTAGTTTTCTATTATAATTGTAAGTAAAGGGGTCATAGCATTTCTAAGTATGAAGAGAAAAAGGAAAAAGGGAGTATGACAAGCGAGAAGCAGAGGCATGGAGCCAATGTGTATGCACTTCAGCATGAGGAGCTTGTAGACTACAACACACTCATATGTGTTGATTGATATCGATGCTACACATGCTTATGTGTTTGAGGATTTTATGAATGCATGCAAGTTGCCTATTGAATGGTTAAATGATAATGTAGCTATAAATTATCCTTTTAGTGCTAGAGTTATATTAGACTATGTTTGTAGAGATGTGGATGTGGTGATTGGTGATAAACATATGCTAATTGATATGATTATTTTGAGTATGAATGAATTCAATGTAATTTTTTGTCTGAGTTGGTTTAGAGGTACCATGTGTTTATTAATTTAAAAGAAGCCACATTAAGTTTCAATATATTGAAGTTGGGAGAGTTCAAACATAAGTTGCATGTGGAACGTCCAAGTAGTTTACCATCAATTGAATTGTGGAGAATCAGTTGTATTGCTACGATGGAGATGAATGATGAGTCAGGGATTTAGAAAATTCCAATTGTGTGAGATTTTTCAGATGTGTTTCTAAATGGTTTATGCAAAATACCTCTAGATAGGGAAGTGGAGTTTAAAATTGATCTTATTCCAAAGACTGCCCCAATATTAAGGACACCTCACAAGATGGCACCTATAAAATTAAAGGAGTTAAAAGATCAATCACAAGAGTTATTGGACAAGGGGTTTATATGTCTTAACATGTCTTTAAGGAGAGAAATTGTTCTATTTGTGAAGAAGAAAGATAGAAGTATGAGGATGTGTATAAACTATCGAGATTTGAATAAGGTGACAATTAAGAATAAATATCCTTCACCTTGGATTAATGATTTGTTAGATCAACTTAGAGGTGTAGCGATGTTCTCCAAAATTGATTTAAGATTAAGATATCATCAATTGAAGTTAAAACCTTAGGATATTCTTAAGATAGTATTTAGGACACATTATGGACATTATAAGTTTCTTGTGATGCCATTTGGACTTACGAATGCTTTAACTATGTTTATAGACTTGATGAACCAAGTATTCAAGGATTATCTTGATAAGTATGTGATTGTTTTTATTAATGATATCTTGATATACTCATAATTAGAAGAAGAGCATGCAAAACATCTAAGGTTAGTGTTATAGAGACTCACTGAGAAGAAGTTATATGCTAAGATAAAGAAGTGTGAGTTTTGGTTGGAAAGTGTTGGATTCTTCAACTATGTTATATCAAAAGAAGGTATCTCGGTGAACCCTCAAAAGATTAAAGCAATCACTAAGTGGCAAAGACCAAAGAATGTTGCAAAAATCCAAACTTTCCTTAGTTGAGTTGGTTATTATCAAAGATTTTTTGAAGGATTCTTGAAATTGGCTAGACCTATGACATGACTCACTTAGAAGAATGTGAAGTTTTAGTGGGATGACAAATGTAAACAAAGTTTTCAAGAATTAAGAAGAGACCAAATTCACCACCAATCTTAACATTCTTGAGAGTAGGAAAGAGTTTATAGCTTATAATGATGCTTTCATAGATAGTCTTTAGATGTGTGCTAATGTAGGAAGGGAAGGTGATTGCTTATGCAACAAGGCAACTGATATCCGTCTTTTTACTATCTAACTTTAGACCTATAAGTAAGTGCATCTATCGATTCTATAGTATAGTGGATAAAGATATCGAGTATCGATCTTATAGGGAATACAAGTACTAGTAATAGCCCTTTCTTTTATTTTCTAATCGGCAAAATTAAATAAGTAATTAAAATAAATAATGAATAAATTAAGCAAAGCAATAATCAATTAAAATGTATTCAAATATTAAATCCCCATAGAATTACTAATGTAATTAACTAATTATTATTCAAATTCTTATTTTATTCTTGGACCATAGGAATTCCTAAATTAAACTAATAGCTCTCTTGAGTCATATTAATTCTAAATTCTATGTTGATTAATTGTAATCTCTTCTCAATTAAAAATCCTAAAATTGTATTACGTTCGATCTATGAATTCCACTATTAAGTTTTACTATAGTCCGAAAGAATTACGTTGTTCTATCTCTAGGATTGCATTCAACTCATTTCAATTATGCTAGATCTATTCTTATATAGAATATATCGATTTCTATATAAGAAATCAAATTCCAACTAATACGTCGACAATATTAAATTAAAAACAATAAAAACACATAATTGAATCACAAGAATGCTAAATAAATTATTAAATAATAAATCAGAAAGATTGCATTCTCATTCTAGGATTCATCATAGCTAAATACAAAAGAAAATTTAAGCTATTAAGATGTTAAATTTAAAAGCAATGATATAAAAAGAATGCATAAATAAAAATCTCTAATTTATTCTCTAATCTACACGTCTATCTAATTCTCTATTCTTTCTATCTTTTAATTTTCTAAAACTATAAACTATCTTCCTAAGCTAAAACTACCTTGGACTGCTGCTTCTCGTCTGGTATATATATATCTGTTAGATGCATCACGGTCAGATCTTGGATGATAAAGATGAAATCTTTGCGAATTTTTCGGCGTATCTTCCAGTGTGCTTTCCGGCGGATGAAATCGTCTAAGCTTCGTGTAGATTTGATCTGTCTTCTTCCAAATCTGCGTTAAATAAATCTCAATTTGTCCGCCCTAAATCTAAACTGATTACTTCTAAAACTCTGGAATCAGGTCTGATTGTCCTATCCTGTCGGCTATCTCCTTGTCGTCAGGTTTTGATCTTCGTTTAACTATGATCGTCTTATCTCCTCGCCATTATTTCCTCGCGTGCTTTCTGGCATCTATATATATATATATATATATATATTGAATGCAGCACAGGGATCTTGGACTTCAACATGGATGAAATCTTTCAGCTTCAACACGGTCAGATCTCCTCCAACACGGGCGTGTTGCCTCACGTGTCGCTGTTGCTCAGCTTGGTTAGCACGGCTGAATTGCTTTATTTGGAGATACTCCTTTCCTCAGCTGATCTTGGTTATTTTACATGGTTGCTCAGGTGGTTTAGACACGTCCTTATTTATTCACGTATTAAACTTTTCATTTTGTAAAAATTATATTTTCTTGTTCAACTTTCATATAATTATTTCATTAAAACATAAATCATATTTTAAGACTTTGAAATCAAAATGTAAACTAATTAAGTACAATATTTATATAAAATATAAGAAAATTACATAAAAGGTTATTTATAATTTATATAAATAATATGTTTATAACTTGTATCAGCAACTCAAACCATATGAGAAGAACTATCTAGTGCATGATTTGGATTTGGCGGTCGTGATGTTGGATTTAAAGCTTTAGAGACATTACTTGTATGGATAAAGGTGCAAGATATACATAGATCATAAAAGCTTAAAATACATCTTTACATAGAAAGAGCTTAATATGAGATAAAGGCACTGGCTAGAGTTAATAAAATATTATGATTTGGAGATCTTGTATTATTCTGGTAAAGTTAATGTGGTTGTAAATGCTCTTACTAGGAAAAGGCAGATGGCTATTGTAGCCTTAATAACTTAACAAAGTGAGATATTGGAAGACTTGAGGAGGATGGATGTTGAGTTCATGGTTGAGAAGGTGAATGCTGTGTTAGTAAGTTTGCGATTACAATCCACTTTTTTTGGATGGGATTAAGGAAGCTCAAAAGAAGGATTCATAAGGAAAAGAAGTAATGAAAATGTTAAAGGAAGGTTAGAAACAAGACAAGAGAGTTAATGAGGATGGTATCATTAGATATGGTACATGCTTTAGGTACCGAAGGCACTAGATTTGAGGAAGAAGGTCATATAGGAAGCACATTCTTCAAGTTACAATATCCATCCAAGGAGAACTAAAATGTACAAGGATTTGAAGTAGCATTTTTGGTGGAATAATATGAAGAAAGAAATAGTTGAATATGTTGCAAAGTGTTTGACATGTCAACAAGTGAGGATCAAACATCAAAGGCCAATAGGAGAATTGCAACCATTGCCAATTCCGAAATGGAAGTAAGAGCATATCACGATGGATTTTATTGTGGCCTTACCAAAGACTGCGTTAGGTAATGGAGTTGTTTAAGTGATTGTTGATAGATTAGCTAAATCTACACACTTTATACCCTTGAAGACTAGATGTTCTTTGGAGAGAATGACTTAGATATACATAAGAGAGATTGTTTGATTGCATGGTGTACTAGTGACTATAGTGTCTAATAGAGATTCATGGTTTGTGAGTAGGTTTTGGAGATCATAGCATTAAGCATAAGGTACATGACTATAGTTTAGTACTGCTTTTCATCCATAGACAAATGGTTAGTTAAAGAGGACGATACAGATACTTGAAGACATGTTGAGGGCTTGTGCTTTAGATTTTATAGGTAGATGGGATAATCAATTACCTTTGGCAGAGTTTGCATACAACAATAGTTATCAATCCACTATCTAGATGGCACCTTATGAGGCTCTCTTTGGTAACAAATGCAAATCCCTAGTACATTGGGATGAAGTAGGCAAAAGATCTATGTTGTCCTAAGTTGGTGCAATAAGCAATTGATAAGATATGAGTGATCAAGCAGAGAATGTTGACAACATATAGTAGATATAAATGTTATGCAGATAAAAGAAGGCAACCTCTCAAGTTTGAGGTTTGTGAACATGTTTTATTAAGGTTATCACCTGCTAAAGGAGCTTTCAGATTTGGAGCTAAAGAGAAGTTAAATCCAAGCTATATCAGACCTTTTGAGATACTAGAGTAGATAGGCGTTGTGGCTTATAGGGTGGCTTTACCACCATCTTTAGCCAAAGTTCATGATGTGTTCCATGTATCAATTCTTTGGAAGTACATACCAAATCCTGACATAGTAGTGAAGCTAAAGCCTAATATTCAACCAAATTTGACTTTCACTAAGTATCCTGAGAAGGTGTTGCAAAATAAGGTGATCAGATATGTTTGAGTTTAATAAAGCCATCATTCTAAATGAGAGGCAATATGGAAGTTGGAAGACACCAAGAAGAGCAATATCCAAAGCTCTTTGAGATCCTAGTAAATTTCAAGGATGAAATTTATTTTAAGAGGGGGGAGAGCTAAAATAACCAAAATTGTAGCTAAATTAGAATTTAAGTAGTAATTAAATATAATTAAGGGTAAATTAAAATTTTGGAATTAGAATTATCAAAATTAGTCTTCATCATTTCTCATCCTTTCGACCTCATTCATTTCCCCCATTAAAATACAAAACTAAGCTTACGTAAGCTCATCCTTTGAGACATATGGCTAATTTGTGGGTTTTTAGTATCAATTTAGTAAAATCCAAGCCTTAGAAGATAAACTGGGTAAGTAATTGAACTTTTTAGGTTGAAATTGAGTTTTGGAGATGCAATTGAGGTTAATTCCAAGTTTAATTTGGTGATTAATCAAGGAAATCAAGTAAAGAAGTGAAGATCTAGAGGAAGATAGCACATCTCAAGGTGGCCGTGACTTAATGGAATAGGTAAGTGTAAATTTAAGCATTGAAAATTAGGTATAGTGTGTAAATTCTTTCCATCTATAGTTTAAAGTATTAATTTAGACATTTAATTGTCAATTTTATAAGGTGGAAACTTAATTTGGTGATTGGAGTTCTTTTGAACAAGGTAATTGTATTTGGAATTAAGATATGCTACAGAGTATTAAGTGATTTATAAGTTTTGTTAAGTTACTAATAGGTAATTTTAAATTTATGAAGGTTAAATAGAAATAGGAAGGTTAATCTCCTTATTAGTGGTTGTTAGAGGTTTTCAAGAGCAAAAGAGCAAGACAAGTACTCAAATACTTGTTTAACTTGAAGTATGGTGTATGATTGATGTTTAATTAAAGTGAATTTAGGTATGTATGCACGGATGTTGGTGTGGATGATAAGGTACACGTCTGATTGATAAATTATTATGTTTTGGTGTTAATTAGATTATATATTGAGATTGTATTGGAAGTAAATTAATGTTTGTAGTTTTAAGTTGATAAATGTTGGTATATATGTGTGTGTCTTGGAGTGGGATTGGTAAAGGGGTGTTTTCTTGATTAATTTTGGTAAATTGAAGATAAGAAATGTGTGATTGATGTTGTGATAAGAAGTATAGTTGAATTAGAATGTGTATTTTGAATAGAATTGATGAATTAGATATAATTCATGTAATAGCCGAAGTGGGTAATGTTAAATAAGTATTTGGAATGTTAAAAAATAATGTTTTGATGATTTAGAATTAATGTTAATTAGTGAAATTTGATTTGGAATTGATAATAGGAAATAGGGATTTAGAATGGTGATGATTAGTGAAGTTATAAGCAAGAAATGGCTTAGTTTGAGTAAAAATTCGTTTCTGAAATGTAATATGGAAAAATGGGTTGTTAATCTAATGTGAAATGAAGTTTAAGCATTGACTTTGAGAAAGGAAGAAATTTAGAAAATTTTGGTTTTAATTTGAAACAATTTGAAGTTAAAATGACTAAGATATGATGATTTGAAGTTTCAAATTCATAACTGAATTTTAGACAGTAGATAAAGGATTTTTAATTTGCATAAAATTTGGAATTCCTGAAGAAATTGATAAGGAGATGAATTAAAAATCAAATGGTTTTTATTTGACATGATTTGGAGTTAAATGAGTAAGTTATGCTTGATTTAGTGATATTTGTTCATGAAAACCTAAATCTAGAAATTTGTTAATTAATGTTAAGTTGAAGTTGATTTAATAAGATTTGAATAATGTGAAATGTGCATGATAAATCTAGAAATTTTACAATTGAATGTTCATCTTTTAGTATGTTTGATGTATAATGATGATTAATTCATTAATGGAAATTGTTAAAGTGAATTGACATACTATCTGACTCACCGAGTTACATTTGCATGCCTTGAATATGTTATTGTATTTTTCATGATATTCAAATTGCTTTTTGTGAAATTCAAACTTTATCCATTTTCTTCAACCAAATTCATCAAAAATGCTTTTTTGAATGAGTTTTGAGACAATTACTTTTCCATATAAAGAATTACTTCAAGATTAGATTTCTACGAATAGTTTTATTAAATTAAAAATCATTTTCACCCAACAAGCAACTAATATTTTAGATCAAGAAGGTTTTAAGAATGGATTTAATCATGAGCATGTTGAAAAATGTTAAAACGTGTTTATGGGCTTAATTAAGAAAATAGGCCTAAATTATAATATTGGACTTAAAACCCAAAATACACATAATGAAGCATAATGATGATTGGTTCATTAATGGAAATTGTTAAAGCAAGTTGACTTATTATCTGACTCACCAAGTTACATTTGAATGCCTTGAATGTGTTATTGTATTCTTTATGATATTCAAATTGTTTTTCGTGAAATTCAAACTTGAATGACTTTTGTGATAATTGTTTTTTCATGTAAAGAATTACTTCAAGATTAGATTTTTACAAAGAGTTTTATTATATTTAAATTCATTTTCACCCAACAAGAAATTGATGTTTTAAATCAAGAAGGTTTTAAGAATGTATTTAATCTTCATGAGCATGTTGAAAAGTGTTAAGACGTGTTTAAGGGCTTAATTAAGAAAATAGGCCTAAATTATAATATTGGACTTAAAACCCAAAATACACATAATAACATGTGAACTTTTAATAAATAGTCCATTCAGAAAATAATAAAGGAAATTAAGTCATCCCCTTAAGAGCACTGAACTAGTCCAACCTTGGTCCATATGAGCCAAATTGGTTCCCTTTCAATCAATTCACTAAACCAATCCAAAATTAAATTAAGAAAAATTAAAATTGAAATTAAAAATAATATTAATAAATAAATATTAAAATAAAATAGATTAAGGCCAAATCCTTAAAGATGAATTGAATCCAATTATTTTTAATCAGTTTAATCTTATGCTATATGGTTCACAACCTCTAAACTAGTTCAATTAACAAGCTAATTCACTAAATAATTCAATTAAATTTGTGAACTTATCTAGAACCTCTATATAAGTCTACTAGCCTAAATGGGTATTACACTTAGTTGCGTACTGAGTCAATAACCATGGGTCTAATTGGTAATTAAACATAATTGAATCAATAATTTTGTTAATTAATTTAATTAAACAATAATACTGATCAATAATTATGTTTTAATTACATATTATCTTCTAATCAAGTTGGAGGATCAACTAATTGAAGATTGTGTTCTATCTCTACCATTCCAAGTATGAGATAGTTGTATCCTGCATGCTAGTTCTAGAAAACTTAAAATAAATTAATACTTAAAACTTAACCTAAGTTTCTATAATGCTGATTGATGGGAATCAAACCATTTTCGACAGCGGGAACTATTAACCGAGCAACAGCGAACTAACAAACACATTAGCACTTGGCTTGGAGAGGAGTTACAGTCCATGATGAACTAAAATGAACCGAAAGGAGCCAACCTTATGTTGATTGTTTGTTAACCTAAATGGAGCTTGAAGACCGGCTATTTCTATTATGTTGTTTCAGTTTCCATAATTAAGTCTTAGTATATTGTGTTATGTAATTTCTTTTCATTATTTTCTTTATATTATTTTTTTTCCATATTTAGTACAAGTATAAATACTTGTTGTTTAGGGTTTTGGAGACACTTTTTTGGGAGATTGAAAAACACTTGCATTTTACCGTGAAGGGTCTCTCCTTTTCATGCCTTACTCTTATCAATTCTACCCTAAAGAATTGTGGCGAGTTTGCTTAGGATTATTGTGTACAATATCAATAATTCTCAAACCTTTTCAATTGCTATTAGTGTGTAATATCCGGTACGTAATTGGATCATCTTTTCCTCTTCCATTTTCATGCAATTTAGGGCTCATTTTGCTAGCTAGGGTTCATGCTATTGCTTGGAATTGGATACATTGTATCTTCCATCGTTGATTTATGTTGTAATTTCCATTGAAGCACATCATAATTTGGTATCAGAGCTTGGGTTTTGAGAAGGGAATTATACGTAGAAGTGGAGATCTTAATTTGGGAATTTAGGGTTTATGCTATACTATTGTTAAATTGTTGATTTCACATTGGAATAGAGTATGTTACATGAATTGTAACGTGTTTCCAATTGTCTTTGTGAGTTGAATTTGGAGGGATTGAATTAGGGTTCCTTACTGTAGATGAATTTGAGGAATCCTTATAATTGGTTCCAATAGAAGGTTTTATACTAATTGTACCATGTTGTTCTTTGTGATTTTGGAATTGGAAGTTTGTGGTTCAAAATTTTATCCTTGTGGTAGTCATCTTGCCATGAGCTCCTTATGTGGAAGATAGGGAGGCCATTTACATTTGATTCCATAATTGTAAATGGTATAGTAATTACTTATTGATTTGCTTTGATTACAACATTAACTTGAGTAATTGAGGAAAGTGATTATTGCAACATTGCCGTGTGTGAGAACCATGATTGCTTGTATGTGTTGTGCTATTGAAGGTGTGTAGTCTTGTGGGAGCGTATATACTTGAAACATGGAGGTGTTGGTGTGTGGTTATGTGTATACCGTGAGGTGTGTGTTGTTGTTGAGACGTGTTGTGATGTGGTCTGTAAGTGTATGTGGTGTGAAGGTGTGTTGTGAATTGGAGAACTTTGTTCCCTGAAGTGTTTGTTATAGTTGGCATGGAAGTGTATTGTTGTTATGTTGTATTGAGGGCATGTGTGTGATTAAACCGTAAGGTGTGTGTATATGCTGTGGGTATAGGAGTGTTGTGCCGTGAAGGTGTTGTGTTGTGAGTGTGTGTGTAAGTAGTACTGTGAGTTGGTGTTGAGTGATAAAAAAAAAATTCAAAATCATGTCAAATGATAATGTGAATGGTGTGATTGGTAATGAGGCCAATAGTTAGGTTGGAGGAGGTCAAGGACATCGTGCTACAGGTGGAAGAACATTAAAGGAACAATTGTAGGATCTTATCACTATTGTTGCTACATTAGCAACATGGGTAGATCAAATGACGATGCCACAACCACCAGTGGCAAACCCTCAAGCACCTCCACCTCGGGTAACCCATCAGAATGTTCGTAGGGAAGGAGCTATTGGAGGTAATAGGGGTAGGAGGATGGAAGGAGATTATCCTACTTTTAGGGAGGAAAAGGATGATAATTTTGAAAATGAGCCTTACCCTAATCGTGATTTCAAACCACCTCGGGCTTTAGAATATGTAAAATTGTAGATGCCTTCATTTGATAGCAAGGGTTCTGTAAATGATTATTTAGATTGGGAGGATAAGGTTGAGGGCCTATTTAAATGTTATGAGATTAACAATCACACTTGGGTTCGCCTTGAAGCTATTGAGTTTACTGGTTATGCCGCCTTATGGTGGAAGAATCTAGTGGCTAGTAGGCGAAGAGATGGTGAGGCTAATATACATACCTTACGGGAAATGAAACAGGTAATGAGAAAACAAGGTTTATACTTGAGCACTACAGGCAAGAGTTGTTTATGCATCTCTAAACCTTGAGGCAGGGAGGCAAATCAATTGATGAGTATGTACAGGAGTTCAAGACATTAATGATCAAATGTGGGTTAGTCGAACCTCTTGAACAAACCTTAGCACGATTTGTGTCAGGGTTAAAATATGAAATTTCCTACATTATGGAGCTCCAAAGGTATGACACTCTTAATGAGGCCATCCAACTATCTTTGAAAGTAGAGAGATAGAGGCAATCTAATCCATTTAGAGCAGTGAGCAACAGGTATGGAATTTCTACAAAACCTCATGGGTCAGATAAGTAGTAAATTGAACAAAAGGGAATAGAGGGAATTGATAAAGCTGTGGACACAAATACAACTATTACTAATAGGGAGAGGGAATTTTTTGGAAAAGGAAAAGAGGTTGTTGGGTTTAACATTTGATAAACATTACCAGGGTCAACAAGTGGTAAGATGCGACAAATTAAATGCTTTAAATGCATGGGTTTTGGACACTTGGCTGCTTAATGTCCCAACAAAAGGGTAATGACTACTATGGAGGTGGAAAATTCGGAGGAAAAAGAAGAGATACTGAATCCTAATGATTTGTCAATAGTGCTACAAGAATATTATGATGATCCTGAGGCTAAAGCACGTGAAGACAAGGGAAATGATAAATATCTGTCTATTAACGTATTATGTAAGGTAATGACTATATCTCTAGATGTTGAGGACATACAGAGGGAAAACCTATTCCATACTCCTTATCAGGTTCTAGGTAATTAGTGTGTTCTTTTCATTAATGGTGGTAGTTGCACTAATGTCATAGCTATTGTAATAGTAAATAGATTGCAACTAGTCACTAGTCCACATCCTCATCCCTATAAATTGCATTGGTTAAGTGTATAAGACATTCCGTATGTCAATCAAAGGACTAAGGTTCCAATCAATATAAGGGGAAAATACCATGATGAAATTGTTTGTGAGTTCTTCCTATGTCCGTATTTCATATACTATTGGGTAGACCTTAGCTATTTGATAGGAGAGTGGTGCATGATGGGTTTAGAAATACTTATGTGTTTTGCAAGGATGGTGAATGGATTATCTTGACTCCTATGTCACCAATTGAGGTACATGAGTTCTAAGAACAAATCAACAAAACTATTAGGCAATCAAGACTTCAAGACAACAAGCATTTGAAAACTAAGGTTTTCAGTCTAGGTGGTTTTCAGGACCCATTAGATTTGAGGGCAAATCTTCCACAGGCTCAAGGAGATGATGAGAATCAAACCATTTTCGATAGTAGGAATTATTAACCGAGCGACAGTGGACTATCAAACAAATTAGCACTTAGCTTAAAGAGGAGTTACGATCCATGATGAACCAAAATGAACTGATAGGAGCCGACCTTATGTTGATTGTTTGTTGACCCAAATGGAGCTTGAAGACCGGCTATTTCTATTATGTTGTTTTTGTTTCCATAATTAAGTCTTAGTAAATTGTGTTATGTAATTTCTTTTCATTATTTTCTTTATGTTATTTTTTTCCATATTTAGTACAAGTATAAATACTTGTTGTTTAGGGTTTTGGAGACACTTTTTTGGGAGATTGAAAAACACTTACATTTTGCTGTGAAGGGTCTCTCCTTTTCACGCCCCACTCTTATCAATTCTACCTTAAAGAATTGTGGCAAGTTTGCTTAGGATTATTGTATGTAATATTAATAATTCTAAAGCCTTTCCAATTGCTATTAGTGTGTAATATCTGGTATTTAATTGGATCATCTTTTCCTCTTCCATTTTCGTGCAATTTAGGGCTCATTTTGCTAGCTAGGGTTCATGCTATTGCTTGGAATTGGATACATTGTTTCTTCCACCTTTGATTTATGTTGTAATTGCCATTGAAGCACATCATTGATTGTGTGTGGTTACCCAATTTAAATGGTGAAACCCATGCACTAGGTTTTAGGTTGCAATTCAAACTGTTAAGATGATAGTCAATAGGGTTAGTACTTACGTGAAGCAATTATAGAAGTGAAGAGAAGTCAACCAAATGCTATACGAGGTACAAGTCTCATATGGGATAGGAGGAATGGATTGCGACTAAGGTGACAAGTCTAACATTTAGAGTGAATGCCCGAATGAGACTACTTAATATCAGTTAACAGTTTGGGTTATTGATTATGGTTTCAATCATAGTAGCTGGATATACCATGATAGCCCCCTAATGCCTATCAAGTAGGGTTAAACCCCTTTCACTCCCAAGAATGTCTAGAAGAGTATTCCCTTACTGCTTATTTTGATTTAAATTAAATAACTTAATGAGTATGCATTATTGCATTAGAGTTAAGTATGCATGACATTTAAGTATGTGTTTGGCTAGTTCATGTTAAGTACTCGTTACTCATTCCCTTTTTACTATTTTTCAATTGATGATGATGATTATTATGCTAATGTTTTTTGTTATGATTACCTTAGACATGGATCCGATGTTGAATTCTAGGATGATGGGAGCTATGAATAGTCACATCATATCACGAGCTATCTATGATTTCTTATTTTTCTACTCTTGAGTGATGTGAGGAGTTTATGGACTATTTTGGTTTAGTTGTTAGACTTTGAGACTTTCGTTTAAGACTTTTGATCTTGGTTTTGTACTCAGAATGTATGATAAACTTGGTGTATGTTTTTGGGCCTTGTAGCCCTTGAGGACTTCGATGATAGTTTTAGCATTTTTATGTTTCGCTACCAAAACATTATTTTTTTTTCAAATGGTTTTCAAAGTTAATGTTCATGATTTCATAAGTTAAAATTTTATTTAAAACCCATTTAATAAGTAATAAAAGCCTTTGCATATTTTTACTTAAGTAGAACATGTGGCAAATTGTTATGCTTAGACATTTAGGAGCATGATAGTATCGTCTTGATGGGATAATGATTCAGGGTGATGTGATGTGTAGTGTAGGCACTGATTCTGCCACGAGAGGTTGGTTGGTCATTGATTAGTTTATTGCTAGCAAACTGATAATAAGTTCAATTATTATGAGATGATAAAAAGATTGACCTACAATGGTTATAAATGATAGATTTACTACATGTTCACTTGGGGAAAATGGCTATTTAATTCCCCTCTTATTTCATATAAAGCTACTCTTATGGTGTTTAGTTGAATTTTAGATATCAAATAACTATTCCCTATAAATTGCTATTATCCAAAGTATTGAATAGCAATTTATGTCATCAACTCATGAATTGTTATTTAATGGCTCGTTTATCATCTTTGCCATATATACCTCATCCCCACGTAAGTTATGTTGAGTTTGTATTAGTTATGTAAAGTAGGGAAGCATATGCAATTTAGGGGTATAATGGATAATTTATTTTTTATTTCTTTCTTATTCATCATTTATTTTTTTGTCAACTAACCAAAGTAATAGATATATAATAACTATTATATATCTATTCAATTCTTACAGTAGTCTAATCCTCCTCTTCTCTTTCCACTTAATGAAATAAATGAGTTGTTAATTTCGGTATATGATGATTGTAAAAGACTATATGCTAATTTATATTTCTTTATTCTAACAAGTTTGCTAGATGTATTATGTTACATGAAGTTTTGGCTCATATGAACTATTATAGAATATATATATATATATTGATTGCAAATTTTAGCAAGTTCCTAAACCTTTTCATACTCATATTGTGGCATGAGTATGTAGCAAGATTGTTACATCCCAAGCTATTGATATATTGATGTGTGAGCATGAACATATAAGTTTGATCACCTAAGGTCTTAATCATAACTTAATGTTGTAATTGTCTAATTGTGACTAAGCTCATTGAATTATTTACCATTAAATTGAGGACAGGGATTTAAATTTCTATTAAGTTAGCTTGCAAGTAACTCAAGACTTGATATTTTTTCAAGTTGGATGCGCTCATACTTAAGTAAAGGAGGGTGATTTTTATGACCTAGCTTTTAATTGATTGTGGTGAAAATTCATCAACTATGTTAAAATTGTTTCAATTTAGCAAGTAATCAAAAGTTAATCGTTATCAAATTTTTATCAAATTTAATAGAAACATTCTAATTATGTAAAAATGTTCCAAAGTTGTGAGTCATCAAGTTCTAGTTGTCACCAACATATTATCAAATGATCTGATGGTTTAAAATTCTTCTACAATAGTAAATTATCAAATGTGTACTTATAACCAAGTCTTCATGGAATACAATAATAAAAGCGTAGTACCAGAGTGATAAAAATATTTCAAAGTGATAAACCATCAAAATTATCAATGTTACAAAATGTTTTATCAATCTTTTTCTATGTGCTTAAGTACAATGATGTTATTCCAAAATGGTAAATAATGAAAATTGTAATTATTACGAACTTTTTATCAAATATAGTAAAAACACAATATATGTGGCCAAATTATTTAAAAGTGATAAAATCAAATTGTTTAGATTATAGGCTTTCTATTGGTGGTTAGAAAACTACCTTGAATGAGGTAAAATTATTCAAAAATGGTAAATCATCATTACAATCTCTTATCAATTGTGGTAAATTTCAACGAATGAGATATAATTATTCCAAACTAGCACATTATTAAAAGCATAAATATTATATTTTTGTGTTGAAAGTGGTAAAAATACATCAAATGTGTTCTATAGATATAATGTAAATCATCAAAATTATAGACATCACAAACATTAAATTAGATGTGGTTAAAAAGCCTTAAATGCTGTTCAATTGTTCTAAATGGTAAATCTTCAAACTTATGCTTGACTCAAACTACTTATTGAATATAGTAAAAGTACAAGAAATGTGGTAATATTTTTTTTAAAGTGATAAATTTTCAAAATTATTGTTGCTACCAACTTTTTATTGGATTGCCTTTAATGCGGTAAGATTATTTCCACATGATAAATCATGGAAAAGCTAGTTAAGACAGGTAATCAACATGATTGGTTCCAACCTAATTTAAGTAGTTGGATGTGAGTACATCAAATAAGCAAAAGCAAGCAATATATTGATAAAAGAAAGAATATGGATTGCCACCTACAAATGAAGAATTCACTTCATTGCTCCAACTATATATCTCATCCAAGAATATTGTATAATAAGAATAGGAATTAATCATGTAGTGATGGCTACACTCAATTAGGGTAAGTTGTGTTATGATTTAAGTTTAAATGCAGAGTCCAACCCAAAAGACTAATTTGATAAGTGGAAGAGTCCCTTAGATTTAAGTATAATATTTAGTAACATTATCACCCTCCTTTGAAAGCCAACATCCACATTAACCTACACTCCAAACTACTCATTATGAGTAGCTCTCATTCTAGTTAATTCGCACTATATTTTACTGGATAGCCCATTCCTAGGTAGTCTTCTCCTCTTTTTTCAGGTTGCCTCTTTCATAGGATTGGCTCACAACGAGAGCACCAAATATTATGACCCAAGTACAAGAGAAGAGCTCAACCAAAAAAAAAAAAACTAATCTAATAGATGGAAAAATAACTTAAGTATAACACTTAATCTATGCTATTATCCCATTTGGAATTGCAACAAGATCACAAAAATTACACCTAGCATTAATTATTTACCGAGTGTGAGGAGGATGCTACCATTATGATAAAATTATTTCAAAGTGATAAATTACAAAAATTATAATTGCTGCCAACTTTGGAATTGCACTTAGTCTATGCTATTATTCCATTTGGAATTGCAACAAGATCACAAAAATTTCACCTAGCACTAATTATTCACCGAGTGTGGGGAGGTTGCTACCATTATGATAAAATTATTTCAAAGTGATAAATTACAAAAATTATAATTGCTGCCAGCTTTTTATCAATTGGAAAAGTATCTCAAATGTAGAAGCAAATGTTAAATCGTGGACATTATAACTATTACAAACTTTTTGTCGAATGCGATTTGATTACCTCGATTATGATATGATTATTCTAAATTGGTGAATCTAGATAATTATTACCTGTATCAAGTTTTTACTAATTACGGAAAAAATATCTTAAATATAGTAAAATTGTTAATAAATGACAACTTTAGAAAAATTATAATCGTCACCCATTTTTTACCAATTTTAGGATAGAAAAGATACCTTAAATATAGTAAAAATTGTTCTAAGATGCTATGATAAGATTATTAAAAAATGGTGTATTTTCAAAACTAAGGGTGGACGTGATTCAATTCGATACAATTCATCCCTTGAATCGAATTGAATCATATATTATGATTCCTTATTATTATTTTTTAAAATTGAACCTGATCATACGATTCAATTTATAATTTTTTAAAACCTAAAAAAAACGGTTCAATCCAGTTCAATTCAAAATTCGAATTGTTTTTATACGTTCTATTAATTTTTTTATATATATAAATCAATAAACCATGAAAAATTTTACATGTCATAAAAAAGATTTAATTTATTATTATTTTTCTAATATCACTTACTATTTTCAATACCTATTTGATATATTTAAGGAAATTTTATTAACTCTCTAAGGTAATTATGGTTTCTATATCAATCAATAAGTAAAAATATAAAATAGAATAAGAAGTAAGTTACTTGATGAAAATAAAGAACATGATTAAATTGAATGAGTAATATGAAATCTTTTCTTTTTTTGTCATATATTCTCTAGATTTTCATCATCATGTTTTTCTTTTTATTTATTTCTTGTGATTCGATTTAGTTTAGTTTGTAGTTTTTTTTAACATAAAAAAATGCTCAATTTAGTTTGTAATTTTTTCAATCCTAAAAGGACAATTCAAACCTAATTTATAATTTAATTGGATCAATTTTTTTACCAAACCTTATTCAAAACTATATCTACTACTGCATTTTTTTCTTTAATTTCTATAAATTGTTGTAACAGTATATTAAAGGTGCAACAAGTATTTTATTACGTAAGACAGAGATTAGTCTGCTCCCAACTCTTTATCGAATGCAGTGAAAAAAGCACTTTCAAAATTGGTGAATTTGTTACAAACTGGTAACCTATCATTATCCGAATATTTTTCTTTTTTTTTTGGGTGATTAATATTTTTTAATTTTATACATTAAGTCAAGTTGTTAAATCTCCTGTTTAATAGAATATTTAATTATTAAAATTTCTCCATACCCTACCTTTCATTCTTTGCATGCTCATATTCTTTTGATCAATAATTGTTTATTATATTATTTTTTATAAAGTTAGTAAACATTACAGATTGTAATTTTAATATGTAATTTTTTTTTTTACTTTTAGATATAAAATTTAAAAATTTCAAATTTTAAGTGCAAAATTTAATAAGTAGAAGTTCGATTGAGTGTGATATTTATTAATTCCAATATTTATGCCTAAAATTGAAAATGCATATAAAATTTGGATAATGATTTTGAGATCATCCTAAATTATTATTGTTACTAAATTTTTATTGATTATGACACACATATTACAAAAATGGTTCAAAAGTTCTAATCGGATAAAATGAAAATTTTACCCCATGCAAACCATTTTACAAATGCAATAAAATGCATTTTCAGTGTTATAAAAGTTGCTTTAACATGGTACAGACGTTGGTTTTTCTTATGAGATGAATTAGGTTTAAATTTCTCATTTTTTATTTTAATAAAAAAATAAAAAAAAGGTTGTTGCAACATTATAGAGAAATCAATTCATTATTATTAAGACTTTTTACCGTTTGTGGTAAAGTTGCGTTAAAAGGGTAAGAATTGTCAAATATGGTAAAAGTTAATAGTTATAATACTTTGCCCCATTTTCTCCATCGCGCCAACCGGTTATTGCCGGTCAATTATGAAGACTTACCATCAAGTCGAGAAAGGCTTGGGTTTTACATGTAAAATGTATATATATGTGATGGGTAGTATTAATAAAATTTAAATATGTATTAGTTGTAATAGATAATTTAAAAAAAAATTATTTTTTATATTATTATATATTCAGATTTTATTAATATTTATTCATCACTTATATATCCTTATGATTAATAGAAGAATTAATGAGAATAACATCCCATAAAATGTTGACTTGTACTTACATTTGCATTTTTTTAACTATTAGTGGAAAATTTTAAAATTCAGTAATTGTGAGTGATTGGTGGCCAGTAAAAAATTATAAATATCTAATATTGTTTGTAACTTTCCTTAAATGCTTATAATTTCCCGTAAATTCTTTGTTGCCCCGTAAGTTGGTAATGTGCCTTGTACTTTGAAACTATCCATATCACTCTGCAACAATCCGATGGCCCCCAGTCTTTCATCAAGTATTGTAATAATCCTCTAAGTTACTCTACTCAAATCAATTTGCGTTTTTATTTATTTATTTATTTTTACTATAATAGACCTTTAATTTTGTAATTCTTCTTTTTCTTTTCGTAACTCTCATTTATTTTTCGTATCAAGCCATATAGTTCATGAAAATCTTTTAAGTACTCATCTTTACTTTAATGAATTTTTTTCTTTGCTTTTTTTTTTTTTATTTTTATATAAAAGTTTTATAACCTAATTGATATAAACACTATTCTCCATCTAAAATGAAACATGTTCCAGTCTCTTTTTTCCTAATTGTATAAATGTAATTGGTCAAGAAAAAAAAGAAAAAAAAAAGAACTTATTATGTTTATTTATGAATAATCTTTACATTTCATAACACATCCAAATTTTAAAAAGATTTTCTCCTGAAAACTTCTTAATGTTTATCATTGTAAAATTGCTTATTCGTAAATTTTCTATATGTAGTAATATTACTATAAAAAAAACTTAATTTCCCTCAAAAACATTAACCATGTTACGAATTTTAAAGAAAAATTACTTTGTAGCAATAATCCTCAAATTCATGTAACTATTCTTTACTAAAATACATGTGTGACCGTAAATTTAAACATATATTTCATTACTTTGGTGAAAATTTCGTAAGTGATTTGTGTTTCCATAAATTTTCTCGTACTTTATATTTGTCCTTTTGTTTGTAAAAATCCTAAAGCCCGTGAGATGTGACTACTAGATAAGTCACTTTGAATAACAAGATTGTAATGCTTTGAAACCTAGGTATGCTACGGCCCGTCACGTGTTTTCATTTCTTGAAAACACGCAAAGGTTCAATCACTACTATTATTTAAACACTTTTGATAATAGTCTTATATCATCTACTGCATAACAAAAATTAATAAAATTTCCCGTCCTCAATAATAAGTCATCAATAATCTTAATTTAAACAGCAAAAGCGATTAACATTCACTTACAATAGAAATTCCCAAAATGATTAAATAAAAATCTAACATGTCTTTCCTTAGTCTATTTACTAGTCATCGTAATAGATGTATTTTATATTCTCTTCATTGTTTTGGTCTTGAGCTGATTCCTCCAGATTTTCAACATATCCTACGATCTCTCTAGTAGCATTTATAACTAAAAAAAAAATTCCCACGAGAGGTGAGTTAATGCCCAATACAATGCATACTTACACACACACGCGCACGTCATGCTAGAAACAGTAACACAAGCAAAATGTACCACAATATTCATTCACAATTTTATTTATCTTTCATAATCTTCAGTCGATAGACAATCATAACATAAACATCTTCGCACATAACATTCCTAAACATCATTTTACAACCCATCCACAAAAAATATAGACATATATGACAAAGGTAATTATCTATCTATGAGTCTCTTATCATACATAATAATAATATATATATGACAGTGGGTACTCCCCAATGTCCATGAGTTTATGAGTCCATGAGTCATCGCACATCAACCTTCCACATCCATATGTAATAATATATATATATATATATATATGACAATGGAAATACATGTCACAACTTTCCACATCACAACATTTTAGAATACAACCTTCCACATAAGATCTAGATCATTTCAGTACACAACTAAACTAGGGACAATGTCACATACCGATCATTGAGGTACCATCCCAAGAATACTGACCCACACTCGGTTTCTTGGACCTAGCAATTTACAATTGCATGCACACTCAATCCAGTTCATTTACAATATCATTAAACTCACACACAAAAGTCTAACTTATTAAGCATAAGCAACAAACATGGTATACACGTACCTGACTTTGTAAAACTTGGTTTGCTTTATACTTTTCTAACTTCACAGTCTTTTCAAACCTATATATGATTCAAATGGTTTGACTTTAGAATTATATTCCTATAAATATTAAAAAGATACTAAATGTGTTTCAACTCAACATGGTCATGTTGGGAGCCATGTAATTGAGTGTGGGGTAATGCATGACCGTGCTAAAGGCCATATACAATTTTTTTTTTTCGACATGGCCATGTTGTTTTCCTCTCCTTTTTTTTTTTCTTTTTTCTTTTTAACATGGTCATGTATCTCTCTCTAATCACTAAGTCATTTTTTTTTCAACATGGTCATTTTGAGAGGTCATGTATCTTTCTGTTTACTATTCATCAACATGATCTCAACATGGTCGTGTTGATAGGTCATGTTGAATTTTTTTTTTTCAACACGATCTCAATACTGTCGTGTTGAGAAGTTGTATATCTCTATGTTTACCTTTCATTTTCAACACGATCATGTTAGGAGGCCATATATCTTTCGGTCTACTTTTAGTTTTCAACACGGTTCCAACATGGTCATGTTAGGAGGCTGTGTATCTCACTATACACCTCGTAAATTGATCCTTAAGCTCGATTTCTATTCAATTTAACCTAATTGATCCATATAACATAAAATTCATAATGTAATATACTGGTAGATACAGTTACTTGACCCAATTTGTGATTGTGATGAGTGAATCGCTTGTTGCGTCCCTTGTGTATCACGGATTGATCTAGATCTGTAAACCTCAATACGTTAATTCCCTACACTACCATGTACATACTTAAATCACAATTCACAATTGTTGATTTATATACTTACTTTAATCCGATAAGCTATTGGTGAGAAAAAGGTCGTCTCTTTCTCTATGGATTCACATGTCGTCTCCTTCTCTATCGATTCACACAAGAAAACTCTAGGGTTCTGTGAGAGGCAAAGGAAGGAAAAGGTCAATAGGATTTATAAAGGCTTATTTATAGTCTTTGTAGGAATTACCAAATTGCCCCCAATCCTTTTAAACTATTTACGATATTAACCTTAGCTGCAATATTCGTGTATTTACAAAGATTATAGAGGCTCTTGGCCAACTATATAGAAACATTCAAAAGGCATTAGCAATTTATCTTTGCATGGAAAATGAAAATTTAGTCCCAAAGATGAAAAAAAAAAAAAGATTTTAATGGAAAGTATAGGATTCAATTTACATGAAGAAACTGGGCTAGGCCTCAAACAAGCAAGCCCATGGAATAATCTTCAGTTTGATTGAGCCCCATAACAGTATCTCGAAAGTCTAAGGCTGAGGCGAAACCCTAACCTACAAAGATTGCTAACAGCCTAAACATAATTAATTTAAGAAGACATAACTATTTGGTTTAAATTTAAAAATCAAGTTTTTTTTTTTAATATTTGAGGATTAAGCATCCATGTGGTAACTTAATAAGAGCTAGAAATAATGGCGACTTGATTTGAATTAGAACTGGACTAGTTAGTTATCGTATTGCATAAACAACCTTAGTTTTAATTATTTATGCTTAGGCTTCTTCAATGAGTATCTTCCACATCATTTTTATATAATACATTTAATAAGTAAAAGTCCAATTAAATATGATATTTAACAACCTTAAACTTGAAGTATAAAATTTGATAAGAAAAAAATTTCATTAGATGTTCTACTGTAAATTCATGCGATGGTTGAATCACATGAAAAAGAAAAGAAAATAGGCTATAGGAAGTACCAAAAGTTATTCCAACATGGCCACTGTGATATTTAAGTTAGCACAAGGATTTTGAAAGTGATAATGTATGTAAATATGCATGAGAGTTGAGAAAATGAAATTGTTTACCAAATAGTTTCATCATCTATTTATAGGGGATGAGACTAAACTTCATATAATAAGTACATTCATATCTAAGATTTGTTCTAGATATTGTAGATGCCGTATTTTTTATCAACTCCTTTCTTTATTTGTTTAGAGTTTTCATTCCTTATCAAAAACTAAGATGTGCACAGCCAATCAAAGTTGTAACTTAGGCACATAGGCTAGACTTAAAGCTCTTAGTGGTGTAGCATTCTACTAGAGGTCAATTTTGGCATAAAGAACTCGGATAATGGCTCAAATAGGTTAGATTGGACCTAAGGGGTTCATGATCAAAAAGCATTATCAACAAATATGATATTTAACAACTTCAAATTTTGAGTATAATATTAGCAAAATATCCAAAATTCAAATTATGTTTTTAACATTATCTCTCCATTTGTTTGTCCAATACTCACTCTCATAAAGTATCGTACCTACTAGCCATAAACCTAAATACTCCTCTTTTGTAAGATAATTACGCCTAAATCATAGAGCTTAGAGGTTATGATGACTTCATGCATAAGTTTGGTACATCCACTCTTCACTAAATTGTGGTTCATGTACAAGTGCTAAACTAAAAATTCATCTCAAATCGTGCCCTTAGTCCATGAAAGCATGGTTGATTAAGTCAAGAAATGCATTAAGCCTATGTTTGACACTAAATATTAAATGTAACATTTGGAATACTCATCATTAAGAAATATTATGAAATAAGAATAAATGGAAGTATAACTCAATTGGAAGATAAACAAGTTATTACTTAAAACTACTCCATATTAGTTTTGGCATTATCTTTAGCATTGTAGTTAATTTTATCGTCATGACCCATCTAATACTCCTTAATGGTGAGCACTCCAAACACTGCATTAGATAATTTTATATATGCAACTTTTTTACTAGCCCTAACCACATTATAGTTGAAAATCTACATACAAATCATTGGAAAACAAAAGAAAAACCAAAATACTCATTTAACTTAAAATCCCATTTAGATTTAGATAACATAGGTGATAAAGACTTGAGACTGGTGAGATTAACAAGCACAAATTTACTAACCCCTAAAAATTTGAGTGTTTTTAGAGAAAGGAGATACATTTGTAATTAAGAAAGTGACCTCTCTGAGTGAAAATTTACAAAACAAGGAAGAAGACTTCATGTGGACATCCTAGGTTATCATCTAATTGAAGTCATACAAAAGGGTTATGATTCATCTTTGCTAGGAATAATTCAAACAATCCCACATTATTTGAACATTTAAAGAGACATTCGAATGTCAATTTAGAAAGTAAACTTAATAGTCATCACCCCTTAAGCTAGAGTGTTTGCTTTTCTTTAAGTAAAATATTTAAAAACCATTTTAACACTAGGAGCAAGAACATATACACAAAGTTTGAGTCATATTGTTTCTTGGTAGTGTAAATTGATCTTCACTTTTCATGTTCTAAGAAAGTCATGATGTTGACAAGTAGGTTTTATAATCCACTCAAAAGGTAAGACCATTCCATTATCTATCAAGCACTCATATTAGCAGTTGCATATAGGCTAAAACAATACATTTGATTATAATGTTGAGCATGCTTATGAATTATGTAGCAAAATAATGAATCTTTATTGAAATTCAATTGATTTCCATAAAAATTACATACTTTTACCATTTAACAAGTTTTTAATCAAAGATTCAAAGATCAAATGGTGTCACTATTAATTACAATTAGTCTTGGAAAGAGAGCTCAATTCTATGTTGAGATGAACCAAGTCTATGTGTGTAGTTAGCTAGAGTCTCTACTACATGGAAATAGGAAACTGTTAGAACAAGGCACGGTATGAATGGCATTTATTTCCTATAAACACTTAAAAAGCCAAAATACATTAATGACTATAGCTTTGTCTTGAACTTACCTACCAATCATTCACATATTAGGTTTGAGTTTCTCACCTTGGTATACATCATGGACTCTCTTTATCCTAAGATTTCATGCAACACTTGATTGAAGTAAAGCAAAATGTTCTATTAAACAGCCAATACGGATTTTGTTGTTATAGACAATAGCAGAAATAATAAGATACTCTACCTTAAGACCAAAATCTCTAACAAAACCATTAGGAATCACTATGCCTTGTAACAAAAATAATTTTCTAGGCTCAACTTCTCTCATTACCATCATTCCTTCACAATACTCCTCCATGCTAGTAGATCTTATTATATAACAATAAAGAGAACTATTGTAGCAGTAATATGTTTCTAAGCTCAACTTCTCTCATTACCATCAATCCTTCACAAGACCCCTCCATGCTAGTAGATCTTATTGTACTACAATAAAGAGTACTGTTCATCAAGCTAAGAGATAGAAAATTATAGGATAACTTTAACCCACATACATTCACCATTATACATTACATCCCAAACTCCACTTACACTAGCAATCATCAATATTTGACCCTTACCCATCTATAAGAAACCCATTCTACATAAGCTTTAAGTTTAAAACCAATCGCTCTCTCAACACATATGGAAAAGAACTCCTAAAAGCTAAAACTCATTCTAGAAATCTCTTGTAATCATTAGATACTAGTAACAATTCACCATCATTTAATTGAAAAACTATCTCATCAACAAATTTACTTATACCATTCCCCTCTTGGCCCTCGTTATTCCCCATAAGGCACTTTTCTCTCTTGTAGCCCTTTAATTTGCAACCATAGCAGATTAAACCCCAACCTTTAAATCTCTCTCTAATGCTACCACTACCATACCATTAATTTGTAATAATTAGACCATCTATAACCTCATTGCTTATGGATCTCATCTTGTGATCTAATTAGTTTGTTCTCAACATATTTCTTTTTACCTCTTCTATTGATACCCATTGTTGCAATAGATCATGATCTCCTTAAATTTAAGGAATAAAAACAATAGAGAGCATATTAATCAGTATCATTTCTTGATCTTCAATCTCAACCTTAACATGCAATTAAAACAAAAAGGTAAATGTCACATTTGGTACCTAAACTTCATTTATTTTTATCATTAATTATCGAAACTTTAAAATTATCAATTTACTACCTATAAACTTTTTGATGTTATTGACAGTACCTATATAAGATAGTTAAATGTAAAAATAAGTAAAATTTAGGTAATTGATTATAAAAATAGGCAAAATCTAGGTAATCAATTGTAAAAATAGGTAAAGTTTAGGTAGCAAATGACTTAAGTTGCTAATTATAAAAATGAATAAAGTTTAAATAGCAAATGTAACATTTATCCAAACAAAAATATTCTCAACCTTAACAATAATGTTTTTCAAAATGTTAATTAAAGAAATGAAATTCGGAATACATTGTTTCACTAACAATCTATCACTTATTTAAAGTGAATACAATATCTACTATAATACCAAGCTATTCGTAAGAGAATTAGTTATACATAGATCTTCCAATTTCTTCTATACTTCTATGGCTATCTTTTATGTTAGTACCTTTGTAAAACATTATTCATTATACTTAGATGGACCACCATTACAACACTCTCATCAAGTTATGCTTACTCATCCTCTTTCATACAATCCAAGTGACTATCTAAAGCTATTTTCAAGCTTGATTACACTATAATTGCTTGCGTTTGTATTCACCAAACTTGAAATTTGTACGACCATGAAACTTATTAATATCATACTTAATGGCTATCTCTTTAGTGTATAATTCACTAACTTTCAGAACCCTTAATCTTTTAAACTCTATTGATGCCAATTTATTAAGGCATCGTTTACAAAATACACAACCATATAAGATAGACAAATTAAGAGAGTAGGGAAAATACAAAATTTAGGTGAGAACCTTTTAACAAAAGGTTTAAAAACTATAGTAAAAACTCAATCAATCCACTATTTAATAACACGTCGGTATATTGATTTTCTCAATGTCATAGTGCTAGTATTCATCTAACAAATCCCTAGGGTTTTACTCTCTCACTTACTTTACCTTATATGGTATTATATAAATATAGTATGTATGTATGTATATATACATGCATGCATCAATACATATATGTGTGTAAAAGAAACCAAACCTTAGCACATGGTAAGAAATAATTTAGTATACTCTACCGAAAAATAATAATAATAATAATATTTTGGGGATCAAGAAAATACAAAATAGGAAATCAATAGATGATACAACTATCATGATTTTTTATTTTTTTATTTTTTGCTAATTTATTTACCTATGTGTTCTTCCATAATAAAGTTACATGTAGATTTTTTTCTTTTTTTCTTTTTTTGGCTAATTTATTTACCTGCATGCTCTTCCATATTAAAGTTACTTGTAGATACAAAATCATACTCAATAGTAAGCACATAGTATGCTTATATATCCGATATTCTTTACTATATACTTGATTTAGGTATTGATAAATAAATAATATAATATCAGAGCATAATAATGAAAAAAAAAAAATCAAACATAAAATTCTATTTGTAATTAAGTACTAATGAATTATCTAATCTAATATCCATTTTGATTGACTATATATAACATTTACACAAGTACCAGTATTCATATCATTTTATAAAAGCAAATAAACCACGTACTATCAAGATCATTTATATTGTAAGTTAATATATATAAACAACATTCAATACTATATATTTAGGTTATATATTTTTTTTGTACAAGAGAGATGTTCCTTTTGGCTCGAAATTTGAATAATACTTGTTACTTTAATCGAAGCGATTCATTAGAAAACTCGTCGAAAAGGCTTCAAATTTGTATTTGAATCAATACGATAGTTTTTTCCTTTTTTATGGTTTATTTATGTTGGAATTTATAATGACGAATAACATAATCAACATGGAAAACAATTAATATATGTTGTTCTAATTTATGTAGTTGTGTTTATTTATTTTTTTTCTTTTTAATATTTTTGGCCAACGTTTCTTTATGTGGTATATCCATGTAAGAACTTAGTTAGACAACAAATGCCAAATTGCACAAAAAGAAAATTTCCTTGACTTCACTCTCTTTAGAGGCCACATTTAGAAAAAGTGAAAACAAATCTTCCCATCCAACTTATTACAAAACTCGACTCTCTCTCCCTCCTTCCCCATACATCGCCATATCTTTCTCCCGGCCATCATTTCTCTCTTCCTCCTCAAAACCGTACAGAAACTCCATCACCCAGCACTACAACAGCCACCGCCACCACCGCCCTCCTCCTCCCCCTTTTCCTCTTTCTCATTTCCAAACCCTAGCTACCCAAACAAACCACTGCATGCATGCAGCCTTTTCCTTAACTTCATTAATTCCTGCGATGCATGTAGAAAGATAATGATAAACCACACGTCCGACAAGAAGCGCAAAAATTGGATATAAACACCAATCTCAATCCTGGGTGTGCATGCGTGCATGTTTATGTCGATCGACATGAACAGGGACAGGTTGCATGTTTATAACGTCCGTGGGGTTCTCTCTGCATCTACATTAATCGTCTTTGTCTTAAGCTTATCGTCACGTCACGTTGCGTGCGATGCGGATGATTCCAGTTTCGACGACACTAACCCTGCAGCGACGCAGCTCTTTACACAGCTCATTTATAGCCGTATAACAAACTTTACCTCCATTTTCCATGCCGATATAAAAAAGAACTTCGGTTTTTGCATCGACAACGTGTGAGTTATGCTCCTCCTTGTTCTTTTTCTTTTATTTTCTCGTTCTTTGTGATTACAATATAATGATTTAGGATTTATGTGGTTGATAATCATGAGTTATACATGGAGGTCAAGATCAGATGATATTTAAGCTTACTTGCATCCATTATGTTGGTATCCGTATTTCCTTCACTCAAATACCTCGCATTTTCGGTCTTCTATTTATTCACCTAATACCGTGATTGATAGATTAGATATTCGTGTGGTGTTAAATTTTTTATAATTGTTCAATATAATCCTCGAATCATCCTTAAACTAATTATACGGGTGTTAAATTTTTTATAATTGTTCAATATAATCCTCGAATCATCCTTAAACTAATTATACGGGATGTTAATTGGACGAGTATATGCTATATGATCGGGTTATTCATAAATCTTGTACTGATCATGTAAATTGTAGCTTAACTTTGTTTAGTATGTTAGTCTGATTGATGGTGTAAGCAAATCGATTCAACTTTGGGTTTTATGGAAGTTTCAACATGTTATTTAAGCATTTGGCCGGGATGTTGAGTAAATGAGTCTATTGATGGACCTTTTCCAGGGATGAAGATTGGAATGGCGCATTTAATTTCACAGATAACCTCGGATTTCTGACAGCTTGTGGGAAAAAAACAAAAGGTGATTTGCAAATTCCACCTCTTGGCATTGATATTTATCATGTTAGCTTGGTCTCTAGTTATGATTTAGCAGCTTGAGCGTTTTGCGCTTAATTCTGATGATGTTGATCTAGGCAAAATGGCTTACATTAATGATTTGTTGATCAAATTTAGTTTAGCAATCAACAGAACATATGTTGGCGGAAGGACCGAGAATTCATGTTAAACACCTCTTTTTTTAAGTGTTCTCTGGCTAATATTTGAATATTGACAACCTTGCAAGTTGAGTTTCGAAGTGACGAACCTTTTGGTTAATTTTTCCGTAATTGATTAATGACTGAAGTGCCAATTCTATTTCTAGTAGGTCTTTCCAGCTACTTTGGCGATCAGTATGTACCGCAGGTTCTTCATTAAAGCATCTAGCTAGTAACTTTTCCATTCTAAGATGATCCACGTATCTCAGCGGAATGAGAACGTTCAAAGAAAAAGGATATGTTTTTTTTTGGAATGGGAAGATGATAAAAAAGGATCTATTACAAGTTGACACACTATGTTTCGCCTGCATCATGGCCTTAAGATCAGTGTTTTTGGTCTATATTTCTTCATTTCAAATGCAAATACATAAAAGTAGAATTAGTTTCTCTATAGAAAAATAATTATGGACTGCTTGCATAACAGATTTGTGGGTTGAAGTCTTATGGAACGTCTGCTTGCATAACAGATTTGTGGGTTGAAATCTTATGGAATGTCTGTAGTGATTTATTATGTCCATTGACTGTTATGTTTTGCAAACCCATGGGTGATTAAGTAATTCAATATCCGGCTTTCAATCTGAGGGTAAAAGGTTGCTTTAACCTGCTTTTGGACTTTCAATTTTGCACTTCTAACTACTGATGTTTCTTCCATCAAACAGGCGATCTTTCAAAGCGCATCTGCACAGCAGCAGAGATAAAGTTCTTTTTCAGGAGCTATTTCTCTACTCCTACTAAAAGCATGAAGTCCAGTTACATAAAACCCAACATAAATTGTAATTTGACCTCCTGGGTTCCTGGATGCGAACCTGGTTGGGCTTGCAGTGCAGATGAAAACCAAAAAATTGACCTTAAAAATTCCAAAGATATGCCTTCGAGGACTCGTCAATGTAGTCCTTGTTGTGAAGGTTTCTTCTGCCCTCATGGACTCACTTGCATGATACGTAAGTACCTGGCAAACTGCAGATAAATGCATCAAATTCTCACTTTTTGTACCTTTGCAGCAATCTGACAGTTTGATCACGCCTTGTCCTAAACCTATTGTGATTATGGATATGAATTTAAATCAGATGATTTTAAAGCTTAAAAGCAACATGAAACTAGAGCAGGAGATCAAGAGCTTGAATTTCTACACTGTAATTTCACCTCAGTTTATTAAGTCGTTCTTCTGCTTTGATATGTTGAGTTTTCTCGGTAAGAAGGTGCAGTCATTAGTTCATTTTCCTTGTTAACTAGCATTTGACACTTTTTGATGAAATGCTATTCGTGCGTGGGCTATTGGGACTTATCTACCCCGAAGTTTCAATTTAGCCATGTTTTATATGAATTACATTCCCTATGTTGCATGTAATTTGCCCCTTTATTGTTTCAATTGCAGCCTGTCCACTGGGATCTTACTGCCCTATGGCTAAACTCAATACAACTACTGGTATATGTGAACCGTAAGTTCTCTTTCTATTTATTGCAATCTCCTATTTTGTGAAGTCTTGCATTTTAGCATACATTAAATTTACCAGAAGAATCATTCTTCAGGTATAGTTACCAGTTACCACCCGGACAGACAAACCATTCTTGTGGTGGTGCAGATGTTTGGGCCGATATTGGGAGTAGCAGCGAGGTATTCTGTTCAGCAGGATATTACTGTCCCACAACCGTGCAAAAAATAATTTGCCCTAAGGGGTACTAAGAACTCTTCTCCAACTTCTCACTTGTTTTTTTATTCCCAATCATATTTACATTGATGCCCTTACTAACCGACGCTGCTGTTAATACTGACCTGCTGCTTATTCTACTAGTGCATAAAGATTACAATGTTCTTTGTTTAATATCTCCACTCTCTAATGCTTTCATCTGCATTTTTTTACAGACACTACTGCAGGACAGGGTCTACAAGTACAGCACGTAAGTATCTAGTTGCTGATATGCGCTACTAGTAAGCAAGAAGATTAACATAATATATTGATGTAATTAGACATTCCTTGACTGGTATGGATAAATTAGCTAAGCATTGGAAAATCATCCATGTTTCTTGGCAACTGATGGCATGAAAATATACACTAAGTGCATGTTTCTGTTGTTGTTGGAAACCTAATGATCTTTCCTGCTTGATTTGCAGGTTGCCTCGACTTTGCTAAATGTGATCCCAAATCATCCAATCAAAATATTTCTGGATATGGCATTATGCTCTTTGTGAGTGAAGTGTTTCCTTTCCTCTTTCTGTCAAATTGTTATCATAAATATAAGCTGTATCTGATAAATGAAAAATCATGGCTGCTAACTAGCATTAGCTATCCGTGAAATCAAGTTAATATATTTGCTTGTCCTCAGTTTTGGCGGATCTAATGATATCCATAATTATTTGACTCTTTCACTTGCACTTGTGGATGCAGGCTGGAATAAGTGTTCTGCTTGTTATTATATATAACTGTTCGGATCAAGTTCTTTCTACTCGAGAGAGAAGGCAAGCAAAATCTAGGGAAAAGGCAGTAAGAAGTGTCAGAGAAACTCAACAAGCACGTGAGAAATGGAAATCTGCTAGAGATATAGCCAAAAAACATGCAATTGGGCTGCAAACACAACTCTCAAGAACATTTTCTAAAAGAAAATCTACAAGGCAGTCGGACCTTAGAGGTCTTAGCCGTAAGTCCGGGGGTGATGCAGGTCTCCCACCACTAGGTGCATCCGAGCCATCATCTGCTGCAAAAGGTAAGAAGAAGGAGAAAAGTAACCTCACTAAGATGTTACAATCGATTGAAAATGATCCGGAGAGTAGTGAAGGTTTCAATCTGGAAATCGGAGATAAGAATCTAAAAAAGAACATGCCTAAGGGTAAGCAACTGCACACTCATAGCCAGATTTTCAAGTATGCCTATAACCAAATCGAGAAAGAAAAAGCTCTCCAAGAGCAGAACAAAAACTTGACCTTCTCTGGAGTAATCTCAATGGCTACAGATATTGAGATAAGGAAGAGGCCTACTATTGAGATTTCTTTTAAAGATTTAACTCTTACCCTCAAAGGAAAAAATAAGCACCTTTTAAGATGTGTCACTGGAAAAATTTCACCTGGCCGGGTTTCTGCTGTCATGGGGCCATCTGGAGCGGGTAAGACAACATTTCTTTCAGCTTTGGCTGGAAAATTAAGAGGATGCACTATGACTGGGACAATTCTTATAAACGGAAAGGTTGAATCGATTCATTCATACAAGAAAATTATTGGATTTGTGCCCCAAGATGACATTGTTCATGGAAACTTGACTGTGGAGGAAAATCTTTGGTTTAGTGCAAGATGCAGGTATGTTATAGCTGTTATACAGAATGTCTTATAGTTCCTATTAGTCCCTACTATTTTGTTTGGAATCAGCTGATTGCTTAATGACCTTCTTTATTTATTATATCATTCGTTATTACCATCTCTTGTGGATGTGCACTTTGGTCTTGACATCCCTAAAATGCCCTCATTGCAACTTACAGTGTGCAAGATGATTAAACTTATGTCGGACTTAAATGCTCATGTTTTATCAACTTGTTTTGGCTTGAATTATTCTAGACTCCCTGCTGATCTGCCCAAGCCAGAAAAGGTTCTAGTTGTTGAAAGGGTTATCGAGTCTCTTGGGCTGCAGACAGTGCGTGATTCTCTAGTTGGGACAGTTGAGAAGCGAGGAATATCTGGGGGTCAAAGGAAACGAGTGAATGTTGGTCTGGAAATGGTCATGGAGCCTTCATTGTTGATATTGGATGAACCGACATCTGGATTAGATAGTTCATCTTCTCTCTTGCTCTTGAGAGCCCTACGGCGTGAAGCACTTGAAGGAGTGAACGTAATCTTTGTTGTTCACCAACCGAGGCAAGTCCCTTCCTATAACACGTGTCATGCAAGATCGCATGACATATATATATTTGAAAAAGTACATCCCTCCTATTTAATCAAATCGATTTTTTATGCTTTTAGTCGTTCTTTCATCATACTATTAAAATTTGTTTTTGAAAGTTTAGTTTAATAATTGTTAAAATACACCTAATTATCAATCCTTAGATTCTGTGGATCCACAATATTAGCCAGTTCTTTCAGGAAAGTTCACGTTCACACATTTGACAACATGTTATTGCATTCATCTTGGCAAATCTTTCTCACTGCTTTCTCTAGCTCAATTCCTGAATTAAACCATGCCTCTGTTTCTCCAGTTACACCTTGTTCAGGATGTTTGATGAATTGATACTTTTGGCAAAAGGTGGTCTCACGGTATATCATGGACCAGTAAAGAAAATCGAAGAGTATTTTAATGGTCTAGGAATCACTGTCCCTGAGCGTGTAAACCCTCCAGATCACTACATTGATATCTTAGAAGGAATAGTAAAACTAAGTACCACTACTGGGGTGACATATAAACAACTTCCTGTTAGATGGATGCTGCATAATGGGTATCCTGTGCCAGCTGATATGCTAAAGCTTGTCGACGGAATATCTACGGGGGGTGAGAATTCTGCTCACGGAGGCAATAATCCCGAGGGAGGAGGGGAAGAACAATCCTTTGCTGGAGATCTCTGGGAGGATGTCAAGTGTAATGTTGAGTTAAAAAAGGACAATATACAGCATAATTTCCTGAAGACAAGGGACTTGTCTAACAGAGAAACTCCGGGTGTACTTCGGCAATACAAGTACTTCCTCGGAAGGTAAAATCACTAAGGTTTAATTTTATGTGCATTAAAATAATTCTTTCAGTTCTACTATTAAGAATTATGTCTTGAGCAATATATAGGTGCTTGAATCAGAATTTTCTAACTTTTTATAAAGGGTAAGTCATGGGATTGGCACTGGAAGGTAGGTCATATTTTCTCCACCGAAGTATCACGTCTCCCAAGTTTCATATTCCGAGTGTTTCCTACTGATATCTGATTATAACAATTACAAACTATACCAAGATGCCAAGCTTGATATTGGTTCTGAGCCATCTCTGGCAATGGCATTAGTGGAGTATCAAACAATTTTGGGATGTAATGCTTGTAGAGTGAAACTACGTTTACTTGCACATTCGTGAGAAAGATGTCGCAAAGCATCATGATTGTCTTCAACAATTGGTTTGAAATTAAATATTTTTGCAATTATCCCTAGTATGACATCAGTCAATCATCCACTTAGATAATCTTATGAAACAAAAGACAGTGTTGGCATTGATAGAGCAAAATCTCTCTTCTGATTCAAAATTTCTGATGTTTTCTTTGCAGAGTCGGTAAGCAGAGACTGCGAGAAGCCAGGATCCAAGCAGTCGATTATCTGATTTTGTTGCTAGCTGGTGTATGCTTAGGGACACTTGCTAAAGTTAGCGACGAGACATTCGGAGCCCTTGGTTATACATATACCGTTATTGCAGTTTGTAAGCAAAGCTTCTCTTTCGCTTAATCTAGAAGAATAAAAATGTCTAGAATGTATATACATGCCCTTCATGTTTTATGGCCTCAGGATACTGTCAAAACATTCTGTTAGTTCCGACACTTCAAGAATACCAGAAATGAAATAGTTTGGAATCATATTTCAGAGATTATTTAACCAATTTGATGTTTGCTGCACTTTCAGCTCTTCTCTGTAAGATCGCGGCTCTGAGGTCGTTTAACCTTGACAAATTGCAATATTGGAGAGAGAGTGCTTCTGGCATAAGCAGTCTAGCTTACTTCATGGCAAAGGATACAGTGGACCATTTCAATACACTCATTAAGCCTCTTGTCTATCTTTCTATGTTTTATTTTTTCAACAATCCAAGATCATCCTTTGCTGATAACTATATAGTTCTGCTCTGCCTTGTGTACTGCGTGACTGGAATAGCTTATGCGTTTGCCATCCTATTTGAGCCTGGTCCGGCCCAACTTGTGAGTGCTAGAATTCTGTTTGCAAAGCAATGCTTGTTCATTTTTCAAAATTTTTTCTTCCTCTAACAAGCTTTTATTTCACAGTGGTCCGTTCTTCTTCCTGTTGTCTTAACTCTCATAGCAACGCGGGAAAGTGATGGTAGTCTTATTGATTCGTTGTCCAGCTTGTGCTACACAAAATGGGCATTGGAAGCATTTGTGATAGCAAATGCTAAAAGGTACCCAAATTTATCTTTCTCTAGACTCACCTGTTTTATGAGGAGTAGTGCTCCTGGTTGCCCCTTGTTGTGGATCTAGTATATTTTTTGGAATCCCGCATGGAAAAGTACAACAATATGTGGGTACTCTTTTCTAGGGTATTAAAAGTCAGTGCAAGTTGAATCTATTTTTATTTTTACCTATAAGCAAGCCTACCTATTGTTCCCTACGTGAGACCTTTGATTCTGGAATGTCTTAACTCCATATATATTTTCGATGTCATTCAAATTTTCAGATATGGTGGTGTTTGGCTGATAACACGGTGTGGTTCGCTCCTGAAAAACGGCTATGATATCAAAAACTGGGGACTCTGTTTAGTTCTCCTCGCTCTTACGGGCTTAGTTAGTCGACTAATAGCTTTCATGTGCATGGTTGTTGTCCAAAAGAAATAGAGTTGGTTAAAAAAAACTTGATTATATGGAAATTCTGATACGAGCAGTCGTTCCTGTGATCCGAGGTGTCCAGAGAATTCTGATGGTCGATGACTGTCTGACTGGAAGGCCAAAAACTGGAAGCCTGTGGACGCGTTCGGCAATTTTGTTTCTCACTGGATCATTTGCCTCCCAATAGGTTCTTCAAGATTTGGTTCTGGTATGCTGGCACTGATGTAAATTATGGGTTAGATTATAATGTCAGAGGTTTCTGTACAAAACTAGGGAATGAAAAGCATATCTTTCACCTTTTTGTAAGTTGTAGACGTGAGATTTCCAGTAGATGATTTGTTAGTTCTTTCAGAAATATCAAATTCTTCTTTGCATATGCATCGTCATGATCCATGCAGAATTTTGACAAATGAAGCATTCTGCACCAGATTCTCTTGCTAATTTAGGATGCAAACATTTTAGTCCTTTTGCATATTCAGTTATGAGATAAACGGTTTATTTTGGACCTTTGTCTTTTTCCTTTTATAAACTATCTTTTTAGTTTTTATTGGACAATGTTGATATTGCTACCTAGACTTTGATTTTTTTTTCCTTAATTTTTTATTTGAACTTTGAACAAAAATTGTTCAATGTCAAATACTTACCCCCATTTTTTACATTTGTATTCTTTAATCAATGAACAATCTTCACAACACCTTTACAAAGAAAAAGAAAATAATAAGTTTGATAAGTAGCAATTCATTTTAATATTTATAACATTTAACAACTTGAAACTTTAAATATAAATTTGATACCAAAAAGTTTAATTAAATATAATATATAATAATTTTGTAAGTGATTATGATATTGTGGTAACTCTCAATTGAATATTCTGTAAGGTTAAAGACACTCTTTTAGATATTGGCAAGAGATGGATAACTAGATTATACCTTCTACGTTTCTTCCTACCAAATAAAGTTTAGTTTGGTTAATGTAATGTGTTAAAGTTGCAGTTATACTTGATATCTGTATAATTAGCATGGAGTATTTTTAAAGGCCAAATCTACTGAAGTAGGAACCATAATATGGTAGGGAACCACCACTCATATACGAGGAGAGGAGCATTTTGTTGCTTTGAGTCTTCTCAATCAAGGAATTCATTCTTTAATTCCGATTGAGTCCTAAAACTACAATCAAGTCCAAAACTTTTAAGGCTAATGTAAATTGAGTTTTAAAAATCTTCTATGGTTGCAATTCAGTCATATTTAGTCACCTCCTTTTGTTATTTTTGCTAACTTTGTTAGGTTAGCCTTCTTAGTTATCTGATTCATCATATGCCACATGACCTTGTGTATAGCATCTTATAAACGTAGCATCAAATTGAGGCGATTAAGATACCAAAATTATGTGTTTTAAGAAGTTTGGAGCTTAATTATAAATTTGGTAATCTTAAAGTCAATCGACATTACTCAAAGCTTTAGGATTAGATCAACAATAACCCTAGTTAGGACTTTTTTACGCATCTTTTCCTTATATTTTTAGCTTTCTTGATACCATAATAAGAAATTTTGAGCAAAATTTAAAAGAAAGAATATTTAGATAGGCATATAAAAAGTGAAATCTTATCTTAATCTAAAATGCTACTTACTAAAATCTCATTAAAGTCATCAAATTATGTTATACCATATTGGTGTCTACCCATTTCCATTCTTCATATTTTTACACTTACTGTGCTCGTTATAATTTATTCATATTACAAAAGTCAATACATTTATTCCATTTCACAACAAACAATAATATGTAGTTTTTGAAACTTACAATACAAGGAACATAAGTGATAAATTACAAGGATAATGGAATTGGTGATAGTTTGTTTTAGATACACGCAAAAGATTGCATACCCTGTTAGTATTAATAGGAGTAAAATCTCTTTTTCGATTACAATTTCTTTTGTTTTACAACAAATGACTCAAGACAACAAACAGTGGCCTCGTAAATCTATATTTTTCTTCAAAAGGTAAAGGGGGCTTATCCTTTTTTTTTTTTTTTTGTAACTAGAAAAGTAAAATAAATGTCATGAAGAGTTTATGCAAACATTCTTCTATAGAAAAAAAGACTGAAAAATTAAACTTACATTAATGGTGAGGCGGAAAAGGACACCAACGTGAGCCTAGAAAAAGACGTACGTTGACATAGTCGAATCCACCTCCACGTCCAGACACAGTTCCACGATAGCAGAACTTTCAAAAATTTATGTTGTTTATTTTTGCCAAAAGAAATATAGAAAACTTAAAATTACCTTAATTCCCTTGAGTTTCTAATATGGACATAGTGTATATATATCCTACTGGAGCAAAATATATATAATATATTATTTTAAACTTTTAATAAAATCCACATGGATAATACCCAATAAACTAGTGGAACACCATAAAACCGCAAGGGGTGCATGGAAGGAGTTTTAAGGACGTAATCTTGCATTGTATTGATTTAATTATTAAATCTCATCTTATTTCATCCCGTGATGATTCGAATTGTATACGTGTACCTATTGATAATGCAACCTTAGACCTCTAGAAGACATCACAAGCTAAAAGCTAGACTAGAAAGCAGGTATAACCAACTGCTTGCTGCTCAAACCTATAAAGCCACATTTGCAAGCTACGTCAAACCAAAGCAAATATCAAGATTTTCCCACTACTCACTCTCTTACATCTCTCATCTCCCATGATGTCCCACCCCACATTGTTGACGGTTACCTTAACCGGTCGACTTTGAAAGCTCCTTTTCATCTTCTTCTTAATCTTCTCATACATATCACCCAAACTTTACTATCTTAATAATCTTATAATTACCTACATAATAATCATATTCTTCATTCCTAGCTATATATTATTACATGCTCTTCAAGAACGGATTAAAGCCACCCATTTTTATATTAAGTGCTCTTTCTATAGTCATTCTTGAGGCTGGGCAAGTTTTATGTCAAGTTTCATCAATGGCCGGCCAAGGAGGACTCTCGACAGACCAGGTCTTGGCAGAGATGATCGTAAGTGTCGTTCAATCACGTACTTATACGTGCACATATTATTATATGAATTTTACTAATAATAACAAGCATCTCATGTTTGAATGCACTAGCTAGTATAAGTAAAATTTGAGGATAATCGAATAAATGTACGAATGTAATGTATCGCTCGGATTATTATTTCTTATTCTTTGTTTGCATGCATTGGATTGATAGGCGGTATTTGAATAATATCCCAAAAAATCATTTTAAGTCCGCTGGTGTCCGTACGTTACCGATGACACACAACAACAACATTCAAGTCTTGGGCGATGTCGGTTATATGCATCCTGTTTCACTACCGCGCAGTATCATTCAACATGTTTTTCAATAATTTCCATATGTGTTACATCAATTTTTAATTATTTTCCGAAGACATAGTTACGAAATTAATACGTGTTAACATTGTCAATAGCAGCTTAGCGAATCAGCAAATGTAGACTAATGTAAAAGTCGTAACGACCTAAATTCTCATAAATGTGTTTTCTTAGCTACGTACTGTGTATATAAATTCAATTGATACATGTTTTACAATTTCCGGTTGCAGAAAAAGAAGAAGTTCAGTGGTCAGCAAAAGAGAGAGGAGCTAGAGCAAGAGGTATGGAACCAAATCAATGTGCAATCTCTACATCTAAAATAGTATAGGACATCGTACTTGTACCTTGTGATACAAAAAGTCTAGAATGAAAACAATGTTTTCATGGAAACAATGCCAGTGACCACAATGGTTAAAAAGTGGGCTTGGTTTAATAGTTGCCGTTTAAAGAAAGAAAGTACGAATAGTATACAACCTTCATTAAGAAAATCATGCCTACCCATGGTTGATATCTAGCTATTAGCTAGCTGAATTTTCATGTGACATAGTTTTGCGGGAACACGAGTTTCGATTCTTTCCAAGCCTAGAGGATGGTTAAGTAGGGAAACAGTGAACGACCATACCTCTCCTTGTTGGTTGCCACGTTCATTGCTTCCTTTTCCTTTACTTCTGCCTCTGCCTCCTTGTCTATCTCCCCGCGATGTAAAGTGCTTTTCTGTTGAGGCCTTCAATGCTTGTTCCTCCTTCTCTTGCCGGATTATCTTTTGCTCATGAACCAGCAACGAGGTCTAGACGCTTGGTGCACCACGGTAGAGAATTTACTTACGTATGCCTGTACCACATGGATCATATGTTGTTTTGGATCTTCAGATTTGTTGGGCTCGCCAATTTTTTTCTTTTCACTTTCGTACTCGTAGCTCTAAGCATTCAAAACACCATTGTCTACCAATCAACAATAGTATATAGTCGAATTTTTTCCATGTTTAGGTAAGAATTTTCTGGAAACGTCAGTATAGTTGCGTTAGTTTTATTAATTTCGCTTAGTTGTTAACACAATGGGGGTAGAAGAATGTCAATGTATAGAGCACTAGAGCTTAAATTGAAAATTTGGTTGAAGTTGATTCCTCAATGATTCGCAGTCACATATGTGTACATTGAAATGTTACCTTTGACAGAACATCAAGAAATGAAGGCTCATTTAAAATAAATCGGAAATCATAGGATCTTCCCTGTATGCATAGTACTAAGAAATTAAGAGAAGTTAAAATCATTGCTGAAGTTGCGAATCAATATATGAACCATCTATCTATTATATTTTACTCTCTTATTAGTAATATAGCTTCCTTGGTTCCTGCTAGTTACAGGTCTCTGTGCTTCAGAATCTGCTTAATCAAGAGGAAAAAATGCATGAAATCCTGGAGAATGTTCATAGTCAAAACAACGGCTCTGCAATCTGCATACCAAATTCTCTCCCTCCAAAGGTAATTTCAGTTTCCACTGACTGAAAAATTTACTTTAACAATTGTAGTTATTGTGCCTGAGAAAATGCCTGCTAGCCAAATGCAAAATGAATAACTATTGACAACAGCTAAGTAAAAAGCCGGCCCCAAGATGAGTGGTGTTTTATTTCAAATCCCAGAGAATTAACTTTTATAGTAGCCTATGGTATCTTGCATTGTTGTAAGATTTACACTTCATAGCATAGGCCTTGCCTCTAGGTCCAGCTTGCACAGCTATGTTCTTTGACAACAATATTACATCAATTCACTTCTCTTCTTTAACCTTTTAACACAATAAAGTAACCTTTGAAATGAAATTCCTGCTTCCAAACGGTCAGGAATCCAATACCATTCATGTGCATTGTCTAGAATATATAGTACAAAAATTAAAATGGAAAGAATGGTTTGGTCTTTTTAATTAGAGTCCCACATTGCCTCTTAAAAAATTCCATATTGTATTTGCATACATGTTGGTACTTTCTACTTTATTAGCTAGCTTTTGTACTGGCATTGGCCTTCTAATATGGTATTGGAGTTAGTTCTCGCTATGAGAAGCCTGCCCTATTGCAACATCCATTGCCTCCTCAAAATTTTCTGTGGGGCATTTATAAATCTATTTAGGCTCTCTCTATTTTACTTGCTAGCTTTTGAGGTGGAATTAGCTTTTCAACACTTTTCTTCTTGTCTCAGAATTATGAGATTTCTTGTTTATTATGCAGATGAAAGAACTTTTGGCTGAGTTGGCAATGGTGGAGAGTGAAATAGTTCGATTAGAGAGCCAAATTAGGTCACTTCAAACTAGTTTAAAGCAAGAACAGGAGTTGACAAAGGAGGTGAAATCAAGACAACAAATAAACGAATTCTTGATGAGTCCTGCAGGTGGAGGTGGTGGTCAGTCTTTGTATACGCCAAGCCCAAGTCCTTTGCACAGAGGTGTTCCTGAGAGGATGGCCGTTGATACCAAGGCATTACATTTTATAAGCAAAGCTATAAAGGGTGATTATACTCTTAAAGATTTCACTCTAGTTGAGAAATCGGGCTTTCCTAGAGTTGTTATAGATCAAAAGGAGAATAGCTTCATTGAAGAGACCAAGTTCCAAGACAGAATTTCAGGGAAACACGGGGTGCTGAAGCCGTCCTCACCATTGAGAGACATAAGGCATCCAACACCAAAGGTAGATCTATGCTTGACAATCAAAGAGCATATATTGCATAGACTGAGCATTCTATGGGGAAACTTAATGATAATTTCTCTTTTTCTATTTGCCAATGGAGTGACCAGTCATCTCTAGGCATGCAAAACAATCTGCAAAAGTCATTCATGGTTTAAATACAGCTTGCATTGTACAACAAAGAAAATGAACATTTTTTTACATTGTTCAAACTAAGGGCTCTAGATGTTAATCCTTTAGCCTCTGTGGTACTTCATCCGAAAAGGCATGACTGATTGACTAAAGTCAATCAGAACTCTAACCCTGACCCTCTCTTCGACTTCAGTTAAACAATTCTTGAGATCTTCTGGCTTAAGTTGATGGAATCAGAACACACATTCTGTGCAACTTCAGTCAGACGAAGTTCAGGTTCATTTAACTGAAATCTCCTTTCTTCTTCCCTAAACTATTGATGAGACCAGTTTTGTTTTTTGCTTTTGTAACTTAAACATGTAATCATTTTAAATTCAAACAGAAAACATCATTGTTGCCTAAACTCACAATTTAATTGCAGAAGTTCATGGAAGTTTCAAGTAAGAAATTTTTCTCTGACGTAATGTTTTCAGCCAAGGGATCGGAAACTGCATGAGGTCTTGTTAAAACCACATCCAATTTCCGCACCTAGTCCAATTCCTTCGGAAGAGACCAAGCAGAGAATGGAACCCAACAAGCTATCAGAAAACATAATGAAGTGTCTCAACTTTATATACGTCAGACTGTTGAGAACATCAAGAGTCATGGAATTAGAGAAATCAGGCAATCTCTCGAGGTCATTGCATACATCTATCAACTCAAGGAGCTTCAGGGCAGAGAATGGTTTGAATTCCAACCTGGCATCTCAAAAGGAATTGAGACAGCAAGATCCCTATGGAGTTTTTGACATAGAAGAGTTTATTCCAAGAGATATTGGCCCTTACAAGAACCTTGTTAGGTTCACGTCAAGCTCTATGGATCCCAAATGCATTTCGTCGTCTAGCTCTATTCCCCTACTCAAGAAGTTGAGGTATGTCAACATTGACATACTGCAGAAAATTACATGCTAACTTCAATCATGCTGGAATATATGGCCACTTTGTGTCGCATTCTCTGAAGGGGAAAAAAAAAAAGGAAAAGTAATGCAGACCTAGATTCGATTACACGGAGTTTGATGTAGAACATACGTGAATTCTGCCTTGCATATGATGTCACTATTCTTTACGGTTTTGATTTCATATGGATTGCAGGGATTTGATGACCAATCTACAAACGGTGGATTTGAGATTCTTGACAAACCAACAAAAGCTGGCATTCTGGATCAACATGTACAATGCTTGTATCATGCATGTATATTATTAAGTTATCCATTTTCCTTCTCTTAAATTTCATTTCCTCAAGTCATGTACCTGATCGTCACTATATTATGGAATTATACATTTTTTTTTTAACCATATGTTTCATATTTGTATGATGCACATTTTGCAGGGTTTTCTCCAATATGGTGTACCTTCCACACCAGAAAAATTGGTTACATTAATGAATAAGGTACACGCTTCATTGTACTTATGAAATTTTATCATTGCCTTTTTATTTCAACATTATATTTATTTTGATTTTGAATCTTCAGAAAAAACTAGGTTGCCTTCGCCTGAGTTCACTTTTGTTGAATTTAGCTTAATGACCAGCTAATCAATAAACTTAAGTTTTAAATCAGTTGCTTTTGAAGCTAAATTCAACATGGTATCAACACAGGCAATCAGGAGTTCAAATCCTTATGGCATTTTTTAAGCATTATTTAATTAATCGATCTACTTGATAAGTTTCATAAGTCAGCTTATTAGGAGGGTGACTGTTAATAATAAATATAAATTTCATACTTGATTTACTATAGCAACTTTTGGATGAGATGGTTGTGGATCCATATTCGACATAATTGAATATTAATAATAGAAAGTTTAATGTCTTCCAATACAGGCAACCCTCAATATTGGAGGCAATATTATAAATGCTCAAGCAATCGAGCATTTCATTTTGAGGAAGACACAATCATCTGACATCAAGGAGGTAAAGAATTCTCATAAACATCAATTTCTAGTTAAAATTATGGGGTGCAGTATAATCAAGAATAGCTTTTGCTCTTGCCTTAGGTTAATGAAAAAGGTGAAAGGGATGCAAAAGAAGCCGTGGTTCGTGAAATTTATGGACTCGAGTTAATAGATCCTAATGTTACATTTGCTCTGTGCTGTGGAACTCGCTCGTCCCCTGCAGTAAGTACATAATGCCCTAACATAAAGCCATGGCTCGGTTTTAATTGCTTTTAGCTTCAGTCCTGAAAACTTCCAATTTCATAATAACTCTCAGAACTTGGTTTGTTTTGACACTGTTTGCAAACCGTAGACTTTCTTAGATCAAACATGAATTAGATATAAATGGAAGTGTTACATATTTTCTTTCCAGAAGGAAGAAATTGACACTTAGTTTTGCAAGCTACATATTTACCCTCCCGATCCGGACCCATGCCGTGTAGTTTTGTATTGTTCTCCTTATCTAGTACTGCTTTGCCAAACCGTGCCGTTTAGTGCTGTGTTGTTCTTGTGCAGTACTAAACTTGCAAAACGAATGAGCCCTGTGTTTCTCTCAGTGCCCAGGAATTCTACACAAACTAATTGATTATCATGCAGGTTAGGATTTACACAGCTGATGGTATCGCAACCGAGCTAGAAAGGTCCAAACTGGACTACCTACAAGCATCAGTGGCAGTAACAACAACCAGAAAGATCGCATTGCCCGAGCTGTTGCTTCGCAACATGCTTGACTTTGCAACGAATACAGACTCATTAGTTGAATGGATATGCCACCAGTTGCCAACATCAGGAACTCTAAGGAAATCATTGGTGGATTGTTTCCGGGGACACAGCAACAGCAGCAACATAACATCAGTTTCTGTGGAGAAAATCCCATATGATTATGAATTTCAGTATCTGTTAGCAATGTAGTTTCATTATCGCAGTCTATCTTTTGGAAGGTAAAAGTTTTGTGGAAGAGAAAATGTTGATTTCTTGGAGAAGGATCGTAAGCATGAGATGGTTAATGAATATTATTGTGCCCGAAAAAACGCAAAGGTTATCATTGCCAGAACTCTATGAATTTTGTTTTCACTTGTATGCTCATGAAACTAAATATCGTTTACGCGCATAAATTTAATAAAAATTATTGAATGTCAAAATTTCTAGACTTTTTTTCCAGTGATCTAAACATGATACGTCAGGATAAATAGTTTCTTGTAATTTCAGATTTGTTTCCCTTTTACATATGAGTGTTGCTTCCCGGAAATTCTTTTCCCAATTTTTTCAATATTTGCTATAGTAATCGCAAGATGTTGGGAATGCATGAATGAATACTATTGAATAATGTATAATTAATCTTTATGCGAAAGCACTTTAGATCAATTTAAAGTTATGCACATCTAACTATTTCTAGTTTAGATGAAAATGCTTGGGTATACAAATTATACCACGGACAAGCAATAAAATAAAAGTATATAATATAAAATAAAGAGAGAGAGAGAGAAAGAAGCCCAAATATATAGATGATTGGCTCTTCTACTTACATCCTATCTACCTGTACCATTAGCTCAACCTTCAGAAATCCATGATACTTTTCAAAAGTAAGTACAGATAAGTTCTACAACCGTGATAACTTCAGCAGCACCTAGTAGAACTTATTTTTGTGTCCCTTGCAGTTCTCTTGAGTTTTCCTAACTTTCAGTAGTCTATCTCTCTAACCTTCACACAAAACTCACTTCTCATAAGAAGTCTCTAAGTCTAAATCACCTATTTAAATTGACACTTCCTACAAGCTCTTTCACTAAAGCAACTTCTTTTGAAAAGACTCCAATAGTAAAAAATTTCCTAAGCTCATCTACTTGGTAGAATATCTCACAAGCTTCAACCTCTTAAGAGTACTTCTTGCTAGCAATAGTTAGTTTCATGTGATACTATAATTTTTCTGTAAATTCTCATCTATTTTTTATTCTAGTCTTCTCTTCATTATATAGTTGTTATGCTCATCTAATAATAGAAAGACCATAATATTCAACAACAAGCAATTGATTTCTTTTTTGATTTAGATTTCTAAAAGTTAATTGATTAACGGCTAGAAAAACTTTGTTTTAGAAACATTTTGATTAAATAAAAAATAAATAAAGCTTTCTGAATTTTGAAAAACTTTTTTTTGTCACACGTACATCACCATTTTTCTATAGAATAGATTTAGACAAATGTGCATGCCATATATAGCTAGATTCTCTCTATACTAGAAAATAGCATATCTTGAAACTTTCTTTTTCCATGGTATTCTTACTAGATGAGATTTATCATGTTTAGCACATATTGTAAACTTATGAAAACATTCATTAAACATTTTAAAAACTTTCCATTAAGCTTTTATAAAAAACTTTCCTTGTTGATTAATACCCATTTTGAATAAAAACTTAAGCCATAAAAATAATCTCTTTTCATCAAATTTTATTATGAAAAATATTTGAGGAACTATTAAGTTTTTCACTATTGATGTTAAGATCTAATTTGCTTCTCTTATTTAATTACATTACCCAAATATACTCGGTTGGTAAGTGTTGAGTTTTTTTAATCAGGTTCTCCTAAATTCTCCTTTTATGCTTTTGTTATCTCCTACCACACTCAAGACAACACGCTACAACAATGATATGCTTCATAAAAAACTACATACTCACATTCTTCCCCTTTTTTATGAAGCTGAAACCTATAAATAGTAAGAAATAAGTGATATCATATCAAGCACATAATACCATTTGATATGGCTGCCCCTAAAACTCATAATACAAATCAAAGCATATAAAATATCACAAATCAGAACATAAAGATTAACCATCATAGAATATCATAAAATTACATAAGAATTACATAACTTGTTACTTGATCCAAGCATCGGCAGCAACATCATCAACATCATTTTCACATGTTTCTCCTCTTTTCTTGCTAACATACTCTTCTCCCACGTTCATTTGAAAGAGTTTGAAATTCTTGAAGCAAGTGTATGCAAGCGAAAATCTAATAGCCTCAAGTCTAACTATTAGCTCATAGGTTTCTTCGTAATCAATCCCTTCTTCTTGTGTAAGACCTTAAGCCACTAATCTAGTCTTGTTTCTATAGACTTTCCCATTTTTATTAAACTTATTCTTAAATACCCATTTGGTTCCAATTATTGATTTATCTTTAGGAGGGGAAACACATTGGAGAGTTTAATCTCTTTCTTATAAACAAAACAACATTTCTTGTTTCTAAAGTGAAGGTATTGTCCCAATGGGTAAATGATCTAACCTTTTAACAGAGAAGCTAGATTTGACATAAGCAATTAGAAGACCTAATCTTCTTTTTTGACTGATTTGGTTGAAGTTGAAGTAAAAAAAAGAAGTCAAGGTTATGAAATAAATCAATCATTATCTTATCAACTTTAGGTCAAATTTCTTATTTTCTTTTAATAAGATGATTAGGCCTTATAGTAGCATAACCAAGTGAGCTTCTCTCCTATAGGTCACTCAAACATAGAGAGATTAGGGACTGGCTAGCTAGTCCTCCTTATTATATCTTAGTTTCTATTGGTTGGTGTTAATGTCAAGCAAGGAAACAAACCTTATGAAATGTGTTCTTTTCGATTAAGACAAGTAGTCATAATAGGAAAGTAGTTAGGAATGTAATAGGAGTGAAAAAGGATAATATTTGATCATCGAGCTCGGGAAATGATTTGATCTAGCCCTATGCTATGAATGAACTAATCCACAAGCTCTATCGATTAGAAAACTACTTTCATGTAGGGACTAGTTTAGCTACTAATAAGCTCATCTTGCATTGCCTCTATCCAATTTTCATCTTTTAAAGCTTCATCAATTAACTTAGGTTCTATTTTAATCAACAATGTAAATTGAGACTATTATATATATATATATTCTAATCTAGTTTTGAGCTTATTAGATGGATTACCAATTATTTGATCTATAGGATGATAAATTCTACTTCTAAAGTAACGAGTTATGGGAATACTCCTTATGACAGGATCGAATGGAGAAGGATTAACTTCTCCCCCAGTCTCCTTGCTCTCATTAGCTCCTTCTGTAGATGCATTTGGTTTTGTATGATTCTCTAAAACTTCTTATTATGTCCTATCTTTATTCTCCTTATATCTATTAGAAGCTTGATTATCTTTATTCTATTCAACTACTTTTCCTGGCTTTTTTCACACTTCATCATTATCTCCTAGACATCCTTCTTTCTTATGATCATCAAATTTTACATTGATGGACTTAACAATTATGCAGGTACTCTTATTGAACACCCTATAAGCTTTGCTAGAGTTTGAATATCCTAAAAAGATACCGTCTTTTGCTTTTTATCAAACTTCTCTAAGTTCTCATATCCTTTCTCTATTATATAACGTCTACATATAAAGACATGGAATTATGATGCATTTTCCTATTTTTGTATAGCTCATATGAAGTCTTATCCAACAATGGTCTGATGAACACTTGGTTGATAATGTAGTAGGCAGTATTAACTACTTCTACCCAAAAGTACTTAGTAATCCCACTTCTCTTTAAGCATTGTTTTTGTCATTTCCTAGATCATTTTATTCTTTCTTTCCACTATATTATTTTGTTGAGGCATGTAAGGTTTTGAGAAGTTATGGTTAATACCATATTCTTCATAGTAACACATAAACTCTAAATTCTTGAATTCCATACCATGATCCATGTGAATGGCTTTAATGCTTCTTCTTTTTTTCTTTTTTTTTTTCCATTTATACTTTCTTAGCAAACTTGAGGAATTCCCAAAATATATCGTTTTTATGTGCTAAGAAAATTACCCTTGTAAATTGAGAGTAGTCATTGAAAATGACCAAATCATACTTCTTTCCTCCTAGACTTTGAGTTCTAGTTGGTCTAAAGAGATATATGTGAATCAAGTCTAACAGCTTACTTGTACTCATGCTTCTTTGGTTTGAAGGATGATTTGACTTGTTTGTTTAAAACACAAATTTTGCAAAACAAATTTTCTCTTAAAGAAAAACTTAATATCTCTCTTACTAACTAATTATTTTTCAAACAACTAAGCTGTGAAAAATTCCCAAGTCCAAGCCATTTGTGCCAGCTTAATGTATCAAGATTTACAAATGAAAAACAATTTTCATGATCAGGATTAAGAACTTCAAAAGATATGATATAAACATTAGACCTTTGAAAATTTCTTTTTCATTTTCATTAAAGCTAATGCATTGCTCCTTTTTAAGAGAATTTGGTGACCCTTGTCACACAACTAACTTATGTTGAGAAGATTATATTTTAAGCCACTAATTAACAGCACATTATCTATAGAGTAGGAGGAATTATCAACATTACCAATTCCAATGATTTTCCCTTATCATCTCCAAAGGTTATGTAGTTTCTATCTAACTCCTTTAAATTCATGAAACATGAGACATCACTTATTATATGCTTAGAACACCCACTACTAAGTACCATTTTCCTTTTGTTCTTATCTCAAAGGTTCTTGCAAAACAAGCAAACATATTATTTTGTTTTAGGAACCCAGGTCCATTTAGGCTCCTTTAAAAAAGAATTCATTTTATACTTATAATATCTTTAATGATAATTGAATTCTTCATTATACCAACAAATTGATGCAATATGATCAAATATACCACAACAATAACATCTTTTATTTCTAAAAGGAATATAACTATAGACTCTTCTTGTATTATGGCTCTACTAACATCTTTTAGGTTTTGCCGTATTCAATTTCTTAGAACCTTGATTCTGTCTACTTATACTAGGTTCTCCTTTACTTATTTTTCTACATTCTTCTACTTTCTATTTACCTTTAGTTTTATTGATGTGCCTTGATTCCAAATCACAAGCACACAATACAAATGAATAATCAACCACATAAATAGGACTAAAAAATGGCGTGATGAACTTGATTCCAATTAAGAAAAATACCAAATGGGACTATGATCAAATAAGTATGTGATTTTCAATGGAAAATCATGCAATTACACTAGGATTCAATTTCAAATTGAAAAGATCAAATCTGAAAATTATAACCCTAATCCACGTAAATGAACAAGTAACCACTGTAAACACCTCATTTTTGCCCTAAGAATCAATAATAATCAATAATGATCAATTTTCAATTTTTCCCAATTTTTTCCAATTTTTCTCTAATTTGGACAAAATAGGAAAAATATTCAAAAAATAAAAATAAATAGGAAAACACATCAATTTTGAAAACTAATTTCAGAAATGGCAATAATAAAGATTAAATAATTTTTACAAATTTTTGAAATTAAAAAAAAATACAAAAAAATAAAAAAATTGCATTGCATATATGCAATTTGTGAAATAAAGAAAATCGCGAACATGGGCTAGCTCAGCTGGTTTGAACCACAGTCAAGCAGGTGCGCGTGGGTGTGAGGTCAGGGGTTCGAAACGCGGGGGGAGCAGAATCCGAGTTTTGCAAATTTTTCCTTTACTTGGGACACATGGCAGCATCTGATTGGCTGGAGTGAATGCACGCGCTGGGCGCGTGATCGTCTTCAACCTCTACCTGAGATCGCTGGCGAGGGGAAAAATTCGAATTTCGGCCGTTTTGATTCGATTTTTTGCACAAATCCAACAAACCTTCAACAGAATTAAGATAAACATCATCCAATTGGAATCAAATCTCAACAAATCGATGGATTTACATGAATCGGAGTTGGTTTGTTTAACTGCAAATCCGATTTGCGTCAATCGGTGGAAATCCGAGCTTATCCAGCTCGATTTTGAAAGCCTATAAATAGAGGATGAAGTGAGGAAGCTAGAGGACAGATCAAAAGCGAGAGAAAGTGAGAAAAGAGAGAATCGAAGTTCGCCGGAGTTATTTCGAAACCGCGACCGCCGATCAAGAGTTGGGCAATCACCAGGAGGCGTTTCTGAAGCAAACCACCGCCACCATTAGATTCCTCACCCCCAAGAACCTAAGATTCGACACCTCAACCGCTGAAGAAGGCTGCCGGAATGCCGTCAACGGGCACATCCAGCCGTCGCATCCGATCGACCCGACCTGACCCGTTTCGACCCGATCCGACCCGACCCGCGCACCGGTCCGGATCCAGGTAAGTCGGATTTTTTGATTTTTTTAATATTTTTATTTATTTTGTTTATTTAGTTACTTTATTTCAAATTATTCTATTTATTTATTTGCTATTTACTTATTTGTTATTTTTTATTTATATTTCAATAAATAGAAAAATGTTAGAAATTAGATTTTTTAGGATTTAATATAATCATAACAATAGAAATAAAAATATAGAAAATTATAAAAATATTAGAAAAATGATAATAAAACTTTAAATTTATAATAGGGTAGATAAAAATCTACGAGAAAATTTTAAAAAAATGGAAATTATAAAAATTATGAAAAATTAATAAAAAATAATTAAAAAATTATAAAAATCATGAAGATTCATGAAAATCATAAAACAAATTTATAAAAAATTATAAAAATCCACAAAAATTAATAAAAATCAATAAAAACTTATAATAGTAGAAATAAGTCGAAAAGTAAAAAAAAAAATGATGAGTTTTATCACTTAGAAAAATTATTTTCTCAAAATAAATCCAAAATTGATGTTTTTCCTTAAAATTATTTTCAAAAATCAAATTAAAGCTTAGGCTTAGATTTTTTAGAAAAAAAAAATCCCAAAATGGTAAAAACATAAATCAAAAAAGATTTCACAATTAAATTTCACAAACACACTAAAATTTTTCAAGAAAAGCGAACTACGGCTTGTTTGATCCTGAATAGCAGGTACGTAGGCACCCATTTGAGGCAACCTTAAAAAGAATAAAAAATCATTTTCTTAGAATAATTCACTCAAAAACATAATAAAAGGCAACAAAAATAAAATAAAAGACATTTCTAAATGGGGATAATTTTAGGAGATTAGGTGGTAACCTTAGGGTTTTAATAGGTTAGTCTCCGAATTTAGAAACTCTGATTTTCCCTTTTCCTCTTTTCACAAAAACGAGAAGAGGAAATCACGACGACTAGTGGTCCAAAATTAAGACTAATCCGCTCCATTAGTCTTAATTCAATTTTTTCCAACCACAGTTGGGTGGCGACTCCAAAATTAAACGAAATTCCTAACTCAAGTCGATGATCTACATTAGATGAGCATAGGGTCTAGTATAGATCGGATTAGGAATGGGAAATTCAAAAATTAGACTCGACAACCACAAATTGTACCTAGATATTACTCGCTAAACACAATTTGTAACAACAAAAAGGAAGATTGATATTACTCACAATCTACCCTTGTTGATTTTCGCCACAATTTCACAAGAAATTGATAAGAAATCTTTGATTGCAAGGACGGAACGTCACGGCACAAAGTGTATGTTTTTTCAAAATTATCAAAAGCTCCTTCTAAACCCTACTTAGCAAGTATTTATACTTGTTCTAATTAGGGTAAAAATAACAAAAACAAATTACTAATAAACCACTCAAATGACCGATTCTCAAACATAAAATTACAAGTACAAATAAGTCTTCAAATGGCCGGTTCTTCTTTGATTTGTGTAGGTCCATGAATAACTTACAAATTGAGCTTTAGCGAGTTTATTCACTATCATGTAAAACCCACAAGTGTACTTGCTGGAATGCATAACAAATATGTAATAAAAAAGAAGATACTAAGCAAATATTCTTGAGGTCTGATTGTTCAAAGAGGACCCTTATCACCAAATTTTATATCCCTTTAGCTCTTGCTCTGATGATAAGTCTTGTAAGAATTTGATTCCTATCATTTATCCTTCGTAGATTCAATTATAACAACTACTTTATTTAAGTGATTTACCTTTTTTTCAGTGATTGATTTTCCTCCTTAAGAACTTTATTTTCAACTTTTAATTCCTTTACCTTTTTCTAATATTTTGATATTAGATCAAGAAATTCTCTATAATTATTTAGAATTTCATTGATAGAGTTTTTAGAAGATACCTCAATGCTTGCCATTAGGAAACATTTACTATCTTCTAATTTTGCTTCTAACTTAGATTCTTCTAAGTCACTCCATGTTGCCATCATAGCCTTTTTCTTCTTTGACTGGAAGGGCTTCTTGTATCAAGGACAATCATATTTATAATGTCCTGGTTTGTTGCATTCATGGCACTTAAGTTGCTTTTTATCTTCTTTTTATTTTGCTTTCCTTGGTGCCTTTATATCAAATTTGTTCTCCCTTTTCGATGAGTGATCCTTAACACTTCTATTTCTTTTATAGAACTTTTGAAATTTTCTAGTGACTAGGGTAAGCTTGTCATCTTCCTCTTTAGATGTATCTGATTCTACTAATTTGAAAGCTAGATTCTTTTTGCTTCTTTCTTCTAATATTCTAATCTCAATTTCATAACACATCAAAGATGATAGCAAATTCTTGAAAGGAAAGGTGTTTAAATCCCTAGCCTCCTCTATTGCTACCTTTTTGGCATCCCATGAACGAGATAAAGATCAAAGGATCTTTCTTACAAGCTCAGCATCACTTATTTCTTTACCAAGAGATTTCAACTTGTTTACAATATCATTTAGCCTATCATACATTTATTGTAATTTTTTCTCCTAGATTCATCTTAAACAATTCATAATCTTATATAAGTATATTTTTCTTATTCTCCTTAACATGAGAATCTCCTTCATGTGTTACAATGAGGCTATCCCAAATTTCTTTTCCACTTGTGTACATGAAGACTTCATTGGATATAGATGAACTTAGAGTATAGAACAACATGTGTTTAGCCTTAAAGTTGAGGGAAATTTTGTTATGATCATCCATAAGCATCCTCTTTCTTCATTTCTCCAATCGTCGCTTCTATTGGGATATAATATTCTCTTATAACGATTGGCCATACATCAAGTTCTATAGCTCAGATTAAGGTTTCCATCCTACACTTCCAATATGCAAAATTAGTACCATCAAACAAAGATGAATGTGTGGTAGACTGACCTTTTGAAAGATATGCATTATTGGTTGCCATCTTTAGCTAAAAAATAAAGCACTTTTTGTAAAAACAAGAGACATAACAATTAATATAATCAAAGCACCAAAATTCTAATACCAAATGTAGGTCCTAGAGTGGTAACTAAGAGAGGGGGGGAAATCAAGTTCATTTAACCCATTCAATTAATTTGTTATGCAAAAGCACTTTAGATTAATTCGGAGTTCTGTGCGTCTACCTACTTTTGCCTTAGATGAAAATGCTTAGATATGCAAATTATAGCACAATAAACAACAAGCAGTAAGATAAAAGTATATAAAATAAAGTAAAGAGAGATACAAAGAGATAAGCCCAAATATATAGAGGTCTGATCCCTTCTACCCATGTCCTCTCTACCAACTCAAATACTAATAATCCACTATATTTTTTAAATGTAAGTACATGAGTTCTACATTTGTGACAACTCCAACAACACTTAATAGAAGCTATTGTTCCCAACTCTTATTAGTCTAACCCTCTACCCCTTCACGCAAAACTCACTTCTCACATTAGGTTTCTAAGTCCAAATCACTGATCTAAATAGACACTCACTACGAGCTCTCTCACTAGAGCAACTTCTTTTGAAAAGACTCCAATAGTAAAAAATTCCCAAGCTCTTCTGCCGGGTAGAATATCTCGTAAGTTTCAATCTCTCAAGAGTACTTCTTGCTAACAATACTTAATTTCATGTCATGCAATGATTTCTCTTTAAAATCTCATCTATTTCTACTTCTAGTCGTCTCTTCATTTTATAGTGGTTATTATCCGATAATAGAAGGATCATAATATTCAACGACTAGCAATTGATTTCTTCCTTGATTTAGATTTCTAAAAATTAATTGATTAATGGCTAGAAAAAAGCTTTCCATTAGAAATATTTTGATTTGATAAAAACTAATGCTTTTTGAATTTTGAAAAACTTTCTTTTTAGTCACACATGTATAGTACCACTTTCCTATATAATAGATTTAGATAGATGCGCATGCTATATATGGCTAGATTCTTTCTATACCAGAACACAACATATCTTGGGAATTTCTTTTTCCATCATATATTTACTAGACAAGATTTATCATGTTTATCATGTATTATAAACTTATGAAAACATCATTGAACATTTTAAAAACTTTCTGTTAAACTTTTAGAAAATAGAAAAACTTTCCTTTATTTGTTGATAAATACCCGTTGTGAATAAAAACTTAAGCCATAAAAATTATTTCTTTTTATTCAATTTTATTATAAAAATATTTAAAGAATTATTAAGTTTTTTGCCGCCAATATTATGTTCTAATCTAGTTCTCTCATCTAAGTATATTACCCAAATGTACTCGGTTGGTAAGTGTTAAATCTTCTAATCTAATTATGTTAGATTCTCCTTTTATACTTTTACCATTTCTTGCCATGCTCAAGATAATATATTAGAACAATGATATGCTTCATAAAAAATGAGTACTCACATATACGAATATGTATGACAATAGGAACTACTAAAGTCTTTTAACGGCAAGCCAGCGACAAAAGGCAGTGATGGTATTAGCTACAATAGGTGATGGTTTACAACTATGAAATTGCTAATGAAAAATAATGAAAGTAATTTTTTCTTGTGATATCCAGTGGTTCCACATTGTTAATTCAGGACTCAAGTTGGTATTGCCTGATTAATGCCAACCTTTACATTATGGTCTAGGTGAAAGCTAAAGTGACCTTGGGAAATTTGTATAACAATAATAATAATAATATATAGAGAGAGATAATTAACTCTATAAGAGTATGAATTCACTAATACACTTGATACTCAATGGACATTCAAGTAGTGAATTCTAAAATGTGTATATAATAAGATATTAGAGATGGGTTAGGTAACGTGGGGTCAATAATTACTGATAGCAATATATTTTCAGAACAATCAATTAGCATGAGTAAGTATTATAAGAAATATATCTATATATCTATGTAAGTATGTTATATTACTTGAAATGGGTACATTTAATTTATAAGTTAACAAGAAAATAAAATAAAGAAATATATATCTATCTTGTGGCTAAGCATGGGGCAATTTGACCAATTGTAGGGCAGTAACAAATTTAAGTAAAAGATTTGGCTAGGGAGAGGAAGAGTATGACAGCACGTGAACTAAGGATTCTTCACCCACGAAAGCTGTATTCTCACGTCTCTCCTCACAAAACCAATCTTCAAAGGGCCATGATTCTCCTAGCAACTTCAGTCATGCATGAATAGGAAGAGCTTCGACAATTGATGAAAGGTTTGGGTCTGGTTGAAGTACAGAAGAAATCAATTAAAGAAAACAGAAAAGCTATGTTGCGGTTTCTAGTGTTTGAAGGTTGTACTGCCCAGAGTGGAGCTGTTATTGCGCGTTGTTGAGGGTGGAAGAGGGAGGCTACGCTAGGACCAATCGACATAGGAGTGGCCGCTGATGGCCACCAAAGCACCGCGTGCTGGCGATAGGTACTTCCAACTGATTTTGAAAATTCCATTTAAAGTATTAAAGCTTATTGGAAAATTATAGAAAAATGTTTACCAGGCTAATTTTTTATGTCGATTACGAATATAATTTTAGTTTTGTAAAATTTGAAGGGTATGATATACGCACTTATGATACTTGAGACCCTCAATGATGAAATTTCAACAAAATTTTTAGTATGTAAGCTCTTAGTATTCTATAGTAAATTTATTGTTACAAATAGAGGAGACAAATGGGGAACAAGGAGACAAAGGGGATCTTTGCTTGGTATCTTGTAGTTAGTTTATAGAATTGTTTGGCACTCTTACACTATTAATAGGGAATGCTTGGTTATTTCTTTACTATCAAATGATTTAAAAGTTATATATTAAAATGATTTAAAGTTAGCTTGGTTGCCAAAATATGGTCACCCGATCATTTCAAATATAATTATCTTTAGTTAATTGAATTTCTTGAAGTTTGTTGATGTGAGGCAAGTATACCTATTAAATCTTGTAATATAGTGAATTAAATATGGATATTGTGCCATAGGAATTACGAGTACTAATATTAACTTATACCCTATTATCTAATCAATAAATTATAAAAATTAATTGATCTAAAACCTATAATTGAGTATTAACTAATGAGCTAAAGATTCAATTGAATGAAAAAGGGACAAAACATATTATAATTAAATTTAAGATAGCAAAACAAGTATCTAGACTTTGTTTCCCTTAAGATTTATTATATAACATCAACAAAATTCATTCAAATCCTTCTTTAACTTCATTGACTAGGAAAATTCCTAAATTAGTTTAATAACTTTCTCAAGCTTATTAAGCCTAGTCTTAAAAATATCTATTTGAATCTCTTTATAATAGTATATTTCGAAAATTGCATTAAAAACAATGAATTCCATAAAACAGATTAATCAATTTTTGAAGAGTTATGTAACTTATCTTTAAGATTACATCAATTCTCTTCAAATATGCTAGATCTAATTATACATTAGATTTGTCAATTATAATGTATAATATCAAATAATTAGAATAATACCGTAGAAAATTTAATTTAACCAAAATCAAGAAGACATGCTTAAATCAAGAAATTTAAGAATTCATTGAATAGAAACAACTCCAGTCACATAATAATCCTAAGATCCACAAGTCTAAATACTAAGAAAATTAAGCTCTAATCATATTGAAAATAGGAAACCTCAATAATGTGAAAGCATGCATCATCAAAGAGATTAAAGAAAAACCTTAATTTTTGAAGTACAAAAAAATAATCTTCTATTCTCTCAAAAAACCCTAGAATAAATAGAAAACATCTTCTTAAAGTTCTGAGGTCAGGTCCCTCTTTTCCTTTATAAAGCATGTGTTAAAAACTTTGTTTTTAGGTCAACATATTGTTTAACACAATCGTACTTCGAGTCTATTAATAAAAAACTTATAAATTGGACGTTGTAGTTGACACAGCCTAAACACGGTCATGTCTGGAGATCGTGTTTAAGTCGCACTTAGAAATAATTATTTACTAGAGATACACAACTAATAATCACGGTCGTGTCTAGCCTCCATGGAACTCTTGGCTTTCAAGCTTCAATTTCAACACGATCTTGACATAGTTATGTATGCTACCCATATTTATCTTAAAAAATTCATTTCTTCTATTTAGATCCAAATTTAGTAAAATTGGATTACTTTTCTTCTTTCTTAATTCAATTATCCATTAAAATCCTAAAATAAAATTATTACTTAATTAAAATTCAAATTCTTCAAAAACATGCCAAAATAAGGAGAAAATACTTTAAATTTCACTTAATATATATATATATATATATATGTATCTAATTAAACACATATCAAACTTCCCCACACTTAAGCATTTGGTTGTTCTCAAGTAAATTAATCAAATCTAACAAAAGAACAAGAAATACTTAATTAACTTACTACTCAAGAAACTAATTACAAAAATCTTATTTAACCCTGTAATAACTTAAGAAGCAAACTCTTAATTAACTTACAGTTTCAAAAAAAATTAACAAAAACTTTTATACTTTTCATTTAACCAATAGTCCTAAAGATACAAAAGATTTGAATTCACTAATTAATCAATGCAAATCAAAGTTTACTCATATCATTTAACAAAGGATTTCCATGACTCTAAAACTCGAATTATCATCTTCTTAATCAAGAAAAAGTTATAAATACTTTACTAACTTTACTAAAATGTATACACCTTCCTCTTTAAATTTACTAAACACCATAGTCCAAGATAAATACATCTAATTAGCCATTAATCATTCCTCTAGCATATTTTTTGTTTGAAAGAGTTTTTTTTTTTTTAAAAAAAAAAAAAGTAGTTTCATTAGTTAGTAAGTCCCAAACCAAAAGATCTTGGGCTACTAAGTTTTAAAATACCCCTTTAAACCATCTACTACATTTGTTTAATAGAGTTTATTTACTTACGTTTAGCCTTTATATGGACTTTTCTCTTAACCCTTTTAGCAAGTTTTCAATTGATAATCCTAAACTTGTCACTCAAGTTAATAGGTTTTATTTCACACAAAGGAAGCATCCTAAGAGTTTAATTACCAGAGTCAACGAGACCTACAATTAGACTTCAATTCAATTAATTTATCCTCATTTATTTCATCTCTAACTATATTGACTTTTCAAGAAATTTTCAAACGATAAGTATCAACTATTTACTTATTAAGGATTATAGTGCTCCAAAAATATCTAGGGGGGGGAATATTCATCAAAGTAAGTTTAAAAGAAATCTATGACTAATTCTTAACTAGTGACGTTATTCAAATTTCTAAATCTTAAAATTCAAAGATAAATAATAAATAACCTACTCTACAAAGATTTTATTATAAAATTTAAGTAAAGTATCATTAAAGCACTTATTGATTAAGCATTCAATATTATTCAAAGAGTTATCATATACCAAATTGCAAGTTAACTTAATGATTTTCAAGTTAAATAAACAAATTTAATTTCTTAAATAACCACAAATTTTATAACCCCCTTCCTCACACTTAGAACCATACATGATCCTCAATTGATGAATAAAAAGAAAAACTAGCAAAATAAGAATCAAAGAAAACAAAATTTTGAGGAAGGTAGCAAGGAAAAAAACTAGTACTTCCTTAAGTATGGCATTTGTTCCATTTGAAAACGAGCTTAGCTTATAATATGGTTGATCTTGAATGCTCTAAACATGTAAAAGTTACAAAAAATGCAAAGAGGAAGAATAAACTAAAATAGCAGTTAAAAGTAAAAAATTAATACAATTCAGTTTAACAAGTCACATTAGTCTTGTTAGTTACATCAAAGAAAACAAAGATAAAAGAAATTAGTTACTATAATGATGATCAAAATCCTTCTCATCTCCTCATGCCCATGCCCAGAAAATTAAAATAACTAATTCAAGGTCAACACAGCTAAGACACAACCATGTCTAAATATCGTGTGTCTCTTGTAAATAATTAAAATAGGGCACACCTAACACGACTTTAGACATATTTGTGTCTAAAGTTTGTGCAACTCTTGTAAATAATTAACATTCTTCAGATGTTTTGGCATGACCTTAACATGATTGTGTCTATAGGTCGTGTTTCTCTCGAAAATAATTAATTTCAAAACTCATTAGACATGATCTAAACATGACCATGTAAAAAAGTCATTTAACTCTCGGAAAAAAAATTATTTTTGAAAAATAGCCTTGACACAACTTTAACATGCTCTTGTCTAATGGTCAAATCAAATTTGGATAACATCTTAGTATTCAACACATCCTTGACACTATCGTGTTTGGTGGTCATGTCAAGCTCACACAATCTAGCTTGTTTTTTTTTTTCTTTTTCTTTTTCTTTTTGTAGTAACCGGGTGTAAAAATGAAAATAAATCTAATTAAATTAAACTAAACTAAGGAAAGCTAATTGGAAAACTAAACTTAGGTTGCCCCCTAAGAAGAGCTTTTGTTTAACATCATTAGCTCAACACATTTCTCTTTTGCTAGTTAAGGAAACAGAAATAAAAATTTTGGTGTTTAAATTACTTGAATTTATCTAAACCTTTTTGTTTGTCATGAATGCGATGATGCTAAATTGGGTTTGTATAAATGCTATCTTGCACACAAGTGGAACCAAGCAAGTTAGACATATTAAGAAAATAACAGGTATCGTTAATCTTAAAGGGTTATTGAATCACATTAGACATCTTGAAGGTTCTTTCTTTGTCCACAACTTTTAGAGTTAACATTTGATTTCCTACATATATAACTGCCCTAGCAATAGCTAGGAAAGAATGACCTAAAATTAGTAGTGCCTCGATGTCCTCATCTATATCTAGGATTACAAAATCTATTGGAAGAATGAATGTATCTACTTGAATCAACACTTCTTCAATAATGTCGATGGGGTACTTAACAGACTTATCGATAATTGAATACTCATATGTGTTAGTTTAGGGTTCCTTAAACCTAAATTTTAAAACATATGATGTGGCATTAAATTTATACTTGCGCCTAAGTCAGCTAGAGCTCCATTTATTGATAAATTGCCAATAAGACAAGGTAAAGCAAAACTCTCTAGATCCTTCAATTTTTGTGGCAGCTTATTTTGCATCAATTTATTCTTGTTCAAGTGTAGTTCCTTTAAGTACTTAGCTTACTTGGGCATCTATGATAAAGAATCAACAAAGGATAAGTTAATGTGTAATTATTTAAAATTTTCAAGGAACTTACTGAATTGTTCATTAGAGCAGTCCTTCTTCAAGCATTGAGGATAAGGTATGGGTAGTCTATATTCCTTCACTTTTGGTGGTTCCTCACTCTCGTTTTCCTTAACTTCCGCATCTTTCCTTTTTGGTTCTTCATTAATTTTTTGTTCAACTTGCAATTCCTTTCCACTTCTAAAGGTTACTACTTTCACATGCTCTATAGGATTAGTCTCGTTATTTCCTAATAGTGTCCCCTGATGTCTTTCAACCATCATCTTTGCAAGTTTTCCCACTTGATTTTCCAAGTTATTAATGGAGGCTTCTTGACTTTTTAGAAATGTTTCAATATTATGCAATCTAGCCTCATTAGCATAAATGTATTTAGTTAAAAGTTCTTCCAAACCTGATTTCTTCTCTTATGATGGGGAACGTTGGAACCTTAGTAGAGGCAAATTTAACCTTTTATTGATTTTGATTCCGATTGCTCCAAAAGAAGTTTGGAAGATTTCTCTATCCTGGATTGTATGTGTTACTGTATAGGTTGTTTTGTGGTCTAGAGGGGTTTCCTAAATAATCTGCTTATTCCCATTGAGGTTGAGTCCCAATTCCCTCTACATTAACTTCTCTGAATTACATTGGGAATTAATGGAAAGTGCATCGAATTTCCTACTAATTGCATCAACCTTATTAATTAAAGTTGTCACTGCATCTAATTCATAGATACCCATTGCCTTGTTTCTTACCCCAACACATTCCCATTGAGAGTTATTCATCGCCATGTCCTCAATCAAAGATTAGACCTCTTCAAGTGTTTTAGTGTTCAATGTTCATCTAGCAACGACATCTACCATTTGCTTGATTGACAAATTCAAACCATTATAAGCATCCATAAAGGGAGGCCATGATGTAGGCATCTCCTCAACAACTCCTCATATCTTTCCTAAGTATCGTACAGGGTCTTGGCCTCCAATTGAGCACAAGATGATATGTCCTTTTGAAGCTTAGTTGTTTTAGTAGGTGGAAAATATTTTCTAAGGAATTTTTTAGCCATATCATTCTAGGTGGTGATGAATCCCCTTATAAGTGAATTTAACCATTATTTTGCTCAACCCCTTAATGAGAAAGGGAAGAGTCGCAATTTGATTATGTCATTAGAAGTCCCACTAATCTTAAAGGTGTTATAGATCTCTAAGAAATTTAATCTATGAGCATTAGGTTCCTCATCTTGTAATCTATTGAATTGGAAAAACTGCTACACTATTTATATAATATAAAGTTGAATTTAAAAATTGTTGGCAGCAACAGGTGACCTAATGATACTCAAGTCAACTTCGACTAAAGAGGGTTTGGAGTAATCAAACATAGTCTGCTATTGATTCTGGTTTTTGTCACCCATAATTTCCAACTCGTCCTCTTTCTTGTCTATCATAATTCTAAGAGGAGAAACTTCATTTAATTCCCCCACTATTTGCTTAACTATTTTATGTAAACACCCAGTTGTCCTTTCAATCTCTAGATCAAAGATTAACATGTCTAATGGAGTATTTTTTGTCATACACTATTGAAAAAGAAAAAAAACTAAAAAAAATTGGTTATATTAATAAATTGATCAATACTCTTAATATCGAAATCCTTGGCAATGGCTCCAAAAACTTGATGTAAGGCAAGCATACCAATTAAATTTTGTAATATAGTGAATTAAATATGAACATCATCCTATAGGGATTACGAGTACTAATACTAACCTACACCATATTATCTAATTGGTAAATTGTAAAGATTAATTGATCTAAAGCTTATGACTAAGTATTAATTAATGAACTAAAGATTAAATTGAAAGAAAGAAGGACAAAACAAACCATAATTAAATTTAAGATAGCAAAATAAATATGTAGACTTTGTTTCTCCTATGATTTATTATGTGACATCAACAAAACTCATTAAAATCCTTCTTTAATTTCATTGATCAAGAGAATTCCTAAATTAGTTTAATAACTTTCACAAACTTATTAACCTTAGTCTTAAAAATTCCTATTTAAATGTCTTCATAATAGCATATTTCAAATATTACATTAAGAACAATGAATTCCCTAAAACAAATTAATCAATTCTGGAATAATTATGTAACTTATCTCTAAAATTACATCAGTTCTCTTCAAATATGCTAGATCTAATTATATATCAAATTTCTCAATCATAATGTATAATATCAAATAATTAGAATAATACTATAGAAATATTAATCTAAGCAAAATCAAGAACACATGCTTAAATCAAGAAATCTAAGAATTCATTAAATATTAGTAAATCTAGTCACATAATAAATCTAAGACCCACAAGTCTAGATATTAAGAAAATTAAGCTCTAATCATATTAAAAATAGAAATCTTCAATGATGTAAAAGCATGCATTATCAAAGAGATTATAGAAAAGCCCAAATTCTTGAAGTATAGAAAAATAATTTTCTATTCTCTCAAAAAACCCTATTAGAATAAAAAACGTCTTCTTAAAGTTATGAGGTTGGATCTCTCTTATCCTTTATATAGCAAGCATCAAAAAGTCTATTTTTAGACCAACATGCTATCTAACGCAATCATGCTTTGAGTTGTGTCAAAATTGTCAATAATAAACTTAGAAAATTGGATGCTACAATTAACATGGCCTAGACATGGTCATGTGAGAGATACACGACCAACAAACATGATCATGTCTAACCTTCATGTAACTCTTGGCTTTCAAGCTTCAATTTCAACATGATCTTGACATGGTCATGTATACTATCCACATCTATATTAAAAAATTCATAACTTCTTCTATTTAACTCAAAATTTAGTAAAATCGAATTCCTTTTCTTCCTTTCAAATTCAATTATTCATCAAAGCTCTAAAATAAAAATATTACTCAATTAAAATTCAAATTCTTCAAAATATGCCAAAATAAGGGAAAAATACTTTAAATCTCACTTAATATATATATCTAATTAAGCACCTATCATTTGTGCTTGAAATTGGTGTGATTACATTAGGCACTCATAGCATAACATAAAGGATCAATTGATCCATTTTTCTAAGCTAGGTTATTGATTTTCAAAGAGTGTTCTTGCATTTGCTCGGCTTAATGCTCAAATGGAGCTACCTAGTGACACTCTTTTAAATGTTTAATTAATGCTTGATTTGAGCTACTAAATGCCACTCATCTAAGATACTAACCAATTCATAGCATGTACATTAGCATGGCATTTGTATGGTGCATAAAAGACGAGGTTGTGCTTAGTATATGATGAGTTTGGAGTTGAATCAAAATTTTATGTTTGTAACTAGTTTTGTATTGAATTATTATTGTTATTATTTTTTATCTGTAATTATACTCACTTAGCTCACAATATGAGCTAAGGGGTTTGTTTTTTAAGCCTTAGGTACTGAAGATCACAGTTGAAGACTAGATCAGTGGATGGGTTTGGGAAATTTTCTTTTGGAGTGCGCTAGTCTAGCTTAAAGAGACTCTAGCTTTTGTTATTCTTTTATCTAAATAGATTGCCATGTTACAATGTAAATTGTAATGTAGAGGTTAGTAGAGATTTCCAATTATGATTTGTAAACCTTAATATAAGTACTTTGAGTAGCTTGGGGGATCAGTGAAATATAAGTAAACATAGTTACTGTACTATGACTGTTTTGCCTTGCTTTATAGTTTAACATCGAATTATATTAAATTTGCTAGATGTTGATCCATCTAAGTAGCATAAAAAATTGGTACTCATATTCTAAGTTGAGCATGCTTAGTACGCAGTTTCTTAAAGATGATTTCTAGATGAGAATGTAATAGTGTTAATTGGGAGAAGCAAGTTAAAATTAAAAATGAAAATTTTCTAAATGTGAATGACAACTACAAGTAGAAAAAATTATTTAGTTTAATCATTACTTTAAGGATGGCATAACAATTCTCTATTTAGGTACCAATTTGAGTGAACAAGTCAATTGAAGACCCATTAGTGGGTCGTCACATTTCTTTTTAAAAATAAAAATTATTTTTCCAATTTTTTATTGATGTTTTCCATGCTAGTTAGTTAATCGTCACCTACAACAATTGATTAGGGGTGGACAAAAAAACCAATGAACTTGTAACTAAATTGAAATTTTATCTTTTTACTATTTGATTTGGTTACTGGTACTATTCGACTACAATGCATCAGTTCATCCTTCCGAACTGAACCGATCCAATAATTCATATATACATATATACATATATATTGCCTGTCCTAATGGAAGTGGAAGTGCAGTATTCTGTCTAGTGTCCTGCACATCAATTATCATATAGCTTAAAGTTTATGGGCCCGCCTGACCATTGAATTGACCAAGCCTAAATGACCATTAAATTAAGGCACTACATTAACGTAACTACAGTACACTCTACACCACACTACACTTCTTTTGCAAAAAGCTAAAGGCAATAAGGCATTCCTTTTCTCTCTTTCAAAAATTCTAAAACACTTACACCAATTGCCACCGTCCACTATCCACTCTAGTTTCTACATGGCCACACACACACACTACACACTGCACAGGCGCACACCCGTTGTCTGCATCCCAGCCATCGATTTGTTTCTAACACTCACTCACTCAACACTCACACTATAGCTTGGTAGCTCCTCACCCTTTGTCCTTCCTATTGCCTCTCCATGCTCACCATTTTAGCATTTCTCACTCTTTCCCACTCACAAGAGGTCTCACTTATGCCAGCATCCTCCGTTTTAGTGTTAAGTCACAACTTTGGTAACAAGTAAGGATTGATTTCTCTAAATGATTTGATATGGCTTGGCTATAAATGTCTGTCCATTCATCACTATAAATTGTTTATTATGGTTCTGATCCATTTTGTAGGTACAAGATTTGGTGTTGCAAAAGGAAAATTGATTTTAAAAAAACATTGATAGTTGCTTGCATCACTTATTTATAATTAAAAAGGAGACTTTTTTTTCCCACGTTTATGTATATTAAAATTCCATGAATTTTGTGGTATTATGGTTAACATTGGAAAGATGAAAATTTTCTTTTTTGGGCATCTTACTTAGTTTTTTTTAACAAACTTTAACATGACCCTACAATGGTTCAAGCATTGAAAGTAAGGATGAGGGTGGCAAAAAAATTTAATTTTATGCTTTTACCAAGAAAAAATTGATGGATTAAATGGTTCACATATGTAATAATCTTACTCGATCAAAACAAAGTGTTTAATGATAAGTGTTAAATTACATAACTTTGTTGATAAGCGTTTATGACGTTTTTTATGATTTTAGGTCTGTTTAAATGGAAATTGCTACTTAATTAGATAAAAATTTTGGGTTTTAGGTTTGGATGAATAATTGGAAAGAAAAGGAACAAAATGAATAAAGTTTAACTCAATTTCGAGTTAAATTGAAGAAGTTATGAGTATTTCAAGTTTGACAGTCATTTGACATGGCCAAGTTGAGTAGCAAGGAACATGAGCAAGAGACACAACCATGTTGACAGGTCATATAACTTTCAATACTAAAAGAGAGTTTAACATGATTGTATTGAGATAGATTATGTTGGAGGAGCATGACATGACTAACATGGCCATGTTATGGTCATGTTGTCATTAAAAGCTAGAAAACTCTAGCAAGATTTGAAGAAGATTCAATTAACATGACCTAAACATGACCATGTTAAGAGGACATGTTGAAGCGATTTTTATAATTTCTACATGCACTATAAAAGAGAGAGGAAAACCATGGACCAAGAAAGAGAAACACATGAAATTAGAGACTCCTAGACCTAAGAAGACTTGAAGAGCAACTTATTCAACTTCAAGAGTGAAGAATCATTAAATGTAAGGGGTTTTTAATTTCAAATTTCTTTCTCATAATTTTCCTTAAATATCATGTTTAGATTTTAGAGTTTTAATAACTAGACTTGTGGAACTTAGAATTATCATGTAATTTATCTTTTCTTTTTGAATTCAATGAAATCTTTAAGTTCTTAATTTAATTATGTGTTCTTTCTTTAAATTGAATTGATATTTCTAGGGTATTGATTCAATTATTTGATATTATGCATATAGATTAAGAGATCTCGTGTATAATTAGATGTAAATATAATTGAAAAGAATTGCATGTTATCTTAGCAATATGAAAGCATAATTCTTTCAAATTGAGATTAACCTAGTAAAAGAATTCATAAATCTTTAATGCGATCTTGAGAAAATTAATTAGGAAGAGATTTCGATTAATTATCTAAGAATTAGGAATTAGTAAACTTGAGAAAGTTGTTAATTTATTTAAGAAATTCTATTGTTCAAGAAATTAAAGATGGAATTGAATGATTTTTAATAAGTTTCATGATTAATTCTTGGGGAAACAATGTCTAAATACACATTCTTGAATTCTTGAAGTTAATTTTTTGTTACTTTATTTTTCCAATACTATAGAGTCTTGTAGTTAATTAGTTAGTTGGTTAATATTTTTACTTTTATTGAATTTATTAAAAAAATTTGCTGGTTAGATAATAGATTAAGAGTCAATATTAGTACTTGTAGTCTTGATGGGATGACATCCATACTCAATGTGTTATAATATAAACTGATAGATGCACTTGCCTACATCATTTAACAAGATGTGTTGTTTTGAGTTTCTAACATTCTTCTTTTTAATTTTTCATATGTATATGTTTAAGTTTGATGCATAAAGCATGAGTGAACTAATGGATGATGAAAACTAAGCTGTTAGTGGAAATGAACATGGGGACCAAAATTGTTAGGTTAATAATAGCAGAACCTATCCTTCTTCTAGTAATTTGTCCTTACCTCCCTCATTTGCATCATCTACTAATAAGAAACAATCTCCAATTTAGGATTATATGTCTTTGGAACCACCTGATGATGCAAACCCTAGGTTGAGATGTACCTAGAATGCAATCGAATGGAAAAGAAGCCTTAGGATCGTCTTGAAAACAAGCAATGAAACTTGACCCTAATTTGTAATCTTGAATTAGAACCAAAGCTATAACGGGATTTTAATTGCCACAAGTTACCTTGATAAGATCAAATTAAGTTTTTGATAAAGAAAAAGGAAGAGTTTTATAATTTCATAAGAATTGTGCCCCCAATTTCAAACCCTCAAAGACTATTTCTAGTTTCTACAAATAAAGGAACAAATGACAAAAGAAATCACAAGACAGAAAAATAAAGGTTAGCTTTCAAAGCCAGCGGCTTAAATCCTAAGCCGGCTAAGTAAGCCGGTGGCCTTTAAAGGTAATGCCAGCGGCCTTCTTTGACTACCAGGCGGCCTTCCACATCTTCTAAGCAATGACAACCTTCAAGCTCAAAGTTTCCATTTGCTAGTGTTGCCCTAAGCTTTGATCTTCATTATTATTATTGGAAATGCTCAATAAATGGACTACGATCTCTTCATCTCTTGGATTACTCAACCGCAATGCTTGGTCCAGATGATCTTGAGTAAGTCCATTCAAAGCCTACTCCATGCGTTTTGCTCTTGCCCTTGTCATTGGTCTTCCAATTTCTTCTAATGGATCATTGGAAAGAGTTGGTGCAAGTTGATTCCCATCATTCCTTCACTCTTCAAAAGGATTCATCCTCGAATCACCTAGATCATATAAATATAAGTTAGAAACGTTAAAAGTAGCACTTACATTTCCATAGTTGCTGGGCAAGTCAATCTTGTAGGCATTGTCATTTATCCTTTCTAACACTTGGAATGACCCATCTCCTTTAGGTTGTAACATAGACTTCCTAGTTTCAAGAAACCTTTCCTTGCGAAAATGTACCCAAACCCAATCTCCAGGCTAAAAAACAATCTTAGCGCACCCCTTATTAGCCTGCCTTGCATAATGTTCATTCTTCTTGTCTATATTAGCATAAACTTTGGCATGTAAATCTTTAACAAAATCACCCTTCTGTTTTCCATCCAAATTAGCAAATTCATTAGTAGGCAAAGGTAATATATCTAAGGGACTTAAAAGATTATAGTCATACACAATCTCAAAAGGTGAATATGATGTAGTAGAATGAACAGTTATATTGTATGCAAACTCAATATGAGGCAAACAACTTTCCCATTATTTCAAGTTCTTTTGAATGATAACACGCAACAAAGTAGTAAGTGTCCTATTAACTAATTTAGTTTGCCTATCCATTTGGGGATGTTTAACTATTGAAAACAGGAGTTTAGTCCCTAATTTATTCCATAAAGTATGCCAAAAATGACCTAGGAACTTAACATCATAATCATTTATTATCGTTTTAGGCAATCCATGCAAACATACTACTTTCTTAAAGAACAAATCAACAATATGTGTTGCATCATTGGTTTTAGAACATGTAATAAAATGTGTCATCTTATTAAACCTATCAACAACAACAAATATGTTGTCCCTACCACTTTGAGTCCTAGGCAACCCAATCACAAAATCCATAGAAATATCAGTCTAAAGTTGAGTCAGTACAGGCAGTGGTGCATAAAACCCATGTGGTTTTACTTTAGACTTTACTTGTTTACAAGTTATACACCTATCACAAACAGATTGCACATCATGCTTCATGTTAGGCCAATAAAAATGTTCATGTAATAAGTCTAAAGTTTTTCGCACTCTAAAATGTCCCATTAAACCTCCTTCGTGGGACTCTTTAATCAATAATCCACATAAAGAACACATAGGTACACATAGTCTATCCCTTTTGATAAAAAATCCTTCATGCCTATAGTATTCTCCATATGCACATTTAGAGCATGCATTCTATACCTGGTAGAAATCAGCATCATTGGTGTACACATCTTTAATGAACTCAAAACCAAGTAATTTAGTTTGCAAGGAAGTGAACAATACATATCTTCTGGACAAGGCATCAGTAACAACATTTTCCTTCCCATTCTTGTATTTAATCACATAAGGAAATGTTTCTATAAACTCTAGCCACTTAGCGTGTCTTTTATTAAGCTTACCATGGGATTTCAAGAACCTTAAGCTCTTATGATCAAAATGAATAACAAATTCCCTTAGCCATAAGTTGTTCTACTACATCTGAAGAGTCCTTACTAATGCATACAACTCCTTGTCATAGGTAGGATAATTCAATGTTACTCCACTAAGCTTTTCACTGAAAAAGGCAATCGATTTGAAATCCTGCATCAAAATAGCCCCTATTCCAACCCTAGATGCATCACATTTAACCTCAAAAGCTTTGTCAAAGTTAGGCAAACACAACAAGGGTGCGTTAGTCAATTTTTTTTTAGAAGTATTGAAAGCTTTCTCATGCACTTCCCCCCACCTAAAATAGCATTTTTTTAATAAGTTTATTTAAAGGTGCTGCAATAGAACTAAAGTCCTTTACAAATCTCCTATAGAAACTTGCTAAACCATGAAAACTTCTTACCTCACTTGCATTCTTAGGTGTAGGCCAGTCCCTAATTTCCTTTACCTTTTCATCATCCACCTTTATTCCCTGTGAGCTTACAAAAAATCCAAGAAAAACAATGGATTCCATACAAAAATCACACTTCTGCAAATTAACATATAATTTATTTTCCCTAAAAACACTCAAAACAGCATGCAAGTGTTTAACATGATCATCCAAATTTTTGCTGTATACTAAGATATCATCAAAGTAGACTACAACAAATTTTCCAATGAAAGAACGCAAAGCATGATTCATTATACTCATAAAGGTGCTAGGTGCATTGGTTAAGCCAAATGGCATAACTAACCACTCATATAACCTATATTTTGTCTTATAAGCAGTTTTTCATTCATCACCTTCCTTTATATGAATTTGATGATAACTACTTTTTAAATCAATTTTAGAAAACAAACATGAACCATACAACTCATCAAGCATATCATTTAACCTTGGGATAGGATATCTGTACTTCATGATGGTCTTGTTGATGGCTCAACAATCAACACACATGCACTATGTTCCATCTTTCTTGGGAACTAAAAGCACAAGAACTGAACATGGGCTGAGACTTTCTCTCGCGAATCCCTTTTGCACTAGCTCATCCACCTATCTTTGAATCTCTTTTATCTCCTCTGGATTGGCTCTATAAGCGAGTCTATTAAGGATTGATGACCCTGGAATAAAGTTGATCCGATGTTCAATACCTCTTAAAGGAGGTAATCCATCTGGAATGTCCTTAGGAAATAAATCTTCAAATTCCTACAGCAAAGACACAACCACACTAGGTAAAGAGGAGTTAAGATCGTTAGTTGAAAAATAGACATCCTTGTATAAAGTACAAGTAGTTGTTGTCTCGACAACATAGCTCTCTTAATCTCTCCTTTTGTGGCAAAAGGGCTCACTTTCTTACTGCTCTCTTCACTGCTTTTCTCACTCTTTTGTACACACTCACTCCTTTTATCACTCTTTTCTTTTTCTTGTGTATTTACTTTGTTTTCTCTCAATTTGCACTCTTTAACTATCCTAACTTGATCCTCATATGCCTCTAAAGGTTTGAGAGGTTTTAGCATAACGAGTCGGTTATTCATCACAAATTTGTACACATTCTTGTACCTATCATGAGTGACCTTCCTATCAAACCGCCATGGATGCCTCAAAAGAAGATGTCTAGCATGCATTAGTGCCACATCACAAAGGACCTCATCTTTATAGTTTCCAATGGAAAATGCAACTACAACTTACTTTGTCACTTTAACTTCACCACATTCATTCAACCATTATAGCTCTAGGATGCTTCAATGTATGTAGATGTAATTTCTTAACCATTAAAGAACTTGCAACATTGGTGGAACTACCACTATCAATAATCATGCTACATACCTTACCACTCACATGGCACCTAGTATGAAAGATGTACTTACGTTGTTCCTCATCAACATCTTCCTTAGATTGTATGTTTAGAGTACGCCTAATGACCAACATCTCTCCTTTCACAGGACCCTCTATATCAACATCACTACATTCCTCCAATGGTGGCATCTCTTCCTTAGTTGAACTAATACTCTCTACATCACCATTATCCAAAACAACCATAACCCTCTTACTTGGACATTGAGATGCAATGTGCCTTAATCCCTAACACCTGAAACACTTAATATCACATGATCTAGAAGAGGGTTTAAGTTCGGTTTTACCTTTAGGATAGACAGCTAGTTCCTTAGCCTTTGTATCCTCTTTTTACTTGGATGCATCCTTACTATTCCTCTAAATTGTCTTCCCTAAAGAGCTAGAAGTGGAGTCATACCTAAAGGTACCCTTAGACTTTAATTGCCTCTCTACCTTGATAACTTTATGTAATAATTCCTCCATCTCCACATAATGATGCAACTCCACAACATCAGCTATCTCTCTATTCAGGCCACTAACAAATCTAGCCATTATTGCCTCACAATCTTCTTCTATGTTAGCCCGAATCATACCTACCTCCATCTCTTTGTAATAATCGTCAACACTCATGGAACCTTGAGTTAACCCCTGTAACTTTCTATACAAGTCTCTATAGTAATGACTAGGTATAAATCTTTTTCTCATTACTATCTTCATCTCTTCCCATTACCTAATAGGTCTCTCACCAATTCTTCACCTACTAACCACAAGTTGATCCCACCAAAATGCTAGCATAATCAGTGAACTCAATCGCTACTAGTTTAACCTTCTTCCCTTCAGAATAAGTATGATAATCAAACACATGTTCTATCTTTCTTTCCTACTCCAAATACAACTCAGGGTCATTCTTCCCTTGAAAAGTAAGGATTGTCGTCTTAATGCTTCCCAAATTACTATCTTGCCTCTAAACAACACTTTTATCTCTCCTAAAACTAGTCAGGTCAACATCAAACTCCTCATCTTCCCCCTCCTCATCCATACTCCTTCAAAAAGACTTATGCTTAAGAGGAGATTCAAGATCATCTAACCTTTTATTTAGAAGTTTAAATTAATCTTAGACAGCCATCATAAACAACTTCATATCAGAATCCACATTATCTCCTCTACTACTCATGTTTTCACAACATGTAAAGAGTTTGTTAGTAAAAAGAGACTTTTCCTCTCAAACACTCCCTCACGTGTTTACACTAAAAAATATGGATCCGAATCACTCGTGTTTCACTCTATTAAATTTTTCTATCCAATAAACTTCTCCTTACAAGCTCTTTAATAAGAACCTTATCGATGACCTTATCAAACAGCAAGTAACAATAAAGTAATACCAAGAATGAGGGAATAAATGTGTTTAAGCAATTCAAAGAGGGAATTTCATAGCAAGCACCCCCCTCCCCTTTTTTATATACGAATTTCTTTTCTTCTTCCTCTTCTTTTTAACTCTTTAAATGTAATTAAAATTGTAAACTAACAGTAATGTATCAAATCAATGAAGAACATGAATAGGATGAAGTTTCTGACGAACAAGAACAATAACGACAATAAAAACTCAAAGGACTAAAAGAATGAAAGACAACAATGAAATAATCAAAGGATAGATAACACTTGATTTTCATGAGCCAAAGTTCTAATACTAAATGATGTGAACCCTAGGTTGAGACGTACCTAGAACCCGATTGGATGGAAAAGAAACCCTAAGATCATCTTGAAAACAAGCAACGAAACTTGACCCTAATTCGTAATCTTCAATTAGAACTAAAGCTATAACGGGATTTCGATCACCACAAGTTACCTTGATAAGATCAAATTAAGTTCTTGATAAAGAATAAGGAAGAGTTTTATAATTTCATAAGAATTGTGTCCCCAATTTTGAACCCTCAAAGACTATTTATAGTCTCTACAAATAAAGGAACAAATGACAAACGAAATCACAAGACGGAAAAATAAAATTTGGCTTTCAAAGCTGGCCCCAAAGTCGGTGGCCTAAATCTTCAACGTCGATGGCCTTTAAAGGCATATCCGGCAGCCTTCAACATCTTCTAAGCAATGACATCCTTTAAGCTCAAAGTTTCCATTTGCTAGTGTTGCTCCAAGCTTTGATCTTCATTATTATTATTGGAGATGCTTGATAAATGGAAAATGATCTCTTCGTCTCTTGGATTACTTAACCATAATGCTTGGTCCAAATGATCTTGAACAAGTCTATTAAAAGCCTATTCCATGCATTTTGCTCTTGCCCTTATCATTGGTCTTCTAATTCCTTCCAATGGATCATTGGAAAGAGTTGATGCAAGCTGATTCCCATCACCTGATAAGCATGAAAATCATAAGGCTAAGTGCAATTACTGTCATAAAACTTTAAATATACCAGCAAAAATGGAATAAGTGCACTATGCACTCATTTGACCAAATGCAAACTTTCTGCTAACAAGAATGAATTAAAGAAATAGAAAACTCTTCCTACTCTCTTAGAAAGTAAGCAACTTTCACTATAAAAAATTCAATATTAGATGATGTTTAATAAACATTGCTAAACATGAAATAAGCATCGCAAAAAAGATTTAGTCACGTTTAATAACCATTGCTCATACATGTCACCAAAGGTCCATCATAAAAAATATCCACAACGTTAATAAAATAAATGTCGCTAAAAGTAGAAACGTAGCTAAATGTGTTATATTGTGCAACATTTAAACATAGCTAAAAATAGCTCATAGGCAACGTTTAAATGTAGTAAAACCATAATTAAAAAAATTAATGGACACAAAAAGTATGATAAATGGGTAACATTTGCAATGCTTAAACGTAGTAAAAAAGCAACATTAACAACATTTACACATAACTAAAAGTAATTATACGTGACGTTTAAACGTAATTAAACCATAATTACATAAATTAAATGAGATTACAAGTGTAGTAAAAGAGTAACATTTGTGACGTTTGAATGTTGAGTAAGTTAAACTATTTGTGATGTTTAAGCATTGAGTAAATTAACCTATTAGTGATGCTTAAATATTGCTAATTGAGGATAATCTATTCTACTTAGAGGTAAAAAAGATTTAAAAAAAAAAGGCAATAACCGACATCAACCACAATCATGGCTGTTAAATCTAAGCAAACAAAAGCATCAAGCTATGCACTAAAAAGCCTTTAATAGAATGAAATTTACAACATCCAATTAGTCAAACACATCACAAAAGACACTATCTTATGAGTTTCAATGAGAACTAGCAAAAAAAAGATACCAATCAATAACAATCAATTAGAATATTTGTTGTATCTCCCTTTTAAGGAACAAAATCTCCCAAAGATGGACTTAATGAAGTCTTTAGCAATATTTCCTTCTCCTAGCTTCACCAAATGTATGAACCAATGCCTCTTCAAGAGTCTTTGCACTAAATGATCCTACACAACTATAGCAGTAGGTATACTTGGCTTTACACTCTCAAGACCAATTTAAAGATTCAAGAGGTACCAAGGAAGTACCAGTCCAACATCCTCATTGCTAAAGAGTAGTAGGAAAGGTCTATAAACTAGAGGAATAAAAGAACCATAAGAAAGCATTGCAAGGTTGGTCAACTTTGAAGAGACTGCTAAAGGAGGAAAAATTCTTTCTACACTTTGGTGTTGATAAATCATCGTGATTGACATTATTATTACTACTATTGATTTGTGACCTCAAAGACCTATACCTTATCATCTACATAAACATCTTTATGCTTTAGCTCTCATCTCAGTAATATAAAATATTAAATGGTTACTAGAGATTAATCTAGCAATTGAATAGCAAACAGAAAAAAAAAAAAAAGAAAAGATTATTAGATCTTACTACTCTTGGAATGAATAGCAAAAGGCACCTTTTACTTAGTCTAGCTCCAAAAGAAAATTAAGTTCACATAACAAAAACTTCCAATAGCAAGGCTTAATCTTATTACTGCAGATATTCATCTAATGACAAGTCAAAGGCATATGAGATAAGAGGACTAATATAAGTTGCTTCACTAGAGAATTAAGCTCTAATTAAAGAATACATCAATCAACTCAATGGTTAATGAAAGGTAAGAATAGAATACAATAAACTTTAACAAATACTTCTCTCTATAGTAAGTATATGTACAAGGTGAACATTTAACTTGCTAATATAGCAAGAAAGAGCACTGTCAATTGTAAATAGAGGATGTGCCTAATTCCACTTAGAAGCACAATTAAAAGACTTAAGAAAAGCAATCTCAAGTCAAAGTGAAAACCGAATCCACAAGGGCTAATTCACGTGAACCCTAATGAAGATATGATAAAATCCAAATGTTCAAAGATATAATTGTAATACCACAATGATAATATCTTCTAAAAACACTATAATCTCATATAATCCGCGAAGATAATCCACAAATGACAAAGAAAACCTCAATTCCAAGAACTCCTTTCCAATAGTGAAGTACACGTTTTCAAGGGAATTCTTCAATAAAGATTCAAATTCAATTGCAAAGTACCTCAAATAAACACAATAATTTGTCATCAATAAGATGTATTTCTGACCAAGAACTATCTCAATTCAACCCTAGATATGACACACTAGAGAAGAAAAGAAATCACAACAAAATGAAATTGATATAACTCACAATTTCAAGATGTTGCACTCACCACAATTTCAACTCTTGGGATTGAAATTGATAAGAGTTTAGATGAAAATTAGGAACCCTAATTCTTACGTGAAAAGAAGTGTTTGTTCTGCAAAATTAAGCCTACTCAAACCCTCTCTTAAGCAAGTATTTATACTTGCTACTCCTAGGGTTAAAAAGTGCTCAAAATTACAAGTTTGCCACTTTTAAGGTGGCTAACCCTAAATGAAAATTACAAAGAAATAAAAGTGTCCCAAAACCAAAATACAATCAAAATAGTTCAATAAACAATTACAAGATACAAAATAACATAAGTCTTTATGATCCAATGCCTCGGAATAGAGAACAATCGCAGCGGGTCTTTGATTGTTATCCTGAAAAATGTTCCGTGTCCAACTGAAGTTGTAGGACATTTTGGCATCCCATGGAGAATTATAATTGTACCTGTAAGATTATTCTCAAATTTTATTAGAAATAAAGAAATATAGTAAAATATGAGCTATTTGGATCACCATCTAAATTGGGTTCTGAAAAGGTTGACAGTGTCAGAAATTTTCCCATCATCTCCTCGGGCTTCTGAAAGATTTGCCCTCAAATATAGAGGATCAGTTGTGGAACTGAACCCTAATATCCCTGTTGTCCTGCTCTTCCGGCTAACCATGGTAATAGATGGATTCCTGATCTTTTTTTGAAAACCCTGGACCTCAGATGGAGTCATTGGTAATAGAACTATGCGTGACTCGCCCATGCTGAACATGTAGGTATTTTCAAACCCATCATGTATCACCCGTCGATCATATAACCAAGGTCGACCCAACGGCAAATGGAATGCATGCATAGGAACTATATCACAAAGGATCTCATCATGATAGTTCTGCCCGACAGTCACAGGAACCTTTGCCCTAAGGGTAACATGCATACTACCTCTATTATCCAGCCAATGCAAGTGATAAGGACTAGGATGTGGTATAGTAGACAGTTGTAATTTGTCTACCAGTGCAGCAGATATAACATTCGTGCAACTACCACTATCGATGATGAGTACACAAAGGTTACCTTTGATTCTGCAAGAGTTATAAAATATGTTCTCTCTCTAAATATCACTGGTATCTAGAGATATAGATAAAACCCTGTGTAACACATTAAGGGGTAGATATTTCCCTCCTGTATGCCCCTCAGGCGCATTTGCATTCTGATCATCATAATATTCCTACAATGTTGTTGGTAGATCTGTAGGTTCAATCTGATCATGATCATCCTCAGTATCCTCTCCAGTGTCTTCCATAACAGTCATCACCCTCTTATTTGGACACTATGCAGCCATATGCCCAAATCCCATGCATTTAAAGCATTTTATCTGGAGCGCTTTCCCACTAGTAGATCCGGGAACAGTTCACCTCGTTTTTGGGGCCATGACCTCTTTACCCTTCCCAGTGGGTAAGTTTTCTCTTATAATGGTTGGGGTAGTAGTGTCCACTGCCTTGACTCCCTCACCTACCACCTTTGTTCCCCTTGGTCGACTATCGGCTGATATGGGTCTATTAACAGTACTGGGCCTACTGCTTGGAGCCTTAAAGAAGTTGGACCTCCTCTGTCTCTCTACTTTTAAGGCCAACTGAATAGCCTCATCAAGTGTAGTATAGCGTTGCAGTTTAACAATACACGCTATCTCATATTTTAGACCTGAGACAAATCGTGCTATAGTTTGTTCTGGAGGCTCAACAGACCCACACCTAATCATAAGGGTCTCAAATTCCTACACATAATCATCCATTGTTTTGCCCCCCTACCTCAAGGTTTGTAGTCGCATAAACAGCTCCTATTTGTAGCGTTCAGGAATAAACCTTTTCCTTAACAATCTCTTCATGTCCCTCCAGGTCTGAACCTCAGCCTCTCCATCCCGATGCCTGTTGATGATCAGATTCTTCCACCAAAGTGCAGCATACCCTACAAATTCAACAGCAGCCAATCTGACCCTAGTACTGTCGTCGATCTCATAACATTCGAAGAGACCTTCGACCTTATCCTCCCAGTCTAAGTATTCATCTGCTTATCCCTTACCATCATAGGATGGCATCTGTAGTTTCACATACTCCAAACCCTGAGATAGCCTGAAATCCCTATTCTGATTTAGGTTTACCCCAAAATTGTCATCCCTTTCTTCCCAGTTTGGAAGATGCTCCTCACCCATCATTCTATTTAAATTCCCATCTCCCACTACTCTGTTTCGATGAGGGTTTTGTGGAGCTACTCGAAGTGGTGCCGGTTGGTTTACCACTGGTGGTTGTGGCAATGTCATCCTATCAACTCTAGTTGCCAGTGTAGCAACTAAAGTAGTGAGTTCATGAAGTTGTTCCTCCAAAGTTCTCCTGCCTGCCACATTACGACCCTGACCTCCACCAACCTGGCTATTGGCTTCTTCACCCGTTCCCCCATTCACACTATCATTTGACATATTTGTTGATTCCCGTATGTTGTTCCTCAAAACAATTTGATTCAAGGGTACACACTCCACTACTACGCTTCCCTAACTCCACACAATAGAACTACAAAAGACAAACAAACAAACCCACTTAATGTTACAATTATATTATTGCAACTCACGTGTAATACTCTTCTCCACAATACGCCACAACTACACGGTGTAACAAATTTAATTTCCACAAGTCACTCTACGGCAACACACAAGCAACAACAACAATGATGATGTGTTACTTCCACAGCAACAACAAGATGGATATTAAGTACAAGTAGACTTCAACTTCCACGGCAAATAATGAAAACAAAGGACTAATAAGTGACTTTCCGCAAATGAATTCCGAATTCCACAATAAGCAACAACTTTCAATTTGAAATTCAAACAACTTCACTTATTGCAAGCCTTCCTCAATTGGTAACAATGAATTCAAATTCAAATAGCAATCATTAACTCCCACAACTTAATTGAATATGTTTTGAATTCAAATAATTCCTTACTAATCAAAACTCAATGCAATCTGTAAATTGTACTCTACCAATTCAGAATTACACAATGGAAATAAAAAACAACAAACTACACTTCCTCCTCCACGCCACAACAAGCCACGGCAAGGATTTTGGTAAGTTTTGCAAGTTCCAAAAATTGTTGAATTAAACAACACTTTGTACTTCTGCCCTTCCACGTAAATTAGTGATCACAAAATGATGCAACAACCTTCCCAAACCAACTCCAACAAACAGAAAAATAAACTCCAAGACAAGGTAATTTCACAAACTCAAAACCACAACAATCAATACAATTGCAGTTTCCACTAAATCAATCCTAATGGATGATTAACTCCACGAAATCAAATGAAACCAATTCCCTTCTCTCAACATGTGCTCTGATACCAAAAAGATGATGTGCCTAATTCCACTTAGAAGCATAATTAAAAGACTTAAGAAAAGCAATCTCAAGTCAAAGTGAAAACCGAATCCACAAGGGCTAATTCACGTGAACCCTAATGAAGATATGATGAAATCCAAATGTTCAAAGATATAATTGTAATACCACAATGATAATATCTTCTAACAACACTCTAATCTCATATAATCCACGAAGATAATCCACAAATGACAAAGAAAACCTCAATTCCAAGAACTCCTTTCCAATAGTGATGTACACGTTTTCAAGGGAATTCTTCAATAAAGATTCAAATTCAATTGCAAAGTACCTCAAATAAACACAATAATTCGTCAAAAATAAGATATATTTCTGACCAAGAACTATCTCAATTCAACCCTAGATATGACACACTAGAGAAGAAAAGAAATCACAACAAAATGAAATTGATATAACTCACAATTTCAAGATATTGCACTCGCCACAATTTCAACTCTTGTGATTGAAATTGATAAGAGTTTAGATGAAAATTAGGAACCCTAATTCTCACGTGAAAAGAAGTGTTTGTTCTGCAAAATTAAGCCTACTCAAACCCTCTCTTAAGCAAGTATTTATACTTGCTACTCCTAGGGTTAAAAAGTGCTCAAAATTACAAGTTTGCCACTTTTAAGGTGGCTAACCCTAAATGAAAATTACAAAGAAATAAAAGTGTCCCAAAACCAAAATATAACCAAAATAGTTCAATAAACAATTACAAGATACAAAATAACATAAGTCTTCATATCCAATGCCTCGGAATAGAGAACAATCGCAGCGGGTCTTTGATTGTTATCCTGAAAAATGTTCTGTATCCAACTGAAGTTGTAGGACATTTTGGCATCCCATGGAGAATTATAATTGTACCTGTAAGATTATTCTCAAATTTTATTAGAAATAAAGACATATGGTAAAATATGAGCAATTTGGATCATCGTCTAAATTGGGTTCTGAAAAGGTTGATAGTGTCAGAAATTTTCCCATCAATAGATATTCCCGAGCGTACATGTTGTAGTGAAAGCGTTTTTCATTCTCCTTGAGGTTTTCATTGCATTTCAACCAATTGCAAATAAAATAAAGCCATACTACATGCAATCGGAAAAAAACATTCAATGGGGCTTAGATAATATGTAATGAAGACACAAGAGCATGGTAAGTAAATACCTTTAGAAGTGGGAAGCTCTTTCTCTCCCTTCATGAAGTATTCCCTTATTTAGACCAAAGTTTTGCCTCCAAATTCTTGAATTGTCACCTTCGTCCTAGTTGATAACTATAGTAGAGAAAACAGATAAAGCGTATGTCAAAGCACCAATAATTATCAATTATTTATATAAGTATTAATCGGAGATCAAGATTGAAACAAAGTGCAAATGTCCATAATTCATGTGGCAATTTGTCAAAAAGAAAATCCACTAATTATAATAGCAACTCAACTAGATATTAAGAGTCACAAGTGTAGACAATAACATAATCCTTCTAAATAAACACAAATTGTCTAAATTAACCTCTGAGAGTTAAGTGATCACAAACCGCTAAATGTGCCTTTTCCTAGCATGCTTTTTCATTCTCGTAAATCAATAGTGAAAGAAATGTGAATTTTCGACTTCCATGAAATAAGAAACCTCCAAAAGGAAAATCCCCCCTTATTTATAGATTGTTCCTTTCTCAGCAAGAAATCAGGACCTCAAACAATTATCAAGAAAAAATTCCTAACCATGAAAGGTAATACTTAAAAGAAATCCCCAACTCTTGATACATCATATAAATTAGAACTTTCAATTTTTGTCATAAACAAGGGTGTGCTTGTTTTGCAAAAAACATTTTCGAGACTTTTTTCAACACTTTTAATGAAACGAACATGCCCTAATTCTCATATTTACCCAATGCAGTAATAGTCCATTTGGATGTGTAGAAACTATGGAAACGGAAGGAAGTTTAGTATTCAATAACTTAAACTAGTGAAAATTGATGGAAATAGAAGTAAATGGATGAAACATTTCCACTTCAAAACCTATTTTGTTTCTTTCCATGGAGAAAAATGGATGGAAATTAGAGCAAATGTTATTTTAAATCATGTTTCTTTCTCTTCATTTCCTTTTTAAAATACCAACTAAATAAAGGAAAAGGAAATATCCCTCTCCATTTCCTCTCCTTTTTTTACTAGTATTCTGAACAAAAATTGGAAATTACACTTCTTCCATTTGCACTCATTTCTTTCAGTTTCGATTCAATTTTGTCAAAAACCTCCATTGCAATTACCACCTATTACGCCAACATAGAAGTGAATCTATTATGCTTTCACAGGAACTCTTCCCTTCTCTTGAAAATTTCCAAACATAGTGTAAATCATTTACTCCTAAACATAAATTTCTAACTTAGCTAACTATACTACTAAAACTTTTACATTATAAAATTATTTACATTGGCATATGATCCACATTTTCCAACTTAAAAAAAAAAAAAAGATTGGATAAGATAGAGGAAGAATGAAACAAGAGCTTAGGATCTAAACCTCTCTGTATTCTTCGGACTTGTGTTAACCCCTAAGTTTTGGCCTGCAGTGTTTACACTAGACATGGTGGTACTGGAAGCATTGGTAGACCGAACTTTATGCGTATCCCCTCTAATTGTACCGCTAGATACAAAGCCAATCTAAAAAAAATAGTTAAAATGAGCTTGAAGGTTCCCTTGATTCCAAAGGAAAATGTATTGTCTAAAGTTTAGAGTTTTCATAATAGTGTTATAGCTCCATAGAAGTGTGTATTTTATAGGTTCGATTAGTTTGCAATCTTTGCTTGTATGTAATCAATCATATTCAAATAGCTTGTCCATGTAAGATAATGTGGATCATATGACAAAGTTGTCCGATCTCCAACTTTCTTATCTTAAAGCTCAACCAACTCCACTAGTTGTCCCATTTACCAACAAAGCCAATGTGGCATTCAACAACTACAATAGAGGAATAGTTCCAAGACACTACTTTCCAATACATACTAATTTAAATGAATATAGTAGGCATTGCAATTGGAACCACACAATGATATGATGATTATCAAGGATAAACATATTAAAGAAAATTATAAAAGGTCTAAACAGAAGGCATATAATCAAATTGTTCTAATTCAAATAAAGGTATTCAAGCATTGAAAGAGAAATAAGATCTAGCATAAACCTTAGAAGCTAAATCATCAACCTTTTGCTACAAATTCATTAGTATCTTTGATTGTTCTAAAAGCCTTGTCTCAAGTTCAGAAATATCTAGCTTGAAATGAACATCAATTATAGAGACATAATATTAATACATTTATTTATGTTAATTGGTAGATATGTTTCATTAACAATGGCACTATTCCTAATAAAATATAGGCAACTTGATGGGAATCTACCCTGCGATCTTGATGGTCAGGGAACTTGATTTGGATGATGATCCCAATCACTTGCATGCATACATTTTTTTTTCTTTATCTAATAAAGTTTAAATGGTAATCTAGCAGGTACAATGATCATCCTTCACAAGATGCCACATGAACTACACTGTTGGTCAAATTAGGGACATCATCAAATTCACATCTAATGGCCCACCGTAATCAAAATTGACTCGATGAACCGGCTCTTTGAAGATTATTATCTTTTGTACTTGTAATTTATTTTTGAACCATTTATTTTGTAAGCTTTTGGGACATTTTATTTGGTTGTAATTGTGGGTTTAGGATTAGCCACCTTTAGTGGCATAGATGTAATTATTTAGTCATTTTAACCCTAAATGGAGCAAGTATAAATACTTGCTTAAGTAGGGTTTGTAGGGAGAGTTGAGAGAGAAAACAAAATTGCTACCTCTTTTTGTGAGAATTAAGGTTCATACTCTAAATTTCATAAGACTATTATCAATTCTTCAAGGATTGTGGCGAGTAGCAACTTAAGGATTTGTGAGTAATATCAATTCCTAAGTTGATTCCACTTCATTCTAGTGTGTCATATCTAGTTGTAATTTAGGTTGTTTTTATTTGTTCTTGATTATCACGTCATTTTAGGGTCATTTCTATCATTGGATTGCTTAGAATTTAGTGGAATTAGATCCATAAGTGAATTGCTATTGTGATTATTCAATTGCTAGTGGAATTTGCTAATTTACGTGGAAGCCTTTTGCATAAAGGATTCACGCCATTTTAGTAGTCTTGGTGATTGGATTTCCATTCGATCTTGTGTTGTGTGCTTGATGCTATTGAGCACATCATCATTTAGTATTAAGGTTATTTGATTTACAAATCAGATTCATAAGGGATTTAGGGTTCATGCCACTTGTAGATTTGGTGTTGATTAGAATTGATTCATATGTTGTGTGTATATGCTTTTATCAATTAAGCATATCATCTTTTGGTATTAGAGCACAAGTTAAGAGAAGGGATTTAGTGTTGGTTGATTCGTGATCTTCATTATCAATTAGGGTTTTTTATTTTTGCTCTGAAATTGTGTATGTTGTTGATTGAGTTGCTTGATTGTATTATTGAGAAGTTGAAATTGTTGTTGTTGAAATCAAATTAAAGGTTTTGTTGTAGCTTCTTGTTATTAAGAATTTCTGTGAAGGGAAGGAGTAGAAGTACATTTTCTTGATTCAAAATTCAAACTTAGAAATTACCTCATTTGTGAAGAAAGAGGAAGTATAATCCATTGCTTGTTTGTTTTCAGACATAAGGAGTACAATTGCGCAGTTTCAAAATTGAATTGCTTGGAGTATATGGAAGCTATTTGATTTTCAAAAAACACATTAAGTGGTAGGAGTTATTGTGAGGTCATTTGAATTTGAAAGTTACTTCTTACCAATTGTGGAAAGGTTACAATAAGTGAAACAATTTGAATTTGAATTGAGCTGCCTTTTTTGTATAAGTTGCAGTTTGCAATTGTATTTGAAGTGGAAGAAGTGCAACGTGAAGTGTGTGTGTGTGTGTGCTACACCGAGAGTGAAGGGAGTGTGTGTGTGGCGTTGTGTTTGTGTGTTAAGTGAAGGGTATGTGTGTGTGGCATTGTGTTTGTGTGTTGAGTGAAGGGGATTGAAACGTAGTGTATATAGTGGTGGTGAGTGCTTGCACCGTGAGTGAGGGGAGTGAGTAGCGGTGTGAATTGTGCATTTGTGTGCAGTGTGGGTGCTACACATTGTGGTTAATTATGGTGGAAAACTGTGGCAAGAAAGGAAGGTTAGAGTAGTGAAGTTTAGATTCAAAAACCAACATTAAAAGTGTGAAAGTAATTGAAACTCATTACTTAAAAACTTGTTAGTTGAATTTAATAACTTAACTACTTGGAAGTGATTATTTGTGCTTCATTTATTTGACTTTACTTGAGTACCAAGAAATATTTCATTATGTCTTGACCTGTTGTAATGTGGATATCATTATGTATTAGTGTGGTTATTTAAACGTGTTATTGTGATTTAGTGTTGTTGAAGGAATATGCTGCAAATTGTGGGATTGTACTTCAATAAATCACAATCATGTTGAATGACAGTGTAAATGGGGGAATTGGCAATAAGGCTAATAGCCAAGTTGGTGGAGGACAGGGTCATTAAACTACAGGTAGAAGAACCTTGGAAGATCAACTTCTGGAACTTACTACTATTGTTGCTACATTAGCAACAAGGATTGATAGGATGACAATGCCACAACCACCAGTGGTAAATCCTCAGGCACCACCTCGAGTAGCTCCACAAAACATGCGGAGAGAAAGAGCAGTGGGAGGAGGAAACTTGGGAAGAAGAATGGAGAGAGATCATCATCCCTATAAGGAGGAGAGGGATGATAATTTTGGGATTAATCCTTACCCAAATAGGGATTTCAAGCCACCTAGGGGTTTAAAGTATGTGAAGCTGCAAATGCCTTCCTTTGATTGTAGGGGTTCAGCAGACGATTATCTAGATTGGGAAGATAAGGTTAAAGGCCTTTTTGAGTGCTACGAAATCAATGACTATACCCGAGTTCGACTTGCTGTTGTTCAGTTCATAAGGTATGCTGCCTTGTGGTAGAAGAAATTAGTGATCAACAAGCATAGGGATAGAGAGGTTGAAATTCATACATAGAGGGATATAAAGAGGATTTTGAGGAAGAGGTTCATTCTTGAACACTACAAGCAGGAACTGTTTATGCATCTTTAGGTTTTGAGGCAGGGAGGCAAAACAGTCAATGATTATGTACAGGAATTTGAAACCTTGATGATCAGATGTGGGTCAGTAGAGCCTTCAGAGAAAACCTTAGCACGCTTTGTATCAAGGCTGAAATATGAGATCGCATGTGTAGTTGAGCCATAGAGATATAGTACACTTGACAAGACTATACAGCTAGCCTTGAAAGTGGAGAGATAGAGGCGATCCAACCCATTTAGGGTTACTAGTAGCAGGCCCAGAGCTACTACCAAGCCCATGAGAGTTGATGGTCAATCAGGAGGACCAAAGGAAGTAGGTGAGTCAGTTAGGGCAGTGGATAGAGCTACCCCCAGCACAGATAGGGAGAAAATGACTTCTGGGAAGGGTAAAGAGGTAATAGGACCTGATGTTAAGCAGACTGTACTAAGAACCACCAGTGGGAAATTGCGCTAAATTAAATGTTTTAAATGCATGGGATTTGGGCATATGGCAGCACAGTGTCCTAATAAGAGAGTCATGACAGTTATGGAGGATGTAGAAGAAGAGGATGAGGATGAAAAAGAACCAGTCGAGCCTACAGACCTGTCTATAGCATTGTACGAATACTATGATGATCAGACTACTGAGACACATGAGGAGAGAACAGGTGAACAATATTTATCAATTAATGTGTTGCACAGCATTCTAACTTTATCTCCTAATGCTAGGGACAAACAAAAGGAGAACATACTCCACACTTCTTGCAGGATCAGAGACAACCTTTTTGTACTGATCATTGATAGTGGTAGTTACACTAATGTCATATCTGCTACATTAGTAGACAAATTACAACTATCCACTAGTTCACATCTTAGTCCTTATAACTTGCATTAGCTAGACAATCCGGGTAGTATGCATGTTATACAAAAGGAAAAGATGCCAGTGAGTGTTGGAAAGAAATATCATGATGAGATCTTGTACGATATGATCCCCATGTGTGCCTTTCATTTACTATTAGGTAGACCCTGGATGTTTAATAGAAAGGTGTTACATGACGGATTCAGAAGCACCTACATGTTTCGAAAGGGAGGGTCTCAAATAGCATTAACACCTATGTCTCCATCAGAGGTGTATGATTTCCAAAAGCAGGTCAGGACTACTTCTATTTCTTCTAATAATTGGGAAAACAGGGCGACAAAGGCATCCGAGTTCAATCTAAGAAGTGACCCTCTAGATTTGAGAGTAAGTCTTTTAGAGGCCTGAGGAGATGATGAGAATCTACCTTGCAATCTTGATGGTCAGGGAACTTGATTTAGATGATGATCCAAATCATTTGCATGCATACATTTTTTTTCTTTATCTAACAAAGTTTGAATGGTAATCTAGCAGGTACAATGATCATTCTTCACGGGATGTCACATGAACTACACTATTGGTTAAATTAGGGACATCATTGGATTCACATCTAATGGTCCGCCGTGATCAACATTGACTCAATGAACCGGTTCTTTGAAGATTATTATCTTTTGTACTTGTAATTTATTTTTGAACCATTTATTTTGTAAGCTTTTGGGACATTTTATTTAGTTGTAATTGTGGGTTTAGGACCGGCTATCTTTAGTGGCATAGATGTAATTGTTTAGTCATTTTAACCCTAAATGGAGCAAGTATAAATACTTGCTTAAGTAGGGTTTATAAGGAGAGTTGAGAGAGAAAACAAAATTGCTACCTCTTTTCATGAGAATTGGGATTCATACTCTAAATTTCATAAGACTCTTATCAATTCTTCAAGGATTGTGGCGAGTAGCAACTTAAGGATTTATGAGTAATATCGATTCCTAAGTTGATTCCATTTCATTCTAGTGTATCATATCTAGTTGTGATTTGGGTTGTTCTTATTTGTTCTTGATTATCACGTCATTTTAGGATCATTTCTATCATTGGATTGCTTGGAATTTAGTGCAATTAGATCCATAAGTGAATTGTCATTGCGATTATTCAACTGCTAGTGGAATTTGCTAATTTGCGTGGAAGCCTTTTGCATAAGGGATTCATGTAATTTTAGTAGTCCTAATGATTGGATTTCCATTCAATCTTGTGTTGTGTGCTTGATCCTATTGAGAACATCATTATTTGGTATTAAGGTTATTTGATTTACAAATTGGATTCATAAGGGATTTAGGGTTCATGCCACTAAGAACCTAGTCAGATTAAACACATCAAGAACCTAGTGGTACAATTATCTTGCAATTAAATATTAATGCAACTCAAACTTAGCACAGATGAATAAGCACTCTTATAATCACAATATGGAGTAGAGAGTGAACTTTTAGGATTATCCTTTCCCCTGTCCATCAAGAAATCTTGAGGAAGCATAGATGATACAATGCTTTCACCAACAAAATTTTAGGACTCAAGGAAAGAAGAGACTGAAGGGCGTCCATCATTGAGTATACTTGGTTACTGAATCAAAACCTAAGAAATAAACCATGGTTATACTTAATTAAAAAAGGAAAAAAGCTTTGCTATATAACAATGGTCTAAGTGAGTCTAAATCTTCTACTATAGCTACCATAAAAACTAACAATAGTCTTTAACAATTAAAAAAAAAATCCCTAAAAGTCAATGTATTGCTAGACATGAGCTAACAAAAAATATGGCCACATAATTGAGATTTTCTAATCTTTGCTGAGATATACACATCAAAATAGACAAACCTAATGTTGTTTCAACTTCAAAGGAAGGTTGCGATTTATCTAAAAATAAAGTTTGCAATGTTCCAAAATCATATTTTGTAGCAACATAACTAAAATTTTTCTATATTTTCACCACATAACCTATGTCATTTATATATTTTTCAATTCCATAACATGAGCTTTTGCACCTTTTCATTTTATATTCATATATTCTTTAACCAAAACTCCATTGACTCTGCTGTAGAACGAAAATTATACAAAAAGACGAAGGATAATGAAAGGCCAAATGCTAAATTTCCTCTCTTTGGCATAAAAGCTTGCACACCAAATGTGGGATTCATGAAGATGAATACAAGCTAGAAGAGTTGGTATCCAAATGAATTTATAGAGGCTAGCACCTTTGGCTATATAAAAAAAAAAAAAGAGAGAGAGACAAGCATCTAGAATGTTGACATATGGGCAAATAAAGGTGGAAATGGTCAATGAAACCTACAGGAAAGAACAATTTACTAATCTAGTGCTATGGCAAATAGATTGTTAGCTCAGCTTTGTTATTCAATTTTCTCAACTTTGAAGGGTTCTTTCATGATTTTAATTGCCATGGAGGGAAAAATAATTTTAATGCTAACACATGATATAAGATGAAGAGAGCAAGTATGCACAACTAAACAAAATAATGCTTTCCAAGCTAGTTGAGGTATGCATGGAGAAAACTACACATAAATAGAGATAAATGTTATAGACTATGTTATAACTGAAGAGTGGATTACCTTATGTAAAGTTCAGGAAAGGATTTTTACCTTTAATAATTCTTTCATATAAAGTTGGATCATTATTCATCAAATTTGCAGCTTCTTTATTTAATAGGTCTACTGAGTTAGGATAGGCAAGGAGTTGTGGAAGGAAAGTGTCAAATACATTAGACAGATCTGGTAAAATGAGGACAAAAATGAGCACATGAAAGACTGCTTTACCTCACCATTTCATTTAAGAAGAATACTCATCATACCAAAAGCTGGGCTCCAGTTTTGCTTGAGGACATCTAAGTATATTGTGCCTGACCTGAAATATCAACTCAAATTAGCATCAAGATTCCTAGTGTGAACCTGACAACTTTCAACTCCCAAACAACATATTGTTCATCAATATTAGGGTGGAAAATCTTATTAGTAAATCCAATTGATGGTGAGCTTAATGGGTAACCAGCCAAAAGATCAATTCTTATTCTCCACACACCTCCTTTATATGGGGCTAGAGCAAAAATCCAGTGAAATGAAGAATCTAAGAAAAATATTCGCCAATTTGCAAAACCATTATGAGCATGCAAACACCAACTATATTTAATGGTAAATTACATGGTCTTCTCATAATTTTCTCTAACTTAGGAATATGCATCACATTCTAGTACAAATAAATAACCTATGTCTTGCAGTTCTCAGTCATGAAAAAGCGATTATCATAGGAATTACTTGATAATTATAACTAGTATAGTGAGATAAGCTAACACAATTACACCTTAACTACAACTTGGTGCTCTGGATCCTTAGGACTAATCATTGTGATCTTTATATTTGTCTTTTGAATCACAATGGGCATATTTCTCAAACTTCCCTCTTGCTATCTAACAAGCCACCATCTATAGCATTAGGATACACTAGTATATGTAAACAATAAACAAGAAGAACAAAAGTGTATTAAAGCTCTTGAAAGGACTAGAAAGCTCAAACAATTTCCTGCATCCCATTAAATAAATATGAGCCAATGCTAAATGGAATACTACAATCTAATTAATTAAAAGGTACTGGTGTAAAACCCCAAAATGACATACTTATCATTATGTTCTCGAACCCCCCATTCTTCATCATGGAAAGTTGCATAGGATGGATCTGGATAAAACATATGGAGTAACATTAACATTTTTTCCCCTAAAAAAAATTCTTAAGTTTCATTTGATAACTACATAGGTAATGGTTGAAGCTAAAACAAAGGATAGAATCAAATAATGCATATAAACATATTTATACATAACATTCTTTTTTCTAAAAGACAAATAGTTTCCTTAAATAAAGACTTGAAACCGAAGGCACCTAGAAATAATGTACAATGAATTAGTCTTTTCTTAGAGATTAATTATCAAAAGTAAAAAAGACTTCATCTTTACGAAGATGTAGCCAAATACAATCTAGAAATAGTTGTCAAACACAAAAGATATATACATTGAACCAACAAGTAAAAGCATCGTATTAAAAGCCTAAAACCTACTTTAACAAAGTTTTTTCTTCAGTGTGTTTCATTTCTAAAGTACTTATAAACACCACTTCATATCATCATCACAGATTGGCGTAATGTTCACAATTGCAACTTAGTCCTCTTGCACTTAGATCTAAACTCTAAACCCCATTGAACTTTACCTAGTAAAATCACTTATCATAGCCTCTAACAAAAAAATTCCTAATTTTTCTATTAAAACCTCAATTTCAAAACTTATGTTTAAAGAATCAAATTTAGCCAACCAAAAAAAAAAACGATTGTTAATACAATGTAATAAAACCCTTAATTGTCATTTAACAATTTGCACAAAGATTGAGGGTTATATATGAAAACAAACCTCTAGGTATGAGAATAATCGATCATAATAGATTGATGAAACTTTGCCTTGGTAATCTTAAGCCACTATAAAAGCATATAAACAGAAAAAGAAAAGGAATGAAAAAAGCAGAGGGAGATTAAGATATTGTAGTAAGGTTACAAAGAGGATTGTAGTGAGGTTTACTTACATTGCTGTACAGAGAGGATTGTAGTGAGGTTATAGAGAGATTGAGGTTTTTGGCTTAAGAGTCTATTGTAGTTTAGGAGTCAATTTTTTTTTTCTTATTCTTCTTTCTTTTTTTTCCCTTTGTCCAGGCTTAATTGTAGGTTTCGCGTTGTTCTTGTAGGGCAAGATTAAAATTTTTGAGGAACTATTTTTCCCCCTAAATTAAAAGAGGAAATTTTCAGCAAGTTCAATAAAAATTTAAAAGTTTATTTTCTACTTTAAATGTTTAAATAAATAAATAAAAAAAGAACTATATATAATATATATATTCATATATACATATATATATGTATTTTTTTGTGTAAGGATTGACTCCTTCCATTCTTTTTCTCATGTTTCCTCCTCCTACTGCTCCTCTCTCTGGATGTTTTGTAGAGCTACTTTTGGTGGTGCCTGAGGATTTGCCACTGGTGGTTGCAGCACTGTCATCTTATCAATCCTTGTTGCTAGTGTAGCAACAATGGTAGTAAGGTCCTAAAGTTGTTCTTCCAAGGTTTTTCTACTTGCAATATGATGACCATGTCCTCCACCAACCTAGCTATTGGTCTCATTGCTAATCCCCCCATTTACACTGTCATTCGACATGCTTGTGGATGTGATTTGTTGAAGTATAATCTCACAATTTACAGCACACTCTCTCACAACACCTCATCACAATAGCACATTTAGACTACAACACACACGCACACTTATATACCCACGGTGCAACAAGTCACCAAAAACAATAAATAGTTCTTGACACTTAAAGTATAATCAAATAAATGCAGCACAAATAAAAACTTCTAAGTAGTTAAGATATTAAATTCAACTAAGCAAGTGTTTAAGTGGTGAGTCTCAATTACTTTCACACTTAAATGCTTGTTTTTGAATTTCAAACGTCACTACTCAATTTCCTTTCTTAGTCATGGTTTCACACTCACTCTTAGTCTTAATGTGCAGCACATTACACCAAACACAATTCTTCAAATCCACACCGCCACACACACTACACACATACAACAATTCACACTGCCACTCACACTACACACACACACACAGTGCACTCCTTCAAATAACAACAACAACACTTCAAATGTAGCAATTCCTTACTTTAACACACACAACACTTCACGTTGCAACTCCCTTACACCAAAACTCACAATCAAAGGCAGCAAGCAACAATGCAAATAACTCCACTTAATGCAACCTTCTCCATAAAAGGTAAGACAATTCAAATTCAAACAACAATCCTTAATGCTACTCAATGACTTTGTTCAAATGTAAATAATAGGTTTGAATTTCAAATAACTTCCTTTTTCCCCTCTCAATGCAATCTGAAAATTGCAAAGATACTTATCAATTTCCGAAAACCTCTACAACAATTCAAAATCACACTCTTCAATGCTTCAAATTTTCACTTTTCTCAAAAGATCACAATGAGCACTTCTCCTTACTCACTCACAGCAAGCTCAAGAAGACAAGAATATTACAAGTACTCCACACCCACTTCAACAATAACAAATAGAGTACAACAAAAACCACAATTAATTAACTCACTTCACTTCTACAATTTGGATCAAGGTGCTAAACTCAAGAACCCTAATTTCTAGATTCACAATTACAAAATCCCTCTTCAAGAATCGATGCTCTAATACCAAAAGATGATGTGCTTCACTTGTTGATTGCAATTAAACAATAACAAATGAAGAATCATACAACAAACCACAAGATGCGTGATTTCAACAAACACACTAAAATCCCTAAAACTCAAGGGGCTTCCACGAAAATGGGGATAAGCTTCACTTGTAATTTTAATATATATAAAAGATGGCTTAAATAAGAACCAATTCCAATCAATTGAGGCATGACCCTAAATTGAAAATGGAACCCTAAATGGCATGTTTAAGAACAAGTAACCAATTCCAATCATACACTAAATATAACACACTAGCAACAATTGAAAACAACTTAAGAAATATTGATATTACTCATAATAATCCTTAAGCCACTTGCCACAAGGATGAAATTGATAAGAGTATGAGATGTGAAAGGAGGTAGCTTTCCATAGCACAAAATTTTAGATTTGTGAAATGTTCCAAAGCAATTCCCTTACAAATCCTACTTAGCAAGTATTTATACTTGCTATAATTAGGGTTAAAATGCCCAAAAATTACACCTATACCACTAAGCGGCCGGTTCTAATTCAACAAAATACAAACAAATAAAAAATGTCTCAAAAATGATTACAAAGTGATCGATTCAAAAATAAAAAGACAAGTGCAAATGATAAGTACAAAGATGGTCTTCAAAGAGCCGGTTCTTCTAATCAATTGAGTTCATCATGGGCCATTGGATGTGAGTTCGATGATGTTCCCAATTTGATCAATAGTGTAGGTTATTTAGCATCCTGTAAAGACTGATCACTGTATCTGCTATATTGAAATTCAAACATAATTAGATAAGGAAATGGATACATGTGAGCAATTTGGATCATACATCCAAATCAGGTTCCCTGACTATTGGAATTACAAGGTAAATTCCCATTATATATACATATACATATATGTATATACTTTTATATGTATGTATACAGATGCAAGTATGTTATATATACATGTGTACTTTAAGTAATATTGTATAAGGCATTCACTTCTCAAAACAATTCAAAATAATTAATGATGTATTTAATGTTTGATTATAAACGTCGCTAATAATGAATTTTTAACTATGTTTAATAAATGTTAGTAAAACCAAAAGCAATTGGTGATGTTTGCAAAATTTTCAAGTGTTGCTAAATGTACAAATTCTTGTAGTGTTTCTATACAGTTGAATAATCGATTTGATGAAAAAGAATGTAGAAAGGAGCTTGCTAGGTCATTCATTGTTGTTAAGCTTCCCTTCAAACTTGTTTAGTATGAGGTATTTATTAGTTATTGTAATGTACTATAACCAATTTTTTTGTTCCTTCTCATAGAACACTAACACATGATTGTGTAGAATTGTTCAAAAAGAAAAGGGCAAAGTTGAATTTTTTTTTTCTAAATTTGGAGGTAAGGTATGTTTGACCATTGACACGTGAACATTATGTCAAAATTTGTTATATTTATGTCTTACATATCATTACATTGATGAGAACTAGAAACTACAAAAGAAGATTTTGATTTTTTTTGTCAAATACTTAGCCACTCTAGTGAGGCTATTGGGGACACCATTGTAACATGTTTAAATTGTTGGGGTATTACTAAGGTTCTCAGAGTCACTATTGATAATGCAAGTTCAAATGATCTTTGCATTCAACTTTAAAAAGAAAAATGATTTCAATCTTGAGACACACTCATAATGAAGGGAGAGTTCCTTCATATGAGATGTTGTACTCATATCTTTAGTTTAACTATCAATGAGGGTTTGAAAGATCTAAATGATTCGATCTATAGAGTTCATTTAGTAGTGACATATGTTAGATCTTCTCCATTGAGATTAGCTAAATTTAAGAGTTGTATCACGGAAGAAAATATTGAAAACAAGGCATTATTGTCTTTAGATGTTGAAACTAGGCGAAACTCAACTTATTTGATGTTGTAGTCTGTAGTGAAATTTCAAAGGGCCTTTGTATTTTTGGAAATTAATGATGAGAATTTTAGCATAGAACTTAGAAAGGATAAAATGAGGGGAGTTACTACAAAGAAAGTTTGTGAGTATACTCGTGGTATTTTACCCTTCTTAAAAACATTTTATAATTCTATATTGAGCATTTCAAGGTTTCTTTATGCCACTTGCAATCAGTTTGTTGAAGATATATGGGGTGTTGGTTACCAAATTAATAAGCAATGCCAAAGTAGTGATACATTTATAAAGATAGTAGTTGAGAGAATGAAGAGAAAGCATGATAAGTGTTGGGGAAATATTAGCAATATCAATGTCTTATCTTTTGTTTCTGTAATTCTAGATCCTCATCAAAAGCTATTTTATGTGGATTAGATCATCACATATATGTATGATGCTAAAAAAGTAAGTCAAGTCATGAGTAGAGTCCACTATGCCCTTTTAGGATTGTATAGTCATCATGATTTGAGTTTTTGGCATAAAGAAGATAGCTCTAATTTTTCTCAAAGTTGTAAGAAGGACCCATGGCCATAGGTGAAAAATGAAGATTGTAAACCATGGAGATCAATTTTCAATCAAGAGATGGGAGGGGAAAAATCAGTGCAAGAAAATGAATTGGAGAAGCATTTTAGGGAAGAGAGTGAGGACTTTAATAAGAATTTTGATATATTGGATTAGTGGAGAAGATCCCTATATAGATAACTTATACTTTCTTTAATGGCAAGAATCGTCTTGGTAATTCCTTTATCAACTGTGGCTTCAGAGAGTGCTTTTAGCACAACTTGTTGAGTACTTGATCCTTTTGGAAGTTCTTTGACTCCATATATGGTGGAAGCCCTTATTTGTGCATAGGATTGACTAAAAAATCCTCGAATAGTATTATCTGTGGAGAAAGATCTTAAAGTAATGGAAGTTTTTTACTCCAATACAAAACTTTTCACTTGATTTATAAAATTGTTGATATTATTTAACTTTTTCTCCTTACTTTCATCATGTGCTAATATTTTTCTATCTTTTTAATATCTTTGTAGATGTGGAAATTCGTAAAATTATGGAATCAACTACTATGCATATTACCCTTGATTGAATTAAGGTCATTTTTATGAACTTTTAGGCTTTAGCTCATTCAAACTAATGCACAATTAATTTGTTTCTTTGTTTATATGTTATTTTAGGTTCATATCTAAATTTGATGCTTGAAGATCTTATATGTTCATGTTTATTTAGTGCCAGAGCATTGTGTTGTTATATGACCACATTATTTTGGTTAATATAGCTTTGCATTGTTGGAGTATTAATTTGTAGAAGTAAAGTTGGTTGATGAATGAACAAGATGAATTTTTGTTGATTTTTTTTTTTTTTTTTTGGTTCTTTGATTATTGAAGGTTAAATATGCACTATAGGAAAAAGCAAATACATCATTTGAATTTGTTATATTGGATGTTGAATGGTGTATGTTTGAGGTAGTGAACAAGTTATATTTTAATTTAATAGTGTTGGTGTTATTGGAGGTGAAAATCTAACATTAGTGAGCAGGTTATATTAAATGTGGAATGGTGTAAATTTGACCTATAAAACAAGTTATATTGGGTGTTGAATTGTGCAAGGTTAATAGTGAATAGGTGATATTGAAAGTTAAACCCAACATCATTTTGCTTAATATGGTCGTTGAGCAATTTTTTTTTTTTTACCATTTTTCCATTCACATTCCAGGTTCAAATTTTGCATAGTGTGCATTGTCCAACTATGCATTCCATGTGTTGTATTCTACCTTCTGTTTAGTAAATGTTTACAATAATTTTAGTAAACAGCGATTATAATTTATAACTAAAATTATGACTAAATTAAAAAGTGATAACAATTCTAACCATGTACTACACTGGAAAGCCTTTTTTTTTTTTTTTGTTAGAAAAATTTGTAAACTGAACCGTATGGCTAGGGATTGCTAAACTTGATTACGTTCAATTTAGGGGGGCAAACTGGACTAAACTACACTATGTCTGCCCCTATTATTTGGTGTCACATTCTTCTCTTACCATCATTTATTGAAATAACAAAAAAAAATTAGCTACGTCAAAATTCAAGTAATAATTAAGTATAAATAAGGGTAAATTTTAAATTTTGAAAATAGAAATACTAAATTAACCTTCTACTAGTATGTAATTGTAGATGGTAATGTAGTAATTTAGATGACCTAGATATTTAATAACTAATTTTTACTTAATTACCATTAAGTAATACAAGTTAAGGAGGGGTAAGTAGTTAATTGGGATTACAATCTTAAAATAGGGAATATTTAAGCCTAAAGACTTCTAGAACCCTCATTTCCCTCTCTCCCTCAATTTTAAACTCTCTCTCTCACTCAAATCTAACTCTCTCTTTCTCTCTTAGTCTCTCTCTTATTTATTACCTAAATACACTTCCAAGCTCACCTAATCTCATTAATGGCTTCCTATGGTTAGAATAATGGGTTTCTTACATAATGTTAGCTAATTTCAAGCTTTAGAGACTAATTGGGTAAGTAAACAAGCTTTTAGAGTTGAGATTTAATTTTGGAGATTCAATTTAAATCAATTGTAAGCTTACTTCAATGTTTAATCAAGGAAATTGAGTAAGGAGGTGAAGAACAAGTGGAACCTTGGAGTACTTTCGGTGGCCATGACACATATACAGAGGTAATTGCAATTCCAAGTTTTAAAAAGTAGAAATGATGTATTGATTCCTTTGATCTATAGTTTAGTGTATTAATTTAGGTATTTAATTGTCATTTTGTAAAGTGGAAGCTCTATTAAGGTGTGGAAGTTCAAGTTAGCAAGGTAATGGTATTTAAGATTAAGATATGTCGTAGAGCATCAATTGATCTATTAGTTTTGTAAAGATAATAATACATAATTTTGGGTTTATGAAGGTGAATTTAGTATTAGAAGTTCAATCTAGAAGTTCAAGGAGTATTAGTAGATTTTAAAATCTAAGGAGCAATGTAAGAACTTAATTACTTATTTAATTTGAAGTTTAGAATGTGAATGATAGATGATTGAAATAGAACTTTGTATGGATGTATAGACGTATGGCATGGGATTTATGGGTATTTATGAGGAATATTTGATTTGGTAAATTATTATGTTTTGATGTTAATTGGATAATTGATTGAGGTTGTAATGTAATTAAATAAATGTTTGTAGTTTTAAGTTAATGATTATGAAGAATATATGCTAGCTATGGGATTTGATTATGGGATTGAGTATGTTCTTGATTAGTTTTGTAGAATTGATGATAACAAATGTGTAATCAATGTTTTAGTAAGAAATATAGTTAATTAGAATGTGTTATTAAAAGAAAATTGGTGATTTGGATGTAATTCTTATTATGGCCGAATTAAGTAAGGTTAAATGGGTATTTGGAATATTAAATATAATGTTTTGATAATTTAGAATAAGTGAAAATTAGTAGAATTTGATTTAGGAATGAAAATAAGAAGTATGGAATTGAAATGAACATGATTAATGAAGAAATGAACAAGGATGGATGAGCTGGAGTTTTTAATTCATTTTTTGAAATAATCTGGGAATATGAGGTCATAATGTGATGCTAATATGAATTTTAAGTGTTGATTTAAAAAAAAAGGATGAGATTTAGAAAATTTTGGATTAAGTTTAAAGTAATTTGAAGTTAAAATGAGTAAGACATAGTATTTTGAAGCTATAATTCGTAACTGAAAAGTTGCAGTAATTTAAGGATGTTTAACTTACATAAAATCTTGAAATTATTGAAGAAATTGATAGAGGAATAAGTTAGGAATCAATTGGCTTTTGTTTGGCATGATTTGAAGTTGAAATAATTGAGTTATGCTTGACTTAGTGAAACATGTGCAAGGAAAGCGAATTTTGGAAATTTTGTTAATTAATGCTAAATTGCAATAAATTTAATGGAGTTTGAATATTTTGTAATGAGATTGATAAATTTGGAACTTTATAACTAAGCGCTCATCTTTTGGTATGTTTGATTCATTATCATGATAATCATGTTAATAGAAATTGTTTGTGCAAGTTAACTCAATATTTAACTCACCGAGTTATAATTGAATGCCTTTAAATGTATTCTTGTGTTTTTCATGATATTTAAATTGCTTTTCATGAAATTCAAGCTTGATTCAATTTCTTTATCTAAAATCATCAAAAAAACATTTCCAAATATTTTTGAGTTAATCACTTTTCTATGTAAAGATTTACTAAAAGATTAAAATTTCATAAAGTATTTTATAAAAATTAAAACTATTTTCACCTAATACGAGATTGAAGTTTTGGATTAAGATTGTTTTAGAATGTGTTTGATCTTCATGAGCATAGTAATCACTTCTAAAATGTGTTTGTGGGCTTCTTTAATAATGTGGGCTTAACTTATAATTATTGGACTTAAAAATCATAATATTCCTAATAATCAAGTTAGGCCTTTTAATAAATAATTTATTTAAGTAAATTATAGAATGGACTAGGCTACCCTTTTAGAGGACCAAACTAGTCCAAATTCAATTCCACCAAGCTGAACTAGTTCCCTCTCAATTGGTTCACCTAAACCAATTGAGAAAAATAAAATTACTTAATTAACTAAAATTAAAATAAAATAGATTAGGTCAAAGCCTTAAAAAATGAATTGAATCCAATTATCCATAACTGGTTTAACTTATCTTAATCGACTTAAAACCTTTGAACCAGTTCAATTAATAAGTTGATTGACAAATTAATTAAAGGATATATAAGATTAATAGCTAAACTAAAATATTGGGCTTACATAGAATATTATATGAGCCCATTAGCTTAAATAGGTTTATACTTAGTCAAGTACTAAGTTAATACTAATGGGCCAAAATGGTAGTTAAATATAATTGAATTGATAAGTATGTTTAATCAAATTAATTAAACACTAATACTAACCTATAATTATGTTCTTAATTATATGTTATCTTCTAATCGAGATAGAGGATCAGCTAATTAAATATCGTCTTGTGGCATTACCTTTCTAAGTATGGGATAGTTGCATGCTACATGTTAAATTTAGGAAACCTAAAATGAATTAATATTTAAACTCAACCTAGGTATCTATAATGTTGCTCATGCATCGTTACCCAATCTGGAGGGTAACAAAAGTAGTGTATGATCTAGGCTACAAAAGTGATGTAGTGGGTAGTCAATAGGGTCCGTACTTGCATGAAACAGTTAGGAAGTAGAGAGAAGTCGACTAAATGTTATATAGGGTATAGGTCTCATACAAGATAATAGGAATGGACTACGACCATGGTGGCAAGCCTAGCATTTGGAACAAGTGCTTGGACAAGACTACTTTATACAATTAACGATTTCGGTATCAATTATGATTTCGATCATGGTAGTTGGATATACTGTAATAGTCGTTTGATGCTTACCGAGTAGGATTAGACCCCTTTTGTCCCTAAGAGTGTCCAGTGTCATGAATACTATTATGTTGCTTATTTCCTTTTTATTTAAATAACATAATGAATCCATGCTAATGCATTAGAATTAAGTATGTATGACATGTAAGAATATATTTGGCTATTTTGTGTTTGAGTGCTTGTTACTCATTCCTCTTTTACTATTTTTTAGATGATAATGACCTATATGTTGATAATTTGTGTTATGATTATTTTGGCTATGGTTCTGACAATGATTATCAGCTTGATAGGAGCAATTAGTAGTTCTATTTTACTTCTGGCTATCTTTAATTTCCTATTTTTCATTCTCAAGTGATGTGAGGATAGCTTAAACTCTTGTAGTTTGGTTGTCTTAAGATTTTCAAACTTTCTTTGATTAAATTTTGATATTTGTACTATATGTTGAACTTTGGACTATATTTTTAGGCCATGTAGCCCAAATGGACTTTTGTCACTTGTTTTAGCATCTTTTAGTATTCCATTCTACTACCATAATGTTATTGAACCAAATGATTTTTCAAAAGATAATAATCATAATTTAATAAACTAAAATTGGAATAGAAATCCATATAGTTACTAGTCGTAAGCCTTAATGCATTTCTCCTTATATAGAATATGTGATGGGTTGTCATACCCTAAAGGAAGCCTTGGAAGTTTTCAATAAAAGCTATCATGTTACGTATACACCCGCTACATGATAACTACCTTGAGAGCCAGAAGTCACAAGACTTTAATTAAATATTTAATCAATTACAACTAATCAAATTACATATGATCATATAATAAAAATACAAATATGAATTCCTATGTTCTATGGTCGACTAAGATCACAAAGAATCAAAATCCCCTACCAAAACAGTAAAATGCAAAAATAATTCTAAATCTCACGATTCCAATTTCCACATCAAGTTCTTAAGAATAATATTACATCTAAATAATCTATCATGACACATCGTACTCTATCATTCTTGATTCCTAAAAGCTCTTGTCACATCATATCCTATCCCATCCTAAGATTTTGTTATTGTTTCTGCAAAATAATCTAAGGAAAGGTGAGCAAAGTATGACTTAATGAGATGGGAGTGCAATACTCTAAATACCACACGCGCACAAGCAATTCCAAACAAGATTTCAACCATATGCTATGCATGGACAAATATATGCAATGCAATATCGCACTTAGTCTTTTGGTAATCTGCGTGAAGTCTAGGGTTTACACCTCCCTTAACCTTAGGTTAAGGATTTGCCCAAGTCTCATAACCTTATTAATTTAATCTTATCCCTTTATTAGAAATTGTCTCTTAATTTTAATCCTATAAACTCAAATGTAATTAGAACACTAAGTAATAAACACCTTCAAGGATAAATTGGACTAGGAATCATTAAGGCAAAACAATCCCCTAATCACTTAGTTCGCCTATAGTGGAATAGTAATCTTACCCAATTACTTTCGACGTGCCCTATAGCAGTAATGGCCTTCGATATCATACAATGTCTCGTATAATACATGTCGGATTTTATATTAGCCAAATATCATGATGTCAAATTAGATTTAGGTGGCCAACTAGATAAAACAAATCAAATGAGGCAACCAAATCACACGAAAGTAAAATTTCACAATAAATCAACATATAAGTCTAGATCAACAATAACATATTACAACCCAATTTCATGAATCATTCTGTCATTCAGACTATAGGACATTGAGTATCTACTTCTGTATCAAAACGAAAATAATCAAATATGATATGCCTTAAATTGATTAAAGCATATACATATAAACAAGTGAATAAACCTCAATTCAAATCTGGATCAATAACCCTAGCTTATAGCATGAACCCTAAAACCTTTGTAATCCAATTTGTAGATCAACTAATCTCAACTCCAAATAATGTTGTCCTCAATTGGATCAAACACTCAATATAAGAACAAATGAAATTACAATGATCAAGGCTACTAAAAGACTTGAATCCCTTATGTAAAGTCTCCACGCAAACCAACAATCCCACTAGCAATTGAAACTTCACAATAATAATTCAATATAGGAACCAATTCCACTAAATTGAAAACAATATAATGATATAAATGGATCCTACAATGGATGTGAATTAAGAACCAAAAGAACCAATCCTAATTAACACTAGATATTACACACTAGCATGGAAAAGGAAAACAACTAAGGAAATGATATGACTCACAATTCCTTTAGTTGCTACTTACCACAATTCCTTGAAGAAATTGATAAGAGTCTTATGAAAATTAGGATGAACCCTAATTCTCATGAAAATTTAGGCAACAAAAATGTGTATACTCTTCTCTAATTTCCACAAACCCTACTTAAGAAGTATTTATACTTGCTCCACTTAGGATTAAAATGACTAAACAATTACATCTATGCCACTAAAGGGTGGCTGGTCCTAAGTCTACAATTACAACCAAATAAAATGTTCCAAAAAGCTTACAAAATAAATGGTTCAAAGAAAAATAACAAATACAAAAATAGTCTTCACAAGCTAGCTCTTCAATAGAATTCATCAGTCTAGCTCATCTTTGGTTTAAGTCAGTCCATTGATAACCCACAAGCTGATTCTTAGTGAGTTTGTCCATCACCTTATAAAGCCCAATAAGTGTGCTTGCTGGAATACACAATAAATAAGTAATAGAAAATAGGTTAGTATATAAATAATTCCGGGGTCAATTTGTTCAAAAAGGACCTTCATCGCCAAGATTTGAAATCCTTTGGTTCTTGCCCTAATGATAGGTCTTGTAGGATTTTGATTCCTAGCAAAATATTATACCACTTCAAGACATTCTCGATTAGTCACAATCCCATTTAACTAGGATTGATATACAATTCTTCCTCCTTAACAACAATCGAGTCATTCCATTGCTCAATCATCAAAATCCCAAAATTTGTAAAACTAAGACCATCAATATACATCACAAATGCTAAATCCACATCCTTACAATCCATATTTCCATTCATGACTTCATTATCTTAATCTAAAAATTTCTCTATTATTAATAATTTATAATAGTCAACAATATATAAATAATAATTTCACAATCATAAATATATATGTATGAATATATATATATTATTTAATCCTATTTATATATATACGTACATTTTTAAAATAGCTAGAGGGGTAAGTTTACAAAACATATTCCCTTACAAATGTGCAAAGAGCAAAAGAAAATATTTATTAACTTGAAAAGACAGACATTTATACTTGTGACTTTATATAATTATATGTATAAACGTAAGTATACATATGAGGTGAAAATAGCTTATAGTAATCATATACCTACAAGACTCATCACTAGGACAAGAGCTAAAGGATTACAAAATTTGGGAATGAGGGTCCGCTTTAAACAATTAGACCTCGAGGATATTTGTTTAGTATCTTCTTTTCTATTGTATATTTGTTGTGCATTCCAGCAAGTACATTTTTCGGTTTTTACAAGATGGTGGGTAAATTCACTAATGCTCAGTTTGTAGATTACTCATGGACCTACATAAATCAAAGAAAAACCAGTCCTACATTGCTCCATAGAGGTGAAGAAACTGGCCACATATGATCTTTTCATTTGTAATTTCCTTTTGTTAGAAACCAGCCACATTTTGTTGTTTTTACTTATAATTTTCTTTGTTAAATTTACCTTATTTAGAGCAAATATAAATACTTGCAAAGTAGGGTTAGACAGGGACTTTTGAGATATACATTTAGCTACCATTTTCATGTGAAAAGAGAGGCTTTTCTCTATTTCATAAGACTCTTATCAACTTCTTCTAGGGTTGTGGCGAGTGGGACTTGGATTTGTTATGAGTAATATCAACAAATTACAAGTTGATCCTAATTCCAACTGGTATGTAATATCTGGTAAGGAATTAGTTATTCTTATTTTGTTCTTGTTTCATGAAATTAGGGTTCATTTTAAATCTAGGGTTCATGCTATTTAGTTGGAAATTAGAATCAATTGTGCTTGTTTCTTTGATTGATATTGGAATTCTAATTAAGCAAATCATAATTTTGTAGCAAAGAAAATTGATTCGTGCAATTAGGGTTCACGTAGCAATTGGAATCACGCCATTTTGTGAACTTTGTTTAGTTAATTCTTCAATTGGTTTTGTATAATTGTAATTGGATCTTTGGCACATCATATTTTGGTATCAGAGCAAGGGTTTTTGAGAAAGGATTTGCGTGAACTTCAATTTAGGAATTAGGGTTCTTATTCTTCCATTTCTTAATTGAAGTAATTATATGAGATTGTATTTTGATATACCTTATTGTTGTGGAATTGGAAGTTGAATTTTATAATTGATCTTTGTCATCTTCATCTTGTCGTGAGTTGATTGTTTATGGAAGAAGGGGAAGTTATTAAATTGAAGTAGTGTGATTGGTGTTTGTTGTTTCCTTGAGGATTTCGGAATTGGAAGTGCATTTTCATTTCAAATTTGCTCTTCTTGAGTAGAGGATTAGGGAACATTTTGAATTTCAAAACTAATCATTAAGTTGAGGGAGTTATTTTGTATTGATCATCATAATGCACTTTGACTAGTTGGAATCATTAGCTTGCCATTTGGAGAAGTATCCATGATTACTTCCATTTGCATTTGTTGTCGCGATTGTGAAGTGTACCGTTTGTGTGTGAAGTTTAGGTAGAGTGCACTTTGTGTTTTGAAGTGAGTGAAGACATAGAGTAAGGTGCTGCACCATGAGTGTGTGTGTGCGTGGCATAGAGTGTGTGTTGTGGTTCATTTTAAATTTCAAAATCAATCATTAAGTGAGGGACTTATTGTGTATTGATCATCATAATTCACTTTGACTAGTTGGAATTATTTGCTTGCCATTTGGAGAAGTGTTTATAATTGTTTCCATTTACATTTTGTTGTCGTGATTGGAAGTGGAGCCGTGGAGTGTGTGCTACACTATGAGTGTGTGTGTGTGGCGTAGAGTGTGTGTTGTGGTTTGAAGGTTATTACACCGTAAGTGTGTGTATATGTGGAGTAGAGTGTGTGTTGTAGTTTGAAGGGTGCTGCACCGTGAGTGTGTGTGTGTACCATGGAGTGAGTTTGTGTGTTGAGTGTATAGTAGTGGTTGTGTGTTACACCGTAGGAGTGAGTGTGTAAACTCGTGTTGTGTATGTAGTAGTGGTTGTGTATTGAAGTATGGAAGTGTGTGTAAAACTATGGTATGTGTTACTTTAGTGAGGTGTGTATGTAAACCGTGGAAGAGTGTGTGTGTGGAGTATTGTTATAAGATTGAAAAGGGGTGTTATGTGTATTGTACTTGATGTGAAGTGTATTGTAGTTGTCTTGAATTGTTTTTGTGTGTCAATAGATAAATTCATCAACCATGTCGAATGGTAGTATGAATGGAGGACTTGGCAATGAGGCCAATAGTCAAGTTGGAGGTGATCAGTATTTATCTATTAATGTACTGCACCAAACTTTGACTTCGTTTCCTACTAATGATGATGAGCAAAGGGAAAATTTGTTCCACACCTCTTACAGAGTACAAGGCAATCCATGTGTTATTATTATTGATGGCGGTAGTTATACTAATGTGGTGGCTACATCATTAGTATCGAAATTGAAACTTGTAACTACCCCACATCCAAAACCCTATAAATTGCATTAGCTGAGTAAGCAGAGTAGTCTATATGTAACCTAAAGGGCTAAGGTACCTCTCAGCATAGGGGATAAATATCATAATAAGATTGTATGTGATATCCTTCCCATGTATGCATCCCATATATTGCTTGGCAGGCCTTGGTTATATGACAAGAGGGTTTTGCATAAGGCTTCAAAAATACTTATATGTTCCAGAAAAAGGGTAAACGTATAGTGTTGAATCCAATGTCACCTTTAGAAGTCTAAGAGGTTCAAAAGTAGATAAGTAAATCTTCAGATGACCAAGAGGTTCGGAGGCAGATAAGTAAACCATCAGAGGTCCAAGAGATTCAAAGGCAGCTAAGTAAACCTTCAGAGGAGGTTCAGAGGTAGATAAGTAAACCTTCAAAGGACCAAGAGGTTCAGAGGCAGATAAGTAAACCTTCAGAGGTCTAAGAGGTTCAAAGGCAGATAAATAAAACTGGGAAGAAAAAGACCTTATTGGTAGGACAATATGAGTTAGGAGAGGCCATAGCAGATAAGAGACCAGTATATTTATTTCAGATGAGATATACCCTAGAGATGGAGGGGTGTGAGCAAATATCCCCTGTGGTATCTTAGGTACTAGATGACTATAGTGATCTTTTTACATATAAATTGCTAGGAGGATACGACATCTTTGCTACATTTAATGTTGTAGATCTATCACCCTATTTACCCAATAATGTTCATGAAGACCTATCAGATTTGAGGAAAAATCTTCCACAGGCCCAAGGAGATTATAGGAATCATATACTTATAGGACTCATCACCAAGACAAGAGCCAAAGAATTACAAAATTTAGCGATGAGGGTCCTCTTTAAACAATTAAACCCCGATGATATTTTTTTAGTCTCTTCTTTTCTATTGTATATTTATTGTGCATTCCAGCAGGTACATTTGTCAGCTTTTACAAGATAGTGGGTAAATTCACTAATTGTCGGTTTGTAAGTTATTGATGAACCTACATAAATCAAAGAAGAACCGGTCCTACATTGCTCCATGGAGATGAAGAAATCGGCTACATATGATCTTTTCATTTGTAATTTCCTTTTGTTAGAAACCGGCCACATTTTATTGTTTTTACTTGTAATTTTCTTTATTAAATTTACCCTATTTAGAGCAAGTATAAATACTTGCAAAGTAGGGTTAGAAGGGGACTTTTTGAACATTATACACTTAACTTTTGTTACCATGGGAGCTCTATCTTCACTCTATCTACTCTTATCAATTTCACTTGTGAAATTGTGGCAAGTTGGCTTAGGAATTCTTGTGAGTTATATCAAGATTTTCTTAAGTTGCATCCGATTATTGCTAGTGAGTAATATCTAGTTATAATTGGTTGATCTTGGTTTGTTCCTTTCACACTAAATTAGGGTTCATGTATTGCTAGGTTTTCATGCCAATTGTAAGGATTTGAATTGAATAGTTTCTTTGTATTTAATTGGTATTGAAATCCACTTGTAGTACTTCTAATTTGGTTCATGCCATTGAGGGTTGTTGGTCCTTGATTTCATGCCATTTAGGGATTTTATCTACAACTTGTTCACGCCATTTTAATTGGAATAGAATCAATTGTATGTATGTTCTTGTTGATTGGTATTGAGATCCCTTGAGCACATCAATAGTTTTGTTTAAACACACACACACACACACACACACATATATACATTCATAATTAGATTTTCATTTGTGTACAAAATGATATAGTTTGTCCCATAATATGTATACATATGCACTAACATATATAAGGGAAAAGTCAGGTTTATATATTAATTTGGCTTGAAGAAAATAAGGTTGAAATCACGATATCAAGCCGGTAGTGGTGGCATTGGCGTAACAGTGCTAAGTGCAATCATCTAGATGGTGATGTCTAAATTTTTAAACCCTTTTGTTCCCTATACCATTAGGACAATATTGCTGTATTGTTAGGACGATATTTATCCGTATCGTCCAACTTCTAATCTCTTTATAAAATTTCATTCCCAGCCCATTTTATACCACTTCTAACTCCAAAATAATAACAACCACAACAACTATAGCAACAACCAAGTAAGAAAATACACATATACATAACATATCACAATTAAGTATAACACTGCAGTATATCATAGAATTTCCCACTCACCTGGGTCTCATTTTCTTAATTACTCATAGTAATCCTCAAGTAAATACGTAGGATAAAAACCTTCTCCTTTGAGTGGACACCTTCAATATTCTAATGAAAGAATTGTAGAACTTTTTGTTTATGGCCTACAAGGCAATCTCAAATTTCATAATTACACTATGTCAATGCTTTTCCTTTAAAGGAATTTCAGGTGATAACACCATGCAATCAAGACATAAGGCTTTTTTTTTTTTTTTACTATCTTCTATAAAGCTTGAGGTGACAATTTTGAAACTCTAACCTAAATGTTATACACTCCTCATCAATCCTCTTCTTCAATTTCCTCTAAGTCCTCAATTTATCTGATTGAATCAAACCTCTATACAAAGTCTCGAAAGTGATGGTTTGAGGAAGAAACCCTTTCTCAATCATCTCCACAAATAACCTACAAGCCTCCCTCCACTTCTTTTTCTCACGTAGCTTAGGGATCAACAGAGTATATGAATCCAAATCTCGGCTAACCCTACTTTTCATCATGTCCTCCCAAATCTCTCTCACAAGCTTCATGTGATCCAACTTCACAAACATCTTTATAAGTATGTTGTAAGTTTGGAAAGTAGGAGCACACGTGACTTTGTAATTACTTCCATCATCGATACTATTATAATTTCCCTTCATCTTCCTATATAATTTATATGCACTAGCAACCTCTTTCCTTCCCCTATACTCCTTAAAATAAAAAACAAATACACATCGTAGCACATGGACTCACTCTGTTTCTCACCATCTCCTTCATCAAAACCTCAGCATCACCAATCCTCTCACACAAACAAAGACACTTAATAACTGATATATATGTTGCAAGACTTGGGTAAATCCCTCTCTCCCTTCATCTCCCTCAACTTATTGGGACACAAAACTACCTTATGGGCTCTACTATAGACGTGCAAGACAATGGAATAACTCGTGACATCAAGCTTCCCCTAGTAATGCATTTCATCAAACACCTTATCCACAGCTCTTAAAGTCCTTTCAAACCTCCCATCCGGATGTAAACTCGCTCACCTACATATCCTGTTCAATAGCACATTATAAATAACAGCATTGGGCTCAATCTTAAGCTCAATCATCTCCTTCAAGAACCACTTTGCCACTTCAACTCTTTTAATCTTACACCACCCATAAATCAAACATTATATAATTTAACATCGAGTTTGAAAACCCCACCATTTTTCCTACCATTAAATACTTCACAAGCTAATCTAACATAACCGTACTTATAGAGTGTGTTAAGAAGTATCCATATCCTTTATTCATGGGCTCGTACCCTTCTACGAACACCTCGATATCATCAGCGGTCACTACCTTGTCAACTAACCTTATCATGGCCTCCTCCTTTAACCCTCCAAGCTATGTTATAGCAACTCGCCTCTAGACACATGATTTACCAAGTCAACACCTCACTCCGTGTATTTTTATTTATTTATTATTATTTTTCAATTAATTTACTCTTCCAATTTTCATTTGCCCACTTCATTGATCTGATTCTAGCTCACTTTATAGGGCTACCTATGCAAGTTTCTAGGCAAATTTTAGAGAGAATGTAGGTCGGTTTTGTGAGTATGGTAGAGAGAGTGTTTCGTTAGCGACCAGAGGAAAGAGGATGAGAAAAAGAAAGGAAAGAAGAAGGAAGGAAAAGAAAAAGAAGGAAATGACAGCTATTTGACCAATGTGAAATGAAAATCAAGAGAGGAAGACCTTAGGCAGATAAAAATTTGAGATAAGGATAAGGAGATATTTATTTACGGGTTCATTTAGCATGTGTATTAATATTTTATTAAATTATCTAAATTATGATATTTTTATACAAAAATTTACGTGTATACTACATAAAATATTCTAAGTATAAATATATACTCAAAAATTCTATTTAACTATCATAAATCTAACATTTTGATTCTTATTTATTATTTGTTATAATTACCCAACGGATCTCATTTCTTTCTTTCTTTTTTTCCATTTTAAAGTCTGTTATTATTTATTATAAAATTTCTATTATATGTAAATTATTAAAATAGTATCAATATATTATAGTGATTTAATTTTTCATTATTAATTTTTTCAAAATTTTAAAATTGTGAAAACATTATCCTTATTAACTTAACCTAGAAGTACTTATTGTTATACTTATTTTTTTTAATTTTAATATAGTTTTTCAAAATTTTTAGAGTGTTACATGACGTTTTGATGTTAGGGACATAGCCGTAAATAATAGTTACATTTTATTAAACCCCTCAAGAGATGGTATTAGATTAAGTTCCCAATTGGTTACTTAAAAGCCAATCGCTATTTTTCACTGTTCGATAATATAAGAATTAATAAGAAGCGTTGGCAGCTGTCAAGAAAATACAATTTGTTTGTAATCGACATATAGAAAAGGACATGACAAAAAGACTAAAAGCTCTGCCTTTGACATAACGAATTCCAGTTCATTTATCTAAGTCATGGAAATTGAGGCATTTGAAATTTCTATGTTAAACCATACAAAAGCCTCAAATTATCCAATGGATCCCATAGCAATGAATTATCATGGGAAAATACTGCATGTACGATATCCATATCTTATCCGGACTTCTGACATAGTGTGATTTGATATTCTAAACCAGCCTTATCCAACCAAAAAATTGGGAAATATCTCAAAATCTTTCCCCCTTATTTATTTTAATTTTTTCCTAATGGTGTGCATCTTTCTTTCTTGGGCTTGTTCTCCCATTTTCAGCTTTTCGTTGATCATTCTTTTTAATAATTAAAACCGCTTTTAAATTACCAAGATGAAGACAGACGTAGCTGCTTTTTTTCTTGATCCAGGGTACACTTGGACTGGCCAGATCCATTAGATATGTTATGATATTGTAATTTCTTCGATAGTCTTTTGTGGACTTAATCCGGTTTGACACGTCTCTTCATGTCATATTAATTCATTACCCTTGACTGATGTACTTGCATTGACCTAGACCTACAGTCAAATTCAGTTATTCTTCTAAGGAAAAAATAAATAAATTTAATATTACATATATTCATATATATATATATATATATATATATAATAAATTCTTACTAATTGTAGACCTCAAGGACCGTATTAAAGCAATTAGTGGTTATTTTATTGAAGATGGCGTCACAAATATTTAAAATTAACCTTTCCCAAATTGATGCTGCCTGAAAATCCTTTTTCCTTTTTCATTTTCAAAAATCATATTAATCTTCTTTTCTTTACAACGATTAAATTATAATCTACTTGTCGATATCAACACGAATCCAATTTAGTTATGATCAAAATAATTTTTTGCTTTGACAATAAATCGTTTGGGAGATTATATGCTGCTGAAAATGCGTGACATTCAGTAATTAGATGGACGATTGTATCCAAAGACTAATTTGTAAATAGGTGAATTAGATGGAGAAATATCTCAAACTTTGAGTGTTTTTTTTATTTTATGATTGAATTCTAAGGTTGTTATAATATTATATATTCAATTTAATTTTTATTTATTAAATTTATTATCTTATCTATAATTATACCATTTGTTAATAGATATGTTTGGAAAATTTGTTATTAGATGAAAAGAAATTACACATTTACTAACATTTACTAAAAAAATTATGAAAAAAAAAAAGAAAATTTTTCCCTTTTTATAAGATTTAGCATCTTAATATACCTATTTTCTTTATAGTGTACTGACATCCAAAGATTTTTATTAGTATGAGATAGTGTGATTAATGTTGCCAATAAAAAAAAAAGTGCAAATTACAAATGTATCATTTTCATATTTGTTTCATTTTTGCATATGCCTTTCATCTTTATAATTAAGGGCTTACATGCCTAGATATTTGATAAAAAGTACATTTGAACTCTTATACCATCATTTTATCCTTAATTTTATACATTTTTTTTATTTTAGTGTTTTTTATTATTTTGTCTAAGGATAAAAGAGTTTTAAAAGCACATTTTTAAAAGATTTGAGAGTTTAAAACTCGATTTCAAAGATAAAAATATTGAATATGCTATAGGCCCATAACAACCTCAAGCCTAAAACCTACCTCCTTTAAGTCAATTAATAAAGGAAAATGTCCAAACTAATTAATACAAATTTGGAAAGTAATCCAATTCCACTAAAGAACACATCCTACTAAATCTTTCTTATAACAAACAAGGTATCTTCAAAAAAAAATTTACTTGTAAAACAATATAGCATTACACAAACAATATAAATAGGAGGTCCCTCTAATTAGATAATCCATCTAATACTCTTCACAAACTTTGATTGCCATACCCTCACATTCTTTCTTTGACTTGAACATTGAAGTCCAAGCGTCGAAGACACTACTAACGCCCTAATAGCCTACATTTGTTTATCTTGCAAATTAAAATTCATGAGTTCAAATGCTTAAGCCAGCTCAAGATTAATTTGAGGCAAGTAAAGCAATCAACAATTGGCACCCATTATCTCTAGGTCGATAGCAACTTATGGTTGGCACAAGATCAAGATAAAGTTCTAACAAGAATATCCCTGATTACCACAATCCTCCAACTAACGAAACCAACCACCCTTCGATGCCACCAGCACCATTAAACATGTAACAAGGAATTAAGGAAGGGTTGCGCAACTCAAGAGACAACTAGCCAATTTGGTGGTTGAAAATCATCATTTGTAAGGGCAAGTTAATGAAATCAATGAATACTCCCAACATCATTCTCAACCCCATAATGAGCAATAGGGTGATAGTGTTTCGCAACATAACAAGAATGCGCCACAAAACCCAAATAAAGCTCCTAATCCAGGAGGTAACTAGAACAACAACAAGAATGATAACTCTAAAGCGCAGTTAACAAGATCCTTGGCTGATCAAATGATAGAAAATATAATCAAGTGTCTCAAAGAACTCAAAGATACAAGGAAACCCAAGCCATGGGATATGTTCACAATAGGAGACTCTCCCTTCATGCAAGAAATCTAAGATAAGCAACTTCTAACCCACATTCAAATACCTTAATTGGAGTTTTATAATGAGACCACCATTCCCTCTAAGCATCTGAGCTATTACACGACTCAAATGAGCCTCCTTGGTGTTTCTGATACCACAGCTTGTAAGGCCTTTCTAGGAACACTCAAGAAAGCTATTCACATATCGTTTCAAGGCCTCAAGCTTAATTCTATTCCTAGTTTTTGAGAAATCACCATGCAATTTTATTAGCACTTCCTAATGAGCAAAATGCCTAAACAAGATTTCTTGTCTCTCAACCTCATGAGATAGAAGCAAGACAAGACACTTAGAGATTACATCACCAAGTTTAGCCGAGCAATGCTCAAAATGCCCAATGTCAATATAAGTGTCTCCTTAAATGCAATAGTTAATGGTGTGAAAGACAATTCCCAATTCTTCTACTCCTTCATCCTACACAAGCCCAAAGATTTTAAGGAATTTTAGGAAGATACGTTATTAGCAAGGCAATGAGCTAAGCAAGAGTCATCTAACGAAAAGAAGAACCATAAGGACTTACCTTTTGCAAAAGATAAACTCGGCTTTGTTGTAGACAATAATGAGTCTACTCAAAATGGTAATAGTAGCAAAAATCGTGTCATCCCTTTATACAAGTAGCACACCCCTTGAATAAGCCTAAAGTTGATATCTTTATAGAGATACTAGTTCAAGATATTATCACTTGGCTTGATAAGATGAGGAATAACCCTTCAAGAAGAAACTCCGACAAATACTGTGATTTTCATCGTGATAGCGATTATGCAATTGACAATTTCACTAACTTAAAGAATGCCTTTGAAGATCTTATTTGGCAAGGCTTTATGCAAGAATACATTATAGGATTTGAACGACCTGCACAGCAAGTTCACCCTAAGGAAGGTGGAACACATGAAGAGTTAAATGCTTATCCTACCAAAGGAATGATCAACATAATAGTGGAAGGCCTAATGGCTAAAGAGCAATCCATCTCTTGAAGTAAAGCCTATGCTTGATCAAGAAATTATCATAATGTACTCAGTACTCAATCAAAGTGACCAAAAGTCAACATTACAATCACCTTTTCAAATGAGCACCTGAAGGTATCATGTTCACCCATGATGATGCTCTTGTGATCCAAACTCGCATTACTAATTTTGATGTCCACAAAATACTAGTCAACAATGGTAATTCAGTAGAAAAATCTACAAGAAGGCGTATAACCAAATAAATAACTAGGCTGAAGAAAAGCTAAAATCTTATGACAATGAGCTCTTTAGTTTCAACAACTAGCATATCAAGCTATAAGGAATCATAACTCTTCCTATGGAGCTCAAACACTATCTTCCCATGACTCAAATCTTAGTCAATTTCCTCATCATCAATGTTTGGTCTCTATATAACATCATTTTAAGATGACCATCACAAAACATAATAGGAATGATAACCTCTAAAAAACACATTAAGGCTAAATTCATTACTTCTACAAGAGTTAGTGTTTGTAACGGCAATCAACAAGCATCCTAGAGTTTGTATTTTCAGGCCCTCTCCTAATGAGAGTTCCTCATAATAGACTCTACACCCAAGAAAAACTAGGATTGAGTAGACAATTGGCTAAAGAAATAGAGGAAATTGAGATTGGCAACTCACCATAACAAACTACAAAAGTAGGAACAACGGTCCCAACCAAGCTACGCCAACAATTGATTGCCTTTCTCTAAGCCAACATAGATGTTCTTATATGGTCACCATTTGATATGCCTAGAATTCCACTAGAGGTGATGACACATAAGTTAGACATTAAGCCCATTACAAAGGTTTTCATATAAAAGAAAAAGCACTTTGCACTTAAACATTAAGTCGCCATCAAAGAAGAAGTTGAAAAGCTCCTAAAGGCTCAATTTATACAAGAGGCTTATCCTCTAGCTAGCCAACTATGTCTTAATGAAGAAGTCCAATGGGAAGTGGTGTATGTGCATCAATTATACTAACCTCAACAAAGCCTACCTAAAAGACTGCTTTCCTCTTCCTTAAATTGATCAACTAGTCAACCTGCCTCAGGCAACACATTACTTAAATTTATGAATGCATTTTCAAGACATAATTAGATTCAAATGTATGACCTCAATCAGGTCTACACCTCCTTCGTCACCAACATCGAAACATACTACCATAATATTATGTCTTTCGAACTAAAAAATGTTGGGGTAACATATCAAAGGTTAATGATGAAGATGTTTATCCACCAAATTGGCTATAACATAGAAGTGTATGTCAATGACATGATTGTAAAAAGCAAGGAACCCCAATAACACCTTACAAATTTAGAAGAAACTTTTCAAACACTTCATCAACACAATATGAAGCTGAACCCTCAGAAGTGCATATTTGGTGCAACATCCGGGAAATTTCTTGTCTATATGGTCACCTTATGAGAAATAGAAGCCAACTTTGATAAGATTAGGGCAATACTAGATGTGCAACCCTTACGATGGTCAAAGAAGTTCAAAGATTAGTAGGGCAAATTGTCACACTTAATTGATTTGTTTCTAAGTCAGTGAAGTGTGCTCCCTTCTTCAAGGTCTTAAAGAACCCATTTGATTTTTAGTAGAGAAATGAATGCAAAGCAGCATTTGACAATTTGAAGCACTTCCTCGTAACTCCACAAGTGTTGTCAAAACCAATAATAGGAGAAGAGCTTTATCTCTACATCTCCATCAATGGTTATGCTCTCTCCTTGGTACTTATCTAAGGTAATGGGCAAGAGCATTGACCTATTTATTATGTGAGGTACATCTTACAATGCCCAAAAGTTAGATATTTTATGATAAAGAATTTACTCTAACAGTGGTCATCTCTAGAAGGAAATTGTGCCCTTACTTTGAAGCTCATTCAGTAGTGTTTCTCACTAATTAGCCTTAAAGGAAAATCCTCCAAAAGCCTAATGCATCAAGAAGGATAGTCTACTATACCTTGAAGCTCAACAAATACAGCGTCCAATATAAACCACACGAGGTTATGAAGGCACAAGTATTAGGAGATTTTATAGTAAGTCAATAATAGAAGATGAAATGCCCACCTAGCTCTCTGAGAAGCCTACTTGGACTCTTCTTATAGGTAGCTCATCCACCCAAGGGGAAAGTGGAGCAAAGCTCGTATTTTGTGGTCTACACAGTGTTGAAGTTCAATATACTTTAAATTTTAAGTTTCCAGCCAGTATAACAAGGCAAAGTACAAAGCTTTCATTACCAAACTAAAAATGATCAAGGGAATTAGTGTGGAAAAAGTTGAGATTTTTTTAGATTCACAGCTTATAGTCCAATAGGTTAACAAAGAGTATATGGTCAAAGATGAGGGGATGACCAAGTATCTTGAGGTCATTAGATCACCATGTTCTAACTTTTCATCATAGAGCATTACAAAGATTCCCCAGGCACACAATACTAAAGTGAATGGACTATCAAATTAGCCTCAACATACCCTTTTCAACTTAGACAAGAAGGTATTTGTGGAATTTCTCCCTAAGAAGAGCCCTAACAAGTCTCATTAAGAATACCTTACTAATGAGACCTAAACTCCTAAGGAACCGTGTTGGATGGACCTCATCATCGCTTACCTGACAAATGGCACTGTCCTCAAAGAAAGGAAAAATTAAAGGCTTTAAGACAAAAAACAACCCAGTACATGCTCCTTGATGGACAACTTTATAGAAGGCCATATAGTTTGCCTCTTCTCAAATGTCTCTGACCCTTGAAGTCTAAGCACCTACTTATCGAGCTCTGTGCCAAAGTATGTAGCAATCACATCATGGATCATGCCTTAGCCATTAAGGCACGATGAGTTGAATATCACTAGCCCACCATAAATAGAGATGCCAAGGCAATCTTACAACAATACGATAAATGTCAAAAGCACAACTTATTCGATAGTGTTGAGTCTAATTTTTGAACTTCCCATTCCTAATTCGATCTATACTAGACCCTATGCTCATCTAATGTAGATCCTCGACTTGAATTACGAATTTCATTTAGTTTTGGAATCGCCACCCAACTGTTGTTAGGAAAGATTGAATTAAGACTAATGGAGCGGATTAGTCCTAATTTGGAGCACTAGTCGTCATGATTTCCTCTTCTCGTTTTTGTGAAGAGGGAAAAGGGAAAACTAGATATTCTAAGTTCGAAGTCTAACCTATTAAAACCTTACGGTTACCAACTAATCTCCTAAAATTTTTTATTTTATTTTTTTTTTATTGTGTTTTTGAGTGAATTATTCTAAGAAAATGAATTTTTTATTCTTTTTAAGAGTTGCCCCAAATGGGTGCCTACGTACCTGCTATTCAGGATCAAACAAGCCATAGTTCGCTTTTCTTGAAAAAAAACTTTAAGTGGGTTTGTGAATTGTAATTATGAAATCTCTTTTGATTTATGTTTTTACTATTTTAGGATTTTGTTAAAAAAAATTAAGCCTAAGCTTAATAATTTGATTTTTTGAAAATAATAATTTTATGAAAAACACTAATTTTGGATTTATTTAAGAAAATGATTTTTCTAAGTGATAAAATTTCATTTTTTTTTCTATTTTTCAACTCATTTCTACTATTATAAATTTTTATTGATTTTTTTATTACTTTTTTATAATTTTTATAAATTTTTAATTATTTATAATTTTTATTTTTATTGAAAAATTTTCTCCTAGATTTTTATCTGTCCTGTTTTTAAAATCTAAATTATTATTATTATTTTTCTAATATTTTTATTATTTTCTTTATAAATTTTCACATTTTTATTATTTGTCATTATAATTATTATTCTTATTTTTATTATTCATACTAAATCAAATCCTAAAAAAAAAATAATAATCTAATTTCTAACATTTTTCTATTTTTTTCGAATTGTAAATAACAAATAAGTAAATAAATAAAATAAATAAATAAAATAAAATAAATACAAAAATTTGAAAAATCCGACTTACCTGGATCTGGGTCGGTGTGCGGGTCGGGTCAGATCGGGTCGAAGTGGGTCAAGTCGGGTCGATTGGATGCGATGACTGGGAGTGCTCATTGACGGCGTTCCGGCGGCCTTTTGCAGCGGTTGAGGTGTTGATTCCTAGGTTCTTGGGGGTGAGGAACACAACTATAGCGGTGGTTTGCTTCAGAAACGTCTCCTGGTGGCTGCCCAACACTTGATCGATGGTCGCGGTTTTGAACAACTTCGACGAGCTTCGATTCTCTCCTTTTCCTCTCTTTCTCTCACTTTTGATCTGTGATTTTGCTTCTCCACTTCATCCTCTATTTATAGGCATTAGAAATCGAGCTGGATAAGCTCAGATTTCCACCGATTGAAGCAAATCGGATTTGCGATTAAAAAACCAACTCCAATTCGTGTAAATCCATCAATTTGTTGAGATTTGATTCCAATTAGATGATGTTTATCGTATTTCCGTTGAAGATCTGTTGGATTTGTGCAAAAAATCGAATCAAAACGGCCAAAATTCGGATTTTTCTCCTCGCCGACGATCTCGGATCGAGGTTGAAGACGATCACGTGCCCGGCACGTGCGTTCGCTCTAGCCAATCAGATGTTGCCACGTGTCCCAAGTAAAGAAAAATTCACAAAACGCGGATTCTGCTTCCCCCGCATTTCGAACCCCTTACCTCGCACCCGTCCGCACGCACCTGACCATGGTTCAGACCAGCTGAGCTAGCCCATTTTTGCAATTTTATTTATTTCACAAATTGCATTTATGCAATGCGATTTTTTTATTTTTTTGTATTTTTTGAAATTTCAAAAATTTGTAAAAATCATTTAACCCTTATTATTGCCATTTCTAAAATTATTTTTCCAAAATTGATATATTTTCCTATTTATTTTTATTTTTTGAACATTTCTCCTATTTTTGCTAAATTAGAGAAAAATATGGAAAAATTGGGAAATTTTGAAAATTACTTATTATTGATTATTATTGATCCTTATGGCAAAAATGGGGTGTTTACAGCTGCTCCTCTTTGTAGTAAAGTTTGGAAAACTTAACTACAAAGATAAGAAAGACGCCATTTTTGGCCTCTTGGTTGAATGGATAACGCCTTAGTTTGGCTGGTTATTTGGAATTTGGTTTTTGGTAAGAAGATGTTCCATGAGCTAATAATCCCACGAGTCTTTTATGATGATTGGTATTGCTTAGGAAATGGTCCTAACAATCTAGAGTAATGTATCTTCCCAAAATGTGCTTTATGGGCTGACTAATTGGCGATAGGAAATACCTCAAACATTGTTTAGGAGTGCAAAATAGCTGATGATAGGAAACATCTTATCAGACTAGCAACCTTGAAGAGAAGATTATCTTGGGAAGCACTCTTATGAGCTGGCCAGCTGTTAACAGAAGCGTCTGACTAGACTAGCTGTTACCTGGATCCGGGTCGGTGCGCGGGTCGGGTCGGTCGGGTCGGATCGGTCGGACATGACGGCGGAGAGGGCTCGTTCACGGCGTTCCGGCGGTCTTTTGCAACGGGTGAGGTGTGGAATCCTGGCTTCTTAACGGTGCTGAATCCAATGGTGGCGGTGGTTTGCTCTCATATCGTCTCTTGGTGGTGGTTCAACTTCGGTCGGTGATCGCGATTTTGGGCTTCCTCCGATGCTCTCCGATTTGCTCTCTTTTCTCACTTTCTCTCAATTTTGATCCGTGATTTGGCTTCCTCTACTCCTCCTCTATTTATAGGCATTCAAAATCGAGCTGGATAAGCTCGGATTTCCACCAATCGAAGCAAATCGGATCGACGGTTAAAAAAAACAACTCCAATTTGTGTAAATCCATCAATTTGTTGCGATTTGATTCCAATTAGATAATGTTTATCTTATTTCTATTGAAGATCTGTTAGATTTGAGCAAAAAATCGAATCGAAACGGCCAAAATGCGAATTTTTTCTTCCGTTGCCGATCTCGGGCCCGAGGTAGAAGACGATCACGCGCCCGACGCGTGCGTTTCCTCCAGCCGATCGGATGCTGCCACGTGTCCTGGATAAGTAAGAAAAATGCGAAACGCGGAAACTGCTTCCCCCGCGATTCGAACCTGCGACCGAGCCCCCCTGCGCGCGCCTTAACTCGTGGTCCGGACCAGCTGGGCTAGCCCACTTTCCTGATTTTTCTAATTTCCAAATTGCATATGTGAAATGCGATTTTTTTATTTTTTTGTATTTTTTGAAATTTCAAAAATTTGTAAAAATTATTTATTATTTATTATTGCCATTTCTGAAATCATTTTTCAAATTTTATGTGTTTTCATATTTATTTTTATTTTTTGAATATTTTTATTATTTATGCTAAATTAAAGAAAAATTGAAGAAAATTGGAAAAAATTAAAAATTGATTATCATTGATTATTATTTATTCCTAAGGCAAAAATGTGGTGTTTACACATACTTATGTCCACATCATTTGATTTTTTTTTTTACTTTACTTATTATTACCTACTTAAATATTTTTTATGCTGTATTTTTATTAATAATAAAAACCACACAAGTCTTATGTATTATTTTTTTAATAAATTGATGGGTATATTTCAATATTAATATATATGCTATAATAAAAATATAATATATTTATTTTTTTGTATCTTACAAAGTGTATTGATATCCTTAATTATTTCTATAAAAAAATTACAAATTTCTTCTTATTAAGTATAGAAAGTATCGTTAGTGTACTCATTTTATAAAATCTTTATATATATATATATATAAGATTATAAATAATTATAATATTAATATAAATATAGAAAATTCATACCCCTAGTTCCAAAGTCTTGTTTCCATCCCTATCTCTATGCTTGTCAAGTTCGTTGTTTAGTTTGTTAACAAGTACTTATAATGCCAAAAGGAATTAAGAAAAAAAATTGTTAAAAATAGCTTTCAAATTTAAAATTATTTTTTCAAATCCATAACATCTTACCATTATTCCAAACATCGTGTAAGACATTCATTATATTTTTCCTCGATACAATATTATATGGATAAATAACCTTGATTCCAAAATCTAAAATTTCCCCTGTTTTTTATTGGCTAGCGTGCGTACAACGTGCCAGCAACGTTGTAATCTAATTGAATCAGTCCAATCCACGTCCTGAATAAAATAAAAGTCCTGTCTATTATATTATTTCCAACTTCATCAACTCCATGTCCCATAAAATAGAGAAGGGAAAAAAAATCAATATTATTTTTAAAAATAATATTAAAAATTATATTCAGAAAAAATTTAAAATTTATATTAATTAAAATCGATACTTTAAACATAAATTTTATTATGATATTTAGTTACTTTTAATTCACCTAAAATCGGTATTTGATTAAATTGAAATTAATATTTAAAATATTAATTTTAATTAATATATCTTTTAAATTGTTTTTTTAATTGGTGTATTTACAAAATATTTTTAGTAGTCCTGTCACGTCATGTGCATGTCCAGCGAACTTCAACATAAAATAAGACCCTACAGTACGGGAAGGGTTGGATTGGATCATTCTTTCGTGCAATCGGGTAAGGAATCAGCCTCCATCGTCCAAAATAGCTATTTTAAGCATTTGAAATTTTTTATGTAAAAACATAGAGGCAAGCACACGATTGATAGTAGTAACAGAGCCTTACCTAATGAATGAATAAGGTAATATTGTATAAAAAGATTGTGCATTATAATATTTTTGTATTATATTTAATTTACACAGTATAATACATAAATTTTTATAATAATATCATATTATTTTTTATATTAACATAAGAATGATAAGATTATGTTTTTTTTTAAATTATACTAATTTTATTCAATGAAATAAACTTTTGTACCATTTGATATATAGAATAAATTTTTAAATTTTACCTAATACTTTAAATCCATTTTATCCAGTGATTTAATCAATTATACAAATAAAACACTATAAAATTAAAGTAACTAATCACTACCTTAAACCATAGTTTATTCTTCTAGTCAAAAGAAATAATTACAATTTATATTTCCACTTTATTGCAAAAGTTAAACCTTACATTTATGGAAGAGAAGCATTGTAGGTTCCAAAATGGAAAACGTTACTTATAGTTAAAATAAGTTTTCAAAAGCATATCAAATCAAGCCAAACAACAACCCTGCTTTATAAATGAAATTTTGAGGGGGACATGATCCTTGCTAACTTGATTGGTAGGCTGATTTCTATTGACATCTTCAACTTACCTTTCATTTTTTATCCAATATATATAGTAAAAAGATGTCACCCAAATCGATACTTGTCGATTGTATAGGGCAAAAGAACTTGTAAAATCACTTTCTAATCGAAATAATTCATGATGAACCATCTCATCCATAAGATATGCCATATATAATATACATGAGAGAATTATTTTATAGAAGCTTCAGATATATAAAAACCATAAATTTAAATATCAGCCCTATTTTTTTACAGGCAAAAAATACATAAATTAATCAATCTTAGAAAGAGTTGGGCAAAAAAAGGAATTAAACAAAAAATCTCAATTAATTTATTTTTCATCGAGGTGCTAGGGAAACCGAAATTTCATCAATGGGAAGTCTGACACTATCACACCACTTCTTAGACTGCAGATACATTTTCGAAACTTTCCCCGAAACTCGGCTCATGTCGGGTCTTTTATCCGGATCCGGATCCACACACTCCAAAGCCAACCGCAAGAACTTCTCAGCCACTTCAGCCGGAAACGAGTCATTCAGCCTCTTATCCACCCACTTCCTAATCCTCCCCTCCACACCGCCACCACCATCACCGCTAAGGGCTTCTCGTGCGGTGTCGATAACCGAAGTCCTAACAAACTCTTTCCTCTCCCTATCATAACTAAATTTCAACGGCTCTTCGCCTGACAAAAGCTCCAAGATCACAACACCGAAAGCGTGAACGTCCGATCTTTGAGTTGCAACACCGGTGAGTAGAAATTCCGGCGACATGTAGCCTCTAACTCCTTCGAACTGCAATCTCCGACTGTCGGATCTCCTTAATTCTCCGTCTTCACCGTCTCCGATGTAATCATTCTCGTCGGACTCGCCACAGAGCAATGCGGTTCCCATGTGACATATTTTCGCTTCGAAATCCGGTTCCGTGACGATCACGCTACTGCTCGTCAGGTGATTGTGGACGAAAACGGCGTTTAAGCCGTTGTTATTGTGGATATATTCAAGTCCCTGAGCTACATCCGTCGCAATTTGCATCCGCGACATCCACGTGCTGAGAATCGTGAAATTCGGAACCTTAGGGTTTCGTAAACAGTCTGATAGGCTCGCGCCTTCCACGAATTCATAGACTAAGTAGACATAACGATCGCCGGACAGAGATATTCCGAGGAGCTTCATGATGCTGGTGAAATGGCTCCTGCATATCACACCGAGTCGCTCCTTAAGTAGACTCGTTTCGATTTTCCTCCGGAACTTGCGTTGGAAGAAGATTACGTCCTTTCCGCGGAGCATGCACCGCCACGACGTGGTGGAGGAGAGGCGTTTCGCGAGGAAGTTGTTGGTGGCGGATCGGAGCTCGGAGAAGTCGTAGATGATAGGATTCTCAGGGAGAGTATCACGGAAGCCGGAGAGAGAAGCGCTAGTCGAGACGGAGGTTTCCGAAGATGGGAGCTTGTAGCTTGAAGTCGATTTGTTGTAGGCTGCGCTTGAGTTGTTGGAGGCTGAAGGTGAGGGGTTGATGGGCGAGGGAGGGAATTTGGGGAGCCGTGGCGTCGGCGGTGAATGGCGGTGGCGAGTGGTGGTGCTGGTTCTGGTTCGAGGCGATCTTGAAGGAGTCGGTTCTGTTGCTTGAACCGCCATTTTGGTTCTGCACATAAGGGATGAATTTTGGTAGAAATGGACTAAGGTATCGATTCGGAGGAAAGGATTGAATTATTCATTGGCTAGGGTTTGTAGTGCTAACTTGCGCTGGTGGTGTTTGCTTAGAATAGAACCTGGAGCCGAGTAGGCCTGGGGATGGGGGTTGCTTAGCTCGATTTGGTTTTTAATTGATTGTGTTTTGTGTTGCGGTGTTCTGCTTGTTTTCCTTTCTGTATGTCAAGTCTGAAAAGTGAATGGACCAAGGAATGGTGATGTTAATATGCCAAAACCTTTTGACTTTAATTGACTTTGAAATTATGATTATTGAAAATAATTAAAATGTAAATAGAATGAAATGACCATGGACGTACCTAAATTTCCTTTTTTTCTTCCTTTGTTAATTTTACATTCAATTTTTTATTTTTTTGTGCTTTTCTTATCGAAGTGCATTAAGCTATATTTCTATAAAATCCTAGCTCTAAGGTTGCTACATTCCGCCAAAACTGAATTTTGATTGGGTGAGGCATAAAAATTTTAATGGGATATTCAATTTTGTCAAAAGAAATGTTTATTCCTTTCAATTAGGGCCGGTAATGCAGGTCGAATGGGTCAGCCCGTCCTGATCCGCGGGTTGTCGCTAGCTGGCCCGCAGTGGCCCGCAAGGCTAGCAGGTCAGAAAAGTCGGCCCGCCCCGCCCCGCGGGCTAATGCGGGCTGGCCTACGATGACCCGCAAAAATTTTTTTTTTCTTGTGTAAATAATTAAAATTATAACACGTTTAACTTTTTTAAAAAAGAGTATATTAACTGAACAAATAAATTTCTTATTCTTTTTGGGTGTTGTAAACTTAGGAGAGGGACGAAGGCTATCCGAACTCAAAGGCCAGGACAAACCCTAATTGGTATAGATTTAAAATATCCAACACTGAGCCACTTGGGTCGATCCTCCTAGGCAAACCATGTAAATTTCACCATTTGAAGGGATAACCTAATCATACCTTAACAGCATACCCAGCACATAATCCAACTAAAACAACACCAAGATATATTATCACCATATACCTCAAACTAGCAAAATTGTCCATTTCAACATATCAACCTGAATTACAAAATCTGATCACCCACTCACAACTTTACCACCACCACCACGTCTGTTGATGTCTGACGAATTTCAATTTTCAGGAAAGAGCATCTCAAAAGCCAGCTAATTAAGGTAAGTTGGTCATGCCACACTGAAATCTCATACTTCCAATTAGGATCACAACAAAATTTAAGCAATTCATGTAACAAGAATCGTCAGTACCAAATAAATGTCAACCTCAACACAAAATCAGCAATAAAATAAAACAAAACAGCACCAAAACGGCCTATTACCTGGAAAGAGAGACATCATAGATCTGACCCTTGATAGCCATGAGAAGAGGCTTCGTTGGGTCAGAACCATCATAAGCTCTTAGTTCTTTTTCCGTAACATCTACCAACTGAACCGGCTCATTTCAGCTCGTCTCGTCATTTCAGCTCAGCACCAGTCAGCGGCATCATTTCAACTGGTCATTTTAGTTGGCGGCGGCGGTGCAGGGCAGGGCAGCTCGTCATGTTGTCCTCGTCATGTCCAGGGTCGTGTCTTCCACATTGCAGGGCAGGGCAGCTCACAGACTGCAGTCACACACAATGCAGGCATGTTGCGTTTTTTGGCGAGTTGGCCTGCTGCCCGCGAGGATTGCCCGCCTCGCCTCGTGGGTCAAGCTAGCGTAGGCCAAAATGGCCCGCACCTCTGCGGGTCAAATTTTTTTTGCTCACCCCGCAATTCCCACCCCTACTTTCAATTGTTTGGAGAATCTGGTGCTTTAAAGGTATATTAAATGGGAAATTTCATCTAATTGAATCAAGCCATAAAATGTGGTTCCTTGTATGGTTTCATATGCCTTCACAATTCTAAAATGTAATATTATTGTGTAACTTTAATTTTTGGATAATATTCCTTAATTTAAATATTAATATTTGGTTGAAAACTTCAATGACCATTAGTAATATTAACTACAATAGGAAAAGTTATTCAAGTTGAATGGAATCACATTTAAAGTGGTTGGTTCAAAACACGAACTATTAAAATCAGTTCAATTCATTAAGAGTTTGGATTGAATCATTTCAAATGCGATTTGATTCAATTCGATTTAGAGCCCTTGAATTAAACTAAATCAGACTATGAACATCCTTAGTTTCGATAATATATTTTAGGTCTTCCTTAGGTTCAAAATAAAGGTAATTTTACGAAAAACATCCATTTATCCTAATGTAAAGATTATTTTGTGTTTGGATATAGAAGAAGGAAACAAAAGAAAATAAAAAAGAAACTTTTCCATTTCCATTATTTGATTTATAACCTATAAAGAAAATCAAAAGAAAAAAAATGTTTAATAGACAAATTATTCTTCTTTTTAATCGGTAAACTTAGATGTTGGGGTGTTTTTACGATTTAAAACTCCTTTCCACCACTTTATCTCCAATTTTAGAGAAAAATAAAGTGGCTTCAAGAGTGGAAAATTTTCCATCCATTTCTCTTCATCTTCTAGATTTCCACTCTTTTCTTTTATTACCTAAAACAAAATATCCACTTTTTTCCATTGATTTTTCTTAATTTCCTCCAACCCTAATAGAAATAAGAGTTAAATGACCTAAGAAAACCAAGTGCTTTATTAAAGCCAATAATTGCATCATGAAAAGTCTAGATATACAATAGATAAGCCTAGTTGAATGAGAAATGCCCTTTATTCAAATCAACAAAGCCTAATTACACATTTGCTATGCTCATTGCCATGGTTATACTTGATTAAAACGAAATTAAGAAAAAAAAGTTACTAAAAACAAAGAGGAAAAGAAGTTGAGTGCTGCCTTGAAGTCATTTGTATCTCTATAGATAACTCTATATGTTCTAAACCTTTAGGTCAATAGGGTTTGCTATTATTTTATATGGTTTGTGTGCATCTATACAAATTACATGGTTTGTAAACCAATTGGTCCATGAAGAAATTTTCCTTGTGTCTCTTCGATGTCTTTTCTCTTCTTGTTTATACATTTTCACTAATTGCAACACTTGTAAAAACTAACCTTTAGATATGCTTATTTCTATTTGAGTGGTTGTTGGCTCTAATCTTGGAAGCACTTCTTCATCCATTCCTTAAGCTTTAATTCTTTGTTAATGTACACAAGCCATATGCTTGGCCTAGTCCTCTTGGGAAACTCTTGGCTTTGATGTTGTATTTACCTCCTTAACTATTTCTTAAGTTTCAATACTTCATTTCTTTATCTCTCTCTCTCTCCCCCTTTTTTTTTTTATTTCGGTGATAATAGGGAACATATTTGTAGACTAGCATATAATATCAAATAGATCTTATTTTTTAGGTCGTTTTACAAACTGACTAACATATAGGATGAATCTTTGTGAAGTTAAAGAGTTACAAAGGCTGGTTAATGAGTTATTGGAGAAAGGTTACATAAGAGATTCCTTTAGTCTTTGTTTGATACCTACCCTTCTAGTTCCTAAAAAGGATGGAATTTTGAAAATGTGTATGGATAGTAAGGCCATCAATAAAATAACCATTAAGTATCGTTGTCTAATCCTACGATTAGATGACATGCTTGACAAGTTACATGGTGTTGCTATCTTATCTAAAGTAGACCTTAAAAGTGGATATCATCAAATTAGAATGCATAAGGGAGATGAGTGGAAAACCGCCTTTAAAACTTAACATGGTTTGTATGAATAACTAGTAATCCCTTTTAAATTGTTAAACACCTTTGATACCGTTATGAAACTCATGAAACATGTCTTTATGAAGTACTTAGAGAAGTTTGTGGTTATGTACTTTGATGATATTCTTATTTACAATAAGAATCTAAAAGAATGATTGGTCCATTTGAGAAGATTCTTTGAGATTTCATTAGAGGAGAAGTTTTATGGGAATCTTAAGAAGTGCTATTTCTGCCAACCTTAAGTTATGTTCTTAACATATGTTGTTTTAGGAAATGGAATTGAAGTTGATGAGGAGAAAGTTAAAGCCACTTGGAAGTGGCCTAGACATAGTAACATGTCACAAGTAAGGAGTTTCCTAAGCTTAGCCTTTTTCTATTGACATTTTGTTAGAAACTTTAGTACCATCACTACACCTTTAACCAATCTTACCAAGAAGCTTAAGAGATTTGAGTTGACTCCTAAGGCATAAGCTAGTTTTAAAGAGATTAAGGAGTGATTATGTACCACACCATTTTAGCTTTGCTTGATTTCAATAAAATCTTTGAGGATGAATGTGATGCTTTAGGTGTAGGAGTAGGAGAGGTCCTTATACACAACAAAAGACCCGTAGCCAACTTTAGTGAAAAGGTAATAACCATCACTTTAAGTTCTTTATCTACCATAAAGAGTTTTACTCCCTAATCTAAGCCTTAGAAACATGGTAGCACTACTTACTTCTTAAAGAATTATAATGCATATTGACCATGAGTCATTGCAGCTATTATGTAAAAAGGGTGGATTTTTTGAAAACTTTTCCTTGCATCATTAAACACAAAAGTTGGAGTGGTAACATTGTATCTAATGTGCTTTCAAAGAGACACACTTTGATTAACGTGGTGTGAACTAGAATGTTAAGTTTTGAGTGGATTAAAGACCATTATGAGAATGATCTTGACTTTTCCAATGCCAATAGGAGTTGTGAGCATGGAGCATGGGATAGATTCTTTAGAAAAGGATGGATACTTGTTTAGAAATGGTAGGCTTGGCATTCCTAAAAGCACACTTAGGAATATCCTAGTTAAGAAAGCTCATGGTAAGGGTCTTTTGTGCCATTTTAGAGAGACCAAGACATATGAAACCCTTAAAATTCACTTTTATTAGCCCCATATAATGAGGGATATGATGGATGTCATTGGCAAGTGTGCTACTTGTAAGAAAGCTAAGAGTAGGTTAAGATCATCAAGTTTGTATATGCCTTTACCCATTCCTACACATCCATGGGTTGACAATAACATGGATTTTGTTGTCGGATTGCCTAGAACACATAGGGCAAAGGAAGCCATCATGGTTATTGTTGATCAATCTTCTAAAATGTCTCATTTCATTCCTTGTAAAACCATTGATGATGCTGTCCACATTTCGAATCTATTCTTTTAAGAAATAGTCTATCTTTATGGTGTTCCTAAGTTTATTGTGTCTAACCATTATACCAAATTCTTAAGTCACTTTTTAGAGAACTTTGTGGAAGAAATTAGAGATAAGACTTTTTTATAGCACATCTTGCCAGTTGCAAACCAACGGGCAAATGGAAGTAGTAAACTACACTCTTGGTACTTTGCTTAGAGTTGTGGTTGGTAAGAATCTTAAAGATTAGGATAATTGTTACCACACATTGAATTTTTTTTATAATAGATATGTTTATAGTGCTACTAACAAGTCATGTATGAGTTTAATCCCCTTACTCTTGATTTGACATCTTTACCTTTTAATAAGTAGGTTAATCCTAATGGAGAATCTAAGGTGAAGTTTATACAAAAGTTACATGAATCAGTAAAGAAGGCATTGGAGAGAAGAACTATATCTTATGAGAAGCAAGAAAATAAGGGTAGGAAGAGAAAAGTGTTCAATCTGGGAGACTTGATGTAGGTGCATTTGAGCAAGGAGTGTTTTTTAAAGAAGAGGAAGCCCAAATTGATGTCACAAGTTAAAGGAACATTTCGTGTAATGGAGAGAATTAATGAGAATGCCTACAAGCTAGATTTGAGGGGAGAGTACAATTTACCAAAAACCTTCAATGTGTAAGACTTATCTCCATACTACTAAGATCATGAGAACGACCATTGGGATTTGAGGGCAAATCTAAAAGAAGAAGGGAGGAGTAATATGCATTAAAGACCAGCTTCTAGAACTTGGTCTAATACTTTAAGAGGGGTACTGAGTGCTAATGGAGTACGTGAAAGAGATTGGTTGAGTGTTGGGTGGAATGGAGTAGTTAGCAAGGTGTTGCTGCTTGAAGATTGGCTAATAGAAGTGTTGGATATGTTGGAAGTTTTGGAAGTGAGAAGTGAAGATTATGGAGTACAAGGAAGAATTGCACGTCATAGAAAAGTACATAGGGGGCTACATGACCATGTACTAGGGTGTGTACTTAAAGGACATAGGCAAGTTTTGCAAGTCAAGAGATATGTAGCCAAACTACACAGGCGTGTTAAGGTTGTCCAAATTTACTTCCTTAAGATACATGGCCCAACTATATGAGCATGTTGAGGCAATGTTGTTTGGATACATAAGTTTTAATTGAATTAACGTGTATTTTCTTATTTTCTCTATTTGTATTTGTTCATGAAGTGTTGTAAAGTTTTTTTAGAGTCATTGAGCTTAGAAACATTGTTAGAATGTTAACTATTGATATCTAAAGCATTGTAACTTGTTGTAATGTGAGATGCAAGTATAAATGCTTGGAAACTCTTATTCTTTTGGCAGTTAATGCATAGTTTTGAGCATTAGACACTTTTATTTCTAGAACTTCACCTAAAAGAGAGAGACACACACTTTCTTGAGTGATATTTTGACTAAATACCTATTTTATCACTAAATTCCAATGTGGTGACTCGTGTTCGACCAAATTCTTATCAATTCGATTGTCTAACGAGTTGTGGCAAATCTTGCAACTACTTCTAATTGTAGCACCTAAGCTTGTCATTTGGGAGTTATTGTCTTCAAGAACATCCACATTGACTCATCATCTAGTTGTTCCTCTATACGCACATTCGCTACTGTACAAGTTCAAGTAATGCACGATTTTACATCACATACTAGTCCTAGACATTACTTCGTAATATCACTATTGCTTACTTATATATTTATCACATACTAACCAAACATAAACACAACATTTAGATTAACGAAGGTCTTTAACTTCCCTCACACAAACACATAAATTGGCATTTGCAAAAGAAATAGGACAACACTAGATGGAGGCACAAAAACAATCAATTCAACTCTGATAAGGTCATACATTAGGGATGCCATATAATCTACAATTGCATTGCCTTCTCTTGCCTCATATGATATGCAAACCTCTTCAAGTTACTACATAACATCCTTGCAAGCATTTAGCACATTGGCATATTTCCATTTTAAATTAGTTTCAAAGTATTGTGCAATATATAGGCTACCATCAAAGAATATGTGTTTATTTACACTTTTCGAATTCCTATCCATTTACATACTTTTAGGCCCAATAGATCACCTATAGTTTTATAAATAAGATATCGATTTTTCCTAGTTTTGTACCAAACCCTAGAATCCATTACCTGCATTAATTCCCAAGGATTCACCCCAATGATACATCCAAATAACTCTTCGATAGGTTTCTACTACGTTGAAAATTGGAGATATTTTTTAAGTCATATATAATTGTTGAAGTCTTTCAAACTTTATTTTTTTAGACAATATTTTTATAGCAATTGTTATAAAGAAGTGACTTATTATTTCAGTTTAAAAAATTAAGATAGTATAGAATGAAGAAAGGTCAAAGATTAAGCAACGTATCCAATTTTAGGATCAATTATTATAATGGAGGTACTAATTTACCTTATTTTCAAACTTCAAACCCTAAAATAAATAAATCTAAGCTTGAGCACAAAATTTAAAAAAAAAATAAAAAATACGGATACTTCATTATCACTTATATGAAGTCATTTACTTCTTCTCATTATGTTGAGAATGTTCTAGATACTAGATGTACCAGTTTGCTTATTTATTTTTTGTGTTTTGTCTTAAAATGCCATATAGAATCCTAATACATGCAACAAAGGGGCTTCTTTCTTTCTTTCTTTCTTTCTATTATCTTAATATTTTTTTGCCAGATTGCTTAACGGGTTGAGTGGAAGAATTATGTTAATAAATTGAAGATTTAAACAGAAAGGTGGTCCTGGTGGTCGCATCGCAGGTGGGAACTCCAAAACCTTTTGACTTGGGCAATGCTGGAGTCAGAAGAAACCCACAACTTTCAATTAGAGTAGTTGAGCGTTTAGGCTTCTTGGCAGGCCCCAGTTCCCCACTTTGCCTCTATGAAATGGAAGATGGGATGTTATACCCCAGCTCAGAAGTTGTATGTTATGTATACCCTAATGTTGAAATGTAAAAACTATGCTAAATTCCAATATGCTGTATGTTAAAGATTTAATGGAAGATTTATTTGTTATTTTTTTTTCTCTCCGACGTCCACATCACTCATTGGACTATTGTTGAAAACGTACATGATTACGTAATTCGAAGTTCCCTGTGTGACCGTTGACGTCTGTCCATCAGTCTTGCTATAACTTTTTCAGATTTCCTTTATATCTTTTTAAAAAATTTGTTAGGTACTAAAAATTGAATAACGGTAGAAAAAATTTATAACGCTTCCCAACGCCGTTTGCGTTAAAATACTTTCAATTATATGACATAATCCAAAATTAACTTTATGATAGTTCTTCAATTGAGTTGATTAGCTCATAATTGAATAAGAAAAATTTTATAATTGAATTATTTAGTTCTCAATTTGTATTCGTAATATGTTATATTATATTTTATATTCACTTAAAACCTATCTAATCAAATAGTTATGATGGAGTTATACATAGAATTTAAAAGGATTATCCATGGCCATTATTCTATTATTGTCTTGTAGTAATCCGTTAAAGTTGATTAACCTGCTCATAGGATACAAGTACGCTGGTGGGGGTGGTCGAGTAGTTTTGATACCATCTCAGAATGTGATGGGAGCTTTTGGCCACTAAAAGAAGAAATCTGGATTTATTTATGTTTACAGTGGGTGGGCTACTTTGGGAGAAAGGGTTGTAATCATCAGCCGGAATAAAAACTTTCTAACGTAATAATAATTAGAAATTGCCTACCACAATTCACAATTCACACGTCTCAGCTCTCCACTTGGATGCAGTTGTTAAATAATAATAGTTGGGCGTCGAAGACAGCTGGCGGTGCAGCCGTCATCATAAATTTCCCATCTCTGGGCGCCGTAATATATGCAATATGTGTGTATAGGGGCGCAGCCGCACGAGCCATAAGTGGTTGGATTGGATTAGGATTAGACGTCCAGTCTTAAGAAGTTATCCATATGTATATATAATAATATATACACGTATATTTATCTATTTTGAAAGTGGTTGATATTTCATGAATTTATGATACTGTGGAATATTAAAAACCGAGACACATGGAAGGGAAAAAAAAAAAAAAATTAAAGATGCTCGGCCCTGCCTGCCTTGGACCTTGCCTGACCAGCCCAAGAGCCCATTAACAGGGCCCAGCATGTAACAGCCCAGCCAAAAATATACCCGTGCCCAGTGCTCAAACCGGCCTGGCCTAGTGCCCACCAATAGGTCTAGTTACTTTTTCAATTTTCAAATCTATCGAATGCAAGCTAGTTGGGTTGGCCAGAGGTCGAATTGGTGTCATATCTCGTTGTTCCTTTTTATTATTTTTTATTTTTATTTTTAAATTCTCCTATTGGACCCAGGTCTAGGTCCAGAATAAGTAGATGGATTTGTATAATGTCTTGATAGGTCGAGTGGTTTTGCATTATGTGCATCTGAATTGATTTCTCCAAGATGAAATTGTTGTACTCGAAGTAGATAATCTATTTACTTAAATGTAGTAGATAGGGAGTAAAATAATAATTCTTAAAATATTATTTATTATCTTATTTACCTGAAAATTTGATTAAAAATTTTTGTTTTTGATACTTTTTCCATTCCTTTTCTATAATAAATAATTTCTCCTTTACGTGAGGTGGCATTTTTTTGTTTCCTTTCCAAGAAAATAGAAAATTTAAACAATGTTATTATCATACCCTAAACAAAATCGACATACGTATCTTTGCATATATATTACAATAATATGTATATGATATACTTATATGGACTATATATAAAACATGTATATATTAATGTATAACATATACCATATATATAGTCATATAACTAGCAAATATAACACATATATAGGACGAATATATAATTCAAATACATATTAGACATGTCATTGCATACATTAAATAATATGTGCATATGTGTGTGTTATATTTACATATAGCTCATCTATATAACATATATATTTATACATAACAAATAAATAACTCATCTAACTATCAAATATAATATGCATATACATATAACATGTATGTAACAAATATATAATCTATATGTGTGTATCTGTGTGTTATATGTATAAGTGCATGCATTACAATAAGATACACATGCTATACTTACATTTAGATTATATATATAACATATATATTTATGTATAACATATATAATTAGTATCAATAACATAAATATAGATTATATAACCATATAACACACATATATATAATATACATAACACATACTAATTATACAATAAAATTTATGCTATATTTATATATAGGTTGCATATATAACATATAGTCATAAAATCATACATATTTATATATAACATATATATATATCAAATATAGATAACTATCAAATATAAAGTATATGTATAACACACACAATATATATATATATATAACAAATATATATTCTATATACATATGTTCCATATATATTACAATAATGTTTATATGCTATATGTACACATGTAACAAAAATTGACTCTACATAAATATATGTATCAATGATAATGTACCCCTAGATGTTATCGCATAGTCACTCGATGTAAAAGTTCATGTAGGCTTGAATGGCTCACTAAAGAAAAACCACTAATTCTTCGATTTCTCATTATCATTGCCTCGTAAAATACATACATAAGAGATTACTTTATGGTACATCAAGTCTCGTAGGATTTTGAGAATATCATTGTAAAACTTACCCGTTCTTTGGTTATAGTAAATTGTTCTTCCAATTATTTTTAGCCAGTGAGACTTATTTATTCATTTAATTTACGGCTTCTGTAATTCCATTGATAATCTAATTTTTATTTGACATTGTTTTCTTCTGTTGTGTAAGAAATATGTAAAGAAAATAGTTATACATTTCAAGTTAAAAAAAAAAAAAGAAAAAGGCTCGGATAGTAATAAACTGATACTTCTATTCAGACCTCCTCTGCCATGTATTAGTGAAGAAAAAAAAAATGTGAAGAGCATTACGGTTTATAATGCAAAGCAGAATGGAACTGTCAAGACATAGAAATATGATAAATATCCGAGTCTTTACATATGCTGGAATATTAATTGCTGGAACATGGATCAAAGACAGTTTGGAATTAAAAACAAAATTCCAAAAATAAAATTCATGGTTCCATTTGTGCCATATCAAAATTACTATCTGAAATTTAAGTAGTTTTTTACTCTCTTACCTAAAATAGAAGTTGCCAAATTTTACATCGATGATACTTTTATTTATTAGATTTATTGCTTCGTCTCTTGTTGTTTTATGCTTTTTACTCAAATGTCCAATGAGCATTTGTCATGTCTTTTTTTTAAGTTAACAAAGATAATAAATTTGATAAGTAAAAGTTTAATAATGTATGATAGATAAAAAATTTTAACAAGCAAAATTTTGATTGAGTATGATATTTACAAATTTTAAACTTTAAGCATAAAATTGAAGAAACACCCCCAAGTAAGATCTTTTACATTAAACCTTCTATTTGTTTGGTATTGACATCTACTATCTCAATTTTGCTATCTAACGGTGTTCTAGGCAATCATAACTAAACAACTAACAGTTTAAATAATAAATACATATATTAGGTTTAATTTACTTCGGTCTTAGATTATGATTGGTAGAGAAACAATTAAAACACCAACCGTGGGAAAGCAAATGTTCTTCCCCTTTTTCTAATAGCAAGTATAATAGATATATATATATATATAAGTATAAAAATATCTACTGGAATGATGGATTACTCAACAAAACCATCGGCAATTAGCCAACACGTCACGGCTCATGATATATCGGACATTGTTTGATTCTAACTTTGTTCTAGTTGTAGTGAAGCTCGGTGTTACTTTCTCGGCCGAATTCGGAATCGAACCTCGGAGCAGTTCCACACACAAAATTTCCACCGAGTGACCCTTCTTTTTTCCTTTATGGGGCAACTTGATGTGTCTAGCGTCAACATGTTAGCAGCCCACTTTTCATCATTTTTTGGCTCTCAGAAATGCCTCGCGATCGATTGGTTTGTTTAATAGATGAGACAAAGCCACTTTTTTCAACTCATTTGAAAAGGGTTCATCTTTCATCAATCCAAGCGTATCCGGTTTTTCACGCTTGTTCTTCTTCTTGCTCATATATTGTCTTTTTAAATGTATTCTAGTAGATTGCCTTAACAATCATATGTAGGCAAGATGATATATTCGCAATGTTTAATAAAAACAAAGGAGCGGCATTGGATATATAGTTTTCTAATCGACTGTTCCAATCCCTTTGTGCATCCCAATGTATTTTACACATATGCTTCTACTAAGCAGGACAAGCAAAAAAAAGCCTGCATTATCTCACATTCAACCTACTAAAAAATAAGTCACACACACACACACACACTATATATATATTTAGTGGTAGACAAACTGCAGACAACTTGAAATTTATTAAACTGCTTTTATACCAACTTAGATATGGACTTTTGGGTAAATTTTGATAAATGTAGTAGTTGTATTAACGTACGGTCCCCACTACACACTTCTAATAGCACATAAAACTCCCTTCAAGGTTTATATCCTTGTACATTTCCAAAATCAGCTAATTAGGGCCATATTTAGTGAATTATCGAATGGCTGCGAGGCCCTAATTTTATTTATAAAACCGGTTCTAGCTATTACTTAAAAAATTCTTGCTTGCACTATAGATGAGAACTCCATTAGTTTACCACTTGCCCACATTATTTTTACACGTAAATCCACTTGAAGGGTCTATTGATAATAACATTTTGGTCCATTATCATCTCTTGCACGCTTTTGACAACAAAACAAAATCATTCATGCAAAGGCCACAATTACGATTTCGAAGGGAACACGGCAAATAGAAAAAAACCCCAGAATTTTCGCATTACGTTTTCCAATTTTGTACATGTAGCAAACAAAAGCCACCACACAAAACCCTATAAATAAGCATATGTGCAACCTATCTCCTTCACCCTGAAACCAATCAAACATTAAGTGATAACATTTCAAACATAGTTCGAAAAAAAAATGAACAACTTTCCAATTATGCTACTTCCTATACTCTTATTGCTACTCTTTGCATCTTACCCACTTCCATCTAATGCTATCTCCTCTTGTAATGGGCCATGTCAAACACTTGATGATTGTCAAGGCCAATTAATATGTATTAATGGGAGGTGCAGTGATGACCCTGATGAAGGGACTCACATTTGTCCATCATCACCACCTTTTCCTCCATCTGGTGGTGGATGCCATCCCTCTGGCACTCTTTATTGCCATGGGCATGCTTATCCTAAATATTATTGCTCTCCTCCGGTCACATCCTTCACTCACGCAACTCTCACAAACAATGATTTTAGTAAAGGTGGAGATGGTGGGGGTCCATCTGAATGTGACGATCGGTACTATGATAACAATGAGCATATTATTGCATTATCAACCGGGTGGTACCATGGAGGGTCTCGGTGTGGCAAGATGATAAGGATAACATCTAGTAAAACGGGTAGGAGTGTGACTGCTAAGGTGGTTGATGAATGTGATTCTAGAGCAGGGTGTGATTCTGAGCATGCTGGTCAACCGCCTTGTAAGAACAACATTGTGGATGCATCTAATGGAGTATGGCATGCTTTAGGGCTCGATATTGAAGTGGGTGAAGAAGATGTGACATGGTCTATGGCATAGAAAATTGGTGCAAGAGTTGATTATGTTTTAAATATTTTAAACCATAGTGGCATTAAATAGTTGTATAATAGTAAGCGTGCTATGAGTTTGTATTTATAAGTTGAAGACTGTAAATTAATGTCTTAATGTTGATTTGGTAGACACGTGTGTGTGTGCGAGCTTTGTGTGCCCTTGTACATATGTTTATGTTGTATTTACAATAAAGATAATAGCTATATTGTTGTAATTGTAGCAAAGGTGTACACCTATTTATACTTGCATTTCTTCAGTATGTTGTTTTCGCCAAAATGGTAAAGATGCTGGATCTACCATGTGAATATCATGCAGAATGACATGACAAAGGAATATCCAGTTCACTTTGCTTCTAGATAAATTGAAACAAGACACAGATCTTCATTCCATTTGATTAGTGATAATACAAAGATGAAACAAATCTCGATTCCAAACAATGTAGCGGCTTTTTGAATTTCCAAGAATGAGCCAGTACTCATCCTTTTATATTTCAATAGAACTAACAGTTATGTTTTAGACCGAGTCATTATATAATTGATAATATTTTCTTGGATTTCAAATTGCATTTTGGTTGTTGCCACCGATAATTACAACCTACAATGTTTAAAGAGTTAACATAAAATAATTACAATTTCACTTAATTATATATAAAGGTGTTACGCATATAAATGAAGTAAGCATTTCGTTGGTAATTTTTAACGTATTTTGTAGGATAAAAACTATTATACCATGTTTGATTAATAAATATATTTGATACTGGATAAATGATGGAGACACGGGCTGATACACAGTTCGTTACACGGCCGTGTAACGAGTCAGGAGAACTTCTAGAAAGACACACGACCTCTACACACGGCCAGAAGCACGGCCATGTATTCGATTAGGAAATCCCACAGAAGCATACACGGTCTCCATATACGGTTAGGAACACGACCGTGTATTCGATCAGGAAATCCCACAGAAGCATACACGGCCTCCATACACGGTCAGGAACACGGCCGTGTATTCGGTCAGGATTGTTCACAGAATCATACACGGCTAGGAGGTACGGCCGTGTACACGATAGAGAATAGACGTGTATAGTAATATTTATTTCCACGTGTACGTTTATATTTCCTTTTTGTGTATCTTTACAGGGTAGTATAAATACCGAAGTTAGGTTATTTTAGAGTTACGTTTTATTAACCATTTGAAATACACTTTTGAGAGAGGATTTTTCTCCGTTTATCGGTTGTGCGCAACCAGATTTCATCAAAGAGTAATTCTTCGTTATTCTTTGTGCACAACCAGATTTCATCAAAGAGTAATTCTTCGTTATTCTTTGTTGTTGTGAAACCAATCCATAATCGGATTCGTTTCATTATGCTTTCCGCGCTGCGTTAGTTGGTATCAGAGCAAGGCTATTTCCTATGGAGATGTCAACTCATCAAGGCGATGACAGCGGTCGTGTTCTTGACGGTGTTCAAGATGCGAGGTCACAAGGAAACCATCAGTAGGTTCCAAGGGCAGAGTTCGACACGATGCATCAGAAGGTCGGGTGTATGGAACGGCGCCTTGATGAACTGATCGAGCATTTTGACGCCGTAGCAATAGACCCCAATAGGGTTGGGGGTGTTGTTAGGAATCCGCCACGTGCAGCGAAGGAATTCGAGGGATGTATAATCCGACCTGTTGTTGAGAACAGGTGGGAACGCGTAGGGGATGAGGAGTCCAGCGAGGAGAGTGATGATACATATGGGAGTAGGCCACAGCGAGGGCGCAGTGATAGAGGTGGTGGTTATCGGATGGCTCATTATGGGAACCATCATAGAGATGGTGATTACCGGAGGAACCGTGGAGGTTATGATTAGGGGGACGGAGGAGACTACCGCTTGAAGGTTGACATTTCATTGTTTGATGGTAGCCTTAATATTGAAGGCTTCCTCGATTGGATTGCGGAAGTGGATCGATTCTTTGACTACAAGGAAATTCCCAAAGACCGCCGAGTGAGGTTGGTGGCGTGTAGATTGAAGAGTGGCGCTTCGGCATGGTGGGAGAGACTGCAGAGTAGAAGGCAACAGGAAGGGAAACACTTGGTGAGGACATGGTATCGCATGAAGCAGTTGTTGCAACATGATTTCCTCTAGCCGGACTATGAGCAGATATTGTTCCAACAATATCAGCGGTGCCGCCAGGGGCAATGCTCAGTGCATGAGTATACGGCGGATTTCATGAGGTTGGCCGAATGGAATGACTTGAGGGAGAGCAAAGGCCAGCTGGTAGCACGATATGTGGAAGGACTGAGGCTCCAAATCAAAGATAAAATTGGAGTTACAATGGTGAGGACCTTGGTAGAAGCAAAGAATTTGGCTCTCTGGGCGGAGCTAATATTGCAAGAACAGGGAAGTAGATATGGAGGAGGAAGGAAATGATATGTCGTTGAAACTGTGGGTAGTGGTAGTAAGTCGGGATTTGAGAAGAGTAAAACTGCTACATACAACCCTACTGAAGACATTGCCAAGAGAGAAGAGAAAAGTGAGGGAAAGAAGCCGATGGAACGTAAGGGAACCCAGAGGCAGAGTAATCCCTATGCCAAACCTATCTTGGGAAAATGTTTCCGATGCAATCAACCGGGTCATTAGTCAAACGAATGTCCTGCTAGGAGAAGCGTAAACATCCTTGATAGGGAGGATGATGAGGAGGTTTGCTGTGAACCTGACGGAGAGGGAGAGTATTATGAGGAGGAAGAAGAAGCAACAGAACTGACTTATGTGATTCGGCGCATGATGCTTACCCCGAAACAAGAAGAGATCACATAGAGACACCAGTTGTTTTGCACAAGGTGTACTATCAAGGGGAAGTTGTTTGAACTAATAGTAGACGGCGGGAATTGCGAAAACATCATAGGAAGGGAAGTTGTGAAACAGCTGCAGCTACCTATCGAAAAGCACCCGAACCCGTACACCATTGGTTGGATTAAAGTGGCCGAGAAGATTGAAGTCAAGGAGAGATGCAAGGTACCTTTCTCAATAGGGAAGTACCGCAATGAAGCATTCTGTGATATTGTAAACATGGATGCTTGTCACATTTTGTTCGGGAGACCATGGCAATTTGATGTGAACGCGCAACATGTAGGTAAAGAGAATGTATACAGATTGGAGAAGGAGGGTGTGAGGTACACTTTGTTACCATTGAAAAAGGAAGGACGCGCGAAGGAGAAGAGAGTTGAGAGTCGTTCATTCCTAATCGTCACTCAATCAGAGAAGGAAGTGATGGAAGACCTGAGGGAGTCGCGAGTGGTACATGCCCTCATAGTAAAAGATGTGGCAGTTGGAGAGAAGGAGGGTGATGGGGAAGTACCGGAGGCAGTAAAGAGTCTACTAAAGGAGTTTAAGGAGGTGGTTCCGGACGATCAACCTGAGGGTTTACTACCTCTGAGAGACATTCAACACCAGATAGACCCGGTGCCCGAAGCAAGTCTCCCAAACCTCCCACATTATAGGATGAGTCCTAAGGAGACCGAAGTTCTACAGGAGAAGGTCCAAGAGCTTTTGGACAATGGGTTTATCCGGGACAGTTTGAGTCCATGTGCGGTTCCAGCTTTGTTAACTCCCAAGAAAGATGGGAGCTGGATGATGTGTGTTGATAGCAGGGCTATCAATAAGATTACCATAGGATACAAATTCCCCATCCCGCGCATCGAGGATATGTTAGATCGGTTGAGTGGGGCCACCATCTTCTCCAAGATAGATCTGCGGAGTGGGTACCACCAGATTCGGATCCGTCCCGGACACGAATGGAAGACGACATTCAAGACAAAGGAGGGGTTGTATGAGTGGCTAGTGATGCCATTTGATCTTAGTAACGCGCCAAGCACCTTCATGAGAGTAATGAACCAGGTATTAAAGCCCTTTAATGGTCGTTTTATAGTTGTGTATTTCGACGATATTTGGTATTCAGTAAATCTGAAGAAGAACATCTTGAGCATTTGAAGTGTATTCTGTCGGTGCTGAGAGAAAATAATTTGTTTGCCAATCTTAAGAAGTGCACATTTATGTTAAAGCGACTATTGTTCCTTGGGTTCATAGTTAGCAGTGAAGGGGTGATGGTAGATGACGAAAAGGTGAAAGTGATTAGAGAATGGCCTGTTCCGAGAACCATTACTGAGTTGAGAAGCTTTCTCGGCTTAGCTAGTTTCTATAGGAGATTCATTAAGCACTTTAGTACAGTTGCTGCCCCCTTAACTGAGTGTTTGAAGAAGGGTAAGTTTCAATGGGCGAAGAAGCGGAACCAAGTTTCATGAACTTGAAGCAACGATTGTGTGGCACTCCTGTATTAGCGCTACTAGATTTTGAGAAGTTATTTGAGGTGGACTATGACGCTAGTGGAGTTGGAGTTGGAGCGGTACCATCACAGGAGAAAAGGCCAATCGCCTTTTATAGTGAAAAATTGTGTGAAGCAAGGAGGACTTGGTCTACATATGACAAGGAGTTCTATGCAGTGGTGAGAGCTCTTAAAGTATGGGAGCACTACTTGGTTGGAAAGGAGTTCATTTTGTATTCTGACTGCGGGGCTCTTAAACACTTAAGTGGCCAAACCCGGATTAGTAAGGACATGCACGCCAAGTGGATTGAGTTCTTACAAAGGTTTCCTTTCAGACTAATGCATAAGTCGAGTGTGCAAAATAAGGTCGTGGACGCCCTGAGTAGAAGAGCAAATGTCCTACTTACTTTAAGTGCGGACATTGTTGGTTTTGAGAAACTAAAGGAGCTATACAAAGGGGATAGCGACTTCAAGGAAACGTGGACTAAGTGTACCAACAGAGAACCATGTGACGACTACCATATCCATGAGTGATACTTAATGAAAGGGAATCAGCTGTGCATCCTTGAATCTTCCTTACGGGAAAAGCTTATCCAAGACCTACATGGTGGTGGATTAGCGGGACATATAGGCAGAGATAAGACCCTAGCTATAGTTACCGAAAGGTATTTTTGGCCTCGGTTAAGGAGGGATGTGTATAGAATCGTGGAAAGGTATTATATTTGCCAGGTGTCAAAAGGGCAATCCTAAAACACTGGCCTATATACTCCTCTTCCCGTGCCGGCAAACATTTAGGAGGACTTGTCGATGGACTTTATACTTGGTTTGCCTCGAACCCAACGAAGTGCTGACTCTGTGTTTGTTGTAGTTGACAGGTTTTCCAAGATGACCCACTTTATCCCCTGCAGAAAAACAGCTGATGCACGAGCAATTGCACGGATATTCTTCAAGGAAGTGGTGCGTCTACATGGGGTCCCAAAATCCATTACTTCCGACAGAGATAGCAAATTCCTTAGTCACTTTTGGAGGACTCTCTGGTATATATTTGACTCATCTCTGAATTATAGTAGCACCGCTCATCCTCAAACCGATGGTCAAACAGAGGTAACTAACAGGACCCTCGGAAACCTCATTAGAAGTATTTGCCGTGAGAAGCCAGGGAAGTGGGATCAAGCATTGGCCCAAGCTAAATTCGCTTACAATAGTTCCGTCCACCGAACTATTGGGAGGTCACCGTTCTCAGTGGTATATACTAAAACACCACAACATGTGCTGGACTTGATCAAATTACCCAAGGACATGGTGGGTGATGTGACTGCTAAACATATGGCGGGACAATACCAAACCACTGCAGCGGAGGTCAGACGAAAGATAGAGGAAGCCAATACCCGATACAAAGGGGCTGCGGATAAGCATAGACGGAAGAAAATCTTTGCCGTGGATGATCAGGTAATGGTTTACCTTCGAAAAGAGCGTTTCCCTGAGGGTAGATATGGAAAGCTCCAACCCAAAAAGTATGGACCTTATGAAGTTGTGCACAAGATAAACGACAATGCATACGTCATACAACTTCCTGAAGATATGAACATTTCTTGTACTTTTAATGTCACGGATTTATCACTTTTCCACCCCGATGACACGCCGTTATATCCTGACGAGAACTTGGGGTCGAGTTCTCCATTGGTGGGAGAGAATGATGGAGACACGAGCTGATACACGGTTGGTTACATGGCCGTGTAACGAGTCAGGAGAACTTCCAGAAAGACACACGGCCAGAAGCACGACCATGTATTCAATCAGGAAATCTCACAAAAGCATACACGGTCTCCATACATGGTCAGGAACACGGTCGTGTATTCGATCAGGAAATCCCATAGAAGCATACACGGTCTCCATATACGGTCAGGAACACGGCCGTGTATTGGGTCAGGATTGTTCACAGAATCATATACGGTTGGGAGGCACGACCGTGTACATGACAGAGAATAGACGTGTATAGTAATATTTATTTCCACGTGTAAGTGTATATTTCCTTTTTATGTATCTTTACGGGATAGTATAAATACCAAAGTTAGGTTATTTGAGGGTTACTGTTTATTAATTATTTGAAATACACTTTTGAGAGAGGATTTTTCTCTGTTTATCGGTTGTGTGCAACCAGATTTCATCAAAGAGTAATTCTTCGTTATTCTTTGTTGTTGTGAAACCAATCCATAATCGGATTCGTTTCGTTACGCTTTCTGCATTGCGTTAATAAAACTTTTTCTTTTGTTCTAGACAAAACTTAAGATTTTATCTCTTCCAGTAGGTGATAAAAATTTTTTTGGAATGGGATAAAATAAAATCTCTTAATAAAAAATCCAAAACTAACACTTTTTTTTTAATCAACATCACTACCACTACAACCATCACTATGGCTAACTCACCATCACTAACTCTACATTACTAACACCACCATTACCACCATCATCGCCATCCCTATTGGTGCTACTATCACCACCATCATGGCCATTGTTGCCACCATCATCAATGTAGTACAAAAACTAAGTCATCACCACCATCACCAAATTATTACCATCATGCCACCACAACCATTTAGACCTCCACTATTACACAACCTTCATTATCATCATTACTACCTCAAAATCCTCCACACACAGCTATTACAATTAAAATACATCACCACCACTACTTTGCTTGTCACTTTTATGTTCGAGCCCTTAACATTGCTTGCACCTTCTGTATGTCTCTCTCTCTCTCCAAGTCATTCTTTTATGTGTTATTTCCACGTCACTCCTTTAAAACCATGTGAAGTATGAGATTCATATTGTATGTATGTGACACCATCAAATGGATCCTTGCATCTATAGTTGTTACCTTACTTTGCATAAAAAGCTAACTTAGTTTTAAATGAAACTATACAAGTTTTTTTTTTTTTAAAGAATAACTTTATGACATTGCATGGAATGCATGTGTTACACAAACCACAAGTATAAAACATTAGATAGAATGAATGACTATCTAACTTTAATGTAACTTTTAAAATGTTATTGTGAAGGTGAGAAGTACAGTGTAACCTACCATGATAATTGATATTGGTATATTGTAAATTAAGAAATTTGATGAGATTATCAAATGTAGGGCACAAGCTAGGCTTGTTGGAAAACCATATATCTATTTGGTGTTTTGGATATGAATGGTTGAATATGTGTTATGCTAAACAACATGGGCATTTTTTTGCATACTTTTTGTCATGAAAGGCATCATGATAATATATATGTAAAACCCATCAATAATATATATATATATATATATATTATATTATATTATATTTAAGACACAATAAAAGATATTTGGATTATGCTAATATAAAAATTATAAAGTTGTGTAAGGATATTTTTTAAAGTCTGTAGATTTTAAACCCCCTTACCCCTCCTAAATAAACACCACATCCCCTCTTTTCTTTTTTCCTTATGTTACTCTCTCTCTCTAGACTATTTCTCTTCACCCTTTATAAATCATGTAAGAAATCAAAGGTAAGTGAGTATATCTATGCATTTCCTTCACATTTTGTGTTATTAGGTTAATAAAGAAAGAAGGTTGGTTATAGAAGCGAATCTTTCTCGCAATCTTGGAGAAGTCAAGGTTTAATTAAATAAAGCTTGTTTTTTGTGTGTGTGTTTGAATGATTAAGGAATATCAAATCTTGGAGAAATTAGTGGTTTTCATGTGTAAATGTGGAATTGGGAAGTACATGAGCACAACACAGCAGTGTTGGAACCCATTTAGTCTAAGTACACGCCTAAGCAAAAGAACTTGGCCATGTAGTTTTTAACAAGTGAAACTTCTTTATTGCTTGAGAATTACATGGGGAGGAACATGCTCGTGTTTCCTACCCGTGTATAGTAGCATGCCCTCAACACATGGTTTTTTTTTTTTTTTCCTAGAGAGATATACGAGGAAACAACACACCCTATGTTCTCACTTGTGTTCTCTACACCTCTCACTAAAACATCGTATTTCATTACTTTTGATACTATATTTTCTCAATCATCAATATGATTAAAGTAGCTAAGTTTAGCTTAGTTAGGGCTTTAAGTAGTTGTTGTTACAATGTTTGACTAGGTTTGAAGGTAAGGAGAATCAGAATCATGTGATTAATGTAACATCGGGTACATGTTTATCTTGTATGCTATTCATATGTGCTAGGAATATAAATTGAATGAACTTAATAATTATCTTGTTTATTGCTCGTGCATGATTCAGCCTAAGGATCGAAGGTGGTAGGATCTTAAGAGCACTCGTTAATAGGTATGTAGTGGTGTCTCTTGTGGAGTTGCACATCGATGTGATGGCCAAAGGTGACAATTCTTAATAATAATTGAGAAAGTTTGAGTCGAAAGTAGCTACTCCCAACTTAGGATTATATCGAATGTGAGCATTGTCATGAGTACCATTATGCTAAGTGAGGGAATAAATTAAAAGGTAACTAAATTGATTGTTTGTGACATATGTGACATTAAATGTATGTGATACGATCATTGTTTGGCATTTGCATGTGTGTATGACATTTATGTACTGAGCATTAACTCACCCTCTTTGTGGGACCTTCTTTTTCAATTGTAGGAATGGATGATTATATAGTTTATAACGAGTTAGGCTTTGATTATGTGCAAGAAGAGGAAAGTGTGGAATATTTGTATTATTATGATGACTAAAAGTTTATAGAACGAGAACAATGGATGGACTTTCTCATGATGATGTTTGGGTTACATGTATTTGGAGATGAGACTTTAATTATTTCTTTTAGTCTTTGTTAATCAATTGTATATTGGAGATAGACTCTAAACCTTATGGTTAGATATGGTTTTAATAGTTTGTAGCATAGTAGGAGCCATCTTGGACTATAGTGCTATTAGGTTGTTCTATTTATCATGTGATGTATAAATTGTGGTTTAGACTGGATTCTATATACCACTCAGACATGTTGATGGTTAAATTATGCTATATAAGTTTAGCTAGTTATATAAGCATTTGTGGAATTTTAGATAAATTAAAAGTCTTAACATGTTATTATTTATTAATTACACATAGTGGATTGTAATATTCTAGGTTTTGGAATGTTATATTGTATTTTTTTAAAAATAAAAATCTTAAGTTAATGATATGATCCATAGAAGTTTATTGTCAAGGGCTAAGTAACTTACATAATTAAGTTCTCAAGAAATCCTCATATGGACATACTATAGCATTCTCCTAGACAATGATATGAATATTTTAATGTTTTTATAATGAATATTAGTTTTGAGCAAAATAAGTATGATAAATATGTATACTTGTAGACCATCTAATTATTGTCTTAAGTTAGATAATATGTTTATTATCTCAAAGAACTTAGACTCGCATCAATCATCTAAAGGTTAGTTCATTAATTATTGAGTTTGAGAAGAAGGTTTGGGCACATGATGAAAATTTAAGGTGTTAAGATTAATTCTAGAACAAGGCATATGTCATCCATAAGTCAACATGATCAAATCATATACACATCCATGTAAATATCAATATCATACACTCATAACAGTATATCATGGAGTTTTTACTTACCTAGGTCCCATCTTTGATTACTCATAGTAATCTTTGGGTAAATATGTGGGATGATTTTCTTCTCTTAAAAGTACAAAAAAATTACACTATTACATGCTACTCATGACTAATATCATCTTATCTAGTGTATTTTTAGTTATTTTAACTATTTTCTAAGCTAAATCCTATTTTTTGTACACATATCAAAATTATATTTAAATTCTGAAAATAAAATTTTTCTCACACAAGACTAGTCTAGTTTCATGAAGCTCACCTTGAGGATCGTGTTGATGGTCTTGGTTTGTGATTTGAAGGTCATACATGGAAGTTACGTTAGATTTTTTGTCGTGTTTTTGTTTTCCTTTCTTTTCTATTTCGTCTTCATCCTCTTTCTCTTCTCCTTATCTCTCTCTCACTTTCTGTCTTTTTGTTTGGCGATTTTGTGGATTCTAGAAGGCTCGGGTTCATTTCCCTTATATATCTAAGATAATTTTTTATTTATTGGGTTCATTCGTCTTGTGTGGTAATTTATGTAAATTTAGTAATTTTGATGTTTTAATATGAAATTTTACAACTAAGCTAATTAAATTATTCAAAGAGTAAATATTTACTCAGAATTTTTATTTGATTATCCTAATTTTATGATTTTGGTTTATTTTATCATTTATTCTAAAATTTTCTACGGTTCGTTTTCTTCGTGATTATTTCTTTTAATTTAAATTTACACAAAGTATAGTTAAGGCTTTTAATACAATCTTTTAACTATTCCGGTATCATATGTATTCAAATTTTGTAGATTTTATATTCTCCCCCCTTTAAAAGTTTTGTCCTCAAAACTTTAGAAACTTACTTGGATCTCTAAATTGTTGAGGGTACTTCTCATTCATCTCATCTTCTCTTTCCTAGGTAGCTTTTCATTCTAAATGTTGCTCCATTGTACTTTAACATATCTAATAGTCTTGTTGCACAATTCTCAAGTTTAAGTGTCGATAACTTGAATAGGATGTTCTTGATATGTCAACTTCGGCTGAATTGTCAAGATGACCATCTCGATTGCTCTATTGGGATCTGAGATGTGCTTTTGAAGCAATGACACATAGAAGATGTTGTGGATTCTTAATAACTAAGGAGGTAGAGCTAGTCAATAGGCCACTTTTCTAACCCTTTCTAAAATCTCATATAGCCCTACGTATCTAGAACTCAATTTTCCTTTTGTTCTAAATCTTCTTGTCCCTTTAATTGGCATTGCCTTCAGATAGATGTGTTCCCTTGGTAGAAACTCAACATCTCTTCTTTTTAAATCGGTCTAACTCTTTTGATGATCTTAAGTTTCCTTCATTCTTTATCTAATGGTGGCAACCTTGTTTATTGTTTATTGTAGTAAGTCTAGCTCAATTATACTTCGTTTGATCCCATCCCAATATAATCGAGATCTACACTTTCTTCCATGTAGGGCTTTGTAAGGAGCCAATGGCAAATGTCATATTCAACCAGTGGCAAATGTTGATCCCAGCTATATTTGAAATCTAATATGTAAGCTCTTAGCATATCTTCCAACGACTATATTGAATTACAATTTTGTCCCTAAAGCTTGTTGTAGACTTCTCTAGAATTTTGATACAAAACGTAGATCTTGATTAGATACTATACTGTATGGCACTCCATGGAGTCTTACAATCTCTCAAAGATAGATCCTAGCTAATTTATCTGTGGAGTAGGTCATATTAACAAGTAAGAAATGAGTAGATTTGGTTAGTCGGTCCAAAATTACCAATATAGCTTCATACCTAGCCCTTGTCCTTAGTAAAGCTATAACAAAGTCTATAGTATTTGTTCTCACTACCATTCTGGAATCGGTAATAGCTATAGTAGTCCTTCGGGTTTCTAATGTTTGACTTTAACCTGCTAGTAGATAGAACATTGAGAGATGAATTGTGATACATCCCTCTTCATGCCTTCTCACCAATAGCCCTTCTTAAGCTCTTGATACATCTTGGTTCCACCTAGATGTATTGTGTATCCAAAATTGTGGGCTTTGTCCATGATATATTTCTCAACTTTTAATATTTAGGCACACACCATCGACTTCTTAACGTCAAGACTCCGTCTTGAGCTACTTCATAGTCAATACTGACTCCTTGCTCTACTTTGTTTTGAAGGTCTGTTATCTTTGGGTCATTGAGCTACATCTCTTTTATTTTATCCAGGAGAGTAGGTTATACTTCCAAAGTTGCTGTTTATGCTTCCTCCTCATGCCATAAGAATTCAATCCTTAACTTCTCAAATTCTTGTATCAACTGTTGTTGTTTAGTTAATAGCACTACTACGTGGCCATGATTCTTTCAACTCAGAGCATCAGCTATGGCATTGGCTTTTTCTAGATGATAGTTGATACTAAGATTGTAGTCTTTGATGAGCTTGAGTCATCTTCTTTGCTGCATATTGAGCTCCTTTTGAGTAAATAGATATTTCAAGCTCTTGTGATCCATGTAGATTTCACATTTCTACCTATATAGGTAATGCCTCCATATCTTCAATGAAAATATGATTGCAGCTAGTTCCAGATCATGAGTAAGATAATTCCTTTTGTATGGTTTCAACTACCAGGAAGCATAAGCTATGATTTTCTTGTTTTGCATTAGAACACATCCTAATTTGTTTCGTGAAGCATCACTGTATACTTAAAAGGGTTCTTCTTAGTTGGGTAACGTTAAGATAAGAGCTAAGATCAATTGTTTCTTTAACTCTTAAAAGCTTCTCTTGTAGTTATTGGGTTAGTCTAGTCAACAACTTCAATATCTATGAAAAGTTCTTCATAAATCTTTTGTAGTATCCAACTAAACTAAGAAAACTTCTTACTTCTATAACCGTAGTGGGTTATTTCTAGTCGATTATGGCTTTTATCTTAGCTGGATCCACTGTTATGCCTTCACTGGATATAATATGCCCGAAGAGTGCCACTTAACTCATCTAGAACTTGCATTTGGACAAATTTACATATGATTGATGTTCCTTCAATAGTTCTAAGGCAATCCTCAGATGTTCTTCATGCTCTAGCTAAGTCTTAGAATAAATTAGAATATCATCGATGAAAACCACTATGAAATTATCCACAAATGGCTTGAAGATCTTGTTCATGAGGTCGATAAACGTAGCTACAACATTTGTTAACCTAAATAACATTACTAGAAATTTGTAATGACCATATCTCATTTGGAAGGTGGTCTTAGGTATGTTTCAACTGATGGAACTTGAATCGCAAATCTATTTGAGAGAAGACACTTGCTTTGCGTAGTTGATAGAACAAATCATCAATTTTAGGCAACGGATATCTGTTCTTGAGTCACTTTATTTAACTCTTGATAGTTGATACATAGTTGCATAGATTCATCATTCTTCTTAACGGGTAACATTGGAGCTCTCCAAAGTGGTACACTTGGGTGAATGAATCCCTTCTCTATTAATTCTTGTAATTGCTTCTTTAATTCATTCAACTCGATTGGGGCCATTTAGTAAGGTGCCTTTGAGATTGGTTTGGTACTAAGCTTTATTTCGATGGTAAAATCTATCTCTCTCGAAAGCAGTAGTCCTAGTAATTCTTTAGGAAATACCTCGAGGAATTCATTGATAATAGGTATTTTCTCCAATCTTGACAATTCCTTTTCTATCTCTACTATATTTATTAAACACATGCTCCAGTTTTCTAGATACTCTCCTCCTTCTTGTAATGCCTTAGCGAAAGCTTATAGATTTCTCTTTGCTTGTCTTTGATATATGATGGTCTCTGATCCTAGATTGTTAAATAACACTTCCTTATTCTTGTAGTCTACATTGGCAAAATGCCTTGATAACCATTCCATTCCCAAGATCGCTTCATAGCCTCTCATGGATAAAATGATCAAATCTGCAGGCATGTTTCTTCCTTATATCTCGATTGGGCATTCTTTCACTATCTCTTTAGTGATGGCTTTTTCTTTAGTAAGAGTAATAATCCTTAAGATCTTTAGAGAAGGTTGAGCTTCCAACTTTTTTCATTAAGCTACAGTCGAACTTATGAAAGAATGTGTAGCTTCTGTGTTGAAGAGAACCAAAGTCGGTTGAGTAGCGATTAAAATGGATCCTATTGATTACATAATACTCGATTAATTTATAATTTTTACCTACTTAGATCTTTTAATAGTAAATCTTTTATAATTCTTAACTCTTTTGATTAATCTCCTACTTAAGTTGCATATGTAAAATATTATATATGGGTGAGTCCAAACTTAACATATCCATTACAATATCTCCTTCATTCGTGTACTTTATAGCTGCCGATTCAATATCATGGTATTTTTTAAGCTCTTCCCTCGCTTAATCTCCTGCATCAGTGCCTTCAACAGCTTTGCCTGTTCCAAAACTCGGACCTTGTTTACTACTTTTGAGTATGTTTGTAGTTCAAACTCCATGATTCATTCCTACGTATCTATGTTTAGTCTGTTCATGAATAAATGTCATTTTAGTGCATCCAAATCTTTGTAAATGTCTGGAGAAAACTATTACAATTGATTAAACTCATTCTCGTATTGATCAATAGTCTTTGTGCCTTTCTTTAGCTAGAACAATTGTCCACTTAGCCATATCTTAATGCTCTCCGGGAAGTATTCTCTAAAAAATTCTTGTTGAAAGGTTTCCCATGAAATCGGTTGAGGCAAAGCCCTCTGTTTGGCATCCCACCACATCTTGGCTCTCATTTTTAACATGTATGATGCATAAGCTACTTTTTGGTGGTTTGCCACTTCATAGGCCGCAAATGATCTTTCCAATTATGCCATCCATTCTTCTACTGATATGTGAAACCCTAGGTATGTTATACCTAGAACCTCGACAATGCTAGTTGGTTTCAATTACCCCGAGGATCGTCTTGAATAAGCAATGCATAACTAGACCCTAATCAAACCCGTTGACTATAACTTAAGTTATCAATAGGTATTCCTAGTAATTCGGTTAAGAATTCTATGGAAAAGTTCTTTTGCAAAAGAACAAAAAGTGGATTTCGTTTTACTCATGAAAAATGTGTTTTTCATATATCAAAGATAAGATGTCCTCATGGCTAGCCCTTGCACGGCTTATATAGAGTTATACAAGGATATGGAAAGCTTAAGTTGCCTAATCTACTTGTTTCCTTATCCTCATGTAACCGAGTAGGCAACTAAATAATATAAATTATAAACCAAAACAATACAAAAAAATATAATAACAAACCCGCAAATTCCCTTTCCTATTTCGGTTTAATATATAATATTTCTTATTCTAGAACTTCAAATCCTTGCTTTTCTTCCATGGAAACATGAATTACATTAATAGCTATTGGTTTTCCTTTCGTGTAATTTGATTCCTTGGCTTATAGGTCCATACCCAGTCCTTATAGGGAATCATTCATCCTCTTTACTTTAGCTTAGGTCATCGGTCCTCTAATTCCTTGCAATGGATCTTAAGTCCTTGGTTCCGTCTTCTTAAGTGCTAGATGATCCTCATCATTCCCTCCTTCTTCAAAAAGATTCGTCCTCGAATCACCTGCATTATAAAAAGTAAGATCAGAAACATTACAATTGCACTTATATTACCGTAGTGACTCAACAAATCAATTTTGTAGGTGTTGTAATTGATGTGCTCCAAGACTTGGAAAAGTCCCTCTCCTTTAGGATGTAATTTAAGCTTTCGCTGCTCTACAAATCTTTCTTTTCTCAAATGCACCCAAATCCTTTCTCCTAGATGAAACATGGTTTTGATACGTCCCTTTGGTATTAGCCACTCTCGGATTGCATCCAATTTCTTTGCATCTACGGCTATGCCATTTGTACCTGTCACAAAGTTAAAAGAAAACACCATACTAGGTAACGAAAGGTTAATATCAGTATAAGTAAAATAAGCATCCATGTATATAAGTATAAGTAGTCGTTTCCTTGCCAACATTGCATTCTTAACCTCACTTTTTCCGGTAATTTTCTCTCCTCTCAATGTTTCATACTCTTTTCCCTCATAGCTCACTAGTGTTTGTCTCTCACTCTTTTCTTTTTTCTCTCCCTGCTCTTGCACACTCGTGTTTCGCTCTAAATTCTTTTGCCATCCGCATTTGATCCTCAATAGCTTCCCATGGTTTCCGTGGAATTAGAACCACCTTCCTTTTGTTTAGAACAAACGCATATTGGTTCTTGTACCCATCATACATCACCTTCCTATCAAACTGTCATGGTCACCCTAACAATATGTGGCTAGCCTGCATGGGTACCACATCACACATAACCTTATCTTTGTAGCTTCCTATGGAAAAGGCTATAAAAACCTGCTTGGTCACCTTAACCTCCCCGCATTCACTCAACCACTGTAATTGATATGGTCTAGAATGCTTCACTGCTTTCAACTGTACCTTTTCTACTAGCAAAGTGCTAGCAACATTAGTGCAGCTGCCACTATTGATTATCAAGCTACAGACTCTACCCTGCACATGATACCAAGGTTGTCAAAATCGCGATTTTACGTAGAATCGCGAAGGGGTCCGTAGAATCGAAACGTAAAAACGGAACGTAGAAACGTAAGTTTCTACAACCTATGTAAAATAACTTTCAAATATTATAAATTTACTTACAATAGTCATTAAAAAATATAATTAATAATAGAAATAAGGAAATTAAGTATTTATTTTAGCCATAAATTACAAATTTGCAATAAAAGTCATAATATAGATAATTGAGCATAAGTTGTATAATATAGATATTTTATTTCTAAAATGATAAATCATGTATAAAACTAGTTTCACCTAGTTCTATATACAAAAACTAAAAAATAATAGATAAAATTTAAAAATCAATTGTGACTTTAAAAAATTACTAATAAATAAAAATTGATAATGAAGATATACCATTAAAAAGGAGTAATATTAAAAAATGACTAAAAGTACATAATAAAGAAGATACTATAACAAGAAAACCTTCAAAATTATATATTACTAGGTAAAGTTATCTACCATTTATTTTATTTACTATTATAAAAATATTAGTTAAAATAAGAAAAGTTGCAGCAATCAAACACAAGTGCTTTAATACGAACATGATCACAAATAGGAATAAGAAGACTAATAATCGACGAACATAAACACAAAGACTTCAATGCAACGTAACACACTAACAAGAGATGAGTGATGACCGACAAACATGTCGGGGTATGACTTATATTTCCGCAGCGCCCCCTGGACGCCAAAGGACTTTTAACAATTAAGCCCACGATTGTTTATTAAAAGTTTAGGCTTGGATAAGAAAACACGAAGAAAAATGTTTTTGGAAGGAATAAGGGAAGAGCACGGCCGTGTATCAAGGAAACACGCCCACGGAAGCACACACAGTTTAACACATGGTTGAAGGCACGGCCGTGTGTTAAGCTTGGAAAATACTCAGAAGTACACACGGTTGAACATACGGTTGAAGGCACGGCCATGTGTTGAGCTTGAAAAATAAACAGAACAGAAGTACACACGGTTCCTGGCTCGCTTCTCCTCTCTCATCGCTTTTCACTGTCTCTCTTCAACATTCAGGAACAGCAGCAGCAGCAAGCCGGAAATTGCAAAGGATGTGCTGGGTTGCCGATTGGGTTGGGCTGGGTTACGATTGGGATAATTGTGTGGAATCGGTAAAAACGTACAGAATCGCGATTTTGAACGATTTTACTGTTCAAAATCGCGATTTTACTCCGATTTTGATCCTTTCCGATTTTGTATGCGAGTTAACTGGGATTGTATATATAAACTCGTAAAAACGTAGAATCGTACGAGTTGAAACGCGATTTTGACAACCTTGCATGATACCATGTATGAAAAATATGTTCATGCTAGATCCCCTCACAATCTTTCTGGGGTTGTACACTAAGCACTCTCCTCGTAACATACATCTCGCCACTCACGGGTCCTTGTAAGTCAACATCATCATACTCTTGCGATGGTGACTCCTCCTCCTCCTCCTTAGAGCTCACACTCTCTACATCCCCAATATCACTGATAATCATAGCCCTCTGATTTGGACATTGGGATGCAATGTGCCCAAATCCCTGACACATAAAACATTTAATATCTTTTGTCCTGGAAGGGGGTTTAGTGTCAATCTTTCCCTTAGGTACAACAATTGGATTCTTAGCCCTCATGTCCTCCTTAGGTTTTGAATCGATGGATTTTTTCTTCCAAGTGGACTTCCATGGAGCTTTGGAAGTCAAGTCAGTCCTCTGCTCAATCTTGTATTTTAACCGCCGCTCTACTTTAATAGCTCTATACAGCAACTCTTCCATATCTAAGTAATGGTGAAGATCTACTACATCGGTTATCTCTCAATTAAACCTGTTGATGAATCTAGCCATGCTGGCATCATCCTCCTCCTCAATTCTCACCCTAATCATGACCATCTCCAACTCTTTGTAATATCTTCTACATTGTTATTCCCCTGAGTCAACCCTTGGACTTTCCTAAGTAAGTCTCTATGGTAGTGACTAGGAATAAAATGCTTTTGCATGATAGTTTTCATCTCCTCCCAAGTGCTAACAGGTTACTCTTCATACTTGTGCCTATTACCCACCAACTGATCCCACCATACATTAGCGTAATTTGAAAACTCTACTGCAGCCAGTTTTATCTTTGTCTTCTCAGTGTAGTTGTGACATTCAAACACATGATCCATCTTCCTCTCCCACTCTAAATACAACTCTAGACCATTCTTTCCTTGAAAGGTTGGGATTTTCAACTTAATACTTCTTAAATTACTATCACGCCTCTAAATACTTCCCTTATCCCTCACGTATTGGTAATATCTAAAATCAGACTCTTCACCTTCTTCTATCCTAATGCCTCCCCTATTTTGTCTACCTACTCCTCGCCTGATAGTGGTACTGCGAAACAATTCCCTACTCCTTTCCATCCTATCCATCATTCCATGAATCTGCTCTAGTTCACCCATTAGGATCCTCTTCATCTTCTTCATCAATTCCTTAAACATCACTCGACTTTCTCCTCCATTATTGTTCTGTCTCGTTATAATTCTAAAATTTGCAGCAAGTTACAATCACAATTACAAGAAATATATAAGTATGTTCCTCATACCCACTTGTGTATTGCTCATAAATGATATGCTCACAATTCAACTCGTGTATATCTCTCACAAAATATGATCTCACCACTTGCTTTTTGTAATTCTTTTGCTAGGAACTTAATTTAGAACTCCTAAACTCAAATTACTAAGTCAACTCAATTGATTACTATTTGGCTTAAGTCACGTGAATGAAGGAATACTAACTACACAATCTAATTGATATGGAAAAGATTTACCACTAAATAGATATGTAATTAAAGATTACTTTTACACAAAAGGAAATAAATCACTATGGAACCGATAGTTCAAGGGATATGTATAATTCGGATTCCAAACATAGACAATCAAGGATATGTTACGGTAGGAATTGGAAACAATTGATATGGAAAGTAAATTGAATCAATAAACTATCTTGTAATTTTGGCAATTGCAATTCTTTCAAGGCCGAATTCTAATTTTTTTTTTGAATGCCGGTTCTTGATTCTTTTTTTTTTTCCAACCGAATTGATTTTTTTTTTATAGAACTATGAATTGAACACAATTGATTGTTCAATTGAGAACCCTAGATGCCATCGGCCCTAATAGATTGTGAATATTGAGCAAGAATGAATTTTTTTTATATAACTTCTATTTATGAATATGGAAAAGACAACAAATGACTATAGAAAAGAACAACAAACAAATTAAAGAAAAGGATAGAATTTTCTTGATTCAAGAAGTCGAAGCTTTGATACCAAATGATGCGTGAAACCCTAGGTATGTTAAACCTAGAACCCTGACGATGCTAGTTATTTTCAATTATCCTGAGGATCGTCTTGAATAAACGATAAGTAACTAGACCCCAATCAAACCCATTGACTGTAGCCTAAGTTATCAATAGGAATTCCTAGTAATTTGGTTAAGAATTCTATGGAAAAGTTCTTTTGCAAAAGAACAAAAAGTGGTTTTCGTTGTACTCACAAAAAATGTATTTTTCATATATCAAAGATAAGATGTCCTCATGGTCGGCCCTTGCACGACTTATATAGAGTCATACAAGAATATGGAAAACCTAAGTTGCCTAATCTATTTGTTTCCTTATCCTCATGTAACCTAGTAGGCAACTAAATAATATAAATTACAAACCAAAACAATACTAAAAAATATAACAACAAACCCGCAAATTCCCTTTCCTATTTCGGTTTAATATATAATATTTCTTATTCTAGAAATTCAAATCCTTGCTTTTCTTCCATAGAAACATGAATTACATTAATAGGTGTTGCTTTTCTTTTCATGTAATTTGATTCCTTGGCTTGTAGGTCCATACCTAGTCCTTATAGGGCATCATTCATCCTCTTTACTTTAGCTCGGGTCATTGGTCCTCTAATTCTTTGCAATGGATCTTAAGTCCTTGGTTTTGTCTTCTTAAGTGCTAGATGATCCTCATCATCTGCTTCCTCAAGTTTTCCATATGACCCATCAAAGTACCTATTTGATTGGATGAAATATGGAAATATGCTCCTTTGAACTTGACCAACTCTTCCCTTGCCATATCTTTGTTGACCTTCCAAATGAGGTACATGAGTAGCTAGAATAGTGGAGTTGGTGGTGGCACTTGTGGTTGTTGAAGAGTGATTACAGGTGGTACTGGCTGTGATTGAGGTGGCGAAGGGACTGATTGTAATGGAGGTTGACCTCTTGGCATTAGATGTTAGATTAGCAAGGCCTGTTGCTTGGCCAATTGTTGGACTATTACTTCTAACCTTGTCATATGTTTCTCCCCACTTCCTTCTCCATTGGAAGGGGCTTCAGCTACACTTCTTCGTCTTGGCCTAGTCGCCTTACCTAACATCCTAAGTTGTAACTTTAGATTCGCTTATGATACCGGGGGTGGAGTTCTTGCTTGGGAAGTTTCATCTGTATCTCTATATCTAGAAGGCGTTGTTGTCCTTTATCCCCTGCTAGTATTTCCACTGTAATTTATTAATGCAACATACAAAATATGTTAAGACATTTCGAATGATATATATATCAATAATGATACAAATATCAATAATAGTCATATAACACATTTGTATCATTACATTAAGATCCAAAATATGTAAGGGTTACCATATTTCATATATATTTTTCTAAAATTTTTACATCTTTCATATTCTTAACTTATATATACATTAGCTTGGAAGAGTTTATATTACACTACAAAAATTTCCTTTCCCACATTCCTCTATTCCTTATATACATCGTTCCTTCCTAAAAATTGATCTAATTTCATCCTTATATCCTTAAGCGATGTCTTCTGATTCTTCACTCGTGTCCTCGTCACTTTCACCTATTTTTTCTTTTCCTTCTTCCTCTTCCTCTTCCTCTTCCTCCTCCTCCTCCTCCTCCTCTTCTTCTTCTTCTTCTTCTTCTTCTTCTAGGGAGTTTAAGGCTATGCTCTTGTTTTCTAGAGCGCCCTATAAATAAGAAATTTTTTCGGGAAATGGATCCTCTTCCGGATCTTCCTCCTCCCTATCCTCCCATAGTTCAGGTTCTACCACAAATATGTCTCCTTGGTCTACAATCTTGAACTTGCTATGCTTGATATAGTCCATAATATCTTAATAGTCTTCTAAGTATAATAACCTTCAGTTAACTCTCAGCTTCCAATCATAAATCCCTCTCTTATATGTTCGTGAATTTCTTCTAGACTTAATTAAAGGGGTTAGGACTTCTTGGGGATACCCCATTCCTAGATTGAATTGAGCCACAAATAGTATTTCAGGTGGCTCCTCCTCCATCCCCATCATTATCGCAAACCAAGCTTCTATAGTAGGTATGGCAATATACCTACTATACCTATCTCCAAGATCCTTACTTAACTTATCCAACTAAATCTGTCACTGTTCGATCAATTTGATTCTCCAATCTTTTATTAATTCATCCATCGTTCTATAAAGTGAGAAGTGCTCATATTGATCTTGCAGTGTCTGCATCCTCAATCTATAATTTATCAAGTCATCTTCATGTTGCATGTAACATGTATTCCACCTTTAATCAAAACGCCTATGCATTGCTTGGATTTTGTTCAATATGAAAAATTTCCATAAGTTATAAGTTATTTTTTTTCATCCCTAAGTTCTACCTACTCTCCCTAATAAGGTAGGTTTTTCCTATCTATAGAGTTGCCAAGTCAATCTCTTAAGATATTGACTCTTAACCTAACTTATCTCTAATTTACATCTTACCTTAAGCTTAAACTTTCACTTTGATACCACCAAAAGTTATCACACCTCACAGGGTATCTAATTTGTGATAACCCACTATGATTGCTCGGCCTTTACTAAGTAATCACTAAGCACTCAAACCAAAATAATTCAACCTATTAAATCATAACAATTAACAATTTGAATGCTTCTAGCATTCCATCATCTCAAATAAAACCCATTTCGTATTAAACAAAAGCAGTATATATGTCTCAAAAGAGGGCCTCATCTAGGTCCTATACAAAATAAATACAACTAAGATCCCTTTGAATCAGAGTAAATATTTACAAATCTTCAATTGTTTGAAATTATCAAATTCTACAAGATACACTTGCTATTTGTAAAGTCCCAAAAATTTTGAAAAACTATATGAAAATTTAAAGAAAATAAATAGAATAATAAATACTTCTAGATTGGGGTAGCGAGATAAACAATTTCGTAATATTAAAAACTTTGAGAAATGTATGATAAAAATTCAAATGTTGCGACGCATAAATATTATCTCAATAAATTTGCATTAATAATAGGTTTTAAAAATTAAACAATTAGAAGAATAAATTCTCCGAAATGTAATTTTCAAAAAATACTAGGTTAAATAATGTAATTGATTTAAATTATAGACTTAGGAATTTGAAATGAAAATTAAAGTAAATATTTATGTTTGGAGTAATCAAATTAACTTAGACGTAAGTTTTTGTAATAAAATGCTAAAAAATATGAAATATAAAGATATTTTGTACGTGAGAAGAATATTGAAATAGAGACATTACAATATAAATATAATATAATATAATATAATATAATATAATATATATATATATATATATATATATATATATATATATATATATATATATATACACACACACACACAGAGAGCTAAGAAAAAAATTTTCAATTTGTTGCAACGTCCTCTCTCCAGACATAATGTGAGGTGACGGCAGCAAGTGGCGTAGCAACAGCAGCTCTAGCCATCTTGCCTTACCCCTCTCCCTGTTTCCTTTTGTTTTCCTTTTTCTTCTTCTTCTTCTTCTTCTTCCTCTCTTCTTCCTCTTCGTCCTTCTCTCGGGTCACGGCTCCCACGCCTTCCCTTATCTTGCGCCTTCCCTCGTTCGCCCTCCGGTCACTCTCTCTTCTCTTCTTGTTTCTCTTCCTTCCCTTCTCAGCCAGCCACCGTACTCCTCCCTCTCTCTCGCCTGGTTTCTCATGTGCTTGAGATCTGAAGAAGTAGTGGTTGATTGATCGAACAAGGAAGACGACAATGACCCAAACGACAACAACCCTAACTGCAATGACAACAACAAACTCCTTTAGGGAGCTTGGTTGAGGTACGTTTTGATTTTGTGAAGTTTCAAAGGAGGAAGAGGAGAGGGACAGTATGAACAACAGCATCAACTGTGACAGCAATGACAACCACAATGAACCGCAGCAACAATGACAGCGATGACGACGGTAGTAGCACCCAGCCGAAGGAGAAGAGCGGAGATGTGTGTGTGTAGATATGGTGTTCGATGTTTGGGTGTGTGGGTGTGTGAGGAAGGGGGACAACGACCGACAACCACCCAACGACGACAGTAGCGACGACAACCACGGCCGTAACAATAGCATCAATAGCGGTAATGGCAACACCAACCATGGCAGCAGCAACGACCACAATCCTAATAGCAACAGCAACAATGATCCCAACGACAGCAGTAACGACGACTCCAACAGCGGCACCAACCACGACCATAATGACAACAACAACAGCAACAACGGCAACATCCATAAAAATAGCGGCAGAAACAACGACCACAATGACGGTAACGACGATAGCAACGTCTAAGCCTCCATGGTGATCTAGTCTTCAGTGTAAGTGGATGACGGACCGGCGAAAGAGGGAGGGTTACGAGGTGCCGCGATGTGTTTGTATGTGCATAAGGTGGAGGAGTCGTCCTGTTGCAACTCTGTGTGTGTATGTGAAGGGGAAGAAGGAGCCGAGTGTATAGTGTGTGTAAGGATGTGTGTATGTGACGGTGGGTGGTGTGTATGTAAGTGTGTGTTGTGGTGTGCAGAATGTAGGAGGATATATGTGTGTAGTGATGCGTGATGTGTGTAAGGATGTGTGAATATGTGTGGGAAAGGATGAGGCAAGTGTGTAGGTGTGTGAGTATGTAAGTATGTGTGTTGAAATGGTGTGTGGTGCGGATATGTGTGCGTGGATACGGAAGGTGGGCGTGATGTATGTGGAGAGGTGTGTATGTGTGCGAGTGATGATGTGTGGTATATGTAGGGATATATGTATATACGGGTGATGGTGTGTGATGTATGCGGAATGTGTGTGTGTAGGATGATATGTGGTGTGTGCGAAGGGAGTGTATGTATATGGATGGTGTGCGGTGTGTGCAGCATGTGTGTGTATATAGGTGTGTGGAGTATGTGTATAGGTGTATGGAAGATGTGGGATGTGTGGAGTATGTGGTATGTGTATATATGTATGGAAGGCGTGTGGTGTGTGGGTATGTGTATATGTGTATGGAAGGAGTGGTGTGTGTGTGGGTATGTACGTATGTGTATGGTATGGTGGTGTGTATGTATGTGTAGGTGTGTGCGGAGTGTGTATGTGTATAGATGGGAGTGTGTTGGTGTATGTGCGTGGTGTGGGTGTAAGGTGTGTAAGTGGGGTTTGGTGTAAAGGAGATAAGAAGTAGAAAAAGGGAAAAGAGTCGAGTTGCGAAATGAAGGAGAAGAAAAGGAAAAACATGAAGGATCAGAAGGGAAGATTTGGAATATACACATGCATAAGTGTGGGTTAGAGAAGAGTGAAGAAGAATGAGAAGAAGAAGTAGGAAATTGGAGAAGTCCAAGGGGTTAAAGGGAGCTTGGCAAGGAAACTAAAGGAAAGTTATGGTAAGGGAGTTAAAAGGGAAGAAAAAAATAAGGAAAAGGGAAAAGGAAAGTTGAAAGAAGGACAAAGTGAGAATTGAAGATGGAAAAAGGGTGAGGAAAGGAGAGGAAGAGTCGAGAAAATAAAGACAAAGAGATATTGATCTTGTGTATGTACATAGGTGAAGCTTGTGTGTACGTATGAATATAACGTTATTACGATGGAGGTGGGTTTGTATGTGTATAAAGAGTAGTTGATGTATGTATGGTAATGGAAGCGTGAGTGAGGATGAAAACTAGTAGAAAGGGCGGGAAACTCTGTAGGTAGAGACTTCACGCCTTGCCATCGAACGCAAGATGAGTAGAGTACACATATCAAATGCTAGGAACTACTAAAGTTAGGTGGAGATGTGGCCTTTCTATGATTAGGTTGAGGAAGCATCGCAGAAGGACACTGATTTCAAGAGGAACGCAAAGGGGTTACCTGCTGGAATTGCTTGACTCCGGCTAGGACTACGACGACCCTAAACAAATGAGTGGGAAACTTAATGATATGCTACGATGTTGTGTTGTATGTTGATTGCTATGCATGTGGAATTGTTGTTTGTTGTGTTTGCAATTTAATGTGATTATTGCCGAGTTGAGTTATAGTGGGGATTAATGAGTTAGGAAAGAAGTCATAAAGAGTATAGAGGATGGCATGGTTTGAGAGTTTAGATGTCGTTACCTTAATGATAGCCCCTAGTGCCATATTGCTAATACTATTACCATAAGCCTAACCCATCATTCAAAATTGTTTTCTTCAAATCAAACCAAAATATAGAAACCTAGCTTTTCCTTCTATAGCTACCAAGTAGGTACTTAGTTGGAATAAGAGATATAAATGTCATTATGTATACATGTCAGAGTTAGTTCCTGAATGTGTACATATACCTAGGAAAACTTATTTTCCTATTATATCTACACAATACACTTATGAACCCAATCATATAAATCATGAGTGAAGTCTTGATTTTACAACTCAATGATCGTAGTTTCTTACCCTCTTAAGTACATAAGGAAAAGTGTTTAGAAAATTATCCTTAATTAAAGATGTGTTCCGAACATATATATATATATGTGTGTGTGTGTGTGTGTGTGTGTGTGTGTGTGTGTAGATATATATATATATTATACACAAATGTCTTGAGGACATCAAAAAGGAAATACGAGACGACCTTGTTGGCTTTTGAAAGTGAGAATGATAGAGAACTTGAAAAGTGTGACGACACAGAAGTGCCAGAGATAATGATTGTAAATCAACCTCGAGTGGTTGGTTTGACATTTAAGACAAATGACACAGAGGTATCAGATATGATGATTGTAAATCAACCCGAGTGGCTGGTTTGACATTTAAGAGAAATGGCACAGAGAGGTGCCGAGTTAATTTAACCTGTTGTAAGGCTAGATAAGTCTACATCCGCAGGGTATGGGTTCAGTGTTTATTTTGTGTGATAAGAAAGGCATGATCTTTGTTGTTGTGGTAAGTGTGAGATGAAATGCTTGATAGTTGCTTCATTGACTTGAATGAGAATTGATTGTGATTGTATATGTTGTTTGATCACTTTAAATAAATGAATTAAGGAAGTGGACTTGATTAAAATTAGACATACATTTCCATGAGACATTGCATGAGATTGAAGGCTATCACTACTACAGGGGTCGCCGAGGTAATCAAGAGGATTACTATTCTACTAAGTGCGAACTAAGTGATTAAGGGATTGTCGCGCCTTAACGGTTCCGAGCCGGTCAGTCCTTGAGGGTTTTACTCCGTCTAGTGCAGAGAGGCACAAGAGCGTTCACTATTGAGTTAAAAAAATAGCATAATTAACAAAGTGATAAGATAAATAAATTGGGTAATGACTTAGGCATTGATGGTGGCTTCAGAATCCCCAACCCAAGGTCAAAGATGGCGTAAACCCTAGATTTCACATCAGTTACCAAAAGAACACATGAGATGCTACATTCATATGGTTACTCATGCATAGCATATGTTTTGATAACTTAATTTGATATTGCTTGTGTGTATGTAGCATTAAAAGTGTTACCATCTTATTCACAGAGCCATAATGTGCTCACCCCACCAGAGACCCTTTTTGCAGGTGGCGATTATGAAAGCTTGGGATAGGATAAGATGTGAAGTGTCGAGATTTTTGGAAGACCAGAATAACAAAGTAAGAATTATGAAGGATATATTACTTAGATGAAATGTTAGAACCCCTATGTCAATAGCATTTTGAATTTGAGAAACTTAGGATTTATTCTATTTTACTGATTGATAGGGGATACTGATTCTTTGCAATTATGGTTGACCGTGGGATACATGATCCATAGTTATATTTTATTATCCAATGATATGTACTATGATTAGTTGTAAATGCAATTATTTATTTAGAGTCTTACGATCTTTAACTCGTAAGACGATCATCACGTAACGGGTGCACACGTATCATGATGATTTTAGTGGAGACTTCTAGGCCCCCTTTCGAGACGTGACACTATCTCTCCATCTTGCTTCTTTTTCCTAGAGTTTTTGCAACAATTGTATGTACATGGGTGCAATGCCCCATAAGGTAGTTTAGGTAATTGCATCCTGTATAGCAAAGTTTGTAGGAAGGTGAGTTAATAGCTTAATGAGATAAGAGTGTAATCTCTCAATACTTTTTACATGCATAAGCAATTTCAAACAAGTTTTTACATCATATGCTATGCATGACCAATCATATGAATGCAACATCGCACACAACCTTCTAGTAACTGGCATGAAGTTTAGGGTTTATACTCCTCTTGACCTTAGGCTTGGGATTTACATCACTACCATCAATGCTTAGGTCCCAAACCCAATTAATTAGTCTTATCTCTTTATTAGAGATTGTCTCTTAATTATAATGTCATAAACGCAGGTGTAATTAGCACACCGAGTAATAAACACCCTTAAGGACAGACTAGACTTAGAATCGTCAAAGCGCGATAATTTCTTAATCACTTAGTTCACTCTTGATAGAACAATAATCTTCCGATTACTTCCGATATGCCCTATAGGAGTGATGACCTTCGATCATGCAATGCCTTGTGCAATGCATGTCAATTTTTATTTAAGTCAAATAATTAATTTAATATTTTGCAGTGATCACACAAGATACAATCACTCCAATAGCAAAATACGGAAAGCATCAAACATTTATAGGCTCGAAATGGCACACTTAGAATCACATTTCAAGCAAGACAGATCAAAGGAATTTCGGATTTTATCCGAAATTGTTAACCTTTATTTTACCTTTTTCTCTTATATATATATGTGTGTATGTGCGCGCGCGCGCGTGTTTATTTCCATTAACCAAAATGTCACTCTTTTTCTTTATATATATATATATATATATATAACAAATAATTTCCCACGTCCACTATTCCTCTTCTTTCTTCGTTATCTCGTCGAATTTCTATTCCATCGTCGAAATTCCAATGCTCGTTAGACTTTTTAGCTCACGCACAAGGTCCACACACTCGCAATAGCCGACAACAATTTGAATCCCACACACGCAGTAGCAACTAGCCACTGGACACACACATGTAAGCAGTCCCTACGCAACCAACAGCCACTCCCCTTCCACATACGCTCCTGCACCTTGCACGACACATACAAAGACGCCTCACCCACACCTAAACACTTGGCACTTCACGAAAATGTAGATATGCTCACACGCACCATCACAATTACACATACACACATGTTAACTACATAGACACACACCATATCTGCACATATAAACACCTGTCTTGCTGCATACACACACTTCCTCAATCCTATACGCAATACTCTAGATCAACTCACGCCCAAACCAGCGTACCCCTTTCCCTTCATGCACATACACATGGACACAAATTCATCACATGCACAAACACACATTCACACACTAGCACATGCATCCACGTCTCCCTTTCTTTTCACGCATACACTCCCATCTCTGGGTGTCTTCCATGATTTCCACCTATACATACGCTACTCCCACCCATGTACATACACAACCCCATTTGCGCACTACTCCATACACACATATATAAATTCATCATACTTGCACACCAAACGGAGACCACAACAGCAGTTAAGCTAAAAAAAATATGACTATAGCAGCACCTTATTTCTACAAGCACATACACTTCCTTTCCAACAAGCCACACCTACACGGTCACATCTCACTTTGATTTCCATGGGTACACACACACACGGTTTCCACCAGAACACACCTACTCACAACATATAAATATACATATTCATATAATTCCAGAACAAGGCATTTGTCATCCATAAGTCAACATGATCAAATCATATACATATCTACATAAATATCAACATCATACACCCATAACAGTGTATCATATACACTGAAGTTCTTACTCACCTGGGTCTTATCTTTAATTACTCGTAGTAATCTTCAGATAAATATGCGAGATAATTTTTTTCTCCTAAAAACACAAGAAAATCATACTATTACATACTACTCATGACTAATATTATCATATCTAATGTATTTATAGTTATTTTAACTATTTTCTAAGTTAAATTCTATTTTTTATACACATATCAAAATTGTATTTAAATTCTGAAAAAAAAAAATTTCCCCGCATAAAACTAGTTTAGTTTCATAGAGCTCATCTCAAGGATCATGTTGGTGGTATCGATTTGTGATTTGGAGGTCATACATGGAAGTTATGTTGGACTTTGGGTTGTGTTTTCCTTTTCCTTTCTTTTTTGTTTTGTCTTTGTCCTTTGTCTCGTCTTTATCTCTCTCTCACTTTTTGTCTTTTAATTTGGTGATTTCATGGATTCTGGAAGGCTCGGGTTCATTTCCCTTATATGTCTAAGATAATTTTTTATTTACTGGGTTCGTTCGTCTCGTGTGATAATTTACGTAAATTTAGTAATTTTGGTATTTTAATAAGAAATTTTGTTGTTATGTTCTCTTTGAAATATTTTGATGATAACAAAATGTGCTAAATATTTTTAATTGAAGAAAAGCTATATTGTTTTTAATTACTCAAAAAATAAACTAGAAGGTGTTCATTATGTAGAATAATATGAACTTAAAAGATAAGTCAGAAGGTGTTCGTTATGAAGAATAATATGAACTCAGAAGATAAGTCAAAAGGTATTGTTGTTACAAGTTCGTATGAATAAAACAACTTCATGTATAAATTTAAATTGGATAACTATTAATTTCAAAGACCCAGCTCTACTTATTGAATATATTTGAGTAATATGTTCAATTCATTTCACTAAAGTAGGACAAATATCCTTGAGGATCTAAGTGATTAATTTTGGAATTAAGAAATTTAGTTAAGTTGTGATAAATTCATGATCAATTTCGTATATTTGGTTATGCTATAAGAAGATCAGTATTAAAAGAATTATAATAGATATTTTAAATATCACATATTTTCAAAATTCAAATTTAAATTAAAGGATAAGAGAGAGTTGTTGTAATCTCTCAAATTTGTTTTGGAATAGTGGAACGATACTAGTGTGGAAGACTGAATTCCCAATAGCAGAGTTAGAAGAGAGGATTGACGCTTAAAGTGGAATCTCTATAAATAGCTTGCTCGATTCTTTTCACTCTATCTTTTATTTTCTGTTTTATAATAGCTTGTAATTGTTTATAAATACTTGTTTTCATGCCATAATTAAATTGAGTAGTCAAAAGGGTTGTTTTTAACTAGCAAAAATTTAAAAAAATTTAGCAAGTAATCAATTCACCCCTCCTATCTCAATTACTTAATTTGAGACCAATATTTACAACTAAGCAAATTAAATTATTCGAAGCATTAATATTTACTTAGAATTTTTATTTGACTATTCTAAGTCTATGATTTTAATTTATTTTAATTTTTTTTTTACAGTTCGCTTTTTGCATAATTATTTCTTTAAATTTAAATTTACTCATAGTATAGTTAATGCTTTTAATACAATCTCTTAACTATTCTGATGTTATATGTATTCAAATTTTGTGGATTTTACAATATAAACCATGTCTAATACACTACAACTAACAAGCACCAATATTTGGGAAAAACACAACATTATAAACAATTATAACTCAAATATTCTAAGGTTTTCTGAAATAATGAAAAACAACAAAATGAAGAAAAAACTTTATTTACTAATAAAAAGTACCAAAGTGTGTCTTAATCAAGCTTTTTGTTAAAAAAAATCGAAAGATTCCAACGATTTTGGTGAGCTGAGTTGATGATCCTTATAGATCTACAATCTTCTTTTGTTTTAACATGCGTAAGTAAGTTTACTGTTGTGTATGAAGGGAGGTGTTCTATGTGAGTGTGAATCAGTGATGTTGTTCTGGTTCATTTGTGTATAAAAAAATAAGTGTATTGTCCACCGTGACATGTCATGTTCATGTGGATAAAAACAAACTATTTTGTATGGGTCTCTCTATGTGTGCAGATAAAATTATTAATGTGTTATGGCATGTGAACAAACTATGGTATGGGTCTTTCTGTGTGCATGTAATAGAATTATTAAATGATAGGGTGACTTTGTAAAAATTATTTGTAATAAATTATTTGGATTGTATATTGAAGGAGTGTATTTGGTGTGCACCTTTAAGCAAATACTTGAAGGCGAACATTGGGTTTGTACTTTTACTACTTAGTTTTATAATATCTTTCTTAAATACTCTATTTTGTGATTAATTTTTAAAAATTATATTATTTAAGTAGATTTATCCGAGAATGAGACAAAGCCTGTTTTCAGCACATTCGAACAGGGTCCATCTTCCAACCATTAAGTGTATCCTGTTTTTCATGCTTGTTCTTCCTCCTGCCATGATTACAGTAGATTGTGTTGTGTCTTCACGATGACGTGTTGCATGATTCGCAAAATTATATAGAAAGGAGCGGCATTGGATATAGTTTTCTGTGTATTTTCCACATATATGCTTCTATTAAGGAGCAAAAGGGGGTTCTGTATTATTTAACAATTGAACGTGCTAAAAATAAGTTACACGTATACATTGGTAAATACAACTAGAAATTTAATTCACTGCAATTTTTTATACTAACTTAGAAATACTTATAGGTGATTAGTGCCATATTTACTAAGCTATCAAATGGCTGGGAGGCCCTAAGTCAATTTGGGTAAATAACAATTTTTGAACTTACATTGACCTTCTAACTTTTTAAAAGATAGCAACCCTAGACCCATTGTAATAGCTATGGGACCTAACTTTTTACATGTAGACCTCCTATATGTATTTTCCTATTGATGTGTAAAATTAATTCAGTATATTTAATTAGTTAATATTAAAAAAATGTAGAAAAATTAAAGAAAAAAGAAAATGAGTGCAAATTTTTTTAAAAAAGAAAGAGGATACCAGTTTCTTTATCTACAACAAAATAATTTCTATATTAGTTAATGCATAAATATCATCCGTTTATTGTATTGCCTTGGAATCATAGTCAAATTACATGATACAAATTGAATTTCTTATCCTACGAAATTTTGAAAGGAGAAATCATCGATTCTCCTTGACTGTAGCTAATCATGCGATCATGCAACCTTGGCCAAGAGAGAAATCTATCGATATTAAAAATTTTGCTTATCATTATTTGCTTATGTTGTCCTCGCAGATATTTCGCTCAAGAGAAATCTACGAAATAGTCACATCCTCCACTGGTGCAACTCTCACAAAGGCGGTGATAGTCCATCTGAACGTGACAGTCAGTACCATGATAACAAGGAGCATATTGTGTTAAATCTAGTGAATTATAGTGTAGCATAGTATACATACATATTCTATCTATTTGCCAGGTGTAGTAGAGTAGTATTACAAATACCTTTTGTGTAACAGACTTAACTAACATATTCAAGAATACATACATTTGGCATTTTCATTTTGTTTTCCTCTAGAGTTACTCTATTTCGTTCTTCCTCCATTGATAACAGTAGAAAAACATTTCATCGTATGAATTGCATTGATGGACTAAGAGTGATTATATGATAAGATGTTGACTTTTGAATTCAATGACCAAGGAATTATCTGAGGGTCTTATGTATGCTAAGTCTGCAAAAGAATTGTGGGATGATCTTGTGGAAAGGTTTAGAATCACAAATGGATCCCTATTATTCCAACTTCAATACAAAATTGTGAACATCAAACAAAGAGGCTTGACTATTATAGTTTATTACAATAAACTAAAAATGCTATGAGATGAACTAAGTAATATAAATGCAATTCCAGTTTGTACTTGTGGAGCTTTTGAACAATGTGATTGCAATTTAATTGACAAGTTTTAGGATATGGAAAATAGAAACAGATTGATTCAATTTCTCATGGGACTTAATGATACTTATTAGCATGATGGAAATCAGATCTTTTCAATGGATCCATTTCCTAATATTAGTAAAGCATACTACTTGGTCTATTAATTGAAAAGCAAAAATAGCTAAGTGGTTTGACAATTGGAGGAGATGAAATGGCTGTCTGTGTTATTCGTAGTCAACAGTAGCAAAGAGGCTTTGGGAATGATAGAAAAGATAAGAGGAGTAGATCAGGGAACAAGTTATAATGTACTCATTGTAGAAAATTTAATCATACTATTGATCATTGTTTAGAAATTATAGGATTTCCAGATTCGTGTTCTTCTAGCAATCATGATGTAGATGAGACACCTAATTATCTACATATTGCAACTTCTTCACACCATATGTCTTTAGCATTGTTACATAATAGACTAGGACATATTTCCTTTTCAAGAATGTAACATATTCCTAGTGGTAAGAATCTAAATACTTCAGATTTCACTTGTAATACTTGTCATCTTGCTAAATTTCATCATTTACCATTTTCTTCTAGTTCAAGTAGTTCATTATGTGCTTTTGATCTGATTTATATTGATTTATGGGGGCTTTACAATATACCATCCATCTTGGGAGAAAATTTTTTTCTCACTATAGTAGATGATAAAACATGAAGTACTTGGACTTATTTGATTAAACATAAGTTAGATGCTTTTCATGTGCTATCCAATTTCCTTGCTTGTGTCAAAACTCAATTTCAAACCATTCTAAAAATAATTCGCTTAGATAATGGAAGTGAATTTGTTTCTAGAGAATGTCAAAAACTATTTCAAAATAATGGAATTATCCATCAAAAGAGTATCATTTACACTCCCCAACAAAATGGGATTGTTGAATGAAAGCATTAACACCTTTTAGACATTGTTAGAGCACTACGAATACATGTTAATTTACCAAAAAGATTTTGGGGAAAATGTATTCTAGCTACTACAACCCTCATTTACTAGATGCCAATTCAAAACCTTGATTGGAAAAGTCCTTTCCAATTACACTATAACAAACTCCCAACATATACCAATCTCAAAACCATTAGATGTTTATGCTTTGCATCTATTTTAGCACATTTTTGAGATAGGTTTGATCCTTGAGGTAGATGTTGTGTATTTTTAGGATACCCACCAAATCAAAAGGGATACAAACTTTATGATCTAGAGACTAAGCGCATTTGTGTTAGTAAGGATGTGTTGTTTTATGAACACATATTTCCCTTTACTGATACGGAATTTTCTACCCCATCATCATCTTCAATTCCGGTTTCTTCTACACCCCTTTTTGCCCATCATACTCATGGTTTTAACTACAATTCACCTAACCCAGTTATTTCCCCTGCTTCAACTGAGTTACATAAGACCATTCCTCTTCGCAGATCACAAAGAACACGGAAACTATCTCATTGGTTAAAGGATTTCATAATGTCCAAGCTAACACTTTAGCATCACTTTCTTCTTTAACTACATTTTCTTCTCCTAATTCACATCCTCTTTTCCATTTTAACTCTTTTTTTCATTATCCTATGGAGTACATTGCATCTTTAGCTCAAGTGTTTGCTATTCATGAACCAAAAAACTATCAAGAGGCTAAAAATGATCCTATTTAGGTTGATGCCATGAACATGGAGTTACTGGCTTTAGAGTCTAATCATACTTGGGATTTAGCAACTTTACCTCCTAATAAGAAGGCTATTGGTTGCAAATGAGTGTTTAAAATCAAGTACAAACCAGATGAGTCTATTGAATGGTATAAAGCATGTTTAGTTGCTAAAGGTTTTACCTAAGTAGAAGGAATTGATTACACTCATACATTTCCATCGGTGGCAAAACTTTCAATTGTGAAAATTTTACTTGCTGTAACATTTGCCCAAGGATGGTTTATTCATCAATTGGACATGAATAATGCCTTTTTGCATGGATTTATAGATGAAGAATTGTATATGATTCCTCCAGAAGGGTATGAGGGTGCTTCTCTAGGTCAAGTTTGCAAACTTTTTCATTCATTATACAATTTAAAATAGGCCTCTCAATAGTGGAATAGGGAATTTACACAATTCATTGTTTCCTTAGGGTTCCAACCATCCAAGAGTGATTATTCTTTGTTTACACACTAAACGCATGACGGTTTTTTTGGCTATTTTATTTTATGTCGATGATGTTTTGATCATAGGTGATAATCTTTCTAAGATAAATGTTGTTAAGATAGCTCTTGATCAAGCCTTTACAATTAAAGATCTTGGTGACATTCGGTTTTTCCTTGGCATCGAAGTATGTCGTGTCTTTGATGTTTATCTGCTGAATCAAAGGAAGTTTCTTTTAAGTATTTCGGAGGATGTTGGCTTCACTAGTTCTAAATCTATCAAGACTCCTTTTCCTTCTAATGTGCATCTTGACAATGTTTCTAGTGATTTACTTCCAGATCCTAGTACATATAGAAGAACTGTTGGAAGGTTGTTGTATCTAACACTCACCAGACTAGATCTTTCTTTTACTATGCAGCAATTAAGTCAGTTTGTATTAGCTCCACGAACATCCCACTTATTAGTAGCCAAACATGTTTTACGCTATTTGAAGGGCACTATTGATTATGGATTATTCTATGCTTCTTTATCTTCATTGTCTTTAATAAGTTTTTGTGATGCTGGTTGGGGTTCTTGTCTCATTGATCGAAAATCCTTATCTGGCTATTGTATTTTTCTTGGCTTATCACTAGTTTCATGGAAGACTAAAAAGTAAGTTATTGTTGCCACTTCTTCCACCAAAGCTGAGTATAGAGCTATTGCATTTGCAACTAAGGAACTTTTGTGGGCATCCTATATTCTCCAAGATTTGTGTGTTGCTATTACACTTCTAGTTTGTTTGTTTTCCAACAGTCGTTCAACAAAGTTAATGGCTAAGAATCCTTGTATGCATGGTAGGACAAAGCATATTAAAGTGGACATCCATTTTCCTCGAGACCATATTACTTCTGGCTTTCTTCAAGTGTCTCACATCCCTTTTAAAGATCAACTTGCTGACCTTCTTACCAAGGCCATTTCTGATTCTCAATTACAACATTTCCTTTCCAAGTTGGGAATTTTACATTCTCCTACTTTATGGGAGGGGATGTTAAATCTAGTATACTATAGTGTAGCAAAGTATACGTGTACATATTCTATCTATTTGCCATGTTTAGTAGAGTAGTACTATAAATACCTTTTGTGTAACAGACTTAACTAACATATTCAAGAATACATACATTCTGCATCATTCTGTTTTCCTCTGGTGTTACTCTTTTTTGTTCTTCCTCCATTGATAGTAATAGAAGAACATTTCATTAGATCTTTGTTTCTTTGCTTCCTTCTATTCGTATAGCAGTAGTAGAATAGCAAAGTTTATCATATTGTTACTCTATCAATTGGATGGTGTAATGGAGGGTCTTGGCGTGCCGAGATGATAAGGATAACATCTAGTAAAACAGGTAGGAGTGTGACTGCTAAGGTAGTAGATGAATATGGTCCTAGAGCAGGGTGTGATTCGGAACATGCTGGTCAACCACCTTGCAAGAACAATATTGTCGATGCATCTAATGGCGTATGGCATGCTTTAGGGCTTAATATTGATGTAGGTGAAGAAGACGTGACATGGTCCATGGCTTAAAAATTGGCATGAAGTTGATAGTTTTAAATAATTTCAACCATAACGGCATCAAAGTTACATAATATTAAGCATATTGTATGTTATATTTATAAGTTGCAGGCTGTACATTAATGTCTTATGTGGTGTTAATTTGGTATACAATAGTGTGTGCATCATGTTGCTTTGTCGATATGCTTATGTGTCGTAAATTTTCAATAAAGACTAAGGCTGTGTTGTTGTAATTGCGATGAAGGAATATGCGTATTTATAGTTACATCTATTCTGTATATTACTCTAGTGGAGGTAGAGATTTTGAATTTACAAATGAGGGTACTCTAAATTAACCTTATTATGTGGAATTTTAAATATTATATATACTTGCATCACCATTTTGCTACTCTTTATTGGAAACCTAAATAAAAGAACAAGCCTACTCATTCAAACACGGAACCAACAATATGACCCGACTCGCGCCTCCATACATGTACTAATAAGCAGAAGAGCAGCAATTTAAACATATACATAAATGGTCCTCATTAAGTGGTTGTATGCCATGCTGAATCGCTACTGGTAATTAGTAAGGTTATGCTTTGCCTTGTCTCTTCTTTCTTTTAAGGCTTCAAGATTTAGCATTCATAAAAAAAAAAAAAAAAAATGCCAGTTTAGCATTGATGACTTGTCATGCTGAGGGAACAAGTATGACTCTATTTGCCTTAGATCCATAAACTACTCAAAAGAGGGTAGCCTATACTTGTTGGACTATGCGTTGACGTCCGATAAGAACATAATGCTGGAGAAAGATTCTCATGCCACTCCTTAGGATTCTCATGCACCATATGACTAAGTACAATCAAAGAATCTATTTGTCTCTCCGACCTTTTTCATTCTTTAGGAAATTGAATGTCGCATGATGGCAATAATTGCTTCACATGTGCACTGATGAAAGGAGTGATGTCGCATTAAGGAATGCGCCTTAGGATGCCAAATTTGCAAGTGATGTACTCCTAATTAGAACTTATCACTGTTTTCCCTAATGCCATTTTCAATGGGACTACCTCAGCCCATTTGGTAAAACACCCTATCCTTACGAAAACCCATATGTATCCTTCTGACGGTGGATGTCTTGAGTTGGTGGATCAAATCCTCATGTATACGAAGGCTAAGGAGTTGTCAAGCTGTGAACAGTAGCTGCAGGTGGAGGAGTGCATCTCCATGTAGTTGGCAAGCAAAGTATTCTTTTGCAAAGTGAAGGATTGATTTTCCATTTTGGTTAGTAATACCCCATACCCCAAACAAATTAGCTGGTGGTACGAATTTTCCTCCGTCCTGATATTCTCTACAAGATGTAAAATGCGTTTATATCAAAACCGCATCTATTTTTGAGAATGCAACACATCTAAAAGGCTTTCCTATAAACGATATCAAACATAACTCATCATCATGCATGGTGTACTTCTTTGTTTTTTGCTTAACCAGTCTAGCATCCTTGACATTCGTTGGGTAGGAGTAGGACATTAGTTTTAAGAAGTTGATATACAATTGCTTAGTCCTTAGCGCTTCCTACAAAGTCACACTCTCACTTATCGGGTGGTTCTGAATACCCGGGGCAACATGCCTACAGCTAGTAGGCAACATGAACCACTTACAGTCAGCAGTACCCTTGGCAGAATGGAGACCTAGGGACACAGTAGCCAAGTGTCACATGTATGCAGTATGAGTCACACACTTATCATGTAAGAGTGTTGCTCTTGAAATGACACTTCAAGTAGGATGGGATAGATGAAGATCATGGAGGAGGAACATGTGATCGCAGCAGATCCATATACTAATATGACAATTTGATGACTCAGAATACTTTGGTTTTGCAGCGCTTGATATTTGGAGCAATGGTTGTGTAAATGCAGGAAACTCTAATCTTTCATCTGGGGTCCTTGGGAAAAGAGTTAGAATGCACTTACACACTTCAATAATCAATATCCACAATCAGATCGTTCCAATGATCAATGGATAGATTAGCAAGGTTTTATAGAGCTATTAATGAGCTTCTAAAAGATATTTGAATAAGCTTATAGCTTTTCAAGGAAGCTAACAAGCACAAGAGCTTGCTAGAAAATGTTAAGATTAGACAAGCCTCCACTAACATGCCATGTTTTGAGCTTATTAATCTAAAACTTTCTATCATTCCAATGTGGGCCTAATCATCTGGATTCTATTACCAATCTAAGTAATCAATCAATCATTATTGAGTTTAACCTATTTTAATATATTTGTATTTTAACCCCTCTACAAATGTAATTAAAATATCGCAAAGTTATGGAAAATAATTCTAGTAGAATGTTTTTTATGCCCCAGGGAAAAAAAAAAAAAACCCTTGGTTATCTACCAGTTTTACTTAGGATTATTAATGAATTCGTATAACTTACTTACCTATAATGGGCCAAGTAAGGCTTAAAAAATTTCGACTTACATATTATATGGGTTCTATAGCAGCAAGCTTATTCAAGGCAAACCCAACCCATCTCTCAATCCCTAATGATGCTTCAACGTTACCATTTAACCATACTTGTGCTGTTTAAAGTATTATCAATTGTTCACTTTTTTAGTGTTTCCAATGCTCAATCAAGATGCAGGGTCGATCTCTTAAGATATTTAAATGTCACGGAATTCCATACTTCCCATGACATTTGGGATTTCTATATATTGCACACCTTATCCATTATATATCCACCATGACGTGTGTATGTATATAGTCTTTAATAAATGTCATGGTGAGTCTTTAATGAAGTTTAATTTGGCTATTGTCACATTTCTTAGTCATTGAATACATGCGCAAAATTAGGATGTCTCATCACCCGATTCAATTAGGATTCTAGATGTACATTAAGAGACATTTTACAGATTGATACTATTGTCCAATATAATTAAGGGTACGGGAAACATAAAATATTAATTTAATCATGTTAAGGAAATGCAAAAGTTGCACAAACTATACACGACTATGAGACAACTGTTATTTTTCTTACATGGGAAAACATGAATTCAATGCAACACGATTAAACTTGCCTAGATCTGGATCGAGGATTGGGGTTCTGGCCCATTTGAACTGGCCTAAAATGTTGAATTCCAGTTCTTCAAAATGGAGAATCGAGACCAACCAAGTTCCCTTGGTTCTGAACCAGGTCCTTGGATCTCTTAGTTTTCTTAGTTCCCATTCATGGATTTTGGACTTGTGAACTAGTTTAAACTATTTTTTTAATATAAAAATATGAAACTCATATTTTAAACTTAAAAAAATTTTGAGTCTAGAAATCTTATAATCTTCAACATAAGTATTGAAAAAACCGTTAAGAATTTGTATTTATTTACATAAAAGTACATCTAAATTGAGTTATAGAGTTAGTAATGTGGGACAAAGTCTAAACTCTAAAGACTACAAAGAAAATCAATAGAAAAATGACGCAGCGCGGAAAGCGAAACGAAACGAATCCGAATATGGATTGGTTTCACACAACAAAGAAACACTCTTTGATGCAAATCTGGTTGCACACAACCGGGAAAAGGGAGAAAATTCTCTCACGAAATGTATTTGATAATAAAACAAAACGTAACCCTAATATCTCTGACAAAAGAGTATTTATACTTCCCCGTAAAATACCTAAAAGGGGAAAATCTAAGCGTGCATGTGGAAATAAATAATAATATACGCGTCTGGAATCTATCGCATACACGGCCGTGCCTCTAGCCGTGTATGTCTCTGGGCATGTGACGAGTGCAGTATACGGCCGTGTCCCAAGCCGTGTCTTAACCCGTGTAAGCTTCTGTGAAAGTTCTGCAAGCCGTGTTGCAAGCCGTGCCCGGAACCGTGTCAGAGTCTGTGACAGTCCTTCAAGCCATGTCTCAAGCCGTGCCCGGAACCGTGTCAGCGTCTGTGTCCTCTACTATGTCCAGGCCGTGTCTCAAGCCATGCCTGAACCCATGTCAGAGTCTGTAACAGTCCTTCAGGCCGTGTCTCAAGCCGTGCCCGGAACCGTGTCAGCGTCTGTGTCCTCTACTATGTCTAGGCCGTGTCTCAAGCCATGCCTAAACCCGTGTCAACCTCTGTCCTCCACCATGTCCGCATCATTCTCTCCCACCTGCAAAGAACTCGACCCCGAGTTCTCCATCAAACTCTCCCATCGGCAAAGAACTCGACCCCGAGTTCTCCATCATTCTCTCCCACCTACACAGAACTCGACCCCGAGTTCTCTTCTTGTGAATACACTTTCCACGTCGTTCCCTCTCTTTGAATCGTCTTGATTTATCCCATTTATCTCGTCGCTTGATCGTGATTCGCACTACATCAACTACCACACCCAGAGTAACACATGTCACCGAATTTTCTATTAAATTTATTTGCGCATAATCCGGATGGATTAGAGTATTAATGGGGTAATCACCGCCTGTGTCGCTAGGAAGCAATAGAACAGTTGCACTTATTACCTCTAGTGCTTCCTCTGGATTGAAATATAAGTTTTTTTTTGCAAAGCACTAAACTCTACATCCTTAATCTCCCCCATTGGTGCGATGAATTGGCTCAGAGTATCCTCAGTCTTCGACTCTTCAGTTACCACCATCACCTGCTCGTCATTCAACAATGGCGAGTCCACAATAGCTTCCTCACCAACGCAATTTTCATAGACTTCAATTGCTTTTCCATTGCCCCTACCATCAACAATTAAGGTACTATGATCGTTAAGGGTCGAGTTTTCCTCTTGTTTGACCATCTCCTCTTTAAACACTTCCGGAATTAAATTTACTGGCTTAGGTGTTTGTGGAATTTCTTGAGGGAGGATTCGCTCGTAATCAAGGGGAAAGAACTTTTGTTCTAGCAAGTATTGCATCATAAACCAAGTCCTCACCGGATCCTTACCCTCAAGGTGTCTTACTCCCCGAAGTCGTTCCCACCAATACAATGCATCACCCCACAAACGACTCTCCACTAACTCTATCTTCATTCCCTCTGAAACCCGCATATGGTCAAAGAATCTTTCTATGTCCTCTACCCAAACCTAAAACTCATTCAGACTCTCAGTACCATCAAACTCCGATACAACATATTTAAATTGAGAAAAGATTTCATCTTTATACCTGTAGTCACATCTATTATACCGTCTTGTGTTACCATAACCTCTTCTCCTAGGAAGATTATTAAAAATCTCGTCTTCATCATCCGTATCATAAGTAACAGAACTGTTCCTTGGATCGCCTTCCGGTCGTCTCCAATAGACCTGCCTGCTACTGTTGGTATTAGATCGATAGATCAGGGCTTCAAGACGCTGTTCCTCTCGCCGGATTTTCTGATCCATGGTCTCCTCTACCGCCCTTCGTATTGGTTGCCCGTAACGTAGGACTTTCGTACCTCGAACACTGTCAAGAATACGACCGCCGTCAACACCGTCGTTAGCCGACGTCTCCGCAGGAAATTTTTCTTGCTCTGATACCAACTGACGCAGCGCAGAAAGCGAAACGAAACGAATCCGAATATGGATTGGTTTCACACAACAAAGAAACACTCTTTGATGCAAATCTGGTTGCGCACAACCGGAAAAAAGGGAGAAAATTCTCTCACAAAATGTATTTGATAATAAAACAAAACGTAACCCTAATATCTCTGACAAAAGAGTATTTATACTTCCCCGTAAAATACCTAAAAGGGGAAAATCTAAGCGTACACGTGGAAATAAATAATAATATACGTGTCTGGAATCTATCGTATACACGGCCATGCCTCTAGCCGTGTATGTCTCTGGGCATGTGACGAGTGCAGTACACGGCCGTGTCCCAAGCCGTGTCTTAACCCGTGTAAGCTTCTGTGAAAGTTCTGCAAGCCGTACCCAGAACCGTGTCAGAGTCTGTGACAGTCCTTCAAGCCGTGTCTCAAGCCGTGCCCGGAACCGTGTCAGCATATGTGTCCTCTACTATGTCCAGGCCGTGTCTCAAGCCATGCCTGAACCCGTGTCAGAGTCTGTGACAGTCCTTCAGGCCGTATCTCAAGCCGTGCCCGGAACCGTGTCAGCGTCTGTGTCCTCTACTATGTCCAGGCCATGTCTCAAGCCATGCCTGAACCCGTGTCAGCCTCTGTCCTCCACCATGTCCGCATCATTCTCTCCCACCTGCAAAGAACTCGACCCCGAGTTCTCCATCAAACTCTCCCATCGGTAAAGAACTCGACCCCGAGTTCTCCATAAAAAAAAGTCAATCCTACATTGTTGAGTGAGAACTTCTTTTTATTGAAGATTTATATATATCAATTTACATGCTTTTTTGCATTGTTATTAGCAACATATTAAATATTATGAATGGAAAAAAAATTAATGGTAATATTTTAAATTTTCACTATATTATTATTATTATTATTATTATTTCATTTGCAAACAGGCGTGGACTTTTGATGGGTTCATGGCTTGTTGTGGATGCGTGACTCTAAGTTGGTGCGTGTTCACGCCTAGCATATTAGTTCTAGCCAGTTCGTAGGTTTAAACCGTTCCGTGCCTAGATCTAACTAGATCCAATTTAAGCATGAATTCTTTTGGTTTTGTCGTCATGACATCGAGTTGAAAATTGTCACACCTTAATTTTAATGATCTGTGTCAATTATTGACATGTCATTTTAGTTAATAAGAATATTAACAAGGTAATGAGTACTAACTACACCATTGGGCTCCCCTCTTCTTTTTTTTTTTTTTTTTAGCTTTTAAAAACATGCACTTCGTTATTTTATTGCAAATTTACTCCCACAGATGTATAATCCCTTGACTTTAAGGTAAATTGTAAATATAACTCTTCATATTTAGTTCATATATATTTATTTTTCTTATCTTTGAGATTGAGAATTTAAACCCTAAATCCTTACAAAGCCTGCTTTTTGACTCTATTTTACTAATTTATTTTTGGATAAAATAACTAAAAAATATAAAAGTTAAAATAATATGTAAAATAAAAAAATAGAATTTTTTTTTTTTTGGTTTATTCTTTAGCTTCAAAAATTTCATTACATTTGATGTTTTCCTTTTCTTTCAATGTTTGATTAATGACAAAGTGGTCATATAGAGGACTAAAAGCTTTTTTACTTTTCTTTTTTTCTTTTTGTAATAATCAGAATTAAGTAAAATAAAATATATTAAATAATAGTATTTAAACCAAAGAAAAATAAATCAAAATATAAGAAATGATCAGGATAGAATAATCGAAAGTAGAAAGGGCTTAGTAATGGGGACAATATGGTCTTTTGATCTAAAAGGTATTAATGGACCCCTACGTATCCTTCTAGTTTTCTTTTCCCATGTTGTGCACAATAGAATCCTAGGAGAAGAAGGTGACCTCAATCCAACGAACTTACACACAAGTAACTAGTGTGAGAAGAGTCAATTACTAAAATGATACAAACTGTGTTAGAACGATCGGACAAGAATTTGGGTGATTGTTCGTAGAACAACAATTTGAGTAAGTCTTCTAAATTTTGTGAATCTACAATGAAATTAAGAGTAATGTCATTATAAATTAAGAATACAATATTTGCAAATATAGAAAGGATTGGAAGACAATTGTGAATAGGAGAATTGAGGGTTTGGAGAAAAGTTTTGTTTCTGGGAAAAAAAAAATGGGAATTTTAGAAGTATACAACCACAACACTAGCATGTAGCACTCATGTACTTGAAGTACACGACCACTTAGGATAATTACATGACCGTACAAAAAATCAAGAATTGAATAGTAAAATACATAAGTAAGAGACATAACCGTACATTTAACCATATCTTACCACTACAATAACACATGCAATACATGGACAAGAAAACACACATGTATTTGGACATGTCAAATTTATGTTTTCCAGAGTTGAGTCTTCCACCAAATTTAGATTCCTCACTTCTCTTAAACTATCCAGATACCTAAAAGTAGATTAAAGTAATTGTTATAGGTTCTCTAAGAACATGTGTTTATTTATTTGAATAGGTTTAACGATTAAGGAAGTGTAGAGTTATGAAGTGATCGGTCATTGCTTATCAAGTATGTATATACTATGTTTGTTGATTGTGTGTGTGAGATTAGAAATGTAAATTCACTTAAATTGCTATTGAAACTAAGTACTTTTGTGATTGTGCTTGGCTAAGCCTAAGCCACCAAGAATGTTGTGATCGTAGGATGGTATCCCGATGATCGGTATGTGACGTTATTTGTAGTGAAATCATATACCAAGATGATTCAAGTAAATTTGGATGTCTGGACTCATGAACTCAAGGATAGTATGGAGCACCCCCTATCATATATGTATATATGAAAGATAAAGACTTATGAAATCTTGGACTCATGGACAATGGGCAGGATATATATATATATTGTGAGTATAGTTATGTGTATATGGAGCTTGTGTTATGGAGAGTTGTGTGTTGTAATAACTTATATGAAAGATAATAATTTGGTGCTTAAATATCTTGTTCACATCATGTTTCTATTTGTATTTTGGCGTGGCATGCGTCTATGGTTGTCGATATACGTTGTACTAGGCTTTAGCTCACCCCTTATGGGACCCTTTTTTTAGTTGCAAGTTCTTCTAGTGAAATTGTGGGGTATGATGCAATGCTAGTGAGCACAAGTCAAGACTTAGATGATGATGTGGAGTATGTGTATTATGAAGAGTGATAGGCAGACTAGAAGAAGGATTAGCATTAGGATGTTGTGTTTAGAGTATTATGCCTATAATTGTAGTTGTACTTAACTTTTATTAAGCTTCCATTGTTAGTGATTTTAAGAGATAGACTGTGGTTTAATTGTTGTGGACAGTTTGTTCTTTGCAGTTTCCTTTTATTTGGAGAGATTGAGTGGGATTTGTTAAGCCACTTGTTGATATATGTGGATAATTCTTTTAACAACTGTCATGGTGATTGGATACCGATAATGAAGTTTAGCAAATTATAAGCTTTTGCATGTCTTCACCTAGTGAAGATATATGGTGGGTTGTGACACCCTAGGTTCTAGGGCGTTATAGCTCAAGTGGTATCAAAGCCTAGGTTTATTTATTCATAGACTACCTAGAAATAAAATCTTTTGAATGGTGAGACATGGTGAGAGTGGGTGATAAATGGGATTGATTCAAATAGATGATCTATGACTAGTACTTCTCAAGCAGTATATGGGATAAAATGGAGGTAGCATACTATAGTTGCCACCAAGGAAACCGATTTGTGAAAGGATATGAGGTAGAGTTAAACCACCTAGTGAAATTCATACCAATAGCCTTCAGAATAGATGAAAGGTTTATGGCTCATAAATTTATGTTAGGTTTTAAGTCCACTTTACATCATGAAGTGGGGTCATTCCAGTTAAACACATACTTTGAAGTAGTGAACAATGCCAAGTTCCTAAAATAGAGCCACAAAATGACTAATGAGATGAGGATAGAAGGGATAAGAGTGATATCAGATAAGAGACCTACTTAGTGGATCATTAAACAAGAGAAGGGTAAGAAGCTTCAAGCCTTCCAAATCAGATTTGTGGTCATTATAGCACCTTCCTCTCAGGTTAGAACTTCCCCAACAAGACATTTGTAGGTATGCTAGGTGTTTTAGGCCACATGAATTGAGTAAGTGTAAGTAGCCAAAGGGTACCTACTTCTCACACAAAAAGACAGGACATAGTAGTAAGACCTACATAAAGAGATCAATTCCCCTTCACCTTTTGTTACTCTTATAAATAGAGGGGTCACAGTGTGATATATTGCCTAAATACAGGAGGGCAAGCTATGCCATCAACACAAACAAGGAAAAACCAGATTGTGACCTAAGTTGGTAGACCTCAGCCAATAGGAACCAAACAAAGAGCACCAGCTTGAGTATTTACATTGTAAAGTCAAGACACACTAGACATGGACACTTTGGTAGGTACGCTATTTATACACTTTACCGGTGCTTATGTCCTGTTTGTGTCATGCCCCAAAGGGGAGCCTGGAAGTTCCCACTAAAGGCTATCATGTCACGTGTGCACCAGTCACATAATAACCGTCTTACAAGTTAGAGATCATAAGACTCTAAGTAATAAATTAAACAATTATAGCTATCCATATTTCATAAAGTCATACAATAAAAATATAACTATAGATTCCATGCTCCATGGTCAACCAAGATCATAGAGAGTCAGAATCTCCTACCAACCAATAAAATGGAAAAATAATTCTAAGTGTCATAATTACATTTCCCACATCAAGTTCTTAAGAATAATATTATATCTAAATAATCTATCAACCACACATCTAACTCTATCGTTCTTGATTCCCAAAGCTCTCGCCATATCATATCTTATCCTATCCCAAGCTTTTGTGTTGTTTCCTGCAAGACAGTCTATAGAGGGCTGAACACACTATGACTCAATGAATGAGAGTGCAATACTCTCAATGCTACACACGCACAAGCAATTTCAAAACAAGTTATCAAATCACATGCTATGCATGAACAACCATATGAATGTAGTATCTCATGCGGTTTTTTGGTAACCAACATAAAGTCTAGGGTTTATGCCCCCCTTGACCTTGGGTTAGGGATTTTGGAGCCACCATTAGTGCCTAGGTCTCATTACCCAATTTAATTATCTTATTTCTTTGATAATTTAAGTATCTTTTAACTTTAATATCATAAGCTCGAGTGTTCTCATACATTGAGCACTCCCGTGCCTCATACACTAAGTGCTCTCGTGCCTCATGTACTGAGCAACACCCTCAAGGACCGACCAAACTCGGAATCGTCAAGGCACGACAATCCCCTCGTCAATTAGTTCGCACTTAGCGGAACAATAATCCTTTGATTACTTCCGGCAAGCCCTATAGTAGTGATGGCCTTCAATTTCATTTAACGCCTCGTGTAATGTATGTCTAGTTTTTATTTGAGTCCAATCTTTTAATTAGTTGGTTCGGGATGATCAAACAATATAAAATCACGGGCTAATCCACAATCAAGGTAATAAAGTAAACTATCAGCCTTTAAAGAATACAATTCCAATGATAGACATTAGGGACCCAATCAATCTCACAAGCAAAACAATTACACCTTACATCTACACTCATTACGACAAGAGATATCAAACATTACATATCATAGATATGATAAGGAGGATCAGACTGACCAAGTAGAATCAGTCAAGCCAAACACAAATCAAGATCAATAAGTTTGAAATGGGTTATCATGCAAGATCAACTTAATGATAGCATAATACGACTTAATCTTATTGACTGTCAAATCAACCACTCGGGTTTGATTTATGGTTCTCATCCATTGATACCTCTGTGTCATTTCACTTACTGTCAAATCAATCACTTGGGATTGATTTACAATTCTCAGTCTTTGACACCCCTGTGTCATCGCACCCCTTAAGTGCTCAATTTTACACATAGTCAAGAGTCAAATAGGATAGCCACATATATATCCTGTCCAAGTCCTCAAATACCTACGTATATAAGAAATACATATATATATATATATATATAGATTTATAAACTTATTTTTAACTAAAGGATAAATTTGTTAAATGTTTTTCCTCGTGTACTCAAGAGATGTAAGAGAATATAATTATTGCATTGAAATATAAAGACTTTCATTTATAATTTGTATAATTATAGGTATAAATGTAATTTATATAAATATAGTAGGAAAATCGTTTCGTCCAAGCATATATATATGTATTCAGAATTAGATTCTTATATATGTACATAATGATACATAGTTTGTTCCATACATCTATGCGTAAACACCAATTATACATATATATATAGAAAAAGTTAAGTTTATATGTATTAATTTAGTTTAAGAAAACAAAGCTAAATTTGGATATTAAATATGTAGTCATAGCATTAGCAAAATAGGGTAAGGTGCTATTGTCAAGATAGTGATATCTACCCTTAGCTCATTCTATTCTTTATATTATTACAATAGTAATTATCCGTAATTTACCTAATTACTAGTTTCTCCGTATGACTTCATTTCCAACTTCTTTACCCTATTGTTTACTATGGAAATAATAAAAATTATAACAATTGCAATCACAACCAAACAAGGAAAGACACATATACAACATACTAAGATCCAACACAACATATCAAAATCAATCATAACATTGTAGCATATCATAAAGTTTTCCACTCACCTGTTTATGGTCGTCATAGTCCTAACTGTTGTCGAGTGATTCCGACATGTAATGCTTTTGCTAAACATAGCATCGAAGATCAGCTACGGTGACTACACACAATTCTCGTCGGATCTCTTGATCTCCCATTAACTCCTATCTCTTCTCAAACTCTCCAATGCCTTTCCCCACACTCACATATACAATCATTTCATCGATGGAACACCGCATTTCCAGGACTTTCTTTTACAACTTGAACACCTGATCAAGCTACTCGAGCCACCATTTCTATATGGATGACACCTTTTCTTTCCAATTAATTTCACACACATACACACTTGCTTTCTTTATGAAATTCCCTTTTCCTCCTCGGCTTCACCGTTCCATTCCTTCTTCTCTCTTTTCCCTTATTATTCTCTTTTTTGGAATTTCCTAAATTCGCCTCTCCTTTATATGATGTAACTTTAAACCTTTAGTTTATTAATTGTTTCTAATATCTTCCAACGAACTACTTATAGGACTGACCATAGGGTTAGTAATTGCTGAAGGTTTTGTATCACCTTCTTTCTTCTCTCCTTTGTTGCAATCTCCACCAATAGGGCTTCCCATTCTCTCTACCGGTCTCCATTCCCACTTACGCTTCCATCACTACACACACACCAGCCATCCTTTACACACACATATGCTCACCTCCATCGCAATAATGTCATACACACACGTATACACAAGTTTCACCTTCGCACATACATAGGATCAATACTCCCTTGACTTCATCCTTCGGCTCCTTTTTTCTTTTCCTCACCCTTTTTCGTCTTCAATTCCCGCTTTCTCCATCTTCCAACTTTTCTTCTCCCTTTCTCCTGATTCTCTACTTCCTCTTGCTTCCTTGCTAGACTCCCTTCACCCTTCGGAGTTCTCCACTTCTTCACTTCTTCTTCTCATTTCTTTTCACTCTCTCTAACCCACATTTATGTATGTATATATTTCAAATCTTTCCTTCTAATTCTCCATGTTTTTCCTTCTTTCTAAACATCTTCCATTTTCAATTTCTTTTTCTTCATCTCCTAATCCTTTTTCCCCAATTCTTTTCCCTCTTCGACTTCGTATCTCTTACACACTAAACACTACATACACACCATACACACACTGGCATACACCTACACAAACACACACACATACAGCTACTCTTTGCAACCCTCTCTTCTCCTTAAGTGCACACGCACACACTGCTATACTTTGCAACCTTCTCTTTTCCTCAAGTCCATATGCACACAATTAAAGGTAAGAAACCAGCACATACACTTTGTCCAGATATAACACACATATAAACATATATATATATTTTCCATGCCAGCCTCCACGTCTAGCAATAACACATATATAAACATATGTATTTATCTTACGCCAGTCAATACCATGGAATTCTCGCCCCTAGCTTCTCCTTTCATCAATTTCATGGCACACACATACACAAATGAAAAGAAGGAAGCTAGCACCTATATTTCCATACATATTTATGTGACTTTCCACATCAAGCCCCTTCTCTCCCTAGACATTCTTCACCTTCTTATTTCTCTAGCTCCCCTCTAGTTCTCCATGTTTTTTTTTTTTTTTCAGGCATCTTCCATTTCCTTGCTGCTAGACCCCTTTCCCCTTCCCCACGCTGACATCCTTCCTCTCCTTGCCGACCTTGTAACTATATATATATATATATATATGATGATCATGATTTGGACAAATTAGTTTCCCTTAAAATACAAAAAAAAAAAAATACTATTACATGCTATTTATACTCAAAATACTTCTATCTAGTGTATTTTTAGTTATTCTAATAACTTTCTAATCTAAATACTAATTTTGATAAGATTTGATAACGGTATCTAAATTCCAAAAAATAAATCTGTTTCGTATAAAATTGGTTTAGTTGAGTTGCACTCACCTCAAGGAACACGCTGGCGATCACAAATCATGAATCGGAGGTCGGATGTGTGAGATATGAATTTTTTTGTTCAATTTTTATTTCTCCCCTTTTTTCTCCTTTCCACTCGTCTCTCTGTCCTTTATTCTGTCTATGAGGTTCTAGAGCCTTTTATCCCTTTTTATAGCAATTTTTTTTCGAGACCTGCCACCCCTCTTTTCCTATTCATATATTATATTATATTATAATATTTTGTGTATGTACAACGATATTTTTAAATTTTGTATTTTTAATATTTTATTACGAAACTTTACGTATAAACTAATTTGACTATTTCGAGTGTAAATATTTACTCGAAATTTTTATTTGAAAATCCTAAATCTATAATTTCAATTAATTTCATTATTCAACCCAATATTGTTCATGATTTATGTTTCGATGAATTTATTCTTTTAATTTAAATTATATGAGCTAAAATTAGGACTTATAATTATTTTTATTCATTTGTCTAGATGCCTATACACATGTATGTTTCAATTACTTCGTTCCCTAAATTTATTTAGTGATATATTTCATACAATTTGAAGTGCTACGTTTGTTATATTTCTCCTTTGCATACGATTATTCTTTCCAATTGTCTTAAACATCTATTTCTCATTGTTTGTTATACTTATTAAATAGATTTCATGTCTTCCTCATTTTTTTCTATTTTAAAGCCTATTATTATTTCTCATAGGTTTTTGGTTATTCGTAAATTATTAAAATAATATAATGTATTGCGATGTTTAAAAATTTTTCGTCATAAATTTCTCAAAATTTTTAATATTACAAAATTGTTATTCTCGCTACCCTAGCCTAGAAGTATCTATTATTTCGCTTATTTTCTTTAATTTTTTATATAGTTTTCAAAATTTTTGGGATATTACAATTTGATACCACTGCAATGCATTCATGTCTGTCTGATGCCTTTAGACTTATTTGTAATATTCATGTTGAGATGTTAAATGATACACTAAGTATTAGTACACTTATGAGTGTAGGTAGAGGCTTAAATAAAATATGTAGAAAGGCCTGTATTGAAGTGAAGGGTAGGGTTCTTTTTATAAACCTTCTGGTTTTGGAGATGACAAATTTTGATGTGACATTGGGAATAGATTGGTTGTTTGGACACCATGCAACCATTGATTGTCATAGTATGACAATCCATTTCAACGCACCAAGAGAAGAACCCTTTAGTTTCAAGCTTGAAACACAAAGACCAACTGGATTGCCTACGTATGAATTGTGGGGTATAAGCATGGTAGCTTCAATAGCGGTTGAATTCGGCGATGTTGTGAGGATTGATCAGGTATATGTAGTGAGAGAAATTATAGAAGTCTTCCCCGAAAACTTGCCAAGCTTAGCCTTAGTAAGGGAAATCAAATTTGGTATAGACGTGGTACTTGGAAGACCCTTAATTCTAGTGGTTATTAGTTATAATTTTATATGGATTTCATGTGATTTGTGAAGAAAAGGGTACTTATATGATTAAATTTTAATTCCAGGTGTCAATGGAGACAAAAGAAAGGTTTAAGGATGATATGAGTAAAGGCGAGGTGAAATTTGGAGAAAAATGAAGAAAATTGATTTTTAGTTCAGCACAACTCATGCAAATGCCAATGCTGGATGCAAAAAATGACCAGTAGCTATATCAAGGTGTGCCCCAAGTTCAGCACAACCCATGCTAATGCCAGTAACAAGAATACAAGTTTGTTTTTTTTTCAGTCCTGCCCCGAGTACAACCGTGCTAGAGGCCGTGTTGAACTAGGAAGTGAAAATGACATGTTTTAAAGTCAACACGGCCTCAAGCATAGCCGTGCTGACATTCATGCTGAACCCTGTTTTTCCAAAACTATAAATAGACTCCTTGTTTTATTTTAAAAGATTTTTTTTTCTTCTGGCTCTATTCTAAAAACCCTAGGGGAGCATTATTACGAACTTCAAGAGGAGAATTGTCCGAACAGGAGATCACAAAACAACATAAGGGATTATTCTTTCTATTACGAATCAATTTTACTTCTCTAGATTCTTTGTTTCTGTTGAAAACTCCATGGAGGAGTAATTATTTATATCTTTCATCCTGTGAAACCCTAACTCATTTGCTAAAACATTGATTGATTAATGAATTGTTTATATCTTTGCATCTATTCATGTGTTTCCATTGTTCTTGTGATTAATTTATGCGTGCGAATTGATTGCATATCTAATTTTTATTAGATTAAAAGAGGTTTCGTCTAGTAAATTAGATATTCATGGATAGAGAGATGACATGTTTTGCCTAGAGGTAGGAAAACATTGATTTTCTACAATTAATCAGAATTTGTGAACTTAATGAGATCTTGCATGACGGTAGTGAGGGAGAGGTCTCCATTATCTTATGCATGATTAAGAATTGATTAACTCAAGGGAGTAATTGATTTTACTTGAGAATTTCTGTAGTGTAAAATGTAAATTAATTCATTAATTGATATCTTATTTTAAGAATTTAAGGGTTAGGGTGGAACAAAATGAATGGTATATTTTGTGATTGAATACATTTTTAAGACAATATCATTTAATTCTAGGGTTATTATGATTTATTAATTGTTAATTTAATTCATAATTTCCACATCATAAATTTGACTAGATAGTAGAGAAAGGTAATACTAGTATTTGTTTTCTAGATCCCAAATGATAACACCTATTAAATCTATATTATAGTCAATAGGTATACTATCTAGCTCGATAGTAAATTTTATTTATTATAAATTTAAAACTTAAAAAGATTGGTTAGATTCGAGCACATTAAATATCTTTTCCACATAATGGAAATTGAATGCAGTGTTGCCACTAAAAGTTAAGTTATTCTTATGGGGATCTCTCGATAATGCTCTTCCAATAGGTCACAAACTAGTTAACATTTTCAATCAAGATTACATATGCTGCAAATGTATGTTACAACAAGAGAACATGGCCCTTGTATTGAGAGATTGCCCTATGCTTCGGGAAAGACTCAAACTATAAATTTTCAAAATGTGAGGAGTCAAAGATAAGGGAAATAATATTAAGAACTTAAATAGAAAAATCGATGAAATGTTGAGAAATAAATTTGTAATTCTACCTTTTACATACTTTAAAAACTTTCATTATTTTTGTTGCTTTTTTCCTTACCACATTTGACCTTCATAATGTCCATTATTGTCTACACTAATAGAAACACATTTTTTGCATTTCAAAAATCTAAATACTTAAACTTAAGTTTTAATTTTTACACATCAAATTGCAAAAAAGAAGAAAACTCATACATTTATATGGCATTTACCCTTCTAACATTTTGTAGGCCTCTAAAAATTTATCAAAGTATTTTTTGAATCAATACCATGAAGTTAACTCGGTATTAAGGGTTAGTAGAGATGTTTTAGGTAAGATATATAAGACCACATCCCTATCATAAAGTAAGTATCAATTCCTAATTTTTAGAGTCAAAACCTACCTTATAACATTTAGGAATCACCTTAAAACATATACTTTGTAGAATCTATGAGATGTTAGGTACCCCGTAACTTGTGAAAATTTTTATTCCAATTTTAATAAGTATTGTCGCTTATTGAACGAATAACTAAACTTGCAAAATCAAATTGATTAAACAATTAACGATTCATTAAGATTCACATTAAGACCATGAAAACAATAAGATGATCTTTTTATTTGTCTAGGAAAAAGGAAAAAAAAAAAACTATAAGCATTGGACATATTAACAAAAAATCATCCATTACATCCACCCGTTAAGACTAAAAAAAAATTGCTAGATGCTTTCACCCCTAATAATCATCTCCCAGCTTTCACAATCTTTGAATAACAATTTCAAAATTCTTAAAAGATCAATACATTAATATGAGGACATAACAACTAATATCACCAAATGATTGTATTAAGCTTGCTTGAAAACTTGTTACATTTATTCCATCAAGTACATATCAATAACTCTTTCATAACATAACCTATCTCAAACCATCAATAATTGTATCTTGCCTTAATCAACATTATTTGTACCATGAGGATAAAGCAAAACTATTTACATAATTGAACCTATGTATCTCAACTGGCAATATAACATCTTTTTCAATTACACATATATAACCGTGCATCTTAAGTGCTCAATCTTTATTTTATCTCCAAGTATACTAGCTCATTTAAAAAGTCATTACCTATGATACTCAAACTTTAGATAGAATGCCTATCTTGATTCAGGGGAACTACCCATCTTGCTTACCTAAATTAACCACTCACCACGTCAATCAATATTAAACTAAATTAAAATTTATAGAACCACCACAACTATAGACTTTTATATTTATATATGAATATTAAACTTAACTTGATTATAATCTCATATACAACAGAACTTAGAAATTTTCTAAATGGCAAAAGCCTGAGTTTTTCCAAGCTAGTCTAATGCTCTTCAACATTCCCCAAAAAGTGCACGCTACTAATTTAGCCATCCACACCTACACCTAAGGTCAGTAGAAAAAAAAAAAAAACTAACCCCTTAGCTCGTATTCAAGCTAAGTGAGTGTAATAGAATAATCAAAACATAGAGATACAACATATCACAATAGTATATGGAAGCAACTCAAACACCCCTTGTACATGTTGATTACTATCAAATGCAAATGGAAATGCAATTGTGTTACTCACTCATCCACCATGGTCACACACACACTGACTCTAACATTGAGAATCATTACATTTCATTCACTTTCTAGGCACTGTTTCCCTTTCGAATGGCCTTATCTCTATGGCATTGAACCAAGACCATTCTAGACAATGGAAAACTATATATTACACAAATGTTTTCACCACATAGGCACACTCTAGTGTGTTCACTACAAAGGCACACTCCAGTGTTTCACAGCATAAAGTTACAGTCATTCATTCACACCACAAAGGCATGCTTATCTGTATCCATTCAAGAACAACCTTCTATGCCACAACTACCGAAGACCTATAAGCTATCCTCTCACTTAGAAATCTATTGCTCTACGAATATGCTTACGTTAAACATAATATCATGATAGGGTAATACTGCAACACATGTGCCATACATTCAATGATGTATATTCCAATCTATTCATATCACATTATTATTCAAAGAACCATATATAAACAACAACACGACCAACAAATCTTTGCATTTAGCATACATCAACATTACTTAAAGAAAGATATGGTAAAATCATCAACCAATTACAACAAACAATATGATAATATTCTTATTAATCTAGCCTAGTATACCATATACAAGGTATCCTACTAGGATATTCTCTTGAATGAATACCATAGAGATACAATTCTAGACAAGCGATCTATACTATCTCAACCACTACATAACACAAACCATCATCAGGGGATAGGGTATTCACTAGGGCCATGGCTTGCTCCACTATTCCTTAAGTGTATCTTCATCTATTATATTCACAAGAATATCCCCATCATCATCAATTTCATTCTAAGATTCATTTACACATAACTACTTTATGTCATTATCGAATTATTTTATGAACTTCTAATGGCAATATTGGTTACTCAAACAATAATAGTTATATACATACATACATACATACATACATATATATATATATATAATATAATATAATATAATCAACATGTGAGGTTAAAGTATATGCTCAAAAAGGATACTAGCTTAAGGAATTTATATTCATATTTACACCATATATTATATGGTTTATATTATATAACTATATCTTAATTAACTACTGTTGACCAAATAATACGTAGCATATACCGTTATGCTTATAACTAAAAATAGATTTTATTCGTAAAGTCATGTTTAAATTTCAGTATAGTCATCATAAAATGATATTATATATATATATATTATATAAGTTATTGGCTTTATTGCAAACTTAGCCAAGATTAGTCATATTATTATTATTGGATTCATAAGAACACGAGGATACTAAATATGAGCCTTGGTGCTGAGTTTTAATTTATACAATAATCATCCATTCCTCATAAGATCGGCCATTATAAATAAAATATAACATGTATGTTCTAAATTTGATATAATCACATTCGGTCCCATTTTTAATATTAATATGCAAACTTGAATCATGATCATCAACTCTAAGATGTCGTTTAGATAAGCAACTCCCAGACCAGAAGTCAAGCCTTCTATCACCGTACATACATTTCACTAAAGAATAGGAGATTGGAAAATCGACTAGCCAGCAAGAATTTCTTTTAGGCTGCTGTGGACTTTCATCTATGCTATCAGGCGAGAGTTTATTCTTTTCTTTTCTTTTCATTTAACCAAAATTCCACCATAAGAGCATTGCATGTGTACTGTGAAAAGATTCATGAAATTGTCATCACTCAGCTTTATGCGAACAAAAATAAACTTATATTATGCCTATAGGACTCATCATGTATATATAGTTTAGTAAAGTCTTGTCTCTCAACTTGAATGCGAAACTTGATTAATGGAAATATTAACGTGTTAGCATGATAAATATCATTACAAAGATTTCCTGATAACAATCATAGAAAAATACTACAGTTCTTTAGAAAAATTATCTATGCTTAGTACAAGCTACAGGCACATTTCTGATAATTAAGCACGAAAGCATATCACGCAATCACAATATTATCTCAACATATTTTAAGAATACACACGTGCTATATAATAACGTTGACTCTCAATAAATGGCCTCAAGGCTGCCAATTGATTGAAGCTACCTTTAGACTCATGTTTAGCCTGCCAAATCAATGGAAAAGTTCGGCATTCCCTAGCTTGGCAGCGAAAATTTAGAGGAATTTTTTAGGGATTTCCCCTACTTCTCTAATTCCTTTATTAATTTGTACCATTTCCCAATTTTTTGACTGGCATAGTTTTTGTCGACCAGAGGGAGTAATGTTTTAGTGGACTATGAGGTGTCCTTTCAAAATGATGTCCAACATGGCTTACATGAATTGTGTTCTACTTCAAGTTTCTATTTCCCATGAGAGGACCTGTTAGATAAAGTGGATTTCCAGCTGCTGGCCATGAATTTCATTAGTCTTTAGGATACTTTAAGTTAATTATTTGCTATATATTCTATTCCTGTTCTTTTGAAGATATACCTTACCCATATTTTCAATATAACCTATCTTTTATTAGTCATTAGTTTGTCTTAAACTGTTAAGCTTTTTACTCTATTTCCTAAGTCCTCATTACACGCGGATCCAATTAGCAACTGATGGTGCCTCTACGTTATTTTACATATCTAGCATCTTTAATTTTAACCTACTTTATATTTAATATATGCTATAGCATACAAATTCCTGAAATTTGTCATTTGTTTCTAGGCATCTTGGATGCGTTTTTATCATGATAATAATATTTCGCACCTGTTTATATTTCAAAACTTGAATTTTGAATTTTCAATAAATAACAAATCATACTGATTACCTATGTTTATTTCAAAAGAAAGCTTTCATAAGCTTACTTTAAGAAACAGAATTTGTGTTGTCACCTTGTCTAACTTTTATAATTACATCGTAACGTTTAAGCTAAACCTAAGAAGATCGATCCAAGCCCTAAATTAGTAGCTGTGAGCAAAAAGTATCATAATTAAAACTTGACAATTGACTTTGAAATATAGGCAAAAGTATCTTTGTTAATGTTAGTAATGGATATTTAAAAAATAATAATGGGACCATATTAATGAAAACTTTTAGGTATGATTTGGTTATCATAAATTTATGGTATTACATTAGATAGAACAATTTGTCCCTTATTTGGTTTGCATATTTTCTTAGTTACTAAATAAAAATGATCCTAAAATACTAAACAAAATACTTATATTTTGTATTATCTAAAATATGGTATAAAAATCAAATCATTAGACAAAAATACAAAATTATTATCTAATACTTTGTATATCATGTTTAGTATAGTACTTTATATATTTAAATAGTGGACATCACAAAAATATTTGTCCAATACAGTACACACCAAATATAGTACAAAAGAGTTGTATTATCTTATTTTTCTTGTTTTATACTATTTAGTACTCTTTGTATTATCCAGTACTACAATTCAAATGCTACCTTAAGATTTTCAAAATACTGCACCAAGTTTTTAAAATTCGGAAAGTGATGTCTATGTTGATAACAATAATGATTTTGATATTTAAGTATTATATTTATTAATTAAGAATATATTACAATCACCTATGACATTCAACTTTAATAGTATATAGCTTTTGCATATAAAACCATATTTTCATAATTTTTTTTATTATAACGAAAAGATTGGAAAATTTGAGCCAAATTTATCTTATTTAGAACACCGGTGTTTATGCTACTAAATTACATGAATCATGACATCTTCTCAAGCTTTATATTATGTGAAAACTCTAAATACATACTATAATTAGAATTGCAATTACCTGCGTGATATTTTTTTTTTTTAAAAAAAAAAAAGGTAATTCTACAACAATTGAGAGTCACATGTTTGAATTCATTCATCTTTTTAGTCTAATTATAACTTGCAAAACTAGTATTTTAGAAACAAGATAAAAATGGCCACTATTGGATAACAGGGGTCACATGATATATTAAAATAATTTTCTTGGGTTAACATTTTGCATTGAAGTATTTTACCTTTTTAGGATTGGTTGAGTCGAAATATATTTTAGAGAAATATATATATATATATATTGAAGAAAGAAAAAGAACAAAATCTCAATATATATAAACATAAACGTTCTAATTTCACTGTTCATTTAAGTTATTAAAACTATGTAATTAATTATTTTCTCATCCACTACTTCAACCCACTATATTCAATTTTGCTTAATTCATGTTCTGGAGAACTCTTGACATGTATATTTTTCTTTTCTTCTTTAAAATCTCACGTATACAATCTAGAATTTGTCATGTCCAAATAATACTCAAATCACTTAGGGTGATTCATAATCTCAATATGAGGGCAATTTGAATTCTCACTAAGACTTTACAAATCTTTATACATGCTCCTATTAATTGACACAGCGACGACATGAAATTTTTTTAAATTGGTTTGTCATGTAAAAATAGCAGTTGAAGGTTTAGGTAAATATATTCGATCACATAAATTTAATAATTTAAGTAAATGGTAAATATAGACGCTTTTTATGTGTAGGCATTACAATTTAAATTCCGTTCTTTCTTTAAATTTTTATTAATTAATTATCCTATGCATTAACACATATCTTTCTAAATAAAATCAAGGACATAAAAGGTGGAATAAAAATTCATTAACGCAATTCTAAGAATCTCTATCTTGCTCTTTTTACTTTTTATTGTTTAGTGTCGATAAAGGAGAATATTTTCTAAAACTCCTAGAAGACGGGTCCTTTGGCGAAAGTGGCAATATCTATTGTAAAAAAAAAAAGAAAAAATAAAAAGGTAGCATGGCCGTGACCTTTGTAGTTTTAATTTTTCTTTTATATTTGTTTTCTTTTTTTCTATTTACTTAGATTTTTTATTTTAATACTTTTACTCTCTTTTTCATTAATTTGATCATTGTGCACATATAAAAGTAATTTTAATAATATTTAGATGAACATAATTACGTCATACTCGATATTTTCCTTTAAAATATATTTGTTATGTTTGAAAAACATAGAATATAACAGGTTTACGTACTTAAATATTGTTATTTTTTTAAATTACACAAATATTTTACCCACAATAATTATTCCTAAAATAGGTTTCGAAGATGCAGACGTCGTTTATAACTTTAGAGTAAAAAAAAAAAAAATTAAACTAACGGCGCTACTTGAAGGCGTAGGCGAGATCTATGCCTTCAATACAAGTTGTATTGAAATTCTTTTTTTCCTATGATATATCTACAAACCTATTCTGCAAACCTATAAAAGTTATGAAAAAGAATTTACTACAAAGCTATAAAAAAACTGCAAACCTATAAAATTATTATAAAAGTGATAAAGTAAATTTATACAGTATCATAACATGTAATTTGTGATACACAAAAAAACATTTGCACCAATAATTTATAATATAAATACGAGTCCTTAGTTCATATGTTCATATTTTCATCTTTCAATTTCCTTTGCAAATTTCAATCTCTCATTGTTTACAAACTTTTGTTTTCATAATTTATGTTTCACACAAGTTTTAGTTTATTAAAGTACGTATGTGGAAATATCTTCATCAAAGCAAGATCTCAGTATATTTTCTTAAGAAAAAATTAATTCTTTTTGCTATTATACTACTTCAGATAAATACAAAAACAAATACGTATAATTATACATACTCCACAATCTTTATTGAAATAGTTGTTATTTTTAATTTATTATTATTTAGTAATTATTTTTTTTTTAATATATGATTAATTAACATTAGCAAATGAATTATGTTTATGTGTTATTACAATGTATTTTTGTGAATGTAGTTACTAAATTAAATTGTTGTTAATTAACAGTGATTAGTCATTCATATATAAGTGATTAATTGTTAGAAAAATAATTAGTGAAAAAAAATTGTATTAATTACAAATGTAAAAAATATGAATGGTTTTGGACAATTAGTTATAAAATTAAGTAGTTATTAATGATCTATTAATTATAGGTGATTAGTCGTTAATATGTCATTAATTAATTATTATAAAATTAAGTAGTGAAAAATTTTGTATTGGTTGCAAATATAAAATATTTGTCTGACTTTGTACAATTAGTTATAAAATTAAGTAGTTATTAATGTTTTGTTAATTAAAGGTGATTAGTCGTTAATATGTTGTTAATTAATTGTTATAAAATTAATTAGTAAAAAATTTTGTGTTGGTTGCAAATATAAAATCTTTATATGGTTTTATTCAATTAGTTAAAAAATTAAGTAGTTATTAATTATCCGTTAATTGAAGGTGATTAATCGTTAATATGTCATTAATTAATTATTATAAAATTAATTAGTAAAAAAGTTTGTGTTGGGTGCAAATATAAAATATTTGTATGGTTTTATTCAATTGGTTATAAAATTAAGTAATTATTAATTATCCATTAATTGAAGGTAATCAATCGTTAATATGTTATTAATTAATTGTTATAAAATTAATTAGTAAAAAATTTTGTATTGGTAGAAAATGTAAAATAGTTATATGTTTTTGTAGAATTAGTTATAAAATTAAGTAGTTATTAATTATCCGTTAATTGAAGATGATTAGTCATTAATATGTCATTAATTAATTGTTTAAAAATTAATTAGTGAAAAATTTTGTATTGGTGGAAAATGTAAGATATTTGTTTTTTTGTAGAATTAGTTATAAAATTAAGAAGTTGTTAATTATCCGTTAATTAAAGGTAATTTGTCGTTAATATGTCATTAATTAATTGTTATAAAATTAATTAGTAAAAAATTTTATATTGGTAAGAAACTTAAAATATTTATATTTTTTTGTAGAATTAGTTATAAATTAAGTAGTTATTAATGATCCATTAATTAAAGATAATTAGTCATTAATATGTCATTAATTAATCATCGTAAAATTCATTACTACAAAAAGTTGGTATTGATTGTACATGTAATATCTTTATCTATTACTATAAAAGTAAGAGTAAACTTTAGTTGCTGTTAATTTATGATTAATTGAATAGTGAATAGTCACTAATAAGTCATAAATCAATATATTGATATTACTGGTAACATAAACTAAATTGTTTAATATATATTCTAATTTGCATAATAGATAGAGCTTGGACCTTTTGATCCTTCAGTCTTGATGCAACAAGAGAGACATCGATCACAGGCTATTTAGGACAGAGAGGTAAACGACATTTCACTTATTAATTAGTTTATGTTGCATTAGGAATAGTAAAACATTTCACGTGTTATCAATATAGGATTAAAGTTATAGTAAAATGACCTTTCAAACAACCCTCACTATTCGACAATGTAAGTTGTCACTCCATCACGACAAGTGCACCATCACCCTCGATCCTTGAATGAAGCCATAATTGCATTTAGTTGAATTTGAAGGTACGAGTCACCTGCCATATATATCCCTTGATTGGCACATGATTACAGCATTGGTGGAGTGCTGGCGGCCAGAGACACACACATTCCACATGCTAATAGGGGAGTTTGCTATTATCCCACAGGATGTGGAGATCCAGTTAGGACTCCCCATAGATGGTCAGGCAGTCATAAGGAGTAGTTGCTTAGATTGGGGTACGATTTGTGATGAATTGTTGTCAACGAGGCTAGGGCTTAATGGTAAAGGGGGCCACATTAGTATGACGTGGCTCCATGATATGTTCTAGATGCTCCAACCTAACATTGAAGCTAAGCAAATCCATTGAAACATGTGTGCCTACATAATGTAGTTGCTGGAGGGATTTATCTTTGCCAATAAATCTAACTCCCTCATCCGCGCGATGTGGTTACCCCTCTTGGAGCATTTTGACATTGTTGGGACGTATAGCTGGGGGTCTGTATGTTTGCCATGGTAATATCACCAACTGTGTGTCGCATCATCACCGTCGACACATGAAATTGGAGGAACTACCCTTCACTTATAGGTGTGGGCATAGGATAGATTTCCCTACATAGCACCTCTTAGCCAACATGGACTTTTTATAGAAGCCGGATGTCCATTGGCAGCATATTGGAACACGAGAAGGGACATATAGTATCACCCACCTACATTGTCAGCGTATATCAAGATACATTGGATAAGTAGAACATGTCATAGATATTTCAGTAACCTATTTTTTTTTCTTACATTTCATAATATTAATCATTTACAGTTAATATAATTTCCTATTTTTCAGGTGGAATGGTAGTCATACGATGGGAATCTCATTAATCTTCTACTTGACTTCTACAAAGGTGGCATCCACATTTAGATGGCACGGGTTCCACTAATTTGTTTCCATGTTTTTTAGTGGCATTTTCCCAAACCAAGTGGCCAGATAGTTTGGTGGGTTCTAATGTATCCCACAACTAGTGAATACACAGCCGCAGCTCCATCAAATTGACTTGCAAGGAACGATTGATATTGATTGGTTAGTCCAACATGTAGTGTATATACATATATAGGAAGAGCGACTCCAACGAGAGCAGCATACCCAGGAGATGGAAGTGGAGGCATAACCGATTCATGCGCAATGATGGACGGCAGGACGATAATAACCTTGAAATTGGGGTAAGACATAAGAAAATCCTATACAGGACCAACATAACCCCAATGTATCTATTGTGATGTATGTTAGCTCAGGGTTGATTTTTAGCAAATATGAGACACCACATTGGCATTCTATAAGTGATCATATTCTAACACTGCCAGCTTTACAAAAAAAATGCCAAAAAAAAAAAAAAAAAAACTTATGTACTAGGGTAAATCATCAACTCAAACTATAGAGTGGATTCCTGTGACTCAGTAAGTGTTCGAAAATACTCCCCAATAGCATCCAACATAGGAGTCTGAAGCTTCTCCAGCTCCACGTCCAAGGCTAATAATTCACTAGGGGAAGGAGATAAGATAAGATAGGGATAGGAACCGATAATTTATTATTATTTTCATATGCATATGTTCCATTAAAACTATTAAGTTGATATATTTTTATATTTTGTAATGAATTACTACGCATTCAGTCTAACAAATAATGTTATCCCTTGCCTATCACATATGCAATGTGTACATATACAAATTTACAACTTCGAATATGTGAAAACAAATTAACAAATGTGTAAAGAAATTAACATTTAATATAACTTCTCAATAAATTACAAAATTGCAAATATATATACAGAATATCAAGGATCCCCCTTCTGCTGTGTTAAAACAAACTAGATGAAGTGATCAAGGATTCACCTAAGCTGCAAAAGGAAAAAAACTAATGTTAGCATCATAAATCACTGTTGAACATGATGAAATATGTATTGGTTTTAATCATGTTCCATTATCGATTCGATGTAGACATGTTCTTCTATAATGCACCCCCCCCCCCCCCCCCCCCCCCCGCTCTACAAAGTCTACATGTGATTTGATCTAGAGACTCCCTAATATCCATCTCTATATGGTATCTTTTTTGATTTAGTTTTCCCTTCTTCCATCTGAAGTCCCCCTTAAGTGGATTGTTGGGAAGTGTATTGGCTCCCAATCCAACTTGTCGCCTATAAGCATGAAGATGTGTGCTCATGATGTGTCCATTTGTTCCAATCAAGTATAGAGTGCATCATATCAAGCCTAAGTGAGGCAGCTACTGCATATGCATGGGAGCATGGAATTCTATATATTTGTCACTTTTGGCAATTGCATGTGCTATAGGCAAAGTCAACAACATGCATTTAGCTCCCTCCCCTTAACTTGCTAACAATGCAACAACTACCGATGAGGATTTTGAAAACCCTATCGTGCCTACTGTAGTTGATGATCCTATGGTTTTTAGCATGTGAACTCTATTGGTCGATTTTTTGGGTTGAATATTTGGTGAATATTCTACCATTCACCATATTCTTCAATGCCATTGTATGCTTCTAGATGAAGTAGCCCACGCAATTGTAAAACATCTTATTCACCAAAGCAGTCATAAGTAACCCCCCAGCCCCCTTCAACACAAAATTATAGCTTTCAACAACGTTGGAGGTCATATACCCAAACTAATAGCAACCATCATGAGTTAGTGTCTACATATCCAACGGCACATCCTCAAACTAGTCCAACGCATCTAGCTTAATAATCTCCATCTACTCCATCACATAATTCAACTTGCAAGATTATGCTTACAACTCGATGTATGTGACCAACCTCTTGCATTGCATGTTTTTATGTGCCAATTTGAAGTTGCTTGCAATGTGTCGTAGGGAGAATAGCACCACAAATGGAAGCCACCATCCATTCACTTCTTCTTAAACTACTACTATGATGCCTGCATGTCTAGCTGATATAAGGCAAATGGCTTCCCAACCTTCATTATTGCTGATAACATATTCCTTCAATTTCCTCAACAACCAGCCCCATGTCTCAATTGTCTCCTGATCAACCAGAGTGAATGTTGGTGGAAGCATATGGTTGTTGCCATCAATGCTATAAGTAACTAACAACTTGTGAGTATACTTCTCATACAAAAAAGTGGCATCAATGGTAACAACCGGTCTAAAGAATCTCTACGTTGTGATGTACGACTGAAATGCTTAGAATACCCACTTTAAAGTAAACACATTGGGGGTACTCAATCTGCTCCACCCCTAATCAATTTATGTTTCGAAATTTGTATTTTCTATTACTTTGAGAAGTTCAGGCAGTTCATTTTAAGATTTCTCCCAATTCCCATACACATACTCGATAGCCTGTTTCTTCCCTTCCCAAACCTATCTCCTATTGATTTTGTAGTCAAATTCCTATTCGACAACAGAAGCCAACTCAGCCACCTTCATATCAGGACTGTCCCTAAGAAGATTTACAAATCAGCTAGCAAGAAGATTACAATCCAACTATAGGTGATCCTAACTAATTAGTAGGTTATTGCATGTGTGTAGACCCTCAAATCCCGTCACTACGAATATGCCCTCCAACTTCTTCTTTCTAGCTCGAAGCCTCCATTTACAACTATTTTCCCTTCTCAAACAATAAATAGACCACAGCAATGGACTAAACTCTACAACGGTGAAGTTGCAATGGTTTTTCACATGGTAAGACTTTATTGCTTAAATCACATCTACTTTAGTTCTAAGTCTCATGCCTTTGTAGAAATCGTCACTACTACTCGAGCCACTACAAATATTAGTTTGCTTCTACTTGAAATAAATGTAACCACTATCACCCCCAAAGTTGTAGTACAAAATAAGATCTTTAACTACCATGCTTGGTGGTTCAGCTTGCTCTGATCGATATATTAGCTATCTCAAGTAAGTATGTACGGTTAGAGAGTCTTCTTCAGGTACTTCATCTTCCTTGTTCTCATTTTCCTTATTGAAACTCTCCTTGTTATCAATACTTTCTTCCTCAACACTCATTCCTACATCAGTGTCAATTACAACCTCCGCTCCCACACAAATCATGTACGGATCATGTGTGTCTAGTCGTTGTAATACTGGAGTAACAGCTCTATCTATTTCATCTTCATCATTGACTTCTATCGAGGTTAAAATTGAGAGTTGAAATGTCAACGACTCGAGCTGCATTTTTGCAATGTGATGTGATGAATGTGGCTGATTGCTTATTCGAATGTCTGCCTTACTGAGGAGCCCCCCAAATTGTCAAAAATTCTAATGTACAATTGTTGTATGTCACGATCTCCATATGATTCAATCATTTCAATAAAAATTTCAACATCTTCGTCATCTCCAATTGCCATCAACGCATGACATGTGTTGCCCCCATGGAACATAGGATGCCTGTGAATTATCTCATCCCCCACTTCAGTTGGATCAACTCCGATGCTATGACATATTCTATATAAGAATTCATTATAGTTGATATTTTTCTTCATTTTCAACTTCTTTACTGGATCCCTATCATATTTCGGCCTCCATTTACCAACCACAATATTTCCAAACGCATAGATCATCAATTTTACATAGTTAGTCATTGTTTCCCTATCCATAGAATATAAAAATTATGAGCTTTCAAAAAAGAATATGACAATTTCCAATAACAATATTCTAAAATTTTTCATTAAAAAATTTCGTATCATTTGAAAAAAAAATTCTCATTATTTCTAAACATTTTTTTTTTCTAAAAATTTGTCAAATATTATTTTTTAATAATATTTTCACTACTAAAAATTTCAACAATTTTCGTATCATTTTACAATACTATAAAAATTATTTCACATTTCAGATATGAAAAATTTCCATGAAAATATTTTTTTTATATTTCAAATAACATTCTTAAAATTTGCACAAAAATAAATAAATTTATGTATCATTTCTAATTTTAATTTTTTTCCCATTATTTCCAAACAATTTTTTTTCTAAATATTTTCCCAAAATTATTTTTTAATAATATTGTTTCTACTAAATATTTCAATAATTTTCATATTACTTTACAACACTATAAAAATTATTCAACATTCTACATATTTCAGATTCATTATAACAACAAATCCTCATTTTAATGCAAAACTTAACACCACATGTTACGTATTACAACATCTATATAAATCATATATAACAAACTATAAACTAATAATAAGCAGTAATATTTTCTACAAAATATAATATTACAACAATATTTTCCTCAAATAATAACATCAAACACAGATTAAAAAAAAAATCAACTTTTCCAAAAGAAACGTACCACAATTGATTATTTGTTGAGGAAATGCTTAGACCTAGGTAAATCACTTCAAATCCTTCATTTACTCTACAGAATCACTTCTTCTTCTTCTTCCTACATGGGAACAAGAGAAAAAAATAGATTTGATATGTCGACTAGTTTATTTTGTTTTTGTGGAAAATTACTTACTATGTTCTTGTATTTATATTTTTTACTTTATGCATTGTTATCACATGATCTTTGCTTTTATATCATCGGTCAATTTTAAAAAGAATAAAAAATTGGATAGTGAGATTGAAGTAAGGTCTACACCTTTAGTTTAATTTTTTTTTTTTTTTACCCTAAAATCACAAACGGTGTCCATATCTTCGAAACCTATTGTAGGAATAATTATTGTAAGTATAATATTTACATAATTTTTTTTAAAAATAACAATATTTAAGTACATAAGCCGAATATAACATGCTTTCATAATGATTCAACTTCAACTTGCAAGCATAAGATTAAGAATATCAACACAACTGTCTAATAAAAACTTTCAACATCTCTTAGCATAATCGTCAATTTTTGTAGCCAATTAGTCCAAAGTAAACATTTTAGGTATGATAAAACCAGTTGCAAATGAAGTCAATCTCCAGCTCACCTCTTGATAAGACTTTTGTTTTCTCCAAAAACAACGTATTTATACATCCCATTTGATAGAATGAAAATTTCAAGTTTTACCCTATATCTTAGAAAGGCTCTCTCTCTCTCTTTCCTGTCGAGTGCCCTGCCCCTTCAAATACGTTGCATAAGAAGACCTTGAATTCTCCCAATTAACTGACGGACAATAAAAATGACCGCAGTATACAAGTCGGCACGTCAAATTGGAAAAAAGACCCCAAAGTTTCACATTAGCCCACTTCACGCGTCGCGCAAGTGCAACGTGGAAACTCTATAAGTACACATCTCTCCAATCATCTCCCCCTCCATTCTAACAACCACTTGAATATTAAGTGATCAACGTTCACACACATAGTTCAACAAAATGAAGCACTTCGTTTCAATGCTACTTCCAATTCTCCTATTATTCATTGCCTTTCGTCCACTTCCATTAAGTGCTGTTTCCTCTTGTAATGGCCCATGTCAAACACTTAACGATTGTGATGGCCAGCTAATATGCATCAACGGGAAGTGCAGTGATGACCCCGATGTAGGGACTAACATATGCCCTTCATCTCCACCATCACCACCATTTCCGCCATCCGGTGGTGGGTGTCAACCCTCCGGCTATCTCTCTTGCGATGGACATGATTATCCTCAATATTATTGCTCTCCTCCAGTCACTTCCTCCACTCGAGCAATTCTCACAAACAACGATTTTAGTAAAGGTGGTGATGGTGGTGATCCATCCGAATGTGACGACCAATACCACGATAATAACGAATATATTGTTGCATTATCGACCGGGTGGTTCGATGAACGTTCTCGGTGTGGCAAGATGATAAGAATAACATCTGGTAAAACAGGTAACAGCGTGACTGCTAAGGTAGTTGATGAATGTGATTCTAAGGCAGGGTGTGATCCAGAGCATGCTGGTCAACCTCCATGCAGGAACAACATCGTTGATGCATCTCTTGGTGTATGGCGTGCTTTAGGGCTTGACATTAATGTGGGTGAAGAAGATGTGACATGGTCTGTGGCCTAAATTTAGCTCCCTTATTTATAAAATTGAGTATTTGGAACACAATTCTTTGAATAATTGCTTTTGGGTTGCTAAAGACCCTAAATGGAATCTAGTAGAAATGCCATATGGTTGTCATATCATGTGTACTCCCGCAATATAAAAATCGCTTTGTAAGTCAAAGATTGTAAAAGTCTAATTAAATTATGTTTATTTATAATATATATAATTGATTAATGTGTAAAAATAACTATGAAAACCAATGCGCCCCCAGCCCCCCACCCCCCCTAAAAAAAAAAAAAAAAAAAAACCAACAACTAGTCAAACTTTTAAAGGATTTTAGTTTAAACTAGGTTTAAAGAGATAGATGTCACACCCCGAATTATCAATAAATTTATTAACACTTAAAAAAGAAGAGTAGGAAATGAGCTATATGAATTCAACACAGAATAACTTCAAGCACATACTCACATGTCATGCACACTTAAATCTAATGCATTAGTATAGATTTATTAAGTTATTTAAATTAAAGCAATACAAGAAACATAGGAGTACTTATAACTCCAAACAGTCTAGGGGTTGAAAGGGGTCTAACCTTACTCAATAGGTATTGAGAGACTATCATGGCATATCAAGCTACCGTAACCGAAACCATAATCGATGCTAAACCATCAACTAATATAAATTAGTCTCATATGAGTGTTCACTCCAAACGCTAAACTTGTTACTACAATCATAGTCTGTCCAACCGCCCTATATATGTCCCATAACATATATAGTGCTTGACTGACTTCTTTCTGTTCACATAGCCATTTCGTGCGAGTACTAACCCAATCAACTACCTACCACACCACCTATGTAGCCTTAGCAGCTAACTACCATATTTGAAAAACCTAAGAAAATAATAAATAAGGTCAAAGGAAATAAAAAAGAACATTTTAGATTAAATTAAGAAGGAATTTTAAGTTAGCAAAATTATTTTTTTTCTAGAACAAACCTTTTTGCTCTCGAAATCGATTCTATTAAAATTAGAATCAAAATTCCTTAAAGACCCTAAATATAACTCTAAGACCTTAATTAGGTAAATAAAATCAATTACAAATTATTTGGGGACAAAAGAAAAAGAAATTTTTTAATTCGAAGATCAATTGAGTGAAATAGCCAAAATGCCCCTAATCTTATTTTGTTAAAGGGTAACTATTTAAATTGAGTTTCTAAGGGCATTTAGGGAAAAAAGAAACAATATTTTCAGTTGGAAAATTGGTATAATTTGAGGGAAAATAAAATGGAATTAAGACTAAATGGAAGACATATGTCACTTTAAGGTCGAACCCACTAACCCTAGCAATCCCCAATTGTCCTTACCCTTAAACACTTACAAAACCCTACTATAAAGACCCATGTAGGAGAAAAAAATAGCAACCCCTTTCCTCTGAAATTTTTAAGAACCTAAGGTAATGAAACACCAAGACACAAGTTTAAACCCTAATCCTCTTATCTACCTCTAAAACCATTCTAATTAGTTATTAGTCCTAGTTATTTTCTTATGAGTTTTAAGCTAAGAGTCAAGTGGAAATCCTAGTTAAGAGGGCTTGCATTCTATGTGACAAGAGCTTAAAGGTAAGTGGGATTTTGTGAGTTTTAGATAGAATTAATGGTGTAAATCTATAGTTTAGTTGCTAAGTAAGTTGCTTTAATGCAAAGGATTAAGGTAGAATCAAAGGAAACTTCTTTTTTCTTTTCTCCTTAAAAGTGGTGGCTTGTTGCAAATTTCAAGAAAAATCTTAGATCTGTATTAAGGTAAGCTCAAAACCTAACTTAAATGGGTGATTTAATTAAGTTAGAAGTGATTGGATTTAAGGGTTTGATGATTTCTTGAATGTTAATGGTGTAATGCAAAACTCTATGTTGACCACCACCTAAAGTAGTGCTTATTGAGTGAAATTTGTTGATTTAGAATGATAATCTATGAATTAATATGCTTTATGTATTGTTAGGTGTTAGATTTGTGATTAGAAATTAAGTTTAATGCATAGTAATGGAGAATATGTTTAGGTGTGTTGTGATCGCTACTAATAAAGATGGAATTAAGACTTAATTTCCTTGCTAAATCCGATTTGAATGTTGGGTAATGATAAACTAGGCTTAGGCCTAAAGAAATAAAATGGGCTTACATTAATATGATAAAATCTAAATGGACTTAATACCCAAAATTTACTTGGACCTATTAATCTTTAGAGCTTATACCCTAAATGGATCTTAACGATTTAATCAAATTTGATTGGGTCTTCAAACTTACAAGGCCCTAAATCAACCAAAGACTTAAAATGAAACTAAAATTGAACTTGATAATTGACTGGACCTAAAACAAACCAAATAAGACTGATTAAACATAATGGGCCTAAGTTAATTTAAAATAGATGGAAGTAATCTAATTAGACTTAAAATGGAATTAAAAAATATAATTAGACTTAACTAATTCAATTAGGGCTAGTAAGCCTTATTCTAACAAATATTTGCATCAATTTGGCTTGTCATTTGGACGCTCGACCCTTCTCCCAACCCAACTCAACCCAACCTATGCCTTGCCCAACCTAGCCATCTCATGTGATATATAGATGGAACTACGAAATGTATCAAATACTCATCCTCTAGTGATAAAAACTCTCTCTAATGCTGCTGTTGATATGGGAATAGCCAAAATATCTTTTTCCATGAGAGCTAAGATGGGATATTTGGAGTAATTCATCTTCCACCAACCCAATATGTCAAAATGTTTTACCAAACGTTTAATCTATTCTCCTAAGTACTCCAATTCACTTTCTTTTTGTATAGTTGTTTCCGCTTTCTCATCATAGTACGTGGAAACAAGTTCATTATTTTCCTCATCAAAAACATCCTCACTCTCTTCTTTGCTTAATACATAAGAGCCTTGGGCACTCAAACTTACATTACACCTTTTAAGCCCACTAATGCTACCATAATAATCAAATAACGAAACAACTATAGATGAAACTTTTTCCACCAGTGTTTTTGCTTTTTCATCACCATACACTTTCTTAGCAAACCATTCTGAAAATCTAACCTCTAACAAGGATTAACCACTACAGCAACAAACAACGTGATGTTCATATTATTAAAATTGCCCCAATATTTATCATGCTTCACATTCATTCTCTTAGCCATCATCTTTATAGATCTCTCACCACTCTAACATCTTTGTCTAATCTCATAAGTAACATTAAAAATTTGTCAAACAAATTCATTACAAGTAGAAAAAGAAGTGCCAAAAATTGTCATTGTTGCATCATAATTTTTTTTCGAAAAAGGTAAAATATTATGGGCATAAGCCCAATCCTCCTCCATAGGAATTCCCTTTGCTTTATTTTTGGTAAATTCCTCCATAAACTTAGGTTCTTGATTCCTAAGAAAATCAAATGCCTTCTTAAAGTTTACTATTGGCTTCAACATTAAACAGGTAAAATTCCACCTAGTCTCAACATCAAGATATAACAAACTCTTGCTATCTATATTTTCTTGTTCCATACAATGCTTAAACTTTGCAAACATAGCTAGAGATGACCTCACATATTTAGCTGCTACTCAAATCTTAACAATTGAGTCATCTAACTCCTTTAACCCATCCTCAACAATTAAATTCAAAATATGAGCGCAACATCTCATATGCAAGAATTCTCCTTCATAAAAAGAGTTGATTGAAATCTCTCTTCCAAGTATTGCATGGCAAGATCATTTGAGTTAGCATTGTCAACAACAACGATGAGAACCTAAGTACTACCCCAACTAAGAATACATTTTTCAATAGTCCTGCCAATAGCACCACTTGTGGGACTAGTGATTTGATAAAAGTTAATGATCCTTTTCTATAAGTTCCAATCCTTGTCAATGAAATGACATGTCAAGCACATGTGATTCATATTTTGACATGATGACAAGGTATCTATGGTCAAGCACACGCTAGGAGACAAAGATGATAAATATTGCTTCAATTTGTTCTTCTCTTACTCAAATAACTATAAACGATCCCTTCTTATTATAATACATGATGGAAGTACAAACTTTGGTTGAACCTTTTGTAAAAATACACGCAATTGCCTATTCTCTACAAATCTAGAGGGCATTTACCAACAATGAATGCTTTAACAAGTTCCTTTCTACATTCATTTTGATCAAATTTCCAAGAAATCTTTTTAATTCCACTAGGTTCACTACCCTCAAATATAGAAGTAAGTTTTTTCTATTTCTTATTTTCAAACTTCAAGCGAAAATTTAGGCATCTCACTAAATACATACACAAAGAACTAGTTCCTTGCAAACTACTACATCCAATGCTTTTGCCACAATATCTACATTTAGCCCTCATTTTGTTTGCATCCCTATCATAATGGTCGCTGCACCGTAGAATAAAGTCAACTATTTGAATTATCAACATCACTCATAGATAATGTAGATTTAGAATGTTTAGAAGTTTTATGTTTACCAATAGAAAGGTGACTAGTGGTTCTATTATCTACTGGTTAAACTTCAATTTCTTCTTTTAGTTTGTGAACATCCAGATGCCTTGAACTAGATATAATTTTTTCAAGTGCAATGACTTTGTCTTCTCCAAGTTCATCGGCACTTTGACTTTGTTGGTGTGTTTCATTAGCCAAAGATATCTACAAGAATAAGAAGATGAAAAAAAAAATTATTGTCTTGAAAAGAATTTATGTCAAAACAATATTGACTATTAAATTTGTTTCTAATTTTTTTAATAATACAATGGCACCATTTCAACAATTAATAAAACATATATTAGTTTGCATGTGCTAGGAAGATATAGCATAAAGTACATGTTTTTGCTATAAATGTTCCTAGACATTGGACAACGTCTAGTTTTAAAAAGATAAGGCACAAAGGCATTATTGGACATTGGTAATTGGTATTTAGAAAGACTGTATCAGTGCTTTGACTTTTGCTTAATGCTTATATGTTTTTATGTTGAAAATAGATTCTCATAAAAAGAGAGTAGCAAGTTCGAAATATAAAAAAATTACCATACAATAACGATTAGTTGCAATGACCTTTGACATTAGATAATCAAGATGACATGATGACAAGACTCTTAATCTTTTACATGGGTAAAAGTTGATATATGACCGTTTCTTTCTTTTATGGATCTTTATTTACTACTTTATCATGCGTTTGTATATGATTTCATTTACAATTATATTGATAATAAACAAAGGAAAAAAGAAAATAAAAGAAAATAAATAATAAAGAAATTACATAACACTTACAGTAGCAGACGTTGAAGCATTGGTGAATTGACGAGAAACAACAATGACCGGACTACGGACTGTGAAGGGAGGCTGAGATGAGAGATTAGGAGCGACAAAAATAAATGGATAATTAGGGTTATAGGTTTGAACTGAATGCAGAATGCGGGCCGTGGGGTAAGGGTGAAAAAAAAGAAAAAAAAAAAAGGCCACTTATTTTTCAGTGCGGCTTATTATATGTTTTATAAAAAAGAAAGAGGTCAACTTAGGTTCAAGCGACTCAATTAAGTTCAATCCCATGAATCGAACCGCCAGCCATTTGGATTCACTCTAATTAGAACCATAAACCAAACTAAAAAAAAAAAAACACATTTTGTGATTTGGTTTAGGTTTCAATTCAATTCAATGAATAGCCTTAAAAAGAACCCAAATATGCCCAAGACCCAAAAATTACTTAAACCCATTTTATTTTTAGAGCTCATACCTTAAATGGACCTTAACAAGTTAAGAAAACCTAAATGGGCCTTAAACACTGTAAATCTCTAAATCAATTAAAGACTTAAAATGAAATTAAAATTAGGTGCTATAACCATGGGCCTAAGACATAATGAATATGATCAAATGAACATAATAGATCAAAATAACAGTTGGACCTAAATATCACAATTTAGCTTAAATGTATTTAAATGGGCCTAGACATCTAAATTAGGACATAATAAAACCAAATGAGCAAATTAAATTAATTAAGTCCAAATTAGATAAATCACATCAAATAATAGGATTAAGTAAATTAATTAAGGCTAATAAGCCCAATTCCAAACATAATTGGGCTACTATTCTTTAAAGGCTCATGAAAAGCCCCAAATTCCTAAATAAGGTTAATGAAATTAAAAAGAAAAATTTAGACTCAATTAAGAAATGATTTACTATGTACTAAGCCCTTGTGGCTCACTTCTTTTTCTTTTTTAGGTGAAGACTGTTTGATAGATCTTCTATTCAATGGGATTCTAGCTTTGAGGAGAAGTACGATGACTTAGATCTTGAGAATTGATGTTGTTTCTAATTCCTGTTTTTTGCTTAGGCTTAGTATTAAGTTATGGGTATTGCATTTATACTTTATGGGAGTTGTCTATGGCTCTATAGCCTGTTTACCTATGTTTATATGTCGTTAGCCCTATAAGCCTTAAGACTTAGTTACCTATTTCATGATATCACCGCTTTTTCCAAACTTGATGAATCTCCAAAATGTTCTTCAAAATCAACAAACCATCAATTATTTTTCAAATTTAATCAATAATTTCAAGAACCTAAAACTACTTTATAAACTCACGTAGTAATCATAGCCTTACATATTCTACTTAAATAAGGTATATGGCGAATTGTCAATGCCATGATGAATTAGGGGCATGATAGCCTAAATACCCTAATTGGGCCTTAACCACATCTAGATTGAAATATAAATAACATAATAGGCTTAAGTAAATAAACTCTAAATTATTTGAGCTAAATTAGCCAAAAGGCTAATCAAGCCTTCTCAACTTATAATGGACCCATAACAAATATAAGCCTTAAATAACCTAAACCTAACCCTAAAATAATGTTTAAATAACTAGAATAAATATATAACTAATGTTTCCTCTTTTAATGCATAAAACTGGTTCAATCTACTAAATGTAAAGTTAGACTTCAACTTAGGAACCTTCAACCTTTCTAGGCACTCAGTAACATATGTATTGCTTGCTAGGTTAGAAAATTTAAACTAAATGAATAATCAACTCGATTAAGTATCTATTTCCTACTTGTGCTTAGTTACTTAAGCCAATCAGTAACACCCTTAAATCAAAATTACGACTACAGTTGTACACCCTAAAATGATACGGTAGTTTAGGCGCTTAAGCTATTGAGGAATAGCTCAACAAGTAGCTATTAAGTGAAATCACATCAAATAATGGGCATTTAAAATAGAAAGAAGGTTTATCAAGACTCGTATAGGGTTATGGTTCTCGACGGAGGATACGATATAACTGGATAATGATCAATGAGGACTGCATAACAGTGAGGTCACTTAGTGAAGACTACTAAGTTTAAATTTCACAACATGGAGTCAGGCTACTCCTATTAACCCTTGATTGCCACTGTTGTGGAATTGAACCTTAAGTAACCTATTAAATTGCCTAGAGTCATAAGTACTCTCATACTAATTGTTTATGTTAAATAAGATAAATAACCTATATGAATGTTTGATGCATTAATATGTAGGTCTATTTGACATCTGTACGTGTGTTTACATTGTTGTATCTGTATACAAGGTCATTTAGCTCGGTTTTCTTTTTCAAGTGAAGACTTTTTTATGGATCCCCTATATGATTGAATGGTTTTTCACTCCCAAGAGGAGTATAGGGAAGAATGTAAGGACTTAATTTCAAGGACTGTTACTGCTACTAATTTTTATTTTATAGACTTAGTATGTATGTTATGGTACTATATTTAAACTTATTACAAGAGTTGCCAATGACTCCATGGCCTATTTACCTATATTTGTATTTTACCTATCACGCTTTATTCATTATGGTTTCCAAACTTAAAAAATCTTCAAAATGTTTTTCCAAATTAAATGAGTAATCAAATGTTTTCAAATTTTAATTAACGATTTCAAGGTTATAAAACTAGTTTAGAAACCCTTTTAGTAATTCTAACCTTACGTATTCTACCTAAGTATGATAGGTGGCAAACCGTTGTCACCATAAAGAATTAAGGGTGTAACAACTAATCTTTCCACTACAATCATATCCAATTATCCTATATACATCCCATTACATATATAGCGTCTAATTGGCTTCTCTTAATTCGCATAGCTAACTCACATAAATACTAACTCTATCGATTACCCGCCACACAACTTTTGTGGCCTAAGCGTCTACATCACTTTTTACCACCCTCTAAATTAGTTGACCATGCATAAACAACATTACCTACACTTAAGTCGAGTTTAAGTATCAATTAATTTTAAATATTCTAATTCTAGCACATCGCATGTAACTATTCTATACTTGGTAAGGTAAATTCCTTGAGTTGATCTTTAGTTAGCTAATTAATAGAACCTACTTGTACCTATTTTATTAGGTGATGTTTATAATTTTCTTATGAATTAAATGGGTGTTTTCATCAATTTAGATGTTTATTTGAGTTAAATTTTGATTATAGGAGTTGAAGAGCTAATTTGAAGTAAAAGGAAGAAATTCGAACAAGTTTCCTGCAAATTGGAGCTAAAAGGAAGAAGTTATGAAGGTTCAAAGAAAATCACATCACAAATCAACACCCTTAAACTCCAGTCATGATTTCAATAAAGGAGAAAATAAGCGATCTGAGATGAGCACAGTCAAGATCACGCCGATGATCTTGCTTATGAACATGTAGACTTTAATAAAAATCGAGTTTCAAAGCCAAGAGGTTCATGGTTGACTTCATGGCTATGTTTATCGCCGTGATCACATTTAACTTTTGAGAATTCCATTTTACTATTTAACGAATTTGAAGACAAGAAAAGAAAAACTTTTGGCATTCTTTCAAGAGCAACCTAGGGTTTCAAAAGCAGTGATGCAAGACTATAAACTAAAGTGTAAGGGGTTTTCTTTCATCATGTTTTCTCTTGTTTTAATTATTAATCTATTAATCAAGATGATAGATTAAGTTTCTTTTAGTATCTAGACTTGCGCAACCTTAAAATTACTATGTGACCTTATTTTCATTCAAGTTCAATGAAATCTTTATTCTTGCAATTCAATTATGTGTGCTTTATTGTAATTGAATTAATTTCTAGAGTGTCAATTTAATTATCTAATATTATTCATATAGATTGAGAAATCGTATGTATGATTAGATCTGTATAATTGAAAAAAGTTGTATGCAATCCTAAAAATAAAACGATGTAAATCTTTCAAATTAAAATCAAACCTAATAATAGAATTTACATAATCGTAATGCAATCTTACGAGTTTTAATTAGAAAGAAATTCCAATTAATCAACTTTAGGCTAGATATTAATAACTTGAAAAATGTATTAATATAATTAAGAAATTTTCACAGTCCATGACTATAAAGATGGAATTGACTTATCTTTAATAGGTTACATGAGTAGTTTTAAAGAAAACCATGTCTAAATATGAGTCTCTTATATTCTGGTTATTTACTTATTATTACATTTGTTTTCCCATCATTTAAATTTGTTAGTTAGACTTTTTATTATTTTAATTTAATTCATCAATTATAAATTATTAGTTAGATAATAAGATATAGATTAGTGTTAGTAATTATAGTCTCTGTGAGATGATACTTGATTAATATCCACTGTACTCTATAAAATGATAAGTGCATTTACCCATGTTGAGATAGACTATGTCATGCCCTAAAGGGGGCTTGAAAGTTTCCACTAAAAGTTCTCATAGCACATGTACACTCGTTACATGATAACCATCTTATGAGTTAAAGATTGTAAGACTCTAAGTAATAAATTAAACAATTATAGCTATTCATATTTCATAAATCATATAATGAGAATAATATTATGGATTCCATGCCCTACGATCAACCAAGATCGCAGAGAGCCGGAATCTCCTACTAACTAGTAAAATGGAATAAAACCCTAAGTCTCACAAATTCAAATTTTACAATAAGGTCCTAAAAATAACATTTCATCTAAATAGTCTACCATTCACAATTCTTACTTTATCGTTCATGGCTTCCAAAAACTCTTGACACTTCACATCTTATCCCATCCCAAGCTTTTAAAATTTTTACCTGCAAAATAGTCCATTGAGGGGTGAGCATACTACGACTCAGTGAATGAGAGTACAATACTCTCAACACTACACACGTATAAGCAATTTCAAATCAAACTATCAAATCATATACTATGCATGAACATCCATATGAATGCAGCATCTCACACAGCCTTTCGATAACCGACATGAAGTCTAGGGTTTACGCTCCCCTTGACCTTGGGTTAAGGATTCCAAAGCCATTATCAGTGCCCGGGTCTCACAACCAATTTAATTATTCTTATCTCTTTAATAATTAAAGTATCTTTTAGCTTTGATATTATAAGCTCGAGTGTTCTCATACACTGAGCGCTCATGTACCTCATGCACTGAGCAACACCCTCAAGGACCGACCGAACTTGGAACCATCAAGGCACGACAATCCTCTAGTCACTTAGTTCGCACTTGGCGGAACAGTAATCCTCCGATTATGTAATACATGAAATTTTAATTATTTATTTAATTATATGATTTAGGTATTATCATAAAGAGTTAAGGACGAGGATGGAATTCTATAAAATTCAAAGGGCAATTTGGTCATTTCACATAGAGCATACAAATACTGCAAGTTGACCTAAAGAGCCTCCTTTTTGTCATTCTGAGCAGTGAACAGAGTCGCAAAGAACAGACGCTCCAAACAAGAAACCTAGGAGGACGGTAGGAAAGAGGAGCAAACAAATTCTAAGAACTCAAGGTAAGGATCGTTATATGATTTTCAATTGAGGATTTATGGAATTTGTAACTACGATCGTCATTTGTTTGTACAGAAAACGCGGTGCGTGAATGGACGTAAGAGAACGTAGAATCAACGATTCGAGATTTGCGACTTGTTGAAATTGAAGTAAGTATGCAATTCTTTGTAAATTAAATACAATTATAAGTTGTAGGAACTTATTTAAGCTTAGGAGTAAGAAGGATTAGGTTTTTGATAAATTGGAGAAAAGGAAATAAGGTTCATGGAGATTGCCAAGGATAGCACGACCTACCAACATGGTCGTGTTTCGACCGTGTTGAAATGGAAAGGTGCACCGAGAGATATATGACCTCCTAACACGGTCGTATTTCGATCGTGTTGAAATGAAAAGGTGCATCGAGAGATACACAGCCACCCAACACAGTCGTGTTTCGACCGTATTAAGCAAAGGTAACACGACCTCGCAACATGATCGTGCTTAGATCATGTTGAAACTAAGTTTTTCACTGAGAGATGCATGATCCCTAACATGGTCATACTTCAACCCATGTTAAGCAACACGGTCCCCAACATAACCATGTTGAATAAAGTATAAAGTAATTATTTATTTATTTAACTTCAAATTAAACTAGTTTCCACGCAACCTAGATAACTAGTAAAGCCTTAGAGAGATTAAAGGAATAAGATTTATAAAGTTAAGAATTAAGTAAATAAGATTAAAAGAATTAAGAGATAATATTGATTTTAGATTAAGTACTAAGAAGTAATTGTTGATTAAATAGATTTCAACTTAGCTTACATCCAAGACCGCGAAGTGCTTAAGGCTAGGATTCAAGGTACGTGTAACTTATGTGTTGTTTTGTGTTTGTTTAAGTTAGTACATGTACTTGAATAAGTGAATTATTTGATCTAAGTGTTTAAGTGATATGTGTATGTGCTTAGCTCGGCTTAAGGGCCCATAGTAGCAGATCCCTAGAGAGCAACCCAATGATCTTTATGTAGCATTATCCCTAATGGAGTCGTGCTTGGAAATGATATAGGCTGAATGTTGATTAAGTGGTTAAGTGTACATGGGTATGGGCCTATAGTGATAGTTCCCATCATCAACTTCAAGTAGTTAAGTGTACATAGGTGTGGGGCCCATAGTGGCGATTCTCATCACCAAGTTTAATGATTAAGGGATCATGGGTATGGGGTCCAGTGGTAGTTCCCATCACCAAATCATGCTCCAATGTGTTAAGTGTGTTAAGGAGGTCATGAGTACCCTATTGTTTGCTTGTAGACATAAATTATATTGAGAAATGATTATATGTGTTTAAGTTCTCCATGATGTGTGTGACACTCGTTTATGTTTGTTCATGCATATATGTTTGTGTTATACGTATTGGGCATTAGCTCATCCTTCGGGGAATCATTTTTAGATGCAAGTGTTGAGGGAGATGAGAACCTAGAAGATGACTTAGGTTTAGGTGAACCACGGAGAGAGGAAGACGAAGAGTACCATTATTATTATAGTGATTAAGTTTTAGGAAAATTATGATGTTTAACTATAATAAACAGTATCTTTTGAAATTGTTATTTTTTGTGTTTAAAGACTTTTGTTACTTTAGATGTTTAGTATGGTTTAAGTTATCATTTGAATTTTGAGGATGTATAAAATGTTCTTATATAGGAGTTACAGGCTAATATGTATCAGAGTTATTTCAGAGCCTTAATGTGTTCTTGTAAGATAAGGACACGTGGCGAGCAGTAGTGCGGCTCAGGTTTCGAGGCATTATAGATTACTTTCAATGAGCCTTGTAGCAGTGATGGCCTTCAATTTCATGCAATTTCTCATGTAATGCATGTCCAGTTTTATTTGAGTCCAATCTTTTAATTAACTGGTTTAGGGTGATCAAACGATATAAAATCACAGGTCAATCCACGTTCAAGGCAATAAAGTAAAATAAAATAAGATAACTACCGAGCATTTAAGAGTACAATTCCTAGGACAAGCAATAGGAACCCAATCAATCCCACAAGCAAAACCATTACACCTCATATTCCCATTTACCACAACAAGAAAAGATCATGCATTTCACATCACGGATAAAGCACAAAAGGTCAAACCAACCAGATAGAATCAATCAAGTTAGACACAATTTTTAGTTAAATAATAGTATAATATAATCCAAATTACCTCAACCGTCCAATCCCCCACTCGGGATTGATTTATAATTATCATTTCTTGATACCTCTGTCATGGCACTTCTCGAGTGCTTTATTTCACATACAAGGTAGCTATATATATATCCCTTCCAAGTCCTCAAGTACCTATGTATATATATATATATATATATATATATAAACATATTTTTAACTAAAGGATAAATTTGCTAGGCACCTCCCCTCACATGCTTAAGAGGGGCAAGAAAATATAATTATTAAGTTTGCAAAATAAATATTTACACTTATGATTTGTATAGTTATATGCATAAATGTATTCTATAGATATAATAGGAAAATAGTTTTATCCAAGCATATATACGTATTCAAGAGTAAATTCTTATATGCGTATATATAATTTATTCCAATTATGCATACATATACAGTAGCTATAGAAGGAAAAGTTAAGTTTATATATTTTAGTTTAGTTTGAAGAAAACAATGTTGAATCATAGTACTAGGCCTGTAGTAATAGCACTAGCAAAATGGTGCGAAGTGCTATTGTTAAGATAGTGATATCTAACCCTTAGCCCGTCATTTACATCATTAAGATAGTATTCAACTGTAACTTATCTAACTACCCGTTTCTTCGTAAACTTCCTTTCCAAACTCATTTAACCCCACTTTAGACCTTAAAAATAATAATCACCACAACCAATTTGCAACCACAGCCAATTAAGTGAATTCACATACACAAAGCATACCAACATTTAACACAACATTATAGACAAGATCGCTTTCTTCGTGTCGCCGTTAAGGAACATGTCATAGGCTTTCTCTTGCATAGTTAGGGGAATATCACATGTGGTTTGGAATGAAGAAGCTTTATGTCGTTCCGATAGGCACGGTGGGCAAGGGTCGACTTTTGCCTTTCGTTTCACTATTGTATTTCCATTGCCATGTCCAGTGAACAGGTTGCCCAGGCTTTATGAAGATGGATTAGACTCAGACCAGGGGCCTGATTCCGCATGATTTGCGAAACCATTTTCCATGAGACCGATTGGAATTTGATCCCACTGTATCATCAATGCCACAAAGGTCTTTCAATTGCCTCTTTCTGTCTTCGTACTTGTGGTTATGAATGGATACAAGAGTATGAATCAAACCATATCTGATGTCGATCCCAACCAATTGGGTTTGATTATACCCTTCTTGACCATCAGAACTAATAGAAAATACTCGATTGTGGCAAGGAGTGGTTGCAAGTGCATTTACACCACCCCTATGAGAAGGACGGGCTTGTAAAAGAGTCCTATGTTTACTGTCCTAGAACTGAACACAGCCACTGCTGTCAGCACTTACAAGTTTCCCGGACCTTAGAGCAAGCAATGACCATATACAAGGTTCTGATCCACGACCCCCACCTCCGTGACCAACTATTATCCTATAGATCTCACGACATAACGTAGCATCCTAGCATCTTATTAACCCATCACTACTTCGTGAATATACTGCACTCGCATCCGCACTCCAAGTAATGCTTAGAACACGACCACTGACCCTTGGTAGAGATTTACTATATGTCAACATGTCCAACCAAAATGCTATATATAATCACACACAACCATCATCACAAGCAAGTGCGGCATGCGCATTCTCTGGTACTGATTCCTCCTGAAGCTCACGCGAATCAGAATCATCTTCATCTTCGCTGCTACTGTCTCCCACTCTATTTTCTAGCTTTCCATTACCAAGCTGCAACTTAGGCTCCATTACAGGATGCTGATTCTTAAGTGGAGCAATGGCCATTTGCCATATTAACACTCCGATTGATTCTAATGCAGTCTTTTGTTTTAAGTCAAACAAATCCTATTTTGAAACTGAACCATCAGTACTCGACAAGAAGAGCCGCCCACATGGCAATCCTCTGGACCCAACACAATACCACATGAGCGATGAGACTTTCGAATGAGGGTTTCTGTGATTCGTCAACTGGCAGTGCCAACCAACGGACCTGGGAGGCACGAGCCAAATCTCAAGAGAGTCGTCATCTCGAACGGTTGCAACCTAACAGTCATCAACTCTGGTAGTGAGTGCAACGATTGGCAAGGGTTTCCAGTCGATTAAGCTCGTTCGATATGCTTCGAGCGTTTTACTACACAGGGGCAACAGAGAAAGAGGAGAGGAAAGGGCAGAATAGGACGTACATACGGAATTAAAGTGGGAATGGGAAGAGAGAGTGACAGTGAGAGTGAACGAGGGAGAGAAGGATAAGGGATAGAAGACAGGGCTCCACCGGCGACAAGGAGAGATGATAAGAAAATGAAAGGAAAGAAGAAGGAAGGAAGGGAAGAAGGAAAAATGGGCAATTGGGAATGGAGAAAGGGAATCCAGTCAGAATCTAGAGAAAAGATGAGAAGAAAAGGAAGAAGGAATGAAGGGAGGACAGAAGAAGCACGGGACGGGGGGACAGCACGGACAGATAACATGACCAAGAGCGGCTGATGTGATGGATGTTAGCCTGATCTGATCCTGCTGATGCTCATTGCTCCTCACACGGCACGCATAGGGGGGAAGGAAAAAGGAAACAAAACAGGAGTGGCTGATTTTTTTTTTTTAATAAAATATATGTTTTACTTTACGCTATTTTAGTTTATTTTCATATTTATTATTAATTTACATATACATGTATAGATATATATTTATCTTTATTTGTCATTGTGATCCCTATTATTACTATTTTATCAAAAATTTTAGAATTACAAAAATGATGTCCTTACTACTCTATCCTAGAAGTAGTTATTATTTTACTTATTTTAATATAATTTTTCTAAATTTTTAGGTCTTTACAGACTAACTGTATCATTAATAATCCAACTCAATTAAAAGATAATGTAAAATTCAAAACATAATTATTGGTTAATAATAGTATTTAACTAATTTGAATAAATATACTTATCAATTCAATTATACTTCTGTGTAAGCCCATTGGGTTTAACTTAGTACTCAATCAAGTATAAACCCTTTTAAGCTAGTGGACCCATATAAAATTTCTAGATAAGCCCACTATTTAGTCTAATTATTAATTCCACTAATTCCTTAATTAATTAGTGATTCAGGTTGTTAATTAAACCAATTTAAAGATTGTGAACCAATTATGATAAGATTGAATTCATTTAGGATAATTAAATTCAATTCGTCTTTAGGGATTTAGCCCTAATCTAATTTATTTTAATTTTGGTTTATTAATTAATTCATTTTCTATATATTTGCAGGCTGAAACTAGTTTAAGTGAACCAATTAGGAGGAAGCTGGTTCAATTAAATTCAGTTGAACCCAATTTTAGACTAATTCGATCCTCCCTTTAAGATAGCCTAGCCCATTCTATCATTTATCCAATCAACTATTTTATTAAAAAGCCTAATTCGGTTATTATATATACTATCATTTTAAGCCCAGTTGCTATTTATTAATGTAAATTATGTATAAAGCCCATCTTTACTCATCAAACCTACAAACACATTTTAGGATTGGTAATCATCTTTATGAAGATCAAACTCACTTCTTGAACAATCTTGATCCAAATCTTTAATTACTTGTTAGGAAAAAAAAATAGTTTTGATTTTGATGAAATTATTTGTAGAAATATAATCTTGGAGTAAATTGTACATGGAAAAGTAATTAGCTCAAATCTCATTCAAAAGCACGTTTTTTATGATTTTGGATAAATAATTCGAATCAAGCTTGTATTTTACGAAGAACAAGTTGAATCTCAATGAAGAGTACAAGAACACATTAAAGGTATTCAATCTTAACACGATAGGTCACTTAATGAGTCAACTCGCACTAACTACTTTCATTAATAAAATCATCATCATAATGAATGAAGCATACTAAAAAATAAACATTCATTCATAAATTTCTAGATTTTTCATCTTCATTACTCAACATTCAAGCTACATTAAATCCAATACAATTGAACATAAATCATCAAAATTTTCCAAAAATTGCTTTTCCTACACATGCTTTGCAAAATTATGCATAACTTTCTCATTACAACTGCAAACCAAGTTAAACCAAAGCCAAATGATTCCTAATTCATGCCACTATCAGTTTCATCAAACAAATTTAGATTTTAAGCAAGTTAAACATCAAATAAATATCACAACTTCCCAGTTACGAATTTTAACTTCAAAATACCATAACTCACTCGTTTTAGCTCCAAATCACTTCAAACCAAAACCAAATCTTTCTAAATCTCATCTTATCTTCAAATTAACATATCAATTTCAATTTAGAATCAATGTAACACTTAAAATTTCTATATTAACATTAAAATAAATTGAAATCTCCAACTTACCCAATTGTACTCAAATCTACATTAATCCACTTCCAATTCCTATCCTTCTAATCATCATTCTCAATCAAAATTTTTCAATTACAAATTATTCCAATACTTCAAAACACCACTTTTAAATATTCAAATATCCATTTAACATCACCATAATCAGCCACCTTCAAGTGTATATCCAATTTACCATTTCTTATCATCAATAACACATTCCAACAAATTACAACTTACCAAATCATCAATTACCTACTTCTTATCATCAAATCACAAAAATTAATCAAGAACATACCCATATCCACATCAAAGCTCACAACAAGCATAGGAACTTCCATATTCAACAAATTAAAACTCCAAACATCTGTCCATATCCATTGTAATATCAATTAATTATCCAATTAACAACAAAACATCAAAATTCACCAAACCAAACCTTCTTCATACCCACACATACTACATGCTAGACAAATATGTATCCATGCCCATTTCCACTTTAGTTATTCATCAATCACACTCCTAAAATTTAAATTAAGTGGGAATCAAACACTTACCATAACTTCTTAGCATTTAAATCTTCTAATACATCTTGAACTTTAGGCTTTGACTTCCACTATCAAATTCACCTTCATAAACCCAAAATTACCTATTAACACTTATATAAAACCTATAAATCAATTGATACTCTATAACATATCTTAATTTTATATATTATTATCTTGCTCACTTGAACTTCAATACTCCAAGGGAACATTCACCTTGCAAAATAACAATTAAATGCCTAAACCAATACACTAAACTATAGATCAAAAGAATCTAAACATCATATCTAATTTCTAGAGCTTAAATCGGAAATTACCTATACATATATAATGGCTATCAAAAGGTCTTCTAGGCCTTTACTTGTTCTTCACCTTCTTACTCCAATTCCTCAACTAGACATTGAAACAAACTTAGAATCAATCCTTAATTCAATCTCTTAAATTGAAATTCAATTCCAAATGCTTCTTCACTTACCCAATTGATCTCTTAAGCCTAAATTTGGCTAGGATTTGGTTTGAAACCCACTAATTTAGTTGATAGGAATGAAAATCCTACAAGACCTATCACTAAAGCAAGAGCCAAAGGATTACAAAATTTGGCGATGAGGGTCCTCTTTGAACAATCCGACCTCGAGAATATTTGTTTAGTATCTTCTTTTCTATTACATATTTGTTATGCATTCCAGTAAGTATATTTGTCGATTTTTATAGGACAGTGGATAAATTCGCTAAAGCTCAGTTTGTGGGTAATTCATAGACCTACATAAATCAAAGAAGAACCGGTCCACAAGTGTTCTATTGAAGTGAAGAACCGATCAATTAAAGACTTATTTATACTTGTATTTTTGTGTTTGAGAATCAACTATTTGATTGGTTTTATTTGTAATTTGTTGTGTTATTTTTACCCTAATTAAAACAAGTATAAATACTTGCTAAGTAGGGTTTTGAGGGAGCTTTTTGAACATTTTGAAATTAGACACTTTCTTTGTCGTGAAGGAGATCCTTACTTGCAAAAGTCTCTTATCAATTTCACGAGTGAAATTGTAGCGAGATCAACTTGAGTAGATTGTGAGTAATATCAATCTTTCTCTTGTTATTTTCAAATTGTATTTAGTGCATCATATCTAGGTGCAATTTGTTGGTTACTTGTTGTTATCTACGTGAATTAGGGTTCATCCATTTCATATTTAAATCACTTCAATTTGAGTGGAATTCTAGTTCATTTCTTTTGTTATGCATTGCTACTTTTACAATTGCTTTGTTCCTCATTTCAATTTAGCATCAAGCCTTTGAAATCACGTGAATTAAGGATCATTGGTGAAGTTAGTGATCATACCTATTGTTGATTGGATTTTGTTGATCACGCCATTTGTGGATGTGTTTACAATTCAATTGGTAAGGCACATCATTAGTCATAGGAAACTATTAGTGAGTTTGGAATTGTGTTTATTTAAGAGTATGAGAGAGGCTAAGAGAGATAGATGAGAGTGAGGGAAATGGCGGGTGGGAGAGAGAGAGAAAATCAGAATTCTATAACCAATCAAGCTTAATTAGTCTTCTAATTTCAAATTATATGCTAATTACCTTCATTCCCCTCCTTAACTTATTAATGCTTAAGGGTAAATAAATAAAACTCCTCCTTAAATATCTAGTTACTTTAAATTACTACATTACTCTCATTACTTAAATACTAATGTTGGTTAATTTAGTAATTCAATTTCCAAAATCCTAATTTTACCTCTAATTTTCTATTAGTTACTAATTAAATTTCATTTTGTAAATTTCACAAAATATTTTGGTTATTTCAAATCTTGATGCCAAGTCTACCAAAAATCAATCACCATGCAAATTTCATTATCAAGCCTCACATAAATACAAGTAAAAAGTAAGTTACATTGTCAATTCTTGTGAAAAAAACCCCAAATTAATAAATGAAGTCAATGAATTAAAAAAGGAAAAATTTTGAAGTCAATTAAGAAGGAATATACAAAGTTCAAGGCTAAATTTTTCCAAAAATGACATTTTTGCCTTAGAACTCGGTTTTATCAAAACTAGCCCTAAATTAGCTTAGAGACCCTAAACAAAGTTTAATGACCCTCATTGAGCGAATAAAATCAATAAGAAAATATTTGGAGTCAATTAGAAAAGGAAATTTAAGGTTTGGAGTTATGTAAAATGACTAAAATACCCCTAAGCTCTGTCTTAGTAAGAGATAACTAAATTTTGAGATTTATAAATTAATTTGGGGACTTAGGAATGAAATATTTTTTAGCCAAAATGAAATGGAAATAAAAAGGTATAAAGATGCCACATATATCACAAGAAGGATGACACATTGTAAAGTCTTAAAATTTTGAAAAACTATATGGAAAATTAAAGAAAATAAGTAGAAAAATAAATACTTTTAAGTCGGGGTAGCAAGAGGAACAACTTCGCAATATTAAAAACTTCGAGAAATATACAACAAAAATTCAAATATTGCAAGACATAAATATTATCTTAATAATTTGCGATAATAATAGGTTCTAAGAATAAAATAATTAGAAAGAACAACCTTTGTAAAGAAAAGAAGATAACTAATGTAACAAATTAAATTATATGAAATATATTATCAAATGAATTTAGGAAGCAAAGTAATTGAAAAATATCTAATTATAGGTATAAGCAGATAAATAAAAATAATTGGAAGCCCTAACTTTAGTTCAGATAAATTAAATTAAAAAAATAAATTCTCTTAAATACAAATTTCAAACAATATTAGATTAAATAATGAAATTACTTTAAATTATAGATTTAGGAATTTTAAATGAAAATTTAGAGTAAATATTTATATTTGGGATAATTAGATTAGCTTAGACGTAAGATTTCATGATAAAACGCTAAAAATACAAAATTTAAAGATATTCACGTACATTAGCAAAATAATAAATAGAAACATTATAATATAAAATATAATATATAAAATAATATAAATATATATATACACAAAAAAAGAGAAAAAGTCACATCTCCATCACGTCCCATCTGTCTCCCACCGTCCTTCCCTTCCTTTTCTTTTCTTTCTTCTTCTTCCCTCCTCTATCACCTTCACTTCTTCCTTTTCTTTTCTTCTTCTTCTTCTTTTCTGGCCACACCATTCATTCCGCTAGTCCCTCCCCCTCCCCCCCCCCCCCCCCCCCCCTGCTTCTTCTTTTTCTTTTCTTCTTCTTCCTTTCCCCAATCACAACCCCATACTACCCCCATTCCCTGCATCTCCATTCCTTTTTTCCTGACCTCCTTCCTCTTGCCGTCCCATTACCCCTCATCATCTCTCATTACAACCCTGCCTTCCGTTTCCCTCCTTCTTCTTCTCCTTCCTCTTTCCCTCTTCTCCTTGTTCGATGAGGCAAACCATCTAAAGCCCCAGACGAGAGTTCCAGCAATGGCTTGGTTCCGGCGAATAAGGGAGGAGGAAAACAGCACAGCAACAACAACAACCACGATGATAGCAATGACGGCAATGGCGGTGGAAGAGACGACACAACAACGGTGATAGCAACGACGGAGGCAACAACAAACGACTTGGAGAAAACAACGACGACCACAATGGCAGCAACCACAACGGCAGCTACGACGAAAACCACAGCTACAACAAACAACGGCAACTACAACGACTGTAACGACAACAGTAACAAAATAGCGACAACAATGACCCCAACCGTAGCAGCAGCAGTGACCACAATCCCAACGGCAACAGCAACGGCGACACCAACAGCAGTTGCAACAATGACAACAACGGTGACTATGATGAATAGCAACAACGGTTGCCCCAACCACAACCACAACAATGACCATAACGACCACAATAATGGCAATAATGACGACAGTGACCCAGCAACGGCAGTGGGCTGGTGCGGTGGAAAAGTGGAGAAGGGAACCCTTAGTGCAAGTTAAATGGTTGTGCCAGGATAGTGTGAGTGGCTGTGGCGATAAGGACGGTGAAATGTCATATGGAGATAATGTGATTCCGAGGAGGAGCAACCTGTTTTGGAAGTTCAAACTTCAATAACCGCTAAAGAATCGAAGGTTGCGATTTCGAACAAGGAGAGAAGGTACAAGGGTGTGTGTAAGAATGTATGTGTAGGTAGGTGAAGGATGGTGTACATGAGGATGTGTATATGTGGGTGGAAGTATACAGTGTGTAGGGGTATGTGTATGTAAGTGTGTGGTGGTGTGCGAAACATAGAACGAGTATGTATGTGTATGTGAATAAAGGTGTATAGTGTATGTGAAGATGGATGTGTGTGACGATGAGTGGTATGTGTGTAGGAATGTGTGTATGTGTGGGAAAGGAGGAGGCGAGTGTCTAGTGTGTGAGTAGGTGTGTATGCGTATTGAAATGGTGTGTGGTTTGGATATGTGTGTGTGGATACGGAAGGTGGGTGTGATGTATATGGAATGTGTGTAAGTGTATGTGATGATGTGTAGTGTGTGTAAGGATGTGTATATAGGTATATGATAGTATGGTGTGAGGGTGTGTGTATGTGTAAGGAAGGAGGAACCATGTGTGTGTAATGCTTGTGAGTATGTGCGTATGTGCATGATGTGTGTGTGGTGTGTGCAGTTTGTGTGTGTGTGTGTGTGTGTATGTGTATGAATTACCGTGAGGCATGTGAAGGTGTGTATATATGGAAGGTGTGGGATGTATGGAGTATATGTATAGGTCTATGGAAGATGTGAGGTATATGGAAGATGTGGGGTGTACGGTACATGTGTGTATATGGATGGTATGTAGAGCATGTGGTATGTGCATATATATATGAAAGACGTGTAGTGTGTGAGTATGTGATATGTATATGGAAGTTGAGGATGGTGTATGTGGGATATGTATGTATGAATATGAGATGATGTGTGGGGTGTGAACAAGTGTGTGTAGGTATGGAAGATAAATGTAGTGTGTGCGAAGTATGTGGGTGCATGTGTATTAGTAATGTGAAGTGTATGTGGAGTATGTGTGTGTATGGGTGTGTCGGCGATGTGAGAAGTGAACGAAGTATGTGTGTATGTGTGCACTAGTGGCGTGTATGTATGTGGACTTGAGGAAAAAGGAGAATAATAAAGTACAATTATGTGTACATGTAATGAGGTGTGTGGCATGATCGTGTGTATGTATGTGTAGGTGTGTGCATGGTGTGCGAAGTGTGTATGTATATGGATAAGAATATATGGGTATGTGTGTACATGGTATGTGTAAAAGGTGGCTAGTGTATGTATGGTGATGGAAGCGTGAGTGGGGATGAAGACCGGTAAAGAGGATGAGAAACCCTATAAGTGGAGATGTCAACAAAGGAGAGAAGAAAGAATGGAAAGGTGAAACTGAGGAGGAAAAGGGAATGGTATTAAGAAAGTAAATGTATCTATGTGTGAAATTGAGCAGGAAAAAAGGTGTCATTGATGTAATAACAGTGGCCCAAGCAGCTTGATTAAATAATTAAGTTAAGAAGGGAAGACCTAGAAGTGTGTGCGTGCCATTAGTGAACTTATTGTGTATGTAAGTGTGGGGAAAGGCATTGGGAAGTTTGAGAAGAAATAGGAGTTAACGAGAGATTGAGAAATCCAATGGAAATTGCGTAGAGTCGCTGTAGCTGACCCTTCGATACCATACTCAGAGAAGGGACTACACGTCGAAATCACCTAATGACGGCTAGGACTATGACGACCCTAAACAGGTAAGTGGAAAACTTAATGATATGCTACCATGTGGTGTTGTATGTTGATTGGTATACATGTGAAATTTGTGTTTGTTGTGTATGCAATTTAATGTGATTATTGCTGAGTTAAGTTATAGTGGGGATTAATGAGTTTGGAAAGAAGTCATAAAGAGTATAGAGGATGGCATGGTTTCGAAGTTTAGATATCGTTACCTTAATGATGGCACCTAGCACCATATTGCTAGTACTATTACCATAAGCCTAACCTATGATTCAAAATTGTTTTCTTTAAATTAAACCAAAATATAGAAACCTAGTTTTTCCTTCTATAGCTACCCAGTAGGTGCTTAGTTGGAATAGGGTATATATAGATGTCATTATGTATACATGTCAGAGTTGGTTCCTGAATGTGTACATATACCTAAGCAAACTTATTTTCCTATTATATCTACACAATACACTCATGAACCGAATCATACAAATCATGAGTGAAATCTTGATTTTACAACTCAACGATCGTATTTTCTTACCCTCTTAAGTACGTAAGGAAAAGTGTCTAGTAAATTGTCCCTAATTAAAGATGTGTCCCGAACATATATATATTATACACAAATGTCTTGAGGACATCAAAAAGGAAATAAGAGACAACCTTGTTGGCTCTTGAAAGCGAGAATGACAGAGCACTTGAGAAGTGCGATGACACAAAGGTGTCAGAGATGATGATTGTAAATCAATCCTAAGTGGTTGGTTTGACATTTAAGACAAATGACACAAAGGTGTCAAATATGATGATTGTAAATTAACCCCGAGTGGTTGGTTTGACATTTAAGAGGAATGGCACAGAGAGGTGCCAAGTTAATTTAACCTGTTGTAAGGCTAGATAAGTCTACACCTGCGGGGTATGGGTTCAGTGTCTGTTTTGTGTGATAAGAAAGGCATGATCTTTGTTGTTGTAGTATGTGTGAGATAAAATGCTAGATAGTTGCTTCATTGACTTCAATGAGAATTGATTGTGATTGTATATGTTGTTTGATCATTTTAAATCAATTAATTAAGAAAGTGGACCTAATTAAAACTGGACATGTATTTCCACAAGACATTGCATGATATTGAAGGTCATCACTGCTACAGGGCTCGTCGAGGTAATCAAGAGGATTACTGTTCTGCCAAGTACAAACTAAGTGATTAGGGGATTGTCACGCCTTGACAGTTCAGAGCTGGTTAGTCCTTGAGGGTTTTGCTCCGTCTAGTGTAAAGAGGCACAAGAGTGTTCACTGTTGAGTTAAGAAAATATCACAATTAACAAAGTGATAAGATAAATAAATCGGGTAATGACTTGGGCATTAATGGTGGCTTTAGAATCCCCAACCCAAAGTCAAGGGCGGCGTAAACCCTAGACTTCACGTCAATTACTGGAAGACCACGTGAGATACTACATTCATATGGTTGCTCATACATAGCATATGTTTTGGTAACTTAATTTAAAATTGATTGTGTGTATATAGCATTGAAAGTGTTATCATCCCATTTATTGAGCCAGAGTGTGCTTACCCCACCACAGACCTTTTTTGCAGGTGGCAATTATGAAAGCTCGGGATGGGATAAGATGTGAATTTTTTAATTTTTTGATAGACCAGAACAACAAAGTAAGAATTGTTAATGATAGATTTACTTAGATAAAATATTAGAACCCCTATGTAAATAGAATTTGAAATTGAGAAACATAGGATTTATCATATTTTACTGATTGGTAGGGGATACCAATTCTCTGCAATCATGGTTGACCGTGGGATACGGGATCCATAGTTGTATTTTATTATATAATTATATGCAATATGACTAGTTATAAACGTAATTAACTAGTTAGAGCCTTACGATCTCTAACTCGTAAAACGGTTATCATGTAACGGGTACACACATGCTATGATGATTTTAGTGGAAACTTCTAAACCCCCTTTTAGGGCATGACACACATGGCAACCTTGTAAGAATTAGCATCAAAGCAAGTGGTCCCCCAAGTAATCCTTCAACCCTTAGGGTTTTTTGGCACTTATAAGACCCTAAAAACCTAACCACCACCCTCTTAGAGCCCCTCTCCATTTTCCAAACATTTTACAAAGGTAAAAGGCACTAAAACCCAGCACAATGCTAATCCATACTGTAAACACCCCATTTTTGCCTTAGGAGTCAATAATTTTCAATAATAATCAATTTTCAATTTTTCCAATTTTTCCCTAATTTAGCATAAAATAATAAAAATAAATAGGAAAACACTTCAATTTTGAAAAATGATTTCGGAAATAGCAATAATGGATAATAAACAATTTTTACAAATTTTTGAAATTTCAAAAAATACAAAAAAATAGAAAAATTGCATTACATATATGCAATTTGCGAAATAAATAAAATCGTGAAAGTGGGCTAGCTCAGCTGGTCCGGACCATGGGCTAAGGCGCGGTGCGGGGTGCGAGGTCGCGGGTTCGAAACGCGGGGGAAGCAGTTTCCGCGTTTTGCGATTTTTCTCATTTGCCCAGGACACGTGGCGACATTTGATTGGCTGGAGGAAGCGCACGCGCCGGGCGCGTGATCGTCTCCTACCTCGAGCCCGAGATCGCCGGCGAGGAAAAAAATTCGTATTTCGGCCGTTTTGATTCAATTTTTTTGCACAAATCCAACAGATCTTCAACAAAGATAAGATAAACATTATCTAATTAAAATCAAATCGCAACAAATCGTTGGATGGACACGAATCGGAGTTGGTTTTTCAACCGAAAATCCGATCAGCTTCAATCGGAGGAAATCCGAGCTTATCCAACTCGATTTCAAGCGCCTATAAATAGAGGAGGAGATGAGGAAGCAAGAACACAGATCAGAATTGCGAGAGAGAGAGAAAAGAGTGTAGATCGGAAGAAACCCAAAGTTGCGACCGCCAATCGGAGTTGAGCCACCGCAAGGAGACGTTCTGGGAGTAAACCGCCACCACCATCGGATTCAGCACCCTCAAGAAGCTAGGATTCGACACTTCACCTGCCGCAAAGGACCACCGGAACGTCGTGAACGAGCCAACCCCACCGCCGTGTCCGACCGATCCGACCCGACCGACCCGACCCGCGCACCGACCCGGATCCAGGTAAGTCGGATTTTTCGGATTTTTTTTATTTAATTAATTTTGTTTATTTATTTATTCCGAATTAATTAATTAATTAATTAATTGTTATTTAGTTATTTATTTATTTACTTTTGTGTTATTTTTAATAAATAGGAAAATGTAGAAATTAGATTTTTTTAGAATTTAATAATGTAGAAAAATAGTAATAAATAAAAAAATAAAGAAATAAAATTATAATAATACTAATAATAATAATAATAAATATAGAAAAATAAAAATAAAATTAGGAAAATAAATCATAAAATTTTAGATGTCAAATAGGATAGACAATGAACAAAATTCCCCAAAAAAAAAAATCACAAAAATCACAAAGGTCCCCAAAAATCACGAAAATCAACAAAAATTTCCAAAAAATCACGAAAATCAACAAAAATTCCCAAAAACCACAAAAATCCCCAAAAATTCTCAGAAATCACAAAAATAACAAAAAAAAATCATAAGAAGTCATAAAAAATCATAAAAAGATAAATAAATAAGTTTTAGCACTTAGAGAAATCATTTTCATCAAATAAATCAAAATTGATGTTTTCCCTACAAAAATCACTTTCAAAATGAAATCAAGCTTAGGCTTAGAGGTTTTTTTAGGAAAAAATCCCAAAAATGATAAGAACATAAATCGAAAGAAATTTCAAAATTAAAATTCACCAATGCACTAAAGATTTTCAGAAAAGCGAACTACGGCTTGTTTGATCCTGAGTAGCAGGTACGTAGGCACCCATTCGGGTCAACCCATAAAATAAATGAAAAATCCTTTTTCTGAAATAAATTCAAAGACATAATAAAAATTAATAGAAACACAATGAAACACATTTCTAAAGATGAACAATTTTAGGAGATTAGGTGGTAATCGTATAGGTTTTAATAGGTTAGCCTCCGGACTGAGAAACTCTGGTTTTCTCTTTTCCTCTTTTCACAAAAACGAAAAGAAGAAATAACGACGACTAGTGGTCTAAATTAAGACTAATCCGCTCATTTAGTCTTAATTCAATACTTCCCAACAACAGTTGGGTGGCGACTCCAAAAATCAAACGAAATTCCTAACTCAAGTCGAGGATCTAGATTAAATGAGCATAGGGTTTAGTTTAGATCGGATTAGGAATGGGAATTCAAAAATTAGACTCGATAGGATGGCGACTCCACTGAGGACCCATACCAGCAGGCTAGCCACCTGAATCTCTCCAAGCTGTTCTCTTTAAGAAAAATGTGTTTCAATCATTACTTTGTTACTAACTTTGTAGGATTTAGTTAGATTATGAACTTTCTTTACTGTGGGGGTTTTGCATGCATACATATGTTTGTGTGAGTAGATGCGGTCGAACCTGGACCGTCCTAGAAACCTGAGACGGGGAGCCATTGTGTAGGTTTCAGGCGAAGTGAGTTGATTCACCGTTCGGGACTGATTAGGCTACCCCACCCTATGCTTCGATATGGCCTGAGATCCATTTCTTCGAGAATGCGGGAGGCCATTACATTGGATGACAATGTAATGGTTTGTTATTTTGTCCTTGGAGTTCAGGACTATTTCCCTGTAACATTTTCATAGTTGTGTTTGTAACTAGGCTGTTTCCTATTGTAATAGATGGCTAGCAGTGCAGTCAACCGCCTCCTCCGCAAAGAGATTCGGGTGTACAGACCTTTGGACCCAAAATTGGTACTAGATCACTGGTTTACCTTGTACAACCAAGAGGAGCAGGCCTTCATCCAGCAGAAGATCGGCCCCATCCTCTCACTGACTAAGTCAGAGGCGAATTTACCTATGGTCCGGGCCATGCTCCAGTTATGGGAGATCGAGCCCGCAGCTTTCTTCATCGGACCGCATGAGATCACCCCTACCCTGGAGGAGTACACCCAGTTGCTACAGGCTCCAGCACTGACTGATCAGATTTACACGTCAGACCTTGAGGCCGGACCAGCCGGCACCTTCAGTAGACTGCTAGGCATCCGCAAAACAACGGTCAACAAAGCCCTGGCAGACTGTAATGGGTATTGCATACGAATGGATGACTTAGAAGCCTGGTTTATTGCCCGAGAAGACAATGGGGACAGAAAGGACATCCTGTGTGGAGACCCTAAGACTTACAGACAGAGAAGGGTGAACGCTTTCATCTTGACAGCCTTCGCCACCATACTGTTCCCCACCGGGACCTTCTATATTCACTACCGGGTTGCAGAGCTGGTAACCCAATTCCTGGAGGGAAGATCTTACATCCCGGCTCTACTGGCTGAACAGATCCGGAATTTGAATTTCCTTAAGAAGAAGGGCCATGGGATCCTCCGCTCCAGCATCAACCTTCTGCTAATATGGTTCGTAAGCCACCTCAAGTGCTTCGGGCTGAACATGGTCAGGAAAACCCTAGCCCAACAGGTGGATCTAGTGGGTTCTTGTATAGAAAAGGTGAAGTTACTCGACGACATTACCAGCCACAGTTGGGTAGATCTGCTTAGAAGCCTTAGCGCCGAAGATATTCTATGGACAGCCAGGTGGAGTTGCTGCAATAAAATCATCTTAACCTGCAGTAATTTCCAAGCAGTGCCATTAATCGGGATCAACGGATGTATCAGATATCACCCCAACTCCGTAGTCCGCCAATTCGGCACCGTCCAAGACATAGTTTATCGGCCTTCACTCGAAGCAGTCACCTTTGAGTACCAGGATCCGAACCTGTTGGTAGCCGAGAAATTTTCTAAGCTGGCAGAGGTCAAAGCACTTTGGGAGGCCAAAATCGAAAGCCCGAATGTGGACCTCGGCGAGCTAGATGGCGAAGTGGGAAAACACCAAGCCACCAGAGAGTTTGTAATCCGTCAGCTATACCAGACAGGGGAAAGAGCATACCGGGTTCCGGACGTCACCCAGCCAAGACCAGATAAGATCAATCCAGAGACAGAGATCTACCTGGAGCAAGTCAAGGCCCGGATGGAAGTATATTTCGAAGCTGCAGATTATAAGAAAAACATCTGGAAGGGACGCTTCAAGGAATCTGACCAAAGAAACAAGGCCCTGGAAGCGCAATTAGAGAAGTGCCAAGCCAGGGTCAAGGAACTAGAAGCCATCATCAGTGGGAAGCCTGAGCCTCCACTACAGAAGACCAAAAGAGCTAGGAAATAGAGCATTATTTGTAATCTTTCATTTTTATTGAACTCCAGAATTATTAATAAAAGTAAAGTTTTAATGATACATTGTCAATCAGTTGTCAATCCTTTTATCTTTTAGCATCCGCGTGACACATGCATATCATTCTTGCATCCATCATACTAAAAAAGAAAAAATGCGCGCCAGGTATCAAAATAGCTTCCAAGCAACCGAACCCACCCAGAAGCCCAGTCCTTACGCGCTTAAGAGCAAGAATGGCCAACAGTAGTGACAACCGCCACAACACCAACGCTGAAGCTGCCTCAGACTCTAGGATCATATCCCTAGAACAAACGGTCCAACAGTTGGCTGCCTAAGTTCACCTCTTGACTGAAAGCATCGGCCTCCTGCGCAACACCCAGCCGACTCAAGAAGAGTATTCAGGGGCCAGGAAGGGAAAAGCAGTGGAGGGACAGCCTCCGGAATACGAAGAAATCAATTCCCATCTTAACCCAGCCTTCGAGTATGAGCCGAAGGTCAGCCAGGGGCCGACCTCTGATGATCTGAAAAAGGAAATGGAAGAGAGACAAAAGGAAATAGAGAAGCGACTCTTCCAGCAGCTCAATGACAAGATGAAAACTATTGAAGGCCCTGATGGTTTTGAACAGGTCGGAATCACTAACCTGCCAGCATACAGGGAAGAGGCATACCCTGACAAGTTCAAGACCCCAGACTTTGAAAAGTATGATGGGACCGGCTGCCCTAAGATGCATACCAGGCTATATGCCCGGAAAATGAGCAAGTATGCTCAATACGACCAACTCATGCTCCAGACCTTCCAGGACAGCCTCACTGGCCCCGCATTGGTCTGGTATGCCCACCTCGATTTCGACATTGTCAACACCTGGGAAAAGCTAGCCCGGGCCTTTTATGATCAATACAAGTTTAACATCGAAGTTGCCCCATCTGTGATCGATCTGGGAAGTCTCCGGAAAAAACTTACTGAGCCGTTCAAGGAATATGCTCAGCGCTGGAGGGCCCAAGCCGCCAGGGTAGCCACTCCGATGTCTGAAAAGGAACTGACATCCATATTTGTCAACACCTTGGACAAAACTTACTTTTCACATTTGGTAGATCAGACTTCTTCCAGTTTTGCAGAAGTAGTGGCGGCAGGTTGCAGGATCGAGAATGCCATCACCACTGGCAGGCTCCAATCAATGGAACCTCCTAGGGTCACACCAAGGCCCTTAGGAGGAAACAGGGTTAAAGAACCCACAGTCAGTACAGTGCATTCTAGTAAGGCAGAAAAACCTGGAACTCGGGTAACTTTCCAAACCACGAATACCCCAGCCCAGCAACCTACGACGGGCCATACACAGGTCACCAGGCCCCCAAGGCAGTTCACTCCAATCCCCATACCGCTCAATCAGGTCTCCGCCCGGTTGAGGGCAGACAACTTGATTAGTTTCGAACTCCCCAACGACCGATACAGGCCCAAAAACTTCGACTCCAACCTCAAGTGTGACTATCACATGGGTCAAGAGGGGCACTCCACAGATAGGTGCTGGAGGCTCCGGCACAAAATCCAAGACTTGATTGACGTAGGGATCATACAATTGGATTTTGTGAACACCCCAGCACCCAATATCAACACCAACCCATTGCCCAATCACAGGCCTACCATCAACATGATCACATCAGAGGAGTCGGCTCCCAAAGAAGCCCCCAAAAAGAATTCAACTGAGCAACAGAAGAAGCAATCCCACCAAGCTCCAGAAGAAACTCCAAAAGCACACATTAAGAGAAGATGGTTAGCCGGAGACCCAACGGTTGGCACTTTGGGAGAATCACATGGGAGATTTCAGTATTTGGTAAACTATTCTTATACCCCGACTGAGCAAGGGCCACCTAGTGGATGGGGACCGGAATTTGAGAAGGAAGACAACCCGGTAAGGGAAGAAGGGAAGACCGTCAACATGATCAACTCTCATCAGAAGCCCAAGGTTATACAGTGCTATGAGGGACAATCAACCGAGGTGCAAATCCCGAGGAAAAGGTATGTATTCAATGTACCCGTACCAGCAGAGAATTACAAGGCTGCACCATTCGACTATCGGGCCCTCGAACAAGAGCGACCTCCTATAGTGGGAGGTATCACCCGCTCTGGGAGATTATACGATCCAAAGTATAAGAGCCCGACCGAATACGATCCAAAGTATAAGAGCCCGACCGAAGAACCCAATGCGGAGAAAACAGAGGAAGTGGAAGAGGGTCTTGCTGCATTTACAAAGATGGTAAAGGCCAGCGAGTACAAGATCATGGAACAATTGAATAAAGTTCCGGCGCAGATATCTCTCATGGGCCTTCTTACCACATCTGAGCTCCACAGGGAAGCACTCTTTAAAGTGCTAAAACAGATTCAAGTACCAGAGGGCATTGCTACAGACAAGATGGGTCACGTGGCAAACTCTATCTTTATTATGGATCAAATATCTTTCTCTCCAGAGGAGCTAGGAGAAGAGGGAGACCAACATACCAAGCCACTATTCATAGTGGTCCGGTGCAATGACACCATCGTCTCCTGAGTGCTTATCAACAACGGGTCATCCCTCAATGTCTGCCCATTGGCAACACTCGACTTATTGGGGGTCGATCCAAGCAATATAAAACCTAGCTCCACAGTGGTCAGAGCCTTCGACGGGTCAAAGAGGGACATTGTGGGGGAAGTGAACCTACTAGTGGAAATCGGTCCACAAGTATTCCACATCTCCTTCCAGGTCCTTGACATCCCAAGGTCTTTTAACCTGCTCTTGGGACGACCCTAGATACATGCTGCTGGTGCCATTCCCTCTAGCCTCCACCAAAAGGTCAAATTCATCACAAATGGGCAGATAGTTACAGTGCTGGGTGAGCAGGATTACGCCATATACAAGGAGACTGCCATACCTTACATCGGGGATGAAGGTTCAGAAGACCTGGGGTTGCAGATTTTCAACGAAGTGAATGTGATGACCAGCAAGGAGGGCCATCAGTTTAAAGAGGGGCAGCACGGGACCTTCGGACTGGGGTATGTTCCTACGACCGCGGAAGAAGCACGAGTGAGGAGTGTTAAAGGCAGAATAAAGGGGAAGCTGATTGACACCCAGATGTGCATCCCACCTCTCCAACAATCTTTCCGAAGGGCAAATACCATTCAAGAGCTTCGAATAAAAGAGGACAACAACAAAGGGGAATCAATCTCCCGCATGTCCAACCAACATCTAGCTCTGAACAACTGGTTTTGTTGTCCTATCAATAGCGCTAGGTTAGCTCAAGAGTAGAAAAAATCATTGAACAAATTTTATTGAGACTATTTATCGAATTCCATTACAGTTTATTTCTTTTTGTATATGATTTCATTTTTTATGTCACTCAGATCTCCCACCATCGAACATCAGGGATATTTCGCGCAAGTAGAACGTAAGAACGCTGATATCATTTCCAACGCTGCTGAGTCAGTTGTTGAAGACGATATCTTAGACCACGAAATAATACAAGAAAATTGGCTAAAATATGAACAAAGCGGAATCTCGATCGACGAGCCTGTGGAGACAGTAAATTTAGGCAACATGGAAAACCCTAAGAACCTCAAAATCGGGACCAGTTTGAGTGCCGAGCAAAAACGTGAGATAACCGAGCTATTAATCGAATATGCAGATGTGTTTGCCTAGTCATATGGCGACATGCCAGGGCTAGACCAATCGATAGTAGTTCACAGGCTTCCCACAAAGGAATATGTCAAACCTAAAAAAACAAAAACTAAGAAGATTTAGGCCCGACATCTTGCTAAAAATCAAAGAAGAAGTCAAGAAACTACTGGAAGTAGGGTTCATCGAAGTATCCGACTACCCAGAATGGGTGGCAAATATAGTCCCCGTTATAAAAAAGAACGGAAAAGTGCGCGTATGCGTGGACTTTCGGGACTTAAACCAAGCCACGCCAAAGGATAACTTCCCCCTACCTCATATCGATGTTCTAGTGGATAACACCGCGGGAAACCATCTCTTCTCATTCATGGACGGTTTCTCAGGATACAATCAAATAAAAATGGCCGAGGAAGACAAGACCAAAACAACCTTCATCACGACATGGGGAACTTTCTGTTACAAAGTCATGCCCTTCGGTCTGAAAAACGCCGGGGCAACATATCAGAGAGCCATGGTCGCTATACTTCACGATATGATGCATCGAGAGGTTGAAGTATATGTCGACGACATGATAGCTAAATCCAAAGAAGGAGAAAGCCATATAGATATCCTGAGGAAATTGTTCAAACGACTGAGGAAGTTCCAGCTTAAGTTAAACCCGGAAAAATGTACTTTCGGGGTTACGACGGGGAAATTTTTAGGGTTCGTCATCAGCCAGGAGGGCATTAAGATTGACCCTGACAAGGTAAAGTCCATATTAGAGTTACCTTCCCCACGCTCCGTTAAAGAAGTAAGAAGCTTGCTGGGGAGATTAAATTATATAGCTCGGTTTATCTCACAACTCACCGACAAATGCCGGCCGCTATTCCGTCTGTTGAAGAAGAACGCCGCAATAGAATGGGACGGCGAATGTGAAGAAGCGTTCAGGACAATCAAAGACTATCTTATAAAACCCCCGGTCTTGACAGTCCCGAAACAAGGAACACCTTTATTCTTATACCTCACCATACTCCCCGAATCCATGGGATGTGTGTTGGGGCAGAAAGATGAAGAGGGAAGAGAACGTCCCATATATTATTTGAGCAAGAAGTTCACAGATGGGGAACAAAGGTACTCAGAGGTGGAGAAGACGTGTTGTGCGTTAATTTGGGTCATGCATCGACTCAGGCAATATACCCTCTACTATCATATTGAGCTGTTGACAAGACATAATCCCTTGAAATACTTGGCAGAGAAGCCAGCATTGATGGATAGAATCTCTAAATGGCAGATGCTTCTATCCGAGTTTGACATCACGTATGTAAATCAAAACTCGATAAAGGGACAAGCCTTAGCCGATCAGTTGGCCGAACACCCTGTCGAGACAGATACCCGAGAAATACAAGTCCAATTTCCGGACGAGAACATATTAATAGTAGAAGATATGCCGGTAGAAAACTCTGGGAGAGAGCAGAATGGTGGGTGGAAACTGTTTTTCGACGGGGCTGCCAACGTATTCGGTTGTGGAGTTGGGGCAGTATTGATATCCCCAGACGGCACTCAATTCCCTGCAGCGACAAGACTTACATTTTCCTATACCAATAATATCGCGGAATATGAAGCATGTATTCTTGGCCTCAAAATGGCCTGCCAAATGGGAATCCGCGAATTAGAAGTGTACGGAGACTCGTCGCTCATCATACTACAAACAAGAGGGGAATACAAAACTAAAGACCCCAAACTGGTACCGTACCATCAGCACTTGACAGAGCTGATTGAGGAGTTTAAGGCAATCACCTTCACGTACATCCCGAGAATCAGTTCGCAGATGCCCTAGCCACACTAGCATCCGTGATTCAAATAACAGGAGGAGCCGAAGTACAACCGATGAAAATAGACATCGAAAGTCGGCCCGCTTATTGTTTGACAATTGAAAAGATACAAGATGATAAGCCCTGGTATCACGACATCAAGACCTTCCTCCAAGAAGGTAAATACCCTGAAATGGCTAGCAAGAACGACCAAAGAACGCTCAGAAGGTTGGCAAGTCATTTCTTATTAAGTGGGTCTATACTCTACAAGAGATCATATGATACCACCATGTTGAGATGTGTGGACAAAAATGAAGCATGCGAACTCATGAAGGAAATACATGAAGGGGTATGTGGACCTCATATGAACGGCTACATGTTGGCCCGAAAAATCATGAGATTAGGGTATTACTGGTTAACCATGGAGTCGGATTGCATAAAGTATGTTAAGCACTGCCATCTGTGCCAAGTATACGCAAACCGGATCAATGCTCCACCCAATGAGCTACATTCATTATCGGCGCCGTGACCTTTCTCCATGTGGGGAATCGACATAATCGGCCCAATCACTCCAACGGCATCCAATGGCCACAGATTTATACTGGTAGCGATTGATTACTTCACCAAATGGGTAGAAGCGTCATCATATACCAATGTCACAAAAGGGGTAATAGTCCGCTTCTTAAAAAGGGACATAATAGCCCGATATGGAGTTCCTGAGTCGATCATCACCGACAATGGTACCAATCTCAACAATAAATCGATGACAGGTTTATGTCAACAATTCCACATAAACCACAGAAATTCAACCCCCTACCGACCTCAAATGAACGGGGCAGTAGAAGCAGCTAACAAAAATATCAAGAAGATCATCGAGAAAATGACAACAACTTACAAAGATTGGCACGAAATGTTACCATTTGCTCTCATGGCTTATAGGACTTCAATAAGAACATCTACGGGAGCTACCCCTTACTCATTGGTATATGGTACAGAAGCAGTGCTACCAGTGGAAGTCGAGATACAATCATTCAGAATCTTGTCAGAAACTCAGTTAACAGAATCGGATTGGGTAAAGAAAAGGCTTGATCAGCTGAATTTGATTGATGAAAGAAGACTTACCACGCTATGTCATGGTCAGTGTTACCAACAGAGGATAGCCCGAGCATTCAACAAGAAGATGAGACCGCGGTACTTCAAAGAGGGCGATCTAGTGCTAAGAAAAGTTCTCCCGAACGCCCAAGACTCCAGAGGAAAGTTCACTCCAAATTATGAAGGCCCGTATGTGGTGAAAAAGGTTCTGTCAGGTGGTGCTCTAATATTAACTCAGATGGATGGTCCAGAATTGAGAGACCCCGTCAACACAGATGCTGTAAAGATGTACTATCCTTAGGCAAGGGAATTGAAATTTTGCCAATGTTTATGAAAGCTAATATTCGATACAAAGTTTGTTGAGTCGAGTTTTTACTTTTCTACAAGCAAAGCTAATATCCTTGAATGGTCAACAATCCCAATCAATTCTCATCACAATAAATACACCTAAACCCATTACCCACCACTTTGTCAATGAAAGATAAACACTAAAATGATAATGAATCTTAATGTAATTTGTGATATAATTTTGTCTACTCCTAAGCATTAAAACTGAGCGCATTATTAGGATAACATTACCGTCGAAAGAGCTTTGTGCATAAAAAAAAGAGGCACATCAAGATTTTCAATCCAGTGTCAAGATAAGGAGAAAAGAAGCAGGAGCAAACCAACACGAAGGTTCAGTTGTTTGGTTGCTATCCGAGATAAACTGGCAAACATATTAAAATAGGTAACTATCATCACATCATGAAAGGCATCGCATCATCTAGCCTAGTAAGAAGCATGTTCAAAAGTACCAGATGAGTCAACTCATAATGAAGCACGTGCCTAGACATTTCCTTTAATAGGGTTAGTCAGCCCAATATGGGCACTTTCCCGAAAAAAAAATCAGTTCTCAGGGTCAGCTCATAAGGGCACCTTTTGAGACACTACCATAGGTTAATCAGCCTAAGATGGGCACTTTCCTAAGAATTTTATCAAAGGTTAGTCAGCCCAATATGGGCACTTTCCTAAAAATCAGTTCTCAGGGTCAGCTCATAAGGGCACCTTTTGAGGCACTACCACAGGTTAGTCAGCCCAAGATGGGCACTTTCCTAAGAATTTTATCAAAGGTTAGTCAGCCCAATATGGGCACTTTCCTAAAAATCAGTTCTCAGGGTCAGCTCATAAGGGCACCTTTTGAGACACTACCACAGGTTAGTCAGCCCAAGATGGACACTTTCCTAAGAATTTTATCAAAGGTTAGTCAGCCCAATATGGGCACTTTCCTAAAAATCTGTTCTCAGGGTCAGCTCATAAGGGCACCTTTTGAGACACTACCACAGGTTAGTCAACCCAAGATGGGCACTTTCCTAAAAGTTATTTTAAGGTTAGTCAGCCCAATATGGGCACTTTCCTAGATTCTCCCGATTAGTCAGCTCTTGGGGCACTTTTCGGAAACATCCTTCCCAAACAGTTGCTAGTCTAACAAGACGCTTCTGTCGACAAGTAGCCAGCTCATAAGGGTGCTTCCTAAGTAAATTTTCTTTCCAAGGTTGCAAGTTTGATAAGACGCTTCCTATCATCATTTCTCATACATTCCTACTCGAGGCTTGACATGTGTCCTATCGCCAATTAGTTAGCCCATAAAGCACTTTTTGGAGAGGGAACATTACCTTGAATTGTTAGGAGCATCTTCAACCGTAGGATCATCAGCTCTTGGGGCATTTTCCTACTAAAAACCTAATTCAAGAGGTCAAAAATGGCGTCTTTTGTTTGTCTTTGTAGTTAAGTTTTTCAAACTTTACCACAAAGAGGGGCAGCTGTAAACACCCCATTTTTGCCCTAGGAGTCAATAATTTTCAACAATAATCAATTTTCAATTTTTCCAATTTTTCCCTAATTTAGCATAAAATAATAAAAATAAATAGGAAAACACTTCAATTTTGAAAAATGATTTCGGAAATAGCAATAATGGATAATAAACAATTTTTACAAATTTTTGAAATTTCAAAAAATACAAAAAAATAGAAAAATTGCATTACATATATGCAATTTGCGAAATAAATAAAATCGCGAAAGTGGGCTAGCTCAGCTGGTCCGGACCATGGGCTAAGGCGCGGTGCGGGGTGCGATGTCGCGGGTTTGAAACGCGGGGGAAGCAGTTTCCGCGTTTTGCGATTTTTCTCATTTGCCCAGGACACGTGGCGACATTTGATTGGCTGGAGGAAGCGCACGCGCCGGGCGCGTGATCGTCTCCTACCTCGAGCCCGAGATCGCCGGCGAGGAAAAAAATTCGTATTTCGGCCGTTTTGATTTGATTTTTTTGCACAAATCCAACAGATCTTCAACAAAGATAAGATAAACATTATCTAATTAAAATCAAATCGCAACAAATCGTTGGATGGACACGAATCGGAGTTGGTTTTTCAATCGAAAATCCGATCAGCTTCAATCGGAGGAAATTCGAGCTTATCCAGCTCGATTTCAAGCGCCTATAAATAGAGGAGGAAATGAGGAAGCAAGAACACAGATCAGAATTGCGAGAGAGAGAGAGAGAAAAGAGTGTAGATCGGAAGAAACCCAAAGTTGCGACCGCCGATCGGAGTTGAGCCACCGCAAGGAGACGTTCTGGGAGTAAACCACCACCACCATCGGATTCAGTACCCTCAAGAAGCTAGGATTCGACACTTCACCCGTCGCAAAGGACCACCGGAACGTCGTGAACAAGCCAACCCCACCGCCGTGTCCGACCGACCCGACCCGCGCACCGACCCAGATCCAGGTAAGTTGGATTTTTCGGATTTTTTTTATTTAATTAATTTTGTTTATTTATTTATTCCGAATTAATTAATTAATTAATTAATTGTTATTTAGTTATTTATTTATTTACTTATGTGTTATTTTTAATAAATAGGAAAATGTAGAAATTAGATTTTTTTTAGAATTTAATAATGTAGAAAAATAGTAATAAATAAAAAAATAAAGAAATAAAATAATAATAATACTAATAATAATAATAATAAATATAGAAAAATAATAAAAAAAATTAGGAAAATAAATCATAAAATTTTAGATGTCAAATAAGATAGACAATGAACAAAATTCCCAAAAAAAAAAAATCACAAAAATCACAAAGGTCCCCAAAAATCACGAAAATCAACAAAAAATCCCAAAAAATCACGAAAATCAACAAAAATTCCCAAAAATCCCCAAAAATTCTCAGAAATCACAAAAATAACAAAAAAAAAATCATAAGAAGTCATAAAAAATCATAAAAAGATAAATAAATAAGTTTTAGCACTTAGAGAAATCATTTTCATCAAATAAATCAAAATTGATGTTTTCCCTACAAAAATCACTTTCAAAATGAAATCAAGCTTAGGCTTAGAGGTTTTTTTAGGAAAAAATCCCAAAAATGGTAAGAACATAAATCGAAAGAAATTTCAAAATTAAAATTCACCAATGCACTAAAGATTTTCAGAAAAGCGAACTATGGCTTGTTTGATCCTGAGTAGCAGGTACGTAGGCACCCATTCGGGTCAACCCATAAAATAAATGAAAAATCCTTTTTCTGAAATAAATTCAGAGACATAATAAAAATTAATAGAAACACAATGAAACACATTTCTAAAGATGAACAATTTTAGGAGATTAGGTGGTAACCGTATAGGTTTTAATAGGTTAGCCTCCGGACTGAGAAACTCTGGTTTTCCCTTTTCCTCTTTTCACAAAAACGAAAAGAAGAAATAACGACGACTAGTGGTCTAAATTAAGACTAATCCGCTCCTTTAGTCTTAATTCAATATTTCCCAACAACAGTTGGGTGGCGACTCCAAAAATCAAACGAAATTCCTAACTCAAGTCGAGGATCTAGATTAAATGAGCATAGGGTTTAGTTTAGATCGGATTAGGAATGGGAATTCAAAAATTAGACTCGACACATACCTTAAAACCTTAGCTTTTACTTTAGTTTAGCTACTAAGTAACCTTCCTAATGATGATTATTATATGTTTTACTCAAGAAGAACAAGGACCTTAGGGTCTCAAGCAAGTGATGTGGTTGTAAATGATGTGGGTACAAGCATGTGGGTAATTAGAGTTTGCTTTGTTTGAGAAGGTTTAAGTGCCTTAATCTTGAGTTTAGACAAAATTCAAAAGAAAACTCTCCTTAGAGAAAAAAGAGAAGGCGGCACACGTTAATACTTGGAAGAGTTCTAACAATAGAAAAGTTAAGATACATATCTCAACTAGAAAGTATAAGATTGGTAGTGATTTAGTATGTCTAGGACCTCTAAATGAATGTTAAATGTTGAAGAGCATGTTAGAGCCCAACCCCCTATAATGCCACTAGTATTATTGTTATTTTAAAGTGCATTATGCTTATTTAGTGAATTGATGGAATGATAGATAGATGAATCCAGGGTTGAGAACAAGAATGCAAAGTTGGAAGTTGAAACAAAGAAAAATTATCATGCTATGTAGATTACGTTTGCATGTCGTCACATGGAGGAGTGGTTTAGGATTAAATACTTGATTTGGAATATAAATTGGGCATTAAAATGTGTTGATTGATGATGTGCATGTCAAATTATGGAATAGGATGTAAATTTGGTGGTGATTATTATGTATGTCATGTTTTGTATGTTGAAATTGATGGAATTAGTGAATTAAGAAGTAAACAAGTTCTTTGAAACTATAATCGGAAATTTCCAGCAAAGTTAATAAACATTTAAAGCTAAAATTTAAGTTGATTAGAGTTTATTTGATAATATGAGGCCTAAACAAAGATTGGTATTTTAATGGATGACTTAAGATGGACATCTGTATAATTAATCCTAGGATTTGTGACCACCATCAATTAATATGTTTGTGTGAGTGAATGAACATTTATGTTAAATATATTAAATTTGAGTTGAATTAAGTTACAATGTGTTGATTTGATGAATGGATGTTGATTGAATGCTAAACTATGTTTAGAAGTACCAATTGAAGTTGGTTTGGTTAAATATTAATTGTATTCTAGCTTGATGGGCATTCTAGAAATTTTTGGCTGATTTTAGACAATTGTTTTGCTTGAATTTTGATCCAAAATGATGTTTTAGGAAATGAAAGTGATTAGAACAAGTAAGGTTTGGTTTAGATTGATTTAGACTTAAAATGAGTAAGATATGGGCTTTTGAAGTGAAATTCCGTAACTTAGGCTTACCTAAAAATTTAAGAGGCCTATATTTATGATAAAATGGGTAGGACAAGTGACTAAGGTTAAATAGGCTTTTGTTTGACTCAAAAATGAAAAAAAAAGTTATAACTATTTAAAGTTGTAAGCCTTAAGAAAAGCAAAAATAAACAATTTAAGATGATGTTTAGATGATTAACACAAATTGGGTCAGGCCAGCCCAATCTCAAGCTAACCCACTCAAATAATCCCAAGGACCAACTCAATACCCATCCTATAGGTGATCCACATGGCAATTAATATTTGAAGTAATTAGATTTAATCAGCTCAATTAACTAATTTGAATTGAAGTAAGTATTAATTTAGTAAAGAAATCCTAACTAGACTTAATTAGACTTGCATAAGCTTAATGGGCCCAAATATCAAAATCAATTTGGACATATTTCTCCTTTAGGGCCCACACCCTAAATTGTTCTTACTAAAATTACATAACCTAATGAACCTCATACATAATAAAGTACAAAATCAATTAAAGACTTAAAATAGGCAAAAATTTTGGTATGACAAATTAAATAAGCTTAGAAGAAATAAGTATAACACATTAAGATCATAAATTAAACACATATCACCTAATGAGTTAGAATAGGTTAGTTAGACCTAAATGGACTTAAAATAAGCATAAGATAATTGAACTGACCTAAGTAGATTAATTGTACATAAACAAATCAAATTGAGCATAGACACTTAATTAGGTAAATTAAATTAAATTAAATTAATTTAGCCCTAATTGAATAGAATTGCAACAATTAATAAATTACTAAATTCAATTAGGGCTAATGGGCCTAATGCCAAAAATAGTTGAGCCCATTTCTCTTTAAGACCCAATACTTTAATTAGGCCTTAGTAGAAGCACATAGTAATAAACTTAGCCAATAATAGGAACTTAATTAGCCTAAGCCCAATAAGCTTAACTTTAGGAAATAAAAGAGTAAAGTCCAATGGCATAATTAAATTAAAAATTAAGAGTTATAACAAATTGAACTAGCCTAATTAATAAGTGCTAAAGCGTTACGAGTCAATTTAGTTAAAAAGCTAATTAAACCTTCTTATCCCCTCAATGGGCTCATAACTAGTATAAACCTTAACTAGTCTAAACCAAACCTACTATGGCAACCAAGTTAATTAAAATGAATTACCAAGTTTCTCTTAATGTATAAAAATTGAATAATTGTGCTCGGCTGGACTTGATCTTCAACTCAGAACTTTGACCCTTCAGGTACATAGTAACATGCGTATTGCTTGCTAAATTAGAAAACCTAAATCAAATTTATAATTAAACTTAGCTAAGTATTTGAGTGATGCTTATGTGTGGTCGTTTCGAGTTAGAAAGCAACACCTTGGGCCTAAACTAGGACTATGGTCTTACTTTAGTAACTCTAGTAATTAGGCACTTAAACCATCAAGGAATGGCTTGGTGGGTAGCTAATAGGTGGAATTGTGTCAAATAATGGATACTATAAGCTAAAAAGTAGGTATATCGAAAGTCATTTTATGAGTCCCGATGGACAATACAGTATAGTTAAATTGTGATTAATGAGGACCACATAATGGTGATGACATTTAGTCAAAGGTAACTTAGTTTCAATTTCACAACATGGAGTCTAACTACTCTCATCAACTCCTAATTACCACTATGGTGGTATCAAGCCCCAGGTTCCCCGTTGTGTTGTCTGGAGTCATAAATATTCCAATACTAATTGTTTATATTAATTAAGATAATAATAAACTAAATGATTGTTTATTATATTAAAATTGTAGGCCTACTTAACATTTGTTTGTTTTTGCATTAATGTGTATGGGTCCTTTACTCACGTTTCTTTTACATGTGAGGACTTTGTTTTAGATCCATTGTATGACTTTATGGTATATAACTTTTAGAAAAAGTTCTAGGGAGAGGACAAGGACTTAGATGGTGCATATTACTAATTTTATTTTTCTTTTGTAGACTTTTATTTCAATACTATACTTAGACTTATTATAGGTACCGCATGTGGCTCAAAAGCATGTCTACTTATGTCTATATCTTTGGTAGGCTCCTTAGATTCTGGACTTAAATATTTCTTTTCTTGTATCTACCATTGTGTTTTCTAAACTCAAACAAAATCATTAAATATTTTTTAAAAACATATTAACAAATTTAAGTCTTAAAACTAATTTAAAAACCCACTTAATAATTCAAGACTTATATATTCTATTTAAGTAAATTATATAATCAACTATTATCGCCATAAAATGCTAAGGGCGTGACTTGCATCAACTAATGATCCGTCTGGATCATCACCAACAATGATGGGAAGCTTACCGTCCGACTTAAAGACAGTATTTTGCCAACAAAAGAAAAAGCAAACAAATTAATTCTGGGAGCACATCACAACTATTTATATTTATACTTTAGATTACTCAATGATTATATATATTATAAAGCCACGACTTTGTCTAAAAAGAGAATCCTTTAAGCTATTTTAATTTTCAATTATAATTATATTTGATGTTACATAAATACTGCATTGAATAAATAAATATTACGTACAGTATGATAATTGTTTTTTCTTAATGATACAAGCGCTTTAAATAAGAGCAATAAAATGAATCATCCCTAAAAATAAGGCTTAATCAGGGCCTTATATTTACTGGCCAGGCAGAATGGAAATGCTTTAGAAGCTGAAATCTCCTCATGTCAAAGTGTATCAAGTCCACGATCATTATTCGAGGCTATAAAGTGGATTGATCCGCTGAGAATTAATCAAAATCAAAATTAGTATCAAACATGGTAGTAAATGTAATATACGGTTCTGAAAAAGTATATATATATATATATTAATATAATTATAATTAATAAGTAAAATAATAAAATAAATAATATAAAATTGAGGACAATTTTGTAAATAAGGTTAAGAGAATAGAGCAATTTGATCTTTTCCTGATGAGACTGTAAAAACTACACTAACTTAAGGTTTCCTCCTTTTGTTCATTTGTTCAACTATTATCTAGAAAACTAAAGAGAGAGAGTGAACCCCTTACAAATGACTAAAATGATTTGCAAGAGAATTACACGACAAATCCAACTAGTAAGCATATAAATCGTGGTGTACTTAACTATGACGATGAAAGTAAGATTTGAAATGTCATTATCCTGGTGACAACAGGAATCAGATTAAAGGACAGATTGAACAAGCATGGGAGTTGTCGAATTTGGAGTTCCAAGCGTGATTCAAGCCAAGTGTATTAAAACTCATATTTTACGTTTGAATCACGGAATACAATATAAAATTGGGGTTGAAAACATGGCAATTAAGATTTTGAGCGAATTGGAAGAGAAAAATTAAGGTTCATAACGAATAAGAGGGTACACGATTAAGTACACCATCATGTACCAAGGAGTGCTGAACTAGGAAATTGTATACTAAGGTACACGGCCTTAGGCGAGGCCGTGTACTTAGGCATGTTAGAGTTAGAATGTACACGACCACATGTACGGCCGTGTACCTAAGCGTGTTGAATTCTAAATGTACATGGCCACATGCACGGCCGTGTACATGGGCGTGTTAAAGCTTAAAGTTGACAAAATAATACATGGTCTCTAGCACGATCATGCACACCTACACGATTCCTATCTTGGTCGTGTTAAACAATAATATGTCCTATTTAACTCTGCATTATTTTATTCTCATTTCAAAATATGAATTAGACACAAAGATACATTTGGGAAGAAATTCAACGACTTGAACGAAGTAGAAAATTTAGTGAACTTAGATTACTTGTAGAATTAAGCTAAGTGTAGTTCCTTGTAATTGAACAAGACTACTTACTTCAGTTAAAGACGTGCAAGATCATTATAGAGACGTTTGCTCAAGTATGTGTTTACTTTATTTTGTTGGTTGTGATTGTTAGGTAGTTATTAAATGAATTAGATATGAGAATTATGTAATGTAATGTGATATGTGAATGAAATATTGCATATTACTTGTGTTTGGCTCAGCCTAGGAGCCTATAGTGGCAGATCTCTAGGGGCACCTCAATGATCGGTATGCTACGTTGTTCCTAGTAGAGCTATATATCGAAATGATCTAAGGTAGATAAGATTAGATGGAGCCCACAATGACATTTTCCACTGAGACAATATTGTGTATATCAAGGTTATGAGTACTCATGTGCTATGTAATTGATTATGATTGATGTGTAAGTTGATGATGATTATGTTGTGGATTAACGTTGCATATATATGTGGTGTATCATGCACATGTAGGTATAGTACTCACGTATTGAGCTTAGGCTCATCTCCTTCCTATATTTTTTTAGTTGTAGGTAAGAATGACAAGCAAGTAAGGTATCATGAGAATGAAAACCTAGTAGGACATTATGTAGATGAAAACAAGAGAGAGCACTATTACTATGTGGATGACGAGTGATGGAAATGAGAAGATTTATTATCAAGATTTTTAGTAATTGATCTGGGATTATAGAGATAATAGTAGACTTCTATTTATTTTAAAGTTTTAGACATGAATAAAGTTTATTCTGGATGTTAAAAGAAGATTTAGGTATTGTTTAAATATCATGAATTGGAATGCTTTATCTAAGAATCGTTTATTTTATGTTATTGAGGTTATATTTTCATGAATAAATTTGAGAAGGTGAACAAGTTAGAAATTATTTAGAGTTTTAGAGTCTTAGTGTGTTACTATATTATAGCAATATGTGGTGGGCTGTAATACTCCAGATTCTAAATCATTATAGTAAATTACATTAAAAACAATACTAGAATGGGGTCTCACCTTGAACTTGCATATACTTCAACAGCATTTGTAATTGCAATATCATCATAAATAATTCTGCAACAATAGCTAATTCCAGGGCAATCCAAAAACTGCATGAAAATAAAATAATAATAATAATAAAATCCATTAGATAATCAACATATCGGTATTTATTACTATAATACCATGATAGGCACCGAAAGACAAATTCAACAAGCGGGAAAATAGCTTTCTATGCTGGAGAACTGAAAGGCGAAAACAAACGTGAGACAAGCCGCAATTTGACAACTAAGGGGCTGCATAAATCTCTGAAAATGACAGGCTCTCCAAGTATAAATGTAGAAATAAAACTACTTATTACTCAATATAAAGCCATTAAAAGGTGCCAAACCCTGCAGATCAGCTTCTAAATATAGCCTACCAAATGACCTTAAAAATCGATTGAAAATAAAATATCTTTACTTCTATATTATCTCTTATTATATTTCGAGACCCCTAATAATGCAAAGGTGAATACTAGAAGGAGCTTCAAGGGAGAGATACAAGAGAGACGAGCTATATTGATCCTTTCCTCTAAATTGTTGCAATAGGGCCATTACTCTTCTGTTCGCTCTTCATATTATTGTCTCATTTACAATGATGATATTGGAGTAGGGAAGTTCTCTCAGGTAGTTAAGTATACAACTTTATTGTACAGAGATTTTCAACAGTACTCTTGAAATTAGAATGAAGAACTCTAATTCTTAGTATTGCGATCCTTATTGAAGGTAAGCATAGACTATAAAGGAACTTCCACCACCCATGACTAAAATCTAAAAGGACGTTGAATTGGACAAAATGGCACAAAACATGCATTTAGCCAATTGGAAGAACATTAAGAAGGGATAGCTTAAGTTCTTCTGTTAAATATGCGTAAAGCTATAGAGAAAGAGAATACAATGAATTAAAAGACGAATCTTCGATAATCTAATCAACCTCATTAGCTATGAAAGAATTTCATAAAAAACTACTTGTATGGAAAGATGATGTTATTTCAATCATGTTGACATAATCGTATTGGGAGAAAAAATGGACAAACTATCCTACCACTACATTCATTGATCGACAATTCCTATTTCCTTGCAAACCATTTCTCATATAATCTAAGCAAATGGAAGCCATCCGGTTGGAGAACATTTAAACCTTCTTCATTGAAAGAACTTGTGTCTTTAACTGTTCTCAACAACAATAAACGTCTAACTTCTGTTGAAAAATATCATCAAACTCCAAAAAAATCATATCACAATTCAACACAGAAGTTTAGCAATAAATTAGTAAATAAGGAAAGAGTATAGCTTTTACCATCAAATTTAAAGGAATATCATAGTAATGTTTGGATTACAGTACTTGATAGTACAAAGAGTACTAAACAGTACAAAAACAAAAAAAAAAAAAAAAAGATAATACAACTCTCTTATTCCATGTTTAGTGTATACTATACTAAGTAAGAAAATTTATGAGGTCCACTATTTGGATAGACAAAATATTATATTAAATATAATATACAAAATACTAGATAAGGATTTTTGTGTTTTTGTTTATTGAATTTGATTTTTATATTATATTTTAGATGGTACAAAATATAAACATTTTATCCAGAATAATTTTTATCCAGTAATCGAGAAAATATGTAAACTAAACAAAAGATAAAATGTTTTGCCCAATACAATACTATAAATTTATGACAACCAAACGATACTATAAATATAAAAGGAAACTTTAGGCTTTTTTTGTTTTTTTGCACTAAGCATTTTAAATGTGATTTCATTCTAAGAGAGATTTTTTTTCTTTAAAGAATAGGAGTAAATAAATAATAATAAATAGAGGATGGGTCTCTAGCGATGAAGATGTGTTATATAAATAAATTTTATTTACTGCCTACTCCAAATTGGATACCCCTTAACACACCGAGTAGAAAATATTCCAAACCTTAATGTGTTTTACCTCATAATGTACCTAGTGTTGTTCTTTTTTTCCTTTCCCCAACCTTAAGCAATTACCCTTTTGGGAGAATATAAATTAGAGAGTAAAACAAATTTTCGACCGATCTATTTTCAAACTTAAAAATTTTCATAACCTCAACAAATTATCTTCTCTGTATCAAATGCATAGGGAAGTAAAAACAAGTAAAACTAAATAAAAATCGAATGCAAGTTTTAAAAGTGCAAAGCATCAACAATTGCAATAACTAGTGAAAAAAGTCTAACACACCAAATCAAATCAAAATACAAAAAATTACACAAAATAAATACTAAAATAAAAATTTTCTAACCTATTTTTATAATAATTATTTTAAAATTATAACCTTTTTATTACTTATCTATTTAATTCCAAAAATAAAACGGACCATTGGTTTAGTGTTTGTGTGTGTTATGATTTCCATTTGCTGCCAACACGTGGGAAAGCCAGGCTTTGTACTTGTTATTTATTTGTTTATTTACTTTGATATGTTAATTATTTGCTACCATTTGTCCATTCCAAACTAAACAATAGTAATTTATTTAAACATATACTCATACATAAATATATTAGCTACAAGATATACCTGTATTAATGCCAAGCTGTAAAGCATATTTTCACTTATTCTTATCAAAAAAAATTATTAATTGACTTAGCAGCTTATCTCTAGCATCTCATTATATATTATAACTCACTACGTAGCATTCCAATAAATATTGAACATAACTATTATTTCGTATTCATAAAAAATTAGCTCTTTCATGAAACAAACCTTATGAGTCACTTCAACCATCTATTGTGACCATGATGTAAAGTTTGATCTAATTCTGATAAGGTTGATCTAAGTCATGAATCAATATCTTGAATTTGCCATGTATCATAAGTAATTTTTTTCAATTTAAAAAAATAATTTGAGCCTAATTTATGGTTTTGATTCGGTTTGATCCGATATAGTTTGCAATTTAATCATTCTTTTATCCAATCCAAATAGCAATTTTTTCTCAATCCCACAATTCCCTCTTTACAATTAATGCTAAGGATAAGCGAAAATCAAGGGAACAAGAGGAATTATGGGAAGGTAGCACAACTGTAATTTCTGTTCCTTCCCACCTATAAATACCCCTCATACACACTAGTTAAAGGATTCGAAACTTTATACTTACCTACATTATAGTTGCTGCTATCATCGACCTTTGCTAAGTTAAGCATTAGAGTACATATACCAAAAAAAATGTACACATCCTTTGGCAAAGGAGAACTTCTGTGTGGTATCGGAAGAAGTTATCTTCTACTCTGGGGAGTATTAAATGAAGGGTTATTATAATTTTTGTATAGTATCAAAGAGATTACCATTAATATGGTTTCAATAGAGATTGTAACTATTAAAAATTATGTAAGTAGTAGATAACACCTAGTAAAGAGAGAAGGTAAAAATAGTTGAATTCTTTTATATATGGTTGTATTATTATTTTGTATTTTTTTTATTTTTCAGTAACGTTTGATTATTATCATTTTATGATACTGGTTTATACAAAATATTTAATCTTTTGTTTGGTTTGTATAATAAATTAAGCTACTTGTTAAGAGAGTCCTTAAGATATTGGACAAAATCCAAAAAAACTGTTATATATATTTGATGGTACAAAAATTTATTTAACTAGATAAAATAAATACAACCTCAAAACCAATATACCGCCCTATATTATTATAATTCTTTTTATTATTAATATACTTAGTTTTTTTTTAGCACATATACTATTATTTCTTGTAATAAATTATTTTGTAAAAAAAGACAAAAAATAACGAAAGAAATCAAAGTTTAGTTTGTATGTTGTTTTTCGCCTTTCAGGATTAAAAATAGCCATGTCTAATGCATAGGTTTCGTCATACTTTCCTTTCTTTCTTTCTTTTTTTTTGGGTCATATATCTTTTTTTCTAGTTTTTTTATCCTTCGTTTATCCTTTTCTTGTAAAATATTAAATTTTTAATAGGGTGTTTATGATTTAATTTGATTCAATTCAAAAACCAAACTAAACCAAATCACACTTAAAACGGTTTGATTAAAATTTTAATGAACTAAACCACTTTTAATTATTTAGTATTCTAAACTAAACTGCTTTAAGTGCAATTAGGTTTGATTGATAATTTAATAATAATTAGAGTTTTTAATTAAATATTGATGTTTAAATTGAATTACATAAGAATTAAAATAATATAATATTATATTATAATGGTATTCCATCTTAAAATAATAAAGATATACGAATCTGCTTAAGAGATAAGATAAGATGATAAAGGAATGGACTATGAACCGTTCAATTCAATTAGGCATATTTGAACCAACCTGAATTAAAATACATTAAAATTGCATTTTATGGTTTAACTCTGTTCGATTTTTTATTCGGTTTGATTTGGTTTAATGCCATAAATTTTATCCGTTCTTTTGCTCATTGATTGTGATCTTATTTCCATGTGTGGTCTAGAATAAAGAATATAAATCACGTGGGCTATGGCCCATCCAAGTATAAGATTTTCCAACCAAACCCACCACCCCCCAACAAGCCAAGCATCTCGGGAGATGACCAGAAATCTTTTGGAGCCTTTGTAATGTAATATCAATACATTTTTTTTTCCTAGTAACTAAAATGAGAGGAAAGATTTAAATATAATCTATTCAATTTGAAAATTAAAATTTATACTATTAAATTATAAGAGTCTTAACTAATATAATACATTTTACGGCTAGTATTTTCATCTTGCACAATTTCAACACTTTCCTAATGTGAAGAGTTGGTGTCTTTAACCATTTGGTTAAAATTGAATGGATTCACAAATCCATGATCATTATGGAAAACGTTTTGGCATCTAAGTACTGAGTCTAGTAGCTCTTTATTCTCAAAGAAGAAATCAACGGCAAAGCTACTGAACCCAAAAAAAAAAAAAAGCCATAAACACAACCAAATAAGGGAAATTAGTAAAATAACCCAAAAATAATAATAATAATTTTTGTTAAAAAAAAAAAAGAAGATAACTTAAACTAACAGTAGTTACGTTTGACGGCTTTGTACTAATAAAGTCCCATAAAAAATTTTCTAAATTAGGGGTTCCATTCATATATTAAAAGGCTATTTTTTATTTATTATTATTGTTATTAAAAAAAAAAAAACTAAGACTCCATCCAATAAAACCTATTTTTTGTCTTCCTACATTGGCTTTCATTCTTACGTTCCTTATGGCATTCAAATGGAGTCTAACCAGTAACTAAAAATGGGGCTTTTGAGCGCAGTCCTTCATCCTCTCCTTGATCTCTCTTGTATTGGATTGTCCTAGCAACGCGAACTCCTCTTGGGCGGATTGTGTTTGTATGTCCGTTTGTGCATCGATCACAATAATGTATATACATCGTAACATCATCACCCAAACATCTTGAATAATTAATCTATTAATCAATTTTTGTATTATATGAGTTCAAATGTTAGGTGGAAAAATTATTAGAATAAATTATCTAAAAATGATTTGAAAATAAATCTATATAAATTTTGGTATAATTCCTTAAATTATGATTTTATATAAAAAAAATTTATTTACCTTCATACATACTAAAATTTTCTATATAAAATCATAATTTTAAAAATTATATCGTAATTTGTATATAAATTTATTTTTAAATTTTGTATTGATAACATGTTACGTGTTTATTGGAATTATATCTTTCTAATCATTTTACTATTTGCCATGCTGTTATGTCGAAAACAGCAATGCCTATTGCCTAGGGTTTCACCGTACTTTTCTAGGTTTTGTATTTTGTACCCATTATCCTTTTCTAGTTGAATTTTCTCGTTCGTTGTGTCCCATTGACTGTGCTTATATTCCCATGTGTGAACATGGAGAAAAGAGTACAAATCACGTGGGCCTATGGTCCATCAATGCACAAGAAATTTGTACTCACGAACCAAAGCATCTAGCCAACGGGCGCACTTTCCATGATGCCCGTTTGAGTGCAGACCGAAAAATCAGTTTTTAACTCACAAAATTTTCCATTTTAAGGAAAAGGCTAAATTCTTCACTTTATATTGGTATTACAAAATATGGAAAAAATAAGAAAATAAAATAGTTTTATTTCACAGGATATTTAAATAATATCATAGTTATGTAAAGAACATTATGGACTTTTTAACTCTACATTATTTAAACTTTCACAAAACCCTATTTTCCTTTTTCTGAGTTACGTTTCTTTATCTAGATAGCTATCAATAAATGATCTAGGAATCTTTAATAGTTAACTTAATACATAATTCACAAAGTAAGTATTGATTTAGTCTATATTCGTGCATGTTCTCTTGTATCTATGGGAAATTAAAATAAAGATAGAGCTTTATTATAGTTTAGATGCATTTAGTACAAGAGCATTTGAGGTTGTGATTGATTAGAACAATTTTAGAATCAATTAAGCGATTCAAATCAAGTAAGTTACTCTTCTTATGTTAAAATTTATAAATTAGACAACTTTGTGTGATGAATTGGAGCTAAGGAAGAGATTAGTGAGTGTTGGGATGGAAAATGGGATGGATTGTGGAAAAATTCGAGGAGTTCGTGAAATTTAGAGAGGTACACGGTCAACATACATAGCCATATACTTACCCATGATGAAAGTAAAGGGAAATTGTAAGACATGTATTTCATAGCCAAGTACACGAGCATATACTTGCTCATATAACTGTATATAGTCAAGTACATGACCCATGTACTTAGACATGTTGAGTAAGCTTTTTGTGCAATGAGATACAGAGCTAATGTAGATGATTGTATTCCTACTCGTACTCTTGTACACAACCATGTACATAGCTATGTTACTCTATAATGCTTCCAAAGTATTTCTTATTCACTTTTTCTTAAATTTTCTTAAATTCAAAATAACTTTTACCCTAACTAAAGTAATGGGGAAAGGAATCATCAACCAATACTTATAATTATGAACTAGCTGAACCTAGACTAGATTGTAAGCTAGTACTAAGTTTAATTATTTGTATGTAACAAGTTATACTAAGATTCACAATTGCAATTATAGTGAAATCAAACCAATTCCTTTAAGTACGTTAATATCTTATTTGTTATTTATACTTGATAGTGTCGTAATTAAATAGACTTAAACATTATACTATGAATAGTTGTTTTGCTACTTGTGCTTAGCTCAATCTAATAGCCAGTAGTAGTAGATCCTTAAGGGGCATCTCAATGATTTCTTTGTATCGTTGTCTTTAGTAGAGTCGCACAATGAAATGGTCTAAGTAAATTTTAGGATGGCTCATGAGTGTTGAGGTAAATACCGTAGTATTGGGGCCAGTGATGGTAATATCCCGAATGTATCGCATATATATAATAAAACTTCTTAATAATTAAAGTGTATAGAGTCATGAGTATCTCTATATTGGTTGCAAGACTTAAATAAAGATAATAATTTGGTATTTGTTTTCTTATCTATATTTAAATATGTGTGAATTTTGTATATGTTTTGTAATGACCTAAAAATTTAAGAAAATTTTATTAAAATAAGTAAAATAACAACTACTTCTGGAATAGGGTAGTAAGCACATCATTTTCATAATTCTAAAATTTTGACAAATTAATAAGAATAAGAATAATAGTGATAAATAAAGATAAATATATATCTATATATATATATATATATATATTAATAAAATTAGAATAAAGTAAAACATATATTTTATTAGGAAAAAAAATCAGCCACTCATGTTTTGTTTCGTTTTTTTTTTCCTTCCCTCCTATGTGTGCCGTGTCAGGAGCAATGGGCAACAGCAAGATCAGTCGGCCACAATCACATCAACCGCTCTCAATCACATCGTCCTTCCCTACTGTCCCTCATCCTTGCTTCTCTTTCCTTGCTTCCTTCTTCTTCCTCTCTTTTCTCATCGTCTTGTCCTTGGTCACCGATGCACTCCCCCTCCTTCAACAACTGAAGACCCTTTTTCTTGTCTTGACGGAAAACAAACACTTCTAGTCGCCAGGAGAGAAAATGTGACACTTGGCTGTTTTAGAAATGAATGTTAACTTCTAGGCTGCACGTGCTAACTCAGTCAAGCATGTCTCTGCTATCCAAGCTTCTAGATTAAACTTTGACAATCATATAATATTGTACGATGCTGAAGGAGATGACGAGATGAGATCTTTCTTCCCTTGCCCCTTTTGTTATGTGGACATTCAAGTGAACTCACTTTATAGAAATTTGCAAAATGAACATTGCTTTGACTTGAGAAATGATGTTTGCCCTTTTATGTGCTGCATATTTGGGGAAGGATGCCACAGGATATTTCATAACACAGCTCACTAATTCATTGAAGAAAAGGAAAAGGTCTCAAAAATCTAGCTTTTGGAATAATAGCTCACCCCTTAACAAGGAATTAATTTTGTTTCTCGAGTCTTTCATTAATGGAAATGCACATGAAATTGCATCAGATCCACTTCTCTCATCTTTCCTCTTCAATATACCCTTTTCAAAGGACAATAAGAAAGAGAAAGACGACATGCCTTTCTTTACGTTGTCAAGTGACTCAAAGGAGATGTTGCATGAAGTATTTGCAAGATATCTACTAGGCAATGGATTGACTCAAAGGAGATGTTGTTTGTAAATTGGAAAGAGAAGAAAGGTCAAAAGAAAAAGATTAGAAATACATATATGCATAGACGTGGGGTGGAAAAGCTAGACATGGGCTAGAGAAGAAAGAAAAGAAACGAGAAAAAAAAAATAGGAAAGTGGAGAAGCCCAAGGAATGAAGGGAATTTAGCGAGTAAGCAATAGGAAATGTTACGTGTAGGGGAGCCAAGAGGAAGAAGAGAATAAGGAGAAAGGGAGAAGAAAAGTTGGAAGATGGAGAAAGCGAGAATTGAAGACAAAAAAGGGTAAGGAAAAGAGAAGAAGAGCCGGAAAATAAAGTCAATAGGGTATTGATCCTATGTATGTGTGTAGATGAAACTTGTGTGTACGTGTATGTATGACGTTATTATAATGGAGATGGGCATGTGTGTGTGTAAGGATGGCCGGTGTATATGTGTAGTGATGGAAGTATAAGTGGGGGATGGAAACTAGTAGAGAGGATGGGAAGCCATGTTGGTGGAGATGTCAACATAGGAGAGAAGAAAGAAGATGATACAAAACCTTTAGCAATTGCTAATCCTATGGTTTGTCCTACAAGTAATTCATTAGAAGATATTAGAGACAAATTAATAAACGAAAGTTTCAAAGTTGCTTCATGTAAAGGAGAGGTGAATTTGGAAATTTTCAAAAAAAAAAAAAAAAGCTAGAGAGAATAAAGAAAAGAGAGAAGAAAGAATGGAAAGGTGAAGCCGATGAGGAAAAGGGAATTGCGTAAAGGAGGTGAATGTGTCTATGTGTGAAATTAAACGGGAAAAAGAGGTGCCATCGATGTAGTAGCAGTGGCTCGAGTAGCTTGATCAAGTGTTCATGTTGAAAAAGGAAGTCCTAGAAATGCGGTGTGCCATTGGTAAAATGATTGTGTATGTGAGTGTGGGGAAAGGCATTGGAGAGTTTGACAAGAGATGGGAGTTAATGAGAGATCGAGAAATCCAATGGAAATTGCATGGAGTCGTTGTAGCTAATCCTTCAATACTATGTTCGATGAAGGGACTACACGTCGGAATCACTTAATGACGATTAAGACTATGACGGCCATAAACAGGTGAGTGAGAAACTTTATAATATGCTACAATGTTGTGTTAAATGTTGATATGCTTTGTGTATGTGAATTCACTTGCTCGCTGTGGTTGCAAATTGGTTGTAGTTATTATTATTTTTAAGGTATATAGTGGGGTTAAATGAGTTTAGAAAAGAAGTTACAAAGAAATTAGTAGTTAGATAAGTTATAGATGAATACTGTCTTAATGATGTAGAAGACAGAATGGGCTAACGGTTTAGATATCACTATCTTAACGATAACACTTTGCACCATTTTGCTAATGCTATTACTACAAGCTTAATACCGTAATTCAACATTGTTTTCTTCAAACTAAACTAAAATATATAAGCCTAACTTTTCCTTCTATAGCTACTGTATATGTATGCATAACTGGAATAAATTATATATATATATATATATATCATTATATAAACATATAAGAATCTACTTCTGAATACGTATATATGATTGGACAAAATTATTTTCCTATTATATTTATAGAATATATTTATGCATATAACTATACAAATCATAAGTGTAAATTTTTATTCTGCAAACTTAATAATTATATTTTCTTGCCAATCTCTTGAGCATATAAGGGGAGGTGCCTAGCAAATTTATCCTTTAGTTAAAAATACGTTTATATATATATATATATATATACGTAGGTACTTGAGGACTTGAAAGGGATATATATGTGGCTACCTTGTTTGGCTCTTGAATACATGAAATGGAAGTGACATGACACATAGGTGTCAAAAATGATAATTGTAAATCAATCCCAAGTAAGGGATTGAACGATTGAGGTGATTTGGATTATATTACACTATTATTTAACTAAAATTTTGTGTCTAGCTTGATCGTTTCCATCCAATTGGTCAAGCCTTCCTTGCTTTATCTATGATGTGAAATGTATGATCTCTTCTTGTTGTAGTAAATGTGAATATGAGGTGTAACGGTTTTGCTTGTGGGATTTCACTTGGTTCCTATTGTTTGTCCTTGGAATTGTATTCTTTAAATGCTTGATAGTTTACTTTATTGCCTGGTAGGTGGATTAGCTCGTGATTATATATTATTCGATCACCTTAATTAATTAATTAAAGAATTGGACTTAACTAAAACTGGATATGCATTTACAAGAGACATTGCATAAAATTGAAAGCCATCAATCACTACTACAGGGCTCACCAGAAGTAATCAAAGGATTACTATTCCGCCAAGTGCGAACTAAGTGACTAGAGGATCATCACGCATTAACAGTTCCAAGTTTGATCAGTCCTTAAGGGTGTTACTTAGTGCATAAGGCACGAGAGCACTCAGTGTATGAAAACACACGAGCTTATAATATCAAAGTTAAAAGATATTTTAATTATCAAAGAGATAAGAATGATTGAATTGGTTGTAAGAACTGGGCACTAATGGTGGCTTTAAAATTCCTAACCCAAGGTCAATGGGGGGTATAAACCCTAAACTTCACATCGGTTACCGGAAGACCATATGAGATACTGCATTCATTTGGCTGTTCATACATAGCATATGATTTGATAACTTGATTTGAAATTGCTTATACGTGTGTAATACACGTGAAATGATAGTTTTTAGCGTGACATGTTTGATCATGTACATGTGCTTATAAGAGCATCAATACATGTAATGATACAGGTTGTTATATGATACTTTTACTTAAATTAGATTTGATTTTAGATTGTTTAGAAAATTTTAGAGTTGTGTGTATTAACAAATGAATAGAAGATATGTATTTATGGTATTTGAAATTTGATAATTATTTTATACTATGGAAATATACAAATATTGTGATTTTAAACAAGTTAAGAACATTAGTGTATCACTATTTAGTAACGACACGTGACGTGTTGTGACGCTATGGATTTTAAGGCACTACAGATATAAATTTTGCATTTTCTATAAAGATGAATATGTTTAATTCTTCTACATTTTGATATAACATAAAGTTGGTAAGAATTAAAAGACGAAATAAAGTTTTTTCTTTATGAATAAAGACAAATATTTATACTAGAATTCTTTATTTTAAAAATGAGCAATCTTCCACTTTCCAATTTTTTTTCCCATCAGTATAGATATCATAATTAATGATTACTACGTGTATAAAAGAATTAAATTTATTGTAAGATCTTAAGTTTAAATCAATAAAAGCCTAATCAATCTCAAGTTTGAATTACATAAGTTATTAGATTAAGCTCAAACTTTATAATATTAAACTCAACTAGCTTACGATCTAATCAATCTCAAGTCAAACTTAAAGAATGAATGCAGTTTAAATATTAATATTTTTTATTAAAAGAAAAATATTTTTAGAAACTCGTTAAGTGCTACTTCAAGGTCAAGCTTAAACTCAAAATTTTAAATTCAATCAAATTTAAAATATAAAATTTCAAGTCAAACTTAATATTAATACTATATTTTAACTTGTTGTACCCTAATGAATGCTTCTGCTTATAAGATGGCACGACGTACCTTGCAAAAGAGATGAATTTGTAGCTAAAGCTACACGCTTACATGCAAAGACAGAATGTACCAAAATATTCATCCTAGTTATAAAATAAGGAATATACTTTTATTATTAGATAATTTTATTCATAAAAGACATATTTTTCAATATGATTTATTTATCGGGATCTTTAAGAGTAACTAATAAAAACCTTAATAAATACAAAAAAAAAAAAACTGCAGCATGTAATACATCTATCAATATGGAGACTAAATAGACTACAATAGATTAGTCAACTACCACGATTGATTTTGAGCAACCCCATTAAAATGGCATGGTTCTTGGTCAATTGGCTTGGTGCCTTTCAGCTCCTTAGCTCCACTTAGAGTCCTTTAAATCAAATATCAATTTTAAAATCATAAATTAATTATTTTCGCTTATTTAAAATTTATGGGTTAGCGTTTATGCCATATATATATATTTATAACCACTTGGTACCTTTAGAAAATAGCATATACACAAATCTAGCTGCATATAATGACAGATTTGGCTGTTGGGTTATGGTTTAAAAATCTAAAATTTCCTTGATGATTAATTTTCTTGTTGATTTCTTCATCTTCTCCTATGATATCTCATGGGGCTATGGATAGGTTGCTCCAATTCGAATTTTAGGCATCCTTATTCAAGAAGCACCTCTTTTTCGATTTTCACTGATGGAGGTCGTTTGCATACCTATCTTCTAATGGATTCTTAGTATTTCTTTTCCTCAATCAATAGCTTTTCAAACCTTTAGCTTCTCGTAATCTGAAAGAGATAATCATGTAGCATATATGTAATGCTTTGGAACCTGGAAATACTATAGTCCGTCACCTATCCTTAGTACTTGAAAGCACACAAAGGCTCAATTATTACAATTCTCTAAACATTATCTTTCAAGTATTTGATATAACATATAAACCTCTTAAATTATTACAATGGAAGCATTCATAAACTCCAATAACACCACAATTTCTTAAAGAAATGTATATCCTCTAAACAAAATTCATGCTCAATCTCCTCAATTTAAATATAGTAGAAATTTTCAACAACTTAAATAACATAATAATTGAAATCACAATTATAAATTATTCGATATTTTATTTTCTCTTCATCGGGATACTACTCGTCATAGTACACATATTCCACATTCTTCTCAGTATATTGATTAGTCTCTACTATAGTCTCATCATACCTTATAATTTTTCCTATAATACCTATAACTAAAAAAGGTTCCCACGAGAAGTGAGCTAATGCCTAGCACTATGTATTCCTAATAAGCACATACGCATGCCATGACAGAAACAATAACACATGCATGATATAACACAATATTCATACTTAAATTTTATTTATCCTTCACAATTTTTAACTAATACACAATCATATCATAAACACAATCACATATAACTTTCACAATATCCTTTCATAATCCTTCAACAAACAATATATACATATATATACATATGACAAAGGGTGCTCCTCTTTGTCCATAAGTCTATTACCATATATATATATTATATATGACAGTGGGTTCTCTCCACTGTCCATGAGTCTATAAGTCCTTTCAACCTTTCAATTCTCGTATAACAACCTTTCACAATCACTTACACAATATCCTTCCATACACTGCCCAAATCATTTCTGTACACGACTCCACTAGGGATAACATTACATACCAATCATCAGGATGCCACCCCGAGAACATCGAAGCCCACTCGATTTCTTGAATCTAACAATTCACAAGCATATACACAAACAATCTCATTCATAATTTAACATTATTAGCCCACACACATTTCTATCTAGCAAGCACAAAATAACACACATGGTATACACATACCTAACTTTGCAAAACTTGGTTTGTCTTATACTTTTCTAGCTTCATAAGTCTCCCAAACCTACATAATCCCAATTACATGCTTTTAGAATTGCACTTAAATGAACTAGAATGGAAAAGAAAGTTTTTTTTTTTAACTCAATACCGCCATGTATGAGGTCATGTTAGTGAAAATGGGTATTACACGGTTATGCTAAAGGATGTGTACATTTCTATGACTCTTTGAACTCAATACGGGCAAAATATGATCATGTTGAGGGGCCATGTATCTCTTTGTTCACTTTGGGCTTTTAACATAGTTACAACACGATCATGTTGGGAGGTTATATATCTCTTTATTCACTTTGGATCTTTAACACGGTTACAACACAGTCATATTAGGAGCCCATATATCTCTCTGTTCACTCTTTAAACTCAACACGCTCATGTACATGGACATGTCTATGATTGTGTACCTTATTGTACACTTTGAAAATAAATCCCTCATCTTGATTTCTAATCAATTCAACCTAATTAATCTATCTAATATAAAATTTATAATGTAATACACTAATAGATACACTTACTTAACCCGGATCGTTATCGTGATTGATGGATCGCTTGTTTTATCCCTTGCATATCACAAATTGATTTCGATTTCAATCTATAACAAGCCCTACTCCACAACATATACTTAAACAATCCATCAATAATTCTGATTGAAGTACTTACTTTAATCCAATAAGCTAGTGGCGGCAAAGGGTCTCCTTCCTTCTCTTTGAAGTGTCTAAAGCAACTATCTAAGTTTTTGTGAGGTGCACAAATGAGGCAAAAGGTGTTAACCCTAGGTTAGATTCACTTATATATCTAGGCTGTAAAATTACTATCTTGCCCCCACTACTTTAAATTATTTACCTTCTTATCATTAATATATATATATATATTCTAAATAATTACAATATATCTTCCTTTTTGTTGCCATATATTCACAAAATCCCTAGCCTCATGAATTGTCGTCTAAGTTTAAACTACTCCACCAATGCAACAATAAACATCAGTAAACAATTTTCATTCTACCAATTTTATAGCTTCCAAGGAATCCATTTCAATAATTATGTTATCCATGTCCCAATTTTTGCAATTTGCAGTCCTTCATCAATACTCCATATTTCCACTTCAGTTGAAGTAGTGAAAGCAATTCCTTTTGAGTAGCTCTACAATGCTTCACCAAGCTCATTTTGGCAAATACCTTCTATACCAACTTTCTCCATTCTCCTCGAAACAGCTCCATCACAATTAATTTTAATCCATGGGTTTACAGGTTTCTACCAGGCATAGTTGAATTTGTTATCTTCTCTTTTTACTTTGCTTTATGGTTATCCACCATTCCACTGTCTTTGCTTTGGTATTTGTATCCAGTGATCATTAGTAACATTTGGAGAAAAGATCAGTTTGCTTCTTTCATGCCATATGCTACTTAGCATTTGTAAGAATAAGATTTCCTACGGTATGTCCTTCCCCTTGTTTTCTTGTTTTGATATTCTATCATTTTGTTCAATCCATTGCTGGAAGCTATGATTGAATGATTCTTCAAAATGTCCAGTCCAATTTATGTTTCTCCATAATCTTCTAACGACCATACGCTTCATAAACACATGTTCTCTTGTTTCAGTATCCTGTTGACAGAAAACACACTTTGAATCTACTTCCATCCCTCTCTTAATCATGTTATCTTTTGTAGGTAGGCCATTTTCAATTATTCTCCATAACAAAATTTGTATATTAAGCCTCACAAAAATTTTCCAAATCCATTTCACACAACATTCCATCTAACAATCATCATTTTCCTTCAACAGCTCCCAATAAGCCAACTTTAACAGCACTTCTTTGTTAGCCTCATAGCTCCATTGTGTCATAGCAATTTTTTGTGTGTTTTTTCCTTCCAAAATTTTGTTAGATCCAAGCATGTAATTTAACGTGGTCTGTTCTTTATTATCCTTTTACATTTCGAAAGTTTAAATATTATAAAGAAGAAAATAATTATTTGCCAAATCCGTCGTCAAAGTGTTCAGATTGCATGTTTTATCAAATTTATGCATGTTTATAAGTTACATGATCAAGCCAGCAAATTTGGATACCACAATTTAGAAAAGTACTAGAGAGATTGCAACATAAAATATGGATAAACACAAGGGTGGAACTTAGTCCGCTACCCCTTACTTTTTTTAATCGGTTTGACGGTATCTTCATACGAACTCCTATTATGCATCGGGTTTTACAAATACTCAAATTTCTTGTTGATCAAAGTAGAAGAGTTATATGCATACTTAAAAAAGTCCTCACGATGGATTGAATTGTTCTCCACAAGTGATGCTACTAACCTAGATATCGATAATCCGTCTTCTTCAATAATATACCCTGTTACGAACATTTTACTGCACTTCTTTGTCCTAATCAAATGCTCTGACATTTAAAAAAATGATGCCAGTACTATTTTGTATTTCTTTGTTATAGATAGCAACATATGACTCGTGGAAGATGCCATTCATAATGGGGAAGTTTTCTTCCAAAATCATATGGTCTACTTATTTCTATTTGAAAGCATTTTCAAACTTAATTCAGTTGGCTGGATAAGCCAACTAAGAGTGAGCATAGCTAGAATATATTATCCTATCTAGATAAAGGAATGAATCGGGTCGAACTATCAATCTAGCTCAAATCGACGTAGCTAATCCATGAACTATAAATTGACTCATGAGAGTTGGTTTAACCCAGCATCAAATCCATCTAAATCGACGGGTTGTGAATCAGCTATTCAGCTAGTGCATTGACCCATCAACCTAGCTCAGTTCAAATTGGCAAGTCAGCAGATTCTAATAAAAAAAATTGAAATAGCTAAATGAAGGATGTCCTCTCTAAAAAAAAAAAAGAAGAGAAAAAGATGAAGAAAAAAAGAGCCTAACCTCTCCAAAGAAAAAAAAATAAAGAAAAATAGAAAAAAGACAAACAATGCCTGACATTTGAAAAGCAATGGATGAAAAAACTTTCTCGTGGGTTACTATTTCAAAAGTGAAGTAGGATTGCAGGCTTTATTAAAATAGGATACTGTTTTAAACATAGGCGTGAGGAAACAGATAATAGGATTGTAAGCTTTGTATAAGTGTAAAGATTTTTCAAATTTATGTTTTGAAATAGGCTGCAAAACAAAATGAATAGTGTGCAAAAATTTAGGCTTGTAGGTTTTGGAATGAAAACACACAAAAAAAAATTTTGCAACAAAAATTTTGAACGTATAAAAACATTTTGCTATCTACAAGAAGGTTTTATATAGTTGTGTGTGTGCATTCATTTGGTTCACTACGCAAAAAAAAAAAAAAAAAAAAAATCTACTCAATCTCTTGTGCATTCATTTGTTTCTATACTCTTATCTACTCAACTCTTCCCCTAACTCCTTTCTGTACTTTCAAATTTTTCAATTTATTTAGCTTGTGAGTACTTTTGCTATATAAATTATTTGTACTACCTATATTTAAGTGTTTTCCACCAAATATATTGTTTTCCAGTGACCAAATCATCAAGTTACAATTTTTTCTTATCAGTATTTTCTTTTATGCTAATTCAAAAAATGGCAAGTTTTTTCTGTGGTTCATCTTTTAGTAAAAAGGAGGTTCTAAAAAAAGTAATAAGAGAAAATCTATTTAATATAAATCTAAGCAATTTTTTGATGTTGATGATTACGATCTCCACAACTTCACTAACAAGAGGTTGGAGAATTTAATGATGCCACCTCAAACTTTGAGCACATGACTTCCAGTGGATAAAATGAACAATTTCCACGAGAGGGCAATGAGGAGGAGGCAAAAGAAAAAGAGAAAGACAATGTCTAGGAAGTGCCAAAGGAAAAAGTACTGGAGCACATACATAGCAAAACTAACTCTACTAATAAGCTACCTCTACCACTTAAATCCAACATTTTTACTAAACATTTTCGTAAAATTGTAGAGAAAGATAGGAATATCCATACGTATTGTAACTAATGTCAATCAAGTTATGCATGAAAGAAGGAAGAAATTTATGGGACTTTGAATAAGCATATGCAATCGAAGGACCTAATGGAATTCAGCATAGATAAGTTACAACAACAAATATCCCAATCTAGTGGTCGCAATCATCGAGCTTATTTTGCTATTTTGCTGAAAGGCAAAAAGTTACTCTGGCAAAACACTTAATCAAATGTCACCTATCATGAAGTCACGCATCTTCCACACATCACTTGGAATACAAATATAAAGCTTTGAATCCAAATTCACAAAGGTACAATCCAAAAAAAAAAAAATGCAATAAACCACTATGAAACTATATCATAACAATAAGCATGAATTAGTTGTTACATTTAATTCTCTTGATGCGCAAATTTCTATTTGTGCAGATATATAAACCTATCTACAGTAGGATAATTCATACATGGGAATTAATGTCACTAGATAAATGATGCATGGCAAGTACAAAAGAGACTAAAAGCGCTTAGAATTTTTAACAAATGTCATACAACAAAAAATATTTTTCATATAATAAGTATTATTTTAAGTGAATACTCATTAACTAAAAATATATTTTAAATCGATTTTGATAATGCGACTGCTAACACTGCATTCATTGATAAACTTTAAAAGTTATGTCAACCCACACTAAGTGCAACTTTTTTCCACATACGACAAAAGAAAGGTGAAAGATAGTAGTGATTAGGGGCCAGTAATGAGGTATGAAACAAGATGAGAAAGTTGAAAGAAATGAAGTTGGAAATGCCTTAGGTTTAGAGGCTCTTATAGATGTTGGGTTTAAGCTATAGCCATTACGTTTATTTCCTTTTTTCATCTTTTTGATAGACTATTGAATCTAGAACATAAAAATATAATATTATTTTACATTTATTGTTATATAATGATTTTTAATTGGTGGATGTAGGATACTTTAGAACCTTTTCCCTATAAACCTTAAAACATATGATCCATGGTAGATGTAAGGTATAAAGACATCATAGTCATATCCTAACTATAGAATTAAGTATTGGAACCTACCATTTAACCTTTAATATCAATATGAAACCTACCTAGTCCAATAGAGTATTATAGGGCACATGATACAATATAATTACTCACTCAGCCCTACTAATTGAAATATTTTAATAGTTATAGTGGAGGGGAGTCTCATTTGCAATGATCACATGTGTACAACAAATGTCTTATGCTACACATAATCTTAGAGGAGTGGCATAATAATGACATGTAAAGATGACTTAAGAAGAGAGGGCAAGAAGGAAGAGTAGGCAATTTCAAGGAGTTTTAACATACACATGTGATAGGCGAATGAGTTATATAACATTAACTCTATAGTACTTAGGAAATGTTGCATTCTTCATTATAAGCTCTATTTGATTTTTTATGACAGCAATCTAATATCATGACAACTACTCTCAAGTTCTAAGTTGTCAATTGAGGAGGACTTCTTAAATATTTATAAAGTTTTATAAACAACAACAATTGGATCGTACTAATGGTAAACGGCCAAGAACTTACCTCCGATTAATGGATCTATCCATGGGCTCTTCTTGAGTCCAAGTAAATAGAATGCATCTCTAAGTATATGTTCTTTCCTGAGAAATATTTAGAGCAAACAGGATAACAAGAAGGTCATGGTCTCCACTCTAATCTTACCATACTAAATCTCTTTAAGTTATTCAAAATCCTATGCACTTAACTTCTTAAATTCTGCCACTTAACTCAAAAACTCAAGCTTAAATCCTTGATGGGCTTAAAGCTTATAATCTTTTTGAGGCCTCTACAATAGTATACATGTTTTAGCCAAAAACCTGAAAATACCCTGCGCGTAAGAAAATGCATATCCCAATAACCGGACTGGGGCACTAAAGGGAATCTTAATGTATGCCTATTTACTGGCAATAATATTATAGGCTGTCCAATAGTCGTCTAGAATACGAGAGATATTTAATTAAAATATATCTAAAGTCAAAGTTTTATGCATAAAAATGAATAATACTAGGGAAAATTACATCTTCGTTCCTATTTAAGAATTTTAGACATTTATTTTAAGAATATTATGTCTTTTTTTTTATTAGGTCAATATTGTTGTATACCTTATTCTCTAGCCACATGACCAATCCAAACCATATAAAGTATTAGAATAAAGACCCAAAATTTCCCACCGCAAAATATTAGATCGAGTTATTATGAAGTATGGTTGTGTCGTGTACGCTTTACGATCCTACATGCTTTTATAACTCAAGGCTGGACGATGATTATATCGATACAACAATATATTTCAGGAAAGGTTTCCTAATAATTGTATCCCATGTTGGAAATAATAATTGTAGTTACTGAATATTGATAGAAGTATGCATAAACTTTTACTAATCATTTATAGCAAATTCTTATGACGGGATGTTTCTCGTCGGGGAGGTATATGTAGATAATGCTCAAAATATGAAAAGCTTGTTTGAGATCTTTAGAGAATGTCAGGGAAATCCAAAGCAATCTTCTCTAAGAATGGAAACTCTAAGAATGTGAAAGTTTCCATAAAAGATCAAATTAAGAACCTAACAGGTTTTAGAGAAGAGGTGGAACTTGGACCATCTCTGAGTTTTCCCTTAACAAGAAATGGAAATATTAGACTAAATGATGTATCTTTTATTATTGAAAAGATTAGGGAAAAACTAATAGGATGGAAGGCTAAGCTACTGAGCATGATAAAAAGATACATTCTATTTAGAGTTTATTTGGATGATCTAAATTTTGTCTATATCTTATTTGAATTTAATTTATATCTAAACTGTATCTGTTTGAAATCGGATATTTGGATAATTTACTTGATCTATATTTATTTGAAAGTTAATATTTGGATAATCCATCTAAGTTATTATTATTGTTGTTGTTGTTTTTATTGTCGTTGTCTTAATATAAATAAATAGTTAACATTATAAAATTCACAAAATTTAACTTAGCATAGAAATAATTTCATTAGATGATATAATTCGAAGAACAATTGAGTTCATATAGAAAATCATATAGCAGAACACAATTTTAATTTTCCCTACAACAATATCTTTCAATGTCACCTTTATCGTCAACTTCGTGTTACTGCTAAATCGCCAGCAATAGCATCACGTACAACACTCATTCATAAATTCCCACTAATATTTTCATTGCTACTACTCTCAACCACATCGTGATCACTAGTGCCTTCCTCCTCACAAAACTTATCAATAATGTATGGATCTCTGCCATCATTCATTATAATATAATTATGAAAAGTTGTAGTAGCAACTACTATCTTTATTTGCTTAGACATTATATATATATAATTAATTAAAATATGAAATGAAATGTATTAGATTATTTGCAATCTTTTGAATGAAGAAAAATATATTATTTATATGCACTTGGGGGGTGGCAAAGGAAAATTGAAAGATGTATTGCTTAACACGTGTCTCAAGACATTTGCATCATGGCCTTAGCCATCAGCACCAAAAGCTATGAATGTAAACTTATAAGTAAAATCACAAGCGGCTACTATGTTTTGTAATAATTCACCCTTTCTATTCGTGCATATAATTCATCGTCTTTATGAAGCATGTGCCTCAATGTGTGTTCCATCAATTGCACCAATGTAATCTTAGAAAATATGGTGAAAGCAACAACTTTTCAATATAGTGAAGTTATAAACAAACAACCAATAATTCAATAAACCACATAGCTTTACTACCTTAAAGAAAGGATAATATCTCAGGTTTTGGAGTATCTGTGTAGGAACTTTGCAAAACTCAAAATCCTCGGGTTTTATGATATCTTTCTAGAACTCTACTAATGCATTAAGAACCTGATTAAACTGGCGAAGTACAATTTCTACTAAATGTTGGAATATCTCTTAGACCATTCTCGTTGAAGTTCCATTTCCCACAATAATTAAAAATATTCCTACTTTTTCCTCGATTGAGATGCCTCTACTACAACAAAGACCATATTGTATCAATGTTACACACAATCCTCGAAAAAAAGATGAATTCATTTGAAACAAATTTTGACAACGGGTTTGATTTGGATGGTTAAGAAGCTCATTAATAAAATTCAATCCAGTTCATTTAGAATTGTAGCAAGGCACCCTTTCATACAAGTAATCATTCACGATAAGGTAAAACATAGATACTATAACCACATCTTCTACAAAATCACCATTCACTTTTCTTGAAAATCAAAAGAAATTAAAATAAATACATAAACTCCAACAACAATGACCTTAAAATATAATTCATAATAATAAGATGACATACTAAAAATCCAAATAAACAAAGACAAACATAAAACATATAATAAGTACTTCCCCCAATGACAACATGAAAAATTTTTTAATCCTTTGGTTTACTCTCTCCGATACTTGGCAGCCTCTCGTCATTTCACCATTTGGACAGCTAGAAAAAAAGGAGCGCAGCTTATCATCCATAAGAACTAAAGTGGCATCTAAACCCAATTGCCTATCCTCAACTACAGTTGGTAGTGCCCAAACCTCCTGCATTACCTCCTTGATACCCAATGGATTTGCATAATTATTGATAGACATGGAGCTAATCGAACTTTTGGCATTTAAGGTCGCAATTAGATTTCCTAGATCATTAGTTAAATCCTCCCTAGAGTATCGTCGTTACCCTGTGCGTTTCTTTACAAAATTATTTAGTATTTTCCTCTTTTAGGATGTCTATCCTTCTTGAGTCATAGGTGGTGATGGGTCACCGTATTCATTTACAGGATCAACAAATTGTGAATCTCCATCAAAGTCTCCACTCCCTTCATGTGAATCGGTAAATCCACTTTCTTCTAATGGCGATGCGCTTGATGATGGTTCCCATAGTTTATGATTAGTGCCTTTGTACCTTTGAGGTTCATCAAGGCTATCTTTGTGACGCAATCCATGTTCACGAAATGGAAGAATACTTCCTTTTCCAGTTCTTTTAGAAGCCTAATTTTGCAGAGCACACCAACCAATTCCATTTGTCCCATAGCTTGCGCAAGTAATCCCACTTGTTACATAGTTGTCTTGCTGTGTATGATTTTCCTCTTAATTCATAAAATTGTTTGCTAATCTCTCTAAAAGTGGCCCGCTTAAAGCAACCACTAATACATTTTCCTAATCCAACTTGCTCCACACAAAGATGAATATAGGTACTTGTGTCGTCCTCACTCCAAGTTGCTCTATCATTCGTTCTTCAAAATGTAGAATGTTAAAAGAAGCCACATAAAAATGTCCCAAAGAACACATGCGAGTTGAACACATCACCAACTAAGAGAATCAACTTGACATACCCAAGAATATAGGCTAGAAGAGAGCTACAACCATTATGACTACACTATACAGTAGGTAGAATGGAATACAACATATTAAAATTAAAATTAAAATAAATCACAAAGCATTGTGATAAACTAAAGAAATAATCCCTTTAAATGACTATTGTAGTACCACAAGCTCTAGAAATTTCGTCTCAACAAAAAAAATAAATAATTACAATAAGATACAATATGAAAATCTAAAAAATTGAAAACCACCAAATCACCAAGCAACAAATCACAACCACCTTACAACATTCGGAACTACAGCCGCAAAATTCAATGCAATTGATGTGATGCTTGATTCTCAATGAAGATATAACATATTCATTACATAATGTTTCTTTAGTATCAAATCTTTCCCTAAATCAGCCCCGATTAAAAACCTTCCATCCTTTACATGAACTCCATCAATTCAAATTCTTACACAAATATTCAAACAAGCAATTGCTTTACATATAATCAGACATACGATTGAAGTAAAACCATTGTAGTAACCTTTATCCATTAAATATCAAAAAGTCAATATTAAGCTCTCTTAATACATGGCAAGCTTTGCATACATCCTATCTTCAAATGCAATCAAGGACACTGAAAACATGATCTTTAAATAGAAAAATAAAAAATTAGCCCTAAGAGAAAGATAAAGACTAGACCTTTTTAGTGTTTTCTTGCTACATAATTTCAAAAATTTTAGTTCTTATCTCATAAATAAATAAACAAATAAACAAATCAAACTTTAAGATTAAAAGCTAAAAATTAATAATTCAAACGTATTTGGAAAAAAAAAAATCTCATGTTAAATTTTTTAATCAATTCAACTGCATTTTTTTTTTTTTTTTGTATCTCTTATTATTTACAACAACTAAAGGTATGCAAATGGGTTAAACAAGTCAATTCAAACCAACATACTTTAGTCTGAGGATTAAATGGGCTAATCTATTTTAATTCACTTAATAAACGAGCCAGATTTTGCTAAATTGACCCAACCTGCACAAGCTGGTGAGTTAAATGAGTTAACCCACCAACTTGGCCCATTTAACCCACTAATACATATAAGTGGGTTAAACAAGTCAACCCAACCCGTTTAACCCATTTATACATATTAGTGGGTTAAATGATTGATGAATCGACTTGCTAACATAGATTGCATTTTTTTTTCTTCCTTTTTAATTATAAAGAGTCATTTAAAACAAAAATGTCAAATGAATATGAAGTATTTTCCCTTACCAATTTCAATTTTTTTTTAATTACAAAGTGAATGCCAATTCACACTTCAAATAAACAAGAACATGAAAAGCGAGTCAATTATTATTTTCAAAATCTATAACATAAAAAATCCAGCACATTTTCCTTTTAAATAGTCTACAACAAACCTCAAAAATCCAATAACTAAGAGCAAAGTAATTAAGATGAAATATACAACCATTACACAAAATATTATATAAAAATATAGGTTTTTCAATGGCCATAAACTAGTTGTCAACATTAATCATTTTTTAGATGAAATGTACAACCATTACACAAAATATTATATAAAAATATAGGTTTTTCAATTGCCAGAAACTAGTTGTCAACATTAATCATTTTTCATCAACAGTCACATTTGGATCCTCCTTTGACAATGTTGTTTAAGTCTTTTTTTCACTTTCATCTATAATTCAACAAATATCACACCAAATTAGATGGAAATATTAAACGGTTAGAATCGTAAGTTAAAAGAAAATGTTATAAAAAAAAATAAAAAAAAACTACCTTCCCAATCAAACCCTTATAACCAATCACATTAGAATCCTCCTCTGACAATGTTGTTTGAAATCTTTTTTTCACTTTCATCTATAATTCAACAAATATCACACCTAATTAGATGGAAATATTAAAAGGTTAGAATCATAAGTTAAAAGAAAATGTTATCAAAAAAAAAAAAAAAAAAACTACCTTCCCAATCAAACCCTTGTAACCAATCACATTTGAATCCTCCTTTGACAATGTTGTTTGAAGTCTTTTTTTCACAGTCTTTTTTTCACTTTCATCTATAATTCAACAAATATCACACCTAATTAGATGGAAATATTATAAGGTTAAAATCATAAGTTAAAAGAAAATGTTATCAAAAAAAAAAAAACTACCTTCTCAATCAAACCCTTGTAACCAATTGCAAGTACACACTAAAGCTTCCATATTTTTAGAAAGTATAGAACCATGATACTTAGTGAGAACATGAGCACTAATACTAAAAGCTGACTAGATGCTACTATAGTAATTGGAATACTAAACACATCAAACACCATTATACATAAATCTGAATACCTCTAATGCTGGGTTTTCCAATATACCAATAAATTCAACTTTGAATAAAAGTTCATATCCAATACTAGTTTATCTAAATATAGATCTAAGGAGGACTTACTAGTAGCCTCTACCTCAATTTAACAATACTCCTACATCAATAGAAAAAAAAATAACGATAATTGATCATTAAAAATGAAACATTATTAAAGAATAAAACAAACTATAGTGATTTTTGAACTTACATAAAAAACAGCAATATCGATACCTAAAGTTGTTCCAAATCCCAAGCATCTTGCAGCTCCTTTACCTTTACCCCCACCTCCAATTGCTTGTTGAACTTGAGAAGAAAAGCTATTAGATTGCATGTTGCATGCTTTACTCTTATCATATTTTTTAAAGAGCTTATATAACTTTCTCTTTATTTTAGCCAATTGCTCTTCATATGTAAGTGAATCAATTTTTTTGAAGCAAAACTTCAAAAAGTTGAACTTAATTCGAGGGATCAAAACAGCTTCATTCGCAAGGATAATACTATATTCCTTCTAACATTTGTCAAACTTTTTTTTTATCTTAATAGACTCATCCCTTATTGCAAAGTCTTCACTCATTAAGTTCTCATTCAATAAATATTTTACCCTCTACATTTGAAATTGGATATAATACAAACTTACAAATTTTTTCTACTATTTTCCAATCTTCTACTAATAGACAATATTTAAAGTTTGAGTTATTTAATTAAAAGTGATAAAATGTACATTGATACTTGATAGCACTATCAAGCATCATATAAGTTGAAATCCATCTATTAGCTATATCCAAATGCAAATTAACATGGGTATCAATATTTCTAACTTATTCAACACAAATCCAAAAATGTTTCATTCTACTCCCGAACCCATTTATATACTTTACACTCTCATTTATTTTATATAAAGCCACATCAACTATTAATAAGTCATCTTTAACAATTAGGTGAAAAATATGAGCACATCATTTAATATGAAAAAATTCACCATCACACAACAAGCTACCATATAATTTCAGTTAATCTTTCAAGAAATTCTGCATACAATCATCAACAGATGCATTGTCGAAGGTAAGAGAAAAGACTTTTTTTATTTCCCCAATCCTTAGAAAAATCCAAAATTTTCTTTAATAATCCAACTCCTGAGTAAGGAGGAGACACATAACAAAAGGAAATAATTTTATTATTGAATCTCCAATTTTCATCAACAAAATAGGTAGTTAAACATACATAACCCTTATATGTGGATGTTGTCTATAGATCGGAGTTCAAACAAAGTCTACCATAATTTTTTTTCAAAACTTCTGTTAAATTTTTCTTTTCAATTAAATACATTTTCCACACATCCGGTGTCACTTGATCAAGATAGTCATAGAGATGGTCACTTGTTCTAAGACCACCCTCTCCCTTTTAAAAGACCCAACGTCTATCTTGGAACTAAAAGACCCAACCTACATAAAATTTGATAAGAATAAATCCTTAGTTAACACTTGCTTTCAAAGCACTTGAAATTGATAATACTTATTATAGAAAAAAAAATATGAATAAAAGTATAGAAAATAAATCTTATTTCATTATTTAACGAATAGCCATGGTTTATATATATATATGAAATTGATAATATTTTTTATTTGCTTTTCATAGGTGGAACCGTGGAATTTTCCATATGAAATTCTTCGAGAATATATGTATGTAGTCAAACATGGACAACTTAAATATTCCAATATGTCAACCTTTAATTATTATTGTATTGTTTAAAGCGACATGACAAATTTGCACAAAGAAAATGGAATTTATCTAAGTCAGCAGAAAAATAAAAAGTAAATTTAAAGACTCAGATGAAGATTTTCTTCATACCTTCACAACTTGGACCTTCAGGGGCATCTACCGTCTAGTTCTTAGTCAAAATCAGAACTCGAAAAGAGACAGAGGATGAGAGTAAGACGACTATGAGATGAAGACGAGAGCAAGTGAAGCCGAAGTAAAAAGATGATAGAGACTAATAGTAAGGATGACTAGACGAGTAAAAAGAAGAGAGGATGAGGCCAAGATGAGACGACAAATAGAGACTTGAAATTTGAATCGTGATGTGATGTAACTTCTTATTTTTTTTGCTAGTGTGACCATGAATACTTTAGTGATTGCGTGATTAAGTGACAGACCGTGAATAGGGTTTTCGGTTTTTTTTTCTCAAATTACAAAAATATGGCTGTTTTAATAATAATATTATTTTTATTTTTTTAAAGTAAACGTGCCAACTCAACCCGTCATGGATTAACTCGTTTTAACTAGTGTGTTAAACGAGCCAAGTAAGTTTGGCTCTTTTTTTAAACAAGTTGAAAAATTCAACCCTAACCTATTTTCAAAGCGAGTTAAACAAGTCGATCTATAAGTTATGATCTATTTACATACCTCTAACAGCAACCCAAATCACTCACCTGTTGGTTCAAACTGTAATCACAATCCTTCTCTTGAAATAAAAACCTCGATTCCTTAATCACATTCTCTATTGCACGCTAAAGTTAACTCTCAGCATAAAAATCGTTTTTTATATAATCTAAAGGATAAATAAATAAATAAATAAAACTCTGTGTAAACATACTAGATATGAAATAGTATGAAAAAAAAAACTTACTTGACTATCTCTTCACTATAGGTTTTCTTAGTTAATTTATGGCAAGGTCTATGTGATGTAGGAATTGCAATACGTGTCCCTCTTGACTAGAAGTTTTCTTCTTGAAATGTTTCTTTGTGATGATTTTAATGTTGAACAAAATGGCAACATATGATGTCCATTTAAGGATGTTAAAAAAGGAAATGGGGATGGTGGATGGAAAGGTGAAATTAAAGGTAATGCCATCTATTTGTTCTAAGGTGGATGATTGGTTTATGGTGCAAATTGGGAAGAGGATTGCTCTATTTTTTATAAGTAGCAATGTGAAGTCAATGAGGAAGGTACCAATGGCCTTTGTAAAAAAGAAATTTTGACAAGGATATCAAAGTCAAGTCTTTGGAACATAATAGGGATTTTGTTCTTTTAATAAGGGTATATGTGTGATTGTCTTTTTATCTTTTTTCCATCTATTTCCAACCAAACACTCCTACTCAAATAAACGCGAAATGGATGACAAATGGACAAGATTAAGATGAAACAAATAGGCTCTTAATCAGTTTCTAAAGGCACCATGAGCTATAACATACAAGCTATGAAATTACCATGTAAAAGTAAAACAATTGATGTAATGGAAAAAATTAATAGAGGTTTCTTTGGAGGCTCAAGCCCTTAAGAAAGGAAGTTTCGTGGTGTGTCTGGGAATACTATCCTAAAGCTAAAGAAAAATGGAGGTGTTAGGAACTTGAATTTGAGGAAAAGGAATTTTTCCTACACTTGCAAAAAAATTACTAAAGGCTAAAACCAAAAGAAGACAATATAGATTAAAGTTCTTAATAGTCAAGAGAAAATGAGGAATAAAAACAAGTCTTGGCTTCTATAAGACATTGAAGAAGAAAAACGATGGCTTGAGGGAAACATGATCGTCAAGCCACAAAATAGATTAATGACTTCTTTTTTGCACACAAAATGGACAAGCAATGGAGCTCAATTTAAGTTCATTTTTGGACCTCTCCATGAAGATGCTGAATTGACTTGTTTGAGGGATGCCTAGAAAGGGGTTAATGAATGGAATGAGGAATTTGTTTTTTTCTAAAAAAAAAAAAAAAAAACTCTGTCGATGATGATATTAAATTGAAGCTTGGAAGTGTGATTGTTCATTAGAGGGATTATGAGGAGGATAAGTTAGTTTACGGACCAATGCCAAGTATCGAATTTATAGTTAAATCTACCCATGAAATCCTAATGGATGATATTGTGGGGGAAAATAGTTATATGAATTTTGAACGGATTTGGAAAACTAGATCTTACCTAAAAAATCTAGTTTTTTTATTTAGAAATCTTATACAAACAGACTTCTACAAAAGATAATCTCAAGAACAAAGGCTTAGATGTAGACCTTACTTGAGTTTTATGTAGAAATGCACAAGAATCGACCAAACACATCTTTATGGAATGTCCATGGATGAAAAATGTTTGCAATAAGTGCAATAGAGATTGAATTTTCCATCTTTCCTTTGACATTGACTTGCTTATCTAGTTCAAGAGAAATTCTTCTTGCAAAACCAAACCTAACAACTCTATGAACTGTACTTTGTAGTGTGTCTTTACTTTTATCCTTTAGAGAATTTAAAAGACTAGAAATAACAAGACATTTTAAGGTGGAAATGAGAATTTGAACTGGCTAGAATTATGCAAAGTGGATGCACATGAATTTTGGCTAAATATGAAATTTGACTTTAGAATCACTCTCCTTCCCTTTATAACCAAGAAACATGGCTTCCACTACCAAAAAACTGGATTAAGATTAATTGTGATGGAGCTTTTAAGGGGGCAAATAAAATAGGTAAAGCTGGTGGTATTGCAAAGCATGATAAGGGCGAATGTTTGGGTGGGTTTATTAGAAAAATGCTTGTTATGCCAGCTTTAAAAGTTGAGATATAGGGTGTCTTTTGGAGATTAGAACTAGTTAAGGAAAGAGCATAGGAAAATGTCATCGTTGAAACGAACTCTTTTTGGTAATAAGGGGAACAATGATTTCCTCCCCGTTGCTGTGCTATTATGCAAAGAATCGATCTAAATGCTGAGGAAGGCACAAGTTCAATCAATGAGTAGGAGTTTTAATGAAGATGCACATGTTCTTGCACAATACATAATGAAATATCAAGTTGAAGAAATTTTCTAGAAGAAACCCTCTTCAACAATATTAGATGTTCTATCCGGTAATTTTAAGGATATGTTATGGTGGAATAGTTCCTATTATTATCTGTCTTTAGAAGATTTGGATTGCAATTGATTGTAGAAATTTTTCAACAGCATTTCAACTAAACATGGTTATAGAGCAATTCGAAATTGTAAACTGATTTGGAACCGACTTAATTCTTCTAATCCGAAATTGTGAATCATCAAGATAGTTTCTAACCAGTTGAAACAATTCCCACCTTGTTATGGAACCACCGATTCCACAAGTCAGTCATGGATTAACCTATCAAACTCGTAGGAATCAACAACTCTTATCCATAAAAAAAATAATAATAATAATATTAAAATTTTGAATTATTTTAATATGAATTAAAAAAGTAATGTCAATTTACAATATTTAATATATTATTATTATTAACAATATAAAAAATAAATATATTAAAAAATATGTAATTAGATATTTATAAAATTTTAAAAAATTCTTTTTTTTTAATAATATAAGATTAAAACTAATTTTTATCTTTTAATTTTTTTTATAAACTTTTATTTTATAATGATAAAATTACTTAAATATTGTTTAATATAAATAAATATAAATCCTTTTTAAAATTAAAAAAATAGACTAAAAATTATTAAAAAATTTAAACTTATAATATTTTTTAACTTTTAATTTTTATAATTATATATTTTTAAATTTGGAAAAAAATTAAGGCTCATTCACAGACTTGAAACCAGACTTATGAATTAGCAGGTCCATGGACCCGACTTGGAATTGGGTCCTATAGTTTAAGTCCCGTTCCCCATTGTAGAAACATGGAACTATGGGTTCTAGATATGGCTCCGGGGCGGCTTCGCGCTGTGACCGTATCTAGTTTTCAACTTACTACTAGCTATTGTGTTCCTATTTTCTGTTTAAATAATATTGCTGCTTTCTAAGAAAAAAATTTTGAAAAATCACCACATAGTCATAGAGTTTCTTTTATCCTGAATGTGTCCTCATCATCGACATGCTTAAAGGATGGTCTACGGATACCATCAAAGGTTTTATAAAATCCAAACGCAACCCACTGCCTTATAAGGGTTGCTACTTGGTAAACATCACTCGTCTTAAATTTTTTATTTAAAACTAATAATCCATCCTTAAGTTTTTATTTAAAACTAATAACCCATTCATTAAGTGTATTATAAGCCTGTAATCTCACCCGCTCACTGCTATTACAATTTTTGCAAAACAAACTTGTAGAGATATTATTAAATCATACTAAAAAAATTGAAGTCTTTATTAAATCACACTTCGATAATTATCCTATTAAATGCATTACTAGTAATTTGAAGGATATTTCAACTATAATTGAAAAGTTTGAAAAATGAAAACATGTTTTATCATGATTGAAAATTCACTGAATAGAAATTGCTTTCACACTTCCATGGCTCTTCTAAACGCACTCTTAGTATTACTGTGGGTCAACAAAATTGCAAGAAAATAAGTACTGCTTAGCAGATTATTATAAAAGCACACTAAGTTTTCCTACTAAAACCATCATAACTGAACCAAAATACAAAATTCGGATTTGAAAGAAAAAAAGGGTGCAAGTTTTGTAAATAAAGCTGCAAATTTTTACATGCCTAACAACTATGCGAACAGTTTTTACTTAAGGATGCTGTAGCTATCCACTGTCATGCCCTTTGCTTGTGTTTCTATGTTGCTATTAGATCCAGCTGCCAGCAAAGTGAGAGATGAATTAGCGTCAGAGTGAGTAAGTGGTCGTGTGGTGTGGTTGTACGTTGGCTCGATGGCATGGTGGCATAGCGTTAGCCGTGAGCATCACTAGATTTCAGAGAAGAGGAAGACACGCGAGATGGGTACAGAAAGAGAGGACCTAAGAGCCAGACTTTTGAGAAGACTGAAGAGGAAGACGAGATAGAGACCGACTGATTGAGAGAGAGGAGCTGAGAGCTAGCCAAACTTCCGAGAAGACTGAAGAGGAAGACGAGAGATTGAGATGAGAGATCAACTGACCGAGAGAGAAGAGCTAAGGCTTGGGCTGAGAGAGAGGAGCTGAGAGCCAAATGTGTCACATGTGAGAAAATTTAAAAAGAAGATAAGAGACAGACCGACTGACCATGATAGAGACGTTGAGAGCTAGCCAGATATGTTAGAGGAGTAAAGAGGAAGACGAGAGAGAGATGAGAGATGGACTGATCAAGAAGAGGAACTAAGTTGAAAGTGAGCCAAACTTGTGAGAAGCAGTTTAGGAGGGAGACGAAAAAGTACTGACATAATAAATTTGATAACTTTGCCTTTTCTAATTACTATAGGAGGATTTTTTATATTGTCCAGTATTAAGAATGGTAAAATACTAGATTAAACATAATAAATTTAATAGTTTTATTATTTTTAATTATATCATGATTATTTATATATATTTGATATTATTATAAAAAAAATGATTTGAAGGTTTAATATATTATATTAAATAATTCATGTAAAAATTTATGTTATATTTAATAAAATAACACGTTATTTATCATTTTGAATAAATCACTCAATGACATGAACCACTTTTATATTAGAATATCCACAAATTCATCAACTACTTGAATAAGTCGTTCAAGGACTGAAAAATTCCAAAATTCATCCACAAATTAGATCGATTAGATTGAAACATCAACCACTTTTATATTTCATAAGGATAAGGCAAAAATGGCTTAGATAAGATAATAATCATATCAAGGATTGGTCAAAGTAGTTTCCATGATTATGACCTGCAAACTACATCTGATAGAAAATCTGACAACTCTGTTATAAGAGATACATGAAGTTACAACTTCTACAAAATATGAAAACAAGTTTAACCGTGCAAGGTACTAAACCAGGGTAGAGAAGTTTGATAATACAAAGCCAATGAAAGAAGTCTCAGTTATACAAATACTACAAACATGTTTTCCATCAACCGATAATTCGCCTAACAAATGCTAGGCGTTGTTCTCCTTTGAGCCTCCAAAAAAACTTTTCATACTGTGGATTCGTTGCTATTTGCATAAGAACATCCAACTCTTCATTTTTTGATAATCCTAACGTTTTCAACTCTGCAACAACATCATCTATAAGAGGATGAGCAATTTTCCCTACAAGTAAAGCAGAATCACTCCTAACATCACTTATACTCTTTTAAAATGTAGATATAAATTTTGCAGCATATTCCGTCATAGGACGCTTGTGAGTCGGTCGCACAGATGTATCACGTAAGGTATAGCCAGAGGCTTCAGTAAACTATGGCACTTGTTCTAACTCTATATCTTCATCAAAAGTATCTTCACCCTCATTTTGTAAGTCCTGTGTCATATTTGCCGGTATCTCAGCCCTTTTGCCATTTGCTCAATCTTTTCAAAAAATCCTTTAAAGCCTTTCAAACTCCTTAAATTCCTTATTGGCATAATTACCAACCTTCGAATGTTTCTAAAAAAAAATAGAAATAGTTATTATAACAACAAAGAATTAACTTAAAAAGAGAGAGTATATTTTAAAATAAAGATAATGTTAACTATACCTCCATATATTCAACAAAGACCACATCACTATCAATTATGACACGTTTTTTAACATCATCATCCCAACCAAAACCACTAGTATTCATTATGTCAACTAACCCTGCCAGCTTAATTAACCACCTCTTCATTTTGTTAACAATTTATCCGACATTGAGATTGATTTCTGAAATGTGACTTTTCATCATTTTTAAAGCTTTTTCATGAGCCACATTCTTAAAAGTTCCGTTTTCTCATTTGTATCCTTCGACAATTAACTCCTCCAACACTATCAATAACATTTCTTCCTCAACTTGGCTATAAGAACGCCTAGTTTTTTTATCCTTAATGTCCATGACTGTAAACCAATCCATATTGTAAGTCAAAAAGCAAACAAATAAAATGTAAGTCATGCATATAAACAATAGATAAAATATTTCAATCAGCATCACATCATAAAATTGAAAAATCAACAACCAAATGATTTCAATAATATATAACTAACGAAAAATCAATGATGACACTGATTCAAAATACATAATCAAATAAAGTACAACAATTAGTGATATTCTATTTCCTATGACATGCCCTTCATTCATCGTATATCTCTTGTGCTAAGGTATTCCTCATCTCAATCCATTCCTCAATAGCTTCTATCATTTCAATTGCATCAATTCCATTTTCTCCAATTGGAACTTCATCACTTTCTATTACAGCGTGCTCCAACGGGTCCAGTTGCATGTACATTCGAATGAAGTTATGTAGTAGACAACAAGCTAGAATCATTTGACATTGTATTTTGATGGGATAAAATGATGGACTCCTTAAAATACCCCACTGTTTCTTCAAAATTCCAAAACATTTCTTTACAACATTTCTTGCCCTTGCATGTTTATAGTTAAATAATTCCTCACGATTTTAAGGCATATGTTGACTTATAGTCCACTCTTGAATGTGATAACGCCTCCCTCTAAAAGGGGAAAGGAATCCTGGTGCATTGGAATATCTACCATCCACTAGATAACATGAACCTAAAAAGAAATGTAACCACATAAATTTACATAAAAAGTTTTTATTAAATAGATAAGACGAAGACAATTTTTTTTTTAAAGTGCATACCAAGTACAACTCTCAATCCATTAGATCAAATGACTGCATCATGTAATACTCTAGAATCTGAAGCAAAACCTTCCCAGCCTGCTAATATGTAGATAAATTTCATGTCACAATCACATACACTCATGATATTCATTGCAAGATGCCCTTTCCTTATTCGATACCTAGGTTTATCAGCAACTGGTGTTGTAACTACAATGTAGGTATCATCTATGCTCCCAAGTAACCCTAATATGTTTCCAAACAAAGAAAAAAAAATTGTATTGTATTATAAGTAATCATGACCATCATCGATAAACTGAATGTACATAAAAAAAAAAAATTGTATTACCTTAAACCATTTCCACCATTCGTCAATGCAATCTTCTGGTACTGGATTGGGTTTTGCAAGTAAGATATCTTGTATCCTTAACACAACAGCTAATACTTGATGGCAATTTCTACTAATAGTCTCACCTGATCTACGAAATCTCACTTGAATACTCCTATTTTTTGTATGATGTGCAAGGATATTAACAAAAATCGCAACTTGTTCTTTAATCGTTGCTCTTCCATTACAATGCATTCCCCTTCGTAACCTAAGGAGTTCATAAAGATGTTCAAAACTCTTCCTATACATCATCAATTCCCATAAACAATTCGTATCACTTCCACTAATAAGTGCATCAATCACTTCTCGACATGCTTCATATTTAGCTAATGATCACTCATTCAATACACCCCTCTTTACCCTTCTATTCAAAACAAAGTTCATATAATAGAAACCAGCAGCAGCCATTGCAAGCATATTGACATAGACTCTTCATCTAAGAAGGTAAATAAGAAATCCATGATGATCCATGATCTATGTAACATATCAAAGGAAAGCAATATGAGTGTAACGTTGGGGATCCCGACATCATTTTCATAACACAAAACATAAGGGACAAAATCATATGTTACATAATCTAAATTCAATAAACATAGCAAAAACATAGCAAATGACTTACAACATCACAAATTACTTGAGTCAAGTTCAAGCTTTACTCGATTGTAACGTAATTGAATCAAACTCAAGTAAATATTGAACCAAACTTAAATACTTTGTGAGTGGGTTCGACTCATTGACACCTTTAAAACTAATTGATCTTTAGTGATAGAATCACCTTGGGAAAGAAATCAACTTCTTGAATTGTGTAAGGATATGTTGCATACTAATTGTATGTGGACGATAATTTTGCTTAAAATGGTCTACACAAGCGGAACATAGAATTGGATAACTTTAGAAGCTTTTCAAGCTGCTAAAAGGTTTTTTTTTTTTACCTAATTTCCTCTAGGTACACTCCAATGGAAACTTGTCTAACTCCACTCTTACTTGGGAGGTTTTGTAGCTGCATTGGTTGATTATCCAGTATGGACAATGATTATTGACTGGGATTATTATGATGTTTGATAAGCAATGTTCTTGTTATTTAGCCAGGGGTAGGTCTTAGTGGCTTTAATGCCAATTTCTATTTTTTAGATTCATGACAATACTATATCCAGTAGAGGGAAAAGCAAAGTAGTCAAAGGCAAAACCCACTATTTAGACACTAACCCTAAAAAAAGGCTAAATCTTTCTTACTATTCACAATTTTCACATCCACATGAACATAGGTTAGGTTAATAATTAGAAAAAAGTACATCCTAGTTCCTAATTGCTGCAAAGTCAAAGCAGAATCCCATACAACCACCATTACCACTTAGCTACTTAAATTTATATGTGAGAAATTATAAGGTCAAAGGCAAAATGCATGCTTAATGCACCAAACTTGAAATTAACTAAGGTGAGAAGCACAAAGTATGCCTCAGCAATGCAAGGCACTGTTTTTTTACTGGTTAGCTAATCATAGATCTAAATTTGACACCACTAAAGAAGGCACATTTGAGATTACAGCTATGTCTTGTCTATGTGCTATTGCAATGAAAGATAAGTTCTATCAAATGTGAACCAAATTACAAGTGAAGCAACTCTAACTGCTCTTTGATTAAATTAGGGGATTACCCATTAAATATCTTCAAGTGCCTCTAGTCTTCTCAAAATTCGAAAGGAAATACACCTCCCCAATTAGCTTGATCACCCAACTAGTGAAAAATTGGATAAAGAAAGAACCTATCCAACATGACTCACGATTTTGGTCATGCATATTGACAACTAAACAATTCGTTTCAGTAGTGGTAAAGGCATCACATTCACCTATTATTCAGTATGTGCAACTATATTCCACAGCCAATTGAAAACATTTTATGAGATTAGGGACCTGTAGTTTTATGAAAACAGCCAATTGAAAACATGCAACAAAGTTGTGGGCTGATTAGCAAATAAGAGATCTTTAGGTAAAAGAGCATCTGCTGTCTAACAGATATAACAAAGTTTGATGAGAATTAATTTCATTGAGTATCTTAAGTGGAAAGAACATAGACAATAACACACTTCTAGAATGTTGATCTCTCCAACATCTACTGTCTAATAGATACAAGATCATCTCCAACACTATCCACCGAAGCTTCATGAAGTTTTTGCAAGTCTAAAACAGATACAAGATCATCTTGAGTTGAAACCCACTTGCCATTCATCCACAGCAACACTGACGGCAGAGCAAGATCATCTTACTTCTCATTATAAGCTTGAACCAATAAACCCCCTAAAGCGCACCATGCATTTGAACCTTAACAATGTCTAAGCTTTCCCCTACATGGACAACAAGCGATAGCTCTAGAAAAGCAAGCGAGCACTGGGGGACAACCAAATGGTAACAATTAACAAGCATGTGAGGAACATTGAAAAGGAAGCAAGAATGTGAGAAGAAACGGAATCATACGAACTTAATGGTGACTTCAGGCTTGGCAACGGTAATGTTCGAACTCGCGGCCGATTCCACGATGAGCGTCAGTGAAGGAGCAGCGCTGATGGGCTATCGTACTTCCTCTATCCCAAGCTGATGCGATGCTGGAGGAAACAAAGTTCACGAACGAAAGGGTTCCATCATGTGCAGCAGCTTAACAAGAGAAGTATGAAGGGCAAGTTAGCGATTTCGAAAAATTTGATTTTTTGTTCAATATCATATTTTTTGTATCAAATTACACGCAATATAAAAATTTGTAATTTTGTCAAGTACTATATTGATTTTTTATCCAGTATTTTTTTCATGAATGGCAACCAAATGGAGAACAAAAATTTTTGTCTTGTCTAGTATTGGATTCTGATGCCAACTAAATGCTATATGTGACTTTTGTGGGAAGAGTAAAGATGAGACTAAAGGTAGATAGAGTCGAGCATTGAGATCAAGATAGAGGAGACTAAGATTAGGGTTTGTAAGTTTAAAAAATTTTAAATAAAATAGATTAGTATACATTAGATTTTTGAAATTTAAAATTTTGGTTAAAATGATATTTAGTAATTTAATTTTTATTAAGTATCGGGTTTTTTTTGTTATATATAAAACTTATTATTTAGTCCAAAACTTTATAAGATAAAAAATAAAATCTATTTCAAAATATTATAGAATTTTTAGCATATTGAACAAATCGAGTATCTATAACGACTCAACCCATAGCATCCCTAAGATGATCCGTGGTCCCTCCAACTTCATAAATTTCTTAGAAATCTAAATATAAACACAAAAGCTTCAAATGTTTTATAAAATAAACGTTAACTTTTTCTTATAGTTTTCCACGCTTAAAAATTAAAATGTACAATTCTTTTCCGTCGAGCAAAACCCTTTATCAGCCATTGGGGAAAAAAAAGAATGGAATATTTATTATATGTTAATAGCACTCTCCAGAAAAAAAATTATCTAATGTGTTTTATATGGACAGATTATGATGTATGAAAACACGAGTAACATTATTTTAAGAAATAAATCGTAACTAATTCCAAACTTTAAATTCGGAATTGATATACCTTTTCAATTTGCAAAATGTACTTTAACATTACTTAAATCCTTATAAATTGATAACATTAAAAGATATTTATTTTTTCCATCGAAAAATGCATTAAAATTGAAGTTTAAAAATATTGTCAAGACTCAAGACCCCAAGATACTAATGATAAAAAAAAAAAAATGAAATGTTTAAGAGGGTTAAAATATACCTTGAGGCTGGTTAAGTTTTGAGGGCTATTCGGAAACTCGATGTAATAGGCTTGTGAATAATGAATACATTTAAGAATAGGTGAGTGATCTACGATAATATAAAATGACCGCCATATCTTTTGCTTAAGCCAGATGCTGATGAGAACAAGGGAAGGGTTTCGTAATACACCGAGTTCCAACGCAAAAAGCTGATCCCAAACTCAACTTCAACTGTACGGCAAGCACTGCTTAAAGCTATTAACTTCTGTTTACTGTAACTCTCACTCTTAGTTCTATCTGACGACAGTCTGTCACTGACCCACAAACACTCTTCCTATTTCCCCATGTCCCCATCACAACCCTTCATTTCCTCCTCTTCCCGGTAATCGACGGCCATGATCTGCCAACTGCATGTATCCTGAAAACACGTTAACTGTTCATTTGCCTTTGGATTTTGATCCGTCGGCTGTGGCGAACTGTAACCCACGGGAAGACAGAGAGAAAGAGGAAAAAAGAACCATTCATTTGTGCTAATATACGGGAGTCATTGGAATGGATGGTCGGTAAATATGAATAATAATAATAAGTATTTTATTAAAAAATCATCGTTTACATTTTTTTGTTAATATTTATGTATTATTTATAATTACGTGGTGAAAAGCTTTTCTCGAGAAACGGAAAGGTAAGAGACCCCACGTGGGTTGAGGGGGTGGGACGGGGCGGTGTGACATGGGATTATTGCATTGGAAGAAGAGGAGAGCTTTTGCTACAGAATGGAGAGTGATGGCAGAGCAAGAACTGGTAAAACATCAGAACGTAACTCATGTCATAATCATTTTTCTTGGCGTTAGGTTTGGCTTTGCCGTGCGAGATTCTCACTTTCACCCGTCTGTCCTATATCCAACTTCCATATATGCGTGTGTGTGGCTCTTCTGGATTGTAATTATGGTGCACTGGTCCAAGGCCAAGGCACTTCCGTCTTCTCTTCTGTGCTCCCGTCGTCATAGGGCATTAATCCCATGAAATGTCTTCCTCACGGAAAAACAATTTCGGTAGATATCCATGTCAATGTTTAAACTTTAAATGTTTTTCTTATAATTTAAATTTATTAAATATTTTATCTAATTAATTTATTTATTGAATTTACTAATTTATCTATGTTTAGTTCATTATAATAGGATAAGACTTAAAATGAAACCCATTTTTTTTATATTATTTTGTTTTATGATTAAGGATATTTTTGAAATGAAAATTACATTTTATGTGGTAGACCAATTCCTTTAATAAAATGGAGGTGTAGCAATTTCTTAAATAAAACAAAGGAATAGTAATTCAATTCTATATTTGTGAAATAAACACTACTTACGAAATATTTATTGCAAACCTAATAGGGTTCCATTAGTAATAAAGGCTGAATGGCAACTCTACTTCTATGAATCAAATGTAGCCTTGTATTCTTTAACCAATGAGTTTTTGCCATGTCATATAAGTAAGTAGTAAATTTAACCAATGAAAGTTCAATTGGATATATCTTTTACAAGTTTCAACTTTATTTGTAAAATTTGACAACTAAAAATTTAATTGGGTATTATACTTAACAAATTGAGAAAAAAAGAAGAAGAAGTAAAGTTTAAGTAATAATTTTGATATTACATTGGTGTGTTTTAATTTGGATTTGGAAATTTTAAAACAAAATTATATAAATCAAATCGAGATTTTAGATCGGTTTCGGCTTAGTTTTAATTTCTGCAAGGGACAGTTAGATTACTAAGCCTGTTAAACATATCATGATAAATTGTTATGTATCTTAATAGTTATACGTTAAGCTGTATAAGTTACATAAATATAATGTTATGGTCTGACAAAATTTGGGAAATTGATTTTCGTTCTATTTCCTATATATATACAAGATAATTTCCTAAATTGACTCCTACAAATTAGCTAAGTAAAATAACAAGCATATCTCCAATATCTATTTACCTAAATTACAAAGATTACACAAATATCTATCTACCTAAAATACAACAATCACAGATATCATAATTATGGAGAGCACAAGCTGGCCGACAGGGATACACGGCTATATACACGACTGTGTACTTTGGCCGTGTACGTTTCTGTGCATATGCTGACAGAGATACACGACCGTATACTTTGACCATGTACGTTTCTGTGCATATTCTGGCAGTGATATACGACCGTGTACACAACCGTGTACTTTGGCCGTGTACTCTTCTGTGGATTTGCTGGACTCCACACACGGTCGTGCCTTGAAACACAAACATACACAATATGGTCCTGTATATCTTATTATCCTTCATTGAATATTTGTAAATTATATTACGTAGTATGTACAGATAATTGTTCTATGAATGTTTTACTTGTATAAACTGATGCGGACGACAAAATCATTTAAATATTTCGATCTAAAAATTTCCCAAAGCAAAAACATAATGACAAAACTGAAAAACCAAGAAGTTCGGTTTAGCAACGGTGGACTAGTGGTGATGGAGCTCAACTGGCTGGACGTAGCGGGTGTTGCTGAGTGTTGTAAGGGACAGAGAGAGCTCGTGGTGTTCGTATGAGCTTATTAAGCTTAGTTAAATTTGGTTTTTATTTTTTTCGATTAATAAGTCGTATAACCCTCACTTGACAGCATACGGTCACTAGTGACACATTTTAACATGACGTTTAATAAATGTAATTAAAACATAAGAGGATCATTAGTGACATTTTTGTAAATTTTGTTAATGTCAAAATCCCTTTATTGTACCCAAAAACGTGAATTGTTCTCCTTCTTCATTCTTTCCTTTTTATTTTTTACTTCTATTTTTATCATGGTGTAATAAGGCGATCTATCAACCTAGGTTTAGTTGCACCACCATTTACAAACATGGAAGAGGTTATCCACCCCTTACATTTAACTATTGATTAAATCCCACTAACCAACGATGCAAATTTCTTTTTCCCTTTCTTTTTTTTTTTTCAATATTGATAACAAATGCTGTACCATACTATACAGATGATCGTGCCTCCGACCATAAAATGATGGGTGAGCATAGCTAATTGAAGATCAGATATATAATCCATCTTTTATAGTAAGTTATGACTTATAAAGTTGTAATAATTTCAACCGTTAAATAGATTATAAATAAACATTTGAGATGGATGACATAACATATACTGCAACCTATCTTTTAACTTATGAATAATAATCATTTTAAAATAATATATTGTTTAATAAAATGAAATAAATGCAGACATATAAAAGTTAAAATGAGTCATTATACATGGAAAATAAAAACTGAGATATGTACTTTGTAGTTGAAAGTGTCTCAAGTTGAGGTAACAAATTCAACTTTATTCCTATTAAACATTATGGCTCCATCAAAAAGACGTTATTAAAGTTTGACCAATTCCGCCGAAACAATATTCCTTTTAGAAAGATGTCACTATAGTTATTTTCGACTCATCTATAGAAACATGAAAATTGAACCACATGTCATCCAAGCTGTAATGTAAAAGCCAGTTTTTCCCTTGGCTCCTCTCTCGCATGCTCTTCGAAAGGACAAGGATAGAGTTCTGATACTTTAAAAGAGCCAGGAAGTTGAAAATTGAAGGACAACATTTGGCATCTCATATTTTTATTGATTAATCCTGCCAAATGTTATTGTATATAACTCTTATATAATATGGCCGTATACTGATCTTCTTGCATATTTAGTATTAATAACTAAATTAAAAATAAACATGATATGATACAATTAATCGCTATATCCCAAATATAACATGAATTTACACAACATTATAGTATATTGATTATTTGAAATATCTAAAAAATCTTAAATTTCAAAACAGCATTTGGTTTGCAGATTATTGAAACTAAAAAGGAGAAAAGTCATTGTATATCTTATATTGTATTATAATGCCCTTATTGTATAATTATGTATTCTGCCTATTTTTTTAATGATTTAAAATCTCCTGCCTTTCCTTGTTCGTCTATCATCTTTTTTTAATCCCAATTACAGTCTTTTCGGTAACGCCATTATGTTTATCCCTCCTCTTCTATATCTTCATTTTTTTTTTTTATTCTATTGTTTGGTATAATCAAATTCACTGCGTGGCCTTTAGGGTTTTCTAAGCTTTTCTTTTTGGTGAGAAATTGCCATCATAGTTTTAGAAGCTCACACCCTCTAGGAAGATTAACGGGAGATCTCATCACCCTGTACAAAACAAAGCTTAATAGGCCCCTTTTACATAGATTTAAAATCACACTCGGTGGAAACAAAAGAAAAATCTTCATCTTCACTGCCTTCTACTCTTCCAGCTAACCAGTAAGTTTAAGTCCCTTGGGACAACATCCTTGCTATATTCCTCCAGAAGCCTGACTCTTTCCCCGCAAGCCATGATAATATTGCAGCATTTAAGTCGGAAGAGAATATAGCAATCGAAAAACTCATATTAATATCAACTTCTGTTAAAATTCAACTTAACACAATATGAGATGCAAAATAAATGCCCCATAAATCTATATATAAGATGTATGTCTTTCCTTTTTTTTTTTTTTTGGGTTCAAATTCGAAAATCCAATTACCCTCTTCATCCTTAAGGACACTTTCGACGAAAGCCTAAGCCGTAGATTGGATTAGGAGGCTATCTGTATTTAGCTTGACCTAAAACGATTTCAGAGGGTCAAAGATAAATTGTTTTCTAAGCTAAATTATTGTATGTTTATTTTTTCGCACCGGTTTGTAAGCATGAAACTGATATAAAAATATGAAACTGAAAATTCACGTACGTCGAAGTCAAAAAATAAAGTGTCTTAAGGCATTTTTATAAAAGTAGTGTTTTACTCTAAATGCTTCTTTTCAAATCTTACAAAAAATAATAATAATCAAACAAAATTCTACTTTTCCAATGAGATTCACTCCTTTTTTAATTTCTTTTTTTTCAGTATTGTTCGTTTTGAATATGGGCAAATCTCTTAGTCCTAATATTATTTATTTATTTTCCTAACCAGCATCTTTACAATGATTAATAGATACTTTTATGTACAAATATTTTTTATAGTTTTACTATTTTTAAGACACTCGTTAATATTTGGCCATAAAAGTACACTAATTAATAAAGTAAACTAGTTATCCAAATATCAAGGTAAATATTTGCTCTCCTTAATTTCCTATCTTGATTGTGTTTTTATTTATGGTAGGTACACATTTGGATAATAAACTAATATTTAAATATAAAAATTTATTTTACTAAATCAAATGTGTGTATGTAATTGATCGGGGATATGCTAGAGATAGAAAATTTAATACAACAAATATTATCCTAGATATCATACATTAACACCTTATTTGACATGAGGAAAGAAATGAATATGGAAGAAAAAGGGATGAAGGAAAAGAATTATAAAGGTATTTAATTTTTTTTATTGTATTTGTATAATGAAGGAAAAGAAAAGGAGAAAACTCTTAATTTTATTATAATAAAAATATAATATAACATAAAATTACTAATGTACCCATTAAAAATAGTAAGAGATAGGATAAAGAAAGAGTAAAATTAAAAATCAAATAATCTTTTAAATTTTGCCTTTCCATTTCTCCTATTTGAAAGAAAACAAAATTTGATGGGATCCATTGAAAATCTTCTCACCTCAATCTATTCGTTCTATTTTCCTTTTTTTTTTTTTGTTTCTTCTAAATAAAAGGAATGTATTTAAAATTTCATTTTTCTTTAATTTCCTGCTAATTCTTTCCCTCGTCCAAACATATAGGATAAACGGAAAAATGCTCCGATGAGAAATAGAGACAATTCGGAGAACAAATCTTAATCAAGTAAAGTGAAATTTGAAAATGAATTATTGGGTAAAAAATATGATAATGCCTGGGAAAGGAGACAAAACGTTGGAATAATTTCCGATGAATTTACAGTTTCACTGTTCAAAGCTACCTTGTCGTGGCGTAGCTCTTGATAAATGATAGGACCTCAAAATAAATAAAGCTGAGTTATCATATTCTCCCACTGTCGTTTTTATTTATTTATATAGTAAGTATCGATTTCTCTCTCATCTCCTTTCTTTCATATCAAGTGACGTAAGCCCCTGTCAGAGAGCACAGTGAAATAAGCCTTTCCCTCGAAACTTCATCCTGGATTTGATTCTCTGAAAGCCCTAGTAGTTGTTTTAAAGGTTAATCTGTAATTTCTGATCGATTTAGCTAGCTAGTGAAAGTACGAGGCTTTTGACTGCAAATATTTTATATTTACTTCACTAATCTCAGGAAGAATATGTCCACTGCATGGCAGTGACCCAGTGATGGATGCAAATTAAGTTTCAAAATTCAACGGATTAATTAATTTAATTTTTATACTAAAAGTAATGAGCAAGAAAATAAGGAAAAAAAAAATTGATATACACGCTGGAATGGTAGATAGAAGAACTTTTTTATGTTCAAAACCGATACATTAAAGATTAATATATAAAATTTATTTATTTTTATAATTAATTGTTTAATTTAAAAATATTAATTTACTATTTATATATCTTTTAAAATTATTTGTAGTTTGAATAGATAGTTTAGATATTTAATTATAACAAAAGAAAAAATTATATAATTAATTATGAAAATAAGTAAAATTTAGATAATAAATTAATATTAAAAAAATTTAAATAATTATTTAAAAAAATAAGATAACAAATATGAAAACTAACAAAAATAAGAAAAAAAATTACTTCTATTGTAAATTTTTTAAACAGTCATGAACAGCACCGTCATCGGCTAACCACGAGCTCTTATCTTCCATTCTCTTTATCTGACCGTAGTGAGGGGAGGAAAAAAAAAAAAAAAAGGCAAGAACCCCAAACATATGTGCCATGTTTTTTTTTTTTTTTTAAGAAAAGAAAAGTAAACTTTTGCATGCAGATTTCTTGAATACTTTGGAGTGAGTAGTTTTCTTGGCCAGCATGTTTTAAGTGATTCAATACAATAACAATAAATTATCACACTAGAAAAAAATATATTAGTGTCAATTCTTTTTTATAATAAAAGTAAAAAAGAATAGTTATTATTTTATAATAATGCCATAGTGGCACTCATTAAGTCTATTTAATAAAAGAACGTTAATTATATTCATTTAGCACTTGATATATCCCCAACCTAAACACTTGTTATTAGTTTATTAACCCTCTTGTGGCTTGTTGGCTACTGTGAAAACTTCATAATAAGGATGTAGGGGATATATTATTCAATACTTTTCATTTTATGTTTGCCGAGGCTCCTAATAGTTTTCTATATTAAATTTGCCTATTATAAAATTAGCCATCCGTGTGCTTACATAAATGTTGGGGATAAGCACATTACTTTTACTTCTTTTTCAATGTTCTATTATTATCATTGCAAGAATAATTATAGATTGCCAAACGTTATCAAGAGTTGATGATGGCGAAAGGCTATTATAGAGCAGCCATCAGTAGACAGTGACGGGTTCACTCTACAGAAAAACATATATCAATGCAAAATAGTTTGAGGACTCCAGTAACTTAATTTTTCATATAAATTAACCATTATAATCTACCATCTATTCTCGTCATTACTATTATGATTATAATTTTACGTAAAAATAATGATACATGGAAAAAGATAGTATTTCGATTTTTTTTTTATTTCACTTTATTTATTTATTCGTCGAAAGGTGGCATACTCTTAATTTAGATAAAAAAAATATATGTTATTTGCTTTAATACATACTTCAACCATAGAATTTAATACGTGACTTGTTTTTTAATGACAATTTGTAGAAAGATTTCATCCATCAGTGTATTCGAAAGAACATCCGACTCCTATTGGATGTTTCTTAAAGTTCATTATATATATATATATATATATAATATTATCGCTCACAATGAAACATCGGACCAAATCATGGTATTACGACGGAAGTTATATCTTGTCCATTTATCCGCACCTTTTAATTTTTGTGGCATGGTGTACAGAAAATTAACAAGGGAACTGAAAAAGAAAAGTCATTTCATATGCAACCTTAATAATTGCTTTAGTCTTTCCCTGTCCCAATACATTAAAAATCCTGCATGTCATATACTCTATTTTTATGCAAAGAAGACCACAGGCAATTTTATTGGATTTAGCAACAAAATAGAAAGTTTCTTCTGCCATTGGTTTATGGAATGGGACAAAAGAAAAGTAGAATTATTTTTGATAAAATAAAAATAAAAATAATAATTTTTTATAATTCATCTCAGAATATATGGACATATGCTGAAAAAAGTAAAAAAGAAAAACGGTTTTCTTCTTTTAAATTATTATGATTCCTTATTTGACAGAAAAAAATAATTAAGTGGAGTAATTATTCTTCCATCCAAATACAAGAATATGTCTATAGAATAGAAATATTTACAATTCCTCATGCACTGTATTCATGGACTAATTGCAACAATTTTATTGCTCCAATTAGAAGTAAAGTGGTAAAAAAGTGGAATATTGACTCTATTAAGTCTTATGATCTAAAAAATATACTTTTTTTTTTCAATTTAAAATAATAGTAATATTTAAATTTTACTCGAAACTGACTAATATTTAATATTGATTTGCGCATGATTAAACTAGCAAGCTCAATGAATTGAATATTTAAAACTTGAAGTCGTCTTGATAAACTTTAAATTTGAGATCGACTAATATCAAATTGAACTCACATAAGAAACACATAAAATTTAAAAAGTTTGTAAATTGATTTTACACACTTCGATGCTATTTTTCTTTTTCCTTTTTTTTTTTTTTGAAATAGGAAAGAAGTCAATTTAAATATTTGAATTATAAATGGCAAATTATATGTCAACTATCATGACAACTTTTTAGATTAAAAGATAGAAAGAATTATGTAGTGTTAAAATAATAAAATAACGAATAAATAAAAGTTTGTAGAAAGTTTTCTTACTAAATTATAATCAAATTAAAAATATAAACATTAAATTATCAAAAGTAAAAATCTATACAATAAATTACTGGGAATATAAAAGTATATAAGTTTGTCAAGCATTATTTATCACTTGATCATGAGTATTTTTAGTGGATGTACATTTTTTTCCCCAACCTTCTTTTTCCAATCGGATAGTATTAAAATAAATTAATTGTTGATCACTTATAAAGAAGCCTTTAATATTTGTAAATTAATCTTATTTATTTATTTAAATCTCACCGGTAGATTTTTTAAGCCGCAATCAGGACTTTATTTTAATAATGGTGCACGTCCATTCCTATCTCGTCCCTGGAGGGACCAAAAGGAGAAGTCCTATTATATGTCTTACGAATTAGGGACCCTACCAATAGTTATTAAACACACACACCACTCCCAGAGGGGAATTAAACCCTACCCTACCCTACAAACATTTGTGGAGGGCAACAAGTTGAGCTGAAGGATTATATTCCGTTAACTTATAAATAGCTTAGCCGTTAACTTTTTAACGTCTCTGGTTGGTGTTGGAGCTAATAATAATGCTCTCCTATAGTTCTGGCCAGCTTACTATACTATTACTTACTATCCTACTTATGAGTCTCTCTTGCAATCATTACTCTCTTTGCTTAATTTCCCCACTTGAAATCTCTCGCCGGAATCTCGCCGGAAATAGTGTCTAAAGTGTCCCTTCCTGCTCCTTTCACTCACATCCTTTTCTTTGCCAAACGTTGAGATCTGACTCTTGAGTCCTTAACGAATCTCTCTCCTTTACAAGGTAATAGTATATAGTAATTGTAGTAATATATGTAAGCTACAAGAGTAATACTACTACAACCTAGTACATGTTATGATAATAATAATAATTATTATTATAATTTTAATGACGAAGCTACTTTAATGATTAGACTTAATTTGCTATACTAATAATCTTTTTTTTCGATATCATGTCTGTATGTATTTATGCATGGATCTACTTAGGTATCGTTTGATGATTAGTGCAATAAATAAGCAAAATTCTCTTGTTAACGGGTTAATATCATTTATTTATTCATTTTGTTTCACTTGCTTTTATTTTCTTAATTTGAAGTGACGGTACAAAATAAGCTTTGTCTAGATTTTTGTCAAGATATACAAACAAAGTTAACGTATTTATTTGTTTGTTTCTCAACAATATATTCATATTTTTCATGAGAAATTAGGGTTTGCAGTTATTTTCCGTATTTGATATACTAGGATTTGTTATCCATATTTTGTTGTTTTTGACACACTTTGATTTGTTTTTGAGAACCATGTTGTTAAAGAGAGAGAGAGAGAGAGAGATAGTCTGTAAATATGTGTTTGTATATGTGAACTATCAGTACATGGACATGACTTTACGACTGGTGTAGGGAAAGATTTTTGTTGTTTGATGCTTTAACGTTTATATGTATCGTATTTTGGTCTTAGTATTCTCTCTCTGTCTTCTCTTAAAGACACACAAAAGTTTCAGTTTTTTGACTATCCGATATCTCGTTTATTTGGTACTGCTTGTATTGTACGTGTTTACCTATATTATTTGCAAAACCATTGTATCGTCTGCTACTTGATTAGCATACACATCTTGGTACTTTTAACATCATGTGAGTGTCTCTTTAGCACCGTCAGAATCGCCCGATGAGTAGTTTATGTGTTTTTTCGAATGACTTTGTTTTCCAAAATGTATCTTTTTCCTTTTTGCCCTTTTGAAAGAGTTTGAACAAACTGTTTGTCGCAATATCTCTCGCAGAAATTGCTTCAGTGTTTGATTTGGCTTATACGAGAAGAGGAAGGTAGATTTTAATCTGCTTGTTGATGGCCACAAGTGGGTTCGAGGCGGAATCGCATGTTGCTCAGCAAAGTCGCCGTGATAAGTTAAGGATTATGAGTAGTGTAGGGAATTTTTCGGTTCATTCTATGCGAAACCCGGATCCCACAAGCACACGTAATGTAAGCAGTCATAGTCCTAATCTACATGATTTTAGCATAATTGGTTCAAGCCAGTATACGAATTTCCATGATACAGCTCATGGAAATCCCCCAACTAGATTCCTCACCGATGAGAATAATGCTATGGTTGCAAATTCATCTTGCTCGGTTTCGTCTGATTTTGGTCACATCCCTAAAGTCATCGGTGCCCCACAAATTGGTTATGATGGTAATTCAAAAGGCGTTGCTCCCCAAGAATACAGTGATTGGATGTTTAACCATAATTCAAGTGGATTACTAGCTAGTGAAATCAATCATAGCAACCCTATGTGTGTCAGCGAAGTCATGTCGAAAAATGTCAAGATTGATGGTGGATATGCTTCCACACCTCACTTGAGGGGTAGTTACAATCGATGCCACGATCTAGTTCCATCCGTCAACAATCAATCCGGTTTTCCTCTTCTGCCATCTCATCTTTACAGGGACGCATTGCATGGTGTATCTTCGGATATGGAAGGAGTACAAACGCAGTTTAAGGTTTCTTCGACCAGGCATGGAGTGTGGACTGATGCTGGTAGTGAACTTCCCCTACTTTCAAGCCATGGAAGTCAAATTGGCAATGTTGGTTGCAACAATTCAGGTGTATGGAGGAGTGATGATGGTCATCAATGGAGGGATGAGTTGGGAAATGTTTCCAAAGATAACGAACATGTGAAAAACATTGTTAGTGATGCTAATCTACAGGGTCTCTCTCTCTCACTTTCCTCAAATGCAACTTATAGGATGGATGTAAATCAATTTGGCGGCAAATACAATGTACATGAGGACTTGCACGCCAGTAGTATCCCTAGGGATCCTAGTCATCTTACAGTTCAAATGAATTCCTGTCCACCTAATTCTTTTGTAAGGTCATCAATAATCTGTAATAATAAGTCATCAGGAAAGTCACTTCAGGATGTAACGGGAATTCCTAGCTATATTCACCGGAGCACGGGCCCTCTTGGGCCCTTCACTGGATATGCTACCATTCTAAAGAGTTCAAAGTTCCTGAAGCCAGCTCAACAGTTACTGGATGAATTTTGTTGCATTGTTCGTAAAACAGACGTTGAAAAATGTGATATGCTTCGCCAAAAATCAAAGGATGGTGCTAGTTCTCCTGATGCTATTCGTACAAGTGAAAATGAGAATAGAGTTGATTGTAACATTCCAAGTCCAGTTTCAAATTCTGCATTCTATAGCTCAAGTGATTTAGGTTGTGAAGATGCTGGAGTTGCAAGCAGTTCATCAGATTTCTATCAACCTCCATTCCACCAAAAGAAGGCGAAGCTTTTGTTCATGCATGAGGAGGTAAGCAAGTTTTTATTCATTGGTTTATTTGTTTAGTACTCTCCTTTATTCTCATGAATATGTCAACCAAGACCGTTAAAAGTTGATTTTAGATGAATAAATTATGCTGTGTAAAGTACTGATAGAGACATTCTGAATTCGAAACATGCAATATTGCACTCTTGTTAGAGTTGAGGGGCTCACTTCATTAGTCTAGCTGGTATATGTTAATTTAATCAGCTCCCATTTCTCTATCAAAGTTGCAATGTTGCATTTTTTGAATTTGGTGCTCTCTGTGATTTTAATACTTCCTAGGGGGCTGTATTAATATTTTCGTTTTTTGAATTTAGTAGGCTGATTGCACAAATAATTCTTTGATATATACTTGCAAAATAGCCCTTTATGAATTAATCTTTTCAATATTGTTACTAATGTTCAAAATTATTAAAAGCTGCCTTTTTATCTTCAAAATTACTTGATGTTTACTGTTCAAACTTTACAATGGTTCAATGCTGTTTTTGTAGATTTAAATTTTTTGATATCTCGTCTTAAATTGCAGAAACCAGTAAATCAGTAAAAATGTAATGATTTTTTCTCAATAAATTTGACGTTCATTAATAAGTCTTATTAAATCGTCATGTAGTTGATTATTGCTGATATTCGATTAATAGTTCTAGTTTTCCCTTCCACACATCTGGGTTGGTGCTTCATTGTGCATTAATAGCCCCGCTTATTTAAGCCCTCAACCAGTTCCTACTGCTGGGAATTGGAAATGACTTAATTTGAATTCATTATAGGCCGGTATAGGGTGCAATTGAGATAAGGATTCCTATTATGTCTCAACCCTCTAGGTATATCTTCCAAAAATTAACCCAACAAATATGAGCAATAAGATTCTAGTTGTTGCTTAGTGATGTTTTATCACTTTTCAAGTGGACCATAAAACAATGTTTCTTACATTGAGATACAATGAGGTTATTTTCTCATCTTCAGAATCATCAAGAATAAGTTTTGTTACTTACCAAAAAAAAAAGAATAAGTTTTGTTGGACTCTTTGTGTGTTAAGGAACATATCTAGTTGACTAGTTGTATCATTTGTGTTTATTGAAAACACGTGTTTTCTCACCAATATGTAAGGAAGAATTTTATCACTTGAAGCAAGAAGATGGCGTCTTATTTCTCCATGAAGAAGTGATAATATTTTAACACGATCTTGCAGTAAACCTTTTATATGAAGCCCAATGCGAGAACAAGCGACAAAATCTTTTGCTAGATAATGTAAATATTGTTGTAATGACTCTTAGGAATCTGTATCCTGTTCCAGATATTCTGTAACCTGTGATTGTTCATTTTTTACCTTTTAAGTTAAAATACTATCTGTCATTAATGTTTAAAATTATGATATTCCAATTGTAAGTTAGTGTTGTTTTTAATTGTAATTATATATTGTGGGTTTATAGAAATGCAAAATAATGACAAAATGCAATAAACATAAACTATGTTACCGACTTGAATTGGAGATTTGAGACAGATTTAACTATTAGACTGAGTGCTGCCTGAAATAATGGGTTTTCACTTAGGCCAACATAGTAAAATTTCCATTCTAATTATCGAATTCTATATATATCATTGATATTTTACAGGCTAGGCTGACGATATTCTTACATGTATTGAGAAGTAATGAGGTATCTTAGAATTTGGAATTTGTTAAAAGCTGAGTATGGTTTCAAAGTATATTCTAGAGTGGCTATAATGCCACATATCCTATACCAGAAATTTAAGACAGGAACCTACATTGTGATGTTTGATACCGCTTGAAAATTTACTTGACCATGCTAATTCTGGTAGGATCTAAGGTCCTATAAGTTTCAATCTTCCCCTAAACATATGGTTCAATGAAGCACTGTTCTATCCAAATGATGTGCTTTTGCCTGAATTACATTTTTTAATTTCATTTTTTATCTCATCAACAATTCATCCATATTATTTACTATAGATAGCATAAGAAAACTACAAGTCTTTATCAAATAAGTGTTTGATATCTGTATGTCAAGCATGTGAGGCTTTTTTGGCCTTGTTTGGTTTGTTTGTTCTTCTAGTAATAGGGTTTTAATTTCTCAGAAATTCGATTCCCTGGTTAGAAGATTGCAAATATGGTTTTTTTTTTTTTTATATATATCTGTTTTATGCTTGGTTAATCTTTATTTTTAAAATTCTGTCTAGAATTCGAAATCTTTAGAAACATGATTTAGGCTCCCACAATAGCGAGAACAAATTAATAATCATTATTAGAATGATGAAAGATTAACTAAAGAGGACACAAAATGTAGAAATTAAAAAGGAAGAACTCTATTTCAGTTTTTGAATATCTTGTTATAATTTATGTTATTATCTATTATTCCTTTTTTTTGTAGTTTTTATCAAGGGTTAGATAATTGTGTACTCGTATGAAAGCACTTCTTTTGAGACTTGGGGGCCTAATTGCTAAATTTTAATTATAGGGGCTAAGTGGATGTGGAGCAGAGGAAGAACTCCATTTCTGGTTTTTTACTTTTTGAATATTTTGTTATAATTAATATTTTATTTAATATTCTTTTTTTTTTAAATTTTTATAAGGGTGAGACAATCGTGTACTTCTATGAAAACACTTCTTTGGAGAATGGGGAGTCTAATAGCTAAATTCTAAAAATAGGGGTTAGGTGCACGTGGAGCAGATACAAAAGTATGTATTGATTTACAATTTACCCCAAAATAAGCTATGTATTGATTTACAATTTACCCCAAAAATAAGCTGAAAGGATTTCAATTCCTATCTGTTAAAACCTATATTAGTCATTCCTATTCTTACCTTCTTATGGGACTCTGATTGCTAAAATAATTATAGTGCATTTGATAATACTCTCACTTTGCTCTTACTAGATAGTTTCTTTGTGTATATTAGCTTGTGTTTATATATATTAGTTAGAAATATCCATGCTAATTTTTTTGGGAAAAATGCAGATGATCTTCTAAATTTTGACTTTACTATATATCCATGAGTTTTTAAAGTGTGATTTAACTTCTTATGAACTTTGATGGATTGGCAAATAAACCCTGGTTGTAATGATCCCTTATACTTTAACCTTGGTGTGGGAATACCTATTTAAACTTATATCTATATACCCCTAAATTCTGAAATAGGTGTGTTTTTTTTTTTGGAACTAAAAATGCAAATGTTATCTTGTCAATTTATTAGAGTTTAGGGAGATTGAAAGAACACTTTGAAAGTTCAAAGGTATATATCCATACCATCGTCAAAATTTAGGGAGTTATTTGCAATTTACTTATATTTTTTAAGTTGTATGCTGTAACAAGAATTTTCTTGTTTCTATCTTGTTCATGATAGGAAAAAATGCATGGGTGGGTTTCCTTTAACTTTGATTATATTTCCCAGAAAAGAGAGAAAAAAGAAAAGAAAAGAAAAGATGAGGTGAGTCACTGCCGTCACCTAGTGGGTGGTGTTAGAATTTGTCCCCAAAATCTCTGCATCCATCCTCGATTGAAGTTCTGGTTCAATGTTTCTGCATGTATCCAGTCAGGCCAAACTATAATTTAAGGTTTATTCGTTATTGCACATGCAATTTAAAATGATAGGGTTATTGGTCCTTAGTTCTTTAGCAAAATACTTGGCATTATCCCCTACCTAATACTCCCAGATGTTATTCACATTCCAAATAGTCTTTTATTTGGTTCCATATTTCTTAACATTATGGATATAATGCGCCGAATTTCTTACATGGTTGAACAGCAAAATCTGCTACAGTATAGATAAATAAAACGAGAACCAATCTACAGATTTAAGTGCTTAGATCAGTTTGTTGTGAGGCTAAATATGAAATGGTAAATCTCCGTGTGTTGTCTAAAAATTTTATGAATACCTATTACCCATATGTTCACTTGGTAGCTTGCGGAAAGTTTGATTGATAATAACTATGTATTAGCCCTAAAATGTCTCTAATCTACTTCGATCAATGAATTGCATTGTAGTATTTTAATGTTTTATTTTTCCGTTCATACTTTTATAGAAATGATTTCTTCCCACTATATTACACCATTCTGATGTTTAAAGTAAGAATGCCTTTCATGCCCTTTCTATCCATTATTTTGAAGGTTAGTCACTTTTTTTGGGGGTGGACAATGGCCCACTTCTTCTTTTAGACATGTTACTGATCTCAAAAGAGAGTAATCATTTCTCATCCATGTAATTATGAGTCAGGTAGATGTCAAGATGCTCAATGGTGAATTCTTCAGGAATATGGCTTTTAGTTTCTCACAAACAGTGCATCCCACTTCATTTTAGATATTACTTTTCTGCAGCTTCAAAAGAACCAAAACCAACCAGTCAGTTGTCAGTGATGGATGTTCTTTGTGGGGAATACAGATGAATTGGGAGACCCCTCTCCTGTATCCTGGCCAAAAAGGGGAAATAGATGGTTCAATGTGAACCCTTGTGGTTATGCTCATTTCCTTGGTCCTGATGTGTTAGAAAAAATTGTCTCTGTCTGCTATAGTATTATGGTTAATAATAGGAATGGTTGAATTGTGGTTGTCCATAGTATTGTGGTTAATAAAGACACGTTTGACTGATTTGATGTGTGCCTTGGCTAAACAGTGTTTTGCTGCGATTTGCTTTTGTATAACCCTTCTTTTTATGAAGTATCATGATTGTAATTAGAGTAAATACTTTTGGGCATATGAATTAACTTACTCTATATTGGTTGCAAGGCTGTATTTTATAGTACATGATAATCTTGAATATATATTTAACTATTTCTTCATTTTTAGATAGTCTAAAGGGGACAAAAAAATCATCTTGCAGCTTAGGCGATGTAGGTAGCTGCGGGAAGCTGAATTCAGGAAAATTTGGTCCTGGCACCTTGTGTAGTTTGTCACGTTAGTGTTGGGGCCTTAACCATTAGGCATCCTTTGTCGACTTCTGCATGATTCAGTGTAGTGGAAATTGGATTTGCTTTCCACGTAAAGAGAGAGATATGATAAATCCATTTGCCATGGTACTGCTTAATCTGTACTGCACAAAGTTGCTAATCATTTATAGTGTTGAGATTATTTTAATATATGCAGAAAACATTGGAGATTTCATTAACATGGTCTTTTGTGGCAATTGTTTTTCATTGGACAGCTCTTTTTTATTTCTTTTTTTTTTTGTGGGAATATTATTAGTACTCTATCGGTTATGATGCCTAAAATTGTTAAACTATGGATCATTTTGTGTCAAGGTATGTAGAAAGTACAAGCAATATCATCAACAAATGCAAATGGTAGTTGCATCATTTGAATCAGTTGCAGGACTGAGTGCTGCTAGCCCTTACATTGCCTCTGCCCTTAAAACGGTTTCACGGAATTTTCGTTGCCTCAAAAATGCCATCTCAGATCATCTAAGGTACGTGAAGAAAATTTTGGGTGAGGATTTGACAACTCCTGGTCATGGTGAAAGCAGTAGTAAAGGTGAAATACTTAAGTGCATGAATCAGAGCTTCCAGAGGCCAAAAAACTGTGGGGTCAATGTCTGCCTTCATGACAATCAACATGTATGGAGGCCTCAAAGAGGACTACCTGAGCGTTCAGTGTCTATTCTCAGGGCATGGTTATTTGAGCATTTTCTGCACCCGTAAAATCCCTGCTCTCTTTCTCTCGCATGCACATTCATGTGTGCACATATGAGCATAGCCAAGCCACACTCATGCACTGATTACACAAGTCTGACAACTAATTTTTCAATGCATTTAGGTACCCAACTGATGCAGATAAACACATGTTAGCTGCTCAGACCGGTTTAACGCGTAATCAGGTAGGCAATAACTGCTATTTTTTTTGTTTATATGATGGCCTGAGAATGACCGCACATTAGTGATAATGCACCTATACTTAATTTGTTAAAAATCGTATCATTTTCTTCATCAATAGTCATAATGGGTTGAACTTTTATTAACGATCTGGTTTGAAGTACATAATTATGTCAAGCTAATTTTTTGAATCCATTAGGAAAACTAATAAAGGAGAAACAGTTGGATTAAGAGATTTTTTGTTCTTAATTTTTACTCTCTCTTTCCAATCTCAACTTGGTGTGAGCGTATATGTCCAAAATTTCATTTGAATGATTTGTCCCATGCCACATATCCAGGTGTCTATGACCTTGTCCATTACGATGAGGGTGGAGGGGGTATTATAATAGACTCAAATCATAGCACCAATGAGAAATTTTAAGTAGTTTGACCACTTGAAAATAAGTTTTAGTATTTTCAAATGAAAACATGAAGTAGAACACATTTACCTTGATAGTCCCATTATGGGAGATTGGAGGTGAGCATAATTGGTGAAATTCATGCAGGTGTCAAACTGGTTCATCAATGCACGGGTGCGTGTGTGGAAACCGATGGTGGAAGAGATACACACGCTTGAAACTAAAGGCTTGGCAGGACGGACCCAAAATTCAACAAAATTTTTTGGTAAAGAACCAAGTCAAATAGATAAAGACCTGCCCTTGTGCAGAACTGGTGTTATCTCAACATCTGATGACCATATGGACTGCTATGGCGTTGGATCATCCTCCCTAGGCACTGGCCTTGCAATGGATGTTGATGAATGTCAGGATAAGCAATCGAGAGTAGATTGTCGGGTATCCACAGATGGTGACGAGTCACTGATAAGCTTTATGCCTTACCAGGGTAGTGTAAATGATTTCGGGAGACAGGGAGCTGTGTCATTGACCCTTGGTCTCAGGCACGATGAGGAGAATAGGCACCATCAGTGGCACCAAGTGCAACGACCAGAAGATCAGCTTAGACAGCAGTATGGAGGTCAGATGGTGCATGATTTAGTTGGTTAGCTGGTCCTATTCTAACTCATGTCCCAGTAGATTAGAATAAATTGGAAGGAGCAACTTACTCCTCAACCCCAGCCGTAAATGAACCCTCGCCTAGAAGATTTTGTGATGGGGCTTTTCCTAATCGTGATTAATGATTTGATTAGATTCATGTCTACAGCTAATGGCTGGCTGGTTTCGTCTTTCCAGATGGTGTGCCTAGTGGAATGTGCGATGTGAATCACTAAATCCATTCAAGGTGATTTTACTTTATGTAACATTAGAAAGTAGCAAATAATGGTCCTTGGGGTACGTCTATTAGCTGCCTATTAGTACTAATTGAGAAGAATGGTTGGTGTCTACTCCATATCAGTTGTAGAAACGAAAAATTGTTGTACCTTTTTATCTCTATGGCCCTAACCCTTCTATTTAAGTATTATGGTTTGTCTTTAAAATGGTGGCAATGAGTTCAAAATCTGTCGTTCATAGTTTGCTCATCAAAATGGCTATAACAATGTGCGTATTCTCTCTTTTGTTGGGCATTTCTGTTTCATTCTTATGAAGCATGCTGCGCTGGTAATTATATATATATAGAGTCAAGTGTGCGTGAAGAAACATGATAGCAACACCAGTAATTATCATTGCCATGGGCAGTGAGTGCTAGGAAACTTATAACCCATGCTTTGATGCTAATGGTCATCTAAATTTGTAATGATGTGTCGTGGATCGACTTTTGCTTGCAAATTGATGAAAAAAAGGATCCATGAGGATTATGGGTTTTTAGTCAAAGGGTTTGAACAATCATTCTAGATATAGATTTGATATGCTGATAGAAGCGATTAAGTAGATCCAATCCGATACCAAATTGATTTTATGCACAAACTGGCTATTGAATAGGACACGGATTAGAAGGGGAAAGATACAACTAGGTGAGGAAAAAATTATCGAGACAATGCCAAATGTGCGATAAAGCGTCTCTCAAAATCCTAAATTCAGGGAAGGGCGGGCAAAATAGTAAACATACATCAAAATAACATGAGGTCATGCTGACATTGTCCGAATAATTTTGAAACTGTAGGTTAAGTTATATAGGAGCGAGTGGTTGTGATTTTTTAGATTTTTAAAATCTCTTGTAATATTATTGTATAAAGCTGTTTTTTTTCTTTAATAACTATTGATTATTTTATAATTTTAGGCCGACTTCTTTAGAGGGTCCAAATCTAAATATATTTTTGAAGCTTTATCCAATAGTCATAGTAGTTCCTCTGAGACATCCAAAGTTAGAGCATCCCTATTCCGTCAAATGATGGAAAGAAGCGTGCAAGTGAAGCCTTCAATGCTTAAAATGTTATCAAGTGGAATAAAGTTAATGCAAACTTCAAAATTCTACAAATTATATTTGGCATCAAATCTATAACCACATCTCGAATAAAGTTTATGCAAACTTCAAAATTCAACAAAGTATATTTGCTATCAAAGCTATAACCTCATTAAGTACAGAGACAAATCTGAAACATTGAAAGTAGATGAAACTCTAGTCATTCATTATCATAAGTGCGCTCAATCATCCTAGGAGGTCCGTCAGCTCTAGGAGAAAACTCGAAGTCCTCTTCCACGGAAATTGCATATTCCTTAAGCGAACATAAACTGGTTTATCGAGTTAGAGTAACATTAATCTTCTGACCTCTCAATGCACTCGTGGGCTTGTTACTCGATAATCTACTTTTGAAGTTGCTTTATGACTTGATATAGCTTCTTTGTCTACCTAGCATATCTAAACCGCTTTAACTTAGTGCGCATTTACGATGGTAAAAAATTCGTATGAGCGAAAGGGATTATCCCAAATGGTGTCTTGCCGTAGATCTTCAAACCACTCTTGTAGGTCGATTCCCCATACAATCGCCATAGGTCCATTGTATGTGAAATTTCTTCCAATTTTAGCTTTTCTTAAGATTCCTAATGTCCTGATAACCACATCTATTTATGTGTCTTTCTACGGATGTCATACAGTTATGAAGAGAAGTTTGGTACCAAGCTTACAATACAGTGTTCTCTAGAAATAAGCAAAGAAATTGGCCTTGATATCTTACGCTATTCTCTGGGTAACTCCTTATAGGAAAACAATGACGCAGCGAGAAAAGCGTAAACCGAAACAAATTTTAGGATTGGAACTTTAGAAAGGATCATAGTTTATTCTTGGATAATGTCAATTGTGCACAATTGAAAATTACAGAGAAAATCGTCTCTCCAAATGTGTTTTGAATGATCAATAAAACGTAACTCTAAAATAATTTAACAATGGTATATATACTACTCTGTAAAAATACGTAAAAAAGAAAATATAAACGTACACGTGGAAATAAATATTAATATACACGTCTATTCTTTGTTGTATACACAACCGTGCCTTAAGGCCGTGTATGCTTTTGGGAATATGTCTGGCATAGTACACGGCCGTGCTCCCTAGCCGTACTTGTAACCATGTATGCTTTTGGGGAGATCCTGACAGAACACACGACTGTGCTCTCTGGTCGTGCTTGTAGCCGTGTATGCTTTTGGGGAGATCCTGACAGAACACACGGCCGTGCTTCCTGGCCGTGTACTGGGTTGTGTATGTTTCTAGGAGTCATCTAGGTTCCTCACACGGCCGTGCTCCTGACCGTGTATGCAACTGTGTTTGTTTCTGGAAGTTCCCTGACATGTTACACGACCGTGTATCCACCCGTGTATCAACCCGTGCCTCAACCTGTGTCCGCCACGATGTCCGCATCATTCTCTCCCACCAATGAAGAACTCGACCCCAAGTTCTCTTCTGGATAAAGGGGTTCGTCATCCACGTAGAATGGGGACAAGTCAGCTACATTGAAGGTCTTGGAGATTTTCATGCTTTCCGGGAGCCCAACCACATAGGCGTTGTCATTGATCTTGGTGACAATACGGTAAGGTCCATATTTCTTCGGTTGCTATTTGCTATACGTTTCCACGGGAAAGCGTTCTTTCCTTAAGAACACCATCACTTGATCTCCCACCTTGAACAGTTTTTTTCTCCGATGTTTGTCGGCGGCTTTCTTATACTGCTCATTCACCTTCTCAATTTGCTCCTTCACGTCAGATGCCACCGTGTGGTACTGTTCCGCCAGGTGTTTAGCAGCAACATCGGTCTCAATACCTTTAGGTAAAGAAGCTAAATCCAAGGCGTGAGAAGGCGCCTTGGTATAGACCATTGAAAAGGGTGATTTTCCAGTAGTTCTATGTATGGAATTGTTGTAGGCGAACTCGGCTTGAGAGAGTGCCAGGTTCCATTGCTTCGACTTCTCTCCACAGATGCTTTGTATGAGATTTCTAAGGGTCCTGTTCGTCACTTCTGTTTGCCTATCGGTTTGAGGGTGGGCTGTGCTGCTAAAGTTAAGGAACGAATTAAACATGTACCATAGTGTCCTCCAAAAATGGCTAAGGATTCGGGTGTCCCTATCAGAAGTGATGGATTTGGGAACCCCATGCAACCTGACCACCTCCTTAAAGAATAGTTTGGCCACGCCTTGTGCATCAGCCGTTTTTCTACAAGGAATGAAGTGAGCCATCTTAGAGAACCTGTCCACAACCACAAAAACAGTATCAGCACCTCGTTGGGTACGAGGCAAACCTAACACGAAATCCATGGATAGATCATCCCAGATATTCTCAAGTACTGGTAGCGGAGTGTACAACTCCGTATTCTGAGAATGCCCTTTTGATGTCTGACAGATGTAACACCGTTGCACTATTCGCCCTACATCCCTTCTCAACTGAGGCCAATGGTATCTTGCAGCCATTGTTGCTAGTGTTTTGTCGCGCCCCAGATGGCCGGCTAGTCCTCCTCCATGGAGGTCTCTGATCAATTTCTCCCTCAAGGAGGATTCAGGAATGCAAAGCTGGTTACCCCTCATTAAGTAACCCTCTAGAATGTAATAACTGTCATTGGGTTCCTTATTGGTGCATTTCCTCCAAGTAACTCCGAAATCTTCATCCGTTTCATACAACTCCTTCAACTGTTCAAATCCGACCACTTCAGCCCTCATGGTAACTAACAAATTCGCTCTTCGGCTTAACGTGTCAGCCACCTTATTCTGGACCCCAGATTTATGCATCAAGTGAAATGGAAATTTTTGCAGAAACTGTATCCATCTAGCATGCATATCTTTGCAGATGCGGGTCTGATTACTCAGGTGTTTCAGGGCGACACAATCTGAGTATAGGATAAACTCTTTGCCAACCAAGTAGTGTTCCCACATCCTCAGGGCTCTGACCACTAAATAAAATTCTTTATCGTACGTGGACTATTTTCTCCTGGCTTCGCAGAGCTTCTCACTATGGAAGGCCACGGGTTTCTTCTCCTGAGAAAGCACAGTGCCAATACCTACGCCATTGGCATCACAGTCGACTTCGAATAGTTTGTCGAAGTCCGGTAAGACCAACACCGGCGTACTACATAATCTATCTTTAAGCACCGCGAATTCCGACTCAGCTTCCCCATCCTAATGAAACTTTCCTTTCTTCAGGCACTCAGTCAATGGGGCAGCAACCATGCTAAAATGCCGTATGAAACGCCTATAGAATCCTGCCAACCCTAGGAAACTTCTCAACTCGGTAATGGTCTTGGGCGTAGGCCAATCTCTAATGGCTCTCACCTTATCCTCGTCTACTGTGATACCTTCACCACTCACTATGAAGCCTAAGAACAGCAGCCTCGGTGACATAAATACACACTTCTTGAGATTAGTATATAGCTTATTCTCTTTCAGTATAGTCAAAACATCCTTCAAGTGCACTAGATGCTCATCCTGAGTCTTGCTATATATTAGGATATCATCAAAATATACAACAACGAACCGACCTATAAATGGTTTAAGTACCTGGTTCATCACGCACATGAAGGTACTCGGTGCATTGCCGAGGCCGAATGGCATAACCAACAATTCATACAACCCTTCCTTTGTCTTGAAGGCCGTCTTCCACTCATCCCCAAGTCTGACCCGAATTTGATGATATCCACTTTTGAGATCTACTTTGGAGAAAAGTACCGCTCCACTAAACCGGTCCAACATATCCTCAATGCGTGGTATTGGGAATTTATACCCAATTGTGATCTTGTTGATCGCTCGACTGTCCACACACATCCTCCAACTCTCATCCTTCTTGGGTGTCAATAGTGCTGGTACGGCACATGGACTCATGCTATCTCGGATGAATCCTTTGTCTAGTAAGTCCTAGACCTTCTCCTGTAAGACCTCCGTTTCTTTGGGACTCATTTGATAGTGAGAGAGATTAGGGAGACTAGCTCTAGGCACCAAGTCGATGTGGTGCTGGATGTCTCGTAATGGAGGCAATCCTTCCGGTAAGTCTTCCGGCACCACCTCTTTAAACTCCTCTAATAACCCTTTCACTTCTTCCGGAGCCTCTACACTATCCATGTCTTCTCCCGCATTCTTCACCACGAGAGCATGCATCAAACGAGACTCCTTAATATCCTCGGTCATTTCCTTCTCTGACTGAGTGATTGTCAGAAAGGGTTTTCCTTCGGCTCTCTGGGTCTTGGGTCGCTTATCCGTCAATGGTAACAGCGTATATTTCACCCCCTCCTTCTCCAACCTATATTTGTTCTCTTTCCCGGCATGTTGGGCATCCACTTCAAATTGCCAAGGCCGTCCGAATAACAAATGACAAGCGTCCATATCGACGATGTCGCTGTATACCTCATCCCGATACTTGCCTATTGAAAAGGGAACTCGACACCTTTCTTTCATCTCGATTCGCTCTGCCGCTTTAATCCATCCTATGGTGTAAGGATTTGGATGTTTCTCTATCGGTAGTTGGAGTCTCTTCACAACCTCCTTTCCGATGATGTTCTCGCAGCTCCCACTATCAACAATTAGGTCAAACACTCTCCCCCCAATCGTACACCTAGTGCGAAATAGCTGGTGTCGTTGTGAACTACCCTCCTGTTTCGGGGCTAGCATCATCCTCCTAATTACATAGTTAGGCTCCACCGCATCATCAACCTCCTCATAGTAATCATCGTCACCATCTGGCTCACAACACACCTCCTCCTCTTCTTCCCTTTCAACAATGTTTACAGCTCGTCGATTCGGGCATTCATTAGATCGATGTCCCGACTGATTACATCTATAGCACTTTCCCAATATCGGCTTGGCATATGGGTTATTTTGCCTTGGGGCTTCTTTGCTCTCGAGTGGCCTCTTCCCCTCAGCTTTATCTTCTTTTCTTTCCATGCTTCCCATTGGCTTTTCAACAACTCCTCTAGGTCTTTCACCAATTACCCTGCTATTACTGCCGAGATTATCGTAAGCATAGTTTCTCTTACCTCCTCCTAACCTTACACTCTGCTCTTGGATCATCATTTCAGCTCGGAGGGCCAAATTCTTGGCTTCATTGACGGTTTTGAACACCGTCACCCTATCTTGTCTCTAATTTGACGTTTCAACCCGTCTACAAACCGTGCCACCTGTTGGCCCTCAGTCTCCCTCAGATCATTCCTTTCCGCTAACCTCATGAATTCAGCGGTGTACTCATGCACCGTCCTCTGCCCTTGACGGCATCGTTGATACTGCTGGAAAAGGATTTGCTCGTAGTCGGGTGGTAGGAAATCTCTCTGCAACAGATTTCTCATGCGGTACCATGTTCTGATAGGTTACCTCCCTTCCCTTTGCCTACGGTTCTGCAATCGATCCCACCATGCAGACGCCTCGCCTTTCAGCCTACAAGCAACCATCTTCAGGAACCTCCATATAATCGAAGAATCTATCGACCTTCGCAAGCCAGTCCAAAAATCCCTCTATATTGAAATTACCATTAAAGGAAGGGATGTCTACCTTAAGACGGAAGTCACCACCATCGGCATGATCTTATCCCTGGTGGTTTCGTTGATACCCGCCACCGTACGCCTGATCAATCCGGTCATCCACTCCGCGGTACCTGCCACCACCAACGCCACCCCTTCTCGGTGGTTATCCCCTCCTCTGCATAAATTCATCCTCTTCCTCAGAAGAACTTTCATCAATCCTTCTGTTCCATTGCTTTCCGGCAGCAAGTTCATTGATAGGACCGCCGCGAGCGACTGCTACCCCGGTCGATTCCCAACAACACCTCTGTTCCCGTTGTGGTCCATCACCATGGTGTCGAAACGCGCCACCAGGGCTTCCAAACGCTGTTCTACACGCTCAAGCCTTTGTTCCATGGATTCGACCACCGCCCTTGGAGCCCATTGATTGACTCCTTGGACTTCTGCATCCCGATCAAGGTCGAGAATGCGACTACCATCAACACCATCGTTAGCCGACATCTCCACAGGAATTTGCCTTGCTCTAATACCAATGACGCAACGAGGAAAGCGTAAACCGAAACCAATTCTAGGATTGGAACTCTAGAATAAACAAAGAAGGATCAGAATTTATTCTTGGATAATGTCAATCACGCACAATTGAAAATTACAGAGAAAATCGTCTCTCCAAATGTGTTTTGAATGATCAATAAAACGTAACCCTAAAATAACCTAACAACGGTATATATACTACTCTGTAAAAATACGTAAAAAAGGAATTATAATCGTACACATGGAAATAAATATTAATATACACGTCTATTCTCTGTCGTATACACGGCCGTGCCTCAAGGCCGTGTATGCTTTTGGGAATATGTCTGACATAGTACACGGCTGTGCTCCCTAGCCGTACTTGTAACCGTGTATGCTTCTGGGGAGATCCTGATAGAACACACGGCCGTGCTCCCTAGCCGTGCCTGTAGCCGTGTATGCTTCTGGGGAGATCTTGACAGAACACACGACCGTGTTTCCTGGCCGTGTACTAGGCTATGTATGTTTCTAGGAGTCATCCAAGTTCCTCACACGGCCGTGCTCCTGACTGTGTATGCAACTGTGTTCGTTTCTGGAAGTTCCCTAACATGTTACACGACCGTGTATCCACCCGTGTATCAACCCGTGACTCAACCTGTGTCCGCCACGATGTCCGCATCAAACAATCTTCTGCATAAAAAATTTAGCAATGAAAAGTGCATCATTAGTTTCATGGCAAGATATGAAGTGTTTCATTTTATTAAACCTATCAACTACAATGATGATGGAAACTTTTTTTGCCTGAGGCCTATGCCTACACAATACAAAATGCATACTCAAATTAACTCGCTATTATGATCGTATGGGTAATGGCATATAGATCCCTTCTCCATCTCTTACCCTTAGTACTCTTGCGCATGGCATACCTCTCCATTACTCTATAAGTATTTCTAGACATTCCAGCAAGAAAAAGTGTTATCTTAGCATTTCATACGTATGCTATAAAAAAAAAAGTGGAGCAACCTTAAATACACAATATATAATTGTGAATATGCTCTTGTGAGTACATTAGCAATGTAGCAACATTGTATAATGCTTGGGGAGTTCACCACATGCATTGACCATGAGTCATTGAAGCACTTGAGGGTGAGAGTAAATTTTCAAGACACAAATGAGTCCTTTGCTTGTGTCATTAAGTATAAGCAATGAATAATCAATGTAGTATATGATGCATTGTTGCAAGTCAAGCTATACAAGTAGGTTAAATGAGCTAACTTACCTTGACCCGTTTAATAAGCAAGCTAAAATTTTTGATCCAATCCACATTTTTTTTGCAACTTAAATGGGCTAGATGGGCTGATATGCATTTTTTTTTTTTGCATAATTCTAAAGTTAAATGGGTTAACTCACCTTGACTTGTAGGTCAATGCGGGCTAGCTTGCTTTAGCCCTCCTTATATATGGGTTAAAAATTTTGACTTAACTTGTAATTTTTTGTGAGTTAAATAGGCATATGACCTATTGATCTGTGAAACCTTAGGTATGTTAAACCTAGAACCCCAATGTCGCTATTGGATTCAATTACCTCAAAGATTGTCTTGAATAAGCAAGTGTAACTAGACCCCGATCACACTTGTTGATTGAAACCTAAGTTATCAAAAGGATATTCTTAGCAATTCGGTTAAGAATTCATATGGAAAAGTTCTTTTACAAAAGAACAAAAAGGGTTTTGTTATTTGCCACGAATAAAGGATGTGTTTTTTTTTTTTCATTCAATAATAAGATATTCTTCATGGTTGGCCCTTGCACGGCTTATATAGAGTCATACAAGAATATGGAAAACCTAAGTTGCCTAATCTATTTGTTTCCTTATCCTCATGTAACCGAGTAGATAACTAAATAATATAAATTACAAACTAAAACAAATACTAATAAATATAACAACATACCCGCAAATTCCCTTTCCTATTTCGGTTCAATATATAATATTTCTTATTCTAGAACTTTAAATCCTTGCTTTTCTTCCATAGAAACATGAATTACATTAATAGGTGCTGGTCTCCTTTCATGTAATTTGATTCCTTGCCTTGTAGGTCCATAACTAGTCTTTGTAGAGCATCATTCATTCTCTTTACTCTAGCTCAGGTCATTGGTCCTTCAATTCCTTGCAATGGATCTTAAGTCCTTGGTTCTGTGTTCTTATGTGCTAGATGGTCCTTATCACCTATCCTGCTTGCGTAGTTCTAATCGTAGGATATGTGCTTGTTCACTTCTTGCAAACTTGACCATTAGGATTTGAATTCATCATAAAGGAACATGTAACTGATGAGCATTTTGGTTATTTATTTTTGCTTATGATGAGTGAGGAGTTGCTGTTGACACATTTTTGTTTTATAATGGATTTTATCTAAATGGATGTGTGTTTCCAATGTGTTCGCAAGAGAGTCATTGATATGGAAGGCTCATACATCTACTGTGGGTGAAATCCCCTACTATATGAAAGATTGAAAAAGTACTTTCGTTGTTGTGGAATAAGAAGCCTTCGTATCTTAATGCATGTATTTAATTTATTTGGAGTGCCATTTTAGGATTCCATTTTCTAGTGCTATGACCAAAATGAATGCTTGTTTCCATAATTTCTTCCAAATTGATGTCCTAACATCTTGTCATTTCTCCTCTCATTTCCTCTTTGGAAGTGTGCTCTATTGATTCAATATTGATGAACCTAGAAAAAAGAGTGGAGGGTTGGAATGAGCATATAACGAAAATTCTTGGAATTCCTTAGGGATTCTTGATTGGTGTTGTGCTGTTTCGTAGATTCATTGACCCATTTAATTCAATGGTACCTTTAATTCATATTTTTTTCCAACAAGAATGTTTTATAAAACTCTTGGACTCTCAAATTTTAAGTATCCTACTTTTGTGCAATTTACAAGGTTAAATTAGATTGATTTTTTGATCAAAAGTACTAAGCGACTAAAATCTTCAATTTTTTCCTCTTTCGCTATCCCATAGATATAGCCTTTGAATCAACAGAGAACCTTCTATTTTGTATTTGTGGAAATCCATTGGAAAATCAGAACCATACTTGTCAGATGAAGTGGTTGTTGCTATCTGCTCCAATAACAAATCATTGGTTTAAGTTTAACTAAATAGCAAAATAAAATAGATAGACTTTTCTCTTCATCCCTGCAAAGTCTGAAAAATTATATAAACGATTATAGAAAATAAATAGAATAATAAGTACTTATAGGTCGCGATAGTGAGAGGAACAATTTCGCAACATTAAAAACTTCGAGAAATGTACGACAAAAATTCAAATGTTGTGATGCATAAATATTAGTTTAATATATTGAGAAAATAATAGGTTTTAAAAATAAAACAATTAGAAGCAATAATCTTAGGTAAAGAAAAGAAGATAACGAACTTAACAAATTGAATTATATGAAATATATTACTGAATAAATTTAGGAAGCGAAGTGATAGAAAATTATCAAAATATATACCTATAAATAGATAAATAAAAATAATCGTAAGTCCTTTAGTTTGAGTAAATTAAATTAAAAGAATAAATCATCTGAAACATAATTTTTAAATAATATTAGGTTAAATAATGAAATTAATTTAAATTATAAATTTAGGAATTTCATATTAAAATTTAAAGTAAATATTTATCTTTAGAATAATCAAATTAACTTAGATGTAAAAATTTGTAATAAATGGTTAAAGATGTAATTTTTAAAGGTATTCCGGTATGTGTGCGAAATGTTAAAATAGGGATATTTTAAATAAAATATAATTATAATATAATATGTAGATATACATATAAATATATATATAACGAAAAAAAAAAGCCCCATCCTTTCTTTTCTTTTCTTTTCCAGCTCAATAGACTGGGCCCCCTTACCCCTCTCTCTCTTGTTATGTAACGGCAGTAACGTCAACAACAACGACAACGACAGCCACAACCCTCAATAGCAACGACAACGGTAGTGGCAACAACGACCTCGACCACAACAACAGCAGTGGCAGCAGCAGTGACGGTCCTAATAGTGGTAGCAACAGCAATCTCTATAGCAGCAGCAACGGTGGCCCCGATCGCAACAACGGCGGTGGCATCAACGGTTGGATAACGAACAACGGCTTGGCATCGTGTCCGTTCGGTCTCCTTTCCCAACGACGGCATAAGCAACAATAATGGCAGTGACAAGGATGATAACAGTAGTATCCAGTCGAAGGACAACAATGATGACTCCAACGACGACCCTGATGACAACAAAGAACAGTAGTAGCGGCCCAACAACCGCAGCAACGATGACAGTGGATCAGCAACTGCGATGACGACAGCAACCCTAGCGGCAACAGCGATAGTGACAACTTCGGCCGTAGCAACAGTAACAGCCCTCGACAGTAGCAGTGACGATAGTGATGAACAGTAGTGGTGATCCCAACTCTGGCGGCAGTAATGAACATAATGACAACAGCAACGACGCAATGACATACAACGACCATGATGGTGATGAAGATGATCACGACAACAGCGGCTCCACAACGACCAACAATAACTTCGGCGGCAGCAACAGCCATGACAATCGCCACAGCAGTGGTAGCATAGTGACGACGATGACAATGGTGGTAGTAGCTTCCAAGTCGTATCCGTCTTGTCTTCTTCTTGATGGTGGAGGCGAGAGCGGCAGCAATGTGTGGAGGATGAAAAGAAAATGGGGAAGGAAGAGAAGGAGCTGGGTGTGTATGAGGTGAGTGTGTAGTGTGTGTATGTACATATGTGTGATTCAAGGTGTGTGAAGTGTGTAAGGATGCGTATGTATGTGTGATGTACGAGAGTGTATGTGTGTGGAGGAAGGTGCGTATGTGTGTGCGGGAATGAAGATGTATGTATGCGTATGTTATTTAATCTAGATTAATCCTTTTGTGAAAATCGTCACAAATAAAACCCTAGATTGTTCATGTTTGATCATTAAGAATTAATCAATAGTTATGCGGAAGCATACCTGAATCCATTGCGATCAACGATTTTTAGAATTGTGAGGTTGGCCTTCCAGATCAATACGTTTTCTTTGAGAGATCCCTTTAGTTTTCCCTCTATAGTCTATCTGATGATGGGATTCAAAGAGAAAAGAAAAGAACGTATGACCTGGGGACCATAACCACTATTTATATAGATAACTTTATGTTATCTTTTGGTATTTCTATTTTAGCCCATCATCAAAATAGAAATTACCCATAAGGTTTCTACACATAAAAGGGCCATACCCTATTAGATACATTAAAACTCAAATATCCAAATCTTATCGATCACCTTTAATTGAGCTTAACTTAATATGACAGCCCGTAACATATAATCATTTCACATATAAGGCCAACGTTTGATTAAGGATCCAACAATCTCCCACTTGGACTATATGTGTAACTTTACAATTATGTTTTGCAAAACCATATGAGCTCAAATTTGCTGTCATGAACAAAATGTATCTATAACCAATCTGGTCCATCAGTCATATCAACACGGGATCAAAGTGGTATTCATTACATTTATCGTAACTCTACCCATCAATGGTCACAATGCCGATATAATTGAATGACATGGATCATGATATGGATGTGTAGCAAGAAACTTCCATGCAATGTGATCTTAACATGTCCATTTTCTACTGGTCCACCATAAACCTTAGTGAGATCAAACCATAAACCAAAAACAGAGTGTAGGCAAACAAGATATTTTATTTCTGCAGAAAATATCCTCAAAACATAATAAACCAAAACAACTTATTAAAGTTTGTCTATGACATAAATGAATTCAAAGTAACAAACTCCCACTAAAACTTAATGTCACTTAAGGTCATGATACCCATATGAGTAGTGTGCTCATGAAACACCTTGGGTTGCACTCCTTTAGTGAGCGGATCCGCGATCATAGAGTTTGTTCTTATATGCTCTATAGACAACTGTCCACTCTGAACTCTTTCTTTTACAACTAGGAACTTGATGTCTATATGCTTTGACTTCGTCGAGTTCCTATTGTTGTTAGAATATAGAACGACTGACTTATTGTCACAAAATAATTTAAGTGGCCTATTAATAGTATCCACAATGCACAGCCGTGTGACAAAATTCTGTAACCATATTCCATGATTGGGTGCCTCATAACATCCTACAAACTCTACTTCCATAGTAGAAGAAGCAACAAGGGATTATTTTATGCTCTTCCAAGAGATGGCTCCCTCAACCAACAAATAGATGTAGCCTGATGTAGACTTAATACTATCTTGGCATCCAGCAAAATCGGAATCAGTATACCCAACGATCTCGATTTGATCTGACTTCCGATAGGTGAGCATGTAATCTTTTGTTCTCTGTAAGTATCGTAAGACCCGTTTAGCTGCTTTCCAATGGTTTAATCCTGGATTACTTAAGTATCTGCTTAACATTCCTGTAATGTACGCAATATCTAGACACGTACAAACCTAAGCATACATTAGACTCCCTACTACTGATGCATAAGGAATCTTTTGCATTTCCTTTTCCTCAAAATCATTCTTAGGGCACTGACTAAGACTAAATTTGTCTCCTTTAGCTACAGTGGTATCACTTGGTTTGCTATTTTGCATGCTATACCTTTTGAGTACCTTTTCGATATAGCTCTTTTGTGATAATCCAAGAGTACCTCGAGAGCAATCTCGATGTATTTGTATTCTTAACACAAAAGAGGTGTCACCAAGATCTTTCATCTCAAAATTATTAGCTAGAAATCTCTTAGTTTTGTGCAATAAGCCTATATCGTTGCTGGCAAGCAATATATCATCAACATATAAAACCATGAAAATATGCTTGTTCCTATAGAACTTATGGTATATACAATCATTGACCAAATTCATCTCAAAACCAAGCGAAGTGATCACTTGATGAAATTTGAAATACCATTGTCGAGATGCTTGCTTAAGTCCATAGATGGATTTCTTAAGTTTACAAACCATATTTTTTGGATCTCTCGATACAAAATTTTCTGATTGTACAATATAGATCGTCTCATCAATGTCACCATTGAGGAAGGCGGTCTTGACATCCATCTGATGTAACTCAAGATTGAATTGTGCCACTAATGCCATTATAATCCTAAAAGAGTCTTTCGAAGAAATCAGTGAGAAAGTCCCTTTATAGTCGATGCCTTCTTTTTGTGTAAAGCCCTTTGCAACAAGACGAGCCTTATACCTCTCTACATTGCCTTTTGAATCCCTCTTGGTCTTAAATATCCATTTGCAACCAATGGGCTTCGTACCTTCTAGCAATGGGATAAGATCCCAAACATCATTGTCTTTCATAGACTTTATCTCTTCATTCATGGCATCAATCCACTTATGAGATTTAGAACTTTCAATGGCTTGACGAAAGTTGATTGGATCATCTTCCATCATTCCAATGTCAACCTCATGTTCTTGAAGAAATACGATGTAGTCATCTGGCAACGCACTTCTTTTTTGTCTAGTGGATCTCCTCAAAGGCATAGGTCCTTGAGGTGGTAGAGTTTGTTCTTCTGGAACAGTATCTTGAATGGGATCTGTAATATTGTCTTGTTCTATTGTGTCTTGAAGAAGATCAGGAATAGAATCTTGACCAAATTCAATAACATATGTGGGAATATCAACATATTCCTCTTAAAAGATAACGTCTCTAACCGTATCTCCCCCGACAAACTCGACATCCTCAAAGAACCGAGCATTTCCCGACTTAAATATTGATTTAGTTGTGGGATCATAGAACTTGTAACCCCTTGATCTTTCAGAGTACCCAACAAAATAGCAACTTACTATTCTTGAGTCCAGTTTCTTTTCATTGGGCTTATAAGGCCGTGCCTCAGCTAGACATCCCCACACATGTAAATGTTTTAGACTAGGCTTTTTTCCAGTTCAAAGTTCATAAGGGGTTTTGTTAGTTACTTTAGTTGGAACCCTGTTAAGGATATATGTTGCAGTCTTAAGTGCTTATCCCTAGAGTGATTCTGGTAAGGTGGAGTGATAAATCATACTCCTTATCATGTCCTTAAGCGTCCTATTTCATCTTTCAGCAACACCATTCATAGTGGGTGAACCGGGCATAGTATACTATGGGACAATACTGCATTCCTCTAGGAATTTAGCAAAAGGTCTTGGACATTGTTCACTTGAACCATCATATCTACCGTAGTATTCGCCACCACGATCAGATCTAATGCTTTTAATCCTTTTGTTGAGTTGGTTCTCAACTTTAGCCTTATAATTTTTAAACATATCCAAGGATTGTGACTTTTCATGAATGAGATAAAGATAGCCATATCGTGAGAAATCGTCTATGAACGTTATAAAATATTGTTGACCATTCCAAGCAACTATAGGGAATGGCCCACAAATATCTGTATGTATAAGTTCTAAGACGTCTAAGGTCCTATTGGCTTCAAATCTCCTTTTATTGGTTTGTTTCCCCTTTATACAGTTAATATAATCATCAAAATCTGTAAAATCTAGGGGGTTTAGAATTTCCTCTGACACAAGTCTCTCCATTCTCCATTTGGAGATATGACCTAATCTTTTGTGCCATAATGTAGCTAAATTTTCATTAGTCAATTTTTTCTTTATACCTCGTGTACTTACTTGCAGGGATTCATTAAATGAAGTAATAATATCAAATCAAGTAAAGATTATCATAAATAGATAGAGAACCGGATCCAACTAATTTTGAATCATGAAACAAACTAAATTTCTTATTCCCAAACGAACAAGAATAACCAAATTTGTCCAAAGCAGAAACAAAAATCAAATTCTGTATAAATGACGGTACACTGAATGTTTCATTAAGATCCAAATAAAATCCAGTCTTTAATAATAATCTAAACTTCCCAATTGCTTCAACTTGAACTGTCTTGCCGTTACCCACATAGATGTATCTTTCACCATCACTTGGTTTTTAGCAATGGAGGCAACCCTGCATAGACACACTGATGTGAGTTGTTGCACCAGAATCTATCCACCAAGTGTCTATGGGTACCAAAGTTAAATTAACCTTAGAACAAACCAAATTGAGAAGTATACCTTTCTTTACACGCCAAGCATGATAATTGGTGCACTGCTTCTTATAATGCCCTATAGCTCCACATAAGTGACAACCATTACCATTTGATGCATCCGACTTCTTTGGTTGTGTCTTCTAAGGTACCATATTTGCAGCTTCTTTATCCTTTTTCCTTTTATTATCCTTATTCCTATTCTCAGGGGTTAAGGCTAGGTGAGCACTCTCAATCTTATCTTGCTTTAGCCTTTCCTCTTCTTGAACACAGTGTGGGATGAGCTCATTCAGAGACCAAGTCTCTTTCTGACAATTATAGCTTACTTTAAACTAGCTAAACTGTGTTGGAAGAGAAATCAAAACCAAATGCACTAGTAAGTCCTCTGTGAGGTCTAGCTTGAGTGCTCTTAGCTTGGAAGCAAGATGAGACATCTCCATGATGTAATCCCTAATATTACCCTTGCCTTTGTACTTCATTAAGATTAGGTTTGTCAGGAGTGTACTTATTTCTGCCTTTTCATTCTTAGCAAACCTTTTCTTAATTTCATCAAGGAACTCCTTAGCCTTAGTTATCTTATTAGATATTGTACCTCTAAATGCTTCTGGAATGGCCTTCTTCATGATCATCATACACATGCGGTTTGATTTCTCCCACTTTTCCATCTCCCTCTTGTCATCAGAGGTACTCTTATTAGTAAGAGGTAAAGGAGAATCAATCCTTAACGCAAGGTCGAGATCCATAACCCCAAGTACTATTAATAGATTATCTTTCCACGACTTGAAGTTAGTGCCATTTAGCATAGGAATGGAATTGATGTTGGCAGTAATATTAGTAGGATTATTCATAGCTGAATAAGAACAACAAACAAATAAACAAGCTTACATAAGCCTTACAACAAAATAATAATAATAAATTCAAATAAAGGTAAACCCCATCTCAAAATACCGGGTAGCCCATTAATATTTTATCTTTGGACAAAACATTAACTACTAAGTGGTATCTTGGCATTGTAATCAAACATTGACAATAAGAACACATCAAACAATAAAGCTTCCTTTGGGCCGATTTATTGTTTATATGTAAAACTAAATAATCATCACGAGTTTATTACCACATGTGAACTTGCAATTTTGTTAAACATTAACCTTCCTTTAGGCCGATAAAAAATTTACAGAAGTTGTAAACACACAACCTTTTATATTTTGAAATAAATTAATTTCTGCAAGAGGGACCACTTTGGCAGTATGTTGCTTCAATTAATTCATCTCAAAATACATATAAACATACCAATATTCAAATTTAAAATTATATCAAACTTTGGGTCAATGGCAACTCTAATTTTAGCTAAAACTTATTGGGTCTAAGCACCCATATTCAAATATGACTCAATAACTCAAACATTAAAATTAGAGCTCAAAAGAAAAATTGGCGTACATAAATACCAATCTATAAGTGATTATAAATATATATTTGATTTCATCGCAATCAGAGACAAGTGGATATAGAATTAAAAATCTAATTAAGAAAATCCAACATATATGTTTTGCAGGCAATCAATAAAAAAAAAAAAACGGATTCTTGAACACCCCTTTCACACCTAAAACGTATTCTCCTTAAGTCCTGGGCAACCTTTATTCCACAACAATTTCTTGCACTAAGAGTGCAATTGCCGACATAAGAATTCCATGTGTAACAGAATTCGGGGAAGCCGTGGAGGAGAATACGGTGTCGGGACCGGTGCCGGAAAAATTCTATGGTGTCAGGATCGGTGCTGGAAGAAGCAACGTGGATTTGATGCCGTTTGTGTGGACTGAGATTTTGACGCGGCCATTGATGGTGTAACTAACTACAGACCTCGATGAAATTGCGTGGCAGAAAGATGAAATCGTGAAGAAGCAAACTACTAGTAGAAGAAGATCCAGATGGGATTTCATGATTAGAACCGATTTGAGATTTGATTATTATGAGAAAAAGAGAAGAACGTTTACATATTTTAATGTTTGTCTAAACCCTAATCTCCAGAATTAGGGATAATAACACCTTATAAAAAAAATTACAAAAGTAATTCCTAATGATTAAATATGTATGCTCTGATACTAATTGTTTAATCTAGATTAACCCTTTTGTGAAAATCGTCACAAATAAAACCCTAGATCATTCATGTTTGATCATTAAGAATTAATCAATAGATATACGGAAGCGTACCTGAATCCATTGCGATCAACGATTCTTAAAATTGTACGGCTGGCCTTCCGGATCAATACGTTTTCTTTGAGAGATCCCTTTAATTTTCCCTCTATAGTCTATCTGATGATGGGATTCAAAGAGACAAGAAAAGAACGTATGACTTGGGGACCATAACCACTATTTATATAGATAACTTTATGTTATCTTTTGGTATTTCTATTTTAGCCCATCATAAAAATAGAAATTACCCATAAGGTCTCTATACATAAAAGGGCCATACCCTATTAGATACATTAAAAATCAAATATCCAAATCTTATGATCACTTTTAATTGAGCTTAACTTAATATGATGGCCTATAACACATAATCATTTCACATATAAGGCCAACGTTGGATTAAGGATCCAACATATGTATGTAAGGATGTGTGTGATGTATGTGGGAAAGTGTGTATGTATGTGAATGATGGAGTATGGTGTGTGTGTAGGAATGTGTGTGTATGCGTGTGGGTAAATGAGAAGGTGATGTAGTGTATGTGGAATGTAGGTGTGAATGAAGTGTGTATATGTGTATGTGTGGTTGAGGGTGTATGATGTGTATGTAAGGATGTGTGTGTGTGTTCGTGATGATGTATGGTGTGTAAAGGTGCATGTATGTGTGGAGGAGGAGCCGAGTGTATAATGCTTGTAAGAATGCGCGTAGGTGCATGAAGTGATGTAGGGTGGTATGTGTATGTGGGTGTGTGGTATGTGTGTGTATAAGGGTGTGATGTATGCAAGGTGTATGGGTATGGGATGATATGTGGTGTGTGCGAGAAGGGTGTATGCATATGGATGGTGTGGGATGTGCGGAGTGTGTGTATATGTATGAAAGGTGTGGGGTGCGTGGTACTAGTGTGTACATGGATGGTATGTGAAGTATGTAACATGTGTGTATATGTATGGAAGGCGTGTAGTGTGTGGGTATGTATAAGGAAGGAGTGGTATGTATAGGCATGTATGTATGTATGTGAAATAGTGTATGGTGTATGGGCATGTGTGGAAGTTGAGGATGATGTACGCGGGATATGTATGTATGAGTTTGAGATGATGTACAGAGTGTGAACATGAATGTGTGGGTATGGAAGGTAAATATAGCGTGTTCAAAGTATGTGGGTGTGTGTATTGGTGATGTAAGGCGTATATGGAGTATGTGAGTAGGTATACGAGATAATGTATGGTGTGGGTGTGTGAGTATGGATATGGGAAGTGTATAATGTGTGTAGAGTATGCGGGCAAATAGGTATTGGGGGTGTGAAGTGTATATGTATATGGATAAGAAAATGTTGGTGCATAGGTGATGTGTGGGAAAGGTTGGTGTATGTATGATGGAAGCATGAGTGAGGATGAAAACCAGTAGAAAGTATGAGGAACCTATAGGTGGAAATATTAACAAAGAAGAGAAGAAAGAAGATGATACAAACATTTAAGAACTGCCAAATCCTGCGGGTTATTCTACAAGTAGTTTGTTGGAAGATATTAAAGACAATTAGATAAATGAAAGGTTTAAAGATGCTTCATGGACGAGAGAAGCGCCTATGATGGTGTAACTGGTGAAGGGAATGATTCAAGCAATATTCAAGATAATGGCCTGGGAGATATTTGGAATGAGATGGATTTCATAATAGAATGTTCAAAGGATGTCGAGGAAGAGTTAGATGTGACATGGAGAGGACCACTCATGGTAAAAACATGTGAATTTCAATCTGAAAAGTGTTGTCAAAAACCCTAAATAACAAGTATTTATACCTATTCTAAATAAGGAAAATTTAATAATACAAAATGATGCTTAAATAGGTCCTCTTAGTGCATTTAGCAACCGGTTCATCTACGTGAATTGTAGGTGATGTATGGCCGGTTTCTCCATGTGAAAAGCAAGAAATGTAAGGCCGGTTTCTCTTGCTTTTGTAGGTCCAAGAATAGCTTAAACACCAAGCATTAGTGTGTTGGTTTGCCATCTTGTAATACTGACAAATGTACCTGATGAAATATAAAACAATTATATAATATAAATGAAGACACTAAATGAATGTCTTCAAGATCTAATTGTTTAAAGATGGATTCTCAATGCTAGGTTCTGTAGTCCTCTAGCTCTTTGCTCGGTTAATGGATTCTGTGGTTGCAATGGTTTGGTTCCCATCATTTCCTCGGGCTTGTGGAAGATTTGCCCTCAAATCTAATAGGTCTTTTCCTAGACTGAAAACTTTAGTTTGCATGTGTTTATCACCCTGAAGTCTTTGTTGCCTACTAGTTTTGTTTATTTGTTCTTGGAACTCATGTACCTTATGTTCATCATCGTGTTTTTCCCCTATGTTGATTGGAACTTTAACCCTCTGAGTGACATACAAACTATCTTGTACACTTAACTAATGCAATTTATAGGGATGAAGATGTGGACTAGTGATTAGTTGCAGTCTATTTACTATTACGGCAGCTATTACATTTATGCAACTACCACCATCAATAAAAAGAGCACACAGATTACCTTAAACCTGATAGGGGGTATGGAATAGGTTTTCCCTCTATATGTTCCTAACATCTGGAGATGTAGTCATTACTCTATGCAACACGTTAATAGATAGATATTTATCATTTCCCTTATCTTCACGTGCCTCAGCAACAGGATTATCATAATACTCCTATATTACTATTAACAAATCATTAGGCTCAAGTATCTCTTCCTTTCCCTCTGTATTTTCCACCTCTATAGTGGTCATCACCCTTTTATTGGGACACTGAGTAGCTATATGTCCAAAGCCCATGCATTTGAAACATTTAATTTGACGCATCTTTCCACTTGTTGACCCTAGCACTATTTGTTAGATATCACCCCTAACAAACTCTTTTCCCTTTTAAGAAATTTCCCTCTCCTTATCAATAATAGTTGTATTTATGTCTACAGTCTTATCAATTCCCCCTATTTCCTTTTGTTCAACTTGCTGACTATCTGATCCATGAGGTTTTGTAGAAGTTCCATACTTATTGTTCGCTGCTCGAAATGGGTTGGATTGCTTATATCTCTCCACTTTTAGAGCTAGCCGAATGGCCTCATCAAAGGTGTCATACCTCTAGAGCTCCATAATGTGGGCAATTTCATACTTTAACCCTAACACAAGTCATGCTAGGATCTATTCAAGAGGTTCGATCGACCCATATCTGATTATCAAAGTCTCAAACTCCTGTACATACTTGTCAACTATTTTGCCTCCCTACCTCAATGTTTGGAGACGCATAAACAACTCCTGCCTATAGCGCTCTGGTATAAACCTCCTATTCATAACTCGTTTCATTTCCTACCAAGTAAATATCTCGGCCTCACCATCTCTTCGCCTACTAGCTATAAGATTCTTCCACCATAAGGCAGCATAACTAGTAAACTTTACAACTGCAAGACGGGCTCGAGTGTGATTGTTAATCTCATAACATTCAAATGGGCCCTCTACCCTATCTTCCTAATCCAAGTAGTCTTACGCAGAACCCCTTCCAGCAAATGAAGGCATCTGCAATTTTACATATTCTAAGCCCCGAGGCGGTCTGAACTCACGGTTTAGGTAAGACTCAATTTCAAAATTATTACCCCTTTCCTCTTTAAAAGCGTGATAATCTCCTTCTATCCTCCTACCTCTATTACCTTTAATAGCTCCTTCCTTGCAAACATTTTGATGGGCTACTCGAGGTGAGGGTGCTTGTGGATTTGCCATTGGTGGTTGTAGCATTGTCATTTGATTTACCCGTGTTGCTAATGTGGCAACAATAGTGGTGAGATCCTGCAATTGTTCCTCTAGTGTTCTCCCACCTGCAGCACGACGACCCTGACCTCCTTCAACCTGATTGTTGGCCTCATTTCTAATCTCACCATTCACACTATTATTTGACATGGTTTCGTTCTTCTTCTTCTTCTTCTTTTTTTTTTTTTTCTATACTCACAATCACTCCTACACAACAACAACACACTCTACGGTTTAATACACACAACAACACAACATACCAACACGGCGACACTAACACACTTTCATAGTACTCACAACATACAACAACACAACACCATCACGTCACCACTTACAATATAACAACACCTCTACGGTTCCAAACACACACACATACCCATGGTATGCACAACCCTACACCAACACCTGCATGGTATACATAAACACCTTCAAAGCTCAACACACTTCAAGACACAATACACACTCCACCAAGACTCACACACCTTACGACACACTTCTACAATCATGGCACACTTCCACAATCACAACACAAAATGATTCCAAGCTTTAGTCAAAGTGCATTCAAAGGCAATTAATGCATAATTACTATACAAGGCAATTATGGAATCAATTTGAAAAGGCTTCCCTATTCTTCCAAGTGATGGCCTCACGGCAAGATGAATAGCACAATGGAAAAATCTGAATTTCACACTTCTAATTTTGCAACCAACAAGGGATAACACGACAAAATCAACACAATTACACTTTTAATGGAATCTATTATAATGATTCCTCAAAATCAACTACAGCAAGGAACCCTAAATCAATCCATCCGTTGAATTCAACTACAACAACAATTTTAATATGGTACAATTCAACATAAGAACTTCAATTCCACTTCACACAACTTCAGTTGTGAAATGGAATAACAAGAACCCTAAATCCCCAATTTGTAATTCACAAATCCCCTTCTCTAAACACACCTTTGATACCAAATTATGATGTGCTTCAGTGGCAATTAAAGTATAAATCAAAGATGGAAGAAACAATATAGCCAATTCTAATCAATGGCATGAACCCTAGCTAGCAAAATGACCCATAAATTGCGTGAAAATGGAGGAGAAAATGTTGATCCAATTACTAACCAAATATTACACACTAGTAGAAATTGGAAAGGGCTTGAGAATTATTGATATCACACACAATAATCCTAAGCAAACTCGCTACAATCCCTAGGGTAGAAATTGATAAGAATTAGACATGAAATGGAGAGGACCACACATGACAAAAACATGTGAATTTCAATATGAAAAGTGTTGTCAAAAAACCCTAAATAACAATTATTTATACCTATTCTAAATGAGGAAAATTCAACAATACAAAATGATGCTTAAACCAATCCTCTTGGAGCATTTAGCAACTGGTTCATCCACATAAATTGTAAGTGATGTATGACCGGTTTCTCCATGTGAAATGCAAGTAATGTAAGGCTGGTTTCTCTTGCTTTTGTAGGTCAAAGAATAGCTCTGACACCAAGCATTAGTGTGTTGGTTCGTCATCCTGTAATACCGACAAATGTACCTAATGAAATGTAAAACAATTATACAATGTAAATGAAGACACTAAATGAATGTCTTCGGGATCTAATTATTCAAAGATGAATTCTCAATGCTAGGTTCTGTAGTCCTCTAGCTCTTTGCTAAGAGCAAATAATTTGAATCATGTATAGGTTTGCAAAACTTGTAAAGCTAGAAAAGTATAAGACAAACAAAGTATTATGATTTAGGTATATGTATACTATGTTTGTTGGTCGTGCTTGATAAATTAGATTTTAGTGTGTGTGTTTAATAATATTATAAATGAACCTAATTATGTGTGCATGTGATTGTGAATTGTTGGGTCCAAGAAATCGAGTGTGGGTCAGTGTTCTTAGGGTGGCACCCTAATGATCGATACTGAAATGATTTGGGTCTTATGTGGAAGGTTATATGATATGAATCAAAATCCTACAAGACCTATCATTAGGACAAGAGCCAAAAGATTTCAAAAATTGGCGATGAGGGTCCTCTTTGAACAAACTGACCCCGGAAATATTTGTATACTAACCACTTTTCTATTACTTATGTGTTGTGTATTCCGGTAGGCATACTTGTCGGGTTTTATAGGGCGATGGACAAACTCACTAAGAGTCAGCTTATGGGTTATTAATGGATCGACCTAAATTGAAGATGAATTGGACCAACAAATTTACTTGCTTGACTTGAAGAACCGACTCTTTGAAGACCATTTTTGTACTTGTAATTTTATTATTGAACTGGTTACTTTGTAATCATTTTGGGACATTTTTATTTGCTTGTAATTGTTGAATTAGGACTGGCCACATTAGTAGCATAGATGTAATTTTTTGGGCATTTCAACCTTAATTGGAGCAAGTATAAATACTTGCTAACTAGGGTTTTTGAGGGAGTTTTTCTAGAACCCTATTTTTAAGAATTGAACCATAAGGGTTACCTCCTTTTTACATACTCTTATCATTTCTTGGGTGAAGTGTGACAAGTGGGATTTGATTCTTGTTGTGCGTAACATCAACAAAATCAAATCCATCCTAATTCCCTACTAGTGAATCATATCTGGTGAGGAATTAGTTTATCTTTTTAGTGTAACATTTAGGCAATTTTTAGGGTTTGATTTCATATCCTTTTGATTGTGTTTAGTGTAATCCATTTTGGAAATTGCAAATTGTAATTCTCATTGTTACTTACGTGATTATCATTTGATATTTAGGGCTTTTGGAGTTTGTTGAATTTACGCCATTTTTGGGAGATTTGTTTAATTGATCTTTCAATTAATTTCATGAGATTGAATTTGATCTATTAAGCACATCATTATATGTGGAAAGTTGTGATGTAGAAGGTTGTGACATGTATTGTGAAAGGTTAAAGTGTATGGACTTATGGACAGTGGGGAGCACTCACTGTCATATATATATATTGTTATTATTATGTATGGTTGTGGAAGTTTGATGTGTGAGAACTCATGACTCATGGACAGTGGGGAGTACCTACTGTCATATATATATTATTATTATTACGTATGGTAAGAGATTCACAAACAAAGAGGAATACCTTTGTCATATATATATATATCTATATATGTATATATTGCTTGTGAATGTATTATGAAAGGATGTTTATGAATGTGATGTGTGAAGATGTTTATGATGAGATTGTGTATTGGCTAAAGATTGTGAAAGATAAATATAATTATGTATGAATATTAGGATGCATCTTGCATATGTTATTGTTTTTGGCATGACATGCGTGTGTGTGTAGGTATGCATTGTATTGGGCGTTAGCTTACCCTTTGTGGGATTTTTTTTTTTTTTAGTTGCAGATACTACAAGGGAGATTGTTGGGTATGTGGAAACTTTAGTAGAAGCGAATCGGGATACAGAGGAAAATGTGGAGTACGTATATTATGACAAGTAGGATCTTGATGAAGAGAAAGGAGAATATGGAAGAATTTGTAATTGTGATTTAGATTATCATGTTATTTAAATTGTTGCAGGCTTCCGCTATGTTTAAATTGAGGAAATTGAACATGGATTATGTTTAGGAGGATATATATTTCTTTCAAAAATTATGGTATTGTTGGAGTTTATGAATGCTTTCGCTATAGTAATTTAAGAGGTTTATTTATTATCTTGAATAATTGAAAGATAATGTTTAGATGATTGTAGCAATTGAGCCTTTGCGTGTCTTCTAATATTGAGGACATATGGTGGGCCATAGCGTATCAGGGTTTTGGGGCGTTACAATGTATCTAATTTAAATTTTATTAATAGTCACAAATTATTTTACTAATGAGGTTGGATTTTAAATATGGCATGCTCTATAATTGAGTTTGTATACAAAAGCAAAGCTTGAAATTGCTTGCATATATGTACATACATACATACATGCACATCATGCTTTGTCTTTTTTTTCTTTTTTTGTATGCAGGAAATTAAAGTGTAGAAGGAATCAAAAGTTAAGAATGTTAAATATTAGAAAAACTCATATTTATTTTTGTGGCCCATATTTCTAAATGTATTTAGAAGTTAAAGACTCAAACATGGACACTTTCATAAATGAGGGGTTGAAGGGGTCTAACCCATTCATTAATTACATGAAGTTTTATTTATATAAACTCATTTATAATTGTGTTATATTGTATTTAAGTTAGCAAGTCAAGTGCACATTGCTAGCCATAGGTCTAAAATGGCCTAAATTATGTATGTCTTTTTTATGTGTGATTTTTTTGATAATTTGATAAACTTACAATATTTTTCACTCACTTCTCTCTAATTTCAAAGAAAAAAAAACATGGCATGAGATGTGGAAATACTTCCATTCACTTCAAATTGCATTCCTTCCACTTCCACTTCCACTTCCACTTTTCTATTTAACTTACCAAACATAAAATTTCTACGCAATCAACAAAAGTTGTATCCTTATCTACCATTTAAAAACAATGTTAGGATTATGAATACGCTTATCTTGCCTTAATTAATCAATATCGAACTAATGGTAATGCTTTTGTCCTCTTAATCATATGCTCTTATCTTGAGAGGCCTTTAATTGGTGAAAGTTTAAAAAATGGACCCACTCTTACTTCCCATGTAACAAAATGTCCAAAGGATATTTTCTAAATGGGAAAAATGCAGAGGAAAGGCTCATATTTATGCTTTTTTTCTTTCAACTAATGGGCTTGAATTTTTCAATCATGTATTTAAGGACTTGTATTTATAAGATACTCTTATTTTAGGACTTCCATCGATCTCTCATTAATAGGATTTGACATGGTATAGACAAAGTTCTTGGAATGAGTGTAACTTATAAAGATAGTTGCTTAAAAGCATGGTTGAGAAATTTAGGCCTTTTTTTTTTTTTTTGCAAATTACATAATATGGGATCTTCCCTGCATGTTTTTAATAAACCATAATTAAATAATAATAATCAAACTATATTTATAATAACTAATGAATATACATTATGATGTGCTTCAATAGCAATTACAATATAAATCAAAGATCGAAGAAACAATGTATCTGATTCCAATCAATGGCATGACCCTAGCTAGCAAAATGACCTAAAAATTGCGTGAAAATGGAGGAGAAAATGTTGATCCAATTACTTACTAGATGTTACACACTAATAGCAATTGGAAGGGGCTTGAGAATTATTGATATTACACACAATAATCCTAAGCAAACTCACCACAATCCTTAGGGTAGAAATTAGTAAGAGTTAGATGTGAAATGGAGAGGACCACTCACAGCAAAAACATGTGAATTTCAATTTGAGAAGTGTTGTCAAAAAACCCTAAATAACAAGTATTTATACCTATTCTAAATAAGGAAAATTTAACAATAGAAAATGATGCTTAAACCGGTCCTCTTAGAGCATTTAACAACCGGTTCATCTACGTGAATTGTAAGTGATGTATAGCCGGTTTCTCCATGTGAAAGCAAGAAATGTAAGGCTGGTTTCTCTTACTTTTATAGGTCCAAGAATAGCTCAAACACCGAGCATTAGTGTGTTGGTTCGCCATCTTGTAATACTGATAAATGTACTTGATGAAATGCAAAACAATTATACAATGTAAATGAAGACACTGAATGAATGTCTTCGGGATCTAATTGTTTAAAGATGGATTCTCAATGCTAGGTTCTGTAGTCCTTTAGCTCTTTGCTTGGTTAATGGATTCTGTGGTTGTAATGGTTTGATTCCCATCATTTCCTCGGGCATGTGGAAGATTTGCCCTCAAATCTAATAGGTCTTTTCCTGGACTAAAAACTTTAGTTTGCATGTGCTTATCGCCTTGAAGTCTTTGTTGCCCAGTAGTTTTGTTTATCTATTCTTAGAACTCATGTACCTCATGTTCATCATGTATTTTTCCCCTATGGTGATTGAAACTTTAGCCCTTTGAGTGACATATAAACTGTCTTATACACTCAACTAATGCAATTTACTATTGCAGCAGATATTACATTTATGCAACTACTACCATCAATAAAAAGAGCACACAGATTACCTTAAACCCGACAGGGGGTATAGAATAGGTTTTCCCTCTATACATTCTTGACATTTAGAGATGTAGTCATTACCCTGTGTAACACGTTAATAGATAGATATTTATCATTTCCCTTGTCTTCACGTGCCTTAGCATCAAGATCATCATAATATTCCTATATTACTATTGAAAAATCATTAAGCTCAAGTATCTCTTCCTTTCCCTCTGTATTTTCCACCTCCATAGCGATCATCACCCTTTTATTGGGACACTGAATAACCATATGCCCAAAGTCCATGCATTTGAAACATTTGATTTCACGCATCTTTCCACTTGTTGACCCTGGCACTATTTGTCAGATATCACCCCCAACAACCTCTTTCCCCTTTTTAGAAATTTCCCTCTCCTTATCAATAATAGTTGTATTTGTGTCCACAGTCTTATCAATTCCCCCTATTTCCTTTTGTTCAACTTGTTGACTATCTAATCCATGAGGTTTTGTAGAAGTTCCATACCTATTGCTCGCTGCTCAAAATGGGTTGGATCGCCTATGTCTCTCCACTTTTAGAGCTAGCCGAATGGCCTCATCAAAGGTGTCATACCTTTGGAGCTCCATAATGTAGGTAATTTCATACTTTAACCCTGACACAAATCGTGCTAGGATCTATTCAAGAGGTTCAATCGACCCATATTTGATCATTAGTGTCTCAAACTCCTATACATACTCGTTAACTATGTTGCTTCCCTGCCTCAATGTTTGGAGATGCATAAACAACTCCTGCTTATAGTTCCTTAGTATAAACCTCCTCCTCGTAACTCGTTTCATTTCCTACCAAGTATGTATCTCGGCCTCACCATCTCTTCGCCTACTAGCTACAAGATTCTTCCACCATAAGGCAGCATAACCAGTAAACTTCACAGCTGCAAGATGGACTAGAGGGTGATTGTTAATCTCATAACATTCAAATGGGCCCTCTACCCTATCTTCCTAATCTAAGTAGTCTTATGACGAACCCCTTCCAGTAAATGAAGGCATCTACAATTTTACATACTCTAAGCCCCAAGGCGGTCTGAACTCATGGTTTAGGTAAGGCTCATTTTCAAAATTATTACCCCTTTCCTCCTTAAAAGCATGGCAATCTCCTTCTATCCTCCTAACTCTATTACCTCTAATAGCTCATTCCTTGCAAACATTCTGATGGGCTACCCGGGGTGGGGGTGCTTGTGGATTTGCCATTGGTGGTTGTGGCATTGTCATTCGGTTTACCCGTGTTGCTAATGTGGCAACAATAGTGGTGAGATCCTGCAATTGTTTCTCTAGTGTTCTCCCACCTGCAGCACGACGACCCTGACCTCCTTCAACCTGATTGTTGGCCTCATTTCTAATCTCACCATTCACACTATTGTTTGACATGGTTTCTTTCATTCTTTTCTTTTTTTTTTTCTATACTCACAATCACTCCTACACAATAACAACACACTCTACGGTTTAATACACACAACAAAACAACATACTAACATGGCAACACTAACGCACTTTCATAGTACTCACAACACACAACAACATAACACCTTCACGTCACCACTCACAGTATAACAACACCTCCATGGTTCCAAACACACACACACACCCACGGTATACACAACCCTACACCAACACCTCCATGGTATACACAAACACCTTCAAAGCTCAACACACTTCAAGACACAATACACACTCCACCAAGACTCACACACCTTACGACACACTTCTACAATCATGGCACACTTCCACAATCACAACACAAAATGATTCCAAGCTTTAGTCAAAGTGCATTCAAAGGCAGTTAATGCATAATTACTATACAAGGCAATTATGGAATCAATTTGAAAAGGCTTCCCTATTGATACGAGATCGGTTTGCTCAGATTCCTAACTGATACGAACCACGCCAACGTGTGACGAAACCCAATACCAATACGTTCGGAATTCGCTACCTAAAATGCTAAACACACTCAAGTGGAAAACCGCGACCTGTTGTCTATAAGCAAGACAAGAACCTTGGTATAATATGAAGACGCCACAATCGGGATGAACGCCACGGAAGAAAAAATCCGATAAGTTCTAGATTAGTTCTTTAAAGAACCAAGAGAGGAATTCTCTCAAAAGTATTTTTCAATCTTTAATGTTGTATCTTCTGTATTTTAACCCTAGGAGCTTTATATTAGGGTTTACAATTCGTAAAAATAAAGCCGAAAACGACGTCATTTCAATAAGTTGCGTAAAAATAACAAAAACAAGACATGAAGGCCGGCGGCCTTGAGCCGGCGTTGGAGACATACACGGCCATGTACTTCTAGACGTATATCTTTCTGGGGATTTTCTTGACACCATACACGGCCGTGCCTTTGAACCGTGTATACGACCGTGTATGATTCTGTGTAACCTCCAGACTCTTACATGGCCATGCCTTGAAAAGACACGCCCTCATCAACCCGTATCCTTTATGACTTGTATAAGAGCAAGGGCTTTCCCATGGTTGTTCCAATCCTTTCCAACTTCATGATTGCTCCAATCCTTTCCGGCTTCATGGACATCTTTTATCAACCCATTAAGTGCTTCCTTGAATCGTTTCGCTCGATTTGTTATAATTGGTCCAGGTGGCACTTCAAGAGGATCAACATTCCATCTTCTGGCTTGGCTCCCATCATGGATCTCATCATTCCCCTCCTCTTGAAAAGGATTTGTCCTCAAATCATTGCCTGCATCAAAAGGACTCAAATCAGTAACATTAAATGTAGCACTTACTTGATAATCACCGGGTAAATCTATCTTGTATGCATTATCATTGATGCGCTCAAGGATTTGAAATGGTCCATCGCCTCTAGGAAGTAGTTTAGATCGACGCTGCACAGGAAACTGCTCTTTACGCATGTGAACCCAAACCCAATCTCCAGGTTCAAAAACAGCTTGTCGACGACCCTTGTTGGCTTGTTTCACATACTGCTCTGTTCTTCGCTCAATTTTAGCCTTGCCTTCTCATGTATTTGTTTAACAAATTCTGCTTTCTTTTTGCCATCTAGATTAACATACTTAGAAATAGGCAAAGGTGATAAATCCAAAGGAGTTAGTGGATTAAAACCATACACAATTTCAAAAGGAGTAAATTTAGTAGTAGAATGCCATTGTATGATTATAGGCAAATTTAACATGCCGCAAACAATCCTCCCAACTTTTAATGTTCTTCTTAATGACAGCCCTCAACAAAGTAGATAAAGTTCGATTTACTACCTTAGTTTGACCATCAGTCTGTGGATGACAAGTAGTAGAAAACAATAACTTAGTTCCTAACTTAGCCCACAATGTCTTCCAGAAGTAGCTTAAGAACTTAGCATCTCTATCCGATACAATTGTTCTAGGCATACCATGTAATCTCACAACTTCCCTAAAGAAAAAATTAGCAATATTGCAAGCATCATCTGTTTTGTGACAAGGAATGAAATGTGCCATTTTAGAGAATCTATCCACGACTACAAAAATAGAATCTCGACCATGTCTAGACCTGGGTAATCCTAACACAAAATCCATAGAAATATCTACCCAAGGCTCATGAGGAATGACACTAGACCCATGTAACTCATCTAACATGTCATCTAAGCGAGGAATGGGATGACGATACTTTACCGTGATGTTGTTGATGGCGCGGCAGTCAACACACATTCTCCATGACCCATCCTTCTTAGGCACCAAAATCACAGGCACTGCGCATGGACTCATGCTTTCCCTCACGTACCCCTTCTCCATTAATTCATCGGCCTGCCTTTGGAGTTCCTTTGTCTCCTCCAGATTGCTCCTATAAGCTGGCTTGTTTGGAATTGATGCTCCGGGTACAAGGTCAATTTGGTGCTCAATACCACGAATAGGTGGTAATCCCTTTGGAATCTCCTTAGGGAAGACATCTTCTAAGTCCTGCACAATAGACACAACCACACTAGGCAAAGAGTTAAATAGTTCGTTAGTATTCAGACATGTTTCCTTAAAAACCAGCAACAACATAGGTTGCTTCATCACTAACGCTCTCCTCACTACACTCGCTCTTGCCATACAACTCTCTTTTTGCAAGGCTGCACTCTCCTTTTCACTCACCACCAAAGTTGATCCCCCTTTAACTTGGTCTCTCACACTCTTTCCAACCTTCCTCTCTTTTTCCTTTTGAGTTCGACTTTTGTATTCCTTTTCTTTCTCATTGTCTTTTGCTCTCTCACTCTCCCTCTGTTTTTCACTCACCTTATGCTTTGCAAAAGACTGTTGTAGCTGCAACTGATCCTCATACACCTGCTTAGGTGTTAAAGGTTTAAGATTAAAGCTTTTCCCTTGGTGAACAAGCGTATACTTGTTAGAAAAGCCATCATGAACAACCTTCCTATCAAACTGCCTTAGCCTCCCCAACAACACATGACACGCTTGCATTGGCACTACATCGCATAACACCTCATCCTCATACCTACCAATGTGAAAAGCAATCAAGGCTTGCTTACTCACCTTAGTTTCGCCACTATCATTCAACCACTGCAATTTATATGGACTAGGGTGTTTAGTAGTCTTGAGTCCCAGCCTCTCAACAATAAAATTACTCACCACATTAGTGTAACTTCCTCCATCAATGATCACACTGCAAATATGATCACTTAGATAACATCTAGTATGAAAGATATTCTCTCTTTACACCTCCTCTTCTTCCTTCACCTGCACATTCAAAGCTCTCTTCACTACTGCCACTAACCTCCTTACTGCAGGCTCCTCATCATCACTAACATCCTCTAATGGAGGCATATCATCTTCCTCACTATTCCCCTCAGTCTCATACTCACCATCATTATGCAAAATCATAACACGCCTATTCGGACATTGACTAGCAATATGGCATTTACCTTGGCATTTAAAACATCTAATGTCACGATTTCTAGAAGTAAAAGAATCAGGGTTACCTTGGTTACTAGGAGTAGAACCCGCTTGTCTCAGCTCTCCTTTTTGGTTTGGTGGGTAAAGGCTTTTCTTCCTTCATCCATTGGTTAGTCTTCCAGGTGGATGAACCAGTACCCTGTTGAAACCGTGCATTACTACTACCTTTCGACCTGTGTTGGTTCTCAACCTTTATAGCCATATGAACCATATCCTCTAATTCTACATAATGTTGCAATTCAACAACATTTTGAATTTCTCTATTCAATCCAGCAAGAAATCTAGCCATGGTAGCCTCTCTATCCTCCTCTACATTTGCCCTGATCATCATAACTTCCATCTCCTTGAAATACTCATCCACACTTCTGCTTCCTTGACTAAGAGTTTGCAATTTGTTGTGCAATTCATGATAGTAATACGCAGGCACAAACTGCTTCTTTATCACCCTTTTCATCTCTTCCCACGACTCAATAGGTGGTTTGCCATTCCTTCTTCTATTCAACATTAGTCGATCCCACCACACTATGGCATAATCCGAAAATTCAATGGCAGCAAGTTTCACTTTCTTTCTCCCACTATAGTTATGACAATCAAATACCATCTCCACCTTCTTCTCCCATTCTAAGTACGCCTCGGGATCATTCTTCCCTTGGAAAGGAGGAATCTTCATCTTTATACTACTCAATTGATTATCCTCTCTATTCCTATCTCCTCTATCTTCCCAATCCCTAGTTTCTCTATTCCTACCACTATAACCTTTGTAACTCCCGATAGAAGGCTCATCAAAGTCATCACCCGACATTTCATCTCCACCCCTTTGTACTCTCCTAGAACGACTTTCCCTCTTACGCCCTTGGAAGACGTTTATAGATTGCTCTAGTCTTTGCTCTACTGTCTCATGAATTTGTTCAATTCCCTCCTGAAACATTCTCTTCATCTCACCCCTCAATGCCTCAATCACTAACCTAGCATCAAACCTTCCCCTCTCACTTTCAGGAGAATGTTGCCTCGACATAGTTCTTGCAGAAAAGATTAGTACTAACACAAATATATATAATTAAGCCTCACGATACACTCCCTTACGTGTTTCGCTCAAAGGATGATATTACACAGTCACTCGTGTATTCTTACAAGCAATGACGATATCAACTCACCAATTCCTCTTCTCAATTCTCTTGGAACTAACCCAAACTACACCAATTCCCTTCCGTAGAATTCAAAACAACTCTAGGGCTCGAAAATTTTCCTCTTTTTTTTTTTTGTTCAGATTTTTTTTTTGCCTTTATGTGCTGCTTTTGATCACGTTCCTTTTTGTTGTTGTTGTGATTCTTCCTTTTCTTCCTTTTCTTTTTTTAACAAAAATTGAATAGTAGGTACTACACTTTCAATAGATAATCAACACTATGAAATTGAATATGAACAATTGATACGAACGATTGGAGTTAGGGTTTTGATGTTACCTTCCTCAAACCGAACTGATGTTTAACAAACCTAAGCTCTAATACCAAACTGATACGAGATCAGTTTGCTCGGATTCCTAACTGATACGAACCACGCCAACGTGTGACGAAACCCAATACCAATACGTTCGGAATTCACTACCTAAGATGCCAAACACACTCAAGTGGAAACTGCGACCCGTTGTTTATAAGCGAGACAAGAACCTTGGTATAATATGAAGACGCCACAATCGGGATAAAAGACCGATTGATAAGTCAGGATGAACGCCACGGAAGAAAAAATTCGATAAGTTCTAGATTAGTTCTTTAAAGAACCAAGAGAGGAATTCTCTCAAAAGTGTTTTTCAAACTTTAATGTTGTATCTTCTGTATTCTAACCCTAGGAGCTTTATATTAGGGTTTACAATTCATAACAATAAAGCCCAAAACGACATCACTTCAATAAGTTGCGTAAAAATAACAAAAACAAGACGTGAAGGCCGGTGGCGTTGGAATGAAGGCCGGCGGCCTTGAGCCAGTGTTGGAGACATACACGGCTGTATACTTCTAGACGTGTATCTTTCTAGGGATTTTCTTGACACCATACACGGCTGTGCCTTTGAACCGTGCATACGACCGTGTATGATTCTGTGTAACCTCCAGACTCCTACACAGCCGTGCCTTGAAAAGACACGCCCTAATCAACCCGTATCCTTTATGACTTGTACAAGAGCAAGGGCTTTCCCATGGTTGTTCCAATCCTTTCCAATTTCATGATTGCTCTAATCCTTTCCGGCTTCATGGACATCTTTTATCAACCCGTTAAGTGCTTCCTTGAATCGTTTCGCTCGATTTGTTGTAATTGGTCCAGGTGGCACTTCAAGAGGATCCACATTCCATCTTCTGGCTTGGCTCCCATCATGGATCTCATCACCTATTCTTCCAAGTGATGGTCTCACGGCAAGATGAAAAACACAATGGAAAAATCTGAATTTCACACTTCCAATTTTGCAACCAACAATGGATAACACGACAAAATCAACACAATTACACTTCTAATGGAATCTATTATAATGATCCCTTAAAATCAACAACGGCAAGGAACCCTAAATCAATCCATCCTTTGAATTCAACCACAACAACAATTGTAATCTGGTACAATTCAACACGAGAACTTCAATTCCACTTCACACAACTTCAGTTGTGAAATGGAACAACAAGAACCCTAAATCCCCAATTTGTAATTCACAAATTCCCTTATCTAAACGCAGCTCTGATACCAAATTATGATGTGCTTCAATGGCAATTAAAATATAAATCAAAGACGGAAGAAACAATATATTCAATTCTAATTAATGGCATGAACCCTAGCTAGCAAAATGACCCTTAAATTGCGTGAAAATGGAGGAGAAAATGTTGATCCAATTACTTACCAAATATTACACACTAGTAGAAATTGGAAAGGGCTTGAGAATTATTGATATTACACACAATAATTCTAAGCAAACTCGCTACAATCCCTAGGGTAGAAATTGATAAGAGTTAGACATGAAATGGAGAGGACTACACATGGCAAAAACATGTGAATTTCAATATGAAAGGTGTTGTCAAAAAATCCTAAATAACAATTATTTATACCTATTCTAAATAAGGAAAATTCAACAATACAAAATGATGCTTAAACCAGTCCTCTTGGAGCATTTAGCAAATGGTTCATCCACATGAATTGTAAGTGATGTATGACCGGTTTCTCCATGTGAAATGCAAGTAATGTAAGGCTGGTTTCTCTTGCTTTTGTAGGTCAAAGAATAGCTCACACACCAAGCATTAGTGTGTTGGTTCGTCATCCTGTAATATCGACAAATGTACCTAATGAAATGCAAAACAATTATACAATGTAAATGAAGACACTAAACGAATGTCTTCGGGATCTAATTATTCAAAGATGAATTCGCAATGCTAGGTTCTATAGTCCTCTAGCTCTTTGCTTGGTTAATGGATTCTATGGTTGTAGTGGTTTGATTCCCATCACATTATTAAAATGTTAATTGTAATAATTTTTAAAATAAATCTATTATTTTCAATAGTGTTGCATATATTTTAAAGTACAATCCACATATAGTACTAGATAAATTAAAAAAATATATATATACAAACATTTATATATACATAATATACACATGTATATCAATTCATATCTTAAGCTAAAAACTTTATCTTTAGGTTTTAATAATTATTTTTGCAAGCAAGAATAATGAAAAAAATTGTCTTACCAATCTAACAATAGATGCATATTGTGATTGCTTTTTGTAAAAGATTCAAGTTTTCGATGAGGTCACTGTTAAATTTAAAATATGATAAAAAAAATCAAGAATAGACATGAACCCTCCTTGCGTGTGCATACATTAAATTTAGTGGTATAAAAAATTTAAAATATAACAATATTCTATGTCAAATTATGTACTTAAACAATGATTTAATAAAGAAAAAAGTGCATAAAAAATCTAAAAAATGCATAACAAAGAAGAAATATACAATTACAGTAATACATAATAAATGTATTTGTTAAAATACACAAACAATTAGCAATAATAAAAAAATGTCTAGGAAAGATCCCTAGTAATGTAGTTTTATAAAAAGGATTTAAAATTTTTTACTATACATTTAAGGGTTCATATTTATAAGTTACCCTCATTTTAATGTCTCCATTCATGCCACGTTGGACTTCATAAACAACAAATGGATAAAAACGTTGAAATGAGAATATTTTACCAACATAGACCTTCAAATTGAAAAATTAAAACCACATTTTTCCCTTTCTAAATTGCTCTATATTTTATACTCATTTAGTTTCATTATTTTCTTTTACCTTTTGGTTTTTGGAACAGAACAAATTTCTGAAAGCACTGAAAGGCTATATTTTAATCCGTTTTAAATTAATTCCCTTCAGGGGCCCTCATCTCGTACTTCCTAATGGCAAGTGGGTGTATTCTCGGTTACTTCTGCAGCACGACGTCGGCTATGCGAGACCACTGCATGCAATCCATTAACAAGCGCCAAATGCAAGTGTACACTAAAATGAAAAATAGATTCCTTGGCAGTAAATGCCACATATTACATATATCTAATATCTAATGTATAAATATCAGTAATTTTTTTTACATTTATGATAGTAAAATAAATAGTATTCAAAACAATTATTATTTATATTTTATAAAAACTATATATACTAATTTTTTACTAATATTTATACATTGTATATGTATAATACGGGATATATAATATTTAATAAATCTTCTATTAACGGATATTGATATTGAAACGATTGCATCAATAAAATTAAATTTGTAACATCACACGTAGTAGGTGCACTATATAGCAATACATAATTTTTAACTTTTTATGTAACTTAATTCTAGTCTAAATAATTACATATTTGTTAGTAATTTGCTCTCTTCCAGTTGTGCAATTTTTTATGCCTTCTATAGTAAGCAACTTGTACTTTAGAACACCGAACTGGAAACAGCAAGTTATAACCAGGGTGTTATGCACAGGGAAGAAACCGATTCGTGCCCATGCCCATGAGGTACACCTAACCGATCGAGTAACTGTGTTTGAGGGAAAACCCCCATGAGTAAAGTGGTAGAGTTATTTTGCTCGTGTACTATATATTATAATTATTTTTAAAAGAAAAATTATATATTTTGAATTATATTTTAAATTTTAGATAAAACCTTTTTCAATTATGATGTATGCTTTTATAAAGTTTTGAAGATTTTCTTTCAACTTTGATTTTTACAGTTAATTTTCAATTAAAAATAATGATAATACTGCATGGAGGTGTGCCAATGGCTGATGGGGCATCACAAGCATATGTTGCAAACATAATAGTAGTTTTTATTTGTAAGAATTATTTTGATAATTAGGTTTTAGTCTAATTTAATACTATGGACTGTTTAATAGGCTTAGGAAATTAAGCCAAATTTAGGAATGTCTTAGGGACTTCTAGCTTGATAGGTTTGGAACATGCATCCCTAAACCAATTTTCTCACTCTTGCTTATGCTCAATTGTCTCATGTACAAAAAGTAGATCCACAAAAGGTCTTTCTATGTCCATTTGAGCCTTGCTTAGTCTTAATAAGCCTTAAGAAGGCTTAAATAAGATAATGGGCATATGCTATAAAGAAATGGGTTAAGTTTTATAAAGTTAAAAAGAATAAAAAAAAAAAAAACTTGGGCCCTAGCTTGGCCTAAGTTCAAGCCCAAGCCCAAACCCCATGGATGTATAAAGAAATGGAGGCTTCAATTTTGATCATTGATCATTAGAAATCAATCCAATGATTTTGAATAATTGATATTTTGATCTGTCCATCTCAAGTTCATCTAATGGTTGAGATTAAGGGACAAATTATATATATAGAAGTTTCCACTTCCTCCTCTTGATTTTCAACATTTGAAGCGTCATTAAGTTTTGCACAAATGTTGTTACTTTGCCAAAATTGTTCTACAAATGACAAAATATCATAATTTATCAAGAACAAGTTAAGAACAATTGAAGAATTGCATATTCAATCTATTTTCACATGTGTGCTCTAAGAATTCAAGCTTGGTTGTTTCTTTTTCCACTCTCCTCTCTAACATTATCCCTCCACATGTCTTTCAATCAAAGCTTTTCTAAGATTGACCATCATGCTTACTATACGTGGTGAACTACCTACACTAACCCCCATACAATTTTACTGTAGAATAATAGTAATAATGTACAAATCCATCCTAATTCACTTCACAACCATCCAAGTCTAACTAATTTTCCATTGAATTAGAATGGAAAATTAAATAATGGTAACATTTGAGTTTCTAGGACAAGGAGCATAATACAACATAGCACAATACAAAGAAAACAAGACAATACAAGTTTGTTGTATTGTGTTTCTATGCTAAGTACAATAGAATTTTTTTTTCTAATGTTATGTGCTTTTGTTATGCACAAATGCTATATTATAATAACAAATTTAATAATTACAACATTTATATTATCATGTGTATATTTTAACAACAATTTCACACCCCCATCATTGTCTCACCATTACATCACCACCACAACTATGGCACCACCATCATTGACTCATTGATACCAGCAAAGCACCGTTATAATGCCAATAACAATAAATTGGTCTATAACAATAACAATGGTGATAATGATTTGGTGGTATGTAACAAAGGTAGTAGTGATGCTAGTGTAGTATAATGGACGTGTTTGTTTTACTATGATTATAGAGATTGTGATAGTGGTGGTGGTGAAATTATGGCTGCAATAGCAATAATGGTAGTGGTGGTAGTGTTGGTTTATGGGGTTTTTGAAGTGGTAATGGCATTAAAGGTGGTATGGCTGATACACCTAGAAGCTAAGTATCATTAGGGTATCATTAATCGATAACAAAATAGAAAAATGAATTGGGTTTTAGCTAGAAACTGTGATCTACTTGCAAGATATTATGAACTCACAAGCACGCATAACTTAGTATTGCTACTTGATGTGGTGCATAAGCAACAACACTGAGGTTACTCATTATATCCTTGCTAAAAGGATTGATAAGAGTGAAACAATTTGAGAACAAAAACTCACAAGAGGTCGAAATATTTTGAGTATTAAAGATGTGATAGATGTGACTTACATATAAAGGGACTATTTATAATAAGTCCTTAGGGTTACAAAACCAAAAGGGGAAAAATCCTTTAAATATATGAAAATAATCCTACTTAGTACAATACAAAAGGGTAAAAATGTAAAAGGGACAAAAGGAATATTCATAGGGACTTGTGCAATTGTTAAATGTTAAAGACACACAGTAATGCAATATTGGGTATATTCCCGATAGGAGAAATAGACAAAGTTGAGCAATAAAGTTTTCATCTAGATTGATGAGAATGCAACTTCAACAAACAACTCAAATGATGGCTTAACTGACATTAGTAGGGGTTGGTGGTGGCATGGTGGGTTGCTTTGAGTTGAGTTGTCCAAGCTTTGGGGCCCGTTTAATTAAGATTCCCAAGGTATGCTTGGTGGTGTCTCTTTGGCTCAAACAGAGTTGAGTGTTTGACAACAACTAGATAGGTAATGAAAGCGAAACCCATGAAGGTAGGTGGCCTCATCCTCAGCTAATTGGTTAGTGAGTATTCATCATGCTAAGTTCTAAAGCCTACATACCCTAGCTTGGGTGATAAGGTCAGTGGTCAGATTCCTATCAATAGTGATAGTGGTGCAAGCTACAAGTGGTAGTGGTGGTGTAATAGTGTTGGTAACTTAGTGCTAGTGTTATTTTAGTGCTGGTGGTAATGGTGATGGTTTTAGTGATGGTGATGCCAGTTGTAGTAGTAAAGTTGAGGTGATAGTGGTGAGTTGCTATTGCCATTGGTGGTGATTAGGTGGTATGTAATAAATTATTAGTTTAAAATTTTAGTTAAGACATTCCATATTATCAAATCTCAATATTTTTTTATACCATTAGATAAATTTTTTAAAGATTTTAGGATTTGTATACAAGGGGTTTTGCTTAGAATTAGATTTTTCTTTCATAAATTGGGGATGGTACATTAGGTTTCGTCATGTCATAAAAAGTTCTAAATAAAAAACTACTTAAATATTTAGCCTTTTGCTATTTAATTTATATTTTTTGGTATCCATATCACTCATGTGTTGCTTCTAGTTTATACTATTTAAAAGTAAGTGGTTCAGTTTACACTTGAATTTATCAAATAAATTTCTTCTTCTAAAAGAAGATAAGTTGTTGCATCAAATAGTTATGTGATGGTCTTTTTTATAATTTAAAATTTGGAAAAAAATTATAAGGTTTATTTTATTTTATTTTTTGTAATGACTTAACATGAAAAATTTCTAGAAAATGAGAATAAATATTTGACAATTACCTGTATTATTCTTTTAATTTTAAGGCACTTAGTTTTATAAGTGCATCATGTTTTAATCAGTCCTATAACAATTTCGCATATAATTATGATACAACTGCAAGACTGCCGCATCACATGGTGATATTTCTAAAGATGTTCTATCTTATGTATCACGCGTCTGTAAATTGATGTAAGTAATAACAACTTCTTGCATAGGACAGGAAAAACAAACTAGAAGTGCTCAAACAGCCATTTTTCCATTTTATTTTCTCACTTCGTTTTGCGTGTTGAAACAATTAACACTATGGACAAACTTCACTGACCATTATTGAGAATTTTTGGAATTATACCCACCTTTATCAAAATCATCAGGGGACTTTGTGTACATGTGAAACTTATTTTGAGGTATCCACGTACTTTTGAAATTTATTAATGGTATAGGTGTACAACCAAAACAATATGGATATTATGTTTAAATATTTTCATTCGTGGTCGACGGAGTCTACCTTAAATACTTCTTTCTGTGTCTTATAACATTCCCATTCAAAACATCCCAAGTTGCAGTAAATTGGAAGATAAACTAATGTGGTACGGAATAAGTTTTCTGAGTACCTAAATTCCGTTTCTATGTCAGCATATGAATTAGTACAAGAATCTAGCATCATTAGTAACGAGAAATGTTAAAAATGGTAACTGCTGTATGCTTCTTTTAGCAGGTTCACTAGTTACAATTACGCCATCCCGGCAAGGACCTTCATGATATCATCAATGGATGGCCTATGCAGAGGTTCGTCTTCAACACACGCCTTAGCTAGAACAGCGAGGCATAATGCCTCTGCAAGCGGAAAATCGTCCTTCAGATTCGGATCCATGAAGCTCCTCAACTGCTCAAGACATCTCCCTACACTACAATCCCCTCCTAAAAATACAATTGAATCTTTGAATTGTTTTCCTTCCATTTCCTCCCTCCCCGAAATCAGCTCGAGCAAGACTACCCCGAATGCAAAAATATCAACCTTCACGGAAGAGAGACCGTGGAGACAGTATTCAGGCGCAATCCACCCCATATAGGAATCGCTTTCTTTTGACAACCCAAAAGCCGGTGCTGCAGACGCGATATCTGACAGCTTTGCTCTCCAATTCGCGGTAATAAAAATGTTCCTAGAATTCACATGCTTGTGAACATGGGAAGGGAACATACAATTGTGCAAGTAGTGGAGACCTGCCACAATATCGAATGCAATCTGTGTACGCCGATGCCAGTGAAGACTACTTCCGTTACGGGATAAGCAATCTCTCAAGCAACCATTGCTAGGATGCTCAAACACAAGGAATGACCGAGGGTCGTTACCATCCTCGTGGCAAACACCAAGTAGGCCTAAAACGTTGATATGATTAATTTTGGAATGCACATCGATGACCTGGCTAGTATCACCGAATTTCATCTTCTGAATCATCACTTCAACACCATCTAGGATTCCTTTGTAAGAAATGGATCCAATCCTACAATCTTCGCTAAAATCCTGTGTTGCTTTTTTAATCTCGTCGATGGTGTACTTAAACAGACAGTATTTGATTCCAGCAAGAAGATCGGGAGGTAAACATGAAGCAGTAGAACTCCTGCCGGTTTGACCCGATATCGGAGAACCTCTGGTTGATATTATTGGAGAGCTTCTGGTGTTGAATGACAATAGCTTGTGAATTTTAAGCCTTTTCGATGCCTTTAGATGCAACCCGAATGCGACAGCCCCAAGAAGAATCAGGGAGAATACAACCACAGAACCTGCAATGTAGAGTTTTCGCATTTTGGTATCTCTACTTTTTACAGGAGTTGTGGGCTGGAATACTGGAGCAGGACGCGATGGTGGTGGTTCGGGGATAAAATGTATGACCGGTTTGGATGTTAAAGGCACTAAAACTGTAGTGTTTGGATAAATAGTTTCTCTGTAATCCAAATGGTTAGCTTCCCAAATGTCAACAACAGGAATGTCAAATTTTTCCGCTACTCTTCTTATGGTATCTCCTTCCTTTAATGGGTACGTAAGGAGGCACTTCAACTCCGTGCCATCGAGTGAAAAATTCGCGGGGCAAGCGCATTTTAGAGGCACACGGAGCTTGGAACAGACCTCAGGAGTGCTTTCCTGAGAAGGGTTTTCTTCAGCCAGAGTGGCTGATTTCAGTAAACCCTGGAAAACATCACAAGCAATTTCCGAATATGCCATGCTTTTCGAAACACTATAGTTGACGTTTCCCTGGAAGAAACCTTCCTTACAGTAACAGCTAATAGGAACAAGAATTTCTTTACCTATATGAAGAATCTCTGATGCATTTGAAACAAAATTCAATTCAAGTACTTGATTCTCATCCGCACCGAACAAGCGCGAAATACTTGCAATTGTCTGGAAAGGTGGATTGGCTCTGTATACTGAATAAGTTTGGCAAGTGCTTTGGCTGGAATTACAAGTATATCTTGAACCAGGAAGGTTTGTACTCCTGCAACAATTTGAAGGATCATAATATTGTTGACAGTAGCTCAAGCCAAAGAACAAGCAGATGAAAATCCAACCGTTAGCCATGCCCAAGGAAATCCGAGTTTTGGCTTAGTAATTATTGGAGACAGGATACCTACTCCCAACTTAAAATAGTAAAACTAGAACAAAACTTCCAGGGGAAGTGTGGTTTGATTTGAATAATATGTGAAAGAAAACCTCTTCTCGATGGGGAAAGGGAAAATTTCACTCATGAAGTTCCATTTGGAAGGTTGACATGGAAATCATTGTGTATTTGCCGACTGACCAAGGTCAATGGCCAGCTAAATTATTTGATGAAACAATGTGAAGACTAGATACATCGAAAGCGTCATCTCCTGCCGGCTAAGAAACTAGAAGCCAAGGTATTGGCATTACATAATTACATTAAAAAATAACGATTGTAAATTCTCTCTTTGTTGTTATATTAGAACAACCTGTCAATAGGAAAACTTGATTAAACCATAGTATTATTATTTTTTATTTTTAAATAAATAAATAAACCGTGGTATTAGTATATAGTAATTGATAAGTTGTCGTTGATGTTACTCTGATGCTCAAGTCAAACAAACACTATAATGATGGCAAGAGTAAAGGTGAGTGAAGTTTGTTCGATCCCTTACCTTGGTAGAGTGATCATCTACTTATAGTAAGGATGCTGTGAGATATTTATGATGAGTAAATCTTCCTTAGAACATATCCACACCTATCTAATAAAGATATAGTGAAGTGTATCTTGGGATTTAGAATTACTTTCCATATTTATCTCAACTACCCATAAGTATCTTAACTTGGCAATTGAGAGGCCACCTAAGATAGGCCTTCAGGCCCAAGGCTAAATAGCCTAACAATACTTGCCTCCACTGATGGGTGTCGAATCCAACAAAAATAAAACCTACTCCTAAACAATTATATGATTTGCATATAGTGGTGAGTAGGGTCGAATCCACAGAGATTGGTTAAACTTATTTCTATCCATGGAGAATAAAAAGGAAAAGGAAAATGGGGGTTTTGGTTTGTGAATCGAATAAAGCTAAAACAAGATAAGAAAGTTGTATATTGATAAAAAGCCTAGCCAAATGAATCAAGATAGTTTAATTCTAGGAATTGATCATCGATGCAAATGTTCTCTATTCTTAGTTTTAGATAAACTGGTTATGGTTATTAACAAGCTCTAACAACCTATCTCTCCTTACTTCCTCGATAACCTCTGACAAGCGCTTTGAATTATTTCTCTTATTGATTAAACAACCCTAGACAAGCGCTTAGGATTTAATCTATCAATAGCATTAAGATCTAGAGAGACCACCAATTCATGCCAGTAGATTATAAGATAACCTATTTAAACATGATCACACACCTCCATAACATGAATTCGATCATCTCTTTTATAACCAAACATGTTATTGCGTCACTACGACTAGAACAATCAAACAATTACGGATTTGACGTGCTAGTTGACAATATATTAACTTGCTAATCGAGTAGAAGAGCTCTATTCATACCAATCAACAAAGATAATAATGACAAAACGATTAGAAGATATATGAATACCCGAAAGCAAAGAATATAATAAATACAAGTCAATTAGACCTCACAATTCGTGGAGAATTAAACATCTATGACCCTTTGGCTAGAAAAGTAGCTTAGCTACACATGTTCATCAATAAAACGAAAATAAAAGATAGAAACATAATGAACCCGGTTGCTTGCTCTGCCTCCGCGTTTCCTTCTTCAAGATCCAAGATTCCAAGATCAAAAGTTGTCCTAACCCTTTAGGGTTGGTTCTATTTATATTGTTAGGGAGATGACATGTGATCTTTTGCTAGCAAGATACGGAAATATCTTTCCTTTTCCAAGTAGATTTCGAGAAGTGAAGATTCGTTTGCCTGGCACGCCCTACCACACGGCCGTGGGTCAAGCCGTGCCATCCTCTGTGTATATTCTTCAAGTCTTCATCCGTGCCCAGTGTGAACCACGGTTACACACACGGCCAGATTTCAAGCCGTGTCTTCATCTGTGCATAATCTTCAAGTCTTCATTCGTGTCCAGTGTGTACCACGGTTACACCCACGGCTAGATTTCAAGCCGTGCCTTCATCTGGTTGATGTTCCACACTTTCTTCTCCTTGGCACACCTAGCTTCCACCACGGCTCCAAGCACGGTTTCTCCCACGGCTTCCACCACGGCCGTGCCATAAGCCGTGTCTCTCTCTGTTCAAAGTCCTCATTTTCGCCTTCTTGTCCAGTGTGTAACACGGTTTGAACCTTGGCCATGCCTCAAACCGTGCTTCCTCCGGTGGTGTAATTCCTTGTCTTGATCCAAGTTGTAGATGACTTCTCTAAAATACTTGAGTTAGCATCCTTGACTCCATTTCACCTGATTTATCACGATGATAGAATTAAAGTACCATTTCCTTATGATTTCTATAAAATCAATAATAATTTAACACAATTTATACTATAAAGATTGAGTATAAAATGGCTCTATCACCCACTCTCATTGGCAACTAGGCACCAAGGAGAGTAGAGATTGAGGCAAGCTTCTAACTACGTTAGATGAGCCACAACATATTGGGTAATAAATGCTTTGGCCAATAGGTGTTTATTTGAGCTGCAAAGCTACTAGTTTGACCTTAACATTCAAACCATTGTAGTTTGTGCCTTTGGCGAGCTAACTTTGGCTTAGGATGACCCATCTAGGGTTATCTGAGAAGAGAATCAAGTCCTTTGATCCAAGCTATTAGTTTCATGAGGTAGACAAGGGGATCTAACTTATGCTTTGCCACGAGAAGGCCACCAACTTTATTGTGAGTATGTAGAGCCAGGATCCAACCAAGATATTGCCCTTCGAGCTACTTTGGTTGAGGAGGCGTACAAGATTGATGTGCCTAAATCCACTTGGAAGCACAATTAAAAGACTCAAGAAAACACAAACTCAAGTCATTAACAAACTAGCTCCACAAGGGCAAAAATTGCGTGAACCCTAGTGAAGATGTAATGAAATCCAAATGCTCAATGTTCCAATTGTAATACCACAATGATAAACTCTTCTAACATCACACTAATCACATATAATCCCACGAGAATAATCCACAAATTCAAAAGAAAACTTCAATTATAAGAACTCCTTTCCACAAGTGAAATTCACGTTTCAAGAGGAATTCTTCAAGGATGATTCGAATTCAATTGCAAAGGATCTTAATTAAACACAAGAATTCGACAATAATTAGAAGCAAATATGTCCAAGAACTATCTCAATTCATCCTTAGATATGACACACTAGAGAAGAAAAGAAATTGATATTATTCACAATTTTAAGGTGTTGCACTCACCATAATTTCAACTCTTGGGATTGAAATTGATAAGAGTCTAATGAAAATTGGGAACCCTAATTCTCACGTGAATATGAACTCTCAATTCTGCAAAATATGGCCTCCTCAAACCCTCTCTTAAGCAAGTATTTATACTTGCTACTCCTAGGGTTAAAAAGTGCTCAAAATTACAGGTTTGCCACTTTTAAGGTGGCTATCTCTAAATGAAAATTACAAGGAAATAAAAGTGTCCCAAAACCAAAATACAACCAAAATAGTTCATAAAAGCAGAAATATATAAAAGAAATGGTCTTCAAGATGCCGGTCTTCTATAGGTTTCATTGGCCCAGCTCATCGCCGGTTCAGGTCGGTCCATAGATAACCCACAAGCTGAGTCCGAGGGAGTTTGTCCATTGCCCTATAAAATATGATAAGTGTGCCTGTTGGAAAACACAATACAAGAATAATAGAAAAGAGGTTAATATATAAATAATTCCGAGGTTGATCTGCTCAAAAAGGGCCCTCATCGCCAAGATTTGAAATCCTTTAGTTCTTGCCCTAATAATAGGTCTTGTCGGATTTTTATTCTTATCAAAGATACACTTCAATTGTTTAAGCTTCTTGTCATTTGTCCATTATGAATTTGATAGACATGTACACAACTTAGCACGTTAAATGCGATAGGATAACTGTTGTACCAAGGGAAGGCATATGTGTAAAGTCCAAAATGATTTAGGCCCTCCATTCTAATAGTGGAACACGTGACGAAATCAGACGTGTCCTAGGGATTTGTGCATCCCTTCAATAATCATCGAGTGTCACCTATAAAAGGCAATGAAATGGTCAAAACAAACACTTTTACATCCTCAGACTTGCAAGATCCTTTAAAAGCTTTCACTCACACATCATAAATCTTGCTTTAATCTTTCAAAGGTAAAAAAATGGCAAAATCATCTTCTTCTTTCCACACACTCATAGACTAACTCTTTCAATTTGACTAAAAGGTTGCTTGCCGCACCACCCCACCCCACCCCCAAAGTTACGATGATAGAGGTGGTGGGACCTTTAAGTCAACCCAGTTGGAGGAGACAATAGTGAGTTTTACAAGTTATTCTCGAAAGAGGGAAATGAGTGCAAAAAGTTGGCCTTGGACATCTACTTCGATGATAGGGAAGATACTAAGCTTGTCCAACTATGTTATGATAAATTGGACACCTTTAGATTGAGCTTAAATGCGGTTAAGAGTACATTGTTAAAGGCGGAGATAGATTCAATGTAGTTGTACTACAACCTACGTCTAAGCGGCTAGGTCATCTGACTAACTTACAAAAGCAAGCAAGTTGCCTTAATGAAGGGTAACTACTTTTACGTCTATTAGAGGTACTTCCACTTTGGGTTGCAATTGCCCGTCACTATTTTTCAAAAGGATTTTTTCAACCATCACTGTGTCAACCCATGCCAGCTTGTCCCAAATGCCTATACACTACTGGTCACATTCAAGAGCCTCTATTAGTCTTATGAAGTTAAGCCAACTACTTAACTATTCTACTGTTTTTATGGCATGTGAGCTAAGGTAGAGTAAAGCTACTTAATGGCCTGATGTCTTTAGTTCACCACTAGAAAGAGAAATATGTTGTAGTTAAATCTAGTGAAGATTTGGGCTTTAAGACTTAATTGGTGAACTAAACTAAGACCAAAGTTAATATAATCCTAACTAATGATAGCCTTAGAGCTAAGATGCTAAACAAAGCTATTTTGGATAATGGGATACTTTTCCATAGCTCAAGCTTAGTTTGTAGCTTTGTTGAAATTACAAAAGCTATGCTAGAAACTTTTGAGGTCAATGAGAGCTGGGGTAACAAGATTGTAGAGGAGTAGGGTAGAGCTGTCAAAGGGTAAGGCAAAGGTAAAAGTCTGCACCCATATCCATGCCCCCCGAAGGAAGGAGGGTGGTGTTGGCTAAAGGGGAGTTGCTTGTCTGTTGTAACTTCAAGATGTGGTCCCTTTATGGAATTTATGTTTGGTAAGGTTTTATGAAGTTTTAATTAACTTTATTTCTTTATTTTGTATACATGTAGCTCCAACTCAACAAGGTATGTGTTTTCTAACTTGATTGCTCGCTAAGTCACCCCCTATTAAAAGGAGGCGCAAGGAAGAAAGAAGATAACCAAGGAGGTGCCTCCCTCTAAAGAAGCTCCCGCAAAGGGGATTGTGATTTAAGGTCTCTTGCCTCAATAGATTAGTCCCCTAGCTTAAACTGCTTAAGGGAAGGGAAAGGAAAAGGTGCCTAAGCTTAAAAAGCGATGAGGCTGTGACTCGAAAGGCGAAGCAGCTGCAAAAAGAGCTCGGTAGGAGGAGGTTATTCAAGTGCTGATTGATATTGAGGTAAGACCTATTGCCTTGGTTAGGGAGGCTGGTTTTCTTGATGCTAAAAGACATCGTAAAGGAGATTTAACCCCTAGTGAAGAGAAAGAGAGAGGAAGGAGAGCAAGGACCTCCAAAGAACATTGGAATTAACCTCATCAAGGGTCCCTCTCCTTTCTCTAGTTTGGCTTCTCAAGCTAGAGGTTGAGGTTAGTTGTGCCAATCTGATTACCAATAACCTCTTTCACCAAGGTCGTTAATGCATAGAGGAGGTTGTGTTTGGCATGATGAAGACACATATACCTGAATTCTTCACAAAAAATTTTTTTGAAGTAAGCTTCCTTTCACTCATTGGCTTTTATTATTATCTTGTAAGCCCATCTAACATTCATTTTTTACTACAAATGAAAAAGGGTGAATAAAGCCTTTTGTATAATTGGGAGGAGGAAGCTTGGTAGGTACAATAGGCTAGCCTTAATAATGACAAAATTTCCCAGCTCTACGGCCATATGTATGATCATAACGAAGTTCATATACAAAGGTTTAGGAGGGTTGAGGCTAAGCTGAAGACAGTTTGGGAGAAATTGAGGGCAATTTGTAAGGACAACCAGAAAAGTGCAATTGAAGTAGACGAATGTGCTAAGAAAGCCTTGAATGAACTAGAGAAGGTGAGAAGGGAGTTTATAGCAACTAACCATTGTGTCTCCAACTTCATGTAGGAAGTGGCCTTCTACTAACAATGGGAGGGGGAGCTTAGGGTAGGAGGATGTTGCGCACTAAAGAGCTTACATTCAAGAGTTGGAGGAGCTGAAGAGGATGACTAAAGAAAGGCTTCAGCTCAAGATCATGTAAGAATTTTAAACTAGTGATACTTAGGCGAAGCTGTTACTGGACATCATAAAGGGGGTCAATGACAAATGAGGCATTAGATCTACGAATGTGATCTAAGCTATGACCTTAGTTGGATCCAAGAGAAGATGGGGATTTCTAATACCCCTCTTGAGGAGAAGGAAGAGATGGAACTAGTTAAGGGGTTTGCCTAAGCTGGGGATGAAGTGCCTCCCCTTTCTTCAAGTGTTGAAGATGGGGGAAGTGCCTCTTCCTCCTCCTCCAATGGTTGAAGAAGTGCCTCTTCCTCCTCTCAAAGACATTCAAGCAAAAGACCTTCTACCTTCTCAGGGGTTAAAATCTCTAAACCTAAAATGAGCCTAAGCCAGCTACTAACTCGAACCAAGCTCGTTAGTCTCTATTCTTGGGCTTTGCATGGTCCTTTTTTTGTTTTCTTTTCTTTTTTTCCTTTTTTGCTTTATACTTTTTTCCAAAGGTTGGTATGCTGACTAGTATACTTGTAAAAGTATTTGATATTAATGAAAGTGAACTTCAACTTTTCTCTTTTGTTATGTTTTTTATATTTGCTCTATTTTGTTATCATATCCTTAGGACTTACATATCCCTTTTCCATAGATCAGGCTGTATGTTGATTAGAATTTTTATGCGACCAAGGGACTTATCCCCTTGTTAAAATCTCATTTGATGTTTAGCTTTAGTTTGGTAGGTGGAGGTGCCCCACTTTACTAGCACAAGAATACAAGTTCGCCTAAGTATGCCTTAGGTGGCCTAAGGGTCTTGTTTCCTTGATCACTTAAGTGGAGACACTTAATGTCTAATTACCTTAGTTGGGTGAAGATTTAACTCATTAATTGCATTTATGTAATTGAGTTAGGTTTAAAGTTTGTGTTCCCAAAAGACGACCATAAATTATAAATAAGACATAACTTTGAGAATAATTGAGGTAGTTGTAATTAGCTTTTACAACAAAATTACTTTGAGAGCTAAATTACTTGTGATATAGTCTAAGATTGTTTGCATTCCAAGTCCTTAAGATTAGGTGTCTATTAAGCCTCTCTAATTTATATGATTAATGATCGATCATCTCTTGAACTTTAATTAGATCCTTCTTGTTTAGAGTTAACTTACTTTAACCTTCTCTTGATCTAATATCCTTAAGCTTCTTATAGATCAGGTTACTGAGTCGAAAAATTTTGTACTTAACCTTCTTATCATAGTACCAGGCTACCTTTTGCTGATATGCCACTATGTGAACACTGACTTGATCTTATAGCTCTTTTAGGAGGTCGAGGTTAGCTTAAAGTACTATCTTATTAACATAAAGGTCGAGATCCCAAGTGTAGATGTTGGGAAGTTCGAGCTCAATGGGTAATACTATCTTAGTTCCAAAAGCTAAACTAAAAGGAATTTTTTCCTATAGGTGTTTTTAGAGTTGTTTGTAAGCTCATTAGATGTAGGGCAGTGCATTAGCCCAATTTCCCTTTGCTTGGTTCACTCTCTTTTTAAGGCTCTAGAGAATGATCATATTTGTGGCCTCAACTTATCTACTTGATTGTGGATGAGCTAAGTGTAGTGAATCTTAATGTTGTACTTGGAATAGAACTTTCTAAACCTTGATTTGGCAAATTGAGTGTAATTATTGGTGACTAGGGCATATGGTATGCTAAACCTATGTATTATGGATTTGCTCACAAAGTCCTTAACACTATGCTTAGGAATCTTCGCCATTGCTTTTGCCTCTACCCACTTGGTGAAATATTCTATAGCCATGATTATATATTGGTACTAACCTATTATCTTAGGAAAAGAGCCTAAAATGTTGAGCCCACACTAGGTAAAGAGTTAAGGACTTGTGATGGGTAAAAGGTTACTACTTGATTGCCTATTGATTGGAGAGTACTTTAGGCACTTGTCGCATCATTGTACAATCACCTTAATGTCCTTCTTCATAGTAGGCCAATAGTACCTTAATTGGAGTGCCTCAATAGGTAAGTCATAGCTCATTATATGGTTACTATAGGCCCCTATATGGAGCTCTTGTAATAGGTGCTTGGCCTTAAAGGGCCTTAAACACTTGAGGAGAGGCAGGCTATAGGCTTTTTGGTAAAGTTGCCCATCTATAAGTGTATACGGGGTAGCCTTTTGCATGAGTGCTTCAGCTTTCTTCCTTTCCCCAAGCAGTGTGCCATCTTTTACGTAAGCAACAATGGGATCCATTTAAGATGGCTTCATAGGGGGTTGGGTCTCATTGACTAGACAATCTTGTCAAGACTTGTCTATGCTCTTCTGGGGTAAAAATTCAATAGGCACTTTCTTTTTCAAATAAAAAAAGCACATCAAGCTAACTTGGATAGGTTGTCTGCCTTAGAATTTTCTACTCGAGCAATCTTAGTTATATTCCATGATTAGCAATTTGAGTAGAGGGACTTTACAACCTCTAAGTATTTGGTCATTCTTTCGTCTTTGATGGCGTACTCCCCTTTGACCTATTAGATAACAAGTTAAGAGTTAGAAATTTTTTTGATCTTTTCTACTCTTATTTCCTTAGCCATTTTAAGACCTACAATTAAGGCTTCATCCTCCACTTCATTGTTGTTAGCTTGGAATCTAAACTTCAAGGTATATTAGACCTTAACACCATGTGGTCCTTATAGTACAAGTCTACTCCACTCCCCCGTCGAGTTGACAAGCCATTAACATAGAGGGTTGAAGTTGGCTTTTCATCATCAATGGACACTTTGTCTTTTATATTTGATTTTGCTATGAAGCTAGCCAAGACTTATGCTTTAATTGCCTCGCATGGTTGGTATTGAGCGTCGTATGCATTGAGCTCCAAGGCGTAATGAACCATCAATCTAGATACGTTAGGCTTCTCTAGTATTTGCCTTAACGGCTAGTTAATGAGGACAACCATTTGGCAGGCTTCAAAATATAAGTAAAGCTTCCTCATTGAAATGACTATGGTCGGGGTAAACATTTCTATTTTATAGTATCTAACCTTTAGGCCATATAAGATGTGGCTGATGTAGTAGACAAGGTAGTGCTCTCTCTTATTTGCTCGGACCAAAACTGAGGATAAGGCACAACCATTAACAAAGAGGTATATGTAGAGCTTGAGAATGGGCTTAGATAACACAAGCGGTGTTGCGAGGAAGTGTTTTAGTTTGTTAAACATAGCCTAGCATTGGTCTATCCATGAAAGTCTAATGGCTCTTTAATATCTTGAAGAATTCTATGCATTTGTTTGTAGACTTGGACATGATCCTACTAAGTGCTATAATCCTTCCTATTAGTTGCTTGACTTCTTTTATAGTCTTAGGAGGTTGCATGTTGAGTATGGCCTTAATCTTCTCCAAATTGGCTTCTATGCCTTGAGAGTTGACCATGCGCCTAAGGAACTTTCCTAACATTGCCCTAAACATGCATTTTTAGGGTTCAATTTCATACTATATTGTTGTAGTGTCTAGAAAGTCTCCTTTATGTTTGTTAAATGCCCTATGGGTTCTTTATTCTTGAAAATCATATCATCAACATAGACTTCCACGTTCTACTTGATTTGTGGCATGAATATTTTTGTCACTAGCCTCTGGTAGGTTACTCCGACATTCTTGTTGTCAAAGGGCATGACTAATAATAAGTTCTCAGGTTAATGACAAAAAAAAAGTGTGGACTTGGTTATGTTCATGCATGTAGATTTAGTTGTAGCTAGAGAAAGCATCCATAAAACTTAAGAGGGCATGACCTGAGGTCGAGTTGACTAACTGGCTAGTCCTAAGTAAAGGAAAATAGTCATTTGGGTATGCTTTGTTGAGGTTGTTGTAGTTGATACATATATATCACTTCCCATTAGACTTCTTGACTAGCATATAGTTTTCCAGCTAAGTATGATAAGGTTCTTCCCTTATAAAATTCACTTTTAGAAGCTTTTCTACCTCTTCTTCAATGGTGGCTTATTGCTTGAGGGTGAAGTGACTCTTATTCTATTTAACGACCTTAGTGGATGGGTTGATGTTAAGTTGATGCGTCATCACTTTAGTTAGGATATCTAGCATATTGGAGGGTGACTCTACGGGGACATCTATGTAGGACTTGAGGAAATTGATCAACTGTTATCATAGCTTTGATGAGACCATTGTGCCAATCTTCATGGTCCGTTCAAAGGAGTTTCTGATTTGAACTTCTTTGGTTTCCACTACTAGCTCCCCTCCCTCCCCCAACCCCCCCCCCCCTCTCTTGGTTTATAGCTTTTCCTCATGACCTGTTTCAATTGTAAAGACTTCCTATTGTGATAATGCCTAGAGATAGTGTCGAGTCTAATTTTAAAATTTTTTCATTATATTGATAATCCGATCTATACTAGACCCTATACTCATCTAATATAAATCCTCGACTTAAACTAGAAACTTTATTTCATTTGGAGTCGCCACCCAATCGACGTTAGGAAAGATTACTGAATTAGAACTAACTGAGCGGATTAATCCTACTTTGGACAACTAGTAAGCGAAATCTCCTCTTTTCATTTTTGTAAAAGAGGAAAGGAAAACCAGAGTTTCTAGACTCAAGGGCTAACCTATTAAAACCTTAAAGTTACCACCTTATTCTTCTGAAATTTGAACCATATTTTAATGTCTTTTCCTTTATTTCTGTTATTTTTTACTATTTTTATTATGTTGGATACATGTAAAACAAATTTTAACAACTTGGAAAATGATTTTTTTGTTCTTTTTAGAGTTTCCCCATAAAGGTGCCTACATACCTACTATTCAAGATCAAACAAGATGTAGTTCGCTTTTTATAAAAACTTTAGTGGGTTAGTTAATTTTAATAATGAAAATACCTCGGATTTATGTTTTTATTATTTTAAAGACTTTTGGAAAAAATCTAAATCTAAATCTAAACCTAAGCTTTAACTTTATTATTATTTAAAAAAAAAATTAATTTAAGGAAAAACCAATTTTGGATTTATTTAAGAAAATTTTTCTAAGTGATAAAAATGACTCATTATTTTTTTATTAAAGTTTCCTCTATTTAATCCTACTTTTTATTATTTATTATTATTATTTTAGTTATTTTTATTTATTTAATATTTTTCAACATTTTCATTATTTTATATTTTTATAAATTTCATTATTTTATCTATAAAAACTAATCTAAAAAAAATCTAAATTCTACCATTTTTCCTAATATTATTTTTATTTTAATTTTTTCATTTTCGAACTAGAAATAAACAAATAAATAAATAAAATAAAAAAACAAAAAAATCCAACTTACTTGGGTACAGGCATGGTTCGCAGGTTGGGTCAAATCGGGTAGTGATTGGAGGTCCTTCGACGGCGGTGTTCTAACGGCTTTCGAAGGCATTTGAAAGCGGCTTCCGAGCTTTCTAAGGGTGGGTAATCTAATGGTAGTGGTGGATTTCTTCAGAAATGCCTGCTGGTGATAGTTTGAGGCTCGATCGGTGGTCGCGGCTTGGACGAACTCTGGCGAAGCTTTGATTTCTCTTATTTTCTCTCCTTTCTCTCTTCTGATCTGTGCTTTAACTTCCCCACATCATGCTCTATTTATAGGCTCTCCAAACTAATCTTGATAAGCTCGGATCTTCCTCATCGTTGAGACTCATCCTCATTCGTTTTGTTTTGTTTTTTTTTTATTCGTGTTTATCTTTGATTTTTGTTAAGATTAATGTTAATTTGATGGTGTTTATCCTATTTTGATTAAAGATTTAGTGGATTTGTGCAAAAAATCGCATCAAAACGACCGAATTCTATTTTTCCACTACCGGCGACGATCTCGGATAGAGGTAGGAGACAAACACATGCCCAGCACGTGCGTTTGTGTTATCCAATCAGCTATTGACACATGTCTTGGGGAGAGAAAAAAAATGCAAAACGCGGATTTGCCTCCCCCGCGATTCGATCCCCTAACCTTGCACCCCCCATGCGCACATGAGTCCGTGGTTCGGACTAGCTAGGCTAGCCCACTTTCTTGTTTTTTTATTAAACGCAATTTGTATATATGCATTGCAACTTTTATTATTTTTATATTATTTTGAAATTCTAAAAATTTATAAATATCATTTAATTCCTTTTATTATTATTTCTACTATTATTTTCCAAAATTGATAAATTTTTCCTATTTATTTTATTTTTTGAATATTTTTCCCTATTTTTGCTAAATTAGAAGAAAAATTAAAAAAATAAAAAATTTAAATGAATTATTATTAATGATTAGGGGCAAAAATAAGGTGTTTATAGCTGCCCCTCTTTGTGGTAAAGTTTGAAAAGCTTAACTACAAAGACAAAAAAATGCCATTTTTGGCCTACGGATTAAATGGATAACGCCCTAATTGGTTGGTTATCTTGAACTTGGTTCTAGTAGGAAAATGCTCCATGAGCTAATAATCCCACGAATGCTTTATGATGATTAATACTGCTTGGGGAATGATCTTAAACAATCTAACAACCTGGAGTAAGATATCATCTAGAAAAGTGCTTTATGAGCTAACTAATCGATAGGAGGTATCTCAAAAATTGTCTAGGAGTGTATTATTGTGAGTGAAATAACTAGTAACAAGAAACGTCCTATAGGACTAGCAACCGTAAAGAAGAGATTGTTTAAGGAAGCGCTCCTATGAGCTGGCCACTTGATAATAAAAGCGTTTGGCTAGACTAGCGACTATCGGAAAAGTAGTATTTTGGAGGAGTGCTCTCATGAGCCGACTCATCAATATCAGGAAGTGTCTTATAGGACTAACAACCTTAAAGGGGATAATCTAGAAAAGTGCTCCTATGAGCTGACTAATCATTAGATTATTTTAGAAAAGTGCTCCTATGAGCTAACTAATCGATAAATTATCTAGAAAAGTGCTTTATGAGATAACTAATTGATAATATCAGGAAGTGTCTCTTTAGACTTGTAACCATAAGAGAGGATATCTTAAGAAAGTGCCCCATTGTGGGTTGACTAACCGATAGTGGGAAGCGTCTCCTTGGACTTGCAAGCCTGAAGAATAGATATCTCGGAAGGTGCCCCTATGGGCTAACCCTAAGGGAGGATATCTAGGAAAGTGCCTCATTGTGGGCTGACTAACCGATAGCGGGAAGCATCTCCTTGGACTTGCAACCCTGAAGAATAGATATCTTGGAAGGTGCCCCTATAGGCTAACCCTAAGAGAGGATATCTAGGAAAGTGTCCCATTGTGGGTTGACAAACTGATAACGGGAAGCGTCTCCTTGGACTTGCAACCTTAAAGAATAGATATCTCGAAAGGTGCCCCTATAGGCTAACCCTAAGAGAGTATAACCATAAAAGTGCCTCATTGTGGGCTGACTTTAGGTTATTTTATCTGGAAAAATGCCCCGTAGTAGGCTGACTTTAAAAGAGTATATCTAGGAAAGTGCCCTATTGTGAGCTGACTTACCTAACACTTCTGAAAACGCTTCTAGCGAATGGGTCAAATGATTGATAAGAGATGTCTTTCAGACTGCTTATCTTAGAATATGTGATTCATAATGAAATGATGGTTATTTACTCTAAAATGCTTACCGGTTTATCGTGGATAGCAACCAAACAACCGAATTGGCTCCTTTTTTGCTTGCTCTTGCTTCAAACAGGGCTGAAGGTCTTGATTTATTTTCCTTCTTGTGTGCATGGCTCTTGTGATTGTAGTGTTATCTTATTAATGTAATAGGTTTAATGCTCAACAATAGGTAGAGTTATATTACAAAATCTATTGAGATTTATTATCATTTCAATATTCATTGTTCATTATGAGGTGATGGGTAGTGTGTATATGAAGGTTTGCTTAATGACAATTGATTAAGATAATCAATCATTCAGAGACATTAACTTTGCTTGTAAAAGGAACGAAAACTAAACTCAGCGAAATTTGTACTAAATATTGGCATTCATAAACATTGGCAAAATCTCAATTTCCTTGCCTATGGATAGAACATCTTAATAGCATCCATATTAATGGGGTCTCTCAATTCTAGACCATTCATCTGAGTTAATATTAAAGCTCCTCCTGATAATACCTTTTTTACCACATATGAGCCCTCATAGTTTGGGGTGAACTTCCCTCTTGGATCTTGAACATTTGGGAGAACCTTCTTTAGCACCAGATCTCCTTCCTTGAAACATCGATGTCTCATTTTCTTGTTGAATGCTTAGGCCATTCTTTGTTGGTAGCATTGGCCGTGACATAACGCAGCGAGTCTTTTTTCGTTGATCAAATTTAACTGATCAAGCCTCTTTTTTACCCAGTTTGACTCATCTAATTGTGCTTCTGCTAAGATCCTGAAGGATGGTATTTCAACTTCAACTGGTAGGACTGCCTCAGTACCATATACCAGAGAATAAGGGGTAACTCCAATCGATGTTCGAATTGAGGTTCTGTAAGCTATGGGAGCAAATGGCAGCATCTCGTGCTAATCTTTGTAAGTGATTGTCATTTTCTTGATAATTCTCTTGATGTTCTTGTTAGCTGCTTCTACTGCCCATTCATTTGAGGACGGTAGGGAGTCGAATTTCTGTGGTTTATATGGAAGTATTGACACAAATCTGTCATCAACCTGTTGTTGAGGTTGGTGCCGTTATCGGTGATAATTGATTTAGGAACTCCATATCAGGCTATTATATCTCTCTTCAGGAATCAGACTATTACCCCTTTTGTGACACTAACATATGATGAAGCTTCTACCCACTTGGTGAAGTAATCAATGCCTACTAGTATAAATCTGTGACCATTGGATGCCTTTGGAGTGATTGGCCCAATGATGTCGATTCCCAACATGGAGAAAGGCCATGGTGCTGACAACGAATGAAGTTCTTTAGGCGGGGCATTTATTCGATTTACATAAACTTGACACAAGTGACAGTGTTTGACATATCTGATACAATCTGATTCCATGGTTAACCAATAGTAGCCTATTCTCATGATTTTTCGGGCCAACATGTAGCCGTTCATATGAGGTCCACATACTCCTTCATGTACTTCTTTCATTAGCTTATATGCTTCTTTTCTATCCACACATCTTAGCAAGGTGGTATCAGGTGATCTTCTATAGAGCATGGGCCCATTTAGTAAGAAATGACTTACTAACCTTCTGAGTGTTCATTGGTCATTTTTGCTAGCCATTCCAAGGTATTTACCTTCTTGGAGAAAAGTTTTGATATCTTAATACTAGGGCTTATCATCTTATGCTTTCTCGATTACTAAACAGTAGGCGGGTCGATTTTCAATTCCTATTTTCAGTGGTTGGACTTCGGCTCCCCCTGTTATCTGAATCATAGATGCTAGTGTGGTGAGGGTATTTACAAACTGATTTTGAGTTCTCGGGATGTATGTGAAGGTGACCGCTTCAAATTCGTCGATCAGCTCTGTCAAATGTTGATGGTATGGTATCAATTTGGGGTCTTTAGTTTTGTATTCCCCTCTTGTTTGTAATATGATGAGTGAAGAATCTTTGTATACTTCTAATTCATGGATTTCCATGCGGCAAGCCATTTTGAGGCCGATGATGCACACCTCATATTCCGCGATATTATTAGTATGTGGAAATGTGAGTCTTGTCGCTAAGGTAAATTGTGTTCTTTCTGGAGATATTAGTATTGCCCCAATCCCACAACCAAATACATTGGCAGCTTCGTCAAATAACATCTTCCATTTAGGGCTTTGTTCTGTCTCGTAGTCTTCTGTTGGTTCGCCCTTCGCTGTTAATATGTTTTCATCAGGGAATTGGGCTTGTGATCCTTGGGGATCTCTCTCAATTGGGTATTCTGCTAACTAATCGGCTAAAGATTGCCCTTTTATCGAATTTTGATTTATATATGTGATATCAAATTTTGATAAGAGCATTTGCCATTTAGAGATTCTCCTTAACAAAATGGGCTTCTCTACTAGCTATTTCAAAGGATCATGTCTTGTCAGCAACTCAATGGGATAATAAATGGTATACTGCTTCAATCGGTGCATGACCCAAATCAGAGCACAACAAGTCCTCTTTATTTCAGAATACCTCTATTCCCCGTCTGTGAATTTCTTGCTTAGATAATATATGGAACGTTTTCTCCCCTCTTCATCTTTCTGTCCCAATACGCACCCCATGGATTTAGGGAGTATCGTGAGGTATAAGAATAAAGGTTTTTCTTATTTTGGAACTATCAAGACTGGGGGATTTATGAAATAGTCTTTGATCGTTCTGAATGCTTCTTTACATTCATCGTCTCATTCTATCATGGCATTCTTTTTTAGCAGACAGAATAGTGGACGACATTTGTCTGTGAGCTGTGAGATGAAACGGGCTATGCAATTCAACCTTCCTAGCAAACCTCTCACCTCTTTGATAGTGCGTGGAGAGGGCAGTTCCAGTATGGCCTTTACTTTGTCAGGTTGATTTTGATGCCTTCTCGGCTTATGACAAACCCTAATAACTTGCCTATTGTGACCCTAAAAGTGCACTTTTCCGGATTTAACTTGAGCTAAAACTTTCTCAATTGCTTGAACAATTTCCTCAGGATAACCACGTGACTTTCTTCTCCTTTAGACTTGGCTATCATGTCATCCACGTATACTTCCACCTCTCGAAGCATCATGCCATGAAGTATTGCAACTATAGTTCTCTGATACGTTGCTCCGGCATTTTTTAAACCGAAGGGCATAACTTTGTAACAGAAAGTTCCCCATGTTGTGATAAAGGTTGTTTTAGTTTTATCTTCTTCAGCCATTTTTATCTAATTATATCATGAGAAACCATCAATGAATGAGAAGAGATGGTTCCCTACGGTATTATCTACTAGGACGCCGATGTAAGGTAGAGGGAAGTTGTCTTTTCGCGTAGCTTGATTTAAGTCTTGAAAGTCTACGCATACTCGCACTTTCCCATTCTTTTTTAGAACGGGGACTATATTTGCTACTCATTCCGAGTAGTTTGACACCTCAATGAATCCCACTTCTAGTAGCTTTTTTACTTCCTCTTTAATCTTTAGTAAGATGTCAAGCCTAAATCTTGTCAATTTTTGTTTTTTAGGTTTGACATCTTCCTTCGTAGGAAGCTTGTGAACCACTATTCACTGGTCGAGTCCTGGCATGTCACCATATGACTAGGCGAATACATCTGCATTTTCAATTAATAGCTCGATTATCTTGCACTTTTGCTCAATACTTAAATTGGCCCCAATCTTGAGGTTTTTGGGTTCCTCAGTGTTTCCTAGATTTACTGTCTTCATCGACTCGTCGATTGAGATTTTACTTTGTTCATGCTTTTGCCAATTTTCTTGTATCATTTCGTGGTTAAGGACATCGCCTTTAATGGTTGACTCAGCAATGTTGGAAATGATATCGGTGTTTTCATTACTTACCTGTGCGAAATGTCCCTGACGTTCAACAGTAGGGAATCTATGGGTAAAGTGGAGCGAAAGCATGTATATATAAGCAAAAGAAATAAGTTGCAATTTATTGAATATGAAAAACAATCACAATAGAAATTTGTTTAATAATTGTTCCTATCATTGAGCTGACCTAGTGCTATTAATAGGATAACGGAACCAATTGTTAAGAGCTAGATGCTAATCAGATGTGCGAGAGGCCGAGCCTTCATTGTTGATGTTGGTTTCGTTTATCCTTGTCTCTTGAACGGTAGTTGCTTGCTTGAATGATTGTTGGAGGGGTGGAAAATGCATCCAGGTATCTCTAGGCTTCTCTTTCTTTCTGCCCTTGATACCTTTTGCTTGTGCCTCTTCCTGGGATGTAGGAACGTACCCTAGCCCAAACATCCCTTGTTGTCCTTCTTTGAACTGATGGCCCTCCTTACTGGTTACCACACTCATCTCGTTGAATATTTGGAGACTAAAGTCTTTGGAATCGTCTTCCTTAATGTAAGGTATGACGGTCTCTTTATAGATGGCATAATCTTGCTTTCCCAGCACGGTGATGATCTGTCCATTTGCTATGAATTTGACCTTCTAATGTAGACTTGAGGGTATGGCTCCAGCGGTATGCATCCATGGTCTTCCCAATAGTAGATTGAAAGAACTTAGAATGTCGAGTACTTGGAAGGAAATGTGGAATATCTATAGACCAACCTCCACTAGCAAGCTGATTTCCCCTACTATTTCTCTCTTAGACCCGTCAAAGGCCTTAACCATTGTCGAGCTTGGCTTGATGTCGCTTGCATCGACCCCCAGTAGGTCAAGGGTGGCCAAAAGGCATACATTGAGAAAAGATCCATTGTCAATGAGTACTCTGGAGACAATTCTGTCATTGCATTTCACCACTATGAATAGTGGTTTCGTGTGTTGGTCTCCATCTTCTCCCAACTCTTCGGGAGAGAAAGATATCTGATCCATGGTGAAGATTGCATCCGCTACATGGCTCAATTTCTCTATTGCAATGCCTTCTAGTACCTTGATCTATTTGAGTACTTTGAAGAGTGCTTCTCTGTGAGGCTCAGATGTTGTGAAGAGCCCCATAAGTGATATCTAGGCTGGAACCTTGTTAAGCTTTTCCATGATCTTGTATTTGGTTGCTTTGACCATTTTTGTAAATGTAGAGAAACCCTCTTCTTCCTCTTTCTCTACTTTAGTGTTGGGCTCTTCGGTTGAGATATTGTATTTAGGGTCATAAATTCTCCTAGAGAGGGTGATTCCTCCTACGATGGGAGGTCTTTTCTGTTCGAGGGCCTGATAGTCGAATGGTGCCGCCTTATACCTTTCTGAGGGTATTAGGACATTGAATACATATGTCTTCTTTGGGATTTGCACCTCAATAGCTTGTCCCTCATAGCACTTTATGACTATTGGTTTTTGGTCTGATTTAATCATGTTCATGGACTCCTCTTTTTCCTTTGGTGGGTTGTCTTCTTTTTCAAACTCGGGCCCCCATCCACTAGGTGGCCCATACTTGGTTGAGGTGACAGAGTAATTCACTAGATACTCAAATCTCCCATGTGATTTGCCTAGGGTATTGATTATTGGGTCTCCTGCTAACCATTTCCTCTTGATCTGTGATTTAGGGGTTTTATCCAAGACTCGGCGAGAGTGACTTTCTTGCCGCATTGTTGTTTTTTCCTATTTTGGGGATTCTTTTTATTTGGATTCCGACTCTTCGGATGTGATCATATTGATGGTGGGCTTATGGTTGGGCAGCGGATTAGTGTTGACACTGGGTGCTGGTGCATTAACAAGGTCTAATTGCACTATTCCGACATCAATTAGATCTTGAATCTTATTTCAGAGCCTCTAACATCTATCCGTAGAATGCACATCTTGGCCCATATGGTAATCACACTTGAGGCTTGGGTCAAAATTCCTTGGTTTGTACTAGTTACTTGGGATCTCAAAGGTAATCAAATTATCTGCTTGCAGCCGAGCAAAAACCTGGCTGAGGGGGACCGGTATTGGAGTGAATTGTCTTGTGACCTTGGGAGCTTGGGTGTGATTCATTGGTGATTGTTAGATTAGGGCATTTGTGGTCTGAAATGTTACGCGGGACCCAACCCTGTCTACTTTGTTGGAGTTAACCGTGCTGACGGTAGATTCCTTGGCTTTGCTTCCTCCTACAGGCCTCTACGATGATGTGATTCTGGGAGGGTCTACTGTTTGGAGTCTCCCTAACGTGATGGCATTCTCGATTCGACACCCTGCTGCCACTACTTTTACGAAACTGGATGACGTTTGGCCTACCTAATGTGAGAAGTAAGTCTTCTCCAGCGTGTTGACGAAGATGAATGTCAACTCTTTTTCAAAGATCGGGGTTGTCACCTTAGCAGCCTCAGCTCTCCAACACTTGGCATACTCCTTGAAAGACTTAGTGTGTTTCTTTCGGAGACTTCTTAGATCCATCACTAAAGGGGCGACTTCGATGTTGAATTTGTACCGGTCGTAAAATACCTGAGCGAGTCTTTCCCAAGTGTTGACTTGGCTGAAGTCTAAGTGTGCATACCAGACGAGGGCAGGGCTTGTGAGGCTGTCTTGGAAGGTCTGGATCATGAGTTCGTTATATTAGGCATATTTGCTCATCTTTCGTACATATAGCCTTGTATGCATCTTGGGGCATCTAGTGCCGTCATATTTTTCAAACTCTAGAGTTTTGAACTTCTCTGGGTACACCTCTTCCCTATATGCCGGTAGGTTGGTGATTCCTGCCTGCTCAAAACCGTCAAGCCCTTCTAGTGTCTTCATCTTGTCAGCCAGTTGTTGGAATAGTTTTCTTTCCATCTCCTTTTGTCTATCTTCCATTTCTCTCTTTATACCATCCGAGGTTGGGCCGAGGTTGACTCTGGGTTCATACTCAAATGCTGGGTTGAGGTGGGAATTGATCTCCTCATACTCTAGAGGTTGACCCTCTACTACCTTCCCTTTTCTAGCCCCTGAATGTTCTTCCTAAGTTGGTTGGGTAATGCGAAGGAGGCCAATACTTTGAGTCAGGAGGTGGACTTGTGCAGTAATTGCCGGACTGTTTGTTCCAAGGATACGATCCTAGGATCCGAGGCAGTATCGGCATTAGTGTTGTTGCGGTAGTCGCTGTTGTTGCCACTATTTGCCATTTTGGCCTTCGAGTGGGTGTGGATTGGGCTCCTTAGAGGGTTTGGTTGTTTGGGAGCTATCTTTGATACTTGGTATGCATTTTTCTCAGTTTAATGCATGTATGTAAATATGATGCATATATCATGCAGATGCTTAAAATAAAAGGGCCAACAATTGATTAATGACATAATACTGAAACTTTATTTTTATTAATATTGGAAACTTGGAGTTCGATACTTGAAAAAAAAAAGTACAATGCTAATCTAGTTCCTAGTCCTCTTCTTCTTTTGCTGCGTAGGCGTCAGTTTTCCGTTGATGATAACTTTCAGCTCTTTAACTCTAGCTTAGGTCTTCTCCAGCTGAGCTTCCAAAGCCTTGTTTCTTTGATTAGACTCTTTGAATTTGCCCTTCCAGACATCCTTTTTGTAGTCTGCAACTTCAAAGTATACTTCCATCCGAGCGCTAACTTGTTCCAAGTAGGTTCTTAATTCTTAACCTACTTTGTCTGGCTCGGGTTGGGTGACATTTGGGACTCGGTATGCCCTTTCTCCTGTTTGATATAGCTGGTGGATCACGAAATCCCTAGTGGCTCGATGTTTACCCACTTCTCCATCTAAGTCTCTGAGGTCCATGTTAGGACTCTTGATTTGGGCTTCCCATAGAGCTTTGACCTTTGCTAGTTTAGAAAACTTCTTGGTTACTAGTAGGCTTAGATCCTGGTATTCAAATGTGATCCCTTCCAGTGATGGCCTTTAAACTATATCTTGGATGGTACCAAATTGACAGATCGCCGAGTTTGGATAATATCCTATGCACCCGTTGATATCGATTAGAGGAACAGCCTGAAGATTTCTACAGGTTAGGATGACTTTGTTGTAGCAACTCCATCTAATAGTCCAGAGGATGTCATTGGCACCGAAGCTCTTGAGTACTTTTACCCAACTGTGGCAGGTAAGGTCATCGAGTAACTTTATCCTCTCTATGCAGGAGTCCACAAGGTCTACTTGCTGGGCTAAAGATTTCTGAATCATGTTCAACCCAAAACATTTGAGATGACTCACAAACCAGATTAGGATGAAGTTTATGTTTGAGTGGAGGATCCCGTGACCTTTCTTCTTGACAAAATTCAGGTTCCGGATCTGTTTAGCCAGTAAAGCCGGGATATAAGATTTCCATTCCAGGAATTGGGCCACCAGCTCGGCAACTCTGTAATGGATATAAAAGATTCCGATAGGGAAAAGTATGGTGGTGAAAGCTGTCAGGATGAAAGCGTACACCCTTCTTTGTTTATAGCTCTTAGGATCCCCGCATAACATATCCTTCCTGTTCCCATCATCATTCTGGGCTATGAACCAAGCTTCTAACTCATCTATCCGTATACAGTACCTATTGCAGTTTGCCAAGGCCTGGTTGATTGCTGTCTTGCGAATATCTAGAAGTTTTCTGAAAATATCGGTTGGCCTAACCTCAAGAGCTGGTACATATACCTCGCTGGTTAGTGACGGGGCTTGCAGAAGTTAGGTGTATTCTTCTAGAGTGGGAGTGATCTCATGTGGTCCAAAAAAGAAAGCCATGGGTTCGATTTCCCATAGATGGAGGATAGCCCGAATCAGAGGTAAGTTTATTTCCATCTTCATTAGTGAAAGGATGAGCCCTATCTTTTGTTGGATGAAGGTCTGTTCTTCGGGGTCGTACGAGTAAACCAATGGTCGAGTACCAATTTTGGATCCAAAGTTTTGCAAACTCGGATTTCTTTGCAGAAGGGGCGGTCGACTGTGGGACTAGCCATTTATTACAATAGGAATTTTCCAATTACACAGAATTTTACAAAGTACAAATGATGCTATTACAAGTAAATGTATCTAAACTCCTGGAAAAGGAACAAAAGAATTATATCATTAATCAATTGTCGGCCCATACCTTCATGTATGCAGATAGGTGGGTTCTAACAGGTTTCCAAGCTCTATGGCCTCCGGCATTATCGAAGAAATGGATCTTAGGCCATATCGAAGCATTAGGTGGGATGGCCTAATCAGTCCCGAACGATGTTCATATCACTTCGCCCGAAACCTACACAATGGCGCCTCGTCCTAGGGTCCTAAGACAGCTTAGGTTTAACTGTATCTACTCACACGATTACATGCATGCAGACTTAACACTAGCAAAAATACATAAACCCTAAATTTCATTAAATCCCTAAAAGGTTAACATTAGTGGTATAACAATCAAGAGAAATTTTGGAAATGGTGATTTCAGAAGATTCAGGTAGCTAGCCCACTAGAGGGTCCCCAGCGGAGTTGCCATCTTGTCGAGTCTAATTTTAAAAATTTTTCATTATATTCCTAATCTGATCTATACTAGTCCCTATGCTCATCTAATATAAATCCTCGACTTGAATTAGGAACTTTATTTAATTTGGAGTGACCACCCAACCGACGTTGGGAAAGATTACTGAATTAGAACTAACTGAGTGGATTAATCCTAATTTGGATAACTAGTCAGCAAGATCTCCTCTTTTCATTTTTGTAAAAGAGGAAAGCAAAACCACAATTTCTGGACTCGGGGGCTAACCTATTAAAACCTTAAAGTTACCACCTTATTCTTCTAAAATCTAAACCATATTCTAATGTCTTTTCCTTTATTTTTGTTATTTTTATTTATATTTATATTTTTACTATTTTTATTATGTTGGATACATGTAAAACAAATTGTAACAACTTGGAAAATGATTTTTTTGTTCTTTTTAGAGTTGCCCCATAAAAGTGCCTACATACCTGTTATTCATGATCAAACAAGTTGTAGTTCGCTTTTTATAAAAACTTTAGTGGGTTAGTTAATTTTAATTATGAAAATACATCGGATTTACGTTTTTATCATTTTTAAGACTTTTGGAAAAAATATAAACCTAAGCTTTAGCTTTATTATTATTATTATTATTTAAAAAAAATAATTTAAGGAAAAACTTATTTTGGATTTATTTAAGAAAAATTTTCTAAGTGATAAAAATGACTCATTATTTTTTTATTAGGAAGTTTCCTCTATTTAATCCTATTTTTTATTATTTTTATTTTTACTATTTATTATTATTATTTTTAGTTATTTTTATTTTTATAATTTTCATTATTTTATCTATAAAAACTAATTTAAATTCTACCATTTTTCCTAATATTATTTTTATTTTATTTTTTTCTTTTTCGAACTATAAATAAACAAATAAATAAAATAAAATAAAATAAATAAAACAAAAAAACGAAAAAAATCCTACTTACTTGGGTACGGGCGCGGTTCGCAGGTGTAAACACCCCATTTTTGCCCTAAGAATAAATAATAATTGATAATAATCAATTTTAAATTTTTTCCAATTTTTCTCTAATTTAGAATAAATAATAAAAATATTCAAAAAAATAAAAATAAATAGGGAAACACATCAATTTTGAAAAATGATTTCGAAAATAGCAATAATAAATAGTAAATAATTTTTACAAATTTTTGAAATTTCAAAAAATACAAAAAAATAAAAAAATCGCATTGCATATATGTAATTTGCGAAATTAGAAAAATCAGGAAAATGGGCTAGACCAGCTGGCCCGGACCACGGGCTAAGGTGCGCGTAGGAGGGCTCGGTCGCAGGTTCGAATCGCGGGGCAAGCAGTTTCCGCGTTTTGAGTTTTTTTCACTTGTCCAAGACACGTGACAGCATCTGATTGGCTAGAGGAAACGCACGCGTCGGGCGCGTGATCGTTTTCTACCTTGGGTCCGAGATCGCCGACAAAGGAAAAATTCGAATTTCGGTCGTTTTGATTCGATTTTTTGCACAAATCCAACAGATCTTCAACAGAATTGAGATAAACATCATCCGATTGGAATCAAATCTCAACAAATCAAAGGATTTACACGAATTGGAGTTGGTTTATTTAACTGTCGATCCGATTTGCTTCGATCGGTGGAAATCCGAGCTTATCCAGCTCGATTTCGAACGCCTATAAATAGAGGAGGAGAGGAAGCAAAATCACGAATCACAATTGAGAGAAAGTGAGAAAAGAGAGCAAATCGGAGAGCATCGGAGAAAACCCAAAACCGCGAACCGCTGATTGAAGCCAAGCCGCCACCAGGAGACGTTCTAGGAGCAAACCACCGCCACCATTGGATTCAGCACCCTCGAGAAGCTAGGATTCGACACCTCACCCGTGACAAAAGACCGCCGGAACGCCGTGAACGAGCATCCTCCGCCGCCGTGTCCGACCCAACTCGATTCGACCTGACCGACTCGGATCCAGGTGAGTCGGATTTTCCCGATTTTTTTTTATTTATTTACTTTATTTGCTTTTATTCCGATTTGATTTATTATTTTGTTATTTTGTTATTTATTTTTTTATGTTTTATTTATATTTCAATAAATAGGAAAATGTTAGAAATTAGATTTCTTTAGGATTTAATAATGTAGAAAAATGATAAAAAATAATAAAAATGTAGAAAAACAATATAAATATCAGAAAAATAATAATAAAACTTTAGGTTTTAAAATAGGATAGATAATAATTTAGGATAAAAGTTTTAACAAAAATTAATAAAAATTATAATATAAAAAAATAAAAACAAATAAATAACAAAATTATAAAAAAATCATGAAAACTCATAAAAATTATAAAAATTGGAGAAGAATAAGGAAAAATCGAAAAATGATAAAAAAATCATAAAAATCATAAAAGTCACAAAAATAATAAAAATTAATAAAAATTCAAAAATAAAAAAAATGAGTTTTATCACTTAGAAAGATCATTTTCTTAAATAAATCCAAAATTGATGTTTTTCCTAAAAACCATTTTCAAAAATCAGATAAAAGCTTAGGTTTAGATTTTTTAAAAAAATCCCAAAAAAATGATAAAAACATAAATCGAAAGAGATTTCAAAATTAAAATTCACAAACACACTTAAGGTTTTCAGGAAAAGCGAACTACGGCTTGTTTGATCCTGACTAGCAGGTACGTAGGCACCCATTTGGGTCAACCTATAAAAAATGAAATAAAAAATCATTTTCTTAGAATAATCAAAACATAATAAAAAGTAACAGAAACAAAAGACATTTCTAGATGGGAACAATTTTAGGAGACTAGGTGGTAACCGTAAGGTTTTAATAGGTTAGCCTCTGGACTTAGAAACTCTGGTTTTCCCTTTTTCTCTTTTCACAAAAACGAGAAGAGGAAATCACGACGACTAGTGGTCCAAATTAAGACTAATCCGCTCCTTTAGTCTTAATTCAATATTTCCCAACAACAGTTGGGTGGCGACTCCAAAAATCAAACGAAATTCCTAACTCAAGTCGAGGATCAACATTGGATGAGCATAGGGTCTAGTTTAGATTGGATTAGGAATGGGAATGCAAAAAAATTAGACTCGACAGGATGGCGACTCCACTGGGAACCCATTCCAGTAGGCTAGCCACCTGAATCTCCTCAAGTTGTTCCTTTTTAAGTTTCAATTATTATTCTATTACTAACTTTTCAGGGATTAGTTAGATTTTAGTTTTCTTTACTGTGGGGTTTGCATGCATAAGTTTGTGTGAATAGATGCGGTCGAACCAGGACCGTCCTAGAAACTTAAGTCGAGGAGCCATTGTGTAGGTTTCGGGCGAAGTGAGTTGATCACCGTTCGGGACTGATTAGGCTACCCCACCCAATGCTTCGATATGGCCTAAGATCCATTTCTCCGAGAATGCGGGAGGCCATAGAGCTTGGGAACCAATTAGAACCAACCTACTTGCATACATAGCATCATAAGGGTTGACAATTGATAAAAATGTAATGGTTTGTTGTTTTATTTTGGAGTTCAAAGCTATTTCCTTGTAATGTTTTCATAGTTCTATTTGTAATTAGGCAATTTCTTATTGTAATAGATGGCTAGCACCGCAGTCGATCGCCTCCTCCGCAAAGAAATTCGGGTGTACAAACCTTTGGACCCAAAGTTGGTACTGGACCATTGGTTTACCTTGTACAACTCAGAGGAGCAGGCCTTCATCCAGCAAAAGATCGGCTCCATCCTCTCACTGACAAAGATAGAAGTGAATTTGCCTTTAGTCCGGGCCATGCTCTAATTATGGGAAATCGAACCCGCTACTTTCTTTATCGGGTCGCATGAGATCACCCCTACCCTGGAGGAGTACACCCAGTTGTTACAGGCTCTAGCACTGACTAATCAAATCTACGCACCAGACCTTGAGGCCGGGCCAGCCGGTACCTTCAGCAGATTATTAGGCATCCGTAAGACAGCAGTCAACAAAGCCCTGGCAGACTGTAATGGATATTGCATACGTATGGATGATTTAGAAGCCTGGTTCATCGCCCGAGAGGACAATGGGGATAGGAAGGACATACTGTGTGGGGACCTCAAAACTTACAGACGGAGAAGGGTGAACGCTTTCATCTTGACAGCCTTCGCCACCATACTGTTCCCCACTAGGACCTTCTATATTCACTACCGGGTTGCAGAGCTGGTGACCCAATTTCTAGAGGAAAGATCTTACATCCCGGCTTTACTGGCTGAACAAATCCGGAACTTGAATTTCCTCAAGAAGAAAGGCCATGGGATCCTTCGCTCAAGCCTCAACCTTCTGTTGATATGGTTTGTAAGTCACCTTAAGTGTTTCGGGCTGAACATGGTCCGAAAAACCTTAGCCTAGTAGGTGGATCTCGTAGACTCATGTATAGAAAAGGTGAAGCTACCCGACGACCTTACCAGCCACAGTTGGGTAGAGGTACTTAGAAGTTTCAGTGCTGAGGATATTCTGTGGACAGCCAGGTGGAGCTGCTGTGATAAAATCATCTTGACCTGCAGAAACTTCGAAGCAGTTCTTTAGTCGGAATCAGCAGATGTATTGGATATCACCCCAACTCAATGGTCCTCCAGTTTGGTACCATCCAAGATATAGTTTATTGGCCCTCGCTGGAAGCAGTCACCTTTGAGTACCAATATCCGAACCTGTTGGTAGCCGAGAAGTTTGCTAAGCTGGCAGAGGTCAAAGCACTTTGGGAAGCTAAAATTGAAAGCCCGAATGTGGACCTCGGGGAATTAGATGGCGAAGTGGGAAAACATCGAGCCACCAGAGAGTTTGTAATCCGTCAGCTATACCAGACAGGGGAAAGAGCATACCGGGTTCCAGACGTCACCCAACCAAGACCAGACAAGATCAATCTAGAGACAGAAGTATACCTAGAATAGGTCAAGGCCCGAATGGAGGTATACTTTGAAGTTGCAGATCATAAGAAAGACATCTGGAAGGGACATTTCAAAGAATCCGACCAAAGGAACAAGGCCTTGGAAGCACAATTAGAGAAGACCCAAGCCAAAGTCAAAGAATTAGAAGCTGTCATCAATGGGAAGTCTGAGCCTCCACAACAAAAGACTGAAAGAGCTAGGAAATAGATCATTATTTGTAATATTTTATTTTGATTATAAAATTTTCAATATTAATAAAAGTAAAGTTTCAATATTACATTGTCAATCAATTGTCAACCCTTTTATTTTTAGCATCCGCATGACACATACATATCATTTTGCATACATTACGCTAAATTAAAAAACAAAATGCGCGCCCAGGTATCAAGATAGCTCCCAAGTAACCGAACCCTCTCAGAAGTCCAATTCTCACACGTTCAAGAACAAAAATGGCCAACAGCAGCGACAACTGCAATAACACCAATGCTCAAGCTGCCTCGGACTCCAGGATCATGTCCCTAGAATAAACGGTCCAACAATTGGCTGCCCAGGTTCACCTCTTAACTAAAAGCATCGGCCTCCTACGTAACACTCACCCAACCCAGGAAGAGTATTCAGGGGGCAGAAAGGGGAAGGCAGTGGAGGGACAGCCTCCAGAATATGAAGAGATCAATTCCCACCTTAACCCGGCCTTCGAATATGAGCCGAAGGTCAACCAGGGGCCGACCTCCGATGACCTGAAAAGGGAAATGGAAGAGAGGCAAAAGGAGATGGAGAAGCGACTCTTCCAGCAGCTCCATGACAAGATGAAAACGATTGAGGGCCCTGATGGTTTTGAACAAGCCGGAATCACCAATCTGCCAGCATACAGGGAAGAGGTATACCCTGAGAAGTTCAAGACCCCAGAGTTCGAAAAGTATGATGGGACCGGCTGCCCCAAAATGCATACTAGGCTATATGCCTGGAAAATGAGCAAGTATGCTCAATACGACCAGCTCATGCTCCAAACATTCCAAGATAGCCTCACAGGCCCTGCACTGGTCTGGTATGCCCACCTGGACATCAACATTGTCAACACTTGGGAGAAGCTAGCTCGGGCGTTTTATGACCAATATAAGTTCAATATCAAAGTCGCCTCATCTGTAATCGACTTGGGGAGTCTCCAGAAAAGGCATGTGATTGGTGTCGAATCCAACAAAAATAAAACCTAATCCTAGACAATTATATGATTTGCATATAGTGGTGAGTAGGGTCGAATCCACAGATATTGGTTAAACTTATTTCTATTCAAGGAGAATAAAAGGGAAAAGAAAAATGGGGGGGGGGGGGTTGTTTGTGAATCGAAATAAAGTAAAACAAGGTAAGAAAATCGGATATTAATAAAAGCCTAGCCAAAGGAATTAAGATAGTTTAATTCAAGGAATTGATCATCGATGCAAATGTTCTCTATTCTTGTTCCTAGATAAACTGGTTATGGTTATTAACAAGCTCTAACAACCTATCTCTCCTTGCTTCCTCGATAACCTCAGACAAGCGCTTTGAATTATTTCTCTTATTGATTAAACAACCCTAGACAAGCGCTTAGGATTTAATCTATCAATAGCATTAAGATCTAGAGAGACCACCAATTCATGCCGGTAGATTATAAGATAACCTATTTAAACATGATCACACACCTCCATAACATGAATTCGATCATCTCTTTTATAACCAAACATGTTATTGCGTCACTAAGACTAGAACAATCAAACAATTACGGATTTGACGTGCTAGTTGACAATATATTAACTTGCTAATCGAGTAGAAGAGCTCTATTCATACCAATCAACAAAGATAATAATGACAAAACGATCAGAAGATATATGAATACTCGAAAGCAAAGAATAGAATAAATACAAGTCAATTAGACCTCATAATTCGTGGAGAATTAAACATCTATGACCCTTTGGCTAGAAAATTAACTTAGCTACTCATGTTCATCAACAAAACGAAAATAAAAAGTAGAGACATGATGAACCCGGTTGCCTGCTCTGCCTCCAAGATGATCCAAGGTTCTTCAAGATCCAAAGATTCAAAAGTTGTCCTAACCCTTTAGGGTTGGTTCTATTTATATTGTTAGGGAGATGGCATGTGATCTTTTGCTAGCAAGATACGAAAATATCTTTCCTTTTCCAAGTAGATTTCGAGAAGTAAATGTTCGTCCGCCTGGCACGCCCTAACACACGGCTGTGGGTCAAGCCGTGCCATCCTCTGTACGTATTTCATGTATCATCTTCCGTGTCCAGTGTGTAACACGGCTCCACCCACGGCTAGATTTCCAACCGTGCCTTATTCTGTGCATAATCAACAAGTCTTCATTCGTGCCCAGTATGTACCACGGTTACACCCACGGCCAGATTTCAAGCCGTGCCATCCTCTGGTTGATGTTCCACAATTTCTTCTCCTTAGCACGTCTAGCTTCCACCACGGCTCCAAGCACGGTTGCTCCCACGGTTGTGCCCTAAACCGTGTCTCTCTCTGTTCAAAGTCCTCATTTTCGCCTTCTTGTCCAGTGTGTAACACGATTTGAACCTCGGCCGTGCCTCAAACCGTGCCTCCTCCGGTGGTGTAATTCCTTGTCTTGATCCAAGTTGTAGATGACTTCTCTAAAATACTTGAATTAGCATCCTTGACTCCATTTAACCTGATTTATCACGATGATAGAATTAAAGTACCATTTCCTTATGGTTTCTATAAAATCAATAATAATTTAACACAATTTATACTATAAAGATTGAGTATAAAATGACTCTATCAGCATGCTGAGCCATTCAAGGAGTATGCTCAGCGCTGGAGAGCCCAGGCCGCTAGGGTAGCAATCCCGATATCTGAGAAGGAATTGACATCCATATTTGTCAATACCCTAGACAAGACCTACTTTTCACACCTGGTAGGCCAGACCTCATCCAGTTTTGCAGAGGTAGTGGCTGCGGGATGCAGGATTGAGAATGCCATCACCACCGGCAAACTCCAAACAATGGAGCCTCCTAGGTCACACCGACACAAAGGCCTTTAGGAGGAAACAGAGCTAAAGAGTCCACTGTCAGCACGGTTCACTCCGGTAAGGCAGAAAAATCTAGGACTCGTGTGACATTCCAGACCACGAGTACCCTAGCCTAACAACCCATGACAGGTCACGCCCAGGACGCCAGGGCCCCAAGGCAGTGCACTCTAATCCCCATACCGCTCAGTCAAGTCTTCGCTCGGTTGAGGGCAGACAACTTGATTAGTTTTGAGCTCCCCAATGACCGGTACAGGCCCAAGAATTTCGACTCAAGCCTCAAGTGTGACTACCATATGGGACAAGAGGGGCATTCTACAGATAGGTGCTGGAGGCTCCGGCACAAAATCCAAGACTTAATTGATGCAGGAATCATACAGCTGGATTTCGTGAACGCCCCAGCACCTAATGTCAATACCGATCCACTGCCCAATCACAAGCCCACCATTGATATGATCACATCTGAGGAGTCGATCCCCAAAGAAGCCCCTAAGCAGAATACGACGGAGCAGCAGAAGAAGTAATCCCATCAAGCTCCAGAAGAAGCATCAGAGGCACACATTAAAAATAGGTGGCTAGCTGGAGACCCAACGGTCGGCACTTTGGGGGAATCACACAGGAGATTTCAGTATTTGGTAAACTATTCTTATACCCCGACTGAGCAGGGGCCGCCTAGCGGATGGGGACCAGAATTTGAGAAAGAAGACAACCCGTCAAAGGAAGAGGGGAAGACTATCAACATGATCAACTCTCATCAGAAGCCCAGAGTTATACAGTGCTACGGGGGACAATCAACTGAGGTACAAATCCCAAGAAAAATATATGTATTCAATGTCTCGATAGCGGTAGAGAATTACAAGGCTGCACTGTTCGACTATCGGGCCCTCGAACAAGAGCGGCCTCCTATGGTGGGAGGCATCACCCGCTCTGGGAGGTTATACGATCCAAAGTATAAAGGCCCGACTGAAGAACCCAATGTGGAGAAAGGAGAAGAAGAGGAAGGGGGACTCGCTGCATTTACAAAGATGGTCAAGGCGAGTGAATACAAGATCATGGAACAATTAAATAAAGTTCCAGCACAAATATCACTCATGGGCCTTCTCACAACATCCAAGCCCCACAGGGAAGCACTCTTTAAAGTGCTAAAACATATTCAGGTCCCAGAGGGCATCGCTACAGACAAAATAGGTCACGTGGCGGACTCCATCTTTACAATGGACCAGATATCTTTCTCTCCGGAAGAATTAGGAGAGGAGGGAAACCAACACACCAAACCATTATTCATAGTGGTCAGGTGCAATGACACCATTGTCTCCCGGGTACTCATCGATAACGGATCATCCCTCAACGTTTGCCCATTGGCAACGTTTGATTTGTTGGGGGTCGATCCAAGCAACATAAAACCTAGCTCCACGGTGGTCAGAGCTTTCGACGGATCAAAAAGAGACATAGTGGGGGAAGTGAACCTACCAGTAGAAATTGGTCCACAAGTATTCCACATCGCTTTCCAGGTCCTTGACATCCCAAGGTCTTTCAACTTGCTTTTGGGACAACCTTGGATATATGCTGCTGGAGCCATCCCCTCTAGTCTCCACCAAAGGGTCAAGTTCATTGCAAGCGGGCGGATAGTCACAGTATTGGGCGAACAGGATTACGCCATATACAAAGAGACTGCCATACCTTATATTGGGGAAGAAGGTTTAGAAGACCTAGGGCTGCAGATTTTCAATGAAGTGAACATGGTGACCAGTAAGGAGGGCCATCAGTTTAAAGAGGGGTAGCACGAGACGTTTGGACTGAGGTACATTCCTACGGCCGCAGAAGAAGCGCAAGCAAGAGGTGTCAAAGGCAGAATGAAGGGGAAGCCGATCGACACCCAGATGTGCATCCCACCTCTCCAACAATCTTTCTGAAAGGCAAACATCATTCAAGAGCTTCGGGTAAATGAAGAGGAAGACAGCAAAGGGAAGTTAATCCCCCGCACGTCCAACCAGCATCCGGCTCTGAACAATTGGTTTTGTTATCCTATCAGTAGCGCTAGGTTAGCTCGAAGGTAGAGAAAAATTATTAAGCAAATTTTATTAAGACTCTTTATCAAATTCAATTACAGTTTGTTTTCTTCTTATATATATGCTTTCACTTTTATGTTATTCAGATCTCCTACCATCGAACATCAAGGATATTTCGAGTAGGTAGAAAGTAAAAACGTTGATATCGTTTCCAATGCTGCTGGGTCAGTTGTTGAAGGCGATATCCTAGACCATGAAATAATACAAGAAAATTGGCAAAAACATGAACAAAGCAGAATTTCGATCGACGAGCCTGTGGAGACAGTAAATCTAGGAAACATGGAAAACCCTAAGAACCTCAAAATCGGGACCAGTTTGAGTGCCGAGCAAAAATGTGAGATAACCGAGCTATTAACGGAATATGCGGATGTGTTTGCCTGGTCATATGATGACATGCCAGGGCTAGACCAATCGATAATGGTTCATAGGCTTCCCACAAGGGAAGATGTCAAACCTAAAAAAAACAAAAAATGAGAAGATTTAGGCCTGACATCTTGCTAAAGATTAAGGAAGAAGTCAAGAAATTGCTAGAAGTAGGGTTCATTGAAGTATCCGACTACCCAGAATGGGTAGCAAATATAGTCCCCGTTATGAAAAAGAATGGAAAAGTACGCGTATGCGTAGACTTCCGGGACTTAAACCAAGCTACGCCAAAGGATAACTTCCCCCTACCTCACATTGATGTTCTGGTAGACAACATTACGGGAAACCATCTTTTCTCATTCATAGACGGTTTCTCAGGATATAATAAAATAAAAATGGCTGAAGAAGATAGAACCAAAACAACCTTCATCACAACGTGGGGAACTTTCTGTTACAAAGTCATGCCCTTCGGTTTGAAAAATGCCGGGGCAACGTATTAGAGAGCCATGGTCGCAATACTTCACGACATGATGCATCGAGAGGTTGAAGTATATGTCGACGACATGATAGCCAAATCCAAAGAAGGAGAAAGCCATATGGATATCCTGAGGAAATTGTTTAAATGACTAAGAAAATTTCAGCTCAAGTTAAACCCAGATAAATGCACTTTCAGGGTCACAATGGGGAAATTATTAGGGTTTGTCATAAGCCGGGAAGGGATTAAAATCGACCCTGATAAGGTAAAGTCTATATTAGAGTTACCTTCCCTACGCTCCGTTAAAGAAGTGAGAAGCTTGCTGGGAAGATTAAATTATATACCTCGTTTTATCTCACAGCTCACCAACAAATGCCAGCCATTATTCCGTCTGTTGAAGAAGAACACCACAATAGAATGGGACGACGAATGCGAAGAGGCATTCAAGACAATCAAAGACTATCTTATAAAACCTCCAGTCTTGATAGTCCCGAAGCAAGGAAAGCCCTTATTCTTATACCTCACTATACTCCCCGAATCCATGGGATGTGTGCTGGGGCAGAAAGATGACGAGGGAAGAAAGCGTTCCATATATTATCTGAGCAAGAAGTTCACAGATGGGGAACAGAGGCACTCAGAGGTGGAGAAGACGTGTTGTGCTTTAATCTGGGTCATGCATCGACTAAGGCAATACACCCTTTACTACCATATTGAGCTGCTGACAAAGCATGATCCCTTGAAATACTTAGCAGAGAAACCAGCTTTGATAGGGAGAATCTCTAAATGGAAAATGCTCCTATCGAGTTTGACATCACATACATAAATCAGAACTCGATGAAAGGGCAAGCCTTAGCCGACCAATTAGCAGAACACCCGATCGAGACAGATTCCCAAGAACTACAAGCCTAATTCCCGGACGAAAATATATTAACAGTGGAAGATATACTGGTAGAAGACTTTGGGATAGAGCAGAACCCGAAATAGAAATTGTTTTTCGATGGCGCCGCCAACGTATTCGGTTGTGGGGTTGGGGCAGTATTGATATCCCCAGATGGCACTCAATTCCCTGCAGCGACGAGACTTACATTTCCCTATACCAATAATATCGCAGAATATGAAGCATGCATTCTTGGCCTCAAAATGGCCTGCCAAATGGAAATCCGCGAATTAGAAGTATACGGGGACTCGTCGCTCATCATACTACAGACAAGAGGGGAATACAAGACTAAAGACCCCAAACTGGTACTGTATCATCAACACTTGACAGAGCTAATCGAAGGATTCGAGGCAATCTCTTTCACATACATCCCGAGAACTCAGAATCAGTTTGCAGATGCACTCGCCACACTAGCATTTATGATCCAGATAACAGGGGGAGCCGAAGTTCAACCGATGAAAATAGACATCGAAAGTCGGCCCGCCTACTGTTTAACCATTGAAAAAGTACAAGATGACAAGCCCCGGTATCACGACATCAAGACTTTCCTCCAAGAAAGTAAATACCCTGAAATGGCTAGCAAGAATGACCAAAGAACACTCAAAAGGTTAGCAAGCCATTTCCTATTAAGTGGGTCTATACTTTACAAGAGATCATCTGATACTACCTTGTTGAGATGTGTGGACAAAAATGAAGCATGCGAATTGATGAAGGAAGTACATGAGGGAGTATGTGGACCTCATATGAATGGCTACATGTTGACCCGAAAAATCATGAGGTTAGGATATTATTGGTTGACCATGGAATCGGATTGCATAAAATATGTCAAGCACTGTCATCCGTGTCAAGTCTACGCAAACCGGATAAATGCTCCGCCCAATGAGCTACACTTGTTATCAGCACCATGGCCTTTCTCCATGTGGGGAATCGACATAATAGGCCCGATCACTCCGACAACATCTAACGGCCACAGATTCATACTAGTAGCGATTGATTATTTCACCAAATGGGTAGAAGCGTCATCATATACCAATGTTACAAAGGGGGTAATAATCCGCTTCTTAAAAAGGGACATAATAGCTCGATATGGAGTTCCTGAGTCCATCATCACCGACAACGGTACCAATCTCAACAACAAATCGATGACAGGTTTATGTCAACAATTTCACATAAACCACAGAAATTCAACTCCCTACCGACCTCAAATTAACCGGGCAATAGAAGCAGCTAATAAAAATATCAAGAAGATCATCGAGAAAATGACAACAACTTACAAAGATTGGCATAAAATGTTACCATTTGCTCTCATGGCTTATAGGACTTCAATAAGAACTTCTACGGGAGCTACCCCTTACTCATTGGTATATGGTACGGAAGCAGTGCTACCAGTTGAAGTTGAAATACCATCATTCAGAATCCTGTCGGAAACTCAGCTAACTGAATCAGATTGGGTAAGGAAGAGGCTTGATCAGCTGAATCTGATTGATGAAAGAAGGCTTACCGCACTATGTCATGGCTAGTGTTACCAACAAAGAATGGCCCGAGCATTTAACAAGAAGATGAGACCTCGATACTTCAAAGAGGGGGATCTGGTACTAAAGAAGGTTCTCCCGAATGCCCAAGACTCCAGAGGGAAATTTACCCCAAACTACGAAGGCCTTTATGTAGTGAAAAAGGTTCTGTTAGGAGGTGCTTTGATATTAACTCAGATGGATGGTCCAGAATTGAGAGACCCCATTAACACAAATGCTGTAAAGATGTACTATCCTTAGGCAAGGGAATTGAAATTTTGCCAATGTTTATGAAAGCCGGTGTTCGATATAAATTTCGTTGAGTCGAGTTTTCACTTTTTGCAAGCAAAGTTAATATCCCTGAATGATCAACAATCCCAATCAGTTCTCATCACAACAAATATTCCTAAACACATTACCCACCACTTCACCAATGAAAGATAAACACTAAAATGATAATGAATCTTAATATAGTTTGTGATATAATTCTATCTACTTTTGAGCATTAGAACATAATGCATTAGTAGAGTAACATTACCGTCAAAAGAGCCATGTGCATAAAGAAAGGAAGCACATCAAGATTTTCAACCCCGAGTCAAGAAAAGAAGAAGAGAAGCAGAAACAAACCAGCCCGAAGGTTCGGTTGTTTGGTGGCTGTCCACGATAAATTGACAAGCATATTAAAATATATAACTATCATCATATCATGAAAGGCATCACATCATTTAGCTTAGTCAGTAGAATGCATATTCAGAAGCATAAGATGAGTCAGCCCATAGTTGGACACTTGTCTAAACATTCCTTTTAATAGGGTAGTCAGCCCAAAAAAGGGCACTTCCCTAGGTCTTTTCTAAGGTCAGCCTATAAAGGCACCTTTTTGAGATATCATTTTTATCTTAGGTCAGTTTGCCCAAGATGGGCACTTTCCTAAAAAGTTGTTCTCAAGGTCAGCTCATAAAGGCACTTTTTGAGACAACTCTATCCAAGGTTAGTCAGCCCAAGATGAGCATTTTCCTAAAAATCTGTTCTCAAGGTCAGCTCATAAGGGCACTTTTTGAGACAGTTCAATCAATTCTATCCTAGGTTAGTCAGCTCAAGATGGGCACTTTCCTAAAAATCTGTTCTCAAGGTCAGCTCATAAGGGCACTTTTTGAGACAGTTCAATCAATTCTATCCTAGGTTAGTCAGCTCAAGATGGACACTTTCCTAAAAATCTGTTCTCAAGGTCAGCTCATAAGGGTACTTTTTGAGACAGTTCAATCAATTCTATCCTAGGTTAGTCAGCCCAAGATGGGCACTTTCCTAAAAATCTGTTCTCAAGGTCAGCTCATAAGGGCACTTTTTGAGACATTTCAATCAATTCTATCCTAGGTTAGTCAGCCCAAGATGGGCACTTTCCTAAAAATCTATTCTCAAGGTCAGCTCATAAGGGCACTTTTTGAGACACTATACCATAGGTTAGTCAGCCTAAGATGAGCACTCTAAAAATCCGTTCTCAAGGTCAGCTCATAAGGGCACTTTTTGAGACACTCTACCATAGGTTAGTCAGCCCAAAATGGGCACTTTCCTAAAAATCTATCTTAAGGTTAGTCAGCCTATGAGGGGGACTTTCCTAGATTCTCCCGATTAGTCAGCTCTTGGGGCACTTTTCGGAAATATTCTTCCAAACGGTTGCTAGTCTAACAAGACGCTTTTGTTAACAGGTAGCCAGCTCATAAGGGCGCTTCCTAAGTAATTTTTTTTTCCAAGGTTGCTAGTCTGATAAGACGCTTCCTATCATCATTTCTTCCACACAATGCTTGAGGTGTTTCCTATCGCCAATTAGTCAACCCATAAAGCACTGTTTGGGGAGGGAACATTACTCTAAATTGTTAGGACCATCTTAAATCGTGGGATTATTAGCTCTTGGAGCATTTTCCTAGCAAAACAAATAACCAGCCAAACCAAGGCGTTATCTATTTAAGAGGCCAAAAATGGCGTCTTTCTTGTCTTTGTAGTTAAGTTTTTCAAACTTTACTACAAAGAGGAGCAGCTGTAAACACCCCATTTTTGCCCTAAGAATAAATAATAATTGATAATAATCAATTTTAATTTTTTTTCCAATTTTTTCCAATTTTTCTCTAATTTAGAATAAATAACAAAAATATTCAAAAAAATAAAAATAAATAGGAAAACACATCAATTTTGAAAAATGATTTCAGAAATGGCAATAATAAATAGTAAATAATTTTTACAAATTTTTTAAATTTCAAAAAATACAAAAAAATAAAAAAATCGCATTGCATATATGCAATTTGCGAAATTAGAAAAATTAGGAAAATGGGCTAGCTTAGCTGGTCCGGACCACGGGCTAAGGCATGCGCAGGAGGGCTCGGTCGCAGGTTCGAATCGCGGGGCAAGCAGTTTCCGCGTTTTGAGTTTTTTTTTCACTTATCTAAGACACGTGGCAGCATCTGATTGGCTGGAGGAAAAGCACGCGCCGGGCGCGTGATCGTCTTCTACCTCGGGTCCGAGATCGCCGGCGAAGAAAAAATTCGAATTTCGGCCGTTTCGATTCGATTTTTTGCACAAATCCAACAGATCTTCAACAGAATTGAGATAAACATCATCCAATTGGAATCAAATCTCAACAAATCAAAGGATTTACACGAATCGGAGTTGGTTTATTTAACCGTCGATCCGATTTGCTTCGATCGGTGGAAATCCGAGCTTATCTAGCTCGATTTCGAACGCCTATAAATAGAGGAGGAGGAGAGGAAGCAAAATCACGAATCACAATTGAGAGAAAGTGAGAAAAGAGAGCAAATTGGAGAGCATCGGAGGAAACCCAAAACCGCGAACCGCTGATCGAAGCCAAGCCGCCACCATGAGACGTTTTGGGAGCAAACCACCGCCACCATTGGATTCAGCACCCTCGAGAAGCTAGGATTCGACACCTCACCCGTGACAAAAGACCGCCGAAACGCCGTGAACGAGCATCCTCCGCCGCCGTGTCCGACCGATCCGACTCGACTCGATTCGACCCGACCGACCCGGATCCAGGTGAGTCGGATTTTCCTGATTTTGTTTTTATTTATTTACTTTATTTGTTTTTATTCCGATTTGATTTATTATTTTGTTATTTTTTATTTATTTGTTTATTTATTTATGTTTTATTTATATTTCAATAAATAGGAAAATGTTAGAAATTAGATTTCTTTAGGATTTAATAATTTAGAAAAATAATAAAAATGTAGAAAAAAAATATAAATATTAGAAAAATAATAATAAAACTTTAGGTTTTAAAATAGGATAGATAATAATTTAGGATGAAAGTTTTAACAAAAATTATGAAAAATTAATAAAAATTACAATATAAAAAAAATAAATAAATTATAAAAAAATCATGAAAACTCATAAAAATTATAAAAATTGGAGAAGAATAAGGAAAAATCGAAAAATGATAAAAAATCATAAAAATCATAAAAGTCACAAAAATAATAAAAATTCAAAAATTATAAAAAAAATGAGTTTTATCACTTAGAAAGATCATTTTCTTAAATAAATCAAAAATTGATGTTTTTCCTAAAAACCATTTTAAAAAATCAGATAAAAGCTTAGGTTTAGATTTTTTAAAAAAATCCCAAAAAAATGATAAAAACATAAATCGAAAGAGATTTCAAAATTAAAATTCACAAACACACTTAAGGTTTTCAGGAAAAGCGAACTACGACTTGTTTGATCCTAACTAGCAGGTACGTAGGCACCCATTTGGGTCAACCTATAAAAAATGAAATAAAAAATCATTTTCTTAGAATAATCAAAACATAATAAAAAGTAACAGAAACAAAAGACATTTCTAAATGTGAACAATTTTAGGAGACTGGGTGGTAACCGTAAGGTTTTAATAGGTTAGCCTCCGGACTTAGAAACTTTGGTTTTCCCTTTTCCTCTTTTCACAAAAACAAGAAGAGGAAATCACGACGACTAGTGCTCCAAATTAAGACTAATCCGCTCCTTTAGTCTTAATTCAATATTTCCCAACAACAGTTGGGTGGCGACTCCAAAAATCAAACGAAATTCCTAACTCAAGTCGAGGATCTACATTAGATGAGCATAGGGTCTAGTCTAGATCGGATTAGGAATGGGAATGCAAAAAAATTAGACTCGACAGCGGGTCGGGTGGCGGTCGGAGGTCCTTCAATGGCGGCATTTTGGTAGCTTTTGAGGGCGTTTGAAAGGGGCTTCTGAGCTTTCTGAGGGTGGGTAATCCAATGGTGGTGGTGGATTTTTTCAGAAACGCCTCCTAGTGGTGGTTTGAGGCTTAATTGGTGGTTGCGACTTGGACGAACTCCGGCGAAGCTTCGATCTCTCTTATTTTCTCTCATTTCTCTCTTTGATCCATACTTTAACTTCCCCACATCGTGCTCTATTTATAGGCTCTCAAAACTAATCTTGATAAGCTCAGATCTTCCTCGCTGTTGAGATCCATCCTCATCCGTTTTGTTTTTTTGTTTTTGATTCGTGTTTATCTTTGATTTTTGTTAAGATTAATGTTAATTTGATGGTGTTTATCCTATTTTTATTAAAGATTTAGTGGATTTGTGCAAAAAATCGCATCAAAACGGCTAGATTCGATTTTTCCACTACTGGCGACGATCTCGGACAGAGGTAGGAGATGAACACGCGCTTGGCGCGTGCATTTATGTCGTCTAATCAGTTGCTGACGCGTGTCCTGGGGAGAGAAAAAAATTTGCAAAACACGGATTTGCCTCCACCGTGATTCGATCCCCTGACCTTGCACCCCCCGTGCATATACAAGTCCGTGGTTTGGACCAGCTGGGCTAGCCCACTTTCTCGTTTTTTTGTTAAACGCAATTTGTATATATGCGTTGCAACTTTTATTATTTTTATATTATTTTGAAATTCTAAAAATTTATAAAAATCATTTAATTCCTTTTATTATTATTTCTACTATTATTTTCCAAAATTGATATATTTTCCTTATTTATTTTATTTTTTAAATATTTTTCCCTATTTTTGCTAAATTAGAAGAAAAATTAAAAAAATAAAAAAATTGTAAATTAATCATTATTAATTATTAGGGGAAAAAAATGGGGTGCTTACATATAGCAATTTCAGGCTTACTATTGGTCTCCTTTACATATTCAAAAGCTTTTGGGAGTGGGGAAGTTCACCTTTAAATGTTTAGTAGAGGTCTTATAGTGTTTCAGGAAGGTTGGCCCATGATGACATTGTAGGGTGACCATATATTAATAACAAGGAAGTCCATGAGCACTTGGGTAGTATGGGTGCTATTACCGAGCTCTAAAGGGAGTGTAATCATCCCCTTAAGTTTAATAAGTTGATTATTGAAGCCATAGAGCTCGTGGTTGTAAGGCTTTAACTTTGCTTCAACCTTATCCATAATTTGGTCAAAGGCCTTCTTGATTATAATGTCAACGAAGCTACCATTGTTAATAAGTACTTTATGGACATCGAAATGGGCTATTTGTGCTCAAATGACGAGGGTGTTGTCAGGAGAAGTCATGAAGCCTTCCATGTCTTTGTTGGAGAATGAGATAGTAGTATCCACTTTGGGTCTTTTGGCTTAACCGTTGAGTACGTTTTGATAGTCCCCACATTAGGCGTAAGCCTTGTTATGAGAGCTCAATGGCCCTCTTGAAGTTAAGCCACCCACAATTATATTTATGGTACTATGTGTAGGTCTTGTGTTGGGTTATTCTTGATTATTGTCATTGCAACGACCTTGCTTTAGTAGTCAATCAACATCGAAAATGTACTCTTGAAGATTGCCTTGCTTGATAAGATCTTCCATTGCATTCTTCAATTAAATACAATCCTTTGTAGTATAGCCTTTATCATGGTAGAACTCATAGTACTTATTAGAGTTCCTATTAGACGAATTACTTCTCATTCTTTCAGGCTATGTCAAAATGTCCCTGTCTTCGATCTCTAAAAATATGTCAGTACAGGGCTTATTTAGTTTGGTGTGTTACTCGTAGAAAGGGATAGTGTGCTTCTTAGAAGATGCGTTACTACCACCATTTTAAACAGACCCATTATTATCAACCTTAGGGCTAAGCTTGTCTTTAGCTAAGGGTCGGTCTTTTCCCTCCTTATTTTTCTCAAATGATTTTTGCTCGACTTGTCTTTCAATGAGGATTGCATCCTTTTAGGTAATGTAAGCTGCTGCTTGCTCTTGAAAATCCTTCAAATTTTTTGGTTTATTTAGTGTGAAGGAGTAAAAGAACAAAGATTGTTCTTTTACCTCATTGACGGTAGTGTTTGGAGCAACACTCATATCACATTACAGATTTTGAGCATAGCCTTATTAAAACCTAAAGATATAATTGTAGAGTGTCTCCTCTTGATTTTAGTGGATCAAATTTAGAGTTAAGGAGTCCTTTTCTAGCATTTTGCTGGTCAGAAAGTTTTGATAGAACTGTATGTCAAACTCCTTAAAGCTTGATATAGAGTTTGGCTTGAGGCCTTTGTACCTAGCACGAATAGCCTTTTTCACTGTACAAAGAAAGGCCTTGCAAGTTATGGCATTGGAGACACCTAAGAGGTTCATTTGAGCTGTATAATAGCACAAATGCTCCAACAATTAGTAGTCTCATCATAAAAATTCATCTAAAGAATATAAATGTAAGTGGAGAGTTGTTCATCTCGGATCTCCTCGGTGAGAGGAGAATTCCTAATGTTAAACATGTCCTATGAGTCACCCTTTTCATTTCCTTAAGATCATTGAGGCACTTAATTATGTCATTGATCTCATTAATGGTTGGGTTGGCTAAAGGAACAAGTTGACTAAGCCTTAGAGTGATGTTTGCCTTGCTCTTAAGGTTGGAGCTCGGTTTTGCTGCTATAGTGTGTTCCCCTATTGATGCAGAGCGCTATTATCTTGGTGCTTGCTATAAGACTAAAAGTCATGCTAAGTGTGTTCCAGAATTTCATTCACTTGAGCCTTTAGACGTTTATTCTAAGCTAGTAGCTCAGCCATCTACTACTCCAGACATGCAACCTGCCCATCATTTACTTGTTGGGTATTTTGTTACACTAGCTATACTAATGGTACTAGTGGGTGAAATGATGAGTCCATTAGGCATTGGTGTTGTCAATAAAATTCCTACATAAATTTCACATTTTTCTTGTGCCAACCATGGTGGTTTTTTTTTGCTGTAAGTGGTAGGTGCCAATTGTTGATTCTTGTCCTTATTGTAAGTGGTCTAAGGCTAAATCTAGCCTTTGTGTAGGGAATATTTGGCCTGCAAGATTAAATAAATGTGAGCTTCAAGACCCTAGAGTTGTATTTGGTGTTGTACTCTGATACTCACATCAAACAAACACTATAACAATAGCAAGAGAGTAATAGTGAGTGAAGTGTGTTCAGTCCCTTACGTTGGTAAAGTGGTCACCAATTTATAGTGAGAGATTTGTGAGATTTTTATGGCAAGTGAATCTTTCCTAGGAGATATCCACACCTATCTAATAAAGATATGGTGGAGTGTATCTTAGGATTTAGATATACTTTTAATATTTATCTCAACTACCCATAAGCATCTTAACTTGGCAATTGAGAGGTTAGCTAAGCTAAGCCCTAAGGCCTAAGGTTGAATGCCTTAATGATAGTGCCCTTTCCATATATAAATATTTTTCTCGCTTAGCTTTCTCATCTTCTGTTCATGTCTTTTTGCTAGAGATAAATTTAGATTTTGAAACCTATCAATTAAAAGTAGACATGTAATGAGATAGAGTCACTACTAAGGTGGTGTATATGATGCAGTTTATTTCACATAGAAATGAATTTTGTAACATTTGACTTTGTGGAAGAAGATAGCCCAAATATTCTAAAAAGCACTTGTGTAATTAGTTTATATGAATCCTTTTTGCACACTCAAAATTTATTAAAAAGCTTAAGAACTTTCATCTGTATTAGTTGTGGCCAACCACTAGTGGTGGCAGTTAACATTAATAGAATATGCTAATGGAGAATGAAGAATATAATTTCCTCTTTTAAAAAACAGAAATCATTTTTCTATGGGCATTTTCCTTGATGGTTGATCGTACCTCCACTATTGGCTATTGCCTTCACCTCCTATCACCACTTGCCAACAAAAGCCACTAGTAACTAGAATATTTTGAGATTACTATTCTAATATTTAACATTTTTACAATTTTACTTATACTAAATGTATGAAAATTCTAAAATTGTATTATGTAAAATAAAGACAACCTATGAATTAAACTAAATGGTAGAAATATGAGAAGCCATGCTATTTTATCTTATCATCTTCTCTTGCTCTCAATGGTTAAGATCAAAGAATTGAATGGAGCATGTATGACAATACTAGCCTCAATGCAGCATGTATAAATCAAATAAACTCATGTGATAATGCTAATAAGGTGAATGTACTGTATAGATTCCTTAATCAAATAAATGCAACCTTCTCACACATAATTTAAGCATAATAAGCTCTACTACTTCCAATTCTTTACTTGTATTGGAAAAAATTTCAATCTTATGTGAACTATTGCTTTAGGAGTTTTGTCTTAAAAGATTATTTTTTTGTAAAATGTTGGTCCAAGAGAAAATGTAAAAGCTAGCAAATTGGTTTGTTGAGTTACAAGAACCATGATTTTTGAACTATTGCATAACACATTGAGCTTTAGGATCTTCATCATTATTTAAGTTTATCCCATGTATTTAGCATGTCAATCTCCATATATGTGTTGATTGAGATATTAGATGAAGATGAACAAATCTATGATTCAACATTCGAGGACAATGTAGACTATCAGATGTTAGAAGACATGGCTCTCGATGATAATGATTGGAGATGTGTAAGTTGGGTGAGTTATGCGAGCTAGCCCATTTAACTTGCAAAAAATTACAGGTTAGGCTGAGAATTTTCGACTTGCTTAAATTAAGAGCTTTCTAGCTTGCCTCGCTTAACCTATGAGTTAAGCAACCAAACTTATTGTAAGTTAGGTTGCCTCACTAACCCACAATATTTTAATAAATAATTAAAAAATCCATTTTTCAATGAAACCCTAAATTTTTCCTCTAATCTATCACTCTCTACATAGTTTTGATATATAGTGAATTATGCAAACCATATTCCAACAAAGTGTCTACTTTTAGTTGCAACTTAGAAAACTATGTTTGATTTTCGTAACTCACTACTCACTTACGATTAATAGTGAAGGTCCACAGCCTAATTAACTCTATCCCCTATTGCTTAATTACTCCTAGTTCGATAATTAACATTCCAATTGCTAAGCATTAGCATCAGGAGTTGTATATGCCAAGTTCCAACAAAAGTGGTTATAAAAAACACTTCATTATTTATATTATAGAATTTAACATTTAAAGTTAAATGTCATGGTTGGTAGTTTGGCTTACTTAACCTAAAAACCTATAGTGAGGTGAGTTGGGTAAAAAATTTCAACCTACTTATTAAGCGAACCAGAACAGGCTAGCTCACTTTGACTTGTAGGTTAATATGGATTAGGGCGAGTTGACTTGTTTAGTTAATTTGCATAGCTCTAATAACGATGATGGGGATAGTGATTCAAAGAGTGAAGGGCTTAATGATGAAGTTGATTCCAATGGTTAGAGTGGTTTGTTCAAAGATGCAAAGCATGAAGTATATCCTAGATGTTCTAATTTTTCTCTTCTCTCTATAGTCATCTAGATGATAAACCTTAAGGTAGATGGTCGACAGTTTGTAAAAAGCTTCAATGGTTGGTTATCTTTTGTGAAAAGCACATTACTAGAGGGCAAGAGATTGCCTTTCTCTTACTAAGAGGAATGAAGGATGTTATGTGCTTTAGGAATGGATGCAAACTTGACTACATGTCGCAATGATTTTATATCGTTTAAAAAAGAATTTAAGTATCTTGATTACTACCCAAGGTGCAATGAATGAAGGTGAAAACCTTAGAATGAAAGAGAAAACAAGGAAGGTTGAAAGTGCTAAGGCATTTTCTTTTATTCTATGCCTTCAATGCATTTTTTGTGCAAAAAGAACTCCGGATATGAGGTAGCATAGTGAAAGACATGTTATCGAGGAAAACATTCTAAGGCACTGCTTTGATTCTCAAGCATGGAAGACCTTAAACTACAAGTTCTTTGATTTTGAAAATGAGGCTCAAAATTTATGTTTGGGTATAGCTATTGATGTTTTCAACACCTTTGGCAATTTGAGTACTTCGTATAGTTTATGGCCAATAATTTTGTTTCGCTATAATGTTCCTCCTTGGAAATGTATGAAAGAATCATATCTACCAATATCTTTGCTTATTTTAGGGCTAAGATCGCTGGGTAAGGATATCAATGTTTTCTTGCAACCTTTAATAGATGAGTTGTAGGAGTTATGATCATATGGAGTTTGGAAAAATGATGTCATTGCAAAAAGATTTTTCCACATGTAGATAGCAGTATTATGGACAATTCATGATTTTTCGGTGTATGGTGACATATTGAGATGGACTGCAAGGTTACAAAGCTTGCCTTGTTTGTAATAGAGATTTGACTAGTGGATACACTCAAAATAAATTCCATTACATGGGGCATGGATGATTTCTACCTTTCATTCATCCTTAGTGCAATGAAACCATGATATTTAATAGATTAACGGAGAGGAGACTTATGCCACACAATTTTTCAAACAATGACATTTTAGGGAAACTATCAAATTATGAAAAAGTGATCCTTGAAAATTTTTTCGATGGGACGAGAAGGTAGGGAAGTGATGATGATACCAATTGGTGTAAGAAAAGCATTATTTGGGAATTGTCATACTGGAGGGAATTGGAAATTAGACATAACCTTAACATGTTATATATAGAAAAAAAAACATATGTGATAACTTGGTTAGGATGTTAGTAAATATTAAGGGTAAGTCTAAAGACACTAAGAAAGCCAAATGGATACTACAAGAGATAGGTATTTGACTTGAGTTTCATCTTAATACCCGAGGGGGGCGAACCATCAAGCTGCTAGCACAATTTACATTGCCCTCAAATCATATAAAGGGAAGTGTGTCACCTAATAAATGATGTAAAACTTCCAAACGGGTATGCTTCCAATATTGCATCATGTTTGGGTTAGTCAGTGGCAACACTTAAGGGTTTAAAGTGCCATGATTGCCATGTGTTACTTCAACTTCTTCTTCTATTCATTTTACGTGAGTTTCTTTAAGATGAAATTTATAATGTAGTTTACAAATTTTCAAATTCCGTAGAGAACTTTTTGCAAAAGAATTGTGGGTTGACGTTCTTAAGTCAATGGAGAGAAGCATTGTTATAACATTATGTAAGCTTGAAATGATATTCCTACTAGCTTTTTTTAGCATCATGGTACATGTAATGGTGCATTTACCGAGAGAAGCATGTATTTGTGGTCTAATGCAATATAAGTGGATGTACCTAGTAGATAGTTACTTAGGTATTCTCAAAGGGTGTGCTAAGAATAAGGTTAGGTTGAATGATTCCATAACAAAAGCTTATGTTGTATGAGAAAGTATTCTTTGTTGCTTTTTGTATTTTGACAATATAGAATCTAGACTAAATAGACCTCAAAGGTAGAGTAGGTCCTAACGTGCCTTTAGAGTTTAGCATGTGAGTTTTTACATAGCCTATACGACCCATAGGTGCTTTCGCTTATGTTGATGTAGATGTAGAAATGGTAGACTATATTGAACAATAGTGGAGTGTCTGTTGTAGGCAAGCATAATGGCAATCAGATCATCTTCTATGAATCATTGAATAATATCATGCAATTAAATTATTTTGGAAGTCAATGGATGTTCCTCTTCAAGTGCAAATCGTTCGACACACATCATCACCAACTAGAGGATGCGGCATGACAGTGATCTATACATGCTTGTTGATATGTGCCAATAAGAAATTTACTTAAAAAACCTAAAGAAGCATAATGGCAATTGGAAAATTTTCTAAAAGGTCTACCATTGACACCTGTTCATTTTGTTAGATTTATTATTGTGAACCAATTGAAAATTGACACATGCAATTGACTAATAGTGATAAATAGTGATGAATCATATGTATACAAAGTGACAAAAGGGGGAAAACAAGTATGTAAAGTGAAATTTACCTTGAATCATTAAGTAATCTATTATATTTTATGGAAAAGAGGATTTTTGGTGTAATACATAAAATTATTACGTTAACCTTTCCTCTAAATTAGAATATGTTTATAATGGATAGTTATATATGAATCATAGTTAAAATTTTAAAATTTTTTATGCTATTTCATAATTTAAAAATATTAAGAGAATTTTTTTTCTTGATAATAGGAAACTAAATATTAAATCATTTTTTATAAGATTATGTTATGTTTTTAGGCACCTATTTCATAGTGCATCTCTTCTAATATTAATAATATTAGCAAACCCCACGATATAGATGCCAAAATAAAAAACATTTACATGAAAGTAAAATCTTAAATGATTACATAACTAATTATACATGTATCTAACATTTAATTTTGTAAAAGATATGAAATTATATATAATTGTTGTTGGTAGAAATTAATGATAAAATTGTTAGATTTTATTTATAATAGTCAACGATGGACTCATAAAAATGAGCAAAAATAGTAAAAAAAAAAAACGTAATTACATAAAAGACCACTAACAGATATGCATTCATTTTGCATGTGCTAAAAACATAATAACATGGAGGGCCTATATTGTTATAGATATAATCATCGTTGTTTTCATATCTAAATAAATTATGACCAATGGCCATGTTTACCTAGAGAGTTTATAGTATGAATAAGGTATATATATGAATATGAAAAATAAAAGCAAATGTGAATAAAAGGAAAATAAAAATAACCAAACTTGAACCATTAAATACAAAAAAGGTGTGAATTGGAAAAGCTTTTATCTTTAAAATTGATGTGAATGATACTATATCATTTCATAATCAAATAAGTTGGAAAAAGATTTCAAAGTAAATATTTTGAACCAAAATAAGTTTACTCACCTCCAAATAGTATTCACTCACAACTATATTAAACCATAGGATTTGTATATAAACAATTAAAAAAAAAAACAAATGCAAAAGATTTAAATAATTTTATAAACAATGGAAGCATCATAATCATGAAAAGAGAATAAAATAAATGATATATCATGTCAAGAAAACAATTACAATGATATGCTAGAAGAAGGCATTACATGACAATAATTAACTTATGGAATTGCTATGATAATCAACCTATTGGAACTTGTGAAAGGATTGAAGCATCTTATTCTATATTAAAACATAAGTTTTTTTAGTGAAACTCTACTAAAAAATGGAAATAAAAAACATTAATTAAATCACACCTTGGAATTCTTCATGGCATAAGCTTTTTGCTTAAATAACAAAAAGGAAAATCATACAAAATCCAATATGATAGAAAAACATAAATCAACTTATCTATTTAAATAAAAACTTTTATAAACTCAAAAACAGCATAAGTTAAAAGGGTGAAACCTGCTATATTAATGAGAAAGTTAAGAAATAAAAAAAGTTACTATCTTTACTATATTAATAAGAGATATTAAGGGCTACTAGTTTACTTAAGTAAACATAAGACCATTCACCTAGAACCCAGGCTCGTAAAGGCAAGTTCAACAAGTGAAATAGATTAACCAATAACCCTAGGCCATAAATAGTCTTAGAATATCAAATGTCTATAGAAAATACTAACCAATTCATGGTTTATAAAAGCCAAGATACCAATTAGGCTAATAAACAAATCAATCATAAAAGATAACCTAACCTATTAGAAGGAGGATGAAAATAAATTAGGAGCCAATGGAACTAAAGATAGAGATTTTAATAAGGCCTATAATAAGAAATTTTTGCAATAATTAAAAGCATAATGATAGCTCATCATAGTTGAAAGAATGATAATAACTTTATTATAAAAATAGTAAAATACTTATCTACCATAGGTAAACATTAGAAAATCCACAAGAAGACATCCATTAAAGATAAAATGGCTAAATTTGGAAAAAAGACTAAATTACTCCCCAAGGTAAGAATAAATAATAAAAAGTAAAAATAAGATGATAATTAGTAAATTGTAAATAAGGAAGGTAAATGTTAATAAGCAAAGATAAAAGGCATGATAAAGAGATATACTTCATGCATGAAAGGTATCATCATAAGGGAATTAAAGAATCTTGTTCACCACTAACTCTTAATATTCATAGCACAAAATGAAAAAAAATAATAATAATGGGAAAAAATGCAAAAATCTGACAAAATGCCCAATAAAAGTAACATAAAATACCAGAAAAATTAAAAACTAACTTTATAAGTGACAAACAACTTTTGATATGCCATAAAAATATCCAACAAAGTTAGCAAACCTAGGAAAGAGGGTTGCAAATTTCACATTAAAACAAAAAATAACAATAATGTAGAAAATATCTAGATTTTCTTGCAAATTTTATAACAAATTAACAAAGTGTCCACAAATCACCAAAATTTAACCCAATACTTTTCAATAGGTTAGATACACATAATAATTTCCCTAAATTTTTAACCTACTATAAGATCAAAAAATAAATTTCTATAGGTGGTTAAAACATTATAAATACTACTATCCCTTCAAATCCTGTGCCATTCTAAATTGTTGGATCCCAAAAATAATAATAGGTGAAGTTTGGATCTAATCCTCCCTCTTATGGTAGGCCGACACTCCCTTATTGGTCACTGATGTGGTTTGTGTAGTGGTTTGAGTTATATGTGGTGGGCAACTTGGGGTTTTCTTATATTATTATTCTCTTGGTTTTTCATCTTGCCATTTGAGTTGTAAGTCTTTTATTTCCCTACTATTCTATGTCATTTTTTTTAATTTAATTTTCTATGTTTAGTATTTTTTATATAATTTTTACAACTTTTAGCTATATATTACCTAAAATACTAGTTTTAGGGGAAAATTAGAAAATCATAGTTATAGTTTATGTTAAATGACCATATTTTTAAATGTGATATTATATCCTATTTGTGATCATGTGGTGCTTATGTTACTATTTGATTAAGTGTTTTCAATTTATTTTGAATTCCAAGGCTTATCTTTTAAGTAATTAGCAAATTTTTAATTAATTAATTAATTTCTAAAATAGCTTATTTTCATTTTTCATTGTTCATGACCCATCATGATTGTATTATGGTGAAACCATATATCAAATACTTATTTTTAGCTCTCTGTTATCGTCTTTTATTTTAACCTAATTGAAGTTGCCACAATGGATACATGACTATAACCTTACAGATACATGACTAAAGAGTCACTTTATTTCCTCTTTTATCTTTGGCCATAGTTCCATATTGAAAAGAATGACTTTTTATAAAATTACTATATTTACGTATACAACAAACTTGTTAAAATCTTATATGAGTAGAACATTGAATGACTTTTTATAAAATTGCTATATTTACGTATACAACAAACTTGTTAAAATCTTATATGAGTAGAACACTATTTAACTTTAAATTACTTTTATTTTCATTACCTAAAAGGAATTTAACAAGATATGATCTTATATTTTAAAGTATTAATCAATTTCAAGATACTCAATATTATTATAACTACTATATTAAGATGTTTACATCATCTTTTATTAAATCTTTCATATAACTTCTGCGTCATACCGTAAACTAATATTTTTCTAAAAATGTAATAAACTTTACTTTAAATAAAGTGAAAAATAATTGCCATTGTAGAGTTTATAGTAGAACCTTATACAGAATTGACTATAGATTTTATAAGTTCTCCCAGTTTCTTTAACACTAGCTTGATCATATCTTTTAAGATGTTTGTGATTATAAAGGGGATCACCAAGCACTTCATAATCAAGTAAGTGGCTTGTTTCACAATAATTTTTATTGTGTTTACAAGGAGTTGTAAGTCATTATACAGTTTGTGAACGCAATTGAGTAATTTGTGCACATGTAGAGTACGTGATTACCCCGATTGTGGTAGTTGAGTTTAGTTGTTTTAGTGTGCCTTTTTGTGATTTGCAATGATTTACATTCTTATTATGGGATGATAAATTGTTTAATTGCTTACTAAATTGAATTAATGTTGCATTTGACGTTAACAATTGGTTCATGTATTACATCTTCTGCATTAATTACAACGGTTACGCCTACCAAACACAACCCATTAGGTGTGAATCGAGTGTTTCCTTCTTCTAACCTTACTAAACTAAGTGATAAGAAAAGAGGTTACAATACGGGTTAGAAGATATCAAGGTGATAATCTGAAGTTGATGTAGAGGGGACATTGAGTCCATTGCATAACCTTCGATTTGGTGGGAAGTATTTGATATTATGGCAAAACTCCTTGAAACCTAGGCTAAAGTTGGGTTATTTTCTTTAGTCTTGTGACAAACTAGTCAACATCATACGGATAGCACTTTTGACTATTAAATTCACTATAAAGAGGTTACAATACGGGTTAGAAGCTATCAAGGTGATAATCTGAAGTTGATGTAGAGGGGACATCGAGTCCATTGCATAACCTTCGATTTGGTGGGAAGTATTTGATATTATGGCAAAACTCCTTGAAACCTAAGCTAAAGTGGGGTTATTTTCTTCAGTCTCGTGACAAACTAGTCAACATCATACGGATAGCACTTTTGACTATTACATTCACTATAAAAGAACTTAATTGCTCTATATGCTTATGTATAATGTCTATCCTTTACCACTTCCTAAGTTATGGTTTTGCTTATACCTATGGACTTTTGTAGGTACCCAAGACCCTAGTAAGTCATACCATGATTCATACAAGATGATAGGAATGGGTTTAGGTAAGGCAAATTAAAATAAAGATCAAATATAATCCTAAGTGGGGCAATAAACCAAGGTTGTGCCCTAACTCCCTTTGTGCAAATTTAATGGATGGGAGATTACTCCTTAAGTAGCATGTATGAAGCCTTATGTTTACTAATTAATCGTGATATAACAATTAGTTTAAAGGGGAGGGTGGAGATAACTTACAATTTTGCATCATGGTAGATTTAGAGAGTAATAGAATGATAGTGGAAATAAGATAGGCATGTTTTGAAACTTAGAGAAACAAAGTCCCATAAGATTTGTTTAAAAAACGAGTGGGAGGTCGAGAGAGAGGTAATTTCCTCAAATCATGTAACATGAATAGTGGGGGAGGGGGGAAATATTGTTAGCTTTAGTTAAAGCTGTAAACGAGCAAGTCAAGCTAAGCTTTTAAAGTTTTATACTTAGCTTGTTAGAAAAAAACTATCAAGCTCAAGCTAAATTGAGCTTTTACTAAGTATTAAAATTATAGGTTTGAGCTTTTAAGGAATTCAAAGCTAGAGCTCGACTCATTTAGATTAATGAGACTGAACTTGTTTATTTGAACAATTTTGAGCTTAAGCACATTTAGATAAGCAAATCTAAATGAGCTTAGAACTAAGCTTGAGCTCGTTTAGATAAATAGTAAAAGATAAGCCTAAACTCGAGCTTGTGTTGGAACTAGAACTCGAATTAAAGCTTAAAATTAATTCAAAATTTGAAAATTTACCTTTTTATCTTTCTTTTTCGTTGAAATCAATTCAAGATTTTATGATTTCAAGCACAGATCCATTGGATTTTACATTTATATAAAATCATGCAATACCTAAGTATAATATGCTTAAGTGTCTACTATTCCTTAATATAGAAGCAACAAGAAAGTATGAGGTTTAACACATGAGTTGATAATCACTCTAGCATCAGCTTTAAAGTATAAGTAGACACCACCCTTTCTACATCATGGCTTGTCAGTGATTTTTAAATTTTATCAACTTTTTCTTTAGCCTTTAGTGTTTGTTTTTTCCCATTCTTATATATTATATTCCTATTCTTATTTTTGTTAATAATTTTTTTAATTATACCAGTTTTATTCTTATATTCCTATGTTATTTTTTTAATATATTATGATTTTTAATATAAAAGTAGGATTGTGGGTTGGCTTGTTGATAATATAAATAAGCTTGGTTGTGAGCCTAAATATAAGCTCAAGTTCAAATGAGCTTTATTTTAAATTCAAAATCAACTCGTTTATGAATTAAGCCTAACTAGCTCGTGAATAAATTGACTCATTTACAACCCTAGTTACAATAGAATGAACATCAATATTGAATATGAGCAAAAATATCTTAGGGAACAAAATTGCTTGAAAGTCATTTGAATATCTTTGGAATAAAAAAGATGGTAATATTATAATGTAAATACATCTAAAATAAGTCCTAAATGACTTGAGCATGTTTGCTAAATTGGAAATAGCATGAAATTGCTCATAAAAAGGAGATTTACAGTTGCCTCATTAAAATGTTTAAACTATGATCGGATATATGCTTGATACATTATAAAAAATCAATGAAAATCTTAGGAATTGAAGCAATACTTTGTGCTATGTCAAAGTCAATGATAAAACTGCATATATAAGATAATGTATGACGAGTGTCATTTTAAAGAATAAGAAAATCTAAGACTCTATAGCTTACCAATCACACAAAAAACAAATTGATTCAGTGATTTCGATTCCATGCTTTGTATGTTAAATCTTTTAAGTTTTTATTAAGAATAATTATATGGGATTTTATGGAGTGCTCTTTGAAATGTTGTATCTCTTTTCTTCTTAAAATGTTATTCATAAACTATATAAGTTACAACACATTAGCTTGGTCTAGTTTACTACTTTATGCTTCTAAAGATAAAGGGAAAAATTATTGCATGCAATGCTCCTTCCACTATTCCAAATTAGCGAAGAAAATAAGAGAGTATTCTAAATCATTTAGAATAATGTTGACAACATAATCAAGAATGTTGAATTAATAAAAACATGGAATATGAGTAATGTTGATTGGTGATTAGAGAGAAGTGTAAAGACTTGCAAAACACAATAAAGAAATGAGTTAAGGGGTGTCGAGGTTATCTAGCGTAACTACTCTTAACACTAGTTAGAGTTCGAATGTGTATGGAGAAAAGAATCTTAAAGGAGAGCCAAAGGGTTTAAGGTTCAAATCCCTTTACTTGTAGATAGTCTTAGGTATTTATAGAAGGTGTTATTGGATGGTTAGAAGTGGAGAAAATGGGGAATCCCTCCTAGAGCACATCTAAAGTATCTGAGTAATGGAGAAGTGGGCAATAGTGAGCCTTATCTAGAGTTGACTAAGTTAAAAGGTCAAATAGGAAGAAAGTTCAAGTTACCATTTGAGCTTATGGCTACAACCATTATATTAGGCTGAGCTAAGCTTGGGCTCAGTTTAAGCTTAGGATGAAATGACCTATCAATAGTTATCCCCTACCTCCCCTCTTTGGTGACTGGCTAGCAAAAAGAGTATAACCTTAATAAGTCATCAAGATATGCACCTAAGTGTGCATGGGATGACTTGTAGGGCTTCGTTTAAGGACTTAGAAAAATGTCAAAGTAAGTAGAGGAGTCTAAGCTATTTCCCCATGCTATTGATGATTTTAATCCATGAGGGTGGTTAGTACAACTAAGCCATAGTGAGAGTTGTTGTACCTCAAGACTAAGGAGGTGCGACCTCTTTGACATGAGCTATTGCCCTCCGAATTGAGCTAAGGGGATATGACCTCTTTAGTACAAATGGACTATTGATGAAGCCTTTTAGGTGGATGACAATTGGTTTCTCGATGAAGTTTTAATTTTATTTATTTGAACACTTGTAAATTTGAGTGCAATAAATGTAGCTAGACATGTGTCACATTCTAAGCAAATTACTTTTGATATGACGGTTATGTATGAACGCATTAGTATCATCCATTTTGATGTTAGGTCACATGTCGAGATTTAATCACTTGGTGTTGCTTCAACTAATTGCCGCTTTGATTTCTACTTATCTCAATATCTATGTTCATCTATAAATACACGATGTAGAGAGAAAGAAAAACCTTTATGCTCTTACTAAAAATTTCTTTTGCATTCTCTCACAATTTGTGTTGTAGCTTTCAATCCTCCTTTTATTTCTTTCTAATTCCATTGTTCACCAAAGGTATGTTGAAGATTGCTTCAAGCTTTTCTCACACCCTCACTTATTAAGGTGTAATGGTGTTAGTACCAAAACCCGAGTCGGTTACTCTACCTCCCCCTTAGGGCCCCTAAAGAAGCGACAACAATAATGGTGGGAGAAGATGCTGAATCCATTAGCACAATGGCAGTGGCTGAGGTTAACATAATGCTAGCTATTGAAGAACTACCGATGGATGCCTATATGAACGATGGTGAGGATAGAAAACTTTTGGTACCATCATATGATAGTGTCGTAGTTGGTGGTGATGAATTAAATGATGTGGCAAGTAAACTATCGGATGCTGATGTGGAGAGCATCTTTTTATATTGCAAGTTGATGCCTTAAGGCTAGCAAATTATGAAGTCGGATCAGCTTAACTGAGTTGCTTGGAAAAAAACTAGGAGTTCTTTATCTACTACAAGCATTTCGAGTTTGGAGTTCAGCTGCTACTTACATGGTTCTAGGAAGCATTTTTTTAATTATCATAGAGTTAACCCATGCCAACTTGTCATGAACTCCTTTTAGATTTTGGTAGCCTTTGAGATTTTACATTTAGACCACCAAATAAGGTCGACCTTTAAGTTGTTCCAAAACTTCTACACCATTAAGAGAAATGGGTTAATGATAGGCTAATATTACCTAGCATGCCAGTTTAAGCGAAAGTTATTTAAAGGGCTCGCTACGCTATTCACAGGTGAAAAGGTAAGTATGTGAAGGCTAGGTCAGATGACAAACTAGACTTTTAGATGAGCTAGGTGTAGTTGATTAGAACTAAACTAATATAACTGCTCAACAATGATAGGTCAAGATGTGGACAATGTCAAAGCCTTGCATCGAAAAAAGGTAGCCACTTTAAACGATCTCATGAAGCAGACCCAAGCCCAAGTTGATGAGCTTAATCCCTAGACAAAAGTTGCTATGAGCAAGAATACCACACTCTAAGATAAGTTATAGAAGACTTGAGAGGAAAAGGATGAGCTCTCAAAGAAAGCAACCAATCTTTCACGACAATTGTCTAAAGCCAAAGGGGAGCTCACTATTTTGGGGTTGTTAGCAAGTTCTTTTAGGAATAGGAAGAAGGACAACAATGGGAAGATTGCCGATCTCAAAGACAACCTAAGATGTCATCAGGCTTAGGTCAAAGTGTATGAACATGAGCACGATACTCTAAAGGAAAATGTTCACAATGAGATAATGAACAGTGAGGAATTAATGAAGCTATGGGGAGAGGTTTACAATGACAACTTCAAAGTAGCTAAGGAAGCCATTCTCAAGCACTACTCTAACTTTAACGTTAAAGGACTAAAAGATGAGGACGACCCTCTGGAAGAGTTTTAAGCCCTTATTAAAGCCGTGGATGACACCATTGAAGTGGACATCAGTCCAAAGGACACTCCTTCTGATGAGTTTCCTCCACCTCTAAGCTCTAACTATTCGAAAGATCCTACCCTTCTAACTGAAGATGCTTTTTCTGATCTCCTCAAAGTAGATGAGGCCGAGCAAAGAGCTGAGGCTTTTTCAAACCTTCCTCCTTCAGAATAGCACACTTAGCATCTTCGTGTACTCAAATAGCTTTCAATTTCTTGTAATCTTTCAAGTTGGTATGTGATGTGCGCTTACTAATCGTATCAAATTCTAAATTCATAAACCTAATTAAATCTACGATCTAAGCTAAGTAAGTGTACCTATCTAATGTAACATAGATTTTAGGGTGTTATCCACAAGGATCTTGAAAACAAGTACTAATATTATCGTTTTTCTACTATTTAGCCTAAATTTTGAAGTGATATTTATAATTCAAATACTAACAACTAATCTAGCAACCCTAAAATCAATTATGTAAGCTTTCAAAAGATAAATTCAATCACAAGACATACCCTTTACCTCGATCCACCCTAAACCTTAAAATTCTTATAATAATGGATTGATTAATGAATTGTTCATGCTTTGCATTGCATGATCTTATCAATTAAATCAATTACTCCCTCGAGTCAATTAATTGCTAACCATACATGAGATAGTAGAGACCTCTTCCTCACTAACACCACATAAGATTACATAAAGTTCAAGATCCTTAGGACAAGAATTAAATTCTTATAGTAGAAAATTGGAATTTCCCTACCTCTAGGTGAAACACGCAATTTCTCTATTCATGAAAATTTATTCTATTAGATGAAACCTTTTTCTATCTAATAAGAATCAAACATACAATTAATTCGTGTACTAATCAATCATAAGGCAATGAATTCACATGAATAGATACAAAGACATAAATTTCATTAATCAAATAGCAATTCAATTCATATGATTTAAGGTTTCACAAAGTATAGAGTATGACAAATTTACTCTTTCAAGGAGTTTACAATAAGTATAAAAGATTTAAAGAAGATAAAAGAATTCATGATATAGAGATTAAACCCTTATAATTGATGTCTTGTGATCTCCAATGATGTGTATGAAACTTCTCCCTTGAAGCTCTTCATATTTTCTCCCTTAGGGTATAGAACTCTGACACTAAAATTATTGGATAACCTTAATACAAAATAACATCACTATTTATAATGCTTTAATATTCCCAGGTTAGCACGGCCTGCTACATGGCCATGCTCAAGGCGAGGCTAAAAAACAGAGTCTGACTGCTTTTGCTTTTGATGCTTGTTGTGGTTAACCCTACCATTCAACATAGCCATGTTGAGCACAGGGGCTAAAAAAGAAAATTTTATTCCTTTTCAAAATTGCTTCAAACTTGTTTAATTTATATTGATTTCCCTTTAATCATCATCAAATATTCTAAATGAGCTCTTAAAACCCCAAAATAAAAATTTCATAAAATAAGTATCATTTTCTTCAACAATTCATAAGAAATACATAGCAAATGTTTCCAAATAAGCATAAATAATAAGGGTCTTTTGACACTTATCAAACTTCCCCACATTTAATCGTTTGCTTATCCTCAAGCAAACAAAACAAGAAGAAAAGATCTATCATCAATTATACTCATAAAAAAAGAATATCAAATCAAGCTTAGAATTCTTCAATTCAATCAATCCAATAATAACTCATTAGTGCCTATTGTTCAAACCTACCATATTTGTACTTGTACTTAGCATACTACAGTTAAATTTTTAAGACTAATCTAAATAAGTCAAACTATTAATCTCATCATTTGATAACTACTTCCAAAGTCATAAAGGAAAGACAAATTCTAACAAAGCAAAAGCGGCATGGTCACATCTTACCACTTACTAGTAGGCATATAAATCATTCAAACGCCTCTTTAAGCACAACATCCTAAAGTGAAAGTATACGGCATCCATCATTCCCCCGGATTTTTCTACTTTTCAAATATCTTCATTTCAAAAAAAGAAGGGGAGGTTTTTGCCTTCATCTTCTCTTTTCCTCTAGACAAGTTTTGGCCCACTTCTTTTCGGCTTAGTGCTTTTTTTTTTTAGAAATTAGTTGAGAAGAATCACCAAGTGCTAGATTTTATATGCCCCTCTCACAAAAGATTAGAAAAGTTCTTAAAGTGGTTAAAAAGCAAATATACCACTAACAAGCTTGAAAACACAACCATTTAAATTTATACTAAGGACTTTGACCTCTTTCACAACTCTAAATTCAATTATCAAATGATAAGTAAATTTTCCTCACTTAGATTTTATCTTAATGTCTTCACTAAGTATACAAAGTTCAAAATAGGTGAGTAAGGCACACAAAATCACTATTTATCTTTTGAATGCTAGCCTTACCAAAATATGAGTATAATTTTAAGATTCTAAACTTCAAAATATATCAACTTTAAAAGCTCATTTACAAACTCATAATTGGGGGAAATTTTAATTAGCAAGTGCATCATGTGCCTCATAAAGCTCAAATAAGACCTAAATAATTTCTTTCTCTCTAGAATAACCCTTCCCCACACTTAAATGAGACATTGTCCTTAATGTTAACCCAATCAAGCACAAGTAAAGAAAAGAAAAGGACAAGAAAAAATATAAGAAAAGGAAACTAAAAACTTCCTTGGTTCAAGTAGTGATGGTAGCATGAAAATTCCTAAATTGGTACAAGAAAGGAGAAAATTGAATGTCAATGATCAAAAGCAGTAGCAGCACATTTGTGACTCCATAGAAGTTCCAACCCATAAACAAATCAAAACAAAAACAGCAAAAAGAAGTGAGCAAGAAATTGGCCTATCCTAAGTCCAACAATTAAGTATACAGGTTCCAAGCAAAGATGAAAGTCTCCCATAAGTTAGGAGCTTCAAATTACAGACTAAAAGATTGAAGTAAATGACAAAAAATTCAAGTCAACAATAATCAAGTACCCCAATCATCAGACACATCATCCTCCTCTTCTTCTTTAGCATTATCCTTTTCATCTTCTAAATCATTTATAATGACAAAATCATTGAGACCGTGCTTAGGAGAGGTCTCAGAATTATACTCAAAAGAAGATTCATATGTAGGGATATTTTGTAGTGGAGGATGACAACACCCAGCTAGAGACTATTAAAGCCCCCACATAGCTTTTCTGAACCTTTTATTTTTCTTCCTCTCAACATGAAACTCTTTTCTTAATCTAGAATACTCATGATCTCTCAAAGATGTAAAGGAAGAGCTAGAAGCACTAGTATTAGAATTTTTGAACCAGGAAGCGGAAGCAGGAGTAGGGCCACCCGATATTCTAATCAAGTTGTATCCATTAAAAGGACCATCGGTAATCATCTCGACTTAAACACATGGAGTATACGTTGGTCTTTGCCTAAATAGATTCATTCCTTTAAGTAACTTAGTGATATAGCCTCCACAATAAATTCCCTTAACACATAGATCCATCACTTGAAGCTTGAGAAAATAAGCCACTTCCAAACTAACATTAATGGGGTATTTTGTAGCCATACTATACTGATGTAAAAGTTCAAGCGACTTTACCACATTATGACTACTACTTCTACCACCAATGGTGTGAGCTAATAGGTGATTGACCACTTTTAAAGTGATCTTGGTCATGGAAGTAGCCTTGGATTTTAATGGGTAATACTTGATAGGATGATCAAAACATAATAACTTCCAAAAGTTATTAAGACTCTTTCCTTTGGGCTAGTCATTGGGCATAGATAAATGTTCAAGAGTTTCAATCTCTTCAACTAAATATAAACCCAAAAAGAAGCCAAACTTTGACAAATGAAATTTATAAACTTGTCCATAAACTTGGAAGGTTAGAGTACTATCTACCTTGTGAGTTTGGGAATGCTCATCGATGTCCATGGTTGATAGGAATTCAATGGTAATATCTTGATATGCCAGTCCGCAAATCTCAAAAAATCGAGCCTAAGGGCCAATCGCTATATTTTTATGGACTGATTCCTCTAAACCAAAAATCTTTAAGAAGTTGCCGGTCCAAATAGTGATTATTATAGATTCTCATTTTCTCTAGGCGTGCTCTTTTATCGCAACTCCATTTCTTAGATGAAATGTTACTAGCAACAAAAAAGACTCGCTCTATTCTAGAGAGTAGTGGAGATGAGGTCTTTCGAGTCCTTCGGTGGGATGCAGATGATTGAGAGGTCATGGTTTAATGGGGTGTTTCCCCTTTTTTACATAGGAACGCTTATATTTCATTATAAACAAAGACAATTTAACATACATGAGGAGAGAGAAAAAAATAATATAAGAACAACCTTAAAGTAATACATGCTCAAAATAAGATGGAAATGATGCTCATTTGCAACCATAATAGAAGAGAGAGGAAGTGTAGGAGTAAGAAACAAATGTAAAATATCATCGAATCCAAAATGGGAAACAAATTAATTTCTGTACGACCTAAGCAACATGGTCGTATAAAGGGGGTGAGGATGAGAGCAAAATGACAACAATTCAAATTTGTGCACAGGCGTAGGAAATAAGACAGGATGAAGACTGGGAATAAATATCTAACAACATTTTGAAGTATAATAAACTATTCCAAGGTGCCAAATTTCATTCATAACAAGAGAAATTCTAAAATCCCCAATTTTGATCCATTATGAACCTTAAATCAAGAATTAAACATAATCACCATGTATTTTGTAACCAAATGTGTACTACTGGACATAATAAGCATGAAATTGCATGAAGAAAGCAAAAGCCCTAATTTTTAGAACTACCAAAATTTCTTCATAAACCTTGAGTAAGCATAGAATAGGTAAGATTAAGAGATTGTGGATCGTGATTCAATAAGAATGCAAGGGTAAACATACAACTACATTCATAAGGAACGAATTCGTACAAAAACCAAGCATGCATTACTATAAATCCATCACGTATGAAAAATCCATTAAAGTGCGAAAATAAAGAGTAACGAGTAGAAAATTAAATAGATAAGAATAGGAAACTTACTTGATTAAGATAATGAAGAGAACAAAAAAATGGGGAAATCTAAGAAAATGTGCTCATTGAAGTAAAGAGACAATGTGGGAGCAAGAGTAGGAGAGTGAGAGTGTTCATGATGTGCAAAAAGAGTGAGGGAAAGAGGGTTTGCATAGTGTAAATGTGAGGGGTGGATGGTTTGCACAATGGGTCTGCATGATGTAAATGTGAGAGAGGATGGTTTGCATAATGGGTTTGCATGGTCCATTTTTTTTAAAAAAAAAAAAAAAATTAGGCTAATAAAGGTTAACCTACCTTGCTACTTAGACTATGCTCAAGGCTGGGATGGGAATAAAGAAGCCGTTCAATAGCGCCAGCCCTGCTATAAGGTTGGGCAAGATAGACCATGGTGGAAATAGAAAGCTCACTAGAGTCAGCCCATCTTGGTACACGGTCGTGCAGGATGGACCATGGTGGAAGTAAAAAGCTCACTAAAGTCAGCTTGTCCTACTACACGATCATGCTTGGGCCAGAGTGAAAATAGATCACAAAATTTTTCTTTTGCCATCCAAATAGCCAATTTGTAGCAAAAAAAACTTTTAAGTTTCCATTATTAAGTTAACATTTAGTATGCACAAAGTTCTTGAAAATTGGATGAAAACTTAGCTCATCCTCTTTTAAGATTAAATCATACCAAAATGTGCTTCTCCTCACACTTAGAAATGAACTCTCATTATCTCACGTTCAATTGCTTTGTATGGAAAAATTCTCTTAACAATAAAAGATCTAAACCACCTAGATCTTAATTTTCTCAAAAAAAGTTTCAATCATAAATTAAATAACAACACTTAATCCCCTTCCTGAAATTTCTTAGTATGACGAATGTGAGAATCATGACACTTTTTCATTCTCTCTTTGTGAATTCTCATAGGCCAACATCTGCTATTCATCAAGTTCATTGATTTGCAATTTTTTTTTTAGTCCAAAAGCATCTAAATTAACATTCATTTGTCTTATGGCTCAATATGCTCTATGTGCAACTTCCACCAGTAGATGGCATGCTTTTTCATATGCTAACCAATAAGGAGTAGTCCTAAGTGGTGTTTTGAAGGCATTTTGGTACACCCATAGAGTATCATCCAACTTGTCAACCCAATTTCTACAATGATGATCTGTTATCTTTTCAAGAATTTTTTTCAACTCATGGTTTAACACCCCAACTTGTCCACTTGTTTTAGGGTGATAAGGAGTTGTAACTTTATAGGTTACCTCATATCATTTTAAAACCTTTTTCTAATTGAACATTACAAAAGTGGGTTTCCCTGTTGCTAATGATAGCTTTTAGAGTGCCAAATTGAGAAAAGAGCCTCTTTAGGAACCTATACACTAACCAGGAATCATTGGTGGGCAAAACTAATGCCTCAACCTATTTAGACACATAATCAACTGCCACTAATATGTATTTAGTTCTATAAGAATTTAGAAGTGGCCTAACAAAATCTATACCCCATAAATCGAATACTTCACACTTTAAGATATAATTATGAGTTATCTCATCCCTCCTCTATATGTTACTTGCTCTTTGACAATTGTCATATGATGCTACAAAATGTTGAGCATCCTTGAATATGGTAGGCCAATAGAAACCAACCACTAAAGCCTTATGAGCAGTTTGGTTTGCACTATAATGACCACTCATTAGGCTCAAATGGCAATCATGTAGAATTTTCCAACCTTTAACATGTGACACTCATCTCCTTATCATTTGATTTGAGCAAACATGAAAGAGAAAAGAATCTTCCTAATAATAATGCTTGAGTTCATTAAATAACCTCTTCTTGGCATAAAAATCTAAACCACTTGGGTTGATTTTCACAGCAAAAAAATTTGCAAAATCTACAAACCAAGGAATTTCAACATTTAAAAGCTCACATACTGCAATCATTTTCTCTTTGGGAAAAGAATCATCAATGTCTTCCTCTTTAAGTTCTTCCAAAAAAGAATTTTCCAATCGAGATAAGTGATTAGTTGCTAAATTTTTAGCTTCCTTTTTATCACGGATTTCCAAATTGAATTCTTGTAAAAGCAAAATCTAACAAATAAGTTCGGGCTCGGTATTATCAATTTCGAACAACAAGAACTTGAGAGTTGAATGATCTGTATAAATGACAACTTTAGAAAAAATCAGGTAAGGTTTAAATTTATTAAAAGCAAATACTACCCCTAACAATTCTTTCTTTGTTGTTATATAATATTCTTGAGCACTATTGAGTGTCTTGTTAATGTAGTATATCAAATGAAAATGCTTCTCTTTTCATTGACCTAGAATTGCTCTAACGGCAAAATTGCTTGCATCACGCATTCATTTGAATGATAAACTCCAGTTTTGTGCTATCATGATATGAGCAATTGTTAATAATCCTTTCAAAATGTCAAAAGCTTGTAGACAATCTTGATTGAAAACAAATGGTACATCCTTCTCCAAGAGTCTTGTCATTGGCTGGGCAATTTTGGAGAAATCATTAATGAATTATCTATAAAAACTAGCGTGCTTTAGAAAACTTTGAATGGCTTTAACAGAAGTTAGAGGTAGAAGTCTTGTAATCACATTTATCTTGGCTTTGTTAACTTTAATCCACTTGTGAGAAACTTTGTGCCTAAGAACAATTTCTTCTTTGCACATAAAATGACATTTTTCCCAGTTAAGTACTAAGTTCGTCTCTTCACAACAGATCAAAACTTTCTCCAAGTTTGTCAAACAATCATCAAACGATTTCTTAAACACAGAGAAGTCATCCATGAAGACTTCCATTATTTTTTCAACCAAATCTTCCCAAATTGCAAGTATACACCGTTAGAATGTGGTAGGTACATTGCAAAGCCCAAAAGGCATCCTCTTATAAGCATAAGTGCCATAAAGACATGTGAATGTTGTTTTCTCCTAATCTTCCGAGGCTATGGGGATTTGGAAATAACTAGACATTCCATCCAATTAATAGTATAACATATGGTCAGCAAGCCTCTCATGGATTCAATCAACAAAAGGCAAAGGGAAATGATCCTTTTTAGTTACATCATTTAGTCTCCTATAATCTATACAAACCTGCCATCTTATGATGGTTCACATAGGAATTAACTCATTCTTTTTATCCGGGACCATAGTCATTCTCCCTTTCTTTGGTACGACTTGAGTTGGGCTAACCCATGAACTATCTAAAATTGGATGGATTTACCCTGCATCTAAAAGCTTGATCACATCCTTCTTAACCACCTCCTTCATATTCGAATTTAACCTTCTCTAAGGTTGCACAACAGGTTTAAAACCATCTTTCAGCAAAATTTTATGCATGCAAAAAGATGGATTGATACCCTTGATATTAGAAATTTTCCAAGCAATGGCTCGTTTATGTGCATTGAGGGCCTTGAATTATTGGTGTTTTTGTTCAAAAGACAAATCTAAAACAATAATGACTAGTAGCTTTGAATTTTCTACTAAAAACGCATACCCCAAGTAATTTAAAAGTTGTTTTAATTCCAAAACCAGTAGGTCTTCAATAGAATTTTTAATCCTTGCTTCACTTTTCTCCTTTAATTCTTCAAAATTACCTTAAAGAGTAATTTCCTTAGTTAAATCAAGTTGTGATAACAATGATTCAACTTCCAAATTTGTCACATCCTTTCCTTCTCCATGAATTAAGCTCAATTCTAACTCATCCTTACATAGTATCTCCTCAAAGTGCTCATCTACCGAAGAATCAACAGCATCAATGGCATAACATAAATCATCCCTACTCATTGGATACTTTAAAGCTGGAGAAATTTTCATCACCAATTCTTTATCTCCTATCCTCAAAGTAAGCTTACTTTCTTCCACATCAATTAATGCTCTAGCTATTGCAAGGAACAGTCTTCCCAAAATTAAAGGTACATCCCTATCTTCATCCATATCTAAGATCACAAAATCAATAGATTAAATGAAATTCCCAACTTTAACCAAAACAACTTCAATGATCCCCTTAGGAATTTTCATAGAACAATCGGTAAGTTGTAAACTCATCTGAGTAAGCTTATGTTCAACATGTCCTAACTTCTTAAAGAAAGAATAAGGCATTAAATTGATACTTACCCTCAAGTCAGCCAAAACTTTTTCAATAATAATATCACTAAATACACAAGGAATTGTGAAACTACCCAGATCCTTCAACTTTGGAGAAAGCTTGTTTTAAATAATAGATGAACGACTAGCTCTAACTTCAATAGTAGAAATATCCTCCAATCTTCGCTTGTTAGACAAAAGTTCTTTCAAGAACTCATGATACTTTGGCATTTGTGAAAGTGCTTCAACAAAGGAATGTTGATGTGTAATTATTCAAAAAGATCAAGAAATTTACCAAATTGCTATTTGTCATTGATTTGATTAAGGCATGATGGGTATAGAATCCTTGGTTTATACTCCTTTATAGTTGGAGATAGTGATTTCTTATAGGCTTTAACTTTTCAGGTATCACTACTTCTACCATAGGCCTTTAACTTTCTTCTTTATCTTATTTGATTGGCTTCTCAAATTGCAACGCCTTCCCACTTCAAATTGCAAGTTTTTCTTGCTTCCTTAAATTAGGCTTGATATTACTAGGAAGAGAGCCTTGTTGTCTCTCATACAACACATTCGTTAATTGGTCAAGTTATTTCCCCAAGGTTGTGGATAAAAGCTTCTTAATTCCGATATCTTACCTTGGAACTTTGAATGAATTGAGTCATAAAATCTTCCTAACTTGCCCTCTTTTCTAGTGGTGATAAAGCTAGGAGTTGAGGCATTAGTTGAGGTGGTGGAAATTGTGGTCTTTGAAATCTTGGAGTTAGATAGTTAGCTCTCTACATGTTTGTATTACCATAGTTGAGATTAGGGTGATTCCACCAACCCAGATTATATGTGTTGCTGTAAGGATTGTTTTGTTATCTATTTTTATTTCCCAAATAGTCAACATGTTCTTGATGTTTAACAAAACTGTTATGATCTTCAAATGATTCTCCAAATTGAATCATTGGTGTTAATGCATTCTTAATACTAGCAACTTGCTTACTTAGTACATCCATTTTAGCAACAATAGTGATCATGAAATCTACCTTATACAATCTAGCTACTCTTCAATTGTCTCAATTGTTCCCCCATTGATAATTATTGTTGGCCATGTCTTCAAAAAGTTTCAAGGATTCCTTTGGTGTCTTAGAATTCAAAGTACCACCAGCCACAACGTTAACTAATTGTCTAGTGGCTATGTTGAGCCCATTTTAAAAGGTTTGAACTTGCATCCATGGTGGCAATTGATGATGTGGACATCACCTTAACAACTCTTTCCACCTTTTCTAAGCATTATATAAAGTTTCAGCATCATTTTGAACAGAGGAGGAAATATTATTCCTTAACTTGGCTATCTTCCTAAGTAGTAATAGCTCCAATACCTAAGGATGTCAACCAAGTCTTGGTTTTTCCTCTCAATGAAAAAGGGAACAATCGCAATCACATCGCATCATTCACAACTCCATTATTCTTAAAAGTTTCACAAATTTTTATGAAACTTTGAATATGTGTATGTGGATTTTCATCTGGTAATCCATCAAATTGACAATATTGCTGCAAGAATTGAATCACAACACCTTTTATCTCGAATTCGTTAGCTCCAATTAGAGGCTTCACAATTGTTGGATTGGTGCCATCAAATGTAGGCCTAGTGTATTCCAAATTTGTTTTATGATGTTCCTTGACTATGATTTGTGTTTCCTCTTCTCTAAACAATTTTGCCTTTGCTTCCATCTTAGCTTTAATATCAAGAGCCTCTTCCTTAATTGTTGATTGTAGAGAAAAACTAGTAATCGTGTTCTTTCAAATCCTATGGACTGTCTTATCAATCTTAGGATCTAGATCAAGAATATTTATAGAAAGACTCCTTGTTACGCACCAGCAAAAATCAAATAATCACATATTAGAATTATTCAAAAACAGAGGAAAGAGAAGAAAATAAAATAAAATAAATGACTAAAATAGTAGGTATTAAGGCTTTTCCTAATATTGCTTTGCTAGATCTTCAATAACAATGCCAAAAACTTAATGTGCGCTTACCGATCATATTAAATTCTAAATTTATAAACCCAATTAAATCTATAGTTTGAGCTAAAAAAATGTATCTATCTAATGTAGCATAGATTTTAAGGTGTTGTCCATAAGAATCTTAAAAACAAGTACTATTATTACTATTTAACCTAAATTTTGAAGTGATATCTACAATTCAAATACTAACAACTAATTTAGCAACCTAAAGATCAATTTTATATTCTTTCAAAAAATAATTCAATTACAAGACATACCCCTCATCTTAACCCACCTTAAACTTTAAAATTCTTATAAGAATAGATTGATTAATGAATTATCCATGCTTTGCACTGTAAGATCTCATCAATTAAATTAATTACTCTATTGAGTCAATTAATTCCTAACCATACATGAGATAGTGGAGACCTCTTCCTCACTAATGCCACATAAGATTGCATAAAGTTTAAGATTCTTACTACATGGCTATGCTTAGCGTGAGGCTAAAAAATAGAGTATAATTGCTTTTGCTTCTGATTTTTGTTATATTCAGCCCTGCCATTTAGCATGGCCATGTTGAACGTAGAGGTTGAAAAAGAAAATTTTATTTCTTTTCAAAATTACTCTAAACTTGTTTAATTTGCATTGATTCCCCTTTGATTATCATGAAATATTGCAAATGAGCTCTTTAAACCTTGAAATAATTTTTTTCATAAAATAAGTATAATTTTTTTTAACAATTCACAAGAAATACATAACAAATGTTTCCAAATGAGCATAACTAATAAGGGCCTTTTGACACTTATTAGTATGCTCACCTTAAGTTATAAATCATTAAACTTGATCAACTCCTTTTATCGAAATTGTAACTTCCATTTATATAACATGCTTCTTTACTTTATTGTTCCTCACTATCTTCACTTATTTATAGCTTCTCTTTTTCATAATTGTACGATTGCTAATCTTGTTGCCTTGTAGTAAGTAGGCTGAAATAGGTCATTCCTTATAATCACTTGCTTCTACAAGAAGTACCTAATAGAGCCATTTTATACTTAATCTTTATAGTATAAATTGTGTTAATTCATTATTGATTTTATAGAAATCATAAGGAAATGGTACTTAATTCTATTATGGTGATAAATCATATTAAATGGAGTCAAGGATGCTAATTCAAGTAAATTAGAGAAGTCATCTACAACTTGGATCAAGACAAGGAGTTACACCACCGAAGGAAAGCACATGAGCAAGTATCTGTCCAGAAGGAGGCACGGTTTGAGATCTGGTCATGTGGTAAACCGTGCTACACACTGCAGGAGAAAAAGAGACACGGCTTAGGGCACGGTCGTGGTGGCAGCCGTGGGAGAAACCGTGCTTGGAGCCGTGGTGGAAGCTAGACGTGCTAAGGAAAAGAAATTGTGGAACTTTGATAGAGGATGGCACGGCCTAGGATCTAGCCGTGGTGTAGACCGTGGTACACACTGAACAAGGATGAAGAGCTTGTAGATCATGCATAGAGGAAGGCACGGTTGAAAATTTAGCCGTGGGTGGAACCGTGGTACACACTGGACACGGAAGATGATACGTGAATTATGCACAGAGGAAGGCACGGCTTGACCCACGGCCGTTGGTAGGGCGTGCCAGGCAGATGAAGATTCACTTCTCGAAATCTACTTGGAAAAGGAAAGATATTTTCGTATCTTGCTAGCAAAAGATCACATGCCATCCCTCTAACAATATAAATAGAACCAACACTAGAGGGTGGGGGCAACTTTTTAATCTTTAATCTGGAATCTTTGGATCTTGAAGAACCTTGGACCATCTTGGAGGCAGAGCAGGCAACTGAGTTCATCGTGTCTCTACTTTTTATTTTCATTTTGTTGATGAACATGAGTAGCTAAGCTACTTTTCTAGCCAAAGGGTCATAGATGTTTAATTCTCCACGAATTGTGAGGTCTAATTGACTTGTATTTAATCTATTCATTGTTTTCGGATATTCATATATCTTCTTATCGTTTTGTCATTATTATCTTTGTTAATTGGTATGAATAGAGCTCTTCTACTCAATTAGCAAGTTAATATATTGTCAACTAGCACGTCAAATCCGTAATTGTTTGATTGTTCTAGTCTCAGTGACACAATAACAAGTTTGGTTATAAAATAGATGATCGGATTCATGTTATGGAGGTGTGTGATCATGTTTAAATAGGTTATCTTATAATCTACTGGCATGAATTGGTGGTCTCTCTAGTTTTTAATGCTATTGGTAGATTAAATCCTAAGCGCTTGTCTGGAGTTGTCTAATCGATAAGAGAAATAATCAAAGAGCTTCTCTTGGTTATCGAGGAAATACGGAGAGATAGGTTGTTAGAGCTTGTTAATAACCATAACCAGTTTATCTAGGAATAAGAATAGAAAACATTTGCATCGATGATCAATTCCTTGAATTAAACTATCTTGATTCCTTTGGCTAGACTTTTATCAATATACGATTTTATTATCTTGCTTCGACTTTATTTTAATTCATAAACAAAACCCCCCCTCGTTTTCTTTTCATCTTTATGTCCTTTGAATAGAAATATCTTTAACCAATCCCTGTGGATTCGACCCTACTCATCACTATATGCAAATCATATAATTGTCTAAGAGTAGGTTTTATTTTTGTTGGATTCGACACCCATCAGTACCTTTGATGTTTAAAATCGAACCTAATCAATAAAGTATCTTATTTTTCATTTGCTTCAATGTTTCCAACAAGCTTAGTCCGTTAAGATCGATGCACCCTACACTCGCATGGGGTCGACCTATTTACCCACTTAAGCCTAGGTCATCTGTCACTTTGAAAACAAAAAGGACCCTCAAAAGGAGGTTTGCAAACTTAGCTGTCGGTTCACCTCTAGGGAGGTTAGGAATAGTTAGCATATGAAACTAATATCCTAAGAACCCGTTGTCACAAATTAAGTAACTGACATTAATCGTTCTTAAAGTAAACTTGATAAACACAGATGTTTTAACTTCAAGCAATGAAACATTTCATTATGTACAAAGTAGTTACATTTTGAACTTATTTAAAGTATAACTTAAGATTGCTAACATTCAAAGCTTATATGCACCATGCCTTACTTCTTCTTGAACTTTGATTGAATCCTTCCAATTTGGTGCTAGCTTGTCTCAGCCTTCCCTAGATCTAGTGGCTTTTAACTTCTTACATACCATGTCACTAGGATGAAAGGTCTTGTGTTTGCCCTTCTTGTCATAGTACCACACTACCTTTTGTTAGTAAGCTACTATGTGAGTACTTGCTAAGTCTCGAACTTCTTTGATTATGTTTAGGTTAGCTTGTAAACCAACCTCATTAACTAATATATCCATAACTTAGGTGCACGCATTTAGGAGTTTCGCCTCATCTTGTTGTAGGTGTCCTTGAAAATGATGTCCACTGAGCTTCTTGTATCAATCAGTGTTTTTAAACCTCAAAGTTAGTAATCTAGGCTGTTACGATGAGCACGTCATCATATGGGGTGTGAAACCCTTCCAAATCCTTGTTAGAGAAGGAAATGGAATTGTTTAGTTTAGGTATTTTGTTATGTAAGCTCATAACCTATTAACATTTGGTGTAAGCCTCACTGCTTGAGCTTGGCTACCCTTCTAAAGAGGGTCTCCCAACAATGGTGTTAACAACATTGTTGGGGGCCCTATTATTGTTGGTACCTAAGGTGTTGGGTTGGTTGCCAAGCTCAACTCTTCTTTGTTGAGTGGGCCTCTCGGCCTCCTCAGGTCAGCAGTTAATGTAATCATAAAGATAACATTGTTTGATGGTATCTTCCAAAGTGTTCTTTAACTAGATACAATCCTTTATGTTGTGTCCTCTATCTTTATATAACTCATAGTATTTATCCAAGTTCCATCGGGAAAGGGGTTCCTAAGCTTCTAAGGCCATATAAGGATAACCTTATTATGAACTTCGAGGAGTATCTGACCTTTAGATTGGCTGAGGGGAGTATAGTCCACATAGAATGGAATGACACACTTTGTATTGCTCTTGCTGTTATTCCGTCTACAAGACTATCCCTCATCACTTTTAAGGCTAGGTTAGTCCATTATGTTAGGTTACTCCTTTTGACATGGATTTGATATGCTCTGATACCAAATGACACGAAATTGCTTTGTTTTCTTTGGTGCTCATATCTTAGCTCTTGGAATTGTATCACCTTTTCATCCTTTTTTTTCTTTTTTGACCTGGTTTGGTTGGCTACCTAATGAGCCTTAATGTTCTTTTTCCATGGTGATAAACTTCCTAACTCACTTATGGAATTCATCAAAGCCCTTCAGCTTATTTTTTAATATTGAAAGGAAGAAGTGGCTAGAAGGTTGCACACCCATAACTGTGGCATTGAGGGTGACTTGCATGTTAAGATTTGGAATCTTGAGCATTGTTGCTGTGAAGCGGGAAATAATCTCGGATAGACTTATCTTGCAGCTGTCGAATGAGGTTGAGGCTAAAAAAAATCCTTCATTAGCATTTTACTAACTATGAAGTATTGGTAAAACTATTCGTTGAGATCCCTAAAGCTAGAAATGAAGTTTAGCTTTAAGTGGTTATACCAAGTTTGAGTTGACTTCTTTAAAGTACCTAGAAAAGCCTTGCACGCAATTGCGTTATTGCATCCCAGAAGATGCATTTGTGACATGAAGTAGTTGAGATGATCCCTTAAGTCAGTAGTTTCATCATATAACTCAAGTATTAGGATGTGGAGATGCAGGGGAGTGCCTCATCTTAGATCTCTTAGGTGAATGGGTATCGATGATCAAGATCAAACTTCTTGGTATCATTAAGGTTGAAAAGCCTCTTAATCATGTCCTCTAGCTTGCCTACATTTGCGTTGCGCAAGAAGCGATGGGAGTACACCTCAGATGGTTATGGTTGAGGCGAAGGAGGTGTTGCTTGACTATTTGACGCAATAAGAAGAGATTATGGTGAAGGTGTAGGTGGTGTTGTGTTATGTGCTACTGCTATTGGGTGGAGAGTAGGTCAAGGCATAATCATCATCATGCTCTTTTGAGTGGTCGTGCTGTGAATGGTGCTGCTGTTGTTGTTGCAACTAATCTACCCTTGCACGAAGCTACGTGTTTTCAACATAGAGGTTGGCAAGCATTTGCTTAAGGCAAGTTAACCTATCCTCCTCGCCTTATGGCCTTTTGTGGTTATTGGTTAGATGTAGAGTTGAGAATGTGGGGTGGGTCGAAAATTTTGGCCCGCGGATTGGGGCGAGCAACTCACTGCGGGAACAGGTTGGCCTGCTGGCCAGCAAAAAAAAAAAAAAAAAAAAACTCTTGTGACTCGCAACACAACCATAGGTGACTCGCGACTAACGAAAGCCAATAGACACAAACCGGACGAGATAGACAACAGTGACAGACGAACAAGGGATGATAGGACGACTAACGAGACGAGTTTGGTCTACTGTGTCGTTGTCGTGTTGTGTGATGCGAGTCTAGTTTGGTTGCTTTTGCTCTTCCTTCAGCCATCATATAAAGACCAGACAGAGACGGTCCAGACCAAAGCCAGACCATGCTACTTTTGTTCTTCCTTCTTCCGCCACAAACCAAACCAGACCTCGGCTACTCCCCTCCTTCCCCTCTCTCCTTATTTCTTCCTACATTCCTACTCGGCTACTCCATCACCGCCACCAAGAGTCGTCTCCTTGCCGTAGGCATGTGTGGACCGTGATTCCATCAGACCTTCAATCGTCACTATTAGGCGTCCCGGACTCCTGCATCAATCTTCCTCTCATTGGTTGTTGCCCGTCGGGTTGGTAAGTCGCCCTCCTATTTATTTATCTTCTTTTTCTTTTTCGTTGCAATTTGAACATGCTTGTGGTTGTGGAGTGTAGACTGTGGCTATGGTAAAAATGTCGTTCTAAATTTGTAAAAAAAAAACGTTTTACGGTGTAAGGCTGGTCAAACTTTTCTACTTACAACCCTTGCGGGTCACCATAGGCCAGTTCGCTTTGACCTACAGGTCGGGCGGGCCGACCTGTTTGACTTGCATTCCTGGCTCTAGTTAAATGGATGGGAGTTGTGTTGTATCTTAGTAGATGAGTTTTTAGTGGCTTTAGATTTAGATTTGCTATTGCGAGCCATGTTTGTAGTTTGTTAAAAGAAGGCGCCAAATGTTGATTGGTGATTTGAGAGAGGTGTAAAGACTTGCAAAACATAGTAAAGAAATGAGTTAAGGGGAGTCGGAATTTTTTGGTGTAGATACTTAGATGTTCAAATTAGACTTTGAATGTGTGTGGAGAAAATAAGCTTAAAGGAAAGTTAAAGAGCTTAAGGTTTAGATCCCTTTACTATTAAATGATCATAGGTTTTTATAGAAGGTGCTATTGGATGGTTGAAAATAGAGAAAGTGGGATAAGCTTGGGTTTAGGCCAAAATGACATATCAACAAATAACATATGAAATTATCATGTGAAAGAAACATATAGTTTGATAGGATAAGGGTTTTATTCATTTATTTATTTATTTACTTACTTATAACTTGCAAAACTCAAGTATGTTTGTTACATTGGAAACAATATAAGATTTTATGGCCTGCAAAAAGGAGTTTTGCATTTTTCTCATTAAAATATTTAAACTATGATAAAATATGCTTGATACAATATAAAACATTAGTGGAAATCATAGGAGTTGATTTCAATTGTACTAGAATCATAATAAATGAAATTGAAGTGATACTATATACTATGTCAATTCAATGTTAAAATTGCATACATGAAATAAAGTATAATGATTGGCACTTTGAAGAATATGAGTATTTGAGACTATAGCTCGCCTATCATATAAAAAACATATTTATCCAGTTATTTAGATTCTATAGTTTAAATATATACATTCTTTAAGTTTTTATTAAGAATAATAATAAATTAAATTTTTATGGAGTGTTTTTAAAAATGTTGTTTTCCTTGTCTTCCCATAATGTTATCCACAAATTGTATGAGCTATGACATATTAGCTTGATACTGTTAACCATCATAATGCTTTTGATGGAAAAAAGAAAAAACTACCCCAAGTAATGCCCTTTCCACTATTTAAAATCAGTGAAGAAAATGAAAAAATATTTTAAATTATCAAGGAGAATGTTGATAATGTAATAGAGAATGTCAAATTAGTAAAAAATGGAATATGGGTAACAAATGAAGTTATCATGTGAAAGGATACATGTATTTTGCTAGGATGCAGATTTTTTTTTTTTTTGAGAACTTGTGTGATTGTGGAAGTAAAGAAAAAATATTATATATAAAATATTTACGTTATTTTATATGCCTTAGAAATAGGATGTAAAATCTTTTTTCTTTTAAAAATGTGCATTTTTGCAAAAAGGGATGAAAAATTGGAGATGGAAAGATGTGAATAAATATAAAAGGAAGTCTAAAAGTTTAGATTTGATATGGAAAAAAAAAAATTCAAAGGAGTGTGGTGTGTTTTGGCTTAATTTAAGACAAGATAGATAGAGAATTGGGTTGTGTTATAAAGGTGGGCTGTTCCACATACCAGGCCCATGGCCCAACATAAGCAACCGAATCCGGATAAGTTGGTTTACTATCGATTCGAACCGGTGGTATCTCAAGTCATCTCTCTTCCGCAAGCGAAATATGAGAAGAACCCATTAATAATCCCTTCAACGGCGACGGGCACCGCCATGACCGAACTGGTCCGATTCTCCTCTTTTTCATTTCTCTAAAATATACACCACGCTGTCTACTTCCTGTCTATACAGTGAAAGACTTATTTTATATAATCCTCCGTTTTTTCTTTTTCTTTTCCTTTCGAAAACCGTGAACTTTCAATTTTCTTTTGGGGTATTTTTCTTACTCTCGATTTTTCTCGTCAAGTTCTTTTTATTTATTTATTTATTTTTTACTTTCACTTTTCGTACTGAATTACCTTTAATTGAACTGAGTTTACTTTGTTTTGTTGCGGGAGTTCGAGTTTTCCAATGATTTTAATCTACTAGTGTGGAGCCACATTGATGAATGAGATCCAAAATTGAAGGTAATTAGGTTTTTCTCGTTTGGTAATGGTGTTTTTACAGTAGCGTAGTGTGGAAGTTAGGGCTTTTTCGTGTGGTAGATGATGGGCACAGCCCTGATTTGATTGGCTACCTTTTAGCTTGCGTTGTATAGGTAGCCCTGAAAAGTGCTTCAGGGGGGTTTGAATTCAGTGCCCCATGTAATTTGTCGTGTTAGTGCGCGGGTCATATTGGGTAGCTGATTCGGGTAAATTTAGGGATTTGATGTTTCATACTGCATTGTAGAGTTTGAATGTAATGAATGGTTGAATTTGGTTGCCTTTTTTTGGTTTATTTTTTGTATATTTATGTGTGCAACTGCTTATTGATATGTGTTTGTTTTAGTCCAAGTATCAAATTCCAATTTATCACTGCCATTCTCTCTCTTTCTTTCACTCTCTCATACATGCAACCCTTACACGCTCGCACTCACTCACACCTCCAGCTCCCACAAGGTACACTTATGAGCTAACTTCTTTTGAACGGGCTATTTCCAGTATGGAGATACTAGGAAAAGATATATTCACGTTTCTAGTTTGGAGGTTTCACCAGTTGAGATGCTCTGTTGGGAGAAAGGAGGCTCTGATTGTGTCACATTATCGTAAAAAGTAAACTCAGCAAGTTTTACATATTATTTACCTAATAACCCCCCTAAGAATTTTTTTTTTCAATTATTCCAAAAATGAAGAACTCTATTTGTTGATGTGAAATTTGTGATTTGAAATTTAACATAAACAGTTTTGATTCTTTATTTTTTTAGGTTATTTTTATGGGTTTTTATTGGTTAAAGTTGACAATGATTTTACCCTGAATAATAATCTTTAATTTGTTGAAAAAAGAATAGTTATTTGGGGATCAACGCAAAAAGGAAAAAGCAAAAACATTAGTGTTGTGAATGTAGTAAACTTAGTAGCTGGAGAACATGATTTGTTAGACTTGCTCATTTGGTTGGACGGAGCGGAATTGCTGCCCTTATTACTTGTGGAATAGATATTTCTTTATTTGGTTTGCAAAAATGATTCCATAAGGATTGTCCAATTCCATAGACGGAATAGTTAAGGGACTTCTATTCGTTCTCTTCATTAGAGAAATTGCTAATAACTGTGGAATACAAATTTTAATTTAAAAATGTCACTAGTCATAAAACAAAATAACACCACAGAAACTGCTATTCATTTATGGCTTTATTCCATTCTAGTAAACTAAACATAAAGAAACTAGAGAACGAATTAGCCTTAGTGTTGGTCTTATGTTTATTCTGTTATCATGTCAATAGAGTACCCAACATAAAGATGGTGGACTTCAATGCAAGTGTTGTGCATCTTTTATTGATATACTTCATTTTTAGAACTCTATTTTGTTGTTGGACTCTAATTTCACTGCCTTGTTATTTTTCTGGTAGACCTAAGTGGAAAGCTGATATTACATTCTTACCAAATTTGTGGGTGCAAGCATATGCATTGTGGTTTTCATACTGATTTGCACAAGGCTTTTGTTACTTTTTATCTTTTTCTATACAGGCATCTTGTACAAGATAGGGTCAGATCATACTGGGGGTATGGCATCATTTAATTTTTATAGAGGCTTATTAGCATCATAGCAGCTGAAAAATTATCACATAGAAAAGAGTTTAGACAAAGGAAAACCCTAAAAAGTGATGCATTTTCTTTATTGATAAAACAATATATGGAAAGATGTTGAGAATAACCATGTAGATTAGATAGCATCCAGAAATCAGCAGCAGAGTTAAAAGATCCAGCTGTAGTGAAAGAATGGGATGTCTAATACACATGGGTATTCATATTTCTTTGAGGTCAAGAGATAGACCTCACCTTTCCTTTCCTTTTCTATTTAGTGTGGAGCTGCCCCTTTTATTACTATCCATTAAAGGGAAGGCTTGGACAGTGCATCTAACATCTTCTGAATATAAAAAAAAGCATGGAATTACTTTCCTGATTGTAATATATATTTTCAGAAATGGGGAATATTTTTGAAGTTATTGCCCTTTGCAGTTCATTTTTTATCGAGCATATTGATCTTCCTATTTGAATTACTTTTTGAGAGATACATCATGGTGGGGCTTTGGGTGAAGGGCTTTAATATTCTTTATTTTTGTTGATTCTCACATTATAGATGGCAAATGATTCTCGATCAAGCTTGAAAAATAGAGGTGATGATACGAAAGGAAGACATAGTAATGGCAAAGAAGAAGCTTCAGGCCTTGTAGCATCAGGATCATCTGGTTTGAGGAGGTCAGCCCGGGAGGTTCCTTTGAAAAAAGTGGTTCCTGGTACCCCAGCTAGTCAAAAGTCTGTAAGCCATGAGAAGGGGGCACCAGCAAGCCCCCCTCATACTAGGAGCTCAGATAGGTTCAAGCAACAGAAGACTTCTAGTCCACTGAGGAGGTCTGAGAGGTGTAAGAATCAGGGAGGCTCTTTGAGTTCTTCGGGATCGGAATCGTCTAGCAGAAGTCCAGGTTCATCAAATTTGAAAGGCAGGAAACAAGATAAAGGAAATAACAGGAAACAATTGCCAGTTGATAGAAGAGAGATTGGCAAAAATGGTGGAGGTAATGATGGATCTATCCAGATGAAAAAAAAGAGACATGTCCATGCTTATCTGTCTCTGTTCCAGAAGCAAAATAAGGAAGTTGAAGCATCAGGTTGCTATCTTTCTTTCTCCTGATTATTTCTTGGGTTCTTATGTTATGCTCTCTGTTTTGATCTAAGAGAAGACAAATAGTGGTAACCCTCTTTATGGAAGAATTTGCTGTAAATGAAATATCTGCAAGTATAAAAACTGATAATTTGTAAACGGAAAAAAAAAAAAGAGTAAAAATTTTGAATCTATTGTAATATCAGCTTTATATTATCATGCTATGATAATAATACCTATCTTTTCAGTGATGATAACTGTTACGAATTTCCACTACATAAGAGCTCTGTGGAAGAAGATGCTCTCATCACCTTTATGCTGATAGATCCATGCAGGACAAGATGCAATTTTGCACTCAATTGTGTTCATAAGAAACTTAATGGTTATTAGCTGTGAATTGTGGAAGTTTGTTAAATTTATACATCTGAACCTGCATTGATGCAGTTGACATAAATGGTTTAAATCTGAAGTAGGCTTCTATAATTTACATTCTAACTTTAGCAATAGGATGTTATCATGGGCATTTGCTTTCCTGCTTTCCGGTCTTCCTTTAAATTTGTGCAGATGCATTGACCACTTGTTCACAATTGTCTTTCGTAATTAGCAATGGAATTGATGGAGTGATGTTGTAACTGTGTTAAGTCTATTTTGTTTGAACTTTTAAAATGCATCGCATGAAACGGATATGTACAACTTGTAACACATTGTATTTTTGCTATATTTTCATAGATGATCATGGGGATTTCACTACACAGAATGAATATCGAGCTGATCAAAGAGATTCTGGGTGTGAGGATCTGGGTGAAGTTAATGGATCCCTTGGCAATAGTCAAGAGCTTGGTAACAGTGTTCAGTCTGTCAAAGAAGTAGTTGAACGAAATTGTGCTGAGAGTTCCTCCATTCCAGCTCAGAATCCTGTGGACTCTACCACAAGGGATGAAGATGCGACTAAGTTGGAGTCTACCCCAGAACATGAACAACTTACACCTGATAAAGCAGAAGCCAATGTCATGGCAGATAATGCTGAAAGAGCAGGGAGCAATTCCCTAGAACCTAAGTTGCCGGATGAAGCTAATTTGAGAACGTCAAATGGTGCCATATGTATCCCTGATAAGGCAGAAGCCATAGTCATGGCAGATGATGCCAAAGCAGCAGGGTCCCTAGAACCTAAGTTGTCAGATGATGCCAATTTGAGGATGTCAGATGGCACCATATGCCTGGAAATGCCCTCAGTGGTCATTAATGAGAAACAAGGAAACTCAGATCCCATGGACATTGATATCCCCGCAAGTGCTTCACACGGCAGCACTGCATCTGTGCCATCAGTTTTGAGGTAAAAAAAAATACCAATTTTTTTGGAAAAAGACATTTTGGTCACAGTTCATTTCCAGTCACACGTCTTGATATCTCCATGTGATTTGAGCATCAAGTATTGTTAACAGATTGCTTATTTCTTAATGCAAGCACTATTTTAGCTGCAGAGTTCTATGATGTTTGAACCCAAACATCTTTACAACACCATTATTTCCTTTAATTGAGTGATTTTTTTGTCCCCCAATTCAGAAATGAAAAGAGAATATTGTTGAACCTGATTTTTCTGGTGGTTCTCCTGACTATTCTATGTGGTCTCTTAAATCACTTTTAAAAATTATTCATGGCCCTCCTCCTGGGTTTCTTTTGCGTTCTTCCTGAATTGGCTTGTATCTAAATAGACTTTGTCATAATGTATCATTTGCTATGTTCTAATGTTGTGTTAGGATAGGGGGGAGGCTGAAGTGGGTGTTAGCTGCACGCTTGATGAACAGTCAAATAAAGATAGTCAACCATCGAAAACTGCTGAAGATGTTGTTACAAGAGGTGAACAAGATATGAGTTCTGTCTGCAAGCTTGGCAGGAAGTTCTTGTAAGTAAATTATTCAAATTCATAATGGGCAAAGTGTCCAAACCGAATCTCCCCCACCTAAAAGAAAAAAAAAAGTTGTGTAAGTGCATTTAAATCAATAGTATATTGAATTATGGATACAGGCTGTCTTGTCAATGAAGTTCTAGTCTTTATGAGGGAAGCTGAAAGGTGTGTCCAACTTCAGCAAAGCATTCATGGTGGGAGTAGTACCAGTGGAAAGAATTAAAGATGCACTCTAGAGATTGCATGATTAGATTAGATGAGATTTAGAGCTTGTTACTTACACAATAAAGAAATTAGGTTTTTTTTAATGAAACACTGTGCGTGACACCACCTTTAGGCTTCCTTTTTAGTGACCAATAGCAGAAACACAAATTTTAATTTAACAGTGTTGAAACTGCTGAATTTATACGTAGTTCAGGTCATAAGAAATTTAAGCTTGCTGAGAAGCTCTATAGATTGCTGGTAGTGATTATCAGGCAGTGTAGTGATCATGCCCGTGTCTCTTTTTTTTTTTTTTTTTGTGGTGGTAGTCATGTGTGAATTGATGAGGAGCAGATTTGAGTGCATGATGTTTTCATGAATGTGTAGGCTAAAAAGGAAAATACACAAAATTGAGTTTTTTGTGCTTGGTAAGTTAAGATCCATGCAAAGGTTATTTAACAATGTAATCTGTCAAGTTGGTAATTGGCTCATGCTACAAGCTCCTTGCTTACTTGGCTTGGTATAAATTGATGGACAAACAATTTTGGCTAAAGGCAAGTAAGCAAAATCATCTTGTTGAAAAATACTCGGCAGTGTATTTATTGAGAACTGGCTTTACAGTAACAAGGAATTTTGGCTATTACTCTGGTTTTAAGCTGTTCTTAATTTAACCCAACATCCTGCTGCTTCCAGGTTGGAGTATTGGGTTCCTGTCCATTTATCAAATGTGCAGCTTGAGCAGTATTGTGCTACGTTTGTTGAGCAAATGTTTTTACTCCGTTCACCTGCAAGAAGTGATCCTGTTGGTGCTTTGCGTGATGTTCTTATCACTAACCGGAAGGTTTATTATCTTCTATCTCATTTATATGGTTTAGTCATTGGTGATTTATCCTGGCCCTTTATCAATGCATGTGCGTAGTCATTTTGGTATAGTCGCTGGTGATTTACATATGGCCTTTTTATTAATGGACACCTTGACAACAGATGCTTTTAAGGTGAAAGAGCTTGGGTTATCCGTATAAAAGATACGCCTTTCTTTAACTTTTGGTGATTCTACACTTGAGCAGTAGGTTGTGGTGGTTATTTTTGTCATAAGTTGCACTCTTGGTTGGTAGAATATTTCAGAAGACAAAAAGGCCACAAGACACACTGAATTTCATAACATAAAAATGTTCTTAACTACTGAAAAAAAAAATGATATCATTGTTTTTCTCTTTTCTTAACTGTTCCATGTATGGGAATGGGGGATGCCTCTCAAAAGTATCTGGTGCCATGATGTGAAATGGCATAGTTCAGCTTTGGAAGAGTTGCAACATCTATCCTATCATGACCCATGCAACTTGGTATCCTTGAAGCGAATGTTCCACAGTTCACTAAAATAGTGCTGGTGAAAGAATAGATTGTGCTATCTCTGCCCTAGATTTGCAAATGCTACAGCTATTGGCTGTACACAAGTTCTTAGATTCTTAGTTATTAATCCCTATCCTCAACAACAAAAGAATAACTGAAGGAGCAGACATAAAGGTCATTTTGTTAAAGGAAAATAATACTTTTAGCTCTTAACATTTACCTACTTTTTATTTGAGTTTTTAACCCTTTTTTTTCCCCTTTATATTTGACTCTTTTTCAATTTTAAATCTTACAAAAATATGATTTTTATTAAATATGTTAAATTGGCTATTCATCCTGGACTTATATTAGCTTACAATTCACTTTGAGCTTGTTGATCACGGTGTTTAAGATATGCACAACTTTTTCCAGCCCATTTTCCTACTTTTAATTATTTTTTGTTATTTTTTATAATATTATATCATTAAATATATTTAATATATTTTTATTATATTATGTAAAAAAATATATTTGATATTAATTAATTTGTTTATTTAATTATTGTGGACCAATTTTGTTAATTTAATCTAATTATTGTGGACCAATTTAATTATTATTTTGGTTTGTACATTGCTTGAGATCTTAGGTCTCATTAGGCGTGTTTCTTCGTGCATTGTATAGTGGCCTTTGGCCTTTTCTTTGTACCTTTCTTTTTTATTAATGAAAATCTATTATGAAATTTCATCCAAAAAAGACCAATTTGAAGTTGACACATGTTGTGAATAGATGGAAAACTTAATAAATTTGGCAGATGGACTAAAATATAACGAAAAAAGGGTTAGGAATTTAAATAAAAAAGTAGGTAATAAGGACTAAAACTGTACTTTTTCCTTTTTTCCAATAGATAGAGTTCAATTTCAAATCATTAGATAAGGATGGGATTCCCTGTGATATAACGGAAATCCAAAGCTTTAGGCAATCTTAATACATTCGTTGAGTTCATATGACAGCCTGAATGGTTATTGAAAAACCCTTCAAGAGATAAACTTATTGAAATAATTGCTTGATAGAAAATGAGAAATTGCAGTGTAATTCCGACATTGGTCTGTTATGTGTTTAATCTTGGTGCATTTCATTCCAATACTTTTTTTGTTCAATGTTCATCCCAGTACTAATATTAGTAATCATTACAATGCTCATACTTTTCACTAATCTGTAGACTCTCTGATAACACAATTTCTTTGTGGCTTTCTTCTGACAGTGCTGTGACCATCCATACCTTGTGGATCATTCTGTTTATGGTTTGTTGACAAAGGATCTCGAACCAGAAAAAATCATAGATTTTGGAATAAAAGCTAGTGGCAAGCTGGAGCTTCTTTACAAAATGCTCTCTGAATTTAAGAATCGAGGGCTTAGAGCTCTTATCCTTTTTCAGGTGAGGATGTTTTCTCACTTTCTTTTAACATCCATCAACTTGTACACATTCAAGATGCTTTTGGGCTCATGTGTGCTTGAATGCTGTAAGACTAGTTTTATTGTCAAGCAAATATGCCCACAGTGGAACATCTTTTCATCTGGTTTTGTTATGTTTTTCAGTTGTTTTGTTTTGAAAAGATAGTTCTTTATGGTTGAACTAGATGATGTTTTCTTTGGTAACATTTTGTCTCTTTGGAAAGGAGGCAATGGATTGATGGATATGTTTAACACAGAAGTTTGATAATATGAGACTAGTTTCATGTACCCCATCTTTACTGGCACCTTATCCTGGATGGGTTATTCTATGTCTACTACTAACAATAATGTGCTTTAACTAGTTGATTTTGAATTAGTTTTCATTGAATAATTTGTTGACAGTCTTTTGGGAAAGCATATTCCCTTGGGGATATACTAGAAGATCTGGTGCGACCAAAATTTGGTGAAAATTCATATGAACGAGTGGATGCAGGGGCTACTAAGAAGCAAGCTGTGGTAAAAAGATTCAATGACCAGGAATGTGGGAGATCTTTTTTATTGTTAGAAACCCGTGCCTGTCAGTCCAGCATTAAATTGTCGTCAGTGGATGTGGTGATCATATATAGTAGTGATTGGAATCCAGCGAATGACATAAAGTGTCTGCAAAAAATGACAATTGAATCACAATGCGAACAAATAAAGTTATTTCGCTTCTATTGTTCTTGTACAGTAGAAGAAAGGGTTTTAATTTGTGCCAAGCAAGGTACCACTCTTGATGATAGCAAACTTCAGAACACAAGCTCAGCGATAAATCATATGTTACTCATGTGGGGTGCATCATATTTATTCACAAAATTGGAAGAGTTCCACAGTAACTTTAACCCATCTTCTTGTATGAATTTATCTGTTGATTCAGTTCAATCACTTGTAACAGATGTTCTGGGTGAATTTTTGACTCTACTCCCTCAGAACATGGAAAGTAACAGTAGAAGTTGCTCCAATATTGTCAAAGTTGAACAAATTTCAGGATCATATAGTTCCAGTTCTCCATTGTTTGGTGAGTCCAAAATCCAGTGTGCAGCTGAAGACTTGCCCCATGTATTCTGGAAAAAATTATTGCAAGGAAAGCAACCTTGCTGGAAATTTATGCTACCACATATGAATAGGAAAAGAGTTAGAGTTACTGATCAGTTGCCGAAGGAACCAGAACCTGATAACAGCGAGCATGATAAGAAACGCCGGAAGCTGGCAAGCATCAACTCTGTTCATACATCCGGTAAACCAGGAATGGGGGGTGAGGAACTAGTTCCAGGAGAGAAGGGGGGTAAGTTTGTTAGAGAATTGGCTTTCCTTACTTTCTTAAAAGGGCTAATAAAGTCCTATTTCTCCTCAAAAGATTAGTTTGTGAAGTTCCAAGTTCATAGTTTTGTGGACTAAAAATATTGAAACTTGTTTACGAACAAATTCCTCATTCCATTGTTCTGCAGGGAGTACTGAGCCTGCAATCCTTTCAGTGAGGAGAACACAAGGAACTGCTGAGGGCAATGTGGTTGGATGTAATGTGGAATTGCATGATGCTCAGAGGAGTCTGTACCTCTTTCTAAAGCCAGAAGTTTCAAGACTCTGTGAAACACTGGATTTACCGGTATAACTCCCTTGATGAAATATTTATCTTCTTTTTTCTTCCTTCTGAAGTATCCCTTTTCCTTCGCTGTTGTAGAGCATCTTAACATTTGAAGAGTTTGATGAGGAATATGCATTCCTTTAATTCCAACTGGCTCTCACGGCGATGTTTTTCCACTGAAATATCTATACCTTGTTTGAGTTTGTCACATTGTATGGATATAAAATAACAATGGCTATGATTAAATGATATACAAACATTCAGTTGAAAAATTGAGAAGACTTCTAACCTTTTCTCTAAAGCCTTGAAACAGATTAATGGAAGGTGGATCTTATGACTTGCTAGAATGATTCTCATCTTTTTCCCAGTTGGTTAATTTGCTTGAAGTAGACACTAAACAGTGTGATACTTTAGTATGTAAAGAGCAGTTCAGGTTATCTGGTGCATTTTAAATTTATATGGTAGCTATGAGTATTTAGAGGAAATTTTTTTCATAAAGTTGAAGATAGAAAGCGCTAACTGTTGCTTTTGTTTTATAGGATCGTTCTTGTTGTCGTCTTTGTAGCCTATCAAGGGTGAATTCTTGACTGCTTTTATCTTTGTTTTTGTGGCCTTTTCTTCCAACTGGCCTATGTTTAGATGATGCTTAGGCCTTGTTTTTGAGAGAACCCTACAATTTCTATTTTAGGCTCAATTAAAGAGGGAACCTAAGATCCAATTAGCATTCTAGGATTATAGATTTATGAAAATGGGACCTTTCCATCTTTTATCCCATCACAATGCTCAATATAAAAAGTACAAGATGGTAGTTCTTCCCCCGACATCAGCTGCTTCCCATTTGCTCTCCTATAGGTGCACACAAACTCTACATAAGCTGATCACATAACTTCCACTTTTGACCATATTTTTTAAGAATACAACTGACCTTACATTAATAGCATTCACCTTACATGACACAGACAACTGCTGCTACTACACCATCAATACTCGACTCTTGGCCATAGCATTTACTTCCCCCCCTCCCCCTTCTTCTTTTCTTTCTTTGAGTTGCAATTGACATAAGCACAAATAACCTCTGGTTCCCTATTAATCACTATCTCATTTTCCCTACTTTTAAATTCATCCTCCAACATCTACCTAAAAAGTTTCTTACATTTATGACCAGTTGAGCACTATTCATCACAATTGAAGCAAAACCCCTTTACTTGTTCCTCCTTTTCTTCTCTATTAAGTTGTTTAACAAAAGGAGTGCGAGTTTCTGAAGTGTTGGGTTTGCTTTCTTTCCTCATGACAATCTCCTCTGTGCGCATAGATTGGCTTTTTCTTTGGGAAACCCTCAACATTCATACAATTGTGCTAGGCTCATAGCATAGCTAAGTCATGATGGGGTTGCACCTTCGGTGCAATAGGCTAACGAAGATAGTAACTCTTGTTTAGGAGTTAAAGGTCTAGCCCTTGGTGCTAATAGTCCAAAGCATCGTCAGTAAGCCCACACTATTGGACTATTGAAGCTTTGCCATTTCTCTCAAGCTGGCACTGGTTTTTGAACTCCTTCCAAGTTGAATGTGGTCTATCTCTCTCTAGCTTTAATAATCATAATTGCTTGTCCCCTTCAAGATGGAAGGATGATAGCTCTAACCTATCTTATTCTTATGTTCCTTATGCCAAAATAAGTGTCATCGGTTAATCTACGCCTTTTAGTTTGATATACCATCATATAAACGGAAATCCAATTGGGTAAGAACTAAGTTTTAACTCTTGATTTCCTCCTTTATTGAATCTGAAGAAAAATATGAAGGAGATGAAGTAAAAATATGAAGGAGAGATTTTTTCTCACTTTATCTTCTCTTTACAGCATATATAGTATAATGTAGAAGATTACAAGAGATAAAAAAGGAAATGACTACAATACATAGAAAACCTATAATACATGATATTTCTAAAAATATCTTTTCTAAAAATAAATAAATCTAATTAATTCTCCTATTATTTACAGCTCATTTATTTCAATACTCCCCCTCAAGCTGAGGAATAGATGTCTTCCATTCCTAGCTTGGACACAAGATTGTGATAACTTGAGCTACTCAGCCCCTTTGTTAGAACATCTGTTAATTGTCGTCCTGTTGGAACATAGGACATACACACTAACTCTTCATCTAATTTTTCCTTGATGAAATATCTATCAATTTCGATATGCTTTGTCCTATTATGTTGTATAAGATTATGAGCAATATTGATGGGTGACTTGTTGTCACAATAGAACTTCATAGGACTAACCCATTTGATTCTCAAATTATCTAGGATAATCTTCAACCAAAGCAATTCACATAATCGTTGAGCAATTGCCCTAAACTTTGATTCGGCTGAAGATCTAACTACCACATTCTATTTTTTGCTCCTCCATGTTATCAGTTTACCTCCAACAAAAGTATAATACCCGGTAGTTGATCTTCTATCCACTAGAGAACCAGCATAGTTAGCATCGGTATAGGCATTTAGAGTAAGTTTGGAGTTCTTTTTGAACAAAATTCCCTTTCTTGGACTGCCTTTCAAGTAGTGAAGTACCCTATACGCAGCTTGAAGATGAGATTCTCTCGAATCATGCATGAATTGGTTGATTACGCTCACTGAGTATGCAATGTTTGGTTGAGTGTGAGCTAGATATATAAGCTTTCCAACCAATTTCTGGTACATTCTCTTATCAACTGCAGGTTCTTCCTTAGGTTCTCCCAACTTGTGGTTTAGATCTATTGTAGTAGAGACTAGCTTACTTCCAATCTTCCCAATTTCTGCCAATAAGTCGATCACATATTTCTGCTATGAAATGAAAATTCCTTGTGTGCAATAAGCCACCTCAATACCGAGAAAGTACTTCAGTTTCCCCAATTCCTTTATTTCAAATTCTTTGGTTAGCCGCTCCTTTAACTCATACTTTTCTCTCTCATCATTTCCAGTTGTTATAATGTCGTCCACATAGACAATAAGCACAGTTACTCCCCCTACAGTCGAGTGGTTAATAAAAAGAGTGTGATCCCTTTGACTTTGTTTGCAACCAAACTTCTTCATTACTTTTGCAAATCTTCCAAACCAGGCTCTAGGGGATTGTTTTAACCCATAAAGAGCCTTCATCAGCTTACACACCTTATTTCCTGTATCTCTTTGAAATCTTGGTGGAATATTCATGTAGATTTCTTCATTCAAGTCACTATGAAGAAATGCATTTTTAACATCATATTGAAGGAGTTGCCAGTCGAAGTGGGTAGCCAATGACAGTAAAATTTTCACAGTATTCATTTTTGCAACTGGAGAAAAAATCTCCTGATAATCAACTCCATACTTCTGAGTATATCCCTTAGCCACTAATCTGGCTTTATATCTTTCAAGGGATCCATCTGCTTTGTATTTCATTGTGAAAATCCACTTACAATCAACAATATTTTTTCCTTTTGGTTTATCGACAATCTCCCATATTTTATTCTTTTCCAAGGCACTCATCTCCTCTCATAGCATTCCTCCATTCCTTTTTTGACAATGCCTCAGAAACTGTGTTGGGAATAGTAATGGTGTTTAGACTCACAATGAACCTTTTGTGGACTGGTGATAGATGCTTAAGTAAGACATAGTGGGACAATGGATAAAGAGATCGTTTAGTGCTTTCTCTAGTTCCTTTTCTAACAACAATGGGAAGATTGAGATCTTCTGTTGGGTTAATGGATGGTTCAACGGATTGTGCATTTAGAGGCAAATCAAATCTTACCATGACTTCATTATCATTGTTTGAGTTGGATTCTTTGACTTGTGTCGGTTTAGGAACAACCTTTCTCTTTGAATATACTTGAGAAATCCTGGGATGATCAACATTTGCTAGAACAGGAGATGTTGGGAGTTTAGTGGTGGACTTGGATATGTTTGGTTCTACAGAGTTTGACTTTGGTTTGGCCCTGTCTGACACGAGAGGAAGATCAAGAGATCTAAGTGGTTTAAAGGACTCATTAGTACTCTCTTCCATCTTTGAAATCTCCCCCTGAAGAGAGTACTTGGAGAAAAAAGGCGGCGTTTCTGCAAATGTAACATCGGCAGAGATAAAAAATTTCCTGAATAAAGGGTGATAACACTTACATCCCTTTTGAGTAGATGAGTAACCCAAGAAAATACACTTGATGGCTCGAAGGTCAAGTTTACTTTTGTGTTGACTATGGACATAGACAAAAGTTGTGCACTACACACCCTAAGTGTAAGCCCATTTGAGGTTTTGAAATGTGGGTAGAAACTGTTAAGAAGATCTATGGGCCTTTTATTGTTTAGGATAGGTGAGGAAAGTCTATTTATCACATATGTAGCAGTTAGAACGGCCTTCCCCCAGGACTTAGGAATGTTCCCTTGAAAGAGTAAAGCTCGTGTAGTGTTAAGTAAATGCTCATTTTTTCTTTCAGCTTCCCCATTCTATTGAGGTGTGTTAGCACATGATGAGTTGTGAATAATGCCCTGAGATTGAAAGTAGGGTGACAGTGTTTGGTTGAAATAATCTTTAGCATTATCTGTCCGAAAAGTTTTTATTTTTATTCCAAATTGATTTTAAATCATAGAAACAAAATTAGGTATGATAGTGCTGACATCAGACTTTTGTTTTAGAAGATATAACCATGTAACCCGGGTGCAATCATCAATTAGTGATACAAACCAACGAGCTCTAGAAACATTAAGGATAGTAGAAGGTCCCTATATGTTACTATGAATCAAATGAAAAGGATGTAAACTTCTTTTATTACTGATAGGAAAAGATACACGAGTGTGTTTTGCAAATTTACAAACATCACAGTGAAACTCAGCAATATCTAGTCCTTGAAATAGAGAGGAAACATGACTTTGAGAACTCTAAAAGATGGATGTCCAAGACATAGGTGGTATAACCAAATAACATTTTTATTTGATGAACTGAGAAAAGATAGATTTCTTCTAGGTTTCTAAGAAGATTCAAAGGTAATAAAGGCCGCTACTTTCCTTAGCAAGTCCAATCCTCCTCCTCATGTCTTGGTCTTGAAAGGCATAGTAAGAAGGGTAAAAAACAGCATAATATTTAAGGTTATTAGTGAGTTTTTGAATAGAGACAAGGCTGGCCAATAACTTTGGTACATGAAGAACATTCTTTAATGTAAGAGTAGGCGTGATATATATGTCTCCAATCCCTGCAACAATAGCTAAAGTACCATTGGCCACTACAATTTTTCTATTACTAGGGCATGGGTTGTATGTGTGGAAGAGTTGAGACATGTTGGTCATATGATCTGTGGCTCCAAAGTCTATTATCCATGCATTAGTATGTAAGTTTTCTGAGGCATTCATATAAGGAGGGGATAAAGGTATACCTGAAAGAGCTAGAGAACATGTTCCAGAGGCCTTTTCCAAGGATCCTAATAAATTTCTCAACTTCTCAATCTCTTCACTATCAAACCCCCCCACTGCTAGGTTTTCCTCTGGTTTTGACTATTTTGTCATGTGTGCATGAGGTCTTTGCTGTCCCCTAAGGTTTCCCCACTCTCAGCTTGGTGGCTTACCATTTAGTTTCCAACACTTCTCTTTTGTATGCCTCGATTTCTTATAATAAGTGCACCAGAGATTGTCTTTACTCTCCTTAATCTAATTTTCCCTATTCGGGTATCTGGACCGGTCATTTTTGCCTTTTTCTTGATGTTCTGTTCTTGCAACTAGGGCTGACCCATCTACTATTTAGGATTCAAGCATAATAACACGTTGGCTTTCTTCTGCCCATATCGGTGATATGGTCTCCTCTAGGGAGGGTGTTTCCTCTTTTCCAAGAATCTGGATTTGAACCTGGTCAAATTTTGGATTCAATCCAACCAAAAATTCATAAACACAATTTTTTTCAATGAAGTTTTTCAAGATTGCAGCATCTTCTAGATGTTTCATCTCAAAAACTCGATAATGATCAAGTTCTTGCCACAAATTTTGCAGTATATTTGCATATTTTGTGACTAATTTGTCCCCTTGCTTAGTGGCTCTAGTTTTGACTTTGATCTCATAAACTTGAGCAATATCATGAGCTTTTGAATACGTGTGACATCATGAGCTTTTTTCTCACTTTGTCTTCTCTTTATAGCATATGGTATAATATAGAAGATTAAAAAAGATAAAAAAGGAAAACACTACAATACATAGAAAACTTATAATACATGATATTTCTAAAAATATCTTTTCTAAAAATAAACAAATCTAATTAATTCTCCTATTATTTATAACTCATTTATTTCAATAGCATCTTCTTTGTTCTTGCACCTTGCCCACTTTCACATTCACTGGCTTGTATTCCATCAATTTGTGCATCAACTCTAGTCTTTGTTGGGAAAATTCTAGTTAATGCTCCTTGGCTTGCTTCTTTTCTCTTTCTCATTAAGCCCTCTCTCAATTTAATCCTCTTGGTACATAGCAATTGAAAGAAAATAAAGAAGATTTATTCTCATTTACACATTTGTAGTTATCTTAATTTCTACATAAGATGACCTATTTATAGATAGTATTAAGATGGTTAGTGCAAACATTATTACACCAAGCCTTGCTACCTAATAACATTTATTCTACCAATTGACAACAGTAAATACTACTAGAAATAATTAACTATTCAAAACATATCTTATTTCGTACATCCCCCCTCAAGTTAAGGAAGTGACATCTATCATTCCCAGCTTTTTTTAACTCTCGAGAATATATGCTTTGACAGGCGCTTTGTAAAAATATTAGCTTCTTGTTGGTGAGAAGGAACATATTGTAGTTTAAGTCCACCCTCTTCGATTTCAGATTTGATAAAATGACGATCCATCCTTACATGCTTCATGCGCTCATGTTGAACTGGATTTTTGACAATGTTCAATGATGATTTATTGTCACTATATACTATAGTGTCCTCAAATTCTTCATATAAATCTTGCAACAATCTTTGAAACCAAATGACTTAACAATTTTTTTGAGCAACTGCTCTATAGTTTGCCTCAGTACTACTCTTTCTAACTGTCAGCTGTTTTTCACTTATCTGATTCGTAAGGTTTCCCTAGAGCCTGGTACAGTATCGTGATGTTGACTTACAATTGGAAGCATCTCCTCAGTCAGCATCAACAAAAGCTTCAGTTTTTCTATTTTTAGTCTTTCTAATAAATAGACTTTTATTGGGAGTTCCCTTAAGATATTTTAGAATATGGTTTATTCCATTCATATGATGTTTGGTAAGAGAATGCATGGCCTGACTGACAAGGCTAATAGAGTAGGCTAAATCAAGTTGAGTTAGAGATAAATATGTTAATCTACCAACAAGTCTCTGAAATTGACTCTTATCCACTGGAGTATCTTCTTCAGGGGCATAACTCTTGCAGTTTTGAGGTAATAGAGTATTCAAAGGTTTACATCCTAGCTTACATGTATCCTTTAGAAGCTTTATGATGTATTTTCTTCGACTAATGACAATTCGTTTCTTGCTTCTGGCCACTTCCATTCCTAGGGAGAACTTTAGATATCCAACCTCCTCAGTTTCAAATTCATCTTTAATGCTTTGCTTTAATCTTGCTATTCATCAATATCGTTACTTGTGATGATGATATCATCAACATACATTAAAAGAAAGGATTTCAATCCATTGGTGCCTACTTTAATAAACAAGGTATGCTCAGCTTCACCTTGATTATACCTTAAGCCGAACCAAAGTATTTCTAAACTTGGTAAACCAAGCCCTTAGGGACTGTTTCAAGCCATGGAAAGATTCATTTAATTTGCAAACCCTGCTTGTATTATCTTCAGATGCAGATCCTGGTGGCAATTTTGTATATATATCTCCTCCTCCAGATCTCCATTTAAGAGGGCATTCTTAACATTTAACTAATACAGTGGCCAATCCAAATTCACTGTAAGAGATAAGATAACTCTAATAGAGTTTGATTTTGCTACATGAGCAAAAGTCTCCTTATAGTCTAACTAGATGGGCTTTATACCTTTCGAAACTGTCATCTGATCTATATTTTATGTTGAATACCCACTTGCTCCTTACAGCTCTCTTCTCTTCAAGCAATTCTACCACATCCTAGGTGTTATTCCGATACAAGGCTTTTATCTCTTCCAACACTACCTCTCTCCGTTTTGTCTTCTCATTGCCTCCTGAATGTTTTTTGGAACTTCCTCCTCATTTGCTTTTGCAAGGCAGCCCTGTAGTTAGGAGATAGATAGTATTGAATAACATAATTCGTGATTGGATATTGAATACATGACCTTCTTTCCTTTCTCAAAGCTATAGGCAAGGTCAAATCATCCTCCATTTGATCTTCAAAGTTACTTTTAACTATTGGTTGAACCAAAGTCTTTGGGAATAATAACTAGCCATGTGTTGAATTTCTAGGTCTCCTCATGTATACGCTAATTTCTGGTTTCTCTGAAACATTCTCTAGATTTGAAGAACCATCATCACAATTTAGGGTAAGATGAGATTTTTCTGGTGTCTCTGGACTAGGTGGTGTTGATTGAATATTAGGTTGTGATGTACTTGTAGATTGAGATATCGGGGCAATATCAGGAGGATAATGAGATGACACTTGAGAACTTGAATCTACCATCTTGAAGGTGTATGGTGTGTGTTTAGGCTGAAAATCAAGTAATATGAATAGCTTGTCTTCATGATTAGGAATTTTGGACTCCCCCTGTCCTAAGGCACCATAATATGCCTGATTTTCAAGAAAAACAATGTCAACAGTTATATAAACTTTCTTAGTTGGAGGACAAAAGAACTTATATCCCTTCTATGAAGAGGAGTAGCCAATTAAGACATACTTAAGGGCTTTAGGTTCCAATTTATGTCTGTTAGGAGAATTGTTAAGTATATAAATTGTACATCCACACTTTTAGGGGAAGAAAGTTAAGAATGTGAGTAGGTGGTAAGTGTCAAGAAGAATATAGGAGTATGAGAGCTAAGGATTTTTTATGTTATCTTATTAGTAAGATATGCAGCTGTTAACATAGCTTCTTCCCATAGATGATTGGGGACAGAGTACTCTAATATCATGGATCTAGTAATTTCAAGGTGTCTATTCTTGCACCCAGTAACCCCATTTTGCTTAAGGGTGTAAGCTTAGGAACTTTGGTGTACTATCCCATTATCACTCAGATACTGCCCAATTTTATTAGAGAAATATTCTCTTCCCTTGTCGGTACAAAGAATTTTGATATTATTTTGGAATATATTTCAGACCATTTTGTGAAACTACTTAAAGACATGACACACTTTAGATTTCTCTTCAAGGAGAGATACCTAATAGACACGAGTATGGGTATCAATGAAAGTTACAAACCATTTATGCCTAGTATAAGTTGAATTACAAGAAGACCCCCAAATATCATTGTGAATTGAATTAAAAGGTTTAGATGGTTTGTAAGGGTGAATATGGTAAGAACTTTTTGATAGTTTTGCCATGATACAAGATTCACAGTTGAACTCATTGATTCTTTTATTTGTGAATAGGTTGGGATATAGCTGACTCAGAGTGAAAACTAGGATGATCTAGGTGTCTATGCCATAACATAACATCGGACTCATTCAAAGTGAAAAATAAGGACTCAGATTTAGACTTATTTTTAGAACTAGAACTTGTTTCAGAGACATAGTAAAGATTGTTGCGTCTCATAGCACTGCCAATCATTCTTCCTGAAGTTCGAACCTGTAAAGCACAAGAAGTTGAAGAAAACATTACTTGACAATCCAAATCCTCAGTAAGCTTACTTGCCGATAAAAGATTATATTGTAGCTTGGGAACAAAGAAAGTATCTCTTAGTTCCAAACCAGTCTCATATACTGTACCTTTTTCCCTTAGCTACAACATGGTCACCATTCGCTATTGAAATTTTTGCTCAAATTTCCACAAGAGGTAAAGAGACTCAAAAAAACATTGAGAATTGCACATATGATCAGATGCCCTAGTGTCTATAATTCAGCTATCATGGCTAAAGCCTAGAAAAAACTACCTGATTGTGCAATGGTCGTTGATGATTGCTGTCTACTACCCTTATTGTCACTTATTTTCACCTAGCTTAATAGTTGTTGAACCATAGTGATTTGATCAGCTATAAGAGAAGTCATCAAGGGAATAGAGTTCTGAGTTCTATGGAAAGAGTCTTCAAGCAAGTAAGATCCAAGTTTGGATCCTAGTGTCAATTCTTCAATCTTTTGAGTGGAGTCGCTCATTCTAGATTAATCCCAATCAATAAGGATCGACTATAGCTCTGATACTATGAAGGAAAATAAAGAAGATTAAATCTCAATTACCCATTTGAAGTCATATTAATTTCTACATAAGATGGCCTATTTATAGATAGTACTAAGATGGTTGGCACAAACATTATTACACCAACCCTTACTACCTAATAGATTTATTCTACCAACCTACAACAATAAATGCTACTAGAAATAATTAACCATTCAAAACATATCTTATTTCCTACAGCCATGAATGATTCTCATGAAGAACACAAAAATTCGCCTATGTTTAGTGGCTCTTTACCAACTTGTTATAGGATTGTGCTTCTTGTGTTTGTGTTCTATCAAGGGTGATACTTTGGCTGCGTTTATCTTTATTTTTGTGGCATTTTCTTCCTTACTTGCCTATGTTTAGATGATGTTTAGGGCTTGTTTTTTAGATAACCCTACAACTCTATTTTAGGCCTTAATTTAAGAAAGAACCTAAAATTTCTTTAGCACTCCAGGACTCTAGATTTATGAAAATAGGACTCCACCTTCCTTTTCCATTACTCTGTTCATTATAAAAAAGTACAAGATGGCAATTTTTTCCCCCAACATCAACTGCTTTTATTTTCTCTCCTACACAACCCACTAAATGCACACAAACTCTACATAAACTGCTCATGTAACTTTCACTTTGCACATAACAATCATATTTTTTAAAATACAAACTACATGCAAAACTGACCCTACATTAAAGATCAACAACGTAACACACAACACCTCAAATGATGCACACACTATTGTTGCTGCTACACCAATGGCACATGACGCACACAACTTCTGCTGCACCAGCTGCTGGACACACACATAATTGGCCAGAACGTTTTGATACATGGCATTAATCTACTGTGCATATGGGTGAACATTGGTAAGTGTGGGAAATTAATGAATATTCATTGGAGTACCAATACACGGAGATGCTTAGCTCTCTGGAGCATTGTCTGTGACAACTGGGGTTCAATCAACAATCGCAATAAAATGTTCAATTAAGGTAAAGTATGATATCTGGATTACTTGTCAGGTATCCAACTATTAAAAGCAAACGCTTTTAAGGCACCCCTCAATTAGGGCTTCGAATTCCCTTAAGCCAGAACCCTTTGATTCTTCCACTGGAAGCTCCAGTTTCTGTTCTCTCTTTCTTAACTTCCGACAACTTTTCCCACCTGATGTTTTATTTCCTATAGCTCACTTCAACATTTTACCAAACTACCCTTACTATTCTAAATGTACTATTTACACCCGTACACTTAATACTCCACACTACACATAGACAACTCCTACTACATACAATCCACATATGGCAGATCACAACATACAACACATGCTAACACAATACAACAAAATCACTAAGAATACAATCAGGATAGGTTTGGGCTGAGTTCAGTAAATTTGATACTTGTCTTGTTACCCTATAGGGTCACCTGAAACTTATCCCAAACCCTATAAGGTTTTTTACCAAGTACCCAAAACCCACTCAATAAGCTCGATAAGCAACTTGATTCTCGACCCGCTACCCATTATTATTATTTTTTAATATTTTATTATTAGTTTTAAGTCCTTACTTATTTATTATGACTGTAGTTGCAAATAAATAAAATTTACACTTTTAACATATCTAATCATATTTATTTCAATATTGTTCCAAAGTCTAGAACTTAGTTTTTTTTTTTTAAATTGAAAACTAATTAATAAACAATATAGTAATATTTGTGTACTTAACTGAAAAAAAGGGGGGGGGGGGGTTGGTTGGGGTTGGGTTCTAGACGGGTTTAATATTTGTTCCATTACCTGTTCCAAACCCTATAGCATTTTTTTTTTTTTTAAAACCCATAACCTATCTCAAACCTTATAGGGCTACCCTATAGTGTTTTAAATGGGTTAGAAACCCGACAGTGACCCACCTAGTTACATCTTACATCACATGCACAAGATACTGCTGTTACAAATATATGACAACATAACATCAATCCTCAAAGGAAAGAGATAGATGCCTCTTATAGGCCTTTAATAAAGGCATATGAGCTCTCAGGTACGTATGATCATTAAACTGGACTTCTTGTCCACAAGTCACCTTGTTGCCTAAAGAATTTTTGACATCTCAAAGCCCATGGATTTTCTTTCTCAAGAAGAATAACAGTTTACTGTCAACAAAATTCTTCTTGCTTGAGAACTATCAGTGTCTCTAGGCCCTTGGATTGGTACTGTCTAAAATGGACCTACTTCAATATTAAATAAAGTATTATATTGTGTCTGAAAATGTTCTCTGTAACTGCAGGATGACTTGAAGGCTATGGTTGAAAAGTTTTTGCAATTTGTCATCAAGAATCGTCATGTCAACAGGGAACCGGAAACTATTTTACAGGCTTTCCAATTAGCTGTGGTGAGATTTTCCTTCACTTTGGCTGTGTTCCTAACTTGGGTATTCCAGTCATCACTGCTAAGGCCCTTCTGGTACCTACTTATTGAGATGAAGGGGGCTGTCTGGGTGCATTTCTGTTTTTCTATTGTCAACATTGGACTTAACGTTAAAAAACTTTTCAACTTTTGGATGTGCAATTCTTTTTGCACCATAAAGACAATTGTGGTTCTTTCCTTACTCCAATTCCAATGAAAGCATGTATTTTCACAAAAATGATATATTAGGGTAACTTTCTCTTAAGATAGTGACAATCATGGACATCTTTTGTGGTCATTGGTTCCTTTGATTGTCCTTACTCATAAGGAAAAAAGGTGATATAGAGGCACCATTTGCTTCCAAAAGGCCTTCATCTTTTGCTTTCATTCTTGTGAAAACTGACCAAGAGTTAAGTGGATTGCATAGTTGCAACAAATATTAACTTCATACTGAAAAAATTTATCTTGCTGTCCTGTCACTGCTACTTTTTTAATACATAATATATATTTTGCAAATTTAATATGTGCCTACTTTGCATATGTGGTTGATAAGTTTTGCCAAAGTACAATTTTAGTGTACTGAGCTTGCCAGGATGTCTTGCCATTGTTTCTAAATGTTTTAATAGTTTGCTCTCTTTAAAATTTAGTGCTGGACTTCTGCATCTTTGATGAAGAAAAAAATACGTCACAGAGAGTCCATTGACCTTGCCGTAGAGCATTTGAACTATCACTGCAAGAAAGAAGAAGTAGAGCAAGTGTATTCAATGCTGCGAGATCTGAAAAAGATGTTTCTGCAAGATATGGGAAATCTTGGAATGGCACAATCTCCTGAAGTGACCAATATTGTTGACCTGGTGCAGCCAGGTGCAAATTCTCCGCATTCAGCAAGTGCTTGCCCCCAAAATAGTGAAGCTCAGACTGGGGATTTGGCACTGAACCAACATAGCTCAAATAAGGAGTTTTGTACTGCACGGATATTGGAACATGAGTTTGAATTGGCAGGAAAAGATACCTCTAAAACTAGCGGAGAAATTGAGACAGCATTGCAGAAGCAGATCAGAGAGGAGCATGAGACAGGAAAGAATGCTGCCTGCACTAGGTACAAATCATTGAAAGTGATGCTTGAGAATCGGCAGAGAGTGGAGGCATCCATTATACGCCATGTGCATCAGCAGGATTCATTGAGAATGGATAAGCTCACAATACTGGATAGAGATTATGCTAAGAAACTAGAACATATCAAGAACTTGTTTGTTGCTGAGCTGAAAAAACTTGAGGAAAGCTTTGTTGCTGCAATGGAGAAAGCTAGGCAGGAGCAAGCTTCATCGATAGATGGTGGACAGGGGCTACAAGCAGGTCTAATGATTCCTGAATCTCAGCAGGGTGTTAATAATCTGGATAGAAATGATGCTTCTAATAGCATAAGGGTGTGTTTAAGTCCACAAACTCTCCCAAGTGAAGCTATAGCTGCTTCCAGCCCCGTAGAAAGAGTAACTGATCCAGTCAGGATTGATGGTGAGCATTGTGAGTTAAATGCACACGCATCAGAGGGAGCAGTGATCTCTGGGTTTGATCGAGGTGCTGGGATTGGTTCTGGAAGCGGTCTAGAGAGTGCAGAGCATTTGAATTCTTTGCCCGTGGAAAATTCTCCTGATCAAGATGTTTCATTGCCTGTTTGTGCAACTGTTGTTAGTGCTGGTCTGGAGAAGGCCACTTCTGTAACTTTGCCTGCATCCGAGGAACAATTACACCATGGACCCACATTGAGTATAACTGAAAGAGAAGTGTCTTTGAATGTAGCTGAAACTGAGACAGGAGTGTCCTTGGATGTAACTGAACCTATGGTTGCTACTGCCACTAATATTGCTGATGGTGCAGTGCCAGTGGATTCAGATTATGATCCTCCATCATTTGTGTGTGAAGCTGTTCCTTGTACTCCTTTGGAAACTGTTGTTGCATTGGTAGAGCAAGTATCTGACAGAGCCATGTCCAATGAGCCTGATGTTGAGGTTCCATTGACTGCATCAACAAGGAGTGTGGATGGCAATGTTGCCACTGCTAACCCTTCATCTGAAAATGCAATTCATGATAGAGGGATGACTGATGTATCTGAGGCACATGCCCTGCCAGATGATATGTCACCATTTGTTTGTTCAGATGATGATCATACTCTCAACACTAGCCAAAGACTCTTAGGAGTATCTAAAGATATCAGGGCTGGTGATGACCCAGAGGATGTGACCTTGCTGAATCCATCGTCATCAGAGATGCATATCAATGATGGACCTGTATCTGAATTACCTGAGAATGTACAATCTATTGGAAATCCTGCGTGCAATGTAAATCAACAATTGGCATGCCTACTTGATGGACAACTACAACAACAATCACTTGAAACTTCAATTCCTCAAGTTGAAATTGTTGCTATTGATAGAGAGACTCAAGCTGTTCCTAGAGAAGTTCATGATAGTCATATAGTTGACACCCAGACTGACAATGGATGTGCTGTTCATCAGAATTCTGATTCCAGAAACTCAATGTTGGAGCAGTCATCAACCACTTCCCATCAGGAGCCTTCTGTCCATGTGTCCTCAGATCAAGTATGCAACTTCTCATCTTCACTATATATGAACTTTTTGTGACCTCATGTCTTAAGCTCAAAAAGGAAACTACTTGCATTTTTCTTTTATGCTGTCATTATGATTAACTGAGTGGAAGCATATTTGAAAAACAAATGAACTTTCATATTTTACTTGCAGTGTGGTGATAGCAAATAGCAAAGTTACCTGAAATCAATAATTGACTGTCTTGGGACCTTCTTTTCATAATACATAGCAATTCAGGCCTCTCTATTATGTCAGGATTCTCTCTCTGGGCTTAGAGCAAATATTGGATGTCCATCAATCTTAATGCCTGGCTTTAAGCTGTTTTCCTTGTGTCGCTCAAGTGTTTAGAGATTGATTTATATAATATATGCTTTACATGATCTCTGATTGTATGGATGGTTACCTCAGCTCTGCATGGAAGGTCAGGTTTTGATCCAAAGGATTGAGACCCATATCAATCCATCAAACGAGGCAGGCTTGCAGTCTGCTGTGAGTTCTACTCCATGTACACCATTTGTTCTTCATACTGGGGCATCAGGTTTTGCCAATGGCACAACTTTATCTCCTGCCCCAGAACCTAGAACTCGTCCAGCGGAGATTTCGGTTGCACCATTAAACAGAATGCCCCTGCAACACTACCAAAATCCTCTTCAGTATGAATTGGACAGACTTCTTCGTGACATTGATTTTACAGCCAAGGAACATGAAAAGACGGTTAGTTGCTGGTATAATATTCTATCATAGAGGTTTCAACTATTGTTTTCTTCTTCTGAAAGAAAATTTCTTTGAGCAGAGGATGCGCTTGAAATCTGACTCTGAAAAGGAGATAGAGGAGGTTGTTGCAGAGATACAGAGGAAGTATGATAAGAAATTACAGGAAATTGAGGTAGATTTTTTGCAGAAGACAGAGGAACTAAAGTCAAACCACAGCAGAGTCCAGATGAACAAAATACTGGCTGATGCTTTCCGAGATAAATGTATGGAGCCAAAGGGATCACTGGCACGAGGGGCACATGGTAAATAAGTTTTTGTGCATTTTATAAGTTGTTGGGTCTCCACTTGTTCACTTTCTGCAGGACAAACTGGATGTGATACATCTAATGCATAGATTAAAAATGATTTTGGTTCGACAGTACAAAATTTGGATAAATTATCCCCTTTCAGATTATGATTACTAGGAAATTTCTGAATTCTGAGATATATATAGCTATTATTATAATTTCATTTCAAGGCAAGGATATGATTTAGGATTTTAAGTAGGGTGGTCACTAGACTCTACCATTTCCAGAAGAACCCTTAAAAAGGTGAAGTTCAGCATTTATGACCTTTTGATGTCAGCATACGGCTTAAAGTTTTGGTATGGCGCTAAGTTAGTCATTTTTCTTTGATCAACATACTAATATTCAATTTAAAACAACGTACTAACATTTATTAAGTGTTCAATAAGCTGTACAAAATGTTGATTTTATGGATCTTTCTAGCATCCTTTTGTTACCTGCATTTTGTTTTCTTTATATTCTTAATTAGATCTTTTTAGAAGTGTTGCACAGTTAACTGGTCTTATTTGTATCTCACCGCAACAATGCTCAAGCTCTGTACCTCTAGTTGGGGTCTTCTATATGGTGTCTTATGTGTCTAATCTGTATGTTTTCTTAAAATAATAAATGTTTTTTTTTTTAAATTAATAATTAAATATTCTCTCTTGTATTGTCTTTTGTAAAGACTAAAGAAATAGCGAAACAGTAAAATGTTGAAATAAGAGGAAGCCTAGAAAGAGAGTATCATAGAGCAGAATAGAAGAGTTGATATCCAGTGTTAAACAATCTCGTTATCTTCAGGTAAAGTTGATGTTCCTCTGAAGGTCTTGAAACGTGCTTTGTGGAGGCTCCATTGGTGTAGGTCAACATGTATGAATGAGATAGAGATAGATTAACAAGAAAGAAATGAAGAAAGGAAAGCAAAAAGTCATGCACCAATGCCTGTGCCCCTTCATGGACACATGCACGCACACCCTATACACTTCTGTGCAAAGGCGTTCACACACATGCAAGCGCACACATTACAAACGCTACTTGTGCCAGTGGAAACATATATGGAGAACTGCAAGGAATTAGTAATTTCTGTCAGAATAATATGTTTGCCTATGCTGGGCTTGTAGCTATCTCTGATGTGTGTAGAATGACATGTGAATTTAAAGATATTAGACTGAGGATATTGTTTAACTAACTAACTTCACAAAGGTTTCATGAATTCTGATTTGTATTGAGTGCTGCAAAGAAGCTCAGGGCTACTTTCATTTCTATCCTACTAAAACATAATTCCAAGATGTTTTGTAATGTTGAAAAGATTTAAAGAAATGGGGGAATGCACAATTGTCATGACTTCTAGTGACTCAAGTCTTTCAATTCTGAAATTTTTGTCTCTATTATGTTATTTTGTTAAGTGGCTTCTCCCTTATTAGCTGCAGGAGAAATATGTCGGCAAAATGTTTCTTCTTATAAACAACTATTCAATGTGAACTTAGATTTGTGATAGCTTATGCTATCCTGCCAAAAAGAGAGAGAGAGAGAGAGAATCCTGACATTTAAAAGAGCTTTAACCTGAATGAAACCTGGAAGTTATTGGTTCGGAACGGATAGAACTAGTTTACAAGCTCATTTTTATTAGAGCAGGCTGATCAGTTGGGATTAGCAGGACTGATGTGTATATGTGCAACATAAAGGCTGCAACCCCCCCCTTTCCAAATACATTTTTCTAGAAGCATGGAGATTTTATTTATTTATTTTTGGATTAAATCCTTCTTTATCAAGAAGTAGCTAGTTTATTGTAGTTTCCATTCCTGCAGACACCATATCCAGTTATGCACGGCAGCTGCTCTCATCATCATTGCAACAAAATGCTCCATTTACTCCATTGGATCCTGGTTCCTTGTCTGCTAGTCTTTCTCCAGGCAATGTTAGGTCTACTGCAGCATCCACTCCTAGTATTGCCCAACCTGGAATGCGTAATGCTATGGCTCCATCTGTACAGACAGTCCATGCATCAGCTATTATTTCTGGTGCTGCATCAGGATCGCCCCACATCAGTCATGGGATTCCTCCTGTGGTAAATGCTCAAGTCGGAAGTCAACCTTTTTCACCTTCCTCACATGTGCAACCTTTGGGACCTGCCTCACTTGCATCTGCCCGAGCTATTCTTTCTACTGTCCCATCACTTAATATGCCAACTCAGCAAGGTAGTACTATTCCTATTTCTGGATCCTTTCCGCATTTTTCATCCCCGACAACACCATCCACCCTCCAGGCTGGTCTTTTTGCCCCCACTAACTCTGTTGGGGGACTTCCACTTAGGAATAACCCCATATCAGCTATGGAGCTGTTAATGGATGTTTCTAGCCGACGGATAGCCAGTCCAGCAAGCAACTTTTCTTCACAGTCAATGGCTCTTCCTAAGCCGGTTATGTCTGTAGCTAACGCACCCCATGGTGGAAATAACCCAATGAGCACCAACCCAACTCCTGATGTTGTTTGCTTATCTGATGATGATTAACATGATGTTCTATGGTAACCATTCTTTCGTGATGGGTTTCAAGATGTCATTCCTGGAAGCATACGCAATGCTTGAGAGGTTTTCCTAGGAAGAAACTCTCCATAGATGTAAGAAAGGCATGTTCTGCCTATTTTACGGGTAACATGCTTATGTACAGTTTGTATGATATATCTTTTGGTAGTGAAATAGCAGGTTGTAAAATTTGTTTTGATGTGCCTTACTGTTGCAATCTGATCTTCAATTTTATTAAGCATAATCTTGTCTGGTTATTGTCGTAGGTGCATACTTGCTTAGTACATACGATAAACAAATGAATGCACTTAACTCTTCTTTTAGGGGTGGATGAGACACTGGTCTTTTGTAATTCCTTTAATCATGTGGATTGTCTATAGACGATCTTAAGTTTGGTCCATGAGAACAAGGGGGCAACTAGGTTAGCAGTACAGGAACTGGACAGCATCATAAATTGGTTTGCATATGGATTTTTGTTATATGCTTAATTTATATAAGAGAGATAGAGAGATGATTTATAAATATGGTGTGGAGTTGACTTTTAAAATTAGAGATATAATTATTTTGTTTGTACCATTATAAGGGTTTATTTATTTATTTTTTGGTGCAACTCAAACAATAGACTAACGAATTTATCTAGTGTTATATCATTAAATATAGCAATCAGACGATATCTATATTTTCTTATCCAAAAGACATCTAAATATCTTTTATTAATCTACACCTTGCTACTCAATCGCTCCTCAGGTAGTTTAATCCATTGGAAATCTTAAATCTTTAAGCCCCTTTTTCTTAGTTTCAACTACACTTTGAAATTTTTTGCTATTTTTAACGGGAGCTAATAAAAGATGTGAAGGCTTGGGGTTAGTTCCTTAGGATCTTAATAGCTGTTTGGATGGTCGAACAAAATTTCCATCTTAATTTAGTAGACTCAAATTGACTACTAATTTCACGTGCAAATTATAAGGGCCCTACCTCCCTTAAATTCTAAATGCTTTAACTTACTTAGAATTTTCTTAAAATTTTTTCGGTAATGGCCCACATTAAACTCAAAATCAGATACAACTATCTAGCAACCAAAACACTACAACTAAAAGTTCTTATCTTCAGCATAGCTATACTACTACTTCTACTACCCTGTGATTACAATACCACTCTAGCATAGCTATACTACTACTAGCTGGTCTACTTCTATCTTCAGCACTGCATTCGAGAAAAACACATCTTCCGCCCCTGCTAGTCGCTTCTTTGCAAGTTTGTCCCACACTTCATTTTCGTCACGGGAACCCGACAGAAAACAATTTCACTAATACATTTTTTGAGGCCCCTACACATTTTTAGAGCATATAGGCCTAATTCATGACTAATTCCTCGTTTATGCAATCGATGGTGATCTGAGAATCAGTTTCAACCACTACCCTCCTTCATGTATTTGTGTACGTGCCCTATTGCCCACTGCTCAGATTCTAGTGGGAGAGGCTCCTGCAAATTTTTTGACTAAATCCCCCTAAAATTATACCTTCATGATCGTGATGGATGCCCCTTATAACTGCTCTAAACCCGTCTTCTAACACCGCTCCGTTACAGCTGCATTTAATCCATCCATTTTTTGGTTCATTCCACTTTGTCTGACATGTCATTCCACTTGCCTTCATCCTCCTTCCCTGAGAAGTAGCCCGCCATTCTTCCGCTTCTACTCTCGTTTGCATCATCCAATCCATTCCGTTTACACTTCTTTAAAGATTCTTCTATTCCTCTCTCCTTATATTCCTCTAATTGCAAATAGGAACTTCACTTTCCCAGGGCGTCTTTACACTGCTCTAATTTATTTTTCCTCTACTCGCATTCTTCTTTAAACAGTTCTTGAACATGTCATCCGTTTTATCTGGACTAATTCTTATACCATTACTTCTCCAGAATCTCTTCACCACCTCACTCTCTCTAAATGGGTGTCTTACTGTTTCCTTCTTCTGGTTGCATATTACACACATCTAGTCAACATTTAAACCTCTTCTCCTTAGATTATCCCCTGTTGGCAGTCCATTGTGCAAAATTCTCCATATTAGCATTTGAATTCTTGGGGTGGTTGGTGTTTTCCATATCCAATCCTACACCTTCTTATCATTCTCTCCTTCCTCTTCAATCATTAGTTTATATGCGGCTATCTTATTCACTTCATCGCTTGGGGATGTGGCCAGATTTCCTCACTCTTGTCCTCATTCTCATCAAGTTCAACATTCCCTAGCTTTGCTGTTATTTGTTCATCGATTAGAAATCCAGTGATCTCCTAATTCCATTTTCCTGTTCCATCCCTTACCTGCTCTAGTGCCACATTCTGTGTGTTCCTTAGTAATGGACCAACTAGCCATTCTCTCACCATGCCACTCCTTCACCATCTATCAAACCAGAAACTTAGGTTCCTTCCATTGCCTACCTTCCAGATTGGTTTTTTTCCCTAACCAGTCCGACATTATCCTTAGTTTCTTGAGGAAGGTCGATCCATTTGTCACTTTGAACCCCTACTTCCCTCCTTTGTATTTTTGCTGGATTAGTTTGGTCCATATTAAATCCTTCGTCTTTACATTCCATAGCTTCACAAAGTTTGCCTCATTTCTCTTTTTCTAGTCCATTAAACCAATTTCACCGTCCCCCCTTTAGCTTCTTCAATTTCTTCCATGAATCCAATGGATCTTCTTTACGGTTTCAAGTGTTCCCCAAAAGAAATCTGTGTGCTCTTTCTAGCTGGTTTACTAACCTTGCCGGCATTGGAAGAGCTTGTGAATAGTAATTTCCTATACTTTCTAGCATCAAGGAAATTAGTAGTTTCCTTCCTGCCATACTCAGTAATCTCACTTTCCATCCAGCTAGTTTGCACCTCGTTTCTTATAGAATAAAGCTCAGGTCTGAAAATCCTAACTTGCCTCCTTCTTTGACTGGGATGCCTATGTACTTCCCCATGTGTGCTTGTGGGTTTATGTTTAGAGGGGCACATATTTCGCTCTTTAGCTCGTAGTCTAGATTCTTTGAGAAAAAAATACAAGACTTTTTGATAATTTGCCTTTTGCCCGGACATATTCCCGAACATTTCCATCACTCTTTTCATCAAGGTTGCAGTTTCCTTTGTGGCTTCTCCCATCAGGAATATATCATCATCAAAGAACATGTGAGGTAAGCTAATGTCCATTCCTCTCTTCTTTATTGGCTTCCATGCTTTTTCCTCTACAAGTCCATGTATGGTTCGACCAAGAACATGTGAGGTAAGCAATTAAGGATTGAAGATTTGGACCTTTATGAGAAAAATCCATTGTTGTGATGGTACATGTGTGTCTGAAAACTTTGTCTATATATGTGCTTTGGATGTTGAAAATATGGATGATTGCTTGGTTGTTAGCACTCCTTTAGGAGTAGGAGGAAGAATAAGTAGGATATACAAAGGAGTGAGTATAGAAATACATGGTAGGTGATGCCAGCAGACCTCTTGATATTCGAGATGATAGAGTTCGACATTATTTTGGGTGTCAATTGGCTATCAAAATATCATGCTATCAATAACTGTCACAACATGGTGGTACAGTTTAATATACCCAGGGATGGACAATTTGAATATAAACTAGAAGTGCAGAGACTCACTAGATATGGGCGCTATGAATTTCTGGTGATGCCCTTTAGACTAACGATTGCACTAACTGCATTCATAGATTTAATTAATAGAGTATTTAGAGATTTTCTGGATAAGTTTGTAATCATCTTTATAGACGACATTATGATATACTCTAAAAGTACTGAGGAGCACGAAGAGCACTTGCGACTAGTATTGGATATGCTACAAGATGAGAAGCTATATGCCAAATTCAATAAATGTGAATTATGGCTGGAACAAGTAGTCTTCTTGGGTCATATGGTTAACAACGATGGTATATCAATGGACCCAGAAGGTGAGAGCAATAGTAAACTGGTAAAGACCGAAGACAGTTACAAAGGTAAGAAGCTTCTTGGGTTTAACAAGCTACTATAGGAGATTTGTAGAAGGGTTTTCCAAAATAGCAACTCCTCTCACCAGATTGACAAAGAAAAGTGTGAAATTCGAATGGATGATAGATGTGAAGTCAGCTTTCAAATGCTCAAAGAGAAACTAGTAACGACACCAGTTTTAACTTTGCCCAAGAGTGGAGAAGAGTTCACAGTGTATAGCGATGCCTTAGTTTAAGGGTTGGGGTGTATATTAATGCAAGGTGGTCAGGTAATAGCATATGCATCTTGACAATTGAAGCCGTATGAAAAAAACTATCCAACTCATGACTTGGAATTGGTAGTTGTAATGTTAGCTTTGAAACTATGGAGACACTACTTATATGGAAAAAGGTGCAAAATCTTCACTAACCATAGAAGCTTGAAGTACATATTCACACAAAAAGAGTTAAACATGAGATAGAGGAGATGGTTGGAGTTAATTAAGGATTATGATCTAGAAATACAATACCATCCAGGAAAAGCTAATGTGGTAGCAGATGCCCTTAGTAGAAAGAAACAGGGCAATGTAACCACTCTCATCACTTCATAGAAAGAGTTATTAGAAGACATGCACAAAATGGAGCTAGAAGTTTTGACACAAGAAGTGGGAGCAAAAATGGCTACTTTAAGGATTCAACTAACCATAGTGGACAAAATTAAATTGGGTTAGATGGAAGATAAGGACATTTAAGAACTCAAGAGCAGAATGGAACAAGGTAAGGTATTAGAATTCAACATAGATGCTAAAGGGACCTTAAGGTACAAAATGAGACTATGTGTGCCAAGGGAAGCAAAATTGAAGAGAGAGATAATGAAAGAGGCGCATCACTCCGCCTACACAATACATCTTAAGAGTACCAAAATGTACAAGGATTTGAAGAGCTGTTATTGGTGGAGAAACATGAAAAGAGAAATAGCGGAATATGTAGCCAAATGCCTCACATGCTAGCAGATCAGAATAGAACACTAGAGACCAGCTGGAGAATTACAACCTCTTCCATTACCAGAATGGAAACGAGAGCATGTGATAATGAATTTTTTTACAGCCCTCTCGAATACTAAAGAGAAGCAAGACACAGTTTGGGTCATAGTAGATAGATTGACTAAGTTTGCTCATTTCATACCTATCAGAGTATGATATAAATTGGAGAAATTGGCTCAGATATACATACAGGAGATAGTCAAATTACATGGAGTGTCAATGACAATCACTATTGATAGAGACACCAGGTTTGTGAGAAGATTTTGGAGTAGCCTTCACAAGCCATTGGGCACTAAACCGCAATTCAGTACAACATTCCATCCACAAACAGATGGTTAGTCTAAAAGGACTATACAAATACTAGAATATTTGCTCAAGGCATGTGCACTAGACTTTGGAGGGAATTGGAATGAGTATGTACCTCTGGTGGAGTTTGCCTATAATAACAGTTATCGAACAACCATTCAGACGGCACCATATGAAGCTTTTTATGGAAGAAGGTGCAGATCCCCACTACATTAGGATGAAGTGGGAGAAAGACAAATGATGGGGCCGGAGTTAGTACAAGAAGTAGTCGACAAGGTGAAACTAATCAAGCAGAGAATATAGACAGTCTAATCTCGACAAAGGAGCTATGCAGACAAGAGAAGGCATCCTTTGGAATTACAAGTGGGAGATAAGGTATTATTGAAGATTTATCCGATAAAGGGAGTGATCAGATTCCGGTTGAGGGGAAAGCTAAACCTAAGGTATATAGGCCCATTTGAGATCTTGGAGAGAATAGGCATAGTGGCTTACAAGTTAGCCCTTCCACTGAAATTGGTTAGGGTACATGACGTATTCCACATATTCATGTTAAAGAAGTATGTACTCGACCCAGATCAAATAGTGGCCTTGAAACCATTGAATGTGTAGCCAAATCTAACGTCTTTGGAAAGGCCAATCAGGATTTTAGACACTAAGGAACAGTTGCTAAGGCGGAAAACAATCCCTTATGTTAAAGTGCAATGGACAAACCAAATAGAAAGGGAAGCAACATGGGAGTTAGAGGAAGAAATGAAGAGAAAGCATATAGAACTCTTAAAAAATTTAGGTACTTTCAAGGATGAAAGTTTTTATAAGGAGAGGAGAATGTAATACATGAAATTTTAATTATTTATTTAATTATAAAAATATATTGTCACAAAGAAAAAAGGATGAGGACAGTGATTTTAGAATATTTAAGGGACAAATATGTCTTTTCACAAGTAGAGTATAAATACTCTGTAATAATCCTAGGTCTCATCTTTTCACTCTATCAGTAACCACACAATGACAAGCAAGAAAAGGAGGTAACGCATTGGTATAATGCACGTATCACGATTCAGAGAATAAGAAGGGTGTAGCGGGGAAAAGACTCAAAAGGTTTAAGGTTTCAACTTGAAAGGAAATTGAAGTAAGTATACAAATTATGTAATTTAAATACAATTACAAATTTTAGAGATATGATTAAGCTTAGGAATAGAAAGGATTAGGTTTTAGAGGAATTGAAGTAATAGAAATAAGGTTCATGGAATTTCCAAAGGTAACATGGCCTCCCAACACGGTCATGTTTTGACCGTGTTGAAATGGAAAGGTGCGCCAAGAGATACACGGCCTCTCAACATGGTCATGTTTCGACCGTATTAAGTTAAGGGCAACACGACTTCCCAAGAAAGTCGTATTTCAACCGTGTTGAAATGGAAAGGTGCACCGAAAGATACACGGTTGTGTTTCGAAAATATTAAGCAAGGGCAGTACGGTCTCCTAACACGGTCGTGTTTAGACCATGTTAAAACTAAGTTTTTCACCGAGAGATACACAACCCCTAACATGGTCGTGCTTTAGCCCGTGTTGAGCAACACAGTCCCCAACATGGTCATGTTTCGACCGTATTAAGTTAAGGGCAACACGACCTCCCAATACAGTCGTATTTCAACCGTGTTGAAATGGAAAGGTGCACCGAAAGATACACGGTTGTGTTTCGAAAATATTAAGCAAGGGCAGTACGGTCTCCTAACACGGTCGTGTTTAGACCATGTTAAAACTAAGTTTTTCACCGAGAGATACACAACCCCTAACATGGTCGTGCTTTAGCCCGTGTTAAGCAACACAGTCCCCAACATGACCATGTTAAATAAAGTATAATATAATTATATATTTGTTTAACTTCGATTTAAACTAATTTCCATGCAACATAGATAACTAGTAAGGCCTTAGAGAAATTAAATGAATAGAATTAAGGAGATTAAGAATGATATTGATCTTAAATTGAATACTAAGAAGAGCATGTTAATGTGTACAGATTTCCAATTAGTTTAAGTCCAAGACCGGGAAGTGCTTAAGGCTAGGATCTAAGGTACGTGTAACTTGTGTGTTGTTCTGTGTTTGATTACTTTAGTACATGTTTTTGAAATTGATTAAGTGAACGATTTGGTTTAAGTGTTTAAGTGATATGCTATATGTGTTTGGCTCAGCTTAAGGGTCTGTAGTGGCAAGTCCCTAAGGAGCACCCTAATGATCCTTGTGTGATGTTGTCCGTAGTGGATTCGTACTTGGAAATGATTTGGGTTGGATGTTGTTCAAGTGGTTAAGTGTACATGGGTGTGGGGTTCGTAGTGATAGTTCCCATCACCAAGTTCAAGCGGTTAAGTATACATGGGTGTAGGGCCCATAGTGGCAGTTCCCATCACCAAGTTTAAGTGTTTAAGTGGACATGGGTGTGGGGCTCATAGTGACAGTTCTCATCATCAAGTTTAAGGATCAAGGGATCATGGGTGTGGGGCCCGTAATGGTAGTTTCCATCACTAAGATATGCTTTAATGTGTTAAGTGTGTTAAGGGGGTCATGAGTACCATGTTGCTTGCTTGTGGACATAAAATTATATTAAGAAATGATTGTCTATGTTTAAGTTCCGCATGATGTGTGTGATACTCGTTTACGTTTGTTCATGCATATGTGTTTATGTTATATGTACTAGACATTAGCTCAACCTTTGAGGAATCATTTTTAGATGCAGGTATTGAGAAAGATGAGAACCTAGAAGATGACTTGGGTTTAGCTAAACTACGGAGAGAGGCAGGCGAAGAGTACCATTATTATTATGGTAATTAAGTTTTAGGAAGAATTATGACGTTTAACTGTAATAGATGGTATATGTTGAGAATTGTTATTTTTGGTGTTTAAAGACTTCCACTGCGTTAGAAGTTTGATATGGTTTAAGTTATTATTTAAAACTTTGGAGATATATGAAATGCTTTTATTATAGGAGTTACATGTTAAAATGTATTGGATTTGTTTTAAAGCCTTAAAATGTTCTTGTGAGATAAAGACATGTGGCGGGTAATAGCGCGACTCGAGTTTCGGGGCGTTACAAGAAAGGAAAAGCTAAGAAAAAAGGAAAATGGAAAAACAAGGACAAGTATCCACCATGTCCTTCTTGTAAGAAGACAAATCACATGGAAAATTACTATTAGTTCAAACCTATAGTGCAATGTAAAAGTTGCAAGAAATTTGGCCATGTTGAGAAGGTGTGTGGAGCCAAACATGACTAGCAAGCACATGCGCAATCAACCCCAACAGTAGAATGTATAGACTGGCAGGAAGAACGCTTATTCGTAGCCACTGAAGTTGCAAGACATTCCAGAGCTACAAAATGCATGGAAGCTACAAAACATACTGGAGTTTCCAAGTGCTATGTTGTTGCTAAAAATTCAAGTGTGTGGCTGATGGATAGTGGTTATACGCACCATATGATAGCTAATTTGAAAGCTTCGAAGGCCTCAACAAGAGCTATTCATCACAAGTCAGACTTAGAGATGGAAGACTCGTTGACGTCAAAGGGAAGGGAGCTGTCCGTATTAAGTCTATATGAAGTACAAAAATCATTGATGATGTACTTCATGTTCCTGATTTAAATTTGAACTTGCTATCAATTGGTCAATTGCTAGAAAGTGATTATGAGCTTGTGTTTAAGAATAAAAGTTATGAGGTCAAAAACTCAAGTGACAAGTTGATGTTTTCTATCAAGATGAACAACATAAGCTTTCCTCTAGTTTGGAACATGATAAAAGATGAATTTTTCCTTAATCTTAAGAAAGATAAGACATTATGGCATAAGAGATTTGGGCATACAAATTTTAAGACTCTATAATTGTTTAGTAAGAAGAACTTAGTTATGGGAATAACGCATGTGACAAAGGATGGCAATATTTGTGATGCATGCCAACATGGAAAATTTGTCCAAGGTTCATTTCCAGTTGGCCAAGCTTAAAGAGCCTTTAAAAAATAGAGTTAATACATTCAGATGTGTGTGAGCCTATGAGTATTCCTTCGTATAATGGGAGCAAGTATTTCTTATTGTTTGTTGATGATTACTCACGATATTGCTGGGTATTTTTTCACAAACAAAAATCAAAGGTCTTCACCATGTTTAAGAAATTCAAGGCCTTGGTTGAAAAACAATTTGGCTTCATGATCAAATGCTTAAGATTTGATAATGGAATCGAATATACATCAAATCATTTTAAGGAACATTTGGAAGAAGCTAGGATCCATCATCAATTAACTATCGCTTATACAACTTAACAAAATGATGTAAGTGAAAGGAAGAATAGGTCCGTGATGAACATAGCAAGGTGTCTTTTATTCAACAAAAATTTGCCAATAATTTCATGGGTTGAAGTTGTCAACACAACTTTATATCTTCAGAACCGTTTATTGACAAAGGCTGTGAAGGAAGAGACTCCATTTGAAGTGTGGTTTGGAGTTAAGCCTAGTGTATCACATTTGAAAGTCTTTGGGAGTGTGCGTTACTCCCTAATTCCTAATGCGAAAAGAGGAAAGTTGAATCAAAAGGTTGAGAAGGGAATTTTGGTAGGCTACAATAGCGAGTCTAAAAGCTATAGAGTCCTAAATCCAATCACTAAGCAAGTGTATATTAGAAGGTGCTTAAAAGTGGATGAAGGAAGTGAATAGGATTGGAACAAAATGGATTTGTCAACTCCTAAACTAGTTGATAGACATGAGCCATTTCATGAATTTCCTCAAATTGATCTTGAGGATTTTGAAGAAGAGGAAAATGGAGATGCGATCAAAGGAACAAGAACCTTAGAAGATATCTACAACCGATGCAATGTTGCCTATTCGGAGCCCTTAATTCCTAATGAAGCATTAAAGATTCCAAAGTGGAGAGTTGCAATGGAAGAGGAATTGAGGATAATTTCTAAGAATGTGACGTGGATTCTAACTCCCAAACCAATTGACAAGTAAATAATTGGAACAAGGTGGATCTTTAGGCTAAGATTGAATCCAAATGGCTCCATTAACAAGCATAAAGCAAGGCTGGTTATGAAAGGGTATTTACACCAATATGGAGTGGATTTTTCATGAACTTTCACACCTATTGCAAGGTTCGACACAATCAGATTACTCCTTGCCTTAGTTGCAAGTAATGGATGGGAAGTCCTTTATGGTTTGAAACAAGAACCAAAGGCCTAGTACGCAAAAATAAATGATTATTTGTTGAATGAAGGTTCTATAAGGAGCTTGAATGAAGTAACCTTGTACATGATGCATCAGCAAAGTGATACAATAATTGTCTCCATCTATGTGGATGATATCCTCATAACTAGAAGCAACTTGAAATTCATTGCAGAATTCAAGTTGAAGTTGTAGCAAAAATTTGAGACGAACGACTTAGGAAGGTTGTATTATTTCCTTAGATTAGAAGTCGTTCAAAGTAAATCTGGAATCTTTTTTTCACAATCCAAGTATGTACGGGAATTGTTGAACAAGTTCTAGCTTGACAAAGCTAAATATGTGAGTACTCCAACTGTTTACAGTGCGAAATTGAATAAAACAGATGAGTCACTTCCAATAGAGGTCGCTGTCTATAAAAGCCTTGTTGGTTCACTACTATATGTATCCAATTCTAAACCAGACATTATGTTCACCACAAGCTTGCTGTCAGAATTCATGAATTCTCCATCACAATTCATGTTACAGTTGTTAAACGAATATTGAGATATGTTTATGGCACTTGTGACTTCAGTTTGTTCTATAGGAGATCAAATTCAATGAATTTATAGGGTTTTTTTCTGATAGAGATTAGGTTGGAATGAATGAGAACATGAAGAGCACGTAAGGCTATTGCTTCTCCCTTAGTTCAGCTACCATTTGTTGGGGAATGAAGAAGTGAACTTGTGTCTCACAATCAATTGTTGAGGTAGAGTATGTTGCTACCTCCATTGCTATTAACCAAGCTCTTTGGTTTACAAAAGTTTTGGTTGATTTAGGAGTTAAGCAAGAGAAGGCAACTATGATTTGGTTTGATGATAAATCTACAGTAGCCATGGTAAAAACTCCTGTGTTTCGTGGCAAGACTAAATACATCAAGATCAGGTTCCATGCAATTCATGAAGTGGAAAAAGAAAATGAAGTCTAGATCAAGCATTGCAATGAAGATGATCAAGTAGTTGATATCTTCATGAAGGCCTTGAAAAAGCCACGATTTGAACTCCCTCGACCATGTCTTGGTGTGTTCGACGTTTCTTGCATCACAGAGGAGTGTTGTTGTTGCAACCAGAAGTAACCAGAGCTCTTTTATTACAAATCAATTTCCAATGTTGCTTCAAGAAAACATGTTGCTGTTGTTGTTTGTACTTCTTCTTTTTTTTTTAATCCGATGTCCCCATAACTTGTATTGTTGTTAAGTATGGGAGAGCTTGACTTTTGGCTTAGTTTAATGGACAAACTTCCCATCAATCAAGGAAGTTTGAGTACCAAACTTTGTTTATGTATATGAGTTAAAAATCAATTAATGAAAAATAGCAGCATAACTTTTTCTCTTCCCTACACGAGTTCCTTTTCTTTCCTTTTGCTTGTTAGCTGTTACTTTATTGCTCTGTTCTTGATTGTTCTATCTTTCTTCCTTTTACTCGAATTTTTCCCTTCTTCCTTACTGTTTCCTTACTATTGTTCTGTTCCTAGTTGCTTTGTTTTTCCTTTTGTTTCCATCATGCACGTATTAGCATTATTATATTTGAAACCATTAGCCAAGATCTCCTTATCTAAATTATCATGCATAGTTTATGAGCTTGATTTAATTAGCACAATTGCTTAACAAGTTTACAAACTTTCTTTCATTTCCAAGTAGAATAAGACTTTCGATTGATCCATATAAGCTTGTTCATTGAGTTTGCCTTTAAAATTCTCTTTTAACATCTATTTGATGCATATGAAACATTTAATTTTATGCCAATACTATTAAAGTCATCCTATCATTGTAACCAATACCTCATTTCACAACTAACTGGCTTTGAAAGTTCTTAAAAATTCATCTTTGTTGTACTTTCCTTTCAAGAACCCCCTACACTTGATGGCCTCAATGGTAGATCAATTAAAATCAAAGTATTGTTTGACAATATTGAATCCATTTTGTCATTAATTATCAATTCCCAAAAAGTTAGGTCTCTAGAAGACATTATAAGTATGTAAATTTAAAGCAATCATCAATAAAGATTATATGGTACCATTTTCCTCCTTTAATTAAAACATCATTCAAGTCACAAATATCGCACTAAATCAAACAATTCAATTTTTCTACCTATATTAGGAAAAATGTTTCTTTGCAATTTTATCTTGGAGAAAATGCAAATAACCCCTTAAACTTTTAAATACTGCAAATCACACATCTAAATTTTGATAAATTGGCAAATAACCCCAAAAGTTATAAATAACTCTTAAACTTTGATCTTGATATGAAAACAACTCTTAAACTTATCAAAATATACTTTAATACCACCTAAGCTTTGAACTTAGTGCATTTTTTTAAACTAAAAAAGCAAATATCATTTAAGTTGCCAATTCTTCAAAGTTTATGAGGAATTTGAAAGTTTAGGGAGTGAATCTACACCAAGGTCAAAGTTTAAGAGAGTTATTTGCCATTTCCCCTTTATGTTGTAAACAAATTCTACATTTTTTTTATTCCATTTTATACCTATACATAGAGATATATTCAATTTTCCACATTGTCAAGCCTAATTTTGGATTTTTCCTTAATTAACCCATATTAAGTCTAGCCCATTTGATATAAGTTACTCGACAATGAAATTAAAGAAAAAATTTATTTTTAATTATTTAAATAAAATTGGAGTCCCCACCAACCTAAGTTGGAAAATAAAATAAGTTAAAGTTAATTAGGTGAATTAACCTTAACCAGCTACTAGTCTACAAATTTTTCTAATATTTTTTTTAAAATATTAACTAGAAAATTTGGACTTAGGTATTATCCTATTAAAACCTAAATGGTTATCATTTATTATTTTTTTTCTTCAAAAAAGTGAATTAAAAGCTTCTTATAAATTCCATTCACCGTTACATGTGCAAGACATAATATTTTTATAAAGCATGAAAAAGTTTAATCATTTTTTTATTAATTTTCTATTCTTATTTAAAAATGAAATAAAAGAGAATAAAAATTTTGCATTTCTACTTTAATTAAAATTTAATTAAAAAATAGAATAAAATATTTTTATGTTTTTATATTATAAATTGAAATTTTAAAAGGATAAAAACATTTTTGTAATTTTTTATATGGTAAATTGAAATTGAAAAAGAATAAAATGTTTTTTTATTTTATTTTATATATGTGGTTGCCCTAGAGGTGCCTACGTACTCGCTAATCAAGATCAAACCCACGTAATTCTATTTTCATAAACCTTTAGTGGATTGATTACTTTTAATTATGAAAACAGGCTAGATTTATGTTTATTACCATTTTAATTTTTTTAAAAAGAAAGATTCTAAACCTAAAATTTATTTCCCAATTTTCAAAAAAAAAGAAAAAAAAAAGAACTAAAAAGCCTAACTTTTGAAAACATCAATTAGAGGTTTTTTTTTTGTTTATTTTATCAAAATCATTTTTCTAAGTGACAAAACCTTTTTATGTTTTAAAACTATATCTAAGATAACAGACCATTGTTTTTTTTTTTAATTTTTATATTTTTATGTTTATAAACTGAGTATTATTTATTATTAAAAAAATTGAGAACCTAATTGTGTTACACTGCAACACCTAAGGCCTATAATATGATTCCCTCCTAATTACTTAGTTTATTAATTTTCCTAATTGATTTCATAAGTTTTGTTTTAATATACTCTATCCTTAACTAAATTAAATAAATTAAAATAAAGTTATTAACCTAATTATTTATATTATTAATATTTAATATCTACCCTAATTTTTATTAATCATATTTATTTTTATTTTTATCAATTAGGTTTTAACAAGATTAAATAAACCAATTTATCTAAACTAAATTAATAATAATAATAATAATAATAATACTTACTTACTTGGCTACGGGTCGAATTTGCAGGTTTGGTGTGTGAGTTGGATATAGGTCGAACTCCAGTCAGATTGGATCGCAATTCGGGTCATGAGCACGACAATTGGGGGTCTTCTTCAATAGCACTCCGATGGAGATCTAACGTGACTAAGGAGTGGTTCCCTAGGTTTTCAAGGGTGTAGAAGGAAAATTTGGTGTTATTTTTACCTAAAAGCTAGCCTAAGTGGTGGTTCAAGAGGTGGTCAACAACGTGGGGTTAACAGTTTTCGATCTGCGCTAAGACAAACTTGAACAAAAGCTTGGGCTTTTATGAATCTATGGACTTCTAGAAACATCGGGATGCTATTAGCTTGCTTCGATATTGTGTGTTGTGTGAGAATCTTAGAGAGAAGGTAGAGCTGTAGCGGCTTTGCTAGAGAGAGAAGGGGCTTGGTTGAAGTGATTAGGAGCTTTTTAAAACGTGAATCCGACCCCCCTGATGTTTCTCGAACTCTTATTTATAGTGGCTAGTTTGGAAATGGATTGGCATGTATGGATTACTTTGAAGTAATAGTGGTCGTTTTGAATTGCTCAAATCTTTAATTTGTTGTTATTGATGTGAATTAGTTAAACAAAATAATCCTGGATAATTTCTAAATCATTTTGCATGAAAATCTATAAAAAAAACCATCAAGATTCGATGAGATATGAAGAAGGTTCAATTTGCTTGCCGAATTTTTCTCTCCTTTGTCGTGTTCCAATTAGCCTTGGCTGGAGAAGATGGTCACATATCAGGCACATGATTGGACCAAAGGAAAAAAAAAAAATCAAACACTTTTGCTTAGGACACAGTTCAAACTCATGACTAAAGACCCCTCCATACACACACCGGGCAACCCATGGACCTACTGAGCCAGCCTATTTCTCGATTTATTATTGCAATGAATTTGTATTTAAGCTATCGATCCTAATTAATTTTTGTTGGTTTGAGGTTCCTGAGCTTAATTTAGAGACTCATATTTCCTTAATTTTGTTGAAAATTTTATTATTATTATTATTATTTTTTGTTACTTGTTATTATTTTTATTATTTTTTATTAATTTATACTGTCTCATAAACCAGACCTCTTTTATTATTACTATTATTTTTTATCATTTTTATTTATTTATTAAAAAAGTCTATATGGAAGGAAAAAATGGGATGTCTACGCACATATACATAATGGAGTTTCAATTCAAGCATCCTAATCTTACATGCTAAATGTCATAGGAATCAACATGATTAATAGAAGTGAAAACTTTATTATTCTCATTGATACTCAGCTCAAACATTCCATCATTACAACTTCCATTTCCTACAAAAATCTCCCTCAACTATTACAACTTTATCATATTGAATGACTATCTTAAAACCTTTGTCACATAAAGATTATTTGTTAAATATAGTACAAACAAGATATTAACTAAACAATTTTTTTACAGAAGTGAAATGAAGATCTACTAGACTTGCTTCATACACTTTTACTAAATTTTCATGATATCAAGACCTATTTGTTTTTTATATCTTCATAGTTACTGAATTGTTTTTAGTCATTGCACACATAGACAGACCCAACCATTATTCACAAGATTTGATAGGTGTTGCCATAGGGACATTATTGATTATTCTGGTATGTAGATTTTATGTGCCTCCACTAATCATTGTAATCGAATCATTTCTTCCACATTTGCAATGTTACTCGAGGAATCTCCTCTAAGTCTATTTGGAAGTCTACACACCTTAGCATGATGTCCTTTCTTATTGCAATTATAGTGTTTTAGAGACTTTTTCTTAGATTCAGGTCCTACAACCTTTCTTTTGCTTTTCTTCTACCATCTCCCACACAATTTGTTAGGCATAACAACCATGTCATGATTCCTTGTCTTTAAGATAAAATCTTATTTCACGTGTGAAAGCTTCTTATGATAATTGTTCCATATAAATGAAAACTTTTCAATTATCTCTCCTACTTGTAGGACTCTAGAATGATTCATTAAGACTTGCAATTCCTACACTTTGTTCATAATGGGAATGTTATTAACCATCTTGAATTTAAAATACTTAATCATGAAGGACTTATCCATACCTTATCATTTCAAATCGTATTTTTCAAGTGTCTTTTAGATTTCAACCGATGACATGATGGACATGTATAAGTCATAAATCAATCATAAAATTATTTGAGAATGTGATCTTATCGTGCAATTCATCTTCTAACCTCCTTTTTCTTCATAACATTTACTCTTGTCTTCTCTCCCGATCTTGTTTCTTCCTTTGCTTCTTCAATTGGTTGGTTGTTAGGAGCAAGAATGTAAACAATGATGAGAACTGAAAGCAGAAACATCATTTTCTCGTTTCATCTATTAAAGTTTGTGCCACTAAACCTATTAGGTTTGTCAAACTCTTAATTCGTCACTCTTAACACAACATTCACTTTGATAACAAAAAAAAAAAAAAACTATAACTAAGGAAGAGAGAAGCTTTGCCTTCTCTGTCCCAAGGGGTGGCTAGCCTCCTAGAGGTGTTGGCTACCCTTTCTCATATCAAATCATTTGAAAATCTCATCTAAATCTTTATTTAACAATAAAAATGGAAGGTTCATCCAATTTCAAGCCAAATTAAAAATAAATAAATAAATTTTGCACATTTTCACCCCCATGTCGCACTTGGGTACTCTAGCTTGTTTTTTAGATTTCTTTTGATTGCTTCATCTTGTCTTGTCATGCCTCAAAACTTTAAGGGCAATAATAGCTCACCATGTATTCTACTTAAGCAGAATAAATTAAGGCTTATGACACAAATAGTGGGTTTCTAAACCAATTTTTATTTCTTAAAATCGTTCATTAGTTTTAGAAACCATTTTATCATTTGAAAATGTTTTAGAAAACCATAAAGGTTTAAAAAACAATTATTGATATTAACTAGAAAAGTAATTTCTTTACAAAATTCATAAAAATCTAACATTTATAGAATTTATAAAGTCCTTTTACATTAGAGGGAATTAACGACTATTATCCAGACTCTTCAATTAGTGATATCTCAATCCCTAAAGTTATAGTTGACTTATATGAAATTCACAAACTATCAACAAATTTATCAACACCTGAAAAAGAAAGTAGGCAATGAGTCACAAGGACTTGCACATATCTTACATGTCATGCATATTTAGATTTAATGCATTAGTACAGATTCATTAAGTTGTTTAAATTAAAGTGAAACAAGTAGCATAGGAGTACTCATGACTTTCAATACTCTTGAGAATGAAAGGGGTCTGACCCTACTCAATAGGTGTCAGAGGCCTATCATAACATATCTAGCTATCATGACTGAAACCATCAACCGTATAAAATAGTAACATCCAAGTGTTCACTCCTAACTAGGCTTGTCACCTTAGTCGTAGCCCGTTCCCACCGTCCCATATGAGACCCATACCTTATACGACGTTCAGTCGCCTTCTCTTTGCTTCCATGATTGCTTTGCGTGAGTACTAACTGTAAAACCCGTGAACTTTAATTTTGTATAATAATGGAATAATTAAAAGATTTTATTAAAAGTCTTAAAACACTTTTCGAATAGAGTTATAATAATAGAAATTTTAGGTAAACAATGGAATAGATTAAAATTATAGATTTAGGATTGTTAAATGGGAATTTTGAGTGAATATTCGTACTCGGAATAATTAAATTAGCTTAAACGTAAAAATTCGTAATAAAATATTAAAATATTAAATTTTATCGAGACCGTCGCACGAGTAAAGGTACCCTAAAATATTAGTAACAATATATATATATATATATATATATATATATATATATAAGGTGACCGTGAAGGACCTACGGTCATGCTAGCAAAACAAAGAAAAAAAAAACAAAAAACAAAAAGAAGATAAAAGAGGGTAACAGAGAAGACAGGACGCTAAGATCATGCAAAGACTAGACGAGAAACGAACGAAAAGAAAACAAAGGAACCGAACAAAAAAAATCATAACTTGCACATACGACCTTCAATTGACGATCCGAGACCACCCACGTGTTCCTTGAGGTGAGTGCAACTCAATTAAACGAACTTTTCAAGAAACGAAGTTCATTTCTAAAAGTTATATATAAAGAATAAATAGATATAAAATTAATATTTTATTTAAAATTAGTTGTAATAGTTAATGAAAGACTAGATAAAATGATCTAGACTATGTATTTAGTGTATTGATGTATTTTTTCTTAATTTTCTAGATGAAGAGGGTTTTGATTCGAAGATACCTGACGACTATTTTGAGTAAACCCTGACAAAATGAGATCGAGGTGAGTAGGACACCGTGATGTATTATTGTATTGTGTGTATATTGTTGATTTCGTGTATTTATTATGGATTTTTCTACCTATATAAAGATATGTACATATATATTGTTCTGTGTACTGTGCACATATGGTGTTCCAACCTTTGGAGCGAGGAGCAACAAATATATATATATATGTATAAACCTTTGGTGATAGGTGGAGCTATTTATGCTGTGCGAGTGAGATTTATTTATTTATTTATTTCCTGTCTTCTTCCCTTATAGCGGCCGAGTAATAGACACACACGCACACACACATATATATATAAGGCGTTGGGGGCTTCGTTCTTTTTTTTTTTCCACGGTCTGTGTGTGAATAATAAGTTGTTGGACTGCGCTGGACCTGTTCCATTTGGCTTGCTGTGAAAGAGGAATACATATATACATATATATAATAAGTGCTGGATATGTTCCATTTTGTGTGCCGTGAAGGAGGAATAGATATATATATATATATACAAATATGTGTGTTTATGTGTGGTCTAGTAAGGCGTATGGGCTGCTGTATGTTGTTTACTGTATGTATATATATGTGTTCGTCACAGCTGGAAGAGTGGCGTTGTTGCCGTGTCCGTAGTGCGTTCATGTTCCTGTCAGTTTTTATTGTGTTGGTGAAAGATGGCTGCTGTGGGCGATCATGTATGTGTGTAGGTATAGGCACCATAGCTGGAATGGAGATGGTTCAACCACCTTAGTCCTTTGTTGATGCTAGTCATTGGTATGGTTATCTTCCCTGCTGCAAATGGCGTGTAGGATTGAATGAATGTGTATGTAATCTTAAGAGATTGTTGGCTGAATTCTGAGAAAGCATTCCTTCCGTGAGCTATGTGTATAGGAGGGAGAGTACATGAGAAGACAAGATGGATTAGTGTTGTTTCCCTCTGGCTAATGAAGGCTGTCAACTAAATATAGTCATGATTGCAAATAAAAGGTGGAAGTGTAGTTGAATGGTCCATTTGAAGATGTGGACTCTCGGTGGAATGGAGTATGGAGCAGAGATCATATGGGTGTTAATTTTTAGGAGTTGTGTGATGGGATGAAGAGAGAAGACCCATAAATAAGGCTATGAGACAATATGCAGGGTATGTAAATGTAGAGTTTATTCCCTTAATGCAAATAGGTATGAATTTATAAGTGGTAGGAAAAGATATCACTATGTCATGTATGTTGTTGTGGGAAGTAATAATTGATGTGAAGTATGTAGTCAAGCCTCAACGCACATTACAAATTATGGAGAAGTAAATCTAGGCTTTAATGAATTAAGTCCTCGCACTTGTATGAACACATGTGGTGCGCAAGTGTGATGGAAAGATAAGATGATGCATGTGACGCATTTTATGGGTTTATAGATATGAAGTAGGAAGAGTGGTATTACAAAACCACAAATACAACATGCTTAGATCTACATGAGATGTATATGGCCAAAGGAGTCACAGGAATTAAATTCAATATCTATGCACTAATGGTATCTATATAGGCATATTCAAGGATAAGGCATGGAATTATGGTCATGAAAGTAAAGTATAGAGGGGAAACAAGGAAAGAGGAGTGCAACGATGGAAGTTATATTAGTACTCCCTAGCTTAATAGCCTATCACGTCGAACTGCATGTGTGTTGTCTTCTTGATTGTGTTGAGTTATGCTTTGCTCCTAGAATGGTTTCATGTGTTATGATTGGTTGTTCGTTTGATTGTCAATTTCACTTATACTTTATTTGATATGATCACTCTCAAAACTTTATTTAATTTAAGGCTTAATTAATAAACTGGCATGCATTGCATTAGACATTGCATGAGATTGAAGGCCATCACTGCTACGGGATGTGTCGGAAGTGATCAAGAGAATCATTGTTCTGCCAAGTGCGAACTAATTGATTAGAGGATTGTCGTGCTTTGACGATTCTGAGTTCGGCCTATCTCTTGAGGGTGTAATGCTCGGTGTATTGAGGCACCTGAGCCTAAAACATTAAAGCTAAGACACAACTTAATTAAGTGATAAGAATAATAAACATGTGAGTAAGACCCAAGCACTAATGGTGGCTTTGGAATCCCCAACCTAAGGTAAAGGAGGGCATAAACCCTAGACTTCACGTCGGTTACCGGAAGGCCACGTGAGATACCGCATTCATGTGATTGTTCATGCATAGCACTTGTTTGATGACTTGTTGAATTTTGTTTGTGTTTGTTGCAACACCGAGAGATTGCACCCTATCTCACTAAGCTTTGGCTTACCCTTATAGATTTTGCCTTGCAGGTAAAAACTACCTAAACTTCATGATGAACTGATGAACCAAGGTGAGTACTCGTTGCGCCAATGGTGGGCATGGTTATGGAAAGGACATGAGGCCTAGATTGAATGTAGACATCTTTAGGATGGATCTTTTATTTTGTAATTGATGAAGATGTAATTGAGTAACCTGTTATGGTCTTAAGTGTACCTGTACTAGTGAAATGGGACCCATCTAAGGCCTAGAAATATGTTATATAATTAATTATCTTGTGAACAGGAATATTAGCACTCTGATGAACAAGTCAACATTAAAGATGAGATGCTTCGCAGTTGCTTAACAAGGGGTTAAGTGATTGTGGTGGGTTGTCACGAAGGGCCCTTAGAGTGGGGCATGACTCTAACTCTATCAACTACCCACCACACAATCTTTGTGGTCTAAGCGCTTAACTACTATATCATCCTAGCATTTTGAACTATAGCACAAAACCTAGTTTAGGGGTGTCACCCTTTGAATCAGGTGACCATGCACAATCAACATTATAGAAATGTAGGCTGAGTTTAAGTATTAATTCATTTTAGTTATCTCATATCTAACCTGCAGCACATAACTATTCCATACTTGAAAAGGTAGCACCACAAGATGATTTTCGATTAACTCATCTTCCAACTCGATTAGAAGATAATTTGCGATTGAAATATAATTATTGATTAGTATTAGTGTTTAATTAATTTAACTAACACAATTATCAATTCAATTATATTTTACTACAAATTAAGCTCATGGGTATCGACTTAGTAAGCAATTAAGTGTAATATCCATTTAGGCTAAGTAGACTTATATAGAAGTTCTAGATAAGTCTACTATTTTAATCTAATTATTAATCCTTATATTTCTTTTAATTGATTGGTTAATTAGCTTATTAATTGAACTAGTTCAAACGTTATGAACCTATTGACATAAGATCGAAGTAATTAAGGATAAGTGGATTCAATTCATCTTTTAGGGATTCGTTCTTAATCTATTTTATTTTGATTTTTAATTTATTTTTTTCATAATTTTAATTTTGGATTGGTCTAGTGAACCAATTGAGAGGGAAAGGTTTGGTTCATACGAACCATGCTTAGACCAATTCGATCATCTCAAAAGGGACGGCTTAGTTCCTTTTATTATTTCTAAATTAGACTATTGATTAAAAGGCCCACGTGTTATTATGTGTAATTTAGTTTTAAGTCCAATATTATAATTTAAGCCCATTTCTAATTTAAGCCTATAAACACATTTTAACATCGATCAACGTGCTTATGAAGACCAAATACATTATTGAAACTATCTTGATGCAAAACTTTTATTACTAGTTGGGTGAAAATGGTTTTGATTTTGATAAAACTCTTTATAGAAATCTAATCATAGAGTAATTCTTTACATGAAAAATGATATCGATTTATCTAACTATCCTAAGGCCTGTATGTACATCTATCAATTTTTATAATATAGTGGATAATAATATCGAGTGTCAATCCCATAGAGATTATGATTACTAACAATTACCCTTTCTCCTATTATCTAATCATAAAAATCAAATGAAGTAACATACAAGTAAATTTTAAGAAACTAAATATCATTAAAAGTGTACTCGGATATTGAATCTCCCTAAAATTACTAATGCAATTAACTAATTATTATTCAATTTTATTATTGTAGTCTTGAACCATAAGAATTCCTAATTTGAGCTAATACTTCTCTCGAGTCTAGTAATTTCTAATTCCAAGTTAATTAATCAGAATCTCTTCTTAATTAAAACTCCTAGAATTGTATAACTTTCGCTCTATGAATTTCACTATTAGATTTGGCCATAATCCAGAAGATTTACATCACATATCTCTAGGATTATGTGCAACTCTTTCCAATTATACTAGATCTATTCTAATGTAGGATCTATCGATCTCTATATAAGAAATCAAATATCAAATTAATACACTAATAATATTAATTTTAAAACAAAAAAGTATATATAATTGGATCACAAGAATAACAATAATTTCATTTAATAATAAACCAAAAAATCACATGTTCATTTTAGGTTTTACTATGCCTAAATACAAAAAGAAAATTAGGCTAGTATCATATTGAAATTAAAAGAAAAATATATAAAAATAATACATAAAGATGAATATAAATAAAACAAAAATAACAATAAAATCTATAATTACACTATTACTTATTCTAAAACTTTATTGCTATAGCTTGGACTCTATACTCCTTTTATAATGATCTAATATATCTTGAAAAGGAAAGTCGTATCTTCCTGAAATGAAAAGTTGAATTTTCATAAAATAGGAAAGTTATCTTTGATAGGTAAGAAATCACATCTTCAATGTTTTTTATAACTAGGAAAATAATCCTCCATAACCATAATTGATTAGGAAGGTGGTATTTGCATGTAACACAACCTTAAACACAGCTATGTCAATTCTCATGTGACTCTTGGTAATAAATTTTCTTAAAAATTTACAATTTTGCTTTGACACAATCTTTGAAATGAGCGTGTTGATGGCTATTTTAACCATTCCATTTCCATAACTTGTTCACTTTAATTCCAATTCACATAAAACTTGTGTGAATTTGTTTCTTTTTGTCTAAAGTTACTTTTTAGGACCAACAATCAAAATATAAACCAATTAAGTATAATATCCATCCAAAATATATGAAATTAAATCAAAGACTATTATAAATATTACATATAATAAGTATTTTATAATACCTATCAAAAAATAATTATTTCAAAACTCGTCCAAAAACACGTTTTGATGAATTTAGTTAGAGAAAATGGATCAAACATGAATTTCACAAAGAACACATCATATTCAAGACATTCAAATGTAACTCGGTAAGTCAAATAGTGAGTCAACTCACTTTAACACTTTCTATTAATGAATCAATCACCATTATGCATCAAACATACCAAAGATAAACATTTAAATGTAAAATTTTTAGATTTATTATGCACATTACAAATCATTTTAACTTCATTAAATCAATTACATCTTAGCATTAATTAGCATTAATCAACTCCAAATCATGTTAAACAAAAGCCATTAAATTCCTAATTCATCCATCTATCAATTTCTTCAAAAATTTCCATATTTTATGCAAATTAAATACCCTTTGGCTACTGTCCAAAATCCAGTTACAAATTTGAAACTTCAAAACATCATATTTTACTTATTTTAACTCTAAATCACTTCAAACAAAATCCAAAATTTTATATATCTCTTCCCTATTTAAAATCAATACTTAAACTTCATTTAGCATCAGATTAACAACCCATTTTCCTATATTACATTCCAAAAATGAATTAAACCTCAATTCATTCATTTCTTAGTTATTACTTCACCAATCATCATCATTCCAAATCTTTACTTTTTATTATCATTTCCTAATCAAATTCCACTAATTAACACTCATTTCAAATCATTACAATATTATTTTTAACATTCCAAATGCCCATTTAACCATACATAATTTGGTTAACACATGAATCACATCCCATTCATCCATTCTTTTTCAATAACACATTCCAATTAACTATACTTCCTATCAAACATCAATTACACATTTCTTATCATTAATTCACCAAAATTAATCAAAACATACTCAAATACAAAATTAAACCCCACGACACCATGTATTCTCCGTATCATCAAATTAAAACTACAATCGTTAAACTATTTTATTACAACCTGAATTAATTATTCAATTAATACCAAAACATAATAATTTACCAAATCAAACATTCCTTACATACACCCATACATCCATGCCATACATACTTGCACCCATACCCAATTCCACTTTAATTATTCATCAATCACACTCCAAACTTCAAATTAAACAAGTAATTAAGTACTTATCTTACTCCTCAACTTTTATAATCTTATAATATCTCTTAAACTATAAGATTGAACTTCCAACTCTAAATTTACTTTCATAAATCCAAAATTGCCTATTAACATCTTTACAAATCTTATGGATCGATTGATACTATATAACATATCTTAATTCCAAATACCACTTCCTTACACACTTGAACTTCAACACTCTAATAAGACTTCTACCTTGCAAAATAACAATTAAATGCCTAAATTAACATTCTAACTGTTACACCCCGAAAGGGGACCTAGAAGTCTTTACTAAAATTATCATGGCACGTGTGTACCGTTACATGATAATCGTTTTACGAGTCAGAGATCATAAGACTCTAAATAAATAATTACATTTACACAAGTTATAGTACATATAATTAGATAATAAAATACAACTATGGATCCCCTACCCCATGGTCAACCATGATCGTAGAGAATCGGTATCCCCTACCAATCAGTAAAATAGGATAATTCCTAGGTTCTCAACTTCAAAATCTATTCACATAGGGGTCCTAACATTTCATCTAAGTAAATCTATCCTTCACAAATCTTACTTCATTGTTTTGGTCTTCCAAAACTCTAAGCACTTCACATATTAGCCCATCCCGCGCTTTCGCTGTCTTCACCTGCATAAAGTCTGTGAGGGGGTAAGCACACCATGGCTCAATGAATGGGATGGTAACACTTTCAATGCTACGTACACATACACAAGAAAACTTAAATCAAATATTAGACAGACGCTATATACATACACAAGAAAATTCACATCTAGTTATTAAACCTATGCTATGTACACAAGCAAGCAAATTCAATTTAAAATATTAAAAGTATCATATGCATGAACAACCATATGAATGAAGCAACTCACGTGGTCTTTCGGTAACCGACGTGAAGTTTAGGGTTTACGCCCCCCTTGACCTTGGGTTGGGGATTCCGAAGCCACCATCAGTGCCCAAGTCATTACCCAGTTTATTTATCTTATCACTTAGTTAATTATGATATCTTATTATCTCAACAATGAATGCTCCCATGCCTCTTTGCACCAAACGAAGCAAAACCTTCAAGGACAAGCCGGACTCGGAACCATCAAGGCGCAACAATCCCCTAATCGCTTAGTTCGCACTTGGCGGAACAGCGATCCTCTTGATCACTTCTGACGCATCCTATGATAGTGATGACCTTCAATCTCATGCAATGTCTCATGAAAATGCATGTCAGGTTTTAAATTAGGTCCTCTCCCTTAATTAATTTATTTAAGGTGATCAAACAACATTTACAATCACAATCAATCAGATCACAAAAGTAAACATCAAACATTCCATTTCACTCATCACAACAAGCACAAATCATCTTTTTCTTATCACTCAAGACAGACACTGAACTCAGACCCCATGGACATAAACCTATCCAATTTACAATGGATTAAATTATCTTAGCACCTCTCTGTGTCATTTCTTTTAAATGTCAAACCGCTCGAGTCGACTTACGATCATCTGATTTGGCACCTCTGTGCCCTTTCTCTCAAATGCCGAACCACTCAAGTTGGCTTACAATCATTTCTGACACCTCTGTGTCATTTATATCACATGTCAAACCAACCACTCAAGGTTGATTTACATTAATCATCTTTGACACCTCTATACCATCGCACTTCTCAAGTGCTCTATCATTTTCACACTTTCGAGAGCCAACAAGGTCGTCTCGCATCTTCCTTTTTAATGTTTTCAGGACACTTGTGTATAATATACATATATACATATCTATACATATATATGTTTGGGACCTGTCCTCAATTAAGGACAATTTGCTAGACATTTCCCCTTGCGTACTTAAGAGGGTAAGAAAATATGGTCATTGAGCTGTAAAAACAAATGTTGCACTCATGATTGGTATGGTTAGGTTCATGAGTGTATTTCGTAAATATCATATGAAAATAAGTTTATTGAGTATATGTATACACATTCAAGAACCAACTCTAACATGTATACATGTTGATACCTATACACCCTATTCTAACTAAGCATACCTTCTCGATAGCTATAGAAAGAAAAGCTAAGTTTATATATTTTGGTTGATTTGGAAGAAAACAATTTGTAAAACATGGGTTAGGCTTATGGTTATAGCACTAGCGATATGGTACTAGGTGCTATCATTAAGGTTATGACATCTAAACTCTCAGACCATTCATTCCCCTATATTCTTCACGACTTCTTACCTAACTCGTTATTCTCTACTGCATAACTTAACTCAACAACAATCATATCAAATAGCAGCACAATAAACATCAATTTCACATACATAGCGTTCCACATACAACACAACATAGTAGCATATCATAAAGTTTCTCACTCACTTGTTTAGGGTTGTCGTAGTCCTAGCCGAAGTCTAGCGATTTCAGCAGGTAACTCCTTTGCGTTCCTCTTGAAGTCAGTATCCTTCTGCGATGCTTCCTCAACCCAATCATAAAGTCACATCTCTACCTGACTTTGGTAGTCTTCTAACACCCAATATGTGTACTCTGTTCATCTTGTGGTTGATGACAAGGCGTGAAGTTTCCTCCTCATGGAACTTTGGGCGAACAAGATTCGAATGTTGAACTTCCTTCGAATCTGTGCTCCCAACACCTCAAGTTTCTGTGATCAACTGTCTGCTTTCCTTGTGTAGAAGTCGAGCAATGGAATGTCTTCGACTTGCCAAATTTGGAATCCCTTCTTCCACATATGCAAAATACCCTTGGAAAGGACATCGGGAGATCTTGCATTAAGGTATTTGGCCAAGAATGATCTTCCTCAATGCCCTTTGAACATTTCATTGTGGAATCCATCTCATTCCAACTATCTCCCAAGCCATCATCTTAAATGTTGCTTGAATCATTCCCTTTACCATCTATACTATCATAGACACTTCTCTTGTCCATGAAGCATCTTTGAACCTTTCGTTTATCCAATTATCTCTGATATCTTCCAACGGATTACTTGTAGGATAACTTGCAAGATTTAGTAGTCCTTAAAGGTTTGTATCATCTTCTTTATTCTCTTCTTTGTTGATGTTTCCACCTACGAGTTCCTCATACTTTCTACAGGTTTTCATCCTCACTCACACTTCCATCATACATACACCAACCTTTCCCACACATCACATGCGCACCAACATTTTCTTATCCATATACGTACACACTTCACACCCCATACACGCACCTATACCTACATACACACCTATTTCTTTCACCTTCCACACCACTATCACACACATGTACACATGCCCTACATATACTTCACACCATCAACACATACTTACCCATATACTTTACACACGTTACACACCTCCTATATTCATACTCACATACCCCCACTATACATCATCTCTTACACACACATACGTACCCACACCACATGCCATCTCATACACTTACACACATACTCCACATACGCTTTACACCACCAATACACATACACCCACATACTCTGCACACACTATATTCACCTTCTACACCCACACATACATGTTCACACTCCACACATCATCTCATGCTCATACATACATATCCCACATACATCATCCTCAACTTCCATATTTACACACACACATGTCCATACACCATATACTATTTCACACACGCATATACATACCCCCACATACCACTCCTTCCTTATACATATACACATACCTACTCACTACACATCTTCCATATTTATACACACATGCTAAATACTCCATACACCATCCATATTCACACTAGTATCGCACACATCACACCCTCCATACATATACATACCCTCACATGCTACATGGCATCCACACACATACACACAAACCGCACCTACCACATACCATCCATATGCATATACTCCCCTTTCACATACACCACATATCATCCTACACATACATGCCGCATACACCATACTACCCATGTACACACATGCCACATACTCCACACCTTCTATACTCCTACACACATACTCCACACATCTCATACCTTCAATACACATACATACCCTCTCGCACACTTCGCATATACCACATACACATACCACACATCCTACACCACTTCATGCGCGTACGCACATACTCATAAGCATTACACACACATGGTTTCTCCTTCTTTACACATACACACACCCTCACACGCCACACACTATCTCCCACACATACACACATCCTTACACACTCCACACACCTTCAACCACACATATACACATCACCATATACACCACACCTACCGTCACATACTCCATCTTCACATACACTACACACTTTCATTCCCACACACACACACACCACGTACCATCACATACACACACACACATCCTTACACAAACCACACATCATCACATATACACATGCACATGTCCTCGCACATACCACCCACCATCACATACTCATACATACATCCATGCACACACCACACACCATCGCCTACACATACCCACATACCCGCACCCCCTATACACCTTCCATGCACATTTACACATATCCACACACACCCATTTACATCTAATTTCTCGTTCTTTTTCTTCTTTCTTCCGCTGGCTTCTTTTTCTCTTTTTTTTTTTTTTTTCATGCTGACCTTCGTTTTTCCTCTTTTCCCCTCTTCTTTTCTTCCCTTTCCTTCTCCTTTCCCTCCTCTCTTCCACGCTACTTCCCTTTTCCCTTTTTTCTTTTTTTTTTTTTCTTTTCTTCCCCCTTCTCTTCTCCTTTCAACACTACTTCCCTTTTTCCTTTTTCTTTTCTTTTCTTCACTGCTTCTCCCCAGCTGGACACCACCAAACTCCCTCTCCACACCGTACAGCATACACAAATATGCATATATATTTTTCCTAAAATACAAGAAAAATTTACACTATTACATATTATCTATTTAAAATACTTTTATCTAGTCTATTTCCAGCTATTCTAAAATTTTTTTAAGCTAAATACTAATTTTGGTATGATTTGATGATTATATTTAAATTTCAAAAAATAAATCTATTTTGTATAAAATTGATCTAGTTGAGTTACAGGTACCTCAAGAAATACATTAGTAGTCACGGATCGTAAATCGAAATTCGTATGCAAAAGTTATTACTTTTTTTCTTCAATTTTTCTTTTTCCCTCTTTTCCTCTCGTCTCTCTCGCAGTCACGTCTCCTCTGTTTCTTTCTCCTTTCCGGTGCGTTCGGGCATCTTCCTTTTCCTTTTTATATCTTTTTTTTTTTTGAACCTGCCGCTCCCCCTTTCCATATATATATATATATATATTTCATATTATAATTATTCATATTTTAATATTCCGTACGCATATAGCAATATTTTTAAATTTTTTATTTTTTTAGTATTTTATTATAAAAATTTATATTAAATCTAATTTGATTATTCCGAATATAAATATTTACTCGAAATTTTCATTTAAAATTCCTAAATGTATAGTTTTAATTAATTTTATTATTTAACCTAATATTGTTTGAAAATTATATTTCGAAGAATTTATTCTTTTAATTTAATTTACTCGAACTAAAGAACTTACGATTATTTTTATTTATCTATTTATAGGTCTATATTTGGATATTTTTCGATTACTTTGCTTACTAAATTTATTCAATAATATATTTCACATAATTCAATTTGTTAAGTTTGTTATCTTCTTTTCTTTGCCCAAGATTATTGCTTCTAATTGTTTTATTTTTAAAACCTATTATTTGCTCAAAATATTTAAATAATATTTATGCATCGCAACATATGAATTTTTGTTGTACATTTCTCGAAGTTTTCAATGTTGCGAAATTATTCCTCTCACTACCACGACCTAGAAGTACTTGTTATTTTATTTATTTTCTTTAATTTTCCATATAGTTTTTCAAAATTTTTAGAACTTTACACTAACCTATAGATTGAAAGATTCTAACTAACATATCTAAAATCTACTTTCAAATTTAAACTCTTACCATTGTATGTTTCGACAAAGCTTGTAATGGGACTCCACCACTCAATTCTTCAACTTCTTGATTCAACTCCTTGCATAATTCCATGCTTAACTTGATATTAGATTAATTGATCTCCAAAATCAAAATTCAACTTAATTTAAATCAATTACTTATCCAAATAATCTTTAATTTCACTTGAACTAAGCTCAATTTTACTTTCCAATGATGTGTAAATATAGTGTAGTGAAGAGAAATATTGGTTTGAGAAAGTTTGAGATAGAAGGAGAGAGAGAGAGAAAGAGACAAGAGGAATGGAGAGAGAGGGTGAAGACAAGAGAGAGATGGGGGAGAGTTGAAAGGATAATGATAGAGATTGAATGGAAAAGAGAGAAAATGAAAGGGAAAAATAAGAGTTCTAGAAAATATTTACCCTTAAATACTAACTCTTATTAGTTACTAATACTAATTAATATTAATTACCCTTATACTCCTTCCTTCACTCTTTAGTATTTGCAGGTATTTTAGGCTACTTACTTTAAAATATCCGACTTATATTAATCATTATTTTATCCAGCCAAACAATATCATATTTAAACTTGCAAAATTTTAGTTTAATCTCCTAATTCCACTTAATTAATTTCTTTATTTTTTATTGCTAACTTTGGGATATTTCACATCTCTTTCATTTGAAATCCATTTTTGAGTATCTTTTCTCAAATTTGTTTAGATTTGTGACTTTTCGTACATGCCGTTTGGATTTTTTTTTTTTTTATCAAGCCTTTCCCATCACAAGTCGATGTATATCGTGCATGTATTAGTTATTCTAAATCATTTTATATACTAATTTGCATTATTTCTTTAAGTGAAAATTTTCAAATTAGGATTTTTTTTCTTATTTCAAATTTCTTCTCTATTCGTAAGGGGATTGTTCCTAATACTCTCCATTGATTCTTTTCATCTTAATTTGATCGGAGAAAAAGGTACCAAAAGTGTTTTTATTTTTAAATTTAGGCATTTGAATATCTAAAGTTTCACTCTTTTATAATATAATACCTAACAAAAACACTAAATTGTGCCTTATTTTAAAATATAGGTATTAAATTACAAAAGAACGAAAATTTAGACACTAAGTTACCCAAATCTAAAAATATGACACTTCTTGTACATTTATCCCTTGTCGGGGTCTGGTTCTTTGTTTCCAATGGAATTCCATAACTTCTCTATACTAAAGGAGGTTGTCCAATTCATCTTCCTTTCTTCTTTGGTTAGAGTGTGCACTAGATTTGTGTTGCAATTTCTGAGTTTTCCTTCTTACTAACAGCAAACGTTCAGTGTGCTACTACATCTCTTGGTTAATTTCCTATAATTTTCTAATTGATTTTGGTTTATTCCACTCACTTTTGGTTGTGGATTGCTTAATTTAGCAACTGTTTGGTTTGCTACTCTACAAGATTGTGACTAATTAACTTTAATCAAGTGCTTTCATAAGCTTTGATAGCAGGTTCTGTTGTTGATTTTAAACTTTACCGTGGAGTGTTGCTAGATATATTCTAGCGGAATATTGCATCAATTCGATCAATATTGTCATTGCAAACTCCATGGTTGCTAACCATAACTTTCTTTTTGTTAGAATATTCATATAATTGTTTTGATACTAGCAAAGTAATATGAATTATTGATGCATTATAATGGATTCAAATTTTTTTAATAAACCAAATTAGGAAAAAAATGTATAAGTTTTATTATGAATATTGATATGTTTATAAGGGTGTAGAATTAGTGCATCAAAATAGGTATGATTTTTTAGAAACAAGTTAAGAGGATTTTGAAAATGAAAAGGAAGAAGAATACATGTCGAAATTTTGACTTTGAAGAAGGGGATGAAAGAATAATTCTATGAAGACAAAAGTTGATGAAATAATAATAAAATAATTTATTGCAGGTTAAGACCAACCTTTATAGGTTAAATATATTTGGGTAATATACTTGACCTTTTTCACTAAACTTGGTATTAAATATCATGGGATAATTTTTGCACGTCATAAGATAGTTTATTCAAAGAAAGAAAACCATTGATTTAAAGACCAAAAATGAAAGATTTTGAAGTATTAACAAGAGATTCACAACATTAAATCGAAATAATTATCCAGATTTATCGAAGGCATTTGGACAAAGAATTAAAGACGAAATAATGAAAACAGCCATGATTTAGGAAAACAAATTGAATGTTGTTCACATCTATAAATTTGGAGTTGAAGTAAGGTGAATGACATACAATGCAAAAGAGAAAACAAGAACAAGTGCAATACAGAATTTGAAAAAGATAAAAAGTTTATTCAATTTTGCGTATTTGTGCTAATAATGTAGAGGATCATCATTCGTTATATCCTCATAACTGAAACTTCATTATGAAGTAGTTTTGTTTTGTTTTCACCATATATTCTATGAGTTAGCTTAGATTGAGCTTAGGGTAAGAGAGTATAGAAGTGACTAAAGCAATATTAGAGAAATTATAAAGTGTCTCACTATTGTAACACTCGTAAAATTTTTATTTTACGATATAGTAGAATGAGCTAGTTAAAAAAAAAACCGAAAACCAACAAGTAGAGGTTAGAAGAGTGGGCTAGCACACAAGATAAAACTACTATATATCACCTATAATATTCCAAAATTTTCAAAAATCTATTTTAAAAATAAAGAAACTAAGTAGATTTATAAGTACTTTTAAGCTAGGCTCGTGAGAAAGACCTTTTCGTGACTTTAATATTTTAAGTCCTTAGAAAGGCTAATCATAGAAATTTATAATACAAAAAGAAATTGAATTTAAGAAAATCATAAAAGAATTCAAAACATTAAAAACTAGGTACACAAGATCGTAATCAATAAATATATATTTGATAAAAATCTTCATTGATTCTATAATATATAAATAAGTGATTATTTAGTATTGAAAATCGATATGATATTTTCTTAAGAATGTAGATATTTATAATTAGATATAGTCTGTTTTCTAAGGATCCTATAAGTGTTCTTATATTAAAAGTATATAATTATATATAATTATATATAATTATATATATATATATATATGATCATTACTTTCTAGATATATAAATATATATGTTTATTACTTTGTATTTGTGAATCCATATTATCTTTATATTATACATTCTGAAACCTCTATCACTACAGTATTCTCAAAGGAGTATAGTCTATACATTCATATACAAGCTGTATGTAAAAGTTAATCTACCTTTTATTTATAAATTGTTGTATAATGTCCATATTTGAGTACATTCGTATATAAAGTACCCTTTATTCTACATATAATTTCATACCTCGATTACTTCCGAAAGCTATCGTAATACTACATGTAATGTCGTTTATTATATATCCTGTGTATGAAATATAATTCTGTATTTTGTTACGACTTTTTAAAGGCATTTATGATAATATATCTATTATATAAAGGCTGTACTTTTTCTAAATGTCTATAACTATATTAAAGTTCTAGAGGTATCTTTTAATATATGTTACTAAGAGTGGTTCGTTAATAAATGAAAACAAAACCGATTATAACATAATATAGTGGTGCTCTAAGCGAATATATGTTAACGGAAAATACAAATATGTAGAAAAAAAAGAAAAAAAAAAGGAAAAAACTTATCCAACAAAACCTTACGACTAATTATGCAATAAATGAATACGAGATTATTAAATAGGAATCGAAGTGACAAAGAAAATTTTTAATAATAAACTGCTATTAACTAAATAATAATAAAGTTATCCATAAAATTTTATCAAAAATGTAATAAAAGTATTTTTAATAAATTAGTTACCCGCTTGGTGTTTTAGCTAAAGATTTTCAAATTTCCTTTCTATTCTTCTTTTCTGACCGAGAGGTACCGTCTTGAGGAAGAGTTTATTTGGCCACCTCATCCTTCACTTTCCATATATATGGCCGGAAGAAGAGACATGCCCTTAGACTTTGACCCTCGCTTGATTAACATAACCTCCACCAAAGGAAACTTATCTTATAATACCATCCAGAGTATTTATCAATGGAGTGCTTGAAAAGTTACATAGGTACTATATCCACATCTTAAGCAATTTTCTTTTTAAACAATTCTTTATTTTATCAATAGTTAATTTAATAAATATACTTAGTAGTTAAAAAAAATTATATTATTATTAATTTTCAAACAACACTCAAAGTATTTATTAAAAATTCTTGAAACATATGCCAAACACCCATACTTATGGAAGTACCCAATGCTTCTAAGAGTATCTCCAATCCTAAATACCTCAATTAAAATTCTAAGTGTTACATCAATATTTTAAAAGAACTTTTCTTCCTCAAGGCCTTCCTTATTTTATCCTTAAGTTCTTCGAAGAGAGATCCTAAGTGCTACCCTAAGTCCTTATAGGGAGTTTTTATCTTACGGTTGTTGAGAAGAGTTTATAAGTATCATCTTAAGTTCTTATAAAGAGTTTCTAAGTGATACCCATAAAAAAAAGTTAAAATAATAATAAATTTATACTATTTTTTGAGGTTTTTTATAAAGAAATTCAAAAAGTATTTTCAGGAATAATTTCAAAAAAATATAAGGATTTCACTCCATTCCTTAAGAACTCTATTAAATAGGTTCTCAATTTTAGATTTGATATCAAAAACCAGAGATGAAGATACCCTTAAAGTACTTGAAATTTATCAAAGAATATTGGAGTCCTTGTTGCTTTTGAAGGACCTCCCTCAATATTTAAGGACCCGGTGCTTAAACTTTGAAAAGCATGCCAAAGAGCATGCATTGGAGACGATTGAATGTATAGTAATTAGCATATCAGAACGTTTTTACTCTTTCTTTTCCCACTAATAAGAAAATCAAGCTCCCACTTCTTCGCTCTTGATTATCCTTTCTCCCTCCATACTCAACTAAATTACATTTCGTTAAAACCGTTGGACTCCTAGCGTCGTGTGCGTCGCACCGGTACCAAACTCTGCATTCAAATCCTTACGGACAATCCGCAAGTCACCCAAGAACAGCAGCAGGTTTTGTTCTTCAATAACTCAGCTTTCCAATTTCTAAAATTTTCTTTTTTTCATTACAACCTTGATTCTATTTGTACAAATTGCCACAATTTAATTCATAAACTCTTGTCTTAGTTGTTTATATCGTTTGTATCACCAAACCAAGGGGCACGAATTGAAACCCGAGGAATTGGAGACACCACCGAAAAGAACTCCTCATACATCAACGTGATTAGTTCGGTATATTACAAAAACCCAAGAATTATTATGACCGAAACTATAAGATTTAGGGTGAGTAGGAAATTCGATGAATTACCGCATTATTTGTACACTTGTTACTGATTGGATTGTGGTAATATTTCATGCTAATTGGTATTTGTATGATCACAGAACTACTTAAAAAGAAGAAGAAGAGGAAGAATTATTATTGACAAAAAAAAAAAAAAAATTGAAGCTCAAGATGCTCGTAGCTCTGATGCTTTGGAATGGAAAAAGAAGATGACTTATTGCTTGAAAGAGGTGAAACAAAGAAAGGAAATGAAAAGGAAAATAAATAATAGATAATAATGAATGAATAATATATACAACATGTGTATTTGTCTCTTTTCCACGTCAGGACATCAAGAAGGCATAAATTGTATATGAACCGCGGTAAAGTTTAGAAAGGCAAGGAGAATGTCATGATTGAGATTAATATCCTGTGTATTCAAATTAATTATGTTGTTTGATTGATTTTGTATATCGTACGAGATATGTTGTGAATTTATTGTAACTACATAACTTGTTTTGGTCTAAGCGAGCTGTATTGTTATGATTATATAGAATCTTTTGTGTTATGTTATGGAATTGTTTACTATATTTTATTTGGTCACCACGAAATGAACTAATTAATTACTTGAGATCAAAATAAAACTTGACATATTTTGTATGAAATATTTCATTAAATTAAAGGTTATCACTGTTATACAGTAGTTAGACAAGTTTGCTCAGTTATGGAGAAACCTTATGACATTATTTGTGAACTACTGACTAAGGGGTTGTTTGTGCTTTTGACGAAGCTCAAAGGGGGTCCCTCTACTAAAGTGGGCTTGCAAGCTTTCAGCAAAAAGCTACTCCAAGATAAATTTCGTGATATGAGATTGATAATAATTGAATATTGTGAGATAATTTGGATGAATCTTGAGCACTAATAATTAGAAGAGAATCCCTAACCCAAGATCAACCCTAGACTCTAAGCTTGTTACTAGAAGACCGCGTAAGATATTGGCATTCTATATAGTTGTTCATGCATTGTATATGGTTGATAACTTACCTTAAATTTCTTGTGCTTATATAGTAAAGCGAAAATTGCACTCCTATCTCATTAAGTTGCAATGTGTATTCACCCCTCAATAGATTATTTTGCTAGTAACACTATACAAGATTGAGATGATATGACTCAGTGTTAATGAGAGCTATCCAATTCAAGACTAATAATGTAAAAAGTGTCGTAGCAAATTATCTAGTTATAGAATTTTATTTTCCTATTCTTAGAAACTCAAATAAAATTATATTTCTCTGAAACTTAAGACTGTTTTTAGTGACTACCCATTTAACTGCTTAGTAGGGAATTTCGATTCTTTGTGGTTTTAGTGGACTTTGGAATATTGGATCAGTAGTTATTTTCATATTATGCAATTATATAAAAAAAAATGATTAGATTTGGTATTTAAATGTTTATATAGAGTGTTGTGATCTCGTAAAGCCATTATCATGTAACCTATGTGCATATGACATTATAGTTTTAGTCAATTCTACCAGCCCCCCTTTAAGGCTGTTATGTCGCTACCTAATTTTCTTGAACCCTACTCTTTTTCATTTTTACTGCAATTTATCTATTGTTTGTTATTCAATTGAAAATTTTGTTACTAAATCAATATCTACTAACTAGTGATCAAAGGAGATTTTCAAATTAAGCTTTTGAAAAAAGTTTTAGATCACCCTCTTAATTACTAATTGGGACTAATAATTGGCACTAGAGCTTAGCTCAATAGTGATTGGCTTTTAAAGATCAATGGAGGAGAATTTGACAATTTAAACTAATAAAGCACCTTCCTTTAATGAATCTTGCTTATTGGAAATTGGTAAGTGTTGAACAACGCTTATAATTAGTTCATTTTTATCTGGTTTCAATCTAATTTATAAATAAATTTGAATTGAATATTACACTTCATAAACTTATATTTTGATTACAAATCTTTAAAAGCAACTATGGATGAAATGAAGCAATTTTGCATGAGTTCCATGTGACTTAGAATTAAAGTGATGAAGTTGCAGAAGTAGAATAGGTGATAAGGTCATTAACACAATCATTTTGGGGGGCATGTTAAGCTTATAGAGAAAAACAAGTTAAAAAGACCAAATGTATGATTGTGCCAGAAGCTATGTAGAAGTATAGAAGCATTGATACATCTGTGTTGAAGACCATGTCAAAGCCACTTGTCAAATTTTTGCAAGATTTTTCACTAAAAGTTACATAGGCATTTACACAGCCATGTTAAGGTTGTATCATGTGCAAATGCCATTTTCTTATTCAATCATGGTTACTAAAGATTACTTTCTCGGTTTACGAATAATATTAAAGATGCAATTTCCTGCATGTTAAAGACAACTTTTCTAGTTTATGAAGATATGATTTACATTCTAGGAAACTACAACTTTCCTAATTTGGAGACACTTGATCATTATAAAAGAAGTGCAAAGTCCTAACAAGAGATATAGAGTTTTAAGGCTAGAAATAGAAGAAGTGTAGAATTCCAATTTATTGTTGCTCTTGAATTTTTTATATATTTATTTATACATTATTTTTATAGTTTTTCTTTTAATTTCAATATGATGCTAGCTTAATTTTCCTTTTATACTCAAGTATGGTGAACCCTATAGTGAAAGTGCGATTGGTGATTGTTTATTCAATAAAATTATTGATATTCTCATGATCCAATTATGTGTACTTTATTGTTGTAAAATTAATATTAACAGTGTGTTAGTTTAAAGTTTGATTTCATTCATAAAGATTGAGAAATCATTTGTTTGAATAAATCTAGTGATAGAAATCAAAATCCTACAAGACCTATCATTAGGGCAAGAGCTAAAGGATTTTAAATCTTGGCAATCAGGGCCTTCTTTAAACAAACCGACCTTGGAATTATTTGTATACTAACCTATTTTCTATTACTTATGTGTTGTGTATTCCAGCAAGCATACTTGTCGGGTTTTACGGGGCGATGGACAAACTCACTAAGACTCAGCTTGTGACTTATTCTTGGACTGACCTAAACTGAAGATGAGCTGGACCAACAAATTCAATTGAAGAACTAGCTCGTTGAAGACTATTTTGTACTTGTTATTTTTATCTTTGAACTGGTTATTTTGTAAGCACTTTGGAAATTTTATTTGATTGTAATTGTTGTATTTAGGACCAACCACACTAAGTGGCATAGACGTAATTGTTTCATCATTTTAACCCTAAGTGGAGCAAGTATAAATACTTGCTAAAGTAGGGTTTGTAGGGAGCTTTTTTTTTAGGGATAAAATTCTATCCCTTTCACATGAGATTTAGGGTTTCTTGCTCTAATTTTATAAGACTCTTATCAATTCTTCAAGGATTGTAGCGAGTGGAAACTTAAGGATTTGTGAGTAATATCAATTCCCTAAGTTGATTCCAATTCATATTAGTGTGTTATATCTAGTTATAATTGGTTATTCTTATTATCTCGCCATTTTAGGATTCCTTTTCCATTATTGAATTCATGCAATTTTAGTGAAATTAGATCCTAAAATGTGTTGTTATTAGTGATTACTCAATTGCTATTGGATTGTCATTTGCGTGGAAGCCTTTCATGCTTAAGGGATTCATGCCATTTTTGTAAATTTGGTGATTGGATTGTTCCATTTAATCTTGCGTTATGTGTTTGATCTATTAAGCACATCATCTTTTGGTATCAGAGTAAGTTGTTCATACAAGTAGGGTTCATTTGGAAATTGCTCTTCACGCTATTTTTGGGATTTGTTGAAGTGGTTCTTCAATTGGCTTCATGTGCTTGAATTTGATCATTTAAGCACATCATCTAGCACAATTGGGAGGAATTGCACACAATCCTAGAGATAAGACAATGTAAATCTTCCAAATTATGGTCAAACTTAGTAAAGGAATTCGCATATCAAAAGTAATGCAATTCTAGAGGTTTTAATTAGGAAGGGATTCTAATTAATCAACCTAGGCTTAGGAATTAGTAGACTTAAAAGTTATTAGTTCAAATTAGGAATTCCTATGGTCTAAGAATACAACAATGGAAATGAATAATAATTAGTTAATTGCATTAGTAATTCTAAGGGGATTCAATATCTAAGTAAGCTTTCATAGATTGTGATTTTCTTAATTTACTTATTAGTTTGTCAATTTTATCACTTAAATTTGATGATTAGATAATAGAAGAAAAGAGGAATACTAGTATTCATAGTTCCTATGAGATTGACACTCAATATTGTTATCCGCTAAACTATAATATTGATAGGTGCATTTGCCTATTGATTTAGGATAGAGAATAGACTGATATCAGAAATATAGCATGGAGACTTTCATAAAGGCTTCAGATAAAGAAATGTGGGAAACTATTGCCACAAAAGATAGAATAATAAAAGGAGATGTTAATGATTTAAATGACAAAAAGAAGGCAGTAGCAAATTTGAAAGTAAATAATCTTCTTCTCACCACCATCTCATCATGCAAAAAAAAAAAAAAACAAAGAAATTTGGTATGCATTATGTGAAACACATAAAGGAATGGACACTATTAAGAATACCAGAATTAATTCTTTCATTCAACAGTATGAACTCTTCAAAAATGTTAACTAGAGAAGAAATCAAGGAGACCTTTGATCGACTTACCAAAATCACAAATAAATTGTTATCTCTAAACAAAATAAATAAATAAATAAGTGATCAATATCTAGTTTGGAAAGTTCTACCCAAAGCTTGGAATTCAAAGAAAACAACAATTGAGGAAGCATGTGATTTGACAAAACTCACATTTAGTCAACTTAAAAGCAAGTTAATGGATGTACTCAAATAAAACAATAAAAACAAGAGTAAAACAATTGCATTTGAGGCAAAAGAAGCAAAGGAAGATTTTGATGAAGAATAAAACAATGAAGGTGAGGAAATTACAATGTTAGGTTGATGATTAAACAAATTGCTCAAGAAGAAAGGTAAGAAACCCATTACCAACAAGAAACTTGACAAAAGTGATGTAGGTAAAAGTGGTGGAAAAAAGAATGAAAAGGAAAAGGAAAAGAAGGACCTCTTATATTATGAATGTAAGAAGCTTGGACATATCAAGTATGATTGCCTAGTTCTCACAAAAAAGAATGGAGAAGCACAAAGAAAAGATGAAACTGTCACTTATGGTTTTTAGAGTGATTTTGACAAACTAAAAAATGAAGCAAAAGAATCTAAAAGAGAAGAGGAGAAAGCCAATCTTAGTCTAATGGAAAATTCTAAGGTATATTCTGATTTAGATTCCAAATCTATTAATAAAGATATAGATGCCAATATGTTGGAAGTGCTATTAAAATCTAATGCTATAATAGTAAAACTAGAAAATGAAAAATAAGATTCTGTAAGATGAAAAACATATACTATCAAAAGAAGTGAACAATGTAAAAATTGAAAATGAAATATTACATGTTCGATAAAGAAGCTTTTACAAATGAGAATCTTGTTATTGAGGAAGAAATAAAAAAGTTGAAAATCCAAGTTAAAGATCTGTTACAATCCTTAAAAGCTACATTTAATAAGTTTGATGACAGTGATAAGAAACTTCAAGTGTTAATATCTAATCATCAAGTTGATTTATCAAAATATCATCTAGGATATAAGAAAGAAGAATATTCAAATACAATTAATAAAACGGTATTTATTAAATCTAAAGAAGCAATATCAACAAATCTTAACATAAGTGTAAAACAGAATAAAAAGAAAGCTGTAATGGTTGAAAAATATGATAAAAATCATAATGGGTATAGAAGAGGATACAATCCCAATATAACAGGAAATATCAAAATAAAAGAGTGGCTCAAGTATCAATATTCTACACCTTATCCAAGTTATTTTTGTAACAAGATTGGTCATATTGAAAAATATTATTTCTATAAAAGGAACAAGCTCAATGACTATGAAGTTAACAAAATAGGAATATGAGCTTGAACTTCAAAAGGCTCAAGCTAGTGTGGGTTCCTAAGGAAAGATAATGTTTTACTAATGAATGTAGGAACTTGAAGAAAAATTTAAAGGAATGTGGCATCTAAATAGTGGGTGCTTACGACTTATGATAGAAGATGCTTTACTGTTTAAATAATACAAGACAAAGGATATGTAACTTTTGGAGACAACCGTAAAGAAAGATCATTAGATACAGCACAATCGGTCTAGCTTCTCATACTCTTGAGAATGTTTATCTAATTAAAGGATTGAAACACAATTTGTTGAGTATAAGTCAATTGTGTGATAAATGTTAAAAATAATGTTTGAAAAAGATAAATACCTAACTTTTGATAAAATGGTAAAACAAAACTCTTTGAAAGATTTAGGATAGGAAACATCTATAAAATTAAACCTTTAGAAGTTGAGATAGAAAGTCGTTTCTTGACAATAAAAGATAATGCTCATCTATGGCATTAGAAACTACAATGTGTTAATTTTAATCAGCTTAAAAGACTAGCAAAGAATGATCTAGTAAAAGGTTTGCCTATGATAAATATTAAGGAAGATATTCACTACTCTTTTTGTTCAAAAAAAAATTATTTTAGTTTCTTATAAATGAAAAAATATGATTTCAATAAATAGACCATTGGAAATTCTTCATATTTGGCCCCACATAGACACTCACTCTAGGTGGAAGTAAATATGGTGTTATCATAGTTCATGATTTTTCAAGGTACACATTGATTCTGCTATTACATCACAAAAGTGATGCATTCAAATGTTTTAAAAGTTTTGTGAAAAGAGTTTAAGATGAAAAAGGAACTTCTCTAATTCGCCTAAGAATTGATCTGAAAAAGAGTTTGAAAATCATGAGTTTACAACCTTTGTGAAGGGAATAGCATTGCTCATAATTTTTCCGAACCACATACTCCTCAATAGAATTGAGTTGTTGAATGGAAAAATAGAACTAGTTAAAAAATGACCCATACTTTGTTAAATTCTACCAATATAGCAAACTATTTTTAGATAGAAGCTACCTCAACAACTTGTTATATCGTTAATAAAGTTTACATAAGGCCTTTCACCAAAAAATAAAAAATAAAAAATGCTAAGAGCTTTTCAAAGGAAGAAGTCTACGGTTTCGTATTTACGTATTTTTTTGAAGAAATTATTCTATAAAAAGAAATCATTTCAATCTTGAAAATTTTGAATAGAGAGCCAATGAAGCAATCTTTCTTGGTTATTCTTTAAATAGTAAAGCTTACAAGATATACAATAAAGGGAAAATTACAAGTCTGAGAATTAACATTTGAAATAAAGTTAAAATAAAGAATTGTACTTTCAAGTGATTAAAATAGAAGATCAATAATATACTAAGTAATTCAACTAAAGGATCCTACTATTATGCCATTATGAATAGTAATGAACCATTTAGCATGTTTACAAGATATTAATAGATCCTCTGTTTAAAACACTTAACATAATACTGATTCTCTATTTTAAGCACTTGAAAGTTTGATTCTCTATTTTACCTACTTAGCATAATGTCGATCTTCTATTTAACTACTTGAAAATTCAATCCTCTATTTGAACTTGACCCTAAATATTAATCCACTCACATATAATTTTCTCCATATAATAAATCAACAAAAGTTGTGGAAGAATCAATTGATGTAAAATTTGTAGATGAAATAAAAAATGATGATTCAAATGATGAAGCTCCACCAATTTTTAATAGGAAAAGATTATCTAAAAATCGAATGAATGAAGGATTAGGACTGAGTTCTAATCCAAAGGCTAAAGGATTATCAAAATCTAAGATGGACTCAATAAAACCAATTAATGTAGGTTTGTCAAAACCTAGAATAAAAGGAACTACTAAAGCACCCTCCAAAAGCCAAGGGATTCATGAAAACTCTTCAAAAACTTGGAAATATAGATCATTTCGTCCACTTGAGTTACTTATTGGAAATATTGACTTTAGCATCAAAATGAGATTTAACTCAAAGACAATTTAAAATCATTTTGCTTTGATATAAAACATAGTCCTTTATAGGAAGCTATTAAAGATAGTAACCAGATCAATGCAATGCAAGAGGAACTTGATTCGTTTCAAAGAAACAATGTGTGGAGTTTAGTTCCAAGACCAAGAGATAAATCTATAATAGGAACAAAATAGGTATTTAAAAATAAGTTAGATGAAGAAGGGAAAATAATTCATAATCTAATAAGATTAGTTGCTAAATGATATTCACAAGAAGGAATAGACTATGATGAAACATATGCAACTATTGCTACATTAGAAGCTATAAGATTGTTATTTGCATGTGCTTGTTATAAAAAATTTAAGCTTTTTCAAATGGTTATTAAAAGTACTTTCCTAAATGGCTATATTAAAAAAGAAATATATGTTGAACAACTCTTTGGTTTTGAAGATCTTACTAAAAAAAGATTATGTATTAAGTTAACGAAAGCTTTATATGGTATTAAACAAGTACCTAGAACTTGGTATGAAAGGTTTAGTGAATTTCTAATTAAAAATAGTTTTTCTAGAGGTAAAATAGATACAACTCCATTTTAAAAATGTTTTGGTGATAATATTTTGGTAGTAAATGTCTATGTTGATAACATCATTTTCAGAAGTACTGATAAAAAATATTGTGGAAATTTTTCTAAGTTGATACAGGTAGAATTTGAAATGTCTATAATGGGAGAATTAAATTTCTTTCTTGACTATAAATCAAATAAATTGCTAATGGCATATTTTTTTTTTCAGAGAAATGTACAAGAAAAATTCTAAAGGAGAAGAAGTTTGGGTTTGAGAATGTCAAGAATGCATCTACTTCGATGAGGTTTTCAACAAGATTAGATTTAGACTCAAATGAATATAAGGTAAATGAAAAATAATATGAAAGTCTAATCGGTTCTCTATTTTACTTTACTTAACTATAACTAAGCCTAATATATTGTTTTGTATGTGCATTTGTGCACGTTTTCAAAGTTTACCAATTGAAACATACCTAACTACTATAAAAAGAATTTTCAAATATATTGTTGTCACTACAAAATTAGGAATCCAGTATTCAAAGAGTCAGATTGATTGGATATTCAAATGCTAGTTATGTATGTTGCAAAGTGGATCAAAAAAGCACTTCCAAGAAATGTCAATTTTTAGGAGACAAGTCAATTTCTTTGTCTTTTAAGAAACAAAATTCAATTGCTCTTTTAATAGTAGAAGCATAGTATGTTTCAATTAGAGATTGTTGTGCACAAATTTTATGGATAAAACAATATTTATTAGACCATGGTTTGAAATACCAAAATATACCCATTAAGTGTGATAATACATGTTCTATTAATTTAACTAAGAACCTTGTGCAACATTCACCGTTGAAGCATATTGAAATAAAACGTCAATTTATTAGAGATCATGTTTCTCATGGGAATATTTCAATTGAATATGTGCCTATGGATTTACAACTTATTGATATTTCTACTAAACTTTTAGATAAAGTAAGATTTGAATATATAAGAAACAAAATAAAAGTTTATAATCCTCTTTAATGCAATAAAATTGAATGGCTAAAATATAAAAGGAAAGTAAATAAAATTATTTAATGGAAAGATATTTTAGTATGTGCAATAATTTTTCTATGGAAAGTAATAAATATAGTTACCAATAAAATTTCTAAGAACGGTGGAAACCTAATAAAAAGGAAAGATTCTATTTGCTAAAAGTTTAAGAACAAAAGTAGTATAATTATGTGAAATCTCATAAGGGCTTAGTAGTACTAATAACCCTTGCTACGACACCTAAAAGAAAAGAAATCCTCGAGAGCTCAAATAGAAACAAACAAAAAATTCTAGCAAATGCAAACGAAAAGCTAAGGTTGCTCCAAAAGAATATGAGATTTCTTATTGGATTAGGATAAATCTCCCTTCACATCTCAAGGACTTCAAGCAAACCTCACCTCCGCCTAAGTGGTCGTACATAAGCAAACTCCCCTATCTTATAGACCTTGCTATGTTATCTAAGGAAGAACCCCCAACAGAAGAGGTAAGGCTCAGGACACTTTTATCAAAGAAATGATTGATGACATAAAAAGGATTGAAAGAGAAGAAAGGCTAGAATGGTGTTCTTCTTAGTTTTTTTTTTTTTTTGTAATTTTTTTTTATGGACCAATGGTTGTTTAATGTTTGAGGGACATCTATTTGGATTTATGATTATATTTTCTTGCATTTTTATATTTTATATGCTTCTTTGTTTTGATGTTAACAAAAAAAAAAGGGGGAGAAATAAGACTTATAAGAAATCAAGAGAAGTTCAGAAAAGATGAATAAGAACATGAGAAAGGATAAAATAGAATATAATATAAAAGAGATAGAATAAAAAGTTAAGGGGGAGAGTACTGTGAAAGTAGTGCTAAGTAGTACAGTGTTCGAAAGGGATAGAAATAAAAAAGAGCACAAAAAATTTCTTCTGAAGAAACATAAAAGCATATAATAAATAGGATGGAGATAGAAATAATATAAATTGAAGACAAGAAAGACTTTGTTATCATAAAAAAGGGAGAGGATGATAGAATATTAATATAAGTGTTTTGATGCTAACAAAGTAATATGAATTATTGATGCATTATAATGGATTCAAAATTTTTGAATTAACCAAATTAGAAAAAGAGAAAGGTATAAGATTTTTTATGAATATCAATATGTTCATAAGTGTGTAAAATTAGTACATCATTATAGGAATGATTGTTTAGAAATAAGTTAAGAGGATTCCAAAAAAGTAAAGAAATGAATAGTATAAGTCAGAATTCTAACTCTAAATAAGGGGATAGAGGAATAACTCTGTAAAGACAAAAGTTGACAAAATGATATGAAAATTATTTATTGCAAGTCAAGATCTATCTCCATAGGTTGAATGTATGTAGGTAATATATTTGACCCATTCCACTAAACTTGGTAACAAATATCATGGAATAATTTTTGCACATCGGAAGACAACCTATTCAAGAAAAGCAAATCATTGATTCAAATGTCAAAAATGAAGGATTCATACTAGCAAGAGATTGACAACATTAAATATAAATGATTATCCAAATTTGTCAAAGCAAGATATTTGGACAAAAAATTAAAGACAAACTAATGGAGACAGCTGAGAAAATAAAAAATTAAATGTTACTCACAAAATCTATAAACATAGAGTTGAAGCAAGGTGGATAACATACAATACAAAAGAGAAAACAAGAACAAGTGCAATAAAAATTTTGAATGAGAGAAAAAAAGTCTATTCAATTTTATGTATTTGAGCTAATATTGTAGAGGATGATCATCTGTAATATTTTCATGGCTAAAACTTCATTTCAAAGTTGTTTGTTTTGTTTTCTCTATAGATTCTATGAGTTAGCTTAGATTCAGCTAAGGGAGACAAACTAGAGAAGTGACTAAAGCTATATTAGAGAGATTGTAGAGTGACTGATTATTGTAAGACTCATACAGTTTTTATTCTTTGATATAGTGGAGCGAATTGGTAAAGACAATCAAGGTCCTAGTGAGTGAAGTCTAGAAGAGTAGACTAACACACAAGGTAGAGTTACCGTATATCATTACTAGATGTTCTTAAACCCTACACTTTTTACTTTTACTACAATTTATTTATTGTTTGTTATTTAATTGAAAATTCCACTCCCAAATCAATCTAATTTCTAAATCAATATCTACTAAATAATGATCAAAGGGGACTTTCAAATTAAGCTTTCAAAAAAAAAATTTTAAGGGGTGGAATCTTCTCCTCATGCCTATCAATTCCCTTTATCTCGAACTTATCTCCATCACTTTTATGAGATCTATAACCACTCTCTTAACCTGGCCATGTGCTCATCCTCTCTACACTTCTAAAGTTCCTAACCTAACATTTATAGCCCTGATAGAATATCACAAGATATTTTGCAATTGTAACATTTGTAGTGTCCTCTACTCCTATCACCTCTACTTACATTATTTCTTGACATCCTTATGTCAATCCCTCAACAACCATACTCACACTTCCCTTCATTATAAACCTTCACTCTAGTACCAAAACATGATGTACCTAAATCCTTAAAACAAATCTAAACACGATTAGCTCACTCTAAGACAACAATCACTAAGCAATAAGAGCTAAAGATCAAAACTACTTAATCTAGGGAGAATTCAGCCAACAGATCCACAACTAAACAATATTCTTTTATAGGATTTAATATAATATTTTGAAATAGTAAATGAACAAGGATATAATAACTCCTTTAATGGATATGACACACCAAGATAAATTTGAACTACACACAAACTACTTATATGATGCATAACCAAGTTGTGCGATTTGCTTGTTACAGTCTGAGAAGACTGATAAGAGCAAAATACTAAATGAGAAGAACTCATGCAATATGATAAAAGGGATACTATCATTCAACTTGATTGTCTTTCATAGGGTTAATGAGAATACTTATACTTAAGCAGCTACAATTAAGGAAATAAGTGTAAAGAAAAAGTAAATATGTCTAAAAAAAGAAATAGAATAACTACTACTCTCTCTAAATTAATTCCTTTAGATTCTTCAATGTAATAGAAGTAACTTCCAAAACTATCCAAAAATAATATGCCATATTCAAATCTAACTATTGCACATTCAACAAGTCATCACATTTTAGAAGTGTTAATCCTATAGACTAGGTTTGGAATCATAGCTCTCTCTATCGAAAACTGGATCAAAACCACAAGCATCATTCTTGTCAAAACTAGTCTTTCCCTCTTGTTTTGACAAGAACAAACTTCTTCACAAAGTAATACTATGAATTAAATACATGTTTGAATAATTTTGCTCTTTACTCATCATAGTTCCCTACAACACTTTTTCCACCAAGTGGTTTAAACACTTTGTCCTTGCTCAAGTCGTTGATCCTCCTTGTGTCTGAATCCAATTCGAAACTTGATTCCCATTGATTGAATCAATAGTAGATCTAATCTTGTTGGTGGATTCAATATTGATGGGGACTTTAATGGGGGTGGCACTGATCTAGATCTAAATTATGCCTAATCCCCTCAGCCTGCAATAAAGCAATTTGGTACTTCTACTCCTACACAAAAGAGTGCAATCATGTCTGCTCCTTTTACCCTTGAGGAAGCAAACAAATTTTTAGATAGTCAAGGTGACTCAATTTTAAATTTGGTTGTAGAAGGCTTTGTAGATAAAATTAGAATTAATCACCTCAATTCTAGGAATGTAGGTAAGTCATCTAATCTCCATACACGTAGGTCCACTAGGATACATGGCATTAACGTTGCCAGATTTATGATGCATAGTGAGAGTTCTTTATTGGAATATTAGGGACATAGCAAATGGCAAATTTATTAAATGTCTACATAATCTTATCATTCATCATAAAGTATACTTTATCATGATTATTGAACTAAAGACATTTTTTTATAATATATCAAATGTTGGGGGAAAAAATAACATTTAAAAACTTCCATATCAATGCAGTAGAGGATGGCTATGTAAGGATCTACACATGACTTAAGAAAAAGCAAAAAAGAAAGAAAGAAAAGAGAGAGAGAGGAAGAAAACTATTGAATGACAAAGTATTCATTTTATTATTGTGCTAAAATTTTTAAGGATTCTTATTTTATTTCCCTCGTTAGTGTTATACTTGTGAATAGGGAGTGGTTGTTGAGAGGTTACATATTTTCACCATAAACCTATAAATAGCTTGTATAAAAGTTACATAAGTGGAACAGTAAGCAACTGCACTAAAGATGATAGGAATCAAAATCCGTTAAGACCTATCATTAGGGCAAGAGCCAAAGGATTTCAAACCATAACGATGAAAGCCCATTTTGAGCACATCGACCGTGGAATTATTTGTTTACTAACCTCTTTTCTCTTATTCATGTATTGTATATTACAACAGGCACACTTATCATGCTTTACAGGGCGATGGACAAACTCACTAAGACTCAGCTTGTGGGTTATCCATGGACCGACCTAAACCAGCGATAAGCCGGACTAATGAATCCTATGAAAGAGCTAGTACGATGAAGATTATTTTTATTTATAATTATTTCTTTGGACTATTTATATTGTAATCTTTCTTTTGGGACACTTCCTTTTGCTTGTAATTTTCTTTTAGGACCGGCCACCCTAAAAGTGGCATAGTTGTAATTTTGTGAACTTGTTAACCCTAAAGAGAGCAAGTATAAATACTTACTTAAGTAAGGTTTTTTAGAGGAAAATTTTTAGAATAGTCGTACACTTTTACGTGAGAGAATTAGGGTTCTTCCTTAGTTCAATTCCTCTTATCAATTTCAATCTCAAGAATTGGAATTGTGGCAAGTGCAACAAGGAGAAATTGTGAGTTATATCAATTTCTTATTGTTGTGTTTCTTTTCATCCCTAGTGAGTCATATCTAGGGTTAGATTGTAGTCTTCTTGGTCAGATTTGATTGCATTTATAATCAAATTATTATTGCCTAATTGATTGGTTTTTAGCACTTTTTATTTACCATCAATATTTGCTTCATTTGAACTATAGTTTACATTGTTTGGAAAGGGGATCTCGGAGGTGGTTCTTGTTGATTTTGTGTGCTATTTCACGTGGTTATCATAAGCATATTAGTGATATTCATTGAGGAATACAACATTATGTAATTCATTTCATGAAATATAGCAATTGGATCATCTATTGCAATTGGGGTTCACGCAACAATTTACTCCACCTTTGAACCGAATTGACCTTGTCCTTTAGGGATTATTATTTGGTTCATTTATATGTGCTTAATCTTGGTTTTAAGCACATCAAAAGAGGTAGGCATTGTAACTCTCAAGGATTTTTATTTTGGATATAGTGGAATACACTAGTGTGAATGACCAAATCCCTTAGTCATAGGCTAGAAGAGCGAACTGATTCATAAGGAAAAGCGTCTATAAATATTTTCTTAATCTTCTTATTCTTACTTTATTTATACGTAATTAATTTGTTTTAATTTCTACTGCAAAATTTAATCCAATATCACTAATAGTAATCGATTTTATGTTCTGATTATATAAACCCTCTAGTGATTCTAAGTGGAATCACAAGTTTGATAACCTTGATTGAGGGGGAAAAAGAATCCAAGTTTTGTTTTTGAGAGGAGAGTTAAACTCTTCTCTCATGATTGTAGCCCTAGCAAGATCATTAAGTGTTGTAGAGTAATGGCAACACTTAGAGACAGTGGAGTAGGTATGAAGATTTAGAATTGTGTGCAACTTTGTGATGCTAGAATTAGAGCACATGAGCATGGAGTGAGTTGGTTGGGAAGGGTTTGGTTAAGAACTAACGGGAACTATAGCAGTAGAAGTAGAGGATATAGGAGAGGTAAAAGTAGTAGCTGATGGAAGTGAAGCTGAGGTGGTCGACTTAGGTGGAGTATTAAATGTAGAGTCATGTGATCTAGAGCAAAAACAGACATGAATAATTAAGGGCAAGAGTCGATGGCAACAAAAGGAGAGGAGATGGGTGAAGATGTCATGCAAGTCGATGCTATTGGGGTAGAGGAGGGGGAGGAGGAGTTAAACAAGGTAGTGGAAGAGGTAAGGTGTGCAAGGGGAGAGCTAAGATAGGGAAGTGTCGGGCTAGGTATGCTAAAGGTGAAGGTAGGAGAAGCGGAAGGGTATTTCCACATCAGAAGGAGGGGACAAGAAAATTCGATTGTAAGGAAAGTTTGATTTGTGAAATACAACATGGCGATTGATGAAGACTTGCCTAGAGGTCGAGTTAAGATATTGGTAACCTTTGTGTTGAGTAGAATAGCCAATGAAGATTGTAAACACCTTATTTTTGCCTTATTAAGATAATTAATTTGAATAAGTCTAGTTTAAAAATATAAAACTATATAAAAGTAAGGCTTATTTGTTTTAATCTCAAAATTGATTCAGGTAAAAACAGAAGCTTATCAAGATTAATTTAATGCATCTATAAATAGAATTGAGAATTCAAACATAAAGGACATTAGAACCAAGCAATAAGCATTTCTTAAGCTTCTACAACAATTTTCTCTCTCTAAGTGTAAAAACCCACTAACCCGCAACTTCTCTCTACCTTCACTAAGCATACACACAACCTTAAACCCCCATTTAGATGTCAATAAGATCCTAATAGCCTCTAGTTTTAGAAATTTTTAATCTTTAGTCCTAGTTTGCTCCTATATCATGGGATCAAAAACTACTAGTTTCACTACCGCTAACCACCCTCAAAAACACCACCGTATGCACCTTTTTAGCTAAAAATACCACTTCCAATCGACTCCCCTTACTCAAGAACCTAAGGATAGACACCTCAATTGTTGCTAACAGTTACTATAGCATTAACGAAAAAGGGCTATAACCACTGTTTCTCTCTCTTGTTCAGCACGACCCAACTAGCAACCAAGATCTGACTTAACTCCAACCCAATTCCAACCTGCACACAGTCAAGCAAGTTTTTTTTTTATTTTAACTACTTTCTATTTTGTAATTAGATTTAATAAAATAGATTTAATAAGATAAATTTAATGAAAAAAATTAGTAATAATAAATAAAAAAAAAAAGAAAAGAGGGAAATAAATTTAGAAAAATTTATTATGGCTAACTCAATTTAATAATTTTCATAGCATGTTAAAATATTTTCTATGATTAATCTAATTACTTAACATCCTGGCTCAAATTATTTGGGCTTGATAAATTTAACAATTAACCTTTTTAGGATTTTGATAGATCAAAAAATGGGATGGGAATGATTGAAAATAATAATAAAGAATAATGATAAAAAGAAATATAATAAAAATATATATATTAAGTAGTTGTTTGTAGGTCACATTATTTAATTTTAATATTGTAAGACATAAGCATAATTTTCATCTTTAATCATTATATTTGCATTCATAGTTAATGTTGGTACATCTTGTCTTTTGTGAGTGATTTCATATTTGTTCTTGACTTATGTTCACATTAGACCATTTAGGTAGGTTTTATATGATTTATCAACATATTGATGTGTTCTATATATAAAGTAACTGGATACACCATTTGATTTATAGGAATCAAAATCCTACATGACCTATCACTAGGGAAAGAGCCAAAGGGTTACAAAATTTGGCGATGAGAGTCCTCTTTGAGCAATCCAACCCCAAAAATATTTGTATAATAACTTCTTTTCTATTACTTATTTGTTGTGCATTCCAGTAGGTATACTTGTCGGTTTTTACGGGGCGACGGATAAACTCACTAAAGCTCAGCTTGTGGGTTATTTATGGACCTACATAAACCAAAGAAGAACCGGTCTAACAAATTGTTCAATTGAAGTGAAGAACCAACCACTTGAAAACCATTTGTATATATAATAGTTGCTTATGGGAACCAGCCACTTAGTGGCATCCTTGTAATTTTTAGTATATTTTTACCCTAATTGAAGCAAGTATAAATACTTGCTAACTAGGGTTTTTAGAAAGCTTTTTGATATTTTTGAGAAAAACATACACTTTGGCCATGAGGGTTCATCCTTTACAACCAAAAATCCCTTATCAATTTCTTTGTGAAATTGTGGCAAGAATCAATAAAAGTAGATTGTGAGTCATATCAATCTTACTTTTGTTGTTAAACAAATTGTGTTTAGTGAGTAATATCTAGGTACAATTTGTGGTTACTTGTTCATTCACGTGAATTAGGATTGTATTTTTTTTTATTTGATTATTTCAATTTGAAATTGAATCCTAGTTCAATTGCATGTTCTTCCATTGAAGATCACATACTTGTTTGTTCTTACATCCATTTGGTATTTGTGTATTTGGAATCAAGTTCATCACGCCATTTTGAGTACTAATTGTTTAATTGATTCTTCAATTGTATTGTGTGCTTGTACTTAGGAATCAAAACACATTATTGATTTTCATAATAATAAAAATAATAGAATAATTAAAAATAACAATAATAAGTAATTAAAAGGTAATAAGCATATAACAAGAAAAAGAATATTAGAAGGGAGCCTTGTGTAGGCATAAGTGTCGCTTGGAGTTGATTAGATTCTCAAGTAATTTAAATTTTAAATAATAATAATAATAAAATCTATAAAATGGCAAAAATTTTAAAAAGTAAAATAAAATAATAAAAAGTAATAAAAAATAAAAAAATTAATTAGAAATCAATAAATAATAATAATAATAATCCATGATATAATTTTTCCTTTTAAACATTTTTTTAAATATTTTATTACCTAGAAAAATTATTTTCATAAAATAAAACCCTAAATCGTTTTTTTTTTTAATTAGAACTTTAGGTTTTTTAAAAAAAAATTAGGAATAATAAAATTAAGTATTAGAATTTTTCATAAATAAAGTTAAAATGATTTTTAAAAAAGGTAAACTTGGTGCTTTTTCATAAATAAAATTAATCAACACACTAAAGTTTTATAAAAATAAAATTATGATGGTTTGATCTGACTAATTGGTACATAAATACCTACAAGGCAACTATAAAAAATGTAAAAAAATTATATTTTTTTCAAATTCCTTTTTTAATAAATAAAAAAACAAATAAATAAATTTGTAATAAGAAAAAAATATAAAATTCATGTATTGTATTACTTCATTCTGTGTCCTATTTTCATGAAAATGTCATTATACTTATATACAATCATAAAGGGAATTTATATGAAGCCTTTTAATTTATTTTCTTAAAAAATAATAAGTGGTAATCATTTAAATTTTAATAGGTTATCTCCTAAGCTTAATATCTCTGGTGAATTTTTTTTTTAATTTTTTAGAAAATTCACAAACTAATAGTTAGTTAAGGTTAATCCACCAAATTAACCTGAACTCGTTTTTATTTTTAACTTAAGTTGGTGACAACTCTAATTCTTTTCAAATAATAAAAATATATAGTTTTTCTTTAATTTTACTATTGAGTAACTTTTATTAAGTAGACTAAGCTTAATATAGGTTAACTTAAGGAAAAATTTAAAATTAGGCTCGACAAAGATACATGGAACAAAGTGGAAGGAAAGTTTATTGGAGCGTGTGGTGTCAAATTGGGAAAGTAGAGGCATCTAAAAGAGAAAAGGAAGTTGTAGTTTGGTGTTATATTGTGAAGGAGTTCAAAAGGTGATTTGTGATCAAGTGTAGTAAAGGGAAGTCGATTAATGGTATTGATGATGGTAAGGACAGCATCAACCCTTAAAGAGGGAGGCAGATTAGCATGGAGACAAAGAGTACCAACCAACTTAGTATTATGGTAGTGCTTATGTTCGACAACCCCATTTTGTTGAGGGGTATGGGGTTAGGAGAGTTGGAGACATATACCATTGTCATGCAAGAAAGTAGTAAACGCCCTTCTAATAAATTCTCTACCACCATCATTTTAGAAGGACTTGATTTTATTATAAAAGTGATTTTCAACTAAAGTTTTGAAATACTTAAAATGAGACAAAACTTCACTTTTATTATACATTAGAAATATCCATGAATATCGAGTACAATCATCAACAAATAGCATATAATAATACAAACCTAGGTTTGATCTAATTAGCAATTGCCATACATCGGAATGAATTAAATCAAGGGGCTTCTGTGCTCTATGAGACAATGTCTAAAACGGATAGCGAGTGGACTTTCCCATGCAGTAGGAAGTATAAGGAATGGTGGAAGCTGGAGAGGACTTCATGTGAATGCGTTGATGTTGAGATAATTTATTAAGGACACCAGTGTGAGGATGACATAAACGTGAATGCTAGAAATCTCAAGAAACTGCCGACACAACTAGAGACCGAGGAGACTAAACAAGATGCAACGTAATGGAATATAAAGGACGCCTAGTTAGATACTGAAGGAGCATCTTTCATGCCTAAGAGTCAATGACGGAAAAAAGAGTCATTAAAGTTGATAGTGCAACGATTATCTTGACACAATTACATGATAGACAAAAGATTGTGGGTGAATGAGGGAAAATGTAAGACATTTTTTAGATGTAGATGATGACCATTTGGGTGAATAGTAAGACTACCAATATGAGTAGGTAGTGATGCACCATTACTTACAAGTACCCTTTCAGAACTAGCATATAAGGCATTAAGTCAATGAGTATACCTACATTCAGGGTCACATGATGAGTAGCACCAGAATCAATATACTATACAGTATCATGGGATCCTCTGATAGACAAGGCAGTGAAGGACTGGCACATCCGCAAAAGTCTCATTGAACCTGTGATGACACTAAAGGGCGGAATGACCCGATTTGTCACAAATCCGACAAGTTAAAGTGGAGGACTCTGTGGAGTTAGAGGCGGTGGTGGATGAGAGGGGTTGCCTCTGGCAAGAAGAATCGCAGCTGGAGGTGCTGTAGCGCTGTTATGGCCGGGGCATGGAACTCGGAGCCACTGTGAAGGGGCGACCAAGCCCCCTGGAGTTAGGGCAGCCATGACCAATACTTCTTGATGTTGAAGGGGTGGTCTAGGTGGTGAGAGCTGTAGGAGCTGCTAAGGCGAAAGCATCCTCATCGAGCCATTTAGGCCATTGCTCTTTGGTGAGACTTGCTCAAAAGTAAGAGAAATAGAAGAATGGGTGAGAGCAGTGACAAGTGCATCATATTCACGAAGAAGTCCGTTAAGAGCATAGGTAATGAGATCCATTGTATTAAGGGGTCGATGGATTTAAGTTCGCAAAGGTAATCCGACATTGAATTATGGTTGAGTCAGATGTTGAGGAGTCGATGCTTCAATTCCATTTCTTTAGCCCTGGAATTTTTAATGAAGCATTATTGAAGAGAATTCCATATGTCATAGGCAGGCAAGATGTCTTGAATTTGGATAAGTATATCAATGGAGATTGAAGCAAGGAGAGACACTCGAACCATGTGATTAACTCAAAGCCAATGGCAATATTCAGGATTGGGTATAGGCAAATTATTGGTAGGATGAAAAAATTCCCGAGATGGTGCAATGATAGTGCTATCAACATATTTGTATAATCCATAGAAATTAAGAATGAAATCACAAGAGAGGACCATGGATGATACTTGCCAGCCGTGAGTTTAATAGTGACGACACTTGAGACACTATTTGATAGAAGAAAAAATAGTGACGAGGAAGAAAAGGATGAGATGAAGGATAATTGAGTTGATAGTTGTAATTGGGAAGGTAATGAGTAGATGGGTGTTATTGAGTTAGGAACGGTGGTAGTATTGGGGTAAAGAGGCGTGAAGTTGAGAGAGGGGAAAAGAGTTAGAGAAAGGGACTAAGGTAAGTTGGGAATGATGGTGGCGATATGAGGCGCACTCAAGTGAGGATAGCTAGAAGGCATCGCGAATGATGGGTGGGTGGCTAGGGTATCTAGAGGAAAGTGAGTGGTGAAAGGATTAGGTGTTTATCTCAGTGGTTGGGAGATTGACAAGAGAAGAAGAGATGGGAAGGGTCGAGTTAAGGATTGTGAGGTCTGCTGCAAAGGCGCAGTGGTCCATGGTGGCTAGCGGATGGTGGTATGACAACACTAGTGGAAGGTTGATAGTGGATGGACTGACAAGAGAGAAAGAGAGATGGAGATGGTTGGGTCGGTGGAGTAATTTTCCATGATGACCGGTGGTGATGTTCCAACAATGATTGGTGAAGCACCAAATGACACCAAAAAAGAAATCTAGCAATGGCGTTTGATGATGAATAGAAGTCTGGCTGGCAACAGAGAGATAGATGACAGGAGAAACTAATGGCAATAGTAAAGGATTTTTTTTTTTAATTAAGGTTTCTATCCAGTGCTCTGATATCACAAACATCGTATGTAACACCCCGAAGCTGCACTACTGCTCGCCACGTGTCCTTATCACACAAAAACACGTCAAAGCTCTAGTCTATTCTAATACCTTTTAATCTTACAATTCCTAAAAATCTATATTCATTATCTACAATAATACCGTCATGATATAAAAACATTTCAATCCATCCTTGATTCTTGAAACCAATTTAACATAAATGCATAACGAATATCTAATGCAGTAGAAGCCTATAAAATTTCATTTACATATTCTCCAAAAAATCATTATTTGTTCCAATCAAATAGCAAATTTATTCTAAGTTCTATTCTCCATAATAGTAGTGATAACCATCCTCTTCCTCCATTCCTAGTTCATTCACTCCCACGTTTGCTTCTAGGTTATCAACACCCCTAGTACCCAAATCTAAAAAAAAATATTCCTCGAAGGGTGAATTAACGCCCAGTATGTACAACACAAGCACAAGCATATGAACAAACATAAACAGGTATTGCATACATTATGCAATACTTCAAACATAGGCAATCGTTTCATGATACCATTTAAGTCTACAAGCAACAATAGGGTACTCATGACTCCCTTAACACACTTAACACGTTGGAACATGTATTGGTGATGGAAAGTGCTACTACAGGCCTCACACCCATGATCCCTTAACGCTTAAACTAGGTAATGAGAACTGCCACTACGGACCCCACACCCATGATACACTTAAGCCACTTAATCTTGGTGATAAGAACTGCCACTACGAGCCCCACACCTATATTCACTTAAACACTTAATCTTGTTGATGTAAATTGCCATTACGAGCCCTACACCTATGTCCACTTAAACACTTAATCCAACATTCAACTCAGATCATTTTTAAGCACGACTCCACTAGGGACAACGTCACACAAGGATCATTAGGGTGCTTCTTATGGATCTACCACTACGAGCTCCTAGGCCAAACCAAACACATAAAGCATATAACTTAAACATTTAAGCCAATTCTTCTAATTAAATCAAATTCAATACATACACTAACTTAAACAAGCACAAACCAACACACAAGTTACACGTACCTAACTTTGCAAAACTTAGCTTGTCTTATACTTTTCTAGCTTCATAGGTATCCCAAACCTATACACGATTCAAATTATTTACTTTTAGAATTATATTCTGATAAATATCAAAAGGAAAATAGACACGTGTCAACTTAACATAGTCATGTTGGAGACCGTGTAGTTGAACACGAGGTAATACATAACCATGCCAAAGGCTGTATACATTTTTCTCTCTCATTTTTTTTTAACATAAGTGAGACACAATCATATTAAGAGGTCATGTATCTCTCTATTTATTTTTTTTCTTTTTCAACAAAGTCTCAACATGATCATGTTGAAAAGTCATGTATCTCTCTATTCACTGTTCATCAACACAGTCTCAACATGGTCATGTATCTCTCTGTCCACTATTCATCAACACAACCTAAACACAATCATGTTGAGAGGTCATGTATCCCTCTGTCCACTGTTCACCAACACGGTCTCAAAATGGTCATGCATCTCTTTGTCCACTATTCATCAACACAATCTCAACATGGTCATGTTGAAAGGTCATGTACCTCTTTGTTCACTCTTTAAATTCAACATGCCCATAACAAAGTCATGTTGAGAGACCGTGTATCTCACTGCATACTTCATAAATTGATCCCTTAGTCTGATTTCTAATAAATTTAATCTAATTGATCCATTTACTATAAAATTGACAATGTAATACACTAATAAATATACTTACTTAACCCAAATCGTTATCGTGATGCTTGAATTACTTGTTTCGTCCCTTACATATTACGAATTTATTTTGATCTGTTAATAACCCTAATACGTTAATTATTGATTTAAGATATACGGGAAATGAATGATCAATTGTTATTGATCGATGTACTCACCTCAAACAAATTAGCGAATCGTAGCATGTGCTTGTCCTTTTCTTTCTTTGGTTTCTGCAGAGTGTATCTAAGTATCTGTAGAGTGCTCAAATGAGGCAAAAAGCTATTAACCCTAGGTTAGATTTTTTTATATACTTAGATCATAAAATTACCATCCTACTCCCACTACTTTAAACTATTTACCTTCTTGTCCTTAGCAAATATATATACATATAATATTCTAAGTAATTACATTCTTCCTACCTCCCCCCCTTACAAGAATTTTGGTCTTCGAAAATTACCTGGATTATTGAAGAGTTCTAGGTATCTTTTTCTCATCTCCCCTTTTGTGAGATTTAGTTGCACTCAGAGAAGTTCCAATGTAGTGATTTGATCTGGGTTGAGTACATATTTTCTTAACATGGAAATGTTAAATACATTGTATATCCCAGCCAGACTTAGTGGAAGAGCTAACCTGTAAGCTATTGTACCTATTCTCTCCAAAATCTCAAACAGGCCTATATATATTAGGTTTAACTTTCCTCTCAACCCAAATTTGATCACTCCTTTTGTTGGAGAAATCCTCAACAAGACCTTATCTCCCACTTGAAATTCCAAACAGCATCTTCTCTTGTCCACATAGCTCTATTGCCAAGACTGGGCTATCTGTATTCTCTACTTGATCCGTTTCACCTTGTCTACTACCTCTTATACTAACTCTAACCCCATCATCTGTCTTTCTCCCACTTCATCCCAATGTAATGAGGATCTACACCTTCTTCCATAAAGAGCTTCATATGGAGCCATTTGGATAGTTGTTTGGTAACTGTTATTATAGGCAAACTCTACTAAAGGTATGCGTTCATTCCAATTGCCTCCAAAATCTAGTGCATATGCTCTGAGCAAATCTTCCAGTATTTATATAGTCCTTTCAGACTAACCATCCATCTAAGGGTAGAACACTATGCTAAATTGCAGTTTGGTACCTAAAGCTTTATGTAAGCTACTCTAATATCTACTTATAAACATTGTATCTCTATCAAAAGTGATTGTCATTGGCACACCATGTAGTCTAACTATCTCTTATATGTATATCTGAGCTAGTTTCTCGAACTTGTATCCTACTCTAATAGGTATAAAATGAGCAGACTTGGTCAATCTGTCAAATATAACCCAAATTGCATCCTACTTCTCCCTAGTGTTTGAGAGGGCTATAACAAAGTCTATTATCACTTTCACATGCACCCATTTCCACTCCAATACTGGAAGAGGCTGTAATTCTCCAGGTGGTCTTTGATGTTCTATTCTAATCTACTGGCATGTGAGGCATCTAGCTACATACTCAGCTATCTTTTTTTTCATATTTCTCCACCAATAGCAACTCTTCAAGTTCTTGTACATTTTGGTACTTCCACGGTATATTGTGTAGGTGAAGTAATGTGCCTCTTTCATTATCTCCTTCTTCAATTCTGCATCCTTTGGCACACATAGTCTTGTTTTGTATTTTAAGGTCCCATTTGCATCTAAGTTAAATTATGGAGCCTTACCTTGTTCCATTATGCTCTTGATCTTTTAGATATTTTTATCTTCTATCTAACCAACTTTAATTTTGTCCATTATGGTTGGTTGTATCCTTAAGGTAGCCATTTTTGCTCCCACTTCTTGTGTTAAAATTTCTAGTTTCAATGTGCGCATGTCTTCTAATAACTCCTTCTATGAAGTAATGAGAGTGGCTACATTATCTTGTTTCTTTCTATTAAGGACATTTGCTACCACATTAGCTTTTTCTGGATGGTATTGTATCTCTAGGTCGTAATCCATGATTAGCTCTAACCATCTCCTCTATCTCATATTCAGCTCTTTCTGTGTAAATATATACTTCAAGCTTCTATGGTTCGTAAAGATTTTGTACCTTTCTCCATATAAGTAATGCTTCCATAGCTTCAAAGTTAATACCACAGCTACCAACTCTAAGTCATGAGTTGGGTAGTTCTTTTCATACGACTTCAATTGACAAGATGTATAAGCTATTACTTAACCACCTTGCATCAACACAAACCCCAACCCTTGAATTGAGGCATCACTATACACTCAAGCAAGGTCAAAACCGGTGCTGACATAAGTTTCTCTTTGAGCATCTGAAAGTTGACTTCACATCTGTCATCCCACTCAAATTTCACATTCTTCTTTGTTAGTCTAGTGATAAGAGTTGCTATTTTAGAAAACCTCTTTACAAATCTCTTGTAAGAAGCTTCCTGCCTTTGTAACTATCTTCGGTCTGTGCCAGTCCACTACTTCTCTCATCTTTTCTAGGTCCACGAATATCTTATATTTATTAACTACATGACCTAAGAAGAATACTTATTCCAGCGAAAATTCACATTTACTAAATTTAGCATACAACTTTTCTTCATGTAACCTGCCTAATACCAGTCTCAAGTGCTCTTCATGCTCCTCGGTGCCTTTAGAGTATATTAGGATATCGTCTATAAAGACGATTATAAATTTATCCAGAAAATCCTCGAATACTCTGTTCATTAAATCCATGAATGCAGCTAATGCATTCGTTTGTCCAAAGGACATCACCAAAAACTCGTAGTGCCCATGTCTACTCCTAAATATTGTTTTCTAAATATCTTCTTCTTTAATTCTTAGTTGATGCTAGCCTAATCTTAGGTCTATTTTAGAGAACACCTAAGCTTCCTGCAACTAGTTAAACAGGTCATCTATCTTGGAAAAAGGATATTTGTTCTTTATTATGATCTTATTTAACTCTCTATAGTCTATACAAAGTCTCATACTTCCATCATTCTTCTTCACAAACAGGACCGATGCACCTCAAGGAGAGACACTAGGTCTTATGAAACCCTTATCCTGTAGCTCTTATAACTATTTCCTTAGTTCTTTCAATTCCATTGGTGCCATCTTATAGACTGGTTTTAATATGGGTACCATACCCTGTACTAAGTCAATGTTAAATTCTATCTCCTTAGCTAGGGGGGTAAACTAAGAAGGTCTTTTGGAAACACGTTAAGAAACTCTTCCTCATTACTAGTACCGCTTCCATCTTAACTTCTTCACTGGCTTCAACGGATATAGTTGCCAGCACACTTTTTCCCCACATCTCATAAGTAAGCAATCTAGTAGGTCTCTATACTTCTAACTTATATTTAAAATATTCCTCTCTTAGTATATTAAACTGCACCACCATGTTGTGATAATCAATGGTGGCATGATATTTTAACAGCCAGTTGACACCTAAAATAATTTCAAATTCTATAATCTTCAATATTGGGAGGTTTGCTGGCATCACCCTACCATGTATCTCTATTCTCACTCCTCTGCATAACCTACTTATTCTTCCTCCTATTCCCAAGGGAGTACTAACAGCTAGATAATCATTCATGTTTTCAACATTCAATGCACATATGCATACAAAATTCTCCAACACACAGGATACAAATGCACCAGTATCAAACAGTATATATGCATTACAGGAGTAAACTGGAAGCATACCTGTAATGTTATCTATGTTAGGGATATTCCGGTGCTGCTGCTGGTGAATGGCAAACACCTGGGAGGAACTCTTTGTCTAGGACCCCTACATGTGGTCTACCTCCTTATCCTCTCACTAGAGGTTTGGCTACCTATTGGACTGGGCCTACCTAATTTCTTATTTTTCCTTGAGGACAATTGACTGCCTTGTGTCCCCTCTGATTGCATACATGATAGAAAATTAGAGGGACCAACCTCTTAGTGCAATGTCTGCTAATGTATCTAATCTTCTCACAAGAGAAACATGCCCCCTCTTGCTATATACACTCTCTCAACTCATGAGGCCCATAGCATTTGGTACATTTAATATTTGGGCTTGCTACAAGGAGTGCCAAAGGCACTTATCTAATCTGGAGATGAGGAGGTGCAGCACTTTATGTTCTGCTTTGCTGCACATGATGTCTTTTACCTCTATCTTGCCGTATTCCACTAGAGGTAGGTCTTTTTCCCATAGCTATTATTGCTCTATGGCTTCTCTGTTGATGTGCCTACTTCCCAATTCAGAATACAATACTCACAATCCCGATTTCAATAATCACAATATTCAATCAAATAATCAAACACAAGAATAAATAACATTTAAACCCTTACCAGATGTTACGCATGAGCAAAGATTAGCCCTAGCATGGAATAGTTGACATAAAACACGATTCTAACACTGTCACTCACCACAATCAAAAGATTGATAAAAGTTTGAGAGGAAAACTCAAAGAGTCAAATTCACGAAGTTCAATGTTATGTCATTCAAATCTCAAAAACAAGTATAAAATACAAGGAGGAAAAGTTGAAATGATTCAGCTCAAGAAAGCCGCCGGCTTAGATGGCCAGCTTAGGAGGAAAAGTCACCGGCCTAGGAGGAAAAGCTGCTGGCCTTAAGGCCAGCCTAAGTTCTACACCGTTAGCTTTAAGGGCTAGCCTAAATAAAGTATCACCGGTCCTAAATCATCAAGTGTTATCTTAAAGTAATAACAAGTACATTTGATAGAAAATGAAAATAATCACGCAAAATGTATGAAGAGACTATATGATGTTCTTCGGATTCCATCTGATCAAGTAGAATCCTCAATGTAAGGTTCTGTAATCCTTTAGCTCTAACTCGAGTGATTGGTCCCGTAACTAGGAGGATTGGATTCCTATTAGGTCACAAGTATCCCATTGTTGCTTGTGAACTTAAATGGTATCATGAAACGATTGCCTGTGTTTAAAGTACTGCATAATGTACACAATAACTATTCATGTTTGTTCATGCGCTTGTGCTTGTGTTATGCGTACTAAGCATTAGCTCACCCTTTGAGGAATATTTTTTTTAGATGCAGGTACTGAGGGTGTCGATAACCTATAAGAAAACCTAAGAGTGAATGAACCAAGATTGGAGGAAGAGGATGATTATCACTACTGTTATGGAGAATAGAATTTAAAATAACCTTGCTATTTAATTAGAACCCAGTGGTTTTCTAGAGAATATGTAAATGGAATTTTATAGACTTCCGCTACATTAGATACTCGTTATGGATTTATGTTAAATTGGTTTCATGGATGAAGGATAGATTGAAATGTTTTTATATCATGATGGTATTATTGTAAATAATGAATAAAGATTTACAAGAATTGTAAGATTAAGAGGTATTAGAGCAAACTAGAGTCTTGACATATTATTGTCTGATAAGGACACATAGCGAGCAGTAGTGTGACTGTGGTTTCAGGGCATTACAGCTAGGTGGTATCCGAGCTTTAGGTTTATGATCTTTAGGGACTTAAGTTTGAATCTATAGAGAATAGGATGATGATCCTTAAGACTTAAGTTTTGATCTACAGAGCATAGGTCATTGATCCTAAAGAGCTTAGGTAATAATCCTTAGAACTAAGCAATGATCAATAGACATAAGTTTTAAACAATAGAGTATAAGATATGATCTTTAGAGGAATTAAGCACTTGATCTGTAAGATAGTGAGACATGCAGAAAGTGGGAAAAATATGGGACGTTTACTTAATTATTTAATTATTTTTATGTACTATTACTTTACTCACATTCTTTTAACTATTAAGCTATATATATGAGTTAACCTTATGTGTAATGGTATATGTGTATATACTTACACACTATGACACTAACCATGACTGATATTAACTTAAGTAGATCCGGCTGTCTCTTCTTAAAAGAATGCCTCCAAGAAGAATCACCAAATCAAGAGTTGAAAGGGATGCTAGACATGACAACCCCAATGAGGAGGACATTCAGAATCTACAACCACAAGGGGAAAGAGGTCAGATGGTTGAAGAGACTATTTAGTTGCTACATACTATGAACCACCTAGTGAGACTACTAATATAACAACACCAAGCCCCCAATGCCCTATAGCATAGGAATGTCAATGAACCTATTAACTTTGATAGGTTCATTAGAGTAGCTAAAGAATTTAACCCTAGAGTGGATGAGCTAATCAAGGTTAAGGATTAGGTACAGGAAATTGAAAAGACATTTGCTTCCTTTTAGACACCAAAAGACAGGAAGGTAAATTATGCTACATTCATGTTAAAGAGAACTATAGTAAAATGGTGGGCCTCAATTCCCAAACTTACAGGGGAATGCATGAATTGGGCTATATTTAAAGAGCTATTTTATCAAAAGTACTTCCCTAGCAACTCTAGAGACAGGATGGAGAATGAATATTACAACTGTGAACAAAGGGACCAAATAGTTGAAGAATATGAGGCAAAGCTGAATTGCCTCACCCAATTCCTTTTTGAAAATGTACGTAACTATAATAGGTCCTAAGCTAAGAGATTCCTACAAGGTTTGGACTTAGACTTACAACTTGTGGGGGTGGGGGGCTTTCAACTAAATACATATGCTAAAATGGTTGATAAGGCTAAGTATCTCGAGTAGAACAAGAAGATTATTGAAGAACAGATGATGGGAATCAAATCCTTCAAATTACGAGAACAATCACTTGAGCTAGAGCCAAAGGATTGCAAAACCTTACACTGAGAATTCTACTTGATCAGATGGAACCCAAAGAACATCATATAGTCTCTTCATACATTTTTCATGATTATTTTCATTTTCAATCAAATGTACTTGTTATTGCTTCAAGACAACACTTGATGATTCAGGACCAGTGATACTTCATTTAAGCTGGCCCTTAAAGCCGGTGGTGTAGAACTTAGGCTGGCCTCAAAGCCAGTAGCCTTTCCTCCTAAGCCAGCCATCTAGGGCAGTAGCTTAAAATCCAAAGCCAGCAGTGTACAATTCTTAAGCCGAATTTTTTTAACTTTTCCTCCTTGTTTTTTATATTTAAATGACATAGTATTAAAGTTAGTGAACTTGACTCTTTGAGTTTTCCTCTCAAACTCTTATCAATCTTTTGATTGTGGTGAGTGATGGCATCAAAATCGTTGTGTGTTGTATCAACCATTCCATGCTAGGGCTAATCCTTTGCTTGTGCATAACATCTTATAAGGGTTTAGACATTATTTGTTCTTGTGTTTGATTATTTGATTGAATATTGTGATTATTGAAATCGGGATTACAAGTATTGTATTCTAAATTGGGAAGTAGGCACATTATCTTTTTGGTATTAGAGCTTAAATTGAGAAAAGGGATTATGATTGTTGAACTTCCTTTAACAAAATTAAGGTTTTTGATATTGTGCATGGTGTTATGATTTGTTGAGGTCGAATTAGGTTTGTACGCGGATTGTCAAATTGGTTGTGTTGTTGCTGTGAGTGATTGAAATTAGGGTTTTATACTGTGGTTATTGTAATTAGGTTAGTGTCGTTAGAGGATTATTGCAATGATTGTGATTTGTGAATTCCTATATCGAGTTTGCAATTTCAATGAAGCATGTTGAATGACAATGTTAATGGAGGAATCAGGAATGAGGCCAACCGTTAGGTTAGAGGAGGAGTTCAAGGTTGTTATGCTGCAAGGGGAAGAAGAACTTTAGAAGAACAATTGCAGGACCTAACTACTATTGTTGCTAATTTAGCAACACGGGTTAATCAAATGACATTGCCACAACCACCAATGACAAATCTATAGGCACCCCTACCTCAAGTAACCCTTAATGATGCACGTAAGGAAGGAGCAGTAGGAGGAAATAGGGGCAAGCAAATGGGAGGAGATTACCATGCTTATCAAGAGGAAAGGGATGATAACTTTGAGGATAAACTTTATCTTAATTGTGAGTTCAAGCCGCCTAGGGGTCTAGAATATGTAAAATTGCAGATGCCTTCATTTGCTGAAAAGGGGTCTATAGAGGATTATCTTGACTAGGAAGATAAGGTGGAAAGGCTCTTTGAATGTGATGAGATTAATGACTATACTTAAGTTTATCTAGCAACAATCGAGTTTATAGGGTATGCAGGTGGTGGAAAAACCTTGTAGCTAGTAGGAAGAGAGATGGTGATGCTGAGATTCATACTTAGTAGGAAATGAAAAGAGTTCTAAGGAAGAGGTCTATTCCAGAACATTGCAGACAAGAGTTGTTCATGCGTCTCCAAACATTGAGACAGGGAGGCAAAACCATATATGAGTATATCTAAGAGTTTGAGACACTAATGATCTGATGTGGAGCAATCGAACCTCCTAAACAAACTATGGAACAATTTGTGTTTGGTCTAAAATATGAAATTGCTTACATAATAGAGTTGCAATGATATGACTTCCTTAATGAAGCCATTCTGTTAGCTTTGAAAGTGGAGAGACAGAGGTGTTCCAACCCTTATAAAGCAGCGAGTAACGAGTATAGATCTTCTACAAAACTATCTAGGTCAAAGGGTAAACAGGCTGATAAGGAGGGATATAACAAAAATGTGGAAAAGAATGCAGTTGTGCCAGATGTTAAAGGGGAGAAAGAATTTGCTGGGAAAGAAAAAACAATTGTTGGGTATGAGAACAAATAGGAGGTAACCAGGTCATTAGGAGGAAAGACTCGCTAGGTCAAATGTTTTAAATATCTAGGATTTAGGCATATGGCTGCTTAATGTCCAAACCGAAGAGTTATGATTGCCATGGAGATTGAGAGTGAGGAAGAAGAAGAAGAAATGCACGATCCCACAGATTTGTTAGCTGTATTGGATGAATATTATGGTGATGCAGATGCTGAGGTACATAAGGATAAGAGGAATGATCAATATTTATCCATCAATGTATGACGCAGGGCAATGACTACCTTTCCTGCTAATGAAGATGAGTAGAGGGAGAACCTATTTCACATCTCCTACAAGGTCCAAGGTAATCTTTGTGCTATTATCATTAATGGAGGTAGTTGTACTAATGTAGTGGCCGCTTCATTAGTGAACAAATTAAAACTTGTCACTACCTCACATCCTAAGCCTTATAAACTACATTGGTTGAGTGAACAAGGTAGTTTGTATGTCACTTAGAGGGTTAAAGTTTCATTCAGCATAGGAGAGTACCATGATGAAATTATTTGTGATATACTTCCAATGTGTGCATCACACATATTGCTTGGCAAGCCCTGGTTGTATGATAGGAGGGTGTTGCAAGATGGTTTTAAGAACACCTATGTGTTCCAGAAGGAGGTTAAGTGCATAATATTGAACCGCATGTCACCTACTGAAGAACAAAAGGCATAGAGGCAAATTAATAAGGCTAGTAAAAAGAAGACCTTATTAATGGGATAATGTGAATTGGACGAGGCAATAGAGGAAGAGAGACCAGTATATATGTTACAAATGAGATATGTACTAGAGGTGGATGGCCATGAATACTTACCCCTATGGTAAACTAGGTATTAGATGAGTACATGGATTTATTCCCAGACGAGTTACTTAAGGAATTACCACCCATGAAGGGCATTGAACATGCCATTGATTTTCAGCCTAGATCAATTTTGCCAAATTAACCAGCCTATTGCATGAACCCTAAAGAGGCAAAAGAATTGAAGCATTAGGTGGATGAACTGGTAGAAAGGGGTTTTGTCAAGGAGAGTACTAGTCCTTGTGTTGTTCCTGCACTTCTTGTTCCCAAGAAGTATGGCACATGGAGGATGTGTATTGATAGTAGAGCCATCAACAAAATTCTCATCAAATACAGGTATCACATTCCTAAACTTAATGATATATTAGATGAACTGCATGATGCATAGGTATTCTCTAAGGTAAATCTTAAAAGCGGATATCACCAAATTCGTATGAGGGAAGGAGATGAGTAGAAAATTGCTTTTAAAACACGATATGGCTTATATAAGTGGATGGCCATGCCATTTGGGCTGACCAATGCCCCTAGTACTTTATGAGGTTGATGAATCACGTCATGAAAGAATTTTTAGACAAATTTGTTGTTGTTTATTTTGAAGATATTTTGATTTACAGCAAAAACCTGGAAAGTCATGTTGAACATTTACAGGCAGTTTTCTCACTTGTATGTAAATCTCCAAAAGTGTCCCTTCTATCAATTTGAGGTAACATTTCTTGGTTTTGTTATGATTAGTTTTGGTGTAAAGGTGGATGAAGAAAAAGTGAGGGCTGTCATAGATTGGCCAACACCACAATCAGCCGCTGAGGTGAGAAGTTTCCATGGGTTAGCTTCTTTCTATAGCCATTTTGTTAAGAACTTTAGTAGCATTGTCAATCCATTGACTGAATTGACTAAAAAGAATGTTCCTTCTGTTTAGGGAGACCGAGCCCAAAAGAGCTTTGAGGAAATGAAAGCAAGGCTAACTAGTGCTCCAGTGTTAGCATTACCAGATTTTGAAAAAACTTATAAATTAGAGTGTGATGCCTTTATAGGGTAGGAATTAGTGCTGTGTTGATGTAGGAAAGAAGACTCATCGCCTATTTCAATGAAAAACTGAGTGGTGCATCTCTAAACTACTTAATATATGATAAGGAGTTCTATTCCTTAGTGAGGGTATTGATGACTTGGCAACACTATCTTCTTCCTAAAGAGTTTATTATTTATACAAACCATGAATCATTGAAACACTTCAAAGGCTAACAACGTTTGTCAAAATGACAAGCTAAATGGGTAGAATTTCTAGAAAGCTTTGCTTATGTGATTAAGTATAAGAAGGGGAGCACAAATATTGTAGTCGATGCCTTGTCACACAAGTATATACTTATCACTTCATTACAATCAAAGTTGTTTTGGTTTGAATTAATAAAGGAGCAGTATGTTTTTACCTCTACCTACACAGCCTTCGAACGATATTAGTATGGATTTTGTCTTGGGACTTCCTAGGACACAGAGAAGCAAAGACTATCATGGTGGTCGTCGACCATTTCAGCAAAATGTCACACTTTGTACCTTGTCAAAAAACAGATGACGGCCTTTTTATTGCTAAACTTGTTATGCAGGAAATTGTACGGTTACATGGTATTCCCCACAGCATAGTATCTAACAAAGATACTAAGTTTCTCGGTTTTATTCTGGAAGACACTTTGGAAACGGCTTGGTACTAAACTCATGTATAGTACATCCTGTCATCCCCAAACAGACAGCTAAACTAAGATTGTCAGTCATACTCTTGGTACATTACTAAGAGCAACAGTTAGTAAGAATCTTACTTATTAGGATTTATGTCTGCCTATTGTTGAGTTCACTTACAATAGGTCTACTCATAGTTCAATCGGTAAGTCTCCCTTGGAAGTTGTGTATGGCTATAATCCTACCATTCCATTAGATTTAATAGCCAATTCGACAACAAAGGAAGAAATTTTTACTGTAGTGGAGTGTGCAAAGGAGATTCAGAAGATTCATCAAAAGGCTTATGACCATCTTCAGAAAACTCAGGAGTAGCAGAAACTTTAGGGCAACAAAAATAGGAAAACAATGATTTATAACCCAAGCAACCTAGTTTGGATTCATCTCAGCAAGGAAAGGTTTCCTCACAAGAAATCACAAAAACTTTCACCTAGAGCAATACATGATTCAAATTATTTACTTTAGATCTGTATTCCTATAAATATCAAAAGGAAAATAGAACTCAACACAATCATGTTGGAGAACGTGTAGTTGAACACGAAGTAGTACACGATCGTGCCAAAGGCCATATACATTTTTCTCTCTCTTGTTTTTTTTTTTTAACATGGGTAAGGCATAATCATATTAAGGGGTCATATATCTCTTTTTTCATTTTTTTTTTCAACATGATCATGTTGAGATATCATATATCTCTCTATTCATTGTTCATCAACACGATCTTAACATGGTCATGTTAAGAAGTCATGTATCTCTCTGTTCACTATTCATCAACATAGTCTCGACATGGTCATGTTAAGAGGTTATGTATCTCTTTATCCACTATTCATCAAGACGGTCTCAACATGACCACATGGTCATGTTAAGAGGTTCTATATCTCTCTGTCTACTATTTATCAACACGGTCTCAACATGGTCATGTTGAAAGGTGGTATATCTCTCTATCCACTATTCATTAACACAATCTCAACATAATCATGTTAAGAGATCGTGTATCTCTTTGTTCACTCTTTAAATTCAACACACTCATAACAAGGTCATATTGAAAGACCGTGTATCTCACTGCATACTTTGTAAATTGATTTCTTAGTTCGAATTCTAATAAATTTAATTTAATTGATCTATCTAATATGAAATTTACAATGTAATACACTAGTAGATACACTTACTTAACCTAAATTGTTATCATGATGCTTGAATTGCTTGTTCCGTTCCTTGCATATCATGAATTTACTTTAATTTGTTAATAACCCTAACACATTAATTCTTGATTTAAGATGTATACGAAATTAATGATCAATTGTTATTGATCGATGTACTCTCCTCAAACAAATTGGCGAATCGTAACACGTGCTTGTCCTTTTTCTTTCTTCGGTTTCTACAAAGTGTGTCTAAGGTTTTGTGAAGTGTGCAAATGAGACATAAATGTGTTAACCTAGGTTAAATTTACTTATATACTTAGGTCATAAAATTACCATCCTGCCCCAACTACTTTAAAATATTTACTTTCTTATCCTTAGCAGATATATATATATATAATATTTTGAGTAATTACACCGTAAAAATATGATTCATTGAAATTTGTTAAAATTGATACAATAATTAAGATAGAAGCTTATATAATAATATAATCATAGGAAACTAGTGTTACATGGAAAGATCAAAATAACCCTATACAATATAGAATATAGTATATACAATAATATTAAAGAGACACAAACTTTAACACAACATTAAATAATGTAAAATATGGAAGTACGTAAATGTCCTTCAATCAATTTTGGGTATAGCCTCGAGTTGGTGTTTTTTCTTGACCAACAGACCATTATTCAATTAAGGAAACATAATGGCATTCATATTAGGGTGTTCAATCAGTCATAAAAATGTTGATTGTGTGGATCTTTCGAGTGTCCATTATCAATTACATTTCATTTTTTACTTTATCTATTTTGAATCCTTTTAAAAATGTTGCTCTGCAAATATCTTGCTTGAATATGTTCTTAAAATAGTATAGGTTTATTTATTGATGTTTTTCAATATGAGGGAGAAAAAGTTTTGCCCTCTTGTTTTTGTCCGACTTCAGTAAATGGTGGACACAATAAGAAACAGTGAAAAGGTATATTGTGGAAAATACGCGGAAGCCTGGGGCAGAGGATCAGAAAGTAGAACATAATAAATAATATCCAGTGAACAATTTCATCGAGCTTCAGGTAAAGTTGAAGGTTCTTTGAAGTTGGTTAGCAACAGCTGGTTCATACTCAGTTTCAGGAGGCTCCGTGAGTGTAGGTTGATGTGTATGGTGATATGGGGACACATTAAACATGTTTACATATGTAACTACATCCTATCATACATATATCTTGGTTGAACGATGATCTTAAGATCAAGAATCACTTGAAATTCCAAAAAAAAAAAAAGGCCGAAAGGGAATTATTGTTTTTCATCAAATCTTGTCCCAGGCAAAACATACATGTATAACCAAAAGAAATTGTAATTTCTATTGCAAAATTATGCTTGCCAAGGCTAGACACATAACTAACCTATATGTGTATAATGTGTAAATTTTTTTTCTAATTATTTTGAAAGATAATCCCTGATATGGCTTGTTATTTAACCAACTTTCTCGAATTCTCTTATTCATATTGAATGATGAAATAAGTTTTGGATAACTTCAAGTTTTAATCTCTATCTTAGTTTAAAATAAGGGAAAAATGTAAATTACCCTTAAACTTTGACTTAAGTGCAAATACGCTAGAATTGGGGACGACTAGCCTTGCTATCGGGAATGGCCTATCATCACCGGTGGAGCCTAATCATAGTGCTCACAAGAAGTTGAACATGCTTCCAAAGGTGGTATTGAAAGTCAACCTAAAAGAGGTAAGACAAATGCCTACTTTTTCAGCCGGGAAAGGCAATGGGCAAGACTTAGCTAGGAAAGGAAATACGGAGCCTTATGCCCACATGGCTTATAGCAAGCCTGGCACCTGCAACCACTGTCCCCTTAGCACAAAAACAGCCAAACCACCTAGCTCTGCCACAACCTTATCCCAAGAATTTCCTTCTTTTGGAAATTCTACTTTGGAAGAAGTCAATGTACTGCTTGAGAATCTCGAGGAGTCCAATCGGAAACTGCCTAGCCACAACTACAGCAAGAACTCCGGCCACTAGAACCTATGCTCAAGTGTGCAGCTCCAAGACGGACACCACCCCACCAACGTTCAACCTCCAATATATTCCGCCGGCCACAAAGGGACCATCTCCAACAGTGAAAATCGCTAAGGCAGTAGGGGATCTAGGGGTGGAATTTTAGAACAACACACTCGTAGGTTACTTCCTTGGACGCAAGCTACCCTACTCCCTAGTTCGGTCTATTACTTTTAAGCTATGAAAAGAGCTTGGCCTTGTGGATGTGTTGGGAAGTTTGGAGGGTTTCTTCTATTTCCGCTTTAGCTTGGAGAGCGACACCATCCTTATGCTTGAGAAGACGTGGCATTTTGCCCAACGATTCCTCATCCTTCAAAAATGGAGAAGAGGCATGTCACTTGACAAGTCGCAACCCACAAACGTCCCCGTATGGGCAACCTTTTCGTGCATTCCATGTGAATTCCTAGGAGCGGAAGAGCTAAGCCACATAGTAAGTGGTGTAGGAGTCCCACTCAAGGTTGACATCTTGACATCTAAGAGGCAAAGGGCGAACCATGCGCGGGTCTTAGTGGAACTTGATGCGCGTGATGACTTAGTCACTCGCATGAGGGTTGATGGTGAGAATGGTGCCACCGCTATTGTCCATGTGGAGTATCAATGGCTCCCTCCACATTGTGCAACGTGCAAAATGTTTAGGCACAAATGCAACTCCGATCAGACACCACAAAGGGATAGTGCTGAGACAGTGGGCAAGGAGGGTAGTAAAAGCATTCCACAAGGCGCTACTGGAAAGAAGGAGCTACGGGGAGAGGAAAAGGAGAAGTATGGAGCACCTAATGGCCAATCCCAACAACCCAACGGTTCGGCAAGGAAGAGGCCCTCTAAGGGCACGGCAACAGCAAATGGGGATGAGCAACATTAGAGGAATAAGGTGCCATTAGAAGGGCGTAGCCTTGCTAAGGGGTCTGATGAGGGACCGGTAGCTTAGAGGAAAATAATGATTGAGGGTATGGAGGTCAACAGCGGAATTGAGGCACCTGGCTTAACTGTAGGAGAGATTCCAGATGAGGCCTTACCCTCATCGGCAACCACTATAGTACTAGAATCCCCTAGCTGTGCAGTGGACATGCCATTGCTTGGTCAGGGCGGGGAGGAGGAAGAAGGAAGTGATGATTATGAGAATACCCCGCTCAACAAACTATTAGTTCAAATGAATTAAGCATTGAGGAAACACCCCACATTTAGCGAGAGCTCTAGCTCCTCTAGTTGTCGCAAGAAGAAGCAGCGCAAAAGGAGGCGGAACTTCACATAATCAATTATATCCATATCTCCATGTCGCTGGTAGCATGGAATGTAAGGGGATTCAATGACCTCATCAAGGTTTCGGAGGTTAAGAAGTTGTTTGCTATGCATAGCATTAGCTTTATAGGCTTATTGGAGACAAAAGTGAATGCTGCAAATGAGGAAACCATCAAGAACATGTTAGATCAGCATTGGTAAGTGTGGATTAACACCATGGCATGGAAACGCATTCGGATCGCTTGGCAACCGAGAGTGTGGGATATCCATGTGGAAAAAGAACATATGCAATTCCTACATTACACCATGACAAACTTGAGAGCACATAGTGATATGGCAATCACTTTTGTTTATGGATCCAATAGTGACCGGGAACGCAAGGAATTGTGGTTGAACCTTAAGTCGCTGGTCTACAATATAGGAGGTAGGTCGTGGCTGGTCTTGGGTGATTTCAACACAACCCGACTAATTATGGAGAAAAATGAAGGTAGAGCTTTGGTAACAAATGCAATGTTGGATTTCCAAAGATGTCTAGCCAAATTGGAGGTGGAAGACTTAAGATATACTAAGGACTTTTTTACATGGTTTAATAGACAACATCAGGTGCCTATACTTAGGAAACTTGATTAGGCCATGGTCAGCCTCCCTTGGCTAAACCTATACCCAAATGATCATGCACAATTCCTCTCACCTATACTATCTGATCACTCATTAGTAGTGGTCCGTATAGAGTATGGATTAAGGGCCAGAAGGAGCCCATTCAAATTTTTTAATTATTAGGCAGACCATGACAACTTCAAAGACCTAGTTAGCAACATATGGAGGAGAGACATTCAGGGATCTTACATGTTCCAGGTAGTGAAGAAACTCAGGCTCATTAAGGAGGGACTCAAATGTCTAAACAAATCTGAATTCTCCAACATCTTACAAAGAGTCTAAAGTGCAAAGCAACGGTTGGTCCAATTGCAAACCACCACACATGCGGCTGAGGATACGATTAGCTTGGAGGAAGATCGTATAGCCTATAAGGAGTATTACACCTTAAAGGGAGCGAAGGAGAGTTTCTTTAAACAGAAATCTATAACAAAATGGTTGCAGCTGGGTGACAAGAATACAGCCTATTTCCACAAAGCTATGAAAAGCCTTCATAACCGCAGCTCCATACACAGATTGATTAGGAAGGATGGCAGTGAGGTGGCTAAAGAGAGGGAGGTCCGACTAGAAGTCCTTCGATATTTCCAACGCTTATATGATCCACCTACATCTCCTAATACCCCCGTTAATGAGGAGAACTTTACATCTCGAACTCTAAATGAACAGCAATGACTCACCCTTGATGCTGATTTTTCAAATGAGGAGATAAAATGGGGATTTACATCACAAGCGAATGGAAAGCCTCTCGGCCCAAATGGATTCTCTGCTCTTTTCTTCAAGGAGGCTTGGGACATTATAGGTGCGGACATGATCATTGTGACTAGAGAGTTCATGACATCAAGGCACCTGTTGAAAGAGATCAACAATACTGCCATTACTCTAGTACCTAAAGTGGCCAACCCCACTAGACTGGGGGATTTCAGGTCAATAGCTTGCTATAATGTCATCTACAAGGCGATCTCTAAGGTCTGTGCAACAAGAATGAAATCAGTGTTGCCTACTCTGGTTGGGAGGGAGCAGGCAACTTTCGTTTTAGGAAAGAGGATAACTGACAACATATTCTTGGCCTAAGAGCTCATGGCAAACTACCATTCCCATGTCGAATTCCCCCGATGTATGATGAAAGTGGACCTCCAAAAGGCCTATGATACGGTTAGATGGGACTTTGTTCTAGGGGTACTTAAGGCTATGCAATTTCCTCCCCATTTTTGCCGCCTTATCAACCAATGCATATCTACACCGAAATACTTCATCAACATCAATAGGGAATTGGTGGGGTTCTTCGCAAGTAAAAGAGGTTTAAGGCAAGGGGATCCTATATCCCCTTACCTGTTTGTCCTCTGCGTGGAAATCCTCTCCACACAGTTGAGGCAGGTGATCCTGAAACCGAGCTTCTTACTACATTGGAGATGTTAGAACAAACGCTTGACCCACCTCTGTTTTGCAGATGACCTCCTTATCTTTGCCAAAGGCAACAAGGAATCTATATTCCTCGTAAAAGAAACCTTACAGGACTTTCAGGCCATCTCGAGTTTGGTAGTAAATAATAGCAAAAGCAACATTTTCTTTTCCCATGTCCCAGCAAGCACTAAAGAGGTTATCTTTCAATACACTCAATTCAGTGAAGGCCAACTACCAGTACGATACTTAGGGGTTCCTCTCATTTCCTCAAAGCTTAAAAAACAAGATTGCTAGGTGTTGGTGGAATGTACCCTATCCCGAATTAACTCTTGAACAACAAAATACCTGTCTTATGCGGGTAAGCTCCAATTAATTAGATCTGTCCTATTTTCCGCAAGTCTACTGGTGTTCCATTTTTCTCCTCCCTAAGTCGGTTTTCTCAAAGATAGAACAACTACTAAAGAATTTCGTCTAGAGTGGTAACCCGCACATATTCACCAAAGCTAAGGTCAAATGAGCTGAAGTGTGTCAACCAAAGCGGAATGGTAGCCTAGGGATACCAAATATCCATTTGTGGAATAAAGCCATCCAAATCAAGCACATATTGAAACTATGCAAGAAAGGTGCGAAGATTTTATAGCCGGAATGGGTTCACTCCACTCTACTCAAGGGCAAGAACTTCTGGTCATCCAAAGCACCAGCCATTTGTTCATGAACCTAGAAGAAATTACTAAAGCTGAGAGGTTTGGTAAGGTCTTGCTTCATCTAGGAACCAAATAATGGCCTTGAAATCTCTCTATGAGCAGACTTCTAACTCCCAACAAGACCCCTGGACACTCTGTTGAGTGCGCATGCCATGAGTAGTACGAGCTTCCCACACACTACAAGACTATGTTCCATCATGGATGGGAATGAATGGTGTATCTCAGAGGGGCCCCTATAGATTAGTATCAGCATCCCATCCTCCCTTAAATCGAATGGTGCAGTGTCGGATCGCTTTCGTTGGAGACATTCAGGAACAGGAGAGTACACCATCAAGAGTAACTATAGCTTCCTTAACCCTCCAGGACCTACCGTACCATGGAAAAGGAAATTTATTTTTAAAAAATGCAAATATTTCACACACACACAAAAGATACATAAATATATATATATATATATATATATATATATATATATATAAAAAGAGGGGGGAGGGGTGGATTCTTCTAGTGCCTCCAAGACAAATATAAAACTAACAACAAAATGAATTTTACAAAATAAGAATTCATTATATTAACCAAACGGCATCTTGTGGTTTTCCATGAGGTCAAAAGTTTCTAAAATGATCGATTAGGTCATAAATCATTTTGAGCTAATTTGGTTTTACGTTAACATTGCATTTGGAAATAGAGCATCTATTGAAGAGTTTTAAATTAAACTGATAATTTTCGAAGGCTCTTACCCTCAGTAATGGGGCCTAGGTAGGCCCAAAAAAATCAAGTTTTAGCCATGGAGGCCCTGTGAGCTTATGGGATCCTTAGCCGCTCCAGGCCCTGACTCACGACCTAATCAAGAGGTAGGTGGGCGTGGGTATTTCCCTTTCGAAGACTCCAAGCCCACCATCAGCTTGATTTTCACTTTTCGATGTGTTCGACTCAAAAATCAATAGTCTGAATGCATCAATCGTAAAACTTAAAATAGGAAAAAAAAAATTTGGAGTACCTAAGCCTAAAATTTCAATTTTATATTAAAAAATAGATTCTCTAGAGTATTCTAAATGAATTTATATACTGAGTTTTCAATTTGTAATTAAAAATATCATAGGGTGAGGTTAAAGGTTGTTAGCTAGCTATGTCTAATGGGAAAAATATTGTATACCAAATAACTAACATTTAAATAAAAGATGGTAAGGTATCCCTATCCTTCTCTTTTCAATTACAAAATGTGCGTGATGTTTGGTTTTTATCTTGGTTTTTTTTTTCATGTTATTGGTGTTTCAGCACTCCAGAAGCCAAGAAGACTTACCTGTAGAATAATAAAAGAGTAGCCTTCTCAGAATTTAGGTACAACTTCGCCCAGAAATTAAACAACCTAAGAAGTATAAAATTCACCCCTGAATTTTTCTTGAATTTGATTTATGAATCTTTTTTCCTAATCAAAGTATGAGAGATCGAATAGTTGTATAATGCCAATACCTAGTATATACTTTTAACCAAAATGATAATGTCATTTATCCTTTCCCTATTACATTAACTGTATTAAAAATATAGGTTCGATATTAGAATCAAAACATATTAAAGAAAATTACAAATCCTATTACTATCATCAATAATCTCATCTACAAATGTAAATAAAGAATCTACAAGTCTTTTAAATAAAAGCTACGTTCTTTTTTCCTCATAATCTTGGTGGGCACTATCATCAATCCTGCGCCAATAATATAGTATGAAGATGATCATATGGATCAGTCTCTTAAAAAAACCCCTCCCAAAGTAAACACACACACTTAGATCATTTGATCTTGATGATGATACAAATTGCCTTATACTAGTTTCTCCACTAGTATCAACCATTTAAGCAACTAGTCTACTATAACTATTCACAATAGCATCCCATTTTACTAATATAATCCATTTATAGTTCCTCTCTAAATAGTTGACACATATGATAGTGGTTAGCCATGTTGGCACTCAATTGACTCGTATGTGGCAATTCAATATTTAAACTACCAACTATTTCATCCTAAATGCCTATCCCACTATTAGCAACACTCAATCCATAATTGGTCTATTTAGATTGGCTATTGGTCTCAACACATACAAGCAATAATCAAATCATTGTCAAACTACTTACCCAGACCTACACGCATATCAAACAAGCAATAGTAACCCATATACCTAAATACGACTTACCAATTTAAAATCTCTTTAAATTTGATATAAACTCTATAATTGTCATAATACAACCAATCAACAACTTTTCTCCACTAAAGGATCACACTTTTATTTCTAAAAACTCAATTTCATTCCATTTAGTCAACTAAAGTTCAAAGTAGATTGGCCAAATTATGCTTCAAAGATGCTTACTCAACTTAATTCTTAATTCGGTTAACTAATATGTCGCTCACCTAAGTTTGTCGACCTAGTTCTTGATCAACTCAATCAACCTTATCTTTACCTCAAATCAATTGATCTACATACGAACTTGGTCAATTGGTTCCCTAAGTGATCGAGGAATTTCAAATTTGATCAACTATAAGACCACTTTACTTAGTTCTCAATTTTTCGACTTTCTAACTTTAAAAAATTGACTTAAGGCAATTGGATTGGATTTCTAACCCTAAAATCTTTATTCACTTGTTACAAATCCAAAATCCCCAATTCTAATTATTCCTCTCCAATTAATTACTTATTTTTCAATTTATACTTGTATAAATTCATAAAATTTATCGGCTTCACTTTAAACTTTTAAATGATCATTTAAACTTATTATGGGACTCATAGATTTGTTAATATTTGTAACTAAGTTCCTAACATTATAGTTTGATTTATTTAATTATAAAATCATACACCTAAGGGTTGTTTTCATCGTTTTCCCAAAGATTAATTAAGTGAAGATGGCTTTTTTTTTTTTTATCACTTATCTCAAGTATCATAAATGGCGCTTATAGTTATAACCTCTTTTTGCAATCACCTCCCATTCCTCTTTAGACCTTTCAACAATCACGTAATGGCTATAAGTGGATTAATCTTTCAATATTACAAAATTCTCATTCGAGATTATGACTTTCTTACCTTTTAACAATTGTCACCGGTCATTGAATCTTCTCAGGTTGCTAACTTATTTCTTTAGTTTTCTAAAACAATTCCCTATGCTAGTTGGAAATCCATTTGAAGTAATCCAATAACCCTTAAATAGGGGAATGTAATTCTAACTATAAAAATCTGTTTAATAAAACTAACCAAGGAAGATATGAAGGGAGGATATAAGATGAATAAGATATAAGGTCTTGTTTGTATTTTATCTTATAAATATAGATTTTAATATTTAAAATTAAGATTTATTATGAATATGTGATTATTACTCAATATAGAATTTATAAGATATAGAATATGATATTATATTTTTATAAATATAAATTTTTTAAAATAAATTACCCAATGATTGGTCCATTTTTTCATTTGCTTTCCAGAGCCTATCAAATAAAAACACGACGTTTTTGCTGATAGCTTCAAGGAACAACTTCACTACAAGCAGCGAGAAATTCGCAACTTAGGAAGGGCGGTTTGTGTGCTCTGCTTAACTAGCAAACATGGGAAATTATGTTATATTAATGTACATTGAGAGACACAGAGAGAGAAAAGTCTTCATAATATTTTGAATACAAAGACAATAGAAAAGTCTTTGCCGATGAGCTTTTTAAGGTCCATGGTCAAATGCATTTATTGTCTTTTTATAACTTATGGACGACACCAGCTTCATTTATTCGACACGATAGGCTGTATGAAGATGCTCTTAGAAATACGATATCACACCTTATCTTATTTAATTATTGGGGGGGGGGGGAAGGTTTTATTTAATTCCTTGAGCCCCACAAAGATCTTCCAGTATACATTGTGAATGAGTGATTCTTTATGGGAAGAAGCTGGCATTGCCGCCTTCAGACACAAAAGGAAAAGGAGATAGATTTTTCGTAATAAGATAAACTTCCTAATTATATTATAAATCACTGTTTTTCATGATTATTTATGTGCTTTAATTTACTTTGTACAGTTAATAACGAATGTCAACTCAGGTCGCTGGCAGATTAAGCACAAATTAACATTCTAATCAAGGCTTGGGGTTAAAATCTTGATAGATTTACTCTTTAGGAGAGATAATTGCTAAATAACGATTAAACCTATTTCATTAAAAATAAATAAATAAAAGGACTCATTTTGTAGCATTTACCAGAGAACGTGAAAAATGGAAAATGGATAAGGATGGCTGTTTTTTACTATATTAACTTTTATTAAGGGTGTATTTGTAGAATAATTTTTTTTTTTTTAATATTTCTAATATCATTATAGGAGTATGAAAATTTTTGCCAATTTCAAAGCCTTGTATTGATAAATGATAATGGATGGTGATGGCAGTAACCAGCTATTAATGATGTTTATTCATAATTATAGAAAATATTAATAGAAAATTAATAAAATTATTTCTTCTTTTTAAAAATGAAGACCATTTTCCTCATTTTTCATTTATGTTTTTCACCAATTACCTGCCATCGGTTGCAACTTTTTCCTCTCACAGATAACTACCTCTAAAATCCATTAATACTTTAGCTTTGCAACCTCTTGAAATTGTTACCATAATATAAAACAACATTAAAATTATGATCATAAGAAATATCAAAGAAATTATAAATACATAAATGTAAAGGCGTTCACACTATTTGAAATAGAATAAATATATGGAAAGCATTAGTCTATAGGACCGTAAAATCCTCCAAAATATAGTATTTTTTTTTAATTATAAATATTATATTTAAAATAATTATCTCTAAAATAAGTTTTAAAATCACAACATAATTTGTAACTTAATGTTACAAAAAATTTTAAAACCGAAAACACAAATATTATATTTTAGAGTGTTGCCCTAAAGGACTAGCTACAGGTCATGGTTTTGGTTAGCCGTAACCGCTGAAAGTTGGTAAATGCAATTAGGAAATATGGATTAGTTTGAGCACCCGTAAGTCGTAATATTTGTTCGGATTCAAATTGATAAATTTTAGATTACGGTTTGAGAATCGCACTTGCATCCTCAATATATTATACCTCAGCACTTACGTTTCTCTTATTCATATAAGACCGCTTTGATGAGATTTATCAACACTAAGGATATAATTACAAACTTAGCAAGGGATTTCTATTTATATACATAATTTATTAAAGATGTAATACATATTTTTTTTATAAATAAATATACGTATAAACATAATAAGTGGCAATGTTGTAAATAGGATAATGGGATAGGGACAGTTTTGTTTTTTTCTAACAGGACAATATAGCAAAAAGAACCTAAGGTTTTATCCTTTTTCTCATTAGTCATTTTTCTATCCAAAAAACTAAAGAGAGAGTGAAAGAATTCTATAAAGGATCCTACGGGAAAAACTTTAAGTGATCTAAGGAGACATCGCAGTGAAGCAAAAAGATATGATTTTAGTTATTACAAGACGTATTTTATTAAAAAAGACTTCACCACAAAATCATTTTTGTTTTTTCATAGGAATCAAGCTTAAGGTCGAATTGAATAAGCACGGAAGTTGTTGAATTTAGAGTTTTAAGTATAATTGAACCAAGTAAGAAATTCTAATTCATTTTTTTTTATGTACTTAAGCTTAGAATTAGAAAATGAGAAAATTCGATGAATTAGTATAGAAAAACTAGGATTCGAAAAATGAACTGAGAGATACACAACCATCTAACACGGTCATATTGCTCTCGTGTTGATTTACCAAAACATGCCAAAAGATACACGGCCTCCCAACACAGTTGTGTTTTAATCGTGTTGAATCAAGAGAAACACAACGTCCCAACACAACCATGTTTTGACCATATTGAATTAAGAGAAACACTGCCTCTCAACACGACTGCGTTCTAGCTATGTTGAAGCCAAACCTCACTAAAAAATACACGACCCTTAACACGGTTGTGTATTAACCCGTGTTAAGCAACACGGCCTCCAATATGGTCGTATCAAGTGAAAGACATTATCATTATATATCAAATTACCTTTTTGTTTAATCAAGTTTCTCTTAACTAAGACAATTAATATAACCATAGATAACCTAATAGATTAAGAGGAATTAGGAGAGTTATATTATGTTTAGATTAGTACTAAGAATAATGTGTTGATGATTATAAAGATATCAACTTAGTTTAAGTTTAGGATAAGAAGTGCTTAAGGTTAGGATTCCAGCTACGTGTTTACTTTGTTTGTTGTATGTGATTGTTAGGTAGCCATCCAATGAGTTGCATGTAAAATAATGAAATGTTAAAGTGTTATGTGAATTACTTGGAATAATGAAGTATTACAGTGATATATGAATTGAATGAGATATGTTGCTTGTGCTTGGCTCCGCTTAGGAGCCCGCAATGCCAGATCCCTATGGAGTACTTCAATGATCAGTACGCTGCATTGTCCCTAGTGAAACCATGTATCGAAATGATCTGAGGTAGATTAGGATTAAATGGGGCCTGTAATAGTAGTTCCCATTAGAATTAGACAAGGCCCGTAGTGGTAGTTCCCACTAGGACAAAACTTATGTATACCAGGGTTATAAGTATTCCTATATGTTATAATTCATTTTGGTGTTCATGTGTGAACTAAATTGTGAATGTATTGAGGATGAATGTTGTGCATATATATGTGATATTAATGTGGTATATCATACGCATATGGGTGTGGTACTCACATACTAAACTTAGGCTCACCCCCCTTCCTATATTTTTTTTAGCTGCAAGCGAGAGCGATAAGCGAATGGAATATGATGAGAACGGAGATTTTGTAGGGCATTACATGGATGAGATGGGAAGAAAACACTACTATTATGTAGAGGAAGAGTTTTTGTAATTTGAAGTTTTATTAGCCAAATTGAAATGATATGGGTCATTGTTATTTTGAGATTTGGTTGTAATTAAATATTGAGAATTAGAATGCCTCATCTAAAAGTCATTTATTCAATTGAAGTTATAGTAGTATGGTGGCTAATATATATAATCAAGTTTTGAAGTATGATGGAGTTTTAGAGCCTTAGTGTGTCGCTTAGTAGTAGTGACATGTGGCGAGTTGTGATACTCCAAGTTCTTAGGCATTACAAAAAGTGTATGCAATACAGTATTTTTAAGATAGGATTTTTTTTTTCTTTTTATAGATCATAGGACACAAGAGAAATGACAAGTGAATAAACAAAAGGATATACAATTGTGTAAAATCCCTAAAGAATGAGATTAAAAAAGTATGGGTAATGTAACAAGAGGTTCAATGATTCTCTTACAATCTTGGAACGATAAGTTTATCAAGTCTCTACGTTTTTTGTACTTTCTCATATATATATATATATATTTGAATCTTAATATATATAACAGAAAAAAAAAACTAAATAAAAATACAAAATAAGAAACTATCAAGTAATAATAACTTTGTTTTAGCCCTTTTAGATTTTTTGTTGTCTAATTAATGCACTTCCATCATGGAGTCTCGTATAAATTCATCAAGAAAAAAAATCATTCGTACTTGATTTCTTATTTACTTGTTCCACTAATTATGAATATATTATCATAGGTAGATTTCTTCTTCTTTTTATTTGGCCATATATTATTCTATGCAATTATATATACGGAGGCCATTATTCGGTTGATGTTATTACATAAGATGCATTCACAAATCAAATGACATATCCACAAATTAGAACCATCAACTTTTACTAAAGTAAATTAGAACTTGTATTTACCATTTGTCATTTTATATATCAATGTTTTCATCACACCTTACTATAATTAATTAATGGATACGTATCAATTTTTTATTTGAAATAATTTAATATAATAATATTATAAAATATATTTGATTAAGTAATATATTAAAAATAATTAAAAATTTACGTAAAAAGAGACAAAGTGAAAAAAAACGAAAAACGAAAGCGAGGACAAGAGCGAACGTAGAAACCAAATAGTTTTCCGATGGTCAAATGGGTCTCGAGGCTTTGACAAGGAGTTTACTTCAGGTAAGATCTTTATGAAGTAGCATAGCAAAAATGGCTTATACTTCATTATAAAAATTAAAAAAAAAATGGCTTATGTAGCAAAGAAAAGGTAGGGAATAAATTTTTCGTAGCAAATTTTTTTTATATAATTTTATTTGACATAAGGGTCACTTCCCTGTAAAAAGATAAGTTTATTATATTTTAAATTTTGAATACATTGGTGAAATTTATTTACTCATTTTGTTATATATAGAGAGAAGCTATCACAACAACAACAACAACTCTGAATCCTGCAAGGCATGTCAAGTAAGGACATCATTACTATAAAAAAAAAAAAGATTCATTAATTAATACACATCACATGTTATATATATGTAAATATCCATGTCACTATTTTATTTAATATATAAAATAATAGAAAGCTAAAGTTGGAAGTGAAAATCTTATATGATATGGGGGTAAATTGGTAAATTCAAAAAGGATATAAATACTCCACTTTGACCTAAAGTGCCTCTTTTGCCATTTTGTACAATGATACAACAATAAAAGGAGATGACTGCTCTCTAAAGGATAAGGTGATCTAGTGAACCACTAGGACAAATATGAATCAACTAGGTGAGAGTGTAATGACTTAATGGTTATTATGCATGTGAAATTAAATATTTAATCAAATTACATTGCTTTGTTCGAATAGAATCAAGATTAAAGAAGGGATGGGACTAGCATAGAATTCATCCAATTAAGAATTCAGGAGACAGAAATTGAAAAGTAAGTATCCTATATGATAAGGACATGTGGCAAGTCATGGCATATCCGGGTTTTGGGGCGTTACAATATGCACATGATATATAAATACCAATAAGATTTTAACATGCAAGATAGTAAAATGGATAGTTTTTTAAATAATTATCACTTGTATTTTATACTATTTATATATGTCAAAAATTTATTTACATTTATACACTACATATATATATAACACATGGCATATATTAACTATTGAATCTTTTCTCATCACTTCCTCTTTTGTAATTTTTTTTTAATAGATAAAGATTGCATTAAAGCAGTCTTGGTCAAGAAGCTTTGGCTATTGCTTTTCATAGTGACGTTGTCCCTATTATAAATCACTTTTTATCGAGACGTAGTTCTTGAGATAGCTAATTGATATAAATGTTAGTCACTTATTGGGGGGCTTAGGCTACTACAATAAGTAGGGTTTTCATAGGAATCCCATCCTTGCACCTTATATATTGTAAAGACTGTACCCTTCAATTGTGACCCTTAGGTGATAGCCACCATAGGGAATTTATTCATTGCAAAAAGATTTTGCAAGGAATTTTTCACTTTACATAGGGAGTTTAAGTCCCTATGACTCAAATATTTGATAGCACATCTAGGTGTAGCCTTTAGGAAGAACCTTCTCGCCATCTCTATTTTTTTATAAGATGGGTTATTTTCTACAAGTAAAATTCGATTTGTCAAACTCAAGTTCGTTAAATGCAAATTACTAACTATTTGTCTAATCAATTGTTGAACAACATGAGTGAAAAATTGTAGAAAATAAAACAAAGACCATTTTTAGTTAAGAAAATATACCCTTTACTCTTTCTATAAATAAGAAATTAACTCACGCTAGCACTCTCTTGTTCTTAAAGAAAAACCCTTAGGAGCATAAGACTCTTCCCTCTTTCTCTCATAACCCCAAGTGTTGCCTTCTTCCCTCTCCTTAGTCTCACAACATCATCAAGTGAGTACATAGTAAGAAAATGTCACCCTTAGTCCAACTTCATGTATAAACTCAATAATAAAAGGAATTCCAATGAAGATTTTGTACCTTTTCGAGGAGACCAAAATCCTAGTGGGAGTAGACATTAAGTGAAATAATTAAGAAAAGTAAGAACTTGATTTCCATAATCAAGAGAATGTTTAAATTATCAATTCAAATTTTACAAAATTCTAACAAAAGTTGTATTTGACTCCAATAAGATAAAGAGCACAATGTGTGGAGTTGGGAAATGTGATTTCAAGAAAGGTAAATAAAATCATATATGTACTTTAAAAAATGCAAATTCACAAGGACTTATTCTAGATTTACTAGTAATGTAATTTCAATGTTGTCGAAGGGATTATCACGAACATTACTGACAAGAAGTATGGTTGCTATGGTTAAGCCACCGAAGAAAGGATTCCATTGTATTTATTGACCGATAATTCTCAAAACCATTAGATCCTACAATTTTAAGAACAACAATATAAAATTGACTCTTTAGGTATAAAATCATAATTGGAGTATAGTCTCTTCCATATTATGGTTTTGATCTTGAAATTACTTATGAATTTTGATTTTCTTATGGATTATGAGAAAGATTAAGAGTGTTTATATATATATATATATATATAAAAGGGAATTTCATGAAATCATGATTAAGTGGAGATTAAATAAGTAAACTTAAAGATAAAATGAAGAACCTATAATCATTCATTAAAATATAAATTAGATGGAAAATAGATCAAGAAATTGAATTCAACCAGCATAGTGTTATAGTTAATCAAGGGACTATCTATGGTCAATTAGGAAAGGAGAGAAGAGGTAATTGACCAATTGCCCATGTAGGTCTATCAACTGAGTGTCTAAGTCAACTAATTAAGTCCCTAACTTGACCTAAACAAGTGGAAAAATGATATAATGACTTAAAATTTCTTAATAAGTATTTTAGCCTTAGGAAAAATGATCATACATAAAAAAAAAGTTATTAGTGGATTATTTATTGAATGTTTAGTTAGTGAAGGATAATTGTGAGTTATTGTTAGCCACCGCATGTACATGTAAAAATTATAAATGAATTAACAACTTTTTAGCCTTAATTAATTGTATTATTGCTTATGCTTGATCAAGGTTGGTAGCCATTCCAAATAGATAAGCTAAAGATTAAGTGCTCCCAACATCCTCCGAGAGGTGAATATCTAAAATGAAATGCCTAGTATTTTTTATACTTATTGCAATATGTGTGAATAAGTAGGTTGTCAATATGGTAGAGCTATAGCTAATATAATTTGGGAAATATGGAGAAAAGTTGTAAATAGATCACACTAGTGGTTGGGACACCACTGTGGATTGTTATAGTGGACTTAATAGTTGATGGCTAATACAACATACGAATTTAGTATGAGACAATTTGGTTATGTGTGCATTAGCCGTGTAGACCTTAATACCTTGTTACGGGAGTCTGAGTTACTCTAAACTTTAGGATGTTGAAGTTATGTTATATGTTTACACCTAAATTAAACCTTAATGAATATGTTGTTGCATTAGTTATTTATAGTATGCATGTAGTATGACAAATGAGTCTGTTTGTTAAAATGATTTTTATACTAGGCTTTGAAGCTCATCCATATTAGAACCTTTTTTTTTTTTTAATGTCGGGTGATAATGATATTTAAGATAATTATCCTTATGATTATATGGGATGATGTGCCTCAACTCCTAGACAAAATCTAGTCACAATCAAAATGCACAACCTTAAGTAAGGTATGGATCTTTTAGGGTAATTTTAGGTTTATGATGCCAAAAAATAATTATTTTTATGGTTTTTGTGTTTATAGGAATAATAAAAATAAAGGAATATAGACAAAATTACTATTTAGATATGACAACACACCAAATAACAAGTTAAATTGGAGTTTTTGTCTAATCCAATTGATAAGTTTATGAATGCCACAATTAAAACAAGCATAAGGCTTGATTAATTCTAAGACCAATATGAATCAAGATCAAAGAAATAATCAAACTGTTAAAGAGGGTCCAATATGACATATGGATCTCGTTAATGGAACATTCACTATAATGTATAAAATAAATTGATGAAAACAGTGAATTTAATAAGAACTCAATCCATGAAAACATATTAATTCATCAAAGTAGTTCATTACATTACATAAAATCACTTATTTACAGAAAAAATAAGATAGTTACCAATATGGAATAATAACTACTATTGGAAAGTACTAAAAAAGGAGATAAAATAACTATCCTAATAATTGACAACTAAGAAAATATAATTGTCTTAATTAAACTAATTCTCTAATTCTTCAAGAAGACAACTAAATATTCTAACTAAAATAGAATACATAAATATATGAAACAAATATTTAATAGTTGAAAGTTGGATTAGATTGGAACATAATTATGAATGTAGAATCTTTGCAATAAAAAACAAATGAAATCAAAAGATTGTAAGTTGGAATCAACATACAACAATAGTATAAGTGTTGAAAACTCATTTGGAAATTTATTTCCATTCAAGTTTTGTACTAGGGTCATGGCTTCAAATCTTAATTCCCATCATGGGACTTAACTTATAATATGGGAGTGGGAGTTGTTATAGCTATTTTGGGGACTATAAGGACTAGTAGGTTTAGATATGCTATAGGCTAATAGAATATAATAGTTGAATTTTATATTTAGAGACTTGATAATTTAAGTAGTTTCATCATTTCCTTTTATAAGTTTCGATTTTGTTAATGAATAGTTGAGGACAAAAGTTCAACCATTGAGAATTTGGAAGAGTTTAATTGATAAAATAATATTGAAAGATTCATTTGATGGTTTTTGAGCCTTTCATGTTCTTCTCAGGGTAAGAGTATGTGCTAGAATGGTTACAATTCAATGAGGCATGACAATGAGGTCTTAAGGTGGCTAGCCAAGCTCTTTAAGGCTTTTTTTTCCCCTCTATTTTCTAATTTTTACTTTTTATAATATTATTTAATTAAATATATATAATAATATTTTCTAAAATTAATCATTATGGAGTAATCATAAGCAAGTACATGTCCACTTACCAAGAGCAACAAGGAGTGACAAAATATAGGTATATAAAATGTCAAAAATGAAAATACAGGTATATAAAGTGATAAAGGGTAAAAATAATTAATGATAAATCGATCCTTTTTTCTGACTAAATTTTCCTTATTTAAAAGTATAGATGTCATGCTTATGCAAAAATAGTATAAAATGAAGGTACAACCATGTTGATTATATATGTTACAATATAAGATATGAACATAATATCACTTTAATAGAAATTTAGCATAAAGATGTGAAGGCCTAAGTCAATCCATTGTTAAAAGTTTCTTTGGTTAGCTTAAGAGGGAGTATAAACAAAATGAAAATGTTAATGGAAGTGAATGAAAAACATAAAGGTTATATAGGTATAAACTTTCTCTCTCTAATTTTTAGCCGTTGGGACATGATCTCAATTATTTATTAGAAATCATATAATACACATGATGCAAGAGATATAACAAGTACAAAAAGAAAGAAAGAAACACGAAATTTATTTGGAAAATCATAAAAGAAAAACATATATGAACATATATATAATATGTATGTATGAACACACACATACACATACACGCGAGAGGTCAATCCTCAATCACACAATAAAAGATAGCTTAGACACCAAGAAAACACAAAATAGAAAATTACTTAGGACATAACAACCTAAGTAAGTTTTTGTTCATTTATTTACATAAATGCTCTTCTCTAATAAAGTATTGTACAAATTCAAGATATAAACTTAATAATTCCCCCACTTTGACTTAAATTTAAACAATTTAACACAATATAAGCAATGTAGCTTCACTAAGTTATTCTTACTAATTGTCTGCCTTTAGGCTTTCTAGTGCAATTTACGTACCCATGAGCCTTCATAACTCATATGATGCCATCTGTTTGTTTTAATGATAATACTAATCTATGACTATTAACACTCGCAAAGCTTCTTCACTCTTCTTGGCCAACACAATATATATGGTCAATCCCTTAATACACATAATAAAAAAATAACTTAGCACCAAAATATATATATATAATAGGAAATTGCTACAAACGTAACTATCTTAAATCACTTCCTGTTCATTTATTTATGTAAATGCTCTTCCACAACAAATTATTGTACGATACAAATTTAAGGTATAAACTTAACAAATCTCCACCTTGACTTGAATTTAGACAATTCAATACAACTACACATACACTTAAGCAATACCTATGATGTAGCTCCACTAACTCATTCTTGCTAGTCACTCACCTTCCGGCCATCTAGTGCACTTTACATACTCATGAGCCTCTATTAACCAAATGATGTCATGTTTACTCTACCAATTACACCCAACTATGACCACTGAACCCACAATACCTATTCACCTATTCACTCCTTTTGGCCACCATGATTCAAGTCACCAAGTACTTCTTAGACCCTCAAATTCCCATCTTCCTCTAAACTCTCTTTACCTTAGGACTTTGTTCAATGCATAAATAAAGTAAAATGAACTTTTTCCTTCATATAGCTAACATGATTTTCATCATCATGGACAATAGTTCAAGTAGTAGGATTCTCCATCATAACATCACTAACAAAACCACCAGGAATCACTAAGCCTTGTAGTAGGAATAAGTTTCCAAATTTGGCTTCTCTCATTAGAATTAGATTTCCACAAAACACTTAGTACTACCAAATCTTATTGTACAACAATAACTAGTATGATCTTTCAATCCAAGAGATAAAATATTTCATGATAGTACCACTACATAACTCATCTCCATTTATCCACTATGCAATCTGACTAGACTCAACTTACATTAGCAATTCTCAATCTCTAGATATGGTCTTTCTATAGAGTACCACTCTATATAAGCTTGTAGCTATAGAACTAATCTCTTTTATAGCAAATGTGCAAAGTACTCCTACAATCTAAAATCCATGTCATAGATTTCCTCTAACCATTAGATGCTAGTAACAACTCACCACCCTCTAACCTATTAACTACCATATTAGCAACAATTTATTCCCCATTACCTTGTATCTAACTTAGTTTTACCTCTCAAGGAACTCTATTTTCATGTGGCTTTTTGTTTATAGTGCTAAAAATTAATACCCCGACTTCTACGCGTCTCTCTGCCCTTGCGATTATCCTATCAATCTCTTGTGATTAGACATATGTAATCTCACTTCTTATGGATCCCATCTCACGGTTTAATTGGTCCTTATGTAACAAGTTATTTTTACCTCTTCTATTGACAAGTTGTCCTTACCATAAATCACGGTCTCTTTGAATATGCAAAATGAAGATGGTAGAGTATTGTTGGATCATCACTAAGCATCAATCTTTGGTCCTTGTGCAACAAATTGCTTTTTACTTATTTTATCAACAAGTTATCCATGTCATATATCATAGTCTCCTTGAACTTACAAAACAAAAATGGTAGAGAGCACAACTAGAACATCACTTGATCTTTAGTCTTAATTAACATAATTTATTTTTTGAATCATTAAGCAAAGATATAAAATCTTATGCTTGTTATCTTATTGATGATCACCATTTATCCAAAGTGAATACGGTCTCTACTTCAACATGCATCAAGCGATTTGCAAGAGACTTACGATCCATCTACTTTTTGGAATGAAATAGATAGTAAATAAAAAAATTATACCTTGGAACGACTATTATCATAAATAGTTTAGGAATTTTATTTCCAGTATTTACTTTATGTAATATTTTATTATAGAAAATATTTATTTTAGTATTTGCTCAATCTCATTAATTATAGTATTAAGTTAAAAATATAAATAAAATTACTAATTTACCTCTATTTTATTGTTAATTGCAATATTAATGAGGAGTATAATCATCATAATATTTAAATATTTTTCCTTACATAATATCTATTGTAAGAATGAAAAAGTCTTAAGAATTAAAAGTAAACGAGTAATATACAATTAAAAAAATTATTTTATTCTCTCTCTCTCTGTTATCTTTAAGTAAACAAACCTTTAATTACATAAAACTCTTCAACATCAATAGATACGACATCACATTTAATATCTTTTGACTTTGTCATTAAGAATACTTATACAATACTAAACAAGCTAAAAAAATAAAAACATATACATGCTTTCTTATCTTTTTAAGGCTAGTTACATACTCTTTATCTAAAAAGCAAGTATATAGAAATATGCAAAAGCTTAATATTTTAACTTATATTTATTTCATAGCACTGTTTATATTTTTTATGCAAATACAATTTAAGATTTGTATCCCATGATTTCACGTTCTTTTTGGGAAAAAATTCTATTCTTTGAAAGATGGAATTTTGACCAAAACTTCCTTTCCAAGTTGCGGTGCTTCACGGGATGGACTTTTCGGCTTCTATTCATCTGGGCAATGCTTGAACTCGTGCGATCCATCTATTCTTCGAATTTTAATAGTCGACGCTGCCTGATGTATGAATATGAAACCGAGTCATGAAATGAAAGCAATGCCGATTTGGTCCAACTTGACCTACAATATATAAAAGATATATAAATATTAATAAAATTATAATATATAAATAATATAAAATATAGATAATAATTATTTTAAAATTTATTTTTTTTTGTCATATTCTGAAGAGCCGGCAATCCGGAGTGTTGCTCACGAGAACGTGCTGAATGCAAAAAACTATTCATTTGCATTAAAGGAACACATTTACAGGCCACTAGGGCACTTGCTAGTTAAGACTGAAGACGTTAAACATCTTTTTGGGGCTTCTTCTTTTTTCCTCTCTCTCCTTCGTTTTACCATTTTGCATCATTTTCAAGTCTTATTGATACCAAAGTATAAGTACATAAATATATCTATTTTACTTTATAATATTAAATATTCAACAAATCCATGTAAAACTAGACTCATTTATCTTTATTTATTTAACAAAATAAATAAAGTTTCTTTTTTTTTTCCTGTAAATAAACCATATTTAATAAATTTTTATCTTCACAACTCTCATTTTACAATCACCAATATCATCATAATTATGACACAATATAGAAAACCAAATTTATCCAGATGTTGAGTTTGAAATAAAAACAGATGGAATAGTTTCTAAATATTATATTTCAAACAAATTTTAATTATACACAAAACAAATAGAGGTAAGATATAAATAAAAGCAATCCAAAAAAGCATTGAAAACACAATTTGATTACAAGTTTCACGAGAAAAGAGAGAAAAAAAAAAAGAGAGTAAAAATATGAAAAGATTTATTGATCTAATCCTCAAAAAATAAAAAAGTTCAGATAGGAACAAAATAATATAATCCTATTCATAAACATGGTCCAATGGTATTGTGACAGACGAGCAAGGCAGCCCACCGATTTGGTTGTGTTTTTAAAGTTTGCTTCGGCAGACACCCTGGTGAATTTAATTGATGGTTGGGACGATGATGTTAACAGGAGAAAAAAAAAAATTAAGGAACTCCTTTTATTTATTATTTATTTATTTATTGACCATGGGATTAAATTTAAGGGACGTTGGTTGGCCTAATTTTTCCTTAATGTAGATGTTGAGGGATTCCTTCTAATAATAAATGTGATGAAGGCTGTGTGGTAAGATATTTTACTTCCCTTTGGAAATTTCCTTCCACATGTTGATGGCAACACTTCAATTTAATTTTGGTGGTTGGTACCTTTCTTCTTTCGTGCCTTGGAAGCTCAAACTTAAACTAATGGAGGAAAAGTTAGGCACCTACATTTGACAGGTTTAAATTAAGAGTCTAGTAGTTAGGTTAAACGTATATACATATTTTGGAAAATGTCAACAATTATCACATTTGTTGAAATGTAAAATGAACAAGATTTCATCTCTTTTTATATATTACTGTTTCAATAAACTATGTTATTAATAATATTAAAAAGCGTAAAAATATTTGTTTTTAGACCATTGATAGTATCTCTAGGGCATCCATTATTATCCGGACTCTTACAAGAAGTAATCTCTTCTATGATGATTAATTTTCCATAGAGAATTAGTTTCTGATAATACAAAGTAAATATTTGATCCATTCATTGATAACAGTACTTGAAGGGGAGAATACTATAGGCTTTGGAATTAATCGAAGAGCATATTAAGTTCAAGATTCGAAGTCTTTTTCCAATCGAATGATTACTTTTAAAAAAAATAAAAAATTACCAAGACTAAGTCAACACAAGTTGAATCCCATAAGCAAGTCACTTCAATGGTTTGCTAGGAATATATTGCATGAGTTGGTAGAGATGTTAGTGTAGTTTATGTTCATCATTGGAGGATCTCTCTATAGAGGAATCAAAAGGTCAAGGACACCAGTAAAAAGAGTTCAACCAGCTTTACATAACACGAGTTGATGTTGATTTGGTTTTTATTGGAAGTATACTAAATTACTGGGTCGGTCTAGCTACAGCTCATACTTGGCCACTTAAGCATGGCAGGTGTAGGCATTTATTTCATGTGCTTGGACTTTACATGCCTAGGATTGGACCCACTAGTCCGAGTACATTAGAATTTCCCCGAGCAAATATGTTAGCAAGCCGGGTTTTTTTTTTTTTTAATAAAATTTAAGTTTTGAAATAACTTTTATTTAACTTTTCCCACTTTTCTCTTAATAGATTGGTATGCATACCAACTTTATTTGTCGTACTTAGACAAATAGTTTGAACAATTCACATGCTAACTTTCATTCTTTTTTTTCAACATTTTCTTAAGTATATTTTTAAATAACTTTTAGTTATTTTTTCCCTTCTTTTTTTTTGAACAAATTGTACACCAACTCTTTTACATTGAGCGTAGACAATTTTCACCAACTTTTTTAGAACAAGTTGTCACGCCCGAAAGGGGGCCTAAAAGTTTTCACTAAAAACCATCATTGCACATGTGCACCCGTTACATGATAATCGTCTTATGTGTCAAAGATTGTAAGACTCTAAATAAATAATTGCATCATAGTATATATAATTAGATAATAAAATACAACTATGGATCCCGTACCTCACGGTCAACCGTGATTGCAGAGAATTGGTATCCCCTACCAATTAGTTAAATAAGATAAACCCTAGGTTTCTCAATTTCAAATTCTATTCACATGAGGGTCCTAACATTTCATCTAAGTAAATATATCCCTCACAAATCTTACTTTGTTGTTTTGGTCTTCCAAAACTCTCAATACTTCACATCTTATCCCATTCTGCGCTTTCGTAATTGCTATCTGCAAAAGAGTCTGTGAGGGGGTGAGCATACTATGGCTCAATGAATGGGATAGTAACACTTTCAATGCTACGTACAAACAAGCAAATTACAATTCAATTATCAAACATATGCTATGCATGAGCAACCATATGAATGTAGCATCTTACGTGGTCTTCCGGTAATCGACGTGAAGTCTAGGGTTTACGCCCTCCTTGACCTTTGGTTGGGGATTCCGAAGCTACCATTAGTGCCCAAGTCATTACTCGGTTTATTTATCTTATCACTTTGTTATTTATGATGTTTTCTTAACTCAATAGTGAACACTCCCGTGCCTCTCTACACCAGACAAAGTAAAACCCTCAAAGACCGACCGGCTCGGAACCATCAAGGCACGACAATCCCTTAATCACTTAGTTCGCACTTGGCGGAACAATAATCCTCTTGATTACCTCGGCGAGCCTTGTAGCAATGATGGCCTTCAATCTCATGCAATGTCTTGTGAAAATGCATGTTAAGTTTTAATCTCGTCCACTTCGTACTTTAGTTGATTAATTTAGAAAGATCAAATAACATATATAAACAAAATCAATTCTCATTCAAACAATGAAGCAACTACCAAGCATTTCATTTCACACTCACACAACAAGCATAGATCATGCCTTTCTTATCGCTCAAGACAGACACTGAACCCAAACCCCGTAGACATAGACTTATCTAGTCTTATAATAGATTAAATTATCTTGACACCTCTCCATGCCATTTCTTTTAAATGCTAACTGCTCGGGTTGATTTACAATCATCATATCTAACACCTCTGTGTCATTTATCTTATATGTCAAACCAACCACTCGGGGTTGATTTACATTCATCATCTTTGACACTTCTATGTTATCGCACTTCTCAAGTACTTTATCATTTTCACTTATGAGAGCCAACGAGGTCATCTACTTTGACATGTATACATGATGATACCTATACACCCTATTCTAACTAAGCATACCTACTCGGTAGCTATAGAAGGAAAAGCTAAGTTTCTATATTTTGGTTTAATTTAGAAGAAAACAATTTGTAAAACATTGGTTAAGCTTATGGTTATAGCACTAGCGATATAACGCTAGGTGCTATCGTTAAGGTAATGAGCTCTACACTCTCTAACCATTCTATGCTCTACACTTTTATAACTTCTCTCCCTAACTCATCGATTTCCACTATGACTCAACTCAACAACAATCATATCAAATGGCAATACAACAAACAGCAAATTTGCATGCATAACATTTAACATTCAACTCAACATAGTAGCATATCATTAAGTTTCCCACTTACTTGTTTAGGGTTGGTCATAGTCCTAGCCGAAGTCGAGCGATTCCAGCAGGTAACTCTTTTGCGTTCCTCTTGAAGTCAGTATCCTTCTACGATGCTACCTCAACTCAATCATAAAGCCACATCTTCACCTGACTTTGGTAGTCTTCTAGCACTCGATATGTGTACTCTACTCATTTTGTGGTTGATGGCAAGACGTGAAGTTTCCTCCTTAAGGAACTTTGGGCGAACAAGATTCGAATGTTGAACTTCTTACGAATATGTGCTTCTAATGCCCCAAGTTGTTGTGATCGACTGTCTGCTTCCCTTATATAGAAGTAGAGCAATGGAATGTCTTCGACTTGCCAAATTTGGAATTCCTTCTTCCACATTTGCAAGATATCCTTGGAAGGGACAACCGAAGATCTTGCATTAGGGTATTTGGCCAAGAATGATCTTCCTCAACATCCTTTAAACATTCCATTGTGAAATCCATTTCATTTAAAATATTCCCTAGGCCATTATCTTGGATGTTGCTTGAATCATTCCTTCACCATCTACACTATCATAGACATTTCTCTTGTCCATGTAGCATCTTTGAACCTTTCATTTATCTAATTGTCTCTAACATCTTCCTACGAATCATCACTTCTATTACCATACATATACTAACCTTTCCCACACACCACATACGTACCAACACTTTCTTATCCATATACATACACACTTCACACACCACACACGCACCTATACATACATACACACTTGCTTCTTTCACCTTCCACACCACTATCACACACATATACACACATGCCCTATATATATTTCACACCACCAATACATACTTGCTCACATACTCTACACACATTACACACTTCGCATATCCATACTCACATACCCACACCATATATCATCTCATGCACTTACTCACATACTCCATATACATCTTACACTATCAATACACGCCCACATACTTTGCACACACCACATTTACCTTCCATACCCATACATACATATTCACACTCCACACATCGTTTCATACTCGTAGATACATATCCCACATACATCACCCTCAACTTCCATACTTACATGCAAATATGTCCATACACCATACACTATTTCACACATATACATATATACCCATACACCACTCCTTCCTTATACGTATATACATACCCACACACTACATGGCATTCACACATATACACACAAACCGCATCTACCCCACACTATTCATATGCATACACTCTTCTCGCACACATCACATATCATTATACACATACATTTCGCATACACCACACCCTTACACACACACATGACACACACATGCCACACGCCCACATACACATACCGTACACCCTTACTCACATCACACATCACCACCAACACATACACACATCATACACCCTCAACCACACATACACATATCCTTACACACACTACTCAACATCACCTACATTTACGCATATCTCCATATATATCACACCCACCATCACATACACCATTTTCACATACACTACTCACTTTCATTCCCACACGCACACTTATCCTTCATTCACACACACACTTACACATCTTCATTTCCACACACATCCATACACCTCCTCATTTACGCACACACATACACACACATTCCCACATACATCACACCTACCTTTTGTATCCACACATGCACATCTGTACTACACACCATTTCAATACGCATGCATACATACACACACTACACATTTGCCTCTCCCTTTCCCACACATACATACACATATTCCTACACACACATACACATCTTCTTCATCTACACACACAGCCACACGCACACACATACACAACCTCCATTCGCACACGCGTACACCCACACTCTCACACATCCCCACTTCCTTCACATGCACACACTCATTCTCACTCACATCTCACCATCCTTCACCGCACACCCTTTCAATACACATATGTACATATACACACTACACACTCACCTCTCCCTTTCCCCCACATACATACACACACTCACGACCTCCATCCATGCGTACCCGCACACTCTCACACACACCCTTCACCGTCGCATACACATACACCTTTGCTCCTTCTCCCCTTTCCCATTGTAACAGCCCATTGCTGTTGTTGTTCTCCCCCACACACACCACGCACCTCGGCTCCTTTTTTCCTTTTCTCATTTTTCTTTTCCTCCTCCACCCACTGCTGCCGCCGTCGCCTCCGTCATCAAGGAAGGAGATGAGACAGACTCGACTTGGAAACCACTGTCACCATTTTCGCCGTCACCACTGTGCCATCGCTGCCATGGTGGTCGTTGCGGCTGCCGGTGTGGCGATTACTGTCACTTGGGTTGTCATTGATGTTTCATTGCCGTCACCGTTGCTATTGCCATTGGGCTTTCATCGCTGTTGCCGTTGCTGTGGTCATCACTGCTACCGTCGTTGGCTGGCTGTCGGTCGTTGTCGTCGTCGTTGTTATTACGGCCATCGTAGTCGCTGTCATTACTGGAAGCTGTTGGTGTGGTTCACTGTGGTCATCGTTGCTATGTCGGAGTGGGAGTGGTTATCGCTGTTGCTATGGTTATTGTCGCCACTTTTTTCGCAGCCGTGGTTGTCGCCGCTACTATTCGTCACCACGGTTGCCATCATCAGGAAAGGAGACGAGGCAACACGACGCCAAGCTGCTGTCGCGGATGCCATTACTGCCATTGTGGTGGCCATCGTTGCTGGGTTGCCGTTTGTTGTTGCTGTTGGGGTTGTCGTCGGAGTTACTGCCGTCATTCCGGTCGTCGTTACCACGGTTGTCATCACTATTGTAGTCGCTGTCATTGTTTGTCGTCATGTCGTTGCTAATCACACGAGAGATCGGCAAGAGAGAGATCGAGTACCGTGGTTGGCTGGCTGAAAAGAAAAGAAGAGAACGGTCGGGAAGAAGACGCGATCGAGAAAAAGAGAAGATCCGATAGTAGAAGAAAGAAGTAGAAAAAGAAAAAGAATGAAAAGAAGGAATAAGAGAAAGTGCGGTCGAGGGAAAAGTGAGGTAGAGGAAGAAGAAGAAGTAAGAGCAAGGAACCGATGGGATAGGTGGTGCGACCGGAAGGAAAAGACGCGATTTCGAGCGGAGAAGAAAGGAAGAAGAAAGAAAGAAAGAAAGGGAAGAAGAAGGAAGGAAGGAAGAAAAGAAAAGGAAGAAGAAGAAGAGGAAGGGCAGAAACGGGAAGAGAGAGGGAGCAGGGGGCCGGACGGGTCGTGATGTGACGGCGACATGACGGTTGATCATGTCCCTACTGCGGCCGTTGGCTTTTTTTTTGCGTGTGTGTATATATATATATATATATATATATATTATTTTATATATTATTACGTCTCTCTTTTAATAATTGGCTCACGTACGAGAAGATCTTTAAATTTCATATTTTTAGCGTTTTATTACGAAATTTTAAGTCTAAGTTAATTTGATTATTCCGAACATAAATTTTTACTCTGAATTTCCATTTAAAATTTCTAGATTTATAATTTAAATTAATTTCATTATTTAACTTAATATTGTTTAAAAATTATGTTTCGAATGATTTATTCTTCTATTTATTTTCTTTCATTGTTTATATAATTTTTCAAAATTTTAGGATTTTACACAAGTTGCATGCTAACTTTCCATTTTTTCTTCAGTATTTATCTAAGTTAATTATTAAATATTTTAAATTATCTTCTCTTTCTTTATCTTTAACAAATTGCACACCAACCTTCTTTATCGTGCTTGGACAATTTTTAAAAAATTTACGTACTAACTTTTCATCACGATTTATTTATGCAATATTCATGAACATAAATTAAAAATGAAAAAGAAATACTTCGTTCAAAAGAGTAGTTTGTTTTTTTCCCTACACATTAGAGAGAGAGAAAATAAAACTATTTTAATGTGAAATCAAGCCTTTAACTCCTCTTCTGGTTAAAATGAGGAATGATTGAAAGCTCCTAGGCTTCGAGTTAGGGTATCAAAAATCTAGTTGTCATTGTCTTCTACATTCAGCTTGTCTCCAGTCTTTTAAGTATATAGACACTTCAACATTCTATGACTTCAACGAAATGCAATGGAGGTTGAGGACTTGACCACCTGAATTGAAAGTCGACCTTGATAAGACCATCAAAGTCAGAGATTCCAAAGGATCCTGTAACAACAACAGGTGGTTTGTTGGCGTAAAGAAAGGCCTTGAGAATGAATTACTTCTTCTTACATGTTCTCTAGTTCCTGTCAACCATTCGAATAATGTTGGCGTTAAAGGATTACTGATGTAAATACTATGAAATGTAGTTGAACTTTTTTTAATAGTTAGGACTCTTGTGAGCATTTTGAATGCCAAGTTCCACCTTATCTAACAGTCGAGCGGTGGTACCTTTTGGATGTGACCGAAATCATACAACATTACTTACACTAATTGTGCTCGTAGCGCTTTCTTGGAAGCGGGAGGGAGCACTTTGATGTCCACAATTATCACTCAATATTGGAAGTGGTTGCGACATGGTGCCAGGAGTATCAAAGGCATCATCATTATCCACCCTATGCATTGTGTGTCTTCATCCCCAAACTCATTCTTAGGAATCTTGATTTGGGGGATAAGGAACTATGGTTTCCCAACTTGATATGATTTAAATTGTTTTATCTTAAATTTGGATTTTGAAGGGAGATAGTTGGAATATGGTTATTGATGAAAGGGGTTTTGAAAAACCCATAAGTCATTAGACTAAGAGACGTAAGGATTACCTCTATCATCATGGGGAATGGTCGTAATCCGTAAATAATGAAATATAAGAAAAATTGAGATTTTAAAAGAGAACTAGAAAAAAAAAGTTAAAATAAATTCAAATGGTATGATTCGAAACTTGTTGAGAAATATGGAGGAAACAATCATACATACATTTTGTCAATATATATAGTGGTAGATTATATGGCCAAGTAGGATAGAGATAATAGATTTTGATCCTCTAAATTTTTCTTTTTTTAATTTTCTTCAATTTATAAATTAATAGTTAAAATTTTAAAATACCTTATTACATCATTATGATATCATCTTTTTGCTTATAATATTGATTACATGTAAGAATATTTTAAGAGGGTACATTGAAGGAAATTGGGGGAAGATAAATTTAAAAAATACATTTGAGATAATAAATAAAATATTATTTTTCATTTCTTTACTTGCTTAGAGTTTTCTTAAATTTGGATAGAATAAGCTTTTTCCACGACCAAAATTCTTTGAATTCCTAGTTTTCCTTTTGATTGTAGAAATTACACGGCCATCAAGAAAAGAAATAAATAAATTTCATGTCAAAGGCTAATAAGTCCATGATTAAAGTTATGCATCATGACTTTACATTAGGGTTTTATATACTTTTAAAATGGGTATAGTTTTTCTTCAATTATTTCACATTTTAAAAAGTGATTTTTTAATAATTATTTATGGTTTAATTCTTTAATTGAGTTAAACCAAATTGGTCTTTTGTGGTTGAAAAAAATTCTAAAACTGAATTGCACATACCTGCTCGGAATGATAAAATATTGTATAATATTTATGATTTTGTTCAGTTCAATGTGGTGAGTCAAAACAATTGAAATCGTGCCTACCTTGATAGAAGACATGTACATTATGGTAATTATGGGAGGAAAAGAGAGAGAGAGAGAGAGAGAACATTAGGGTAAAAATGTTGAAATGGCAATGAAGGTATTCGGATGTAGGTGAAGGGCATTACCTTGTATAGGTGAACGCTATAATTCATTGCTAGCCCCAAAAATGGCATTAGCATCTTGCGTGTCAAAACACTTGTTAAAGATGGGGTGGAGTTTTAAATTCTCCTTCTTACTTAACTAATGTGGAAAATGACGTGCAGATGTTTATTACTAGTTAAAAAAAGGAAATTTAATTTTTAATATATTTATATTATTGATTCCGTTCACATCTTATAATGGTATTTATTAAAAATATTTTTAATAAATATATATATATTATATACATATATAAGTATATTATGTATTAAACGTCTATTTTTGTAAATCTCTATTGATTCTTTTAGAAGCAAGATTATACTCTCTTTTAAAACTAGAATTATCAATTCTAAAGAATTGTGCTTTTTTCAAAAACACTTTCGAATATGTCAAAGAAAATAGAACTGGAATCATAATTTATTTTAAATTCATTCCCATGTATGAAGTATGTCATTAGTTTCTTATCGCTAAAATGTTATGCTTAGCTCATTAAGCACTTTTTTGTTTGAGGATTTGATAGAGGTGTGTGAACCTACAAGCACAAGAAAATGATAAGCTATGAGAGATGCCGAAATTGTCTAGCGTTGTCACTCAAGTTAGAATGCTTATGGGGATAAGGAAATTAGTATAAAGTGAGCAAAGAGCTTAGAGATTTTGATTCCCTTACTCGTAGATGACCCTAAGTATTTATAGAAGATGCCTAAAACAGTTTGTTGTAGCAAATGTGGAGCGAGTTTATGGTTACACATCCAAAGTGTTCAAGTAGTGAGAATGTGGCAATTAACAACTTGCAACAAATATTCTCTACAATTGACTATATCTAAAGATTATGGGAGCGTAAGGTTTAGTCATCGTTTGAACATCGTTTGAACATGGCCACTCCCCACCCCCAATCAAATCCAAATAATATAAGGAAAATATTGGCATTTAGAGGTATTTATTAAAAATTAAATAAATTTGCTTGTACTTGTTAATCATCTACACAGTTTATATTTTTAAAAGGTATTATATTAACGGTTGCCTTTGAATACTTATTAAAACGTTTCTCACTTTTCAATATTAATTGCATGAAAAAACAAGTACATAGAAGATGAAAAAGTTTTCCTTCTTTACAATTTAACAAGTGCAATGGAAGTGCTCATTAACATATTTCTTTCAAACTAATCACAAAATTTATAAAAGTAACACATAATAATATATATATATATATATATTTAAAAAAAAACCTTCTTTGTTTAATTTTTTCAAAAACTTTCAAAGCACCTACTAATAGGGATGCCATTAGGGTTGGGTTTATGATGAATTTTATAAAATTTAAACCTAACCCACTACTTTATAAGGCTACTCGTGACTTATCTTAAAATCTTATACAGTTTTTACCCTATTACTAGAATTTGACTTAATAGGGTTTTTTAAAACTTGTTTATGACCAGACCTGACTTGATCAGCTAATGTGCTTGTTAGATTGCATTTTTTATATTTTGTTTACAAAAGTCACAAGTTAAAGTCATACAACATAAAACCATTAAAAGAGTGGGAGTGGATAAAGGTATTAAGGTTTCCTTTGAAAACTCAAAATAGAAAAGTAATATTTTTATTAATATTAGTTTTTAAATTACATAGTAGACTTTGAATATATATATATATGTTTAGGTTTTTTGTTTGATTTTTTTTTAACTCTTAAAACCCGACCTGAAACCTTATAGGATTTTAAACCTTCTCATAACCTATCCAAAAACCTTATAGAGTTAGACTAAGGGTATAAACTAGTCAAGTCAAGACATACAATACTAAGCTTGAATTCGAGCTTGACTTGGAATTTTCATGCTCAACCTTGACTTAAACTCGACTAAGCCTAAAATTTTGAGCTCAAGCCTAACTCAAGTATACTTGTTTGGGCTCAATTTATCTAAAAATATTTTTTTCTTTTAATTATAATATATAAACTTGACACAAATTTAGTTAATATTTATACTTGACACAAATTCGATTATGTTGGTGAGATAGTCAAGTCGAACACTATGAAACTCAAGCTTAAATTGATTAACTATTAGAGTGGCTCAAACTTGAGTACTCTTGAGTCGATCTTGAATAAATATCAAGTTAAATTTTAATAGTTTGTATTTAATTTGACTTATTTACATTTCTAAATCAAATATTATGGAACTTTTACTAAGTTGCTTGGATTGAATATTCTATAATTGCTTGTTTGATGGCATCTCTATAGGGATGTAAAGAGGCGGGGTTTAGGACGAGTTCATTGAAACTCGAACTTGACATAACAAAAGATTAAATTGTCCAATACCTATCCCGACTCGATAAAGTTTTTTTGTTGCAGCCCTGAACCACCACCCTACCCCACCCCAATTTAATAAACGAAGAAGTCGAACTCACCCAAATGGCGATTAAATCTTCTTCTTTTTTTTCATACTTCAACTTATTTTCATCTATAATTTCTTTAATATATTATTAATTTACTTATGATAGAAAGAAGAGAAAAATTAAAATCTTATGAAATTCTATCATATGAAAACATAATATATATTATATTAATTTGTGTGAAATTATAAGAGACTAAATAAAAAAAGAACATAAAAAAAAATTAGTTTGCACCGTATATTGATCGTAAATATTAAGAAAGGAACAAAAATATGAATGTAAATTGCAAACAACAAGTCCAATTGTCCATAAATGAAAACATACACAAGAAAATATAAAATTTTGCATAATTATAAAACTAAATATTTTTCAAGGCCTACAATTCTTTAATTGCTTAGTACAATCATACAATTCCTTGATTAAATTTAGCACAATTCTTTAAAAAACTCCACCTGGAATGAAATATAATTTATATTAACAACTAAAATTTTGCTAAAAAGAAAACTCTTTAATCACATATTTTTACTTACTCACTCTTAAATTCACATATTTCTAGAATTCACACACATCCTTTGCCTCAATCATCTCTATATTTACAAAGAGACAAAAAAAATATGTTGAATAAATCAAATAATGGACAATAGGAGCTTTATTAATGACTAAAGAAATGCAAATATTATGTAATCTAAACTATTATCTCTTGTTTCATATGATAACCAACTTTCAGTACACGTTAATACCTCTATTGTACTTGGATTGAGTTAATTTTTGTGTGAGCTAATTACTTGTTTACTAATACCAAATGCAGATTCATAAGCAACTATAGATACAAGAATAGTTAATATTAGGGTCAGTAATGTGGGCCAAATGGGCCGGCCTGCCCCGACCTGCACCGGCCCGCGAGTCGTCGCGGGCTGGCTCGTAGTGGCCCGCAAGTTTGGCGAGTTAGGAAAGTCAGCCCGCCTCGCGGGCCAATGCGGGTTGGCCCGAGACGACCCGCAATAATTTTTTTTAAGTGTATTATGTAAAAAATTAAAAATAGAACAGGCAGCCGGCGGTGGTGGGGTGATCGTCTCTGTACGCTGGTCTATGAGGTAGAATTGGAAGACGCCAGTGGTGAGGTGTGGACCGTGGGCGTAGGCGTAGGGTGTGGCCTTGTGGGTTGCTGCGTGCTCGTGCTGCGGCCTGTGGAGTGCAACGTCGGTTGTGGGGTGTGGCTATGTAGGCTGCTGCCTGCTACGTGCCCGTGCTGTGGAGTGCGAGGCGCGACGTCGAGCTGTGGAGTACAGGTACACGACTGGGTGCACGGTGCGGACGAGGTCGAGCTGCGGAGTGCGAAGGAGAAGGTGCAGTGTGCGGGGGTGTAAGTGTGGCCGTGTGGGCTGCTGCCTGCTGCGTGCCCATGCTGCAGAGTGCGAGGCGCAACGTCGAGCTGCGGAGTACAGGTACACGACTGGGTGCACGGTGCGGACGAGGTCGAGCTGCGGAGTGTGAAGGAGAAGGTGCGGTGTACGGGGGTGTAATTGCGGTTCGGACTCCGGATTTTGTGAACCAATCGTCCTTGTCGCATTGGAGGCGTCATTTCAGTCGGCAGCGGCATCGGCGTTGTCTCGTCGTCAGTCGTCACATCATCAGTCGTCAAGTCGTCTTCGTCCATCACGTCGTCAACCGTTATTCCCTCACCAAACTCACGCCGTCCACATCAGAAGCTCCTCGTCGTCCGTAACACAGGTTTTTTTTCCGGTGGGTTGGCCCGCCGCCTGCGGGAATTGCTCGCCCCGCCTCGCGGGTCAAGCGAGCACGGGCCAAAAAGGCCCGCACCCTCTGCAGGTCAAATTTTTTTTGCCCGCCCCACATATTTTTGCGGGCGGGGCGGGTCAACCCGCGGACCCACCCTGCAACCCCGCCTTGCAATTACCACCCCTAGTTAATATATCCCTAACTATTTCTTGTAATGCATGATACTTGGTTCCATTTGGTTTTCACTAGCTAAGAACATCAAAATTATCTAAGGTAACATGGGCTTTTTCAAGTAATGCTTCAACTCTGACTTTACCTGGGCATCGGTATTGATGGTGCACAAGCATTGCAACAACCTTAATTTTATTGTAAAATCACTATAAACACTATCATTGCTTGTTGGAGAACTTAAAGAACTACTACTAGTGTGAGTGCTCTTACCGTGACGAGATTTGCGCTATGTTGATATTCTTGAATCAATTCAAAACAAGTATTTTTAACATTTTGTATCTCCATGGAAGCACTCACCCCATAAACATTAAAAAACACAAAGTCCATAGCCTTTATTTTAAAGCATAGATCTAAAATAGTAGAAATGACCATAATAATATGCACATCACCCTAATATTTTTCAAATTTCTCGAGCATTTTATAGGCTATTATACTAATATTGACATCAGTAGAATCTTCCATTCCATCAAAGCTTCCCTAATTTCATACACATTTTTAAAATGATAATTCACTGTTAGATATTGAGTACTAGAAAAAAAATATTAGTTATCTTATAAAATATTGCCAACTTATTGCAAAATTCTTCTACTAGCTCCTAGTCTTCATCTGTTATAAGACGTTTATAGTGTTTATCCATATGCTAAACTCTATAGAAAACTTATTTATATCCAATTGCTGTGACAAGCATATTATATGTTGAGTTTCATCTGGTTTTGCAATCTAAAAAAAAGCTTTCTATGATATAAAATATCCAATTGCTTCAATCCCTCTCTAAACTTCTCCATTCATACTAGTGTTGCAGACTAAACTGCGACACTTTTACGAATCTTCTCTATTGCTTTTTCTATTACACTCACACCTTCTTTCTTAATTAAGTTTAAGATATGTGTACAATAGCGCATATGAATTATCTTCCTACGAAGAATTAAATCATCTCTTCGTAACTTCAATAATAAAGTTGTGATCTTGACATCGTTTGTGGAATAATTGTCTATAGTAACTGTAGATAATTTTCTATCTAAGCTCCATGACATTAGTGACTTAAACAAATAATCAGTAAGTATCTCATTTATATGCGAAGTTGGAATATACAAAAAATTGTATAAATATATAAATAAGGTTAACAAAAATATATAAAATATACTTTTTCAATAGATAAAATAAAAAGACATGATAACAAAAAAACTTACTTCAATAGTTGACTTTGAAGCCTCTAATTGTTGTCAATAAAGTGCACCGTTATGGTTATGTATCCCATTTTTTAATTAGATATCCACATGTCTATTGTTATTGTAACCCGAGAATTTAGTTCTTTCAACTTCGCTCCCAATTTTTTCTTCTCCCCATTATAAATGCTCATAATTTCTTTCCTCATTGTGGTGTGACTAATATGATTTATTAATAGTTGAATGCTATTGATATACTCTCTAAATTACTTATGTTTAATTATGGAAATGGGATACTCATGAACATTGATTACCTTGCAAGTTTTTGTCTTGAGGTTTTTTGATTGAATGATCAATTTCTAATCCTTAAACCATTTTCAACCATCACTTTCTCTTTTTTTAATAGATAGAAGACATTATTATGTCTGTTTTTTTTTTCTCTATAAGCACATTTTCAAATGATTACTCAAATACTTTGTTCCATTTGAGCTATTTGCTTTTAATTTTTTATTACAATGATTGCATGCAACAAAATACTCCTGCATCAATTGTTTTTTTTTTTCACAATCTCATTCCACATATTAGACATTAACTTACGTTTGTTAGGATTATCACTTGCATTGGCATTGCTTATAACTTTAAAACTTGAAGTAGCTGTTGGTTTTCTTATAGCAACTTCCTTTTCAAATTCAATAGTGGAAATAAAATTTCCTCAACTTCATTTGCATTTATGTTTTTCTCAATTTTATGTATGTCTATTTTTTCTATATTGCATATAAAAAAATTATTATTGTCCAATCAATTAATCTAATTATAAACTTAAATACAACATTTATTACATATGCTACTCTAAAAGAAAAGAAGTTAGAAGTGCAGGCAATGTGGCAAATGGGAGCATATGAATGTATGTATGAAATCAAGGATTCTTTCTTGGAACCAGTGGGAAATGCAAAGTATTTATAAATATAAAAATAAAAAGAATAAAATATTCTAATTATAAATTATAATATTAATTTATTATTTAAAAAAATATTATTTTTATTAAATTAATTTACCTATATGTTTTATTTAATATCTCAAAATCGGATGAAGCTTTATAAAGTTTTTACGGGATGTATCGGATCATGTCCGAATTGCATTCGTACGTCTCCGCCCACTGACATTGGCGGTGCGAGATTGAAATGGCATTGAAGATATTCAAACGTAGGTGAAGGGTAATTATGTTTTATAGGTAAGCACTTTAATCCATTGTCAGCCCCAAAATGTCACACAGTATCTTGCGTGTCATCAATAAACAACAGAAGAAAAGGTCCCCCCCCCCACTCTCTCTCCTCTGTCTTCTGACCACTCCTAATCCAAAGGTCAAAAACCAATCAATCTCGTGTCCTCTCTCTCTTACATAAAAAACCGCAAACCACGATAAGAAGTTAACATCGTCAAACTAGAAGGCAGCTAGAACTACTGTTTTCATCAAAAACAGCCGCAACTTCATCATACTCACAACACCACACCACCTAACCACGTCACTACACCAACACGTTACTTGTAAACATTAAACACCAGCCAAAGCCAATTCCATTCTCTCTCCCGCTCTCTCTCTCTATCTCTCTTCCCAACTGAACCGTTCAATGCCTTTTACTGTTCTAATCTGTTTCCCATCACCCATTTGTTAAACTCAAATAAATCACGAATACCCATTTTCATTTTATTAATTCTAGACTACGTTTTGATCAAAACTTTCTTATCTTTTTGGTTTTCTTCACAATGCTTCTTTGGAGTTTCCTTCAATCGTTTTCATGACCCTTTTACTAAACCTAATAAAACACGCATGCCCGTTTTCATTTTGGCAGCTTTTGAGCGTGTAATCACTGAAAGATCAAAAGCTTGTTTGACTTTTCTAACGTTTTGGAGGATTCTGCAAAAATTAAAATGGGTAGTAAGTGGAAGAAAGCGAAGATAGCATTAGGATTGAACTTGTGCCTTTATGTTCCTAAAACTCATGGGGAATCTTCTTCTTCTCCTCCTGAAAATCTCTCCGGAAGATTCTCGGATGCCGTTTCTCTGTCTCCGGCGAGTCATGTCTCCAACCATAGACCCAAAACCCCCACAACATCCTCCACTGGGTTTCTTTTGTCCAAATCCGGCAGTAAATCATCTAAGGTTCTGATTTTGTCTTGTTTTTTGTTATTTTATTTTATTTCCGTTTATTTTATATATATCTGGATTGTGTGAATTGATGTAGAGTTTTTTATTTTCCGTTTGGCCTAATGAAGGTGCGGATGCCTTTTCGTTACGTGTTTGATTCCTACTAAACGAATCTAAATGGTAGATTCTGGTCTGTGGAGAAAAAGTATGGTAAAATGTCTCAAGATTTAGATTTTGATTAGAATTAGATGTGAAACCTTATTTCGAATAGTTCTTTTCTCGTGTTTAGTATTGTAGGGAGGAAAGATCATGTCACTACGAGGATATTATTTACTTCTTTTTTTTTTTAATTAAAAAAAAAACTTCTATACGTATCTCTGGGCTATATCATGTGGGTTGAGAATAGGATCGATATTGATGGATAAATAAGGTGACTATGTATCATGTAATTGCTAACACGATAAGAATGAAAAAGATGTGGAGCAAAACAATTAAAGATGGTCTGAAATGGGGATAAAGATGGAATATGATTCATGTAGCTGGCCTGGGACAAGAATAGGCCGGAGCAGTCTTGTCCTTATTTTTTGTATAATGTATTTGGAGTGAAAGGTTATTTTCCAATGGTGTGAATAGGGTCTGGCTGGGGAGGTGTATTGGAATTGACTTGTCCCTTTTAAGGGACCAATTTGCATTTGGCCTATTAGAAAATAGAAAAAAGGAAGGTGGATGCTTGCATTCGCCTGTTATCTTTTTCACCTTCCCGTGGTGGGAAAGTGCTTTGTCCAGTCAGCAGTGTAACTTGCTCCACTGTCCCCCTTTCTCTCTCCCTCCTTTTGATGTAAATTTGAAGTATATTGTGGACTGTTTGCGAAAAACTCATTAACCTTAAAGCTTTAGAGAAAGGGGAACTTGTGGGTCGTATTGAATTACATAAACAATCTTATTGTGTGTTTGTTATGATTTTTATTGTTCTTGGCATCTGAAAAGCTTCACCAATATTACCAAAGAAAAAAGCTTCACCAATAGATGCGTTGTTAGTTAATATTTTTGGTCAAAAGCCATCTCACTTAATTATTATTATTATTTTTGAAATGCTAAAAGTGTTTTGACCAATTGCCTAGTTTTTCTTTATGTAGTTAAATTGAAAGCGTTAGGTGGGGTGCTTGAGGTTTGCTATGGTTGTCCTTTTTGTTTTGGAGTTTCTACATGCCAAGTAAATACCCCACTTAGGTCGATTATTCCGTAACTTACTGAATATTCCCCTCTCTAATTACTTGGGGAAGATTCATGGTTATCTAACGCAGCATTATTATACTTTTGTGATACAATAAACTATAAATTAATGGCTATGGAATTCTATATAAAACAAAAAGCATGAGAAAATAGAAAGTCGTTTAGTTGTATCTTGAGCGGAATCTCTGGTCACAGGTCACTTCTCTATATTTATGGATAAAAATCTGATTTAAGTTTTAGTACTTCTGAAGGTATTTTCTCCCCATCGATCTTCCGTTGCCTAATCTTTTAGACTATTGTAAATACCTCAAGTTCTTGGATAGCATGTGCTTACACTTTATTTTATTCTATTCGATTTTATTTTTTTTTACAATTTGATAAATACGTCTCTAGTACAATCATATGGTTCTTTGATTACTGCAAAAAAATTTGATAATACCTTTGGCTCTGAAAGATTGGTGTAAATCTTACATTATGCAGAGGACATGTGCAATATGCCTCACAACCCTGAGGACAGGCAAGGGCCATGCTATATTTACGGCAGAATGTTCCCACTCATTTCATTTCCATTGCATTACTTCCAATGTGAAATATGGGAACCGTATTTGCCCTATCTGCAGAGCCAAGTGGAATGAAGTTCCATTTCAGAGTGCATCTGATGTTTCTGGAGGAAAGTCAAGAATCAACCGAGTGGGTTGGGCTGTTGATGATAACTACGTGGCAGTCTTGCGTCGGTCTCAGCTAAGCTCCGATGCTGGTAGGGCAGCTCCATCATTACAGCATGCCCCTGAGCCAAGCCAATTTGATGATGATGAAATATTAGATTGTCAACCTGAGTCTGTCAAGGAAAGCATATCCAATGCCATTGGTGCTGGTAACATTTCTAATAGAAATTTAAATGTTCTGACCTACTTGGAAGTTCCAGAGGTTCCATGTGCAGTGTCTAAGGATGATTTCATGGTGTTGATCCATCTCAAGGCTCCAAAAGCTAGTGATGCTCAGGATAATGGTATAACTCAATCTGAGTCATCACCCATTTCTCATAAGTCTCGTGCTCCTATTGATCTTGTAACTGTGCTCGATGTTAGCGGCAGTATGGCTGGGACAAAACTTGCTCTTTTGAAAAGAGCTATGGGCTTTTTGATGCAGAACCTCGGTCCATGCGATCGCCTCTCAGTCATTGCTTTCTCCTCCACTGCACGTCGTCTCTTTCCTCTTCGTCGTATGACTGAACTTGGGCAGCAGCAAGCTCTACAGGCTGTCAATTCTCTGATATCAAATGGTGGGACCAATATTGCTGAAGGCTTAAGGAAAGGTGCCAAGGTTATGGCTGACCGCAAGTGGAAGAACATGGTTGGTAGCATCATATTGTTATCCGATGGTCAAGATACATATAACATCAGCAATGCGTCAGGCCATCACCAAATAAATTTCCAGTCTCTTCTCCCTACTTCAATGCGCCGCAACAATGTTTCTGGTTTGCAGATACCTGTACATACGTTTGGATTTGGTACGGACCATGATGCAGCCTCAATGCATTCAATTTCTGAAATTTCTGGGGGTACATTCTCCTTCATAGAAGCTGAAAGCACGATTCAAGATGCATTTGCACAGTGCATAGGTGGACTCCTCAGCGTGGTAGCGCAGGATCTGAAGTTGGATCTCGAGTGTGTTGATTCATGCGTGCATCTTAATTCAATAAAAGCTGGAAGTTACCGCAGCTGCTTGGGAGCCAATCGCATGGTGGGCTCTATAGATGTTGGAGACTTGTACGCTGAGGAAGAAAGGGACTTTCTAGTTACCATCAAGATTCCCATTGTTAAGTCCGCTTGTGAGATGTCACTGCTGAAGGCTAGATGTACCTTTAGAGATCCTATCAACAAAGAAATGGTTAACTTGGAAGGAGCATGTGATGTAAAGATCCAAAGGCCGGAGAGAGCCAGGGAGGTTGTTGTATCAATGGAAGTGGATCGACAGTGTAACAGGCTCCGAGCGGCTGAAGCAATGGAAGAGGCTAGAGCTGCAGCAGAACATGGTGATCTTAGTAATGCCGTCTCTATCTTGGAGACTTGTCGTGCGAGGTTATCTGAAACCGTGTCTGCACAAGCTGGAGATCGACTGTGTGTTTCCCTCTCTGCTGAATTAAAGGAGATGCAAGATAGAATGGCAAATAGGCAAGTGTATGAGGCATCGGGCAGGGCTTATGTCCTATCAGGACTGAGTTCGCATTCCTGGCAGAGGGCAACTGCAAGAGGCGACTCTACTAGTGGTGATAGTCTTGTACAGGCCTACCAGACACCAACAATGGTTGACATGGTTACTCAATCTCAAACTATGATTTTTGGGAGCCCAATGCCAGGGAGAAAACTCCGGCAGGCTATGTCTTTACCAGCTAGACCTCATCAAAGGTAACTAACAGATGACCATACCATCTAATATTATCCACTCTTCATTTAGTTTCTAAAGATATTCCGGTATATCAAGGTTGGGGTCGAGATGGAGACTCTTATTTATGGGGTTTTCTTAAGGGTATATTTTTCTCTTTTTAAGCATGTAGATGAATAAGAAATTGGAAGGTTTAGGGGGTTGGAAAATTAGGTGAACAAAACTTATATATTTGAGATTAATGAGCTCTTGGGGGTAATGGTGTGGTAATGTATATGAAAAAGATTGGTGATTTACTGTCCTTTTTTTGAGGAATGTGGAGGGGGGTATAGCACATGGTGAATGGGGGCACTTTTGGGTTATTTTGATTCACTTGGCAAATGATATGTGTATCTTCTTTTGATTCTTTGTTATCAAGTGTACCTATCTCAGTTCTTCCTTAGAAACCTTCTCTTTGTTTTTTATTCTTAATCTAAGTTTGGTTGTCCTTTTTTGTCTTATGTAATACTATAAAGTAATTTAACATTCTGGATTGCCTGTGTTTTGACCATTAGTAGGGTTTCTGTTACTTAGGAACAATCAATTTTCTTTTCTGAACACTCACTCTCTTTTCCTTCTCCCATTTTTTGTCATATCAACCGAACAAAATAATAGCATCATAGGTTTCTTTCTTTATAAAATTACCAAACAATGCAAACAGGACTTTCGAAGCTATGCTCTCACATCTATAATGAAGCAACGCATGAAAAGTACGGGTGAATTTGTGATTGGATGCGGGTTGTTATTTCATTTGTTTCGTACTCGTTTCGAGTTGGTATTGTATTTGCATATGTAAATGTTCGTTAAGTATTTTATCACGTATACGCTGTCAAAATCATTGATGAGCCAAATCTATCGACTATTGGTAATTTCACAAGCCCAACATGCCTAATCGTATTCTTACATTTTAAGTCAATAGCTCAAGTAAACAATATATATATAATTCTACACGTCTATCTAATTTTTTTATTTTATTAAGTTTTTAATATTTTTTAAATCTTAAAAAATAAAATTTTTATTAAATATATTAAATTTTCTTTTAATCATTGATTGCTTAAGGTGTTTAGGGGTATATATGAAATTTTTTAACTTATTTTTTTTAATTTTAATTGTTGTTCTTATATTTATTATTTTATCATTATATTATATAAATAAATAAAATTTATATTATTATTTTTATTATTTTTGAAGTTAATATATATATATATATATTGTAAAGTTTTAAAAATATTGATTTAAATAGAAGGAAAAAAAAAACTAGAAACTTAAATAAAAAAGTAATTAAACTTGAAAAACTAAATTTGTACATATTCTCTTGAATAATTTATATTTTTGATAAATCATATAATTTATAATGAACCTTTGTCTAGTCAAAATCATTGACCAAATCCTAGGGAATAATATTTTTTTTTTCCTTTTCCGGTTCCATTTAATAATAAAGCCCATGATGTATTATTGATCAAGAATTGCAGCTTTTTATTAGAGCTAAGAGGGACAATCGAAATTGCCAGTGGAACTGTCACTGAAATTTGGCGTTGGTCCTTGTTTGTATTGCTCTCCTCGATTGATGCTCTGTGGGCATCTCGAATTTGATGCCTAATAGCAGACTTCCCTTTGCAATTTGCATCAAGTTCAAGAGAGGAGGTTGGTAGAGGAAATTACTCAATAAATGGTTATTATCATATTTCTAGGGGAAATATTAAGCAACTAATGAGATTGATAGGAGGAAGTTGAATTGATATGGTACTCAGTTTAATCTTCTCGAAACGGAAACATACGATTTATGAGAGTCACCCACCAATTATAGTAACCTTATCTTATTTGTTCTCAGGATTTGAGAGAATTCTTAGAGTCAATCGCACAAATTTAAATGGTACTAAAGTCTGGCTCACATCAAGCAATTATTGTGCCGTATATGTGTATCTCTCTATTAACTTAGAGCCATCGATGGTGTCATGGACAATCTTTCTTTCATGGGAACCCACCATTTTTTTTTCTAAAGTAGTTTAATTATCATGCCATCCATTACTACCCACATAGTATTTGTGAATTGTGATGGTGTAGCTGTAAACTGAGGCATCACAATGATTGATTAATAGACTACCAAAAAGTAATTGGATTGGTTGCTTGAGAGCAAGGCACTAAGTTAAAATATGATGTGCCAAGATGCAAACTGTTTCGGTTCACAATCTTAGTTTTAAATTGAGTTGAATCACTTTGAATAGTTCATTAGGAATGAAGGGAGTAGAGAGTGAATGGAACTACTTTAAAATGATTTGGTTTTGCTTTGAATGTAATTTGAATTATATTCATTTTCTCTTTTTTTTTTTTTCCTTTTCAGCATCTCTTATGATTACTGGAGTAGGAAAAAAAAAAAAAAACCCTTTATGGTTCTATTTCAATATTCTCTACTTTCACCTACATCCAAATTTAACTTTAATTTTTAAATATCGTTTACCATATCATTTTATGAAGAAAATACAACTATATTTTTTACTCATTTAGAAACAACTGTGTACCTAGAAGTATATATGCTCGAGTTTTTAAGACTAAACTAGTTAAATCTAATGAAAGAAAATAAATAAATAAGACCAGAATAATATTGAGGTACCCAAAATAGAATCTTGACTTTCACATAAAAATTAGTGATTATATATATATATATATGTATATATTTTTTGGTAATGCTATTTAGTTTGGAGAGTAAAACCAAACCATGTTCAAAACAAATGTATTTTGTAACTACATTGACGACATCGCAAAGATGGATGCCTAGAAATAGGTTTTGGGACAATTTGGGTTCTTCTAGGGCTCGTGTAAGCTTATAACATCGACAAGAGGTCATGGTCTAGCTTCTTTGCCAAGTCGACTACCAGAAGGGAGGGACTCCACGTACGCATGCAAACACCATTTATGCGGTCGTACCTCCATAGGTTCCCATCATCACTATATGCATCGATCCATTCATGATGTGATGGAACAGTTACCACCACCCCTATACACCGTAGATCAATGTTGTACGTATAACAACCCCTCTTAGGATATGTGTGAAATAACTTGAAAATCCAATCAATAATCAAAGCGAAAACTTAAATAAATAAAGATAAAATTGGAAAGTACTAACATACGGGATATTGATAAACCATGTCAATTAATTGCATAATCAACACCTAAGTGCCTTATGTTAATAGTTATTATTTATAAATATATTTAATATACATCAGAAAATTATAATTAATATAATAGAATATAGTATAATAGTAATTTTTCTTTTTTACATGTATCATATATTTGTGACATGTGTCCAATGGTTGTTGATATAAATACATATGCCACACAATAGAAATAACTAAGACAGGTCATTCAATATATTTCAGTTTTCCTTAAATACTCTATTTCATAATCTTGATTCCATCAGTACTCTATTTTCTTTTTCTTATGTTCATGAACAACAAGAACATTGTGGTCATCATTTGTTAACATAGTATCATAGCCAAGGCGTATTGTAATTCTGGTGAAGCCTTTTTGAATAATTGAAGTCTTTCTTGTTGTGTTTTTTTTTTTTTTTTGACAAATATTACTACATCAAATCAACAAATGGAATTTACATATAGTGATCTGCTTTAACTTTCTGGTTCAGATAATCCTAGATCAATTATTGCAAATATAATCTTCAATGGCACAAATTTCTTAGGGTGAAGTTGTTCAATAAAATTGGCCCTAGGTGCCAAATCGAAAATGGGATTCATTGATGGGACCTATTTAAAACCAAAAGAGAATTCAATTGATCTCTAGAGATGGATGCATTGTGACGACATGATAACGTGTTGGATTCTAAATTCAATGGCAAAAGAATTATTTGAAGGATTTATGTATACACATTCTACAAAGGAACTTTGGGATGATATATGCAAAAGATTTAGGCAAAGTAATGGACCTTTACTCTTCCAACTTCAGTATAAGATTATAAATGTTAGGCTAGAAAATAATTCGATTATAGTATATTACAACAGGTTAAAGAAACTTTGTGATGAATTGAGTAATGTAAATGCACTTTCGAAATGTGTTTGTGGAGCTTTAAATAGTTGTTCCTATAATGTATTTTCTAAAATCATTGATATAGAGAATAGAAACAGATTACTGTAGTTTCTTATAGGATTGAATGAAGCATATGAAAGTGTAAGAAGTCATATGCTATCCTTGGAACCTTTATTGTTTGTAAGCAAAGCCTATTATTTGATTTTTCAAGTAGAAAAACAAAGCAAATTTCTAAGAGTTTGGTTCATAATGATGGCATTTCTGGGTGTCTTATTAAGTCACAACAAAAATTTGTTGAAGGTGATAGAAGAGAGGAAAGGGAAAAATCTGAAGCAAAACCTATTTGTTCATATTGTAAGAAAGCTGGTCATTTAGTTGATTCTTTCTTTGAAATTATTGAATATCTAGATTGATATAAAGGAAATAAGGAAAAGAAAGGTCTAAGATTTGCAGGATAAATCAATCAAGAATTTGATAATCCTTTAGAAACCACCGTTAATCTAAGTGTAGGAAGGTAAGAAACAAAAGAGACTAAGCTAATTTCAAAGATATGTCATGAATTGTTCTGGATGATGAAGGGAAAAAATGTTTCGAGAGCGGAGAATGTGGACTTTTCCTCTGTAAATTTTGCAGGTCATATTGAAAGCTTTGATTCTTTTGTAGCTTCATTCCATCAAACTGATAATATTGTGCATGAATGGATAGTTGATACAGGTGCTTCTGACCATATCACTCCTTTTCCAAATATTTTGTCCACTAATTTTTTTTTTCAAGATCCCATTCATATAAAATTACCTGATGGTACTATTAAGAAAGTTATTGTAATTGGAAGAGTACATTTGAATGAGCACATTGTCTTAAACAATGTTTTCCTTATACTAGATTTTCATTGCAACCTATTATCCATTAGTAAACTGTTATATGGTACTGATATTATTGTTTCCTTTCATTCCAAAAATTGTACATTTTAGGACCAGAAAACTTGAAAGGTTATTGCCCGAGCTAATGCTAGACGATGACTTTATGTCATGAAAATAGAATCAAAGTCAGATCCTATTGACATTTTTTCCTCATGTAATTTCTCCATTAATCTATTCTTAGAACTCTTACACAATGGTCTAAGACATATTTCCATTTTCAAATTGAAACATACTCCGAATTGTTCTTTGATTGATGATAATAGCTTCTATTGCGATGCATGTAAAATGGCTAAGTCTCATTGATTATCTTTTCCTCCTACTAATTCTTTATCTTCCCATGTATTTGATCTTATCCACATGGATGTTTGGAAACTTTATCATACATCTTCACTTACTGGTGCAAATTATTTCCTGACAATAGTGGATGACATGAGCAGAGTTACTTGGACTTTTTTGATACAAAACTAACACTAAGTCTTTCCTACTCTAACTAATTTTGTATCATATGTTTGAAACCATTTTCATCTTACTCCTAAATTTGTCTAGTCAAAATCATTGACCAAATCCTAGGGAATAATATTTTTTTTTTCCTTTTCCGGTTTCATTTAATAATAAAGCCCATGATGTATTATTGATCAAGAATTGCAGCTTTTTATTAGAGCTAAGAGGGACAATCGAAACTGCCAGAGGAACTGTCACTGAAATTTGGCGTTGGTCCTCGTTTGTATTGCTCTCCTCGATTGATGCTCTGTGGGCATCTCGAATTTGATGCCTGATAGCAGACTTCCCTTTGCAATTTGCATCAAGTTCAAGAGAGCAGGTTGGTATACCAAATTACTCAATAAATGGTTGTTATCATATTTCTAGGGGAAATATTTTAAGCAACTAATGAGATCGATAGGAGGAAGTTGAATTGACATGGTACTAAGTTTAATCTTGTGCTTAATGAGATCGGTTGTGATTTGAAGTTTTGCTCAAGCATCAAGCTTGATTTCAACAAAGTCCGGTTGGGCTTGATTTGTGTAAAATATATATATATATTTTAATTAAAATAATATCTGTATGTAAAGATAACTCAAATTCTACTAATAAACAACTTTAATTACATTTTGATTAGATTTATAACTTTATCGAACTAATTAAATTGTTCAAACTTGAGTATTTACTGAGTTGAACTCAAGTGATTCACATGAATAGTTTTAGCTCATTTATACTTCTACGAACTTTTGATGCTTAAGCTAAAATTGTGTTTTTCATGTGCTAAAAACATAATAGTCTAATAATAGAAAATCTTGATAAAAATTGCTAATGTTTATATTATTTGTAATAAGCAAGTAGTTCTCATTGGATGATAGATGCAAGTATATTTCTATTCATAAATCCAAATGGAGGATGTTATGTCAATATCCTTAAAACTCTTTTTTTTTAAGAACTCTTCATTCTATTTATAAGGTTCTTAAATAGAGGTCTTTAAGTTTTATTTATATAATTTATAAGATCTGTAATATAAAATTTAAACAAAAAAACAACAAAGGACAAAAAAAGAAAAAAAAAAAAAGCTTTTTAGAATCCTTATACAAGGACCTAAAAAAGTTATATAAATCCTTACATTGATAAATACTTTAGAATCCTTAACATTAGAAGATGTATCAAACACCTCTCATTATACATTCTCTTTTCTTTACCTTTATTGTAATTAAAATTTTAATGTTATATATTATAGTAAGAATTTCATAAGGCCTATGACAAACTTTCACTTCAAAGCGTTAAAGGATCCAAATCAACAAGCAACAAATTCAGAAGATGAGGTGGAGTGTCTGAAGTCCATCCATTTCTGCACATGCCCTCCAAGTTTTTTAAGGCTAGCCAGTTGGAGTACAAAGCCAACTGTGGAAGACGTCATTTCTTTGTGTTGGTGAATTTAGAAGACTTTCCTTTATTGCTATCGAGCGAGAAGCTAATTGTGAATCTTTGGAATCATAGGAATAGGATACTTTAAGGAAAACAAAAACACAACTCTACAAGGAAAATAGTGCTGTATAATTTATTTTCGTTAATCATATTTGATGTGTACAATTTTAATAAATAGTATAAATTTTTATTATATCTGTTTTGATATCAATATAAAAACTCGTCGAAGAGTTTTTATATGAATATAGCAATAAAAATAATAAGGATGATATAAAATTATTTTTTTTAAATTTTAAGAATTTGTCATGTGAAATAAATAATCGTTAATTTTAGTACCACAAAATGTGCTTAAATTTAAAAAATTGATAAAGGCAGCTCCGCTTGAAACTGGCGGCTCTCGAAACGGAAACATACGGTTCATGGGAGTCGCCCACCAATTATAGTAACGTTATCTCATTTGCTCTTAGGATTTGAGAGAATTCTTAGAGTCAATTGCACAAATTTAAGTGGTACTGAAGTCTGACTCACATCAGGCAATTATTGTGCCATATATGTATATCTCTCTATTAACTTAGAGCCATCGATGGTGTCATGGACAATCCTTCTTTCATGGGAACCCACCATTTTTTTTTTCTAAAGTAGTTTAATTATTATGCCATCCATTACTACCCACGTAGTATTTGTGAATTGTGTTGGTGTAGCTGTAAACTGAGTCATCACAATGATTGATTAATAGACTACCAAAAAGTAATTGGATTGTTTGCTTGAGAGCAAGGCACTGAGTTAAAATATGATGGGCCAAGATGCAAATTGTTTCGGTTCAAAATCTTAGTTTTAAATTGAATTGAACCACTTTGAATAGTTCATTAAGAATGAAGGAAGTAGGGAGTGAATGGAACTACTTTAAAATGATTTGGTTTTTTGAATGTAATTTGAATTATATTCATTTTCTCATTTTTTTTCCTTTTCAGCATCTCTTATGATTACTGGAGCAGGAAAAAAAAAAAACCCTTTATGGTTCTATTTCAATATTCTCTACTTTCATTTACATCCAAATTTAACTTTAATTTTTAAATATCGTTTATCATATCATTTTATGAAGAAAATACAACTATATTTTTTACTCATTTAGAAAAAAATTGTGTACCAAGAAATACATATGCTAGAGTTTTTAAGACTAAACTAGTTAAATATAATAAAAAGAAAATAAATAGGTCTAGAATAATATTGAGATATCCAAAATATATCTCGACTTTCACATAAAAGTTAGTGATTATATATATATATTTTGGTAATGCCATTTAGTTTGGAGAGTAAAACCAAACCATGTTCATTACAAATGTATTTTGTAACTACGTTGACGACATCGCAAAGATGGATGCCTAGAAATAGGTTTTGGGCCAATCTGGGTTCTTCTAGGGCTCGTGTAAGCTTATAACATTGACAGGAGGTCATGGTCTAGCTTCTCTGCCAAGTCGACTGCCAGAAGGGAGGGACTCCACGTACGCATGCAAGCACCATTTATGCGGTCGTACCTCCATAGGTTCCCTATATGCATCGATCCATTCATGATGTGATGGAACAGTCACCACCACCTCTATACACTGTAGATCAATGATGTACGTATAACAACCCCTCTAGGAAACTCGAAAATCCAATCAATAATCAAAGCGAAAACTTAAATAAATAAAGATAAAATTGGAAAGTACTAACATACGGGATATTGATAAACCATGTCAATTAATTGCATAATCAACACCTAAGTGCCTTATGTTAATAGTCACTATTTATAAATATATTTAATGTACACCAAAAAATTATAATTAATATAGTAGAATACAGTATAATGGTAATTTTTCTTTTTTACATGTATCATATATTTGTGACATGTGTCCAATGGTTGCTGATATAAATACATATGCCACACAATAGAAATAACTAACACAGATCATTCAATATATTTCAATTTTCCTCAAATACTCTATTTCATAATCTTGATTCCATCGGTATTCTATTTTCTTTTTCTTGTGTGCATGAACAACAAGAACATTGTGGTCATCATTTGTTAACATGGTATCACAACCAAGATGCATTATAATTCTGGTGAAGCCTTTTTGAATAATTGAAGTCTTTCTTATTGTGTTTTTTTTTTTTTTTTTTTTCTGATGAATATTACTACGTCAAATCAATAGATGGAATTTACATATAGTGATCTACTTTAACTTTCTAGTTTAGATAATCCCAAATCAATTATTGCAAGTATAATCTTCAATGACACAAATTTCTTAGGGTGAAGTCGTTCAATAAAACTGGCCCTAGGTGCCAAATCGAAAATGGGATTCATTGATGGGACCTATTTAAAACCAAAAGAGAATTCGGTTGATCTCTAGAGATGAATGCGTTGTGACTACATGATAAGGTGTTAGATTCTAAATTCAATGGCAAAAGAATTATTTGAAGGATTCATGTATACACATTTTGCAAAGGAACTTTGGGATGATATATGCGAAAGATTTGGGCAAACCAATGGACCTTTACTCTTCTAACTTCGGTATGAGATTATAAATGTTAGGCAAGAAAATAATTCGATCATAGTATGTTACAACAGGTTAAATAAACTCTGGGATTAATTGAGTAGTGTAAATGCACTTTCGAAATGTGTTTGTGGAGCTTTAAATAGTTGTTCCTATAATGTAGTTTCTAAAATCATTGATATAGAGAATAAAAACAGATTACTGTAGTTTCTTATAGGATTGAATGAAGCATATGAAAGTGTAAGAAGTCATATGCTATCCTTGGAACCTTTACTGTTTGTAAGCAAAGCCTATTATTTGATTTTTCAAGTAGAAAAACAAAGAAAATTTCTAGGAGTTTGGTTCATAATGATGCCGTTTCTGGGTGTCTTATTAAGTCACAACAAAAATTTGTTGAAGATGATAGAAGAGAGAAAAGGGAAAAATCTGAAGCAAAACCTATTTGTTCAAATTGTAAGAAAGCTGGTCATTTAGTTGATTCTTGCTTTGAAATTATTGAATATTTAGATTGATATAAAGGAAATAAGGAAAAGAGGGGTTTAAGATTTGCAGGACACGTCGGTCAAGAATCTTATAATCCTTTAGAAACCATTGTTAATCCGACTGTAGGAAGGCAAGAAACAAAAGAGACTAAGCTAATTTCAAAGATATGCCATGAATTGTTCTGGATGATGAAGGGGAAAAATGTTTTGGGAGCAGAGAATGTAGACTTTTCCTCTGTAAATTTTGCAGGTCATATTGAAAACTTTGATTCTTTTGTAGCTTCATTCCATCAAACTGATAATATTGTGCATGAATGGATAGTTGATACAGGTGCTTTTGACCATATCACTCCTTTTTCAAATATTTTGTCCACTAAATTTTTTTTTCAAGATCCCATTCATATAAAATTACCTGATGGTACTATTAAGAAAGTTATTGTAATTGGAAGAGTACATTTGAATGAGCACATTGTCTTAAACAATGTTTTCCTTATACCAGATTTTCATTGCAACCTATTATCTATTAGTAAACTGTTGTATGGTATTGATATTATTGTTTCCTTTCATTAAAAAAATTGTACATTTTAGGACCAGAAAACTAGAAAGGTTATTGCCCGAGCTAATACTAGACGAAGACTTTATGTCATGAAAATAGAATCAAAGTTAGATCCTGCTGACATTTTTTCCTCATGTAATTTCTCCATTAATCTATTCTTAGAACTCTTACACAGTAGACTAAGACATATTTCCATTTCTAAATTGAAACATATTCGAAATTGTTCTTTGATTGATGATAATAGCTTCTATTGCGATGCTTGTAAATTGGCTAGGTCTCATTGATTATCTTTTTCTCCTACTAATTCTTTATCTTCTCATGTATTTGATCTTATCTACATTGATGTTTGGAGACCTTATCATACATCTTCACTTACTGGTGCAAATTATTTCCTGACAATAGTGGATGACATGAGCAGACTTACTTGGACTTTTTTGATACAAAACAAACACCAAGTCTTTCCTACTCTAACTAATTTTGTATCATATGTTTGAAACCATTTTCATCTTACTCCTAAATTTGTCTATAGTGACAATGGGAGTGAGTTCCTTTCATTTGATTGCCAACAATTCTTTAAAAGTAATGGCATCATTCATCAAAGAACAACCACATATACATCTCAACAAAATGGCATAGTTAAAAGAAAACATCAACATTTGGTTGAAACTACAAGGACTATTAGACTCTATGCTAATTTGCCAAAGTGTTTATAGGGAGAATGCATTCTTGCGACAACTTTTCTAATAAATAAAATGCCCACACACAAACTAGATTGAAAATCTTCGTATCAAGTTCTTTTCAACAAACCACCTTCAAATTCTGAACTTAGAACCATAAGTTACATATGTCATGCTACTATTGTCAACAAATCTGGAGATAAATTTGATGCTAAAGGGAAAATGTGTGTGTTTTTAGGTTATCAAAATAATAAAAAAGGATATAAACTCTATAATCTCACAAATAAAGTTCTTTTTGTCAGTAGAGATATTTCCTTTATTGAACATATTTTTCCTTTGAAGGAAAATGTATTGGATGAACACCTTAGTATTTCCACATCTCTATTTCCTTTAGAAATATATTTGATAAATCTAATAATGATATACCTTTTGCTTCACTTAGACATCCTAATGTTTCAAATCATATTAATGATACATCTTCTGCTTTTCTCAAGCGTTCTTCCAAAAAAAGAAAATCTCCAACCTAGCTTACTAATTTCCTTTGTATCAGAAAATTTCCATAGTCTATATTCCCTTCTTAATACTAACACTTTAAATCATTTTCCTAAGGATTATGTGGCCTCATTGGCAAATGTCTTAGTTATCCACGAACTATGAAATTATGAAGAAGCGAAGAATGATTCTAAGTGGATTGATGCAATGGATAAAGAAATTTTAGCTCTAGAAACTAATCAAGCTTGGGAACTAGTTGATTTACCACCAAGAATTAAAAACTATTGGATCTAAATGGGTATGTAAAATCAAATACAAGGCTAATGGTTCAATAGAGAGATACAAAACAAGACTAGTCGCAAAAGGATATAATCAAATTGAAGGAATTGATTATGTGCATATGTTTTCTCCTATTGCAAAATTGACAAAAGTTCGAATGGTATTAGCCTTAGCTGTTGTTAAGTCTTGGCATGATCACCAACTTAATATGACCAATGCATTTTTGCATGGATTTTTAGAGAAAAAGATATATATGGAACCTCTAAAAGGTTATAAAGTTTCTTCACTAGGTAGAGTTTGTAAATTGATTTGGTCATTATATGGATTGAAGCAAGCTTCATGCTAATGGAGTAGGAAGTTTATACATTTTATTTCTTCACTTGGGTTTGTATGATCTAAAAATGACTATTCCCCGTTTATTAGGAACCATGGCGATGAATTTCTTGTTGTAGTGGTATATGTTGATGATGTTTTAATTGTCGGCAACTCATCATCTGCTATTGAGAAAGTAAAGACTACCTTGCACAATGCTTTTACTATAAAGAATCTCAGTGAAGTAAGATTTTTTCTAAGTATTGAAATATGTAGAACCACTCATGAATTTATGCTTAAGCAACGAAAATTTTTACTTGACATCTTGCAAGATGTTGGCTTGATAGCTACAAAACCAACTAAAATCCCTCTTCCACAACATATACAGTTTTGACCTTGAATCCAGAACACCACTTCCTGATCTGATAGTTTATAGGAGGATTGTTAGAAGACTATTGTATCTCACCATCACACGTCCAGATGTTAGCTTTGCAGTTTAACAATTGAGTCAGTTTGTTAGTAATCCACAGACTATACACTTTCAAACTACTATCTATGTTTTGAAATACTTAAAAGGAATGTTTGATAAAGGACTTTTCTATGTAATTTCATCTTCGTTGTCACTTATTGCATATTCAAATGTGGATTGGGGAGAAAATGTTATTGATAGAAAATCATTAATAAGATATTGTGTGTTCCTTGGATCTTTATTGATTTCCTGGAAGACAAAGAAATAAATAACCAAGGCTGTCAAAATCGCGATTTTACATAGAATCGCTAGGGGGTCCATAGAATTAAAACGTAGAAATGTAAGTTTTTACAACCTTTGTAAAATAAATTCCAAATATTGTAAATTTACTAAAGTAGTCATTAAAAAATATAATGGATAATAAAAATAAAGAAATTCAACATATATTTTGGTCATAAATTGTAATAAAAGTTATAATATAGATAATCAAGCATAAGTTGTGCAATATAGATAATCAATCAAAAAGCCCAATAAAAGTTATGAATTCATAAATCATAATACAAAACAACTAAAATAAATCATCACAATTTCCACCATCTTTCCTATCCATATCACCATCATAATCTGCATCTTCATCATCTTCTTCTTCACCAATGTCAACATCATCATGAGGTGTACTATTACAAATGATTTCCATATCCTCTAATTTCAAATCTTTTGAAGTTCCCATTTGCATTACAGCTTCAACATCATTAATATCATGAATGTCTAAATCATCTGGACTTTGATCTTCTACGTTCCACCTCATTAAACCACATGAGACTTGATTCTATCCTATCAACTACAACATCCACCTCTAATGTAGTTAAACTGGTTGTGGCACTGTGCTGGAAATACTTCATCATTTTCATGCTTTTGAGATATCTAAATCTAACAGTTTTTAAGGACCACTTTCAACTAGTGGGATTGAGGCTTATGTATTGCTCTTTTTATAAAAATCCTAGTAGCAAGTACACTACCATGATAAACAAAGACATATTGAAGAATTGAAAAAAGAACATGTCCCAAAAGTGAACCAGTCAATTGCTAATATAAATTCTGATAACAACTAAGAACTAGATCATAGACAAGATAAACAGGGAAGAGAATGCTCTATACAAATAGAGACTATCACATGACAAAGAATATGAAAATATGTGGAAATTGACTTCAATTATCCTACAAAGACAAAACTTTAGGACAAAATCTTGAAATTCACTTCAATTATCCTCATAAGGAACCTTAACCCTCCTTAAAACTAAAGTATAAGACCAAAAAATCCACAATTTTGGAAATGGAAGCGAAGGATGTCTTATGAGGATTATGGTTTCAAGAAGGGCCAGGTAAGAAAATACTGAAGAGGTATGGCCATATGGGACGGCAATTGCCTTAACTTTGAGATGTGATGGTGCTAGTAGGACTAGCATGAGCTTAATGTTTTTTGCATTGTTGATTTTATCAAGCTGTGGTGATATCAAGATTCAACAAATTAAGTTCAAGCCTTCAAGGCATCATTTAACAGCAACCAAACGAAAAAGGAATTGAGAAATGGAATCATCAAATCATGAATCAACACTCAAATAGAAAATAACAACCCCAAAATTGATAAAACTTGATTACCTGAAAGGCTGAAGCAAATGCAAACCGCAAAGGTGAACAACAGTACACTAAAATTTTGTCACCGTGAAGATTGGTCTTGTTGGACTGTTGGTGTTGTGACTATGAACGGAGACACGATTTGCTTGACGGCAAATTGCTATTGTGTGAGAACTGAGAAAGATCAGCGATTTGAACGGAGACGCGATTTGCTGGTGTTGTGACTGTGAACGCCTGAATGCAAAGACGAGAAAAAAATTTGAAATGAAAATCGAAGGAAAAGACGAAGAGTAGAGGGCCAGAGACGCAGAGTTACAGATACAGATAGTGGGCACGCAGAGTTACAGACAACACAATAGACACGATCACGGTCATGGGCATAAGAGAAGACACTCTAGATGGAAATTGAAATCACATGCTTTAACGACTTGGGCTGGGCTTAATTTAAACTAGGTGGCCTATTGTAGCCGTGGTCTTGGACCGAAATGGTGCAAGATTTTGCAGTATACTTAAACTCAGTTCAAATGCCATTTTACTCATGTTTTTACGTTTCCACTATCAAATTCGCGATTTTGCAAACAATTTCACCTTTAAACTGATGTTGTATATGAGTTGACAATGAGTATGCTCACAAACTCGTAAACTCGTACAAACGTATAAGTCAACTTGCGATTTTGACAACCATGCAAGTAACGGTATCCACTTCTTCTACTTAGATTGAATATAGGAATATGGCCTCAATAACAAAAGAATTACTTTAGCTTTCTTATTGGCTTCAAGACTTCAATATTCCAATGGATCTCCCTATTATACTTCATTCAGATAGCAAATTGACTTGATTGGTAGCTAAAAATCCTTGTTTACATAGTCGTACTAAGCATATAAAGGTGGATGTTCACTTTACATGACATCATGTTAGTAGTGGATTTCTTAAGATTTCCCATGTTCCTTCATATATTTAGTTAGCGGCTCTCATGACTAAAGCTCTTGGAGATATTCGATTGCAGTTTTAGCTCTCTAAGTTAGGACTTATCGTATGTCTAACTTGAGAGGGAGGTTTTAATAGTCATTGTCTGTAAATATATTTAATGCATAGTAGAAAATTATAGTTAATATAGTAGAATAGTAATTTTTCCTTTTTACACGTGTCATATATTTGCTACACGTGTCCAATGGTTGCTGATATAAATACATACACCACACAACAAAAATAACTATCACAAATCATTCAATACATTTCAATTTTCGTCAAATACTCTATTTCATAATCTTGATTTCATCAATACACTATTTTCTTTTTCTTGTGTTCATGAACAACAAGAACATTGTAGTCATTATCTGTTAACACCTTAGTTACCTTATCTCTGTAGGAACAATGTAATCCTACCCTCACAAATCATTTCAGTAAGAAAAATAAAAGGATTATCGTTAAGAGCACAGTTTAAATTTTGAGTGTCTTTTCAATTTCACATATGAAATTTAAAGTTGTTAAATTTCATTTTCATTTCGATTTTTATTTGCTAAATTTTATAGCTAAAATTTAAAATTGTTAAATATCACATTTAATCAAACTTTTTACTTGTTAGATTTCTAGCCTCCATCATTTTGAGAAAAATAACATTGCAAAGACCTATTGAACAAAAGGTACATATGTAAACAATTAAAGATGATATAGTAAATATGGCAAGTAAAAGCATGATTGAATATTAAATTTAACAACTTAAAACTTTAGATGGGAAATTGAAAATAAATCCAAGGTTTATGTGGTGATTTTGATGTTGTCTAGAACAAGAAAGATGTGGGAAGAAAAGTCTATGCAATCCTAGTAGAAGGGGTGAGAGAACTTTTGAAATGTCCAAAATATGAAATCGAGTAAGGACGAGCCTAATCTTAATCAATAAATCTTATGAATTCTTATTGACCATTTAGTATTGGTGGTAATCTAGATGAAATATCCTTGCAAAAAGGTTTAGTAGCTAAACTATGATAGTAGGAGCTAGCTTTGGGGTTGTATCTTGAACTTATCCCACCCTCTCACTTTAGATAAAGGAAAAGAAAAGGATCATTTTTTTTTTTTATGTGAGGTTATGATGTTTGTATATGTATTGTGCAAGAAAGTAACAAAGTTCAAAAAGAAAAAAAGGAAAAAAAAAGAGAAAATACTTTCTAAGTGGCTCAATTTGGTTATTTTGATTTGAATAAGTTCATCCTCCCAAACTGGTCTTATGTTTTGTGATTATATTTGGTTTGGGCACTTTTCAAAACCAAATTGATATAATAAAAATATGTATATAGCTATGGTTTGGTTTGATTAGATTTTATGCCCAATCTTCACTCTTATGTAAGTTTCCATGTAATTTTTCTATTTTTAATGTTTATGTGTATTACTTAGATATTGTATTAAGAATGTTAATTATGCACATGCAATTGAATGTTTATCATTTAATTCCTCTATTTATTTTGTTATTTTATTACATCTATAATCTATTAAGGATTAGTAAATTATTAATATCCAACCGAAGTGATTAAAAAATAAATCAATAGAGAAAAATGTATTGTCTAAAAAGTTGTCAATATCTAGAGAATTATTATTATATTTTAAAAATTAGAGGTATCTGGGAATGCTTAATCTATACTTTTGAAATAAAAGGTAGCTAACTAGTTTCTCTTACCACTTTTGCCTTGCTTTTAGATTTCCTTACTAGTTGCACTTTCTGGACCTAGCTTGGATTCTCTTCCAAAAATACTTGTAAGTCATGCAACTCAAGAAAAGAAAATCCCTTTCATAAAGCATTTCTTGCATGAACTTGTGTTATGGAATTTCAACGTAGAATCATTGAAGTTCTACAACCGTGTGGATGTTTAGAAATGTTTTAATCTTTATTTTATTTTATTTGGGATTCAGAAAAGTAAGATTTTGATATGAATTGGAGAGAATGAAATAAGGGACATAGTTAGATTGTTGAATTAAAGGGGAGGAATTCGCGATAATAAATCTATGGTGATTAATGGAGGAAAATGAGTGCAAACTATGAAACAGTCATGAGTGTCTAAGTAGGAATGAAAAATGGAGTTTAGATTTGTTTCATATAGCTTTAGCAGGAGATAGCCAACTAAGATAAGCATCAATTGACTATTAGGAGTTATGGGATTTTTTTTCTTCATTTTTTTCCTTCTTTTTTCTTTTTTCTTCCCTCTCTCCCCATCCCCCCTATATATATACACATATATGAGTGGGGTGATGGGGTTTGTTGCAAGGAAGGAGTAGACCTCCCTCAATTGATAGCTAACAGACCACTTTGTAACACCCCCTCTTAGATGGTAACTTGTTATGACTTATTTTTTCGGTTCATAGCTAATTTCGCAAGACCTTAGTTGTCCATCATAAAGCCCTTCGACTAGACATGGGATTTAGGTCGGGTTGAGCTAACAATCTGGCTTGAACTGATCCGGGATGGCTGATTTAACTCAGAAAGGACTCACCAATTCACTCACAAACTCATTGGTTTGGTGGGTTCACATGGTGAAACGGCTAAATCAAGGAAAAAAAATAAAAAAAATAAAAAAATTAGGGCCAATTCATAGAATTGAGGGACCTTGGGTTGGTCCCCACTTACAGGATTTTTGACCTGGAAACCAATGGGTCTAGGTTGATTTAAGGCTGGGTTGATTCGGCCCCTATGTCTATCGTCCAACATATCCTTTGGAATAAGTGTTATTATGATCTTTTTAAGCTTCAATCCTAATTTTAAGCATAGTCTATTCCAATTCAACATTCATAAAAGGACAAGTTTAATGAGTAGTTGTTTAGGTAAGTTCAGTTTCTATTTTGTTTGAATTACTTGCCTTTGTAATATTGAACAAAATCAGTTAATGATAATATTTGATGACAATAAATATTGATTGTAACTATCTTTTCGGTACTTGCTACTTAGGTTCATATAGTGTAGAATAAGTCGATCATGAAGTGGTTATGGGTGTAGTGATTCAAATGACATGATTCGTAGCATTTTTTAGGTGCTAATGACTACTTAAGTGAGGTAAATGGGTCATTGACTTACTATTTGTAGTGTGGTTCTGGTTAGGAAATTGATAGATAAACTATTGGCGATTGCTTTTTCACTTCTACTTGTAATTTACTATTCAAATATTTTTTGTGATATATTTTTAATAATAAAAAATTTACACAAGTTTTATGTACTAATTTAGTCAAGCTATATTGCATGGTTTTTCCTTTATCATGGGTACAAAAGTGGGCCATGGCATTTATAAAATGCAATATTGCATTTGAATCACCATTTATTATGTACTTAAACTAGTAAAATTTAATTGGTGCATATTACTATGGAAAAAAAGGTTTGGTTGCTCCGGAAAAATTGCGCTTAATTGTAAGAAACTTTTACAGCGAATATTTAAAAATGGTAAGTATAAATTTTGACCTTTGAACTTTTTAAGTGATGATGTGTCACTTGATTGTATGGTTCACGTCCAGCTTTTTAAAACTTTCTTATACTGTATCATCTCAGGTTTTGAAAGAATATAGAGATAAATCAAAGCTTCTTTAAACGAACAGCATTAAAGCTTGGCCTCGACTCACTTAGGATATTAAAGCATGAGATATTGTGGGTTCGCTGCAAAAGGATCTACTCGGTTTAGCATACTATTCATACATAAAGAAAGGAGATAAAAGTAAACTTGATGAATATTTTGGTTTCGCTTTGGTCCTCTTTTTATTTGCTTAAAATCTCCCTCTATATCATCACAACCAACAAGTTTCAACCTTTTTCTTCTCTTAACCATGTGTAACATTAATACTTCCTTTGACAAACCTTCAATTCTTATTATTGTTATTATTTTTTAAAAAGAATAATCACTCATTGTTCTTCCTTATCTGAATAGCTAATGTGCTTGTAGCATAGAAGTAAAAATAATTGACTTGACCAATAACCTACAAAAATAAGCAAATACACTTATCAAGGAAATGGGTATTGATAGGTCTTGCATGGTTTTGCGAAGCTTTCATGAAAAGAGGGGAGGAGAAGGGTTTATACAGCATCATGAAAGCTGCATAAATATTTATTTCAAGTAAATATGAAAAATATGTGCATTGATCTCTTTGTGTATAGCTTGTATACGGAGATGATATTGGAAAGTGAAAAACCTTAAACTCAAAATATTATATGAACCCTATCAAATAGAAGTAAAAATAATTATCTTAATCGATAACTTGCAAAAGCAATGTAATTATACATTTCTAGAAAATAGGTATGCTGATTGGTTTAAAAAGCTTTCATAAAAGAGAGGGGAGGGGAAGAATTTATACATCATTTTAAAAGCCGTATTAGAATTGTGTTTCAAGTATGTCAGCTATATGTATTGATTCTCTTAGTGTATAGCTTGTATATGGAGCCGATATTAAAAAATGAAAAGCCTTAAACTCAAAATGTTGTACATACCGGTGGAATGGAAGTAAAGCTAATCGACTTGACCAATAACCTGCGAAAACAATGTAATTAAAGATTTCCAGTAAATAGGTACCCTGATTTTGCTTTACAAAGCTTTCAAAAAAGCGGGGACAGAAGATGGGAGAGCGAGAGGGTTTATACAACATGTTGAAAGCCGTTGAAATATTCACTTCTAATACATATGCCAACTATATGTATTGATTATCTCTATGTACAACTTGCAAATGGAGCTGATATTAGAAAGTGAAAAATTTTAAACTCAAAATGTTGTATAAACAATGTTAAATAGAGCTAATAAATAATTGATTTGACCAATATCCTGTTGAAGCAATGTAGTTATGCACTTCAAGCAAATAAGTATCTTTATAGGTTTTGAAATGCTTTTGGGGGAGGAGGTGTATGCCACATCTTAAAGACCATGTAAATATTCATTTCAAATAAGAAAAAAAGAAATTGACTAGAGCAATAACGGGCAAAAACAATGTAATATATACATTTCAAGCAAATAAGTATCTTGATTTGTTTCACCAAACTCTTAAAAAAAGAGGGTGAAAAAGTAATATTTACAAAATATCTTGAGAACCGTATAAATATTCATTTCATGCAAATATGCCAAGCATATGTATTCATTCTCTCTATGTATAGCTTGCACACGAAATCAATCTTAAAAAGTTAAACACTTTAAACTCAAAATGTTACATAAAACCTATGCTTGAATATGTACATAAATGTACATATGTATTGTATAAAAGATGGAACAAATATTTACATAAAATATTGTATACATTTAAAGCAAATAGGTCTTTGATTGGTTTAGCAAAACTTTCATAAAAGATGGGGAGGGGAGGGTCTATGTAAAATCTTGTAAATAGTATAAATATTCATTTCAATTATATATACCAAATATATGTATTGCTTCTCTTTGTGTATAGCTTGTACATGAATGCAATATTAGAAAGTTAAAAGCCTCAAACTTAACATGTTGTATAAACCCAATTAAAGAGTAACAAAAATAATTGACCTAACGAACAATTTACAAAAGCAAAGAATATATATATAAAGATGATACTTTGCGATATCATGTTGTGTTCATATCTTTATTTTATGTTGTATTTGTACTTGTGTGAAAAATAAAGAAATTGAATGAAGATCTCAAGATTTTAGTTTACAATATAATTGTGTGTATTCATGTTAGAATCATGTCATTTACGTGTCTTGTGCATGTTATGTAAAAAATTATCTGCCTTAAATAGACATATAAAGTAAATTGGTATTAATAGGTCTTGTTTGGTTTTGTTAAGCTTTTATAGAGGAGGTGAGGAAAGGGGAGTGTTTATACAACATTCTTTAAGCTATGTAAATATTCATTTCAAGTAAGTATGCTAACTGCATGTATTGATTCCCTTTATGTAAAAAAATAAAATAAAATAAAATAATGTTTCAAATGGAAGGACATTGAGGTAATTAGAAATTTTAAGATGAGGGTTGTTTGGTCTTTAGGTTATATAAGCCATTGCGTAACCCTAATGCCATTTTTTTTATCTTCCTGAAATGTTATATCTTCTATATCCTTTAAAAAACTCTAACCATCCTAATTTACAACTCAATGAGAAAGGACTTTCGATTTGATGTACATTCAAAGATAAGCACCTTAAATCAAGTAGGTGCTTTGTCTTTTTTAATAGGAAATCGATTAAAGGCATAACGTCTTGTTAAATTAGGGTTTCTAGACAATTCGATTGGATGCTAAATTTGCTGGAATAAGTACATTTTGAGCTATGAATTTAAATTGAAACAAGTAAGTATTCTAATTACGTTTAAATTCAAGAAATTAGATAGATTTTATCCTAGATTTGGAGTGTTTTCTTAATTGGTGAATGATGGGATGGAGGAAAGATTGAATGGTGGTGAGATTGTAGAGATCGTGAGTTCATAGTATATGGTTTGGGCACACTGTCATATACTTAACCATGTTGAGAGAAAAGGGGAAAATTGTGAGATAGGCTATACATGACTAGGTACACTAGCATGTACTTGCCCTGTGTTGAAGTACATAACCATGTACTTAGGCGTGTTGAGGAGGTTTTTCATACAGTAAGGTACATAGCCATATACATGATCGTGTTCCTACCTATGTCCTTTTACACAGCTGTGTTGTCTTTCTATTTTAGTTTTATTTCAATTTTAAGTCAGAATTACTCCCAATAGAGCTTATAGAAGGGAAATTAAGCGCCTAATTGTTAGTTGAATAATCTAGTGAAGCTCAGGCCTTATTAGTTGTAGACAAGTAAAAAATAAAACTGCTCTTCTCAGTATATGTGTTAGTATGGTTGTATTTGTTAGTTATAGTAAATGAATGAACTTAATGTAAACTTCATAAACGACTTACATGCTACTTGTGTGTGGTTCAATTTAGGGGTGGGAGATGGTAGATCTTTAGGGGGCACCCTAATGATCATTATGGCATTGTCCTTAGTGGAGTTGTATATCAAAATGATCTAGCGTAGATTTTAAGAGTATTAAGGTTGACGGTAGTATTTCCCGATAGTAGTAGAGTTGGGGATGGAGGTGATTCTTCCCAACCTAGGTTTAAAACACTTAAAATATATAAGAAATAGTATAGCGGAGTCATAAGTGCCCCTATGTTGCTTGTTGATTAACGAAAAGATAATTAAGTAATTTTTTGTTAAGTATTTACTACATTATGTATGTGTAAAACTTGTATTATTATGATATGCACATGTGTTTGAGTACTCACATATTGGGTTTAGCCTCAACCCTCTTCTTTTTCAATTGTAGATGGTATGATGAATAAGTTGAGTATGGTAAGTTTGGGGGTGTGTATTATGAGTATCAAGATGACGCTAGTGGAAGATACTATTACTACTATGATGATAAATAGCAGGGAGAAATTGAAGTAGAAGATTAGTTGATATTTTCTTAGACATTACCTATGTAATTTTTTTTTTTTAACTAGTGTGAACCTAGTAGTATTTGGGAAGTCTTATTCATGAATTTTTATTTTGAGGTGGAGTTTTGATTTAATCTTAACTATAACGTGGTTGAATTATTTATTTGTGAGTAAATTAATTAAATCATTGGAGTACATTTATTTAGTGTATAATGGAGTTGAACAGGTTAAAAAATCGGTGTAATAGAAGTCTTTGTGTGTCTATATCCCGTAAGGACATGTGGCAAGCTGTAATGTTCTAAGTTTTAGGGCATTACAGTTCAGGTGGTATTGGAGCTTAGGTTTATGATTAATATAGTATAGGTTGATGATCCATAGAGTTTAAGAAAATGATCGTTATGATTAAGTTTGATCAATCTCTAGAAGATCTAGTTAACAAATCTAGGACAGTGAGATATGAAGAGAGTAGGTAAAATTATGGGTCGATTGTTTTTGTTCAGTAATTTATTTTACTTTGTTTCATATCTTTACTTGCAGTTCCTTTTAAATCTCTATTTTACTTATATGTGTGTGTGTGTGTACCATTACTAGCATTTTAAACTTACTCTAACCTTTAGGTCTACTTGATTGTCTTCTCTTAAGTAGAATGCCTCTTAGAAGAATTGCATAACCTAGCTCATATAACGCTGGAAGGGATAAGGATGCCCCAATTGAAAGGTACCTTCCAAGACTATCACAATAAGGAGCTATAGCACCTAGGGATGTAAACGAGTCAGGTTTGGGATAAGTTTATTAAAACTTGAACCTGACCTAGTAAAGAATGTATATGCCCAAAACCCGCCCTAACCCGATAAGGTTTTTTTTAGCTCGACCTGAATGGCGATTGAATCTTTTTTTTTTTTTCATACTTCAACTTATTTTTATATGTCATTTATTTAATTTATTATTAATCTATTTATGATGGAAAGAAAAGAGAAATTAAATATAAAAATATACCAATTAAAAATATAAAAATAATAAAATAAAATATACCGATTATAAATTATAATATTAATTTATTATTATTTTTTAAAATCGGGTTAGGTTTTCCTATCGAGTTTTTTCTAAATCCTGTAACCCGACCCTAAACCTCATAGGGTTTTTATTGGGTTGATCAGGGTAGGTACCCTATTACAATTCACCTCAGTTGCATTCCTAATAGCACCGGTAGTTGACATGATTGCATAGTTGCTGGAGACCGTGAATACTTTGGTGGGAATGATAGCCTAGCAACAATAACGAGCTATGAGATTGACTAGGCCAATAGAGAACCATTTCAGGCTAGATAAGTTTGTGATGCTGGAAAAGAAATTTAACTCAAGTGTTGATGACCCAATAGAAGTCGACTACTGGATAATAGAGATTGAAAAGATTTTTATTGTGTTCCGGGTGCTAGAGGATAGAAAAGTGGATTACGTAGCCTTCATGTTGAAAGGGTCGGCTGCAGATTGGTGGGTTAGCGTCTTTAAGCCAATAGGAGTACCCATCAACTTGCAAAGGTTTAGGGAATTATTTTGTGAGAAATACTTCCCCAATAGTATTAAAGACAAGATGGAGGCAACATACTATAATTGTTAGCAGGGTAACCAAACAGTGGAGGAGTATGAAGCAGAGTTAAATCGTCTAATTAAATTCTTGCTTAAAGCAGTCCATACAAATGATGCCCATAGGGCCAGAAGTTTTATAAAAGGCTTAGAGCCTAACCTCTAGCATAAGGTGGGGTCCTTCTAGCTACCTAGCTATGTAGAGGTCGTCAATAAAGAAAAGTTCGTAGAGGAGAGCCAGAAGAAAATAGAGGAGCAATTATCTCATAGGTTGGGAATTACTTTGAGAAAAAGGCTTACCTCAAGTACTACACATGTAGAGAAAGGAAAGAAGCCGGTAGTATATTAAGCCAAACTTGTGTCTGTCATGCTTAGGCTTATTCAAGTTAGGCTAATGCCTTTAGCATTGCCTCCACCACTCCTAGTAAGGTTATGGAGAAGATGTCCTAGGTATTTTGGACTAGATGATCTACATTAGTGCAATTGGCTAGAGAGGCCATGCTTCTCTTGTGGCAAGATAAGGCATTCTAGCAGAAACTATATAGAGAAAGCCATTCCCCAAACTTTCTACTATAACTGTAAGTAAAAGGGTCACAGAGCCTTTGAGTGCAGAGCTATAGGTGGCTAAGTAGCTACAACACCTCAACCGGTACAAACACCACAAGTAATACAACCCTAGGGGCAAACACAGGCAGGCAAGCCTCATAATACTAGTCCTAAGCAAAGAGCTCTAGCTTATATATTTGCCCTTCAACAACAACAAAACTAAAACCCTTTAAATCAAGACACAGTGGTAGATGTGCTTCTTGTATGATAATAATGTATATGTGCTGTTAGATATTGGTGTGACACATTCTTGTATATCTAAATTGTTTATACATATGTGTAGACCAATATTTGAAAATTTAGATGATCCTTTGAATGTAAGTGCTCCATTAGGAATAGGAAGAAAATCAAGGAAAATATGTAGAAATGTCAAATTTGAGATATAAAGGTGGGTGATGCCCATCGATTTGTTTGTTTTGCACATGCTTGACTTTGATATTAATCTAAGAGCAAACTAATTGTCAAAATTCCATGCCACCATATACTGTCATGATTTGATGGTTTATTTCACCTCCTCTGATGAAGATCCTATGAATTTTAAGTTAGAAGTGTAAAGGCCTACGGGTCTACCAACATATGAATTTTTGAGTAGGATTAGATTGGAAACTATAATAGTAGAAGCCAATAGTGAGTTGAAGCTTGAAGGAGTGCTAGTAGTAAACATGTATGCCGATGTGTTTCCTGATGACTTACTAGGATTATTACTAGATAAAGAAATTGAGTTTTGTATAGATTTGATGTCAAGCATAGCCCTTATATCTAAGGCTTCATATAGGATGGCACCTATAGAATTATCAAAATTGAAGGTTTAGAAATAGGAGTTGTTAGATAAGAAAACCATTAGGCCTAATGTGTCACCTTGGGGAGCCCTAGTCCTATTTGTCAAAAAGAAGGATAATAGCATGAGAATGTGCATTGATTACAAAGAATTGAATAAGGTTACATTTAAAAACAAATATCTGCTCTATAGGATAGATGACCTCTTTGATCAACTACATGGGGCTTAGCTATTCTCAAAGATTTACTTGAGGTCGAGTTACCACTAATTGAAGATAAAGGAAGGAGATATCTAGAAGACTATATTCAGAACTCGATATGGGCATTATGAATTCCTAATAATGCCCTTTGGTCTAACAAATGCTCTAGTTGCCTTCATGGATTTGATGAATAGGGTGTTTAGGAACTTCTTAGTTCAATTTGTGGTGGTATTTATTAATGATATCATGATATATTAAAAAAGCAAAGAAGAACATGAAGAATGTTTGAGTGTTGTACTAGAGAGTTTATAGGCCAAGAAGCTGTATATAAAATTTAAGAAATGCGAATTTTAGCTATAGCAAGTTTCTTTTCTAAGTCACATAGTTAACAAGGATGGTATTGCAATGGATCTTGAGAAAGTAAAGGTAGTGGTAGATTGGCTAAGACCTGAATCGGTGATTGAAATTAGGAGTGTTTTAGGATTAGTAGGTTACTATTGGCATTTTGTGGAGGGAGTTTCTAAGATAGTCACATTATTGATTAGATTAACTTAGAAAAGAGTAAAGTTTGAATGGGATAACCAGTGTGAAGATAGTTTTATAAAGTTGAAAGAAAGATTAATTTCAATACCAATTTTAGCTTTAACAAAAAGTAGAAAGGAGTATACAACATTCAATAATACTTCTAACCATGGTCTAAGGTGTGTTCTTATGCAAAATGCAAGGGTTATTGCTTATGCTTCTTGCCTGTTGAAGTTGTATGAAAGAAATTACCTACCCATAATTTGAAGTTAGCAATAATAGTCTTAGCATTGAAACTTTAGAGACACTATCTATATAGAGAAAAAACAAATCACAAAAGTTTAAAGTATCTCTTTATTAAAAAAGATTTAAATATGAGAAAAAAAAAAGATGGTTGGAATTAATAAAGGATTACAACTTGGAAATATAGTATCATCTAGGACAAGTAAATGTAATAGTAGATTTTCCTAATAGAAAAAGGTAGGGTAACTTAGCTACATTACTTACTTCATAGAAGCCATTGCTTGAAGAAATGTGAAGGTTAGAATTAGAAGTGGTTACCTAGGAGGTAGGGGCAAGACTCACCAATTTGTGCATTTAGCTAACCATAGTGGATAGAATTAAAGCAACTCAGCTAAAATGTACAGAGACTTAAAGACCCATCACTAGTGGAGGAATATGAAATGGGAGATAACTAACTTTGTTTCTAAGTGTTTAAGGTACTAATAGATCAAAATAAAACACTAAAGGTCGGTAGGAGAACTACAACCTTTACCTATACTAGAATGGAAATAGGAGCATGTAACTATGGATTTTGTTACTGTACTTCCCAAAACTAAAGAAAAACATCATATCGTATGGGTAGTAGTAGATAGATTAACTAAATCAACACGTTTTATACCCATTAGTTCCATTGTATCCTGAGTAAACTAGCATAGTTATACATCAAGAAAATAGTAAGCCTGTATGGAATTTTAGTAACAATTGTTTCTGACTGGGATACTAGATTTGTAGGTAGATTTTGGAAGAGCCTACATAGAGCTCTAGGCACTAAGTTGTAGTTAAGCACAACTTTTCACCCTTAAATAGAGAAGCAGTTAGAGCAAATTATATAGATTTTGGAAGATATGTTAAGGGCTTATGTTTTGGATTATGGAGGAAATTGGGACAAACACCTACTTTTAGTTAAATTTGCCTACAATAATAGTTACCGAGTAACAATTCAAATGGCGTCTTATGAAGCTTTATATGGAAGGAAATGTAGGTCACCCTTACATTGGGATGAGGTAGGAGAAAGAAATGTATTGGGACCTGAATTGATGTAGGAGGCTATGGATAGAGTGAAGTTAATTAGATAGAGGATACTATCGGCTCAAAGTTACTAGAGGAGTTATGCTAATAGGAGGCAACAACCACTAGAATTTGAAGTAGGGGATCATGTGTTACCGAGGATATCTCTAACTAAAGGTGTTGTCCGATTCAATTTGAGAGGAAAATTAAATCTTAGATATATTGGTCCTTTTGAGGTTTTGGAGAAAATTGGTAATGCTGCTTATAAGTTAGACTCACCACTTAGCTTGGCAGGAGTGCATGATTTTTTCATGTATCTATGTTATGGAAGTTTATAGCAAACTCGGACCAAGTCACAATGCTTGAACCTTTGGACGTACAACCGAATCTCACTACCATGGAAAGGCATATCCAAATCGTAGATACTAAGGAACAAACATTGAGATGGAGAGTAATCCCTTATGTCAAACTATAGTGGAGTAACTAGATAGAGCGGGAGACAACTTGAGAATTGAAAGAGGAGATGCGAAGAAAACATCCAAAACTCTTCCTAAATATAAGTAACTTTTGACGACGAAAGTTTTTATAGGGGAGGAGGGAATGGAAAAATACAAAAGGAAATAAAATAAAATAATGTTTTAAATGCAGGGACATTAAGGTAATTAGGAATTTTAATATGAGGGCAGTTTGTTTTTTTTTACCTTAGGTTATATAAGCCCTCGCATAACCTTAGTGCCACTTTTTTCTTTTCTTGAAACATTAAATGTTTTGTGTCCTTTAGAAAACTTTAACCACCATAATTCACAACTCAATGAGGAAAGACTTTTGATTTGGTGTACGTTCAAAGGTAAGTATCTTAAATCAAACTAGTGTTTTGTCTTTTCTAATGAGAAATCGATTAAAGACATATCATGCTGTTAAATCAGGGTTTCTAAACAATTCAATTGGACGACAAAGTTGCTAGATCAAGTATGTTTCGAGTTGTGAATTCAAACTAAGACGAGTAAGTATTCCAATTACATTTAAATTCGTGAAATTAAATAGATTTTATACTAAATTTGGAGTTTTTTTTTAATTAGTAAATGATGGGATGGAGGAAGGGTTGGATGGTGGTAAGATTGGAGAGAATGTGAGTTTAGAGTGGTACACGATCGGGGTATATGGCTATGTATCTAACCGTGTTAAGAGAAAAGGGGAAAATTGTGAGATAGGTTATATAAGGTTAGGTATAGGGGTATGTATCTGCCTGTGTTGAAGTATACGACTAAGTACATGATCATATAATTAGACGTTCTAAGGGGGCTTTTCATACTATAAGGTATACAGTCATATACACAATCATGTTTCTATCTATGTTCTTCTACATAGCCATGCATACGGTCATGTTGTCTAAGAAAACTTCTTTAGTCTTTCTATTTTAGTTTTATTTCAATTCTAAATTAGAATTACTTATGATGGAGCTTGGGGAAGGGAAATTAGGCAACTAATTCTTAGTTAAACAATCCAGTGAAACTTAGGCCTTGCTGTAGAGTAGAATTACAGATCATTTGCTATTTCATGATAGGCTTTGAGAATCTTGTTACTTGTAGACAAGTAAAGCATAAAACCGCTTTTCCAAGTACATGTTTACCATACTTTTAGGTTGTGTTTGTTAGTTATAGAAAATAAATGAACTTAACGTAAACTTGTTAAATGCCCTTCTTGCTACTTGTGTGTGGCTTAGCCTAGGAGCTAGAGGTGATAGATCTCTAGGGTGTGAAGGTGGTAGATCTCTATGGAGCACATCGATGATCAATATATGATGTCATCCTTAGTGGAGTTGTATATCATAATGATTTGAGGTAGATTTTAAGGATATTGGGGCTATGGGTGGCAGTTCTCAATATTAGTAGAAAGTCGGAGTTGGAAGTGGTAATTTCCAAACTAGGTTTAAAAGACTTAAAATATATAATAAACAGTATGGTAGAGTCTTGAGTGCCTCTATCTTGCTTGTTGATTAACGGAAAGATAATTAAGTGATTGTTTGTTAAGTATTTATTGAATTATGTATGTGTGTAACTTATATTGTTATGACATGTGCATGTGTTTGGATATTAACATCTTAGGCTTAAGCTCAACCCTCTTCTTTTTCAGCTACAGTTGGGTATGGTGAGTACATTGAGTATGACAAGTTCGGGGATGTGTCTTATTATTATTAAGATGACGTTAGTAGAGAATACTATTACTACTATGATGATGAATAGTAGGGAGAAATAGAAGTAGAACATTAGTTGATATTTTCTTAGACACTACTTGTGTAATTATGTTTTTTTTTTTTTAAATATAGAGTTAGTGTGAACCTAGTAGTATTTTGGAAGTCTTATTTATGGATTGTTATTTTGAGGTGGAGTATTTGATTTAATCTTAACTATAACGTGGTTGACTAATTCATCAAAGAGTAAATCAATTAAATCATCGAAGTACATTTATTTAGTGTATAATGGAGTTGAATAGGTTGAAGAACGAGTGTAATAGAAGTCTTCGTGTGTCTTTGTCCCACAGAGACATGTGGCAGGCTATGATGTACTAGGTTCTAAAGCGTTACACTTTATGAATGGCATGCACAAGGCTGATGTTGGAAAATGAAAAGCCTCAAACTCAAAATATTGTATAAACCCTTAGAAATAGAATACCAAAATAATTGACTTAAGCAACAACCTGCAAAAGTAATGTGACACTATGTTTCAAGTAAATAAGTATCCTCATTAGTTTTGTAAGGTTTTCAAAAAAGAGGGTGGAGGGAGTGTTTATAGAATATCTTAAGACCCATATAAATATTCACTTCATGTAAATATGCAAACTATATGTATCAATTCTCTCATTGTATAGCTTGCACACTGTCGACTCTAATTTTTTAATTTTCTATTCCTAATCTGATCTAGACTAGACCTTATGCTCATCTAATATAGATCCTTGACTTGAGTTAGGAATTTCGTTTAATTTTGGAGTCGCCACCCAACTGTTGTTGGGAAAGATTGAATTAAGACTAATGGAGCGGATTAGTCTTAATTTGGACCACTAGTCGTCGTAATTTCCTTTTTTCATTTTTATGAAAAGAGGAAAAGGGAAAACCAGAGTTTCTAAATTCGAAGGCTAACCTATTAAAACCCTAAGGTTACCACCTAATCTTCTAAAATTATCCCTATTTAGAAATGTCTTTTATTTTATTTTTGTTGCCTTTTATTGTGTTTTTTAGTGAATTATTCTAAGAAAATGATTTTTTTTTTATTCTTTTCAAGGTTGCCCCAAATGGGTGCCTACGTACTTGCTATTCAGGATCAAACAAGCCGTAGTTCGCTTTTCCTGAAAACTTTTAGTGTGTTTGTGAATTTTAATTGTGGAATCTCTTTTGATTCATGTTTTTACCATTTCGGGATTTTTTTTCTAAAAAATCTAAGCCTAAGCTTTAATTTGATTTTTGAAAATAATTTTAAGGAAAAACATCAATTTTGGATTTATTTGAGAAAATAATTTTTCTAAGTGATAAAACTCATTTTTTCTTTTTCTTTTTACTTATTTATGCTATTATAAATTATTATTATTTTCTATTAATTTTTATAAATTTTTTTATAATTTTTTAAACTTTTTATTATTTTTTTATGATTTTTTATAATCTTTATGAGTTTTCATGATTTTTATAATTTTTTATAATTTTTATTAATTTTTCATAATTTTTATGAATTTTTGTTTTACTAAAAATTTTCCTCCTAGATTCTTATCTATCCTATTTTAACACCTAAACTTTTATTATCATTTTTTCTAATATTTTTATTATTTTCTATATTTTTATTTTTTATTATTATAATTATATTTTTATTTTTATATCATTAAATCCTAAAGATTTAATTTCTAACATTTTTTCTACTTATTGAAATATAAATAACACATAAGTAAATAAATAACCAATAAGTAAATAAATAACAAATAATTAATTTGAAATAAATAAACCAAATAAATAAATTAAAGAAAATCTAAAAAATCCGACTTACTTGGATCCGAGTCGGTGCGCGGGTCGGGTCGAAGCGGTCGGACACAGCAATGGGGAATGCTCGTTGATGGCGTTCCGGCGACCTTTTGCAGCAGTTGAGGTATCGAATCCTAGGTTATCGAGGGTGAGGAATCCAATGGTGGCGGTGGTTTGCTCCAGAAACGCCTTCTGGTGGTTGCCCAACTCTTGATCGGCGGTCGCGGTTTTCAAAACTCCGGCGGACTTCGATTATCTCTTTTCTCTCACTTTCTCTCACTTTTGATCTATGATTTAGCTTCCTCACTTCATCCTCTATTTATAGGCTTTCGAAATCAAGCTGGATAAGCTTGGATTTCCACCGATCGAGGCAAATCGGATTTGCGGTTAAATGAACCAACTCCGATTCATGTAAATCCGTCGATTTGTTGAGATTTGATTCCAATTGTATGATGTTTATCTCAATTCTGTTGAAGATCTGTTGGATTTGTGCAAAAAATCGAATCAAAACGGTCGAAATTTGAATTTTCCCCCTCGCCGGCGATCTCGGACTGAGGTTGAAGATGATCACGCGCCCTTCGCGTGCGTTTGCTCCAGCCAATCGTGCGCTGCCACGTGTCTCAGGTAAAAGAAAAACTCGCAAAACGCGGATTTTACTTCCCCCGCGTTTCGAACCCTGGACCTCGCACCCGCGCGCGCCTGCCTGACCGTGGCTCAGACCAGTTGAGCTAGCCCATTTTCCTGATTTTTTTTATTTCGCAAATTGCATATATGCAATGCGATTTTTTTATTTTTTTTGTATTTTTTGAAATTTCAAAAATTTTTAAAAATTATTTATTCCTTATTATTACCATTTCTGAAATCATTTTTCAAAATTGATGTGTTTTCCTATTTATTTTTATTTTTTGAATATTTTTATTATTTTTGCTAAATTAGAGAAAAATATGAAAAAAATTGGAAATTGATTATTATTGATTCTTAGGGCAAAAATGGGGTGTTTACAGCTACTCCTCTTTGTAGTAAAGTTTGAAAAACTTAACTACAAAGATAAGAAAGACGCGATTTTTGGCCTCTTGATTAAATAGATAACGCCTTAGTTTGGCCGGTTATCTAGAATTTGGTTTCTAGTAGGAAAATGCTCTAAGAGCTAATAATCCCACGAGTCTGAAATGATCCTAACAATCTAGAGTAATGTATCCTCCTAAAAAGTGCTCTATGGGCTGATTAATTGGCGATAAGAAACATCTTAAGCATTGTTTAGGAGTGTGGAATAACTGATGATAAGAAGCGTCTTATCAGACTAGCAACCTTGAAGAGAAGATTATCTTAGGAAGCGCCCTTATGAGCTGGCCACCCGTCAACAGAAGCGTCTGACTAGACTAGCAACTGTTTAGAAAAATACCTCCGAAAAGTGCTCCTATGAGCTGACTAATCGGTCACCAAAAGTTTGAAAAAGTGCTCCTATGAGCTGATTAATTGATAGAATCGAAAAGTGCTCCTTTGAGCTAACTAATCGAGGAATTCGAAAAGTGCTCCTTTGAGCTAACTAATCGAGGGGTTCGAAAAGTGCTCATTTGATCTAACTAATCGATAGATTCGAAAAGTGCCCATTTGGGCTAACTAATCGAGGGATTCGAAAAGTACTCCTCTGAGCTAACTAATCGAGGGATTCGAAAAGTGCTCCTTTGAGCTAACTAATCGATAGATTCGAAAAGTGCCCCTTTGGGCTAACTAATCAAGGGATTCGAAAAGTGCTCCTCTGAGCTAACTAATCGAAGGATTCGAAAAGTGCCCCTTTAGGCTAACTAATCGAGGGGTTCGAAAAGTGCTCATTTGAGCTAACTAATCGATAGTGTCTAGGAAAGTGCCCCTTCTTTGGGTTGACTGACCTATAGCGGGAAGTGTCTTCTTAGACTAACCCTAGGGGAAATGTCTCAAAAAGTGCCCCTATGGGCTGACCTTGAGACAAGATATTTAGGAAAGTGCCCCATTGTGGGCTGACTAACCTATAGCATAGAGAAATGTTTTCGAAAAGGTGTCATTGTGAGCTGACCTTAAAAGAGGATGTCTAGGAAAGTGCCCCTCCATGGGCTAACTAACCTATGACAGAAATGTCTCAAAAAGGTGCCCCTATGGGCTAACCTTAAGAGAGGATGTTCAGGAAAGTGCCCCAATGTGGGCTGACTAACCTATGGCAGGAATAAATTTCTTGAAAGGTGCCTTTATAGGCTGACCTTAGGAGGAGATCTAGGGAAGTGCCCCTCTTTGGGCTGACTACCCTATTAAAGGGGATGTTTAGACAAGTGCCCCACTATAAGCTGACTCATTTTATGCTTCTGAATATGCTTCTACTAACTGAGCTAAATGATGTGATACTTTTCATGATATGATGATAGTTATTCATTTTAATATGCTTGCCAATTTATCGTGGATAGCAACCAAACAACCGAACCTTCGTGCTGGTTTGCTTCTACTTCACTTCTTCTTATCTTGACACGGGGTTGAAAATCTTTGATGTGCTTCCTTTCTTGTGCGCATGGCTCTTTTGACGGTAATGTTGTCCTACTAATGCACTAGGTTAATGCTCAAAAGTAGATAGAGTTATATCACAAAATTTATTGAGATTCATTATCATTTTAGTGTTTATCTTTCATTGGTGAAGTGATGGGTAACGTGTTTAGGAATATTTGTTGTGATGAGAATTGGTTGGGATTATTGACCATTCAGGGATATTAACTTTGCTTGTAAAAAGTAAAAACTCGACTCAACGAAATTTGTATCGAACATTGGCTTTCATAAACATTAGCAAAATTTCAATCCCCTTGCCTAAGGGTAGTACATCTTTACAGCATCTGTGTTAATGGGGTCTCTCAATTCCGGACCATCCATTTGAGTCAGTATCAGAGCACCTCCTGGCAGAACCTTTTTTACCACATAAGGACCTTCATAGTTTGGGGTGAATTTTCCTCTGGAGTCCTAGGCATTTAGGAGAACCTTCTTTAGTACCAGATCCCCTTCTTTGAAGTATCGGGGTCTCATCTTCTTGTTAAATGCTCGAGCCATCCTTTGTTGGTAACACTAGCCATGACATAGTGCGGTAAGTCTTTTTTCATTAATCAGATTCAGCTGATCAAGCCTCTTCTTTACCCAGTCGGATTCAGTTAGCCGAGTTTCTGACAGGATTCTGAATGATGGTATTTCGACTTCGACTGGTAGCACTGCTTCAGTACCATATACCAATGAATATGGGGTAGCTCCAGTAGATGTTCTTATTGAAGTCCTATAAGCCATGAGAGCAAATGGTAACATTTCGTGCCAATCTTTGTAAGTAGTTATCATTTTCTCGATGATCTTTTTGATATTCTTGTTAGCTGCTTCTACTGCCTCGTTCATTTGAGGTCGGTAGGGAGTTGAATTTCTATGGTTTATGTGGAATTGTTGACATAAACCTGTCATCAACTTGTTATTAAGATTGGTACCATTGTCGGTGATGATGGACTCAGGAACTCCATATCGGGCTATTATGTCCCTTTTCAAGAAGTGGACTATTACCCCTTTTTTGACATTGGCATATGACGAAGCTTCTACCTATTTGGTGAAGTAATCGATTGCTACCAGTATAAACCTGTGGCCATTGGATGCTGTCGGAGTGATTGGGCCAATTTTGTCGATTCCCCACATGGAGAAAGGCCATGGTGCTGACAACAAGTGTAGCTCGTTGGGCGAAGCATTCATCCGGTTTGCGTATAGTTGACACAGATGACAGTGCTTGACGTATTTTATGCAATCTGATTCCATGGTTAACCAATAGTATCCTAACCTCATGATTTTTCGGGCTAACATGTAGCCATTCATATGAGGTCCACATACTCCTTCATGTACTTCTTTCATTAGTTCACAAGCTTCATTTTTGTCCACACATCTTAACAAGGTGGTATCAGATGATCTTTTGTAAAGTATAGACCTACTTAATAAGAAATGACTTGCTAAGCTTCTGAGTGTTCTTTGGTCATTCTTGCTAGCCATTTCAGGGTGTTTACCTTCTTGGAGAAAGGTCTTGATGTCATGATACTAGGGCTTGTCGTCTTGTGCTTTTCCAATTGCTAAACAGTAGGCGGGCCGATTTTCGATATCTATTTTCATCAGTTGGACTTCGGCTCCCCCTGTTATCTGGATCATAGATGCTAGTGTGGCGAGTGCATCTGCAAACTGATTCTGAGTTCTCGGGATATATGTGAAAGTGATTGCCTTGAATTCTTTGATCAGCTCTGTCAAATGTTGATGATACGGTACTAGTTTGGGGTCTTTAGTCTTGTATTCCCCTCTTATCTATAGTATGATGAGCGATGAATCTCCGTATACTTCTAATTCACGGATTTCCATTTGGCAGGCCATTTTGAGGCCAAGAATACATGCCTCATATTCTGCAATATTATTGGTATATGGAAATGTAAGTCTTGTCGCTGCAGGGAATTGTGTGCCGTCTGGGGATATCAATACCGCCCCGATCCCGCAACCGAATACGTTAGTAGCTCCGTCGAAAAACAGTTTCCACTTAGCGTTCTGCTCTATCCCAAAGTTTTCTACCGGTATACTTCTACTGTTAATATATTTTCGTCCGAGAATTGGGCTTGTATTTCTTGGGAATCTGTCTCAACAGGGTGTTCTGCCAATTGGTCGGCTAAGGCTTGCCCTTTCATTGAGTTCTGATTCACGTATGTGATGTCAAACTTGGATAAGAGCATCTGCCATTTAGAGATTCTCCCTATCAAAGTTGGTTTCTCTACCAAGTATTTCAAGGGATCATATTTTGTCAGTAGCTCAATATGATAGTAAAGGGTATATTTCCTTAGTTGATGCATGACCCAAATTAGAGCACAACAAGTCTTCTCCACCTCTGAGTACCTCTGTTCTCCTTCTGTGAATTTCTTACTCAAGTAATATATGGAACGCTCTCTTCCCTCTTCATCTTTCTGTCCTAGCATACAACCCATGGATTCAGGGAGTATAGTGAGGTATAAGAATAAGGGCTTCCCCTGCTTCGGGACTATCAAGACCGGAGGTTTTATAAGGTAGTCTTTGATCGTCCTGAATGCTTCTTCGCATTCGTCGTCCCATTCTATGGTGGCATTCTTTTTCAACAGACGGAATAGTAGCCGGCATTTATCGGTGAGCTGTGAGATAAAACGAGCTATATAATTTAATCTTCCCAGCAAGCTTCTTACTTCTTTAACGGAGCGTGGGGAAGGTAACTCTAATATAGACTTTACCTTGTCAGGATCGATTTTAATGCCCTCTTGACTTATGACAAACCCTAATAATTTCCCCGTTGTGACCCTGAAAGTGCATTTTTCTAGGTTTAACTTGAGCTGGAATTTTCTCAGTCGCCTAAACAATTACCTCAGGATATCTATATGGCTTTCTCCTTCCTTAGATTTGGCTATCATGTCATCGACGTATACTTCAACCTCTCGATGCATCATGTCATGAAGTATCGCGACCATGGCTCTCTGATACGTTGCCCTGGCGTTTTTCAAACCAAAGGGCATGACTTTGTAACAGAAAGTTTCCCACGTTGTGATGAAAGTCGTTTTGGTTTTATCTTCTTCAGCCTTTTTTATTTGATTATATCCTGAGAAACCGTCCATGAATGAGAAAAGATGGTTTCCCGCAGTGTTGTCCACTAAAACATCAATGTGAGGTAGGGAAAGTTATCCTTTGGCGTAGCTTGGTTCAAGTCCCAGAAGTCTACGCATACGCGTACTTTTCCATTCTTTTTCATAACAGGTACTTTTCCATTCTTGACTTCTTCCAGCAATTTCTTGACTTCTTCCTTAATCTTCAGTAAGATATCAGGCCTAAATCTTCTCAGTTTTTGTTTTTTAGGTTTGACATCTTCCCTTGTGGGAAGCCTATGAACCACTATTGATTGGTCTAGTCTTGGCATGTCGCCATATGACCAGGCGAACACATCTGCATATTCTGTTAATAGCTCGATTATCTCACACTTTTGCTCGGCACTTAAACTGGACCCGATTTTGAGGTTTTTAGGTTTTTCCATGCTTCCTAGATTTACTGTATCCACCGGCTCGTCAACTGAAATTCCGCTTTGTTCATGTTTTTGCCAATTTTCTTTTATTTTTTCATTGTCAAGGATATCGCCTTCAACAACTGACCCAGCAGTGTTGGAAACGATATCAGCGTTTTTATTTTCTACCTGCGCGAAATATCCCTGATGTTCGATGGTAGGAGATCTGGGTAAAGTAAAATAAAAGCATGTATATAAGCGAAACAGACTGTAATTGAATTAATAAAGAGTCTCAATAAAATTTGTTCAATAATCGTTCTCTACTTTTGAGCTGACCTAGAACTATTGATAGGATAACAAAACCAATTATTCAGAGCTGGATGCCGACTAGATGTACGGGGGGTTGGGTTCCCATTGCTGTCGTCACCCTCGCTTATCCGAGGCTCTTGAATGATATTTGCTTTTTGGAAAGATTGTTGGAGGGGTGGAATACACATTGGGGTGTTGCTTGGCTTTTCCTTCATTCTGCCTTTGACACCTCTTACTTGTGCTTCTTCTCTGGCTGTAGGAACGTACCCTAGTCCAAACGTCCCTTGCTACCCCTCTTTAAACTGATGGCCCTCCTTGCTAATCACCACATTCACTCCATTAAAAATTTGTAGACCAAGGTCTTCTGAACCTTCTTCCCCAATATATGGTATGGTAGTTTCTTTGTATATGGCATAATCCTGCTCGCGCAACACGGTGACTATCTGGCCACTCGCAATAAATTTAACCCTTTGGTGGAGACTATAGGGGATGGCTCTAGCAGCATGTATCCAGGGTCTTCCCAAGAGTAGGTTAAAAGATCTTGGGATATCGAGGAGCTGGAAAGATATGTGGAGTACTTGTTGACCAATCTCCACTGGTAAGTTTATCTCCCCTACTATATCTCTTTTTAACCCATCAAAAGCTCTGACCACTGTTGAGCTAGGTGTTATATTGCTTAGATCGACCCCCAATAGTTCGAGGGTAGCCAGTGGGCAAACGTTGAGGGACGATCCGTTGTCGATGAGTACTCGGGAGACAATTGTGTCGTTGCACCTGACCACTATGAACAGTGGTTTTGTATGTTGGTCTCCCTCCTCTCCTAGCTCTTCTGGAGAGAAAGATATCTGGTCCACTGTGAAAATAGAATCCGCCACGTGACTTATTTTGTCTGTAGCGATGCCTTTTGGGACCTGAATCTATTTGAGCACTTTGAAGAGTGCTTCCCTGTAGGGCTCAGATGCTGTAAGAAGGCCCATGAGTGATATCTGTGCTAGAACTTTGTTTAGCTGTTCCATTATCTTGTACTCACTTACCTTGACCATCTTTGTAAACGCAGCGAGCCGCTCTTCCTCTTCCTCTCCTTTCTCCACGTTAGGCTCTTTGGTCGGGGCTTTATATTTTGGGTCGTATATTCTCCTAGAGTGGGTGATTCCTCCCACCATAGGAGGTCGCTCTTGTTCAAGGGTCTAATAGTCGAAAGGTGCAGCCTTATACCTCTCTGCCGGTATCGGGACATTAAATACATATCTTTTCTTCGGGATCTGTACCTCGGTTGATTGTCCCTCATAGCATTTTATGACCTTAGGCTTCTGATGAGAATTGATCATGTTTATAGTCTTCTCCTCTTCCTTCGGCGGGTTGTCCTCCTTCTCAAACTCTAACCCCCATCCACTAGGCGGCCCATATTCAGTTGAGGTGTAAGAATAGTTCACCAAGTACTCGAATCTCCCATGGGATTCCCCCAAAGTGCCGACTGTTGGGTCTCCGGCTAACCATATTCTTTTGATATGTGACTTTGGGGTTTTCTCTGGAACTTGACGGGACTGCCTTTTCTGTTGGTCCGTCGTCTTCTGCTTAGGGGCTTCTTTGGGAGCTGACTCCTCAGATGTGATCATGTTGATGGTGGGCTTATGATTGGGCAGCGGGTTGGTATTGACATTAGGTGCTGGGGTGTTAACAAAATCCAACTGTACAATTCCCGCGTCGATTAAGTCCTGGATTTTGTGCCGGAGCCTCCAGCATCTATCTGTAAAGTGGCCCTCTTGGCCCATATGGTAATCACATTTGAGGTTTGGGTCGAAGTTCTTGGGCTTGTACCGGTTGTTAGGGATTTCGAAGCTGATCAAGTTATCTGCCCTCAACCGAGCAAAGACCTGGCTGAGCGGGATGGGAATTGGAGTGAACTGCCTTGGGGCCCTAGTGGCCTGGGTATGACTTGTCGTGGAGTGCTGAGTTGGGGCACTCGTGGTCTGAAATGTCACACGAGTTCCAGTCTTGTCTGCCTTACCGGAGTGGACCGTGCTGACGGTAGACTCTTTGGCTCTATTACCTCCTAGGGGCCTTTGTGTTGGTGCGATCCTAGGAGAATCCATTGTTTGGAGTCTGCCAGTGGTGATGGCACTTTCAATCCGGTACCTTGCAGCTACCACCTCTGTAAAGCTGGATGAGGTCTGGCCTATCAGATGTGAAAAGTATGTCTTGTCTAAGGAGTTGACAAATATGGATGTCAACTCCTTCTCAGAGATTGGGGTTGTTACTCTGGCAGCCTGGGCTCTCCAGCGCTGAGCATACTCTTTAAACGGCTCAGTGTGTCTTTTCCAAAGACTCCCCAGATCAATCACGAAGGGGGCGACCTCAATATTGAACTTGTACTGGTTATAGAACGTCCGGGCTAGCTTTTCCTAGGTGTTGATATTATTGAAATCTAAGTGGGCGTACCAGACCAATGCAGGGCCCGTGAGGCTGTTTTGGAAAGTCCGGATCATGAGTTGGTTGTACTGGGCGTACTTGCTCATTTTTCGAGCATATAGCCTTGTATGCATTTTAGGGCACCTCCTCCCATCATACTTTTCAAACTCCGGGGTCTTGAACTTCTCAGGATAAACCTCTTCCCCGTATGTTATTTTGCTAAAGTTTGCTTTCAATTGAAGAATTCGAGGAATCATTTTGGAAGATTGAAGTTCTACAAGTTTTCTTGAAGATTATAGCAATTGTTTTATTTACTTTATTTTCTTTTATGCCATTTATTAGTTTATTCTTGTTGTTCAATATGAATTCCATTGCACCTATTTATTTCAATTGTTTTTATGCAATTCATACTATAATGTTCTAAATCATCCTTGTGGGAAACATGATGAAGCCATAATTCAAACTAAAATAATCATTGTATTCATGTTATAGGACATATAGATATACGGAATTTTCATATAAGAAGTCCTGCTATGAATTGTATTTTGTAATTGAAATCAATGCATAGGAATGTAAATGACCCGAAAGAGAAATTTAGGTTTTATCAGGAATTCCTAAGTAAGATTTAATAATTCATGCGGAAGCAGCGTTATTGAATTTTATTAGAAATTGACCTAAGTGTTTCATGCAATATTTTTATTAAATTTTTCACTAAGGGATTAAGAGAAATTATTTTAAAGATATTAGGCAATCATATAATTGGGAAATTTATGATTGTGAATTAGAATCCTCATTTGATTTTAATTAGCGGGAGCTATTAAATTAAATTGTGGTAACATTACTTTAAAACTTGATAAAGGATTAAGGTTTTGTTAATTTCTTGTGAAAATCCATATAGCTATGAGTTATTATAACATGAAGGCAATATGATTAGTAGAATTAGGGTGGATTCTATTTCCCACCATCAATTCATCATTTTTCAACCACAATTCTCTTTTTGAGCATTTAGTATAATTCAATTCTCATCAAACATCATTACCTAAATAATAGTAGAAATTGATATAGGTCTATTACTTAATCAATCTTCATGGTTCGACACTCTTCTCTCACTATATTACTTGATCCGATCCGGTACACTTGCTGGTATTTATTCACGCTCATTTTATATCTCTTTTGCGTGGATCAAGTTTTTGGCGCCGCTGCTGGGGATTGATTAATATTAGACCATCTTCAGATTCTATTGTTAATTTAGGCGCAATTATTTTGTTATTTAATTTGTTATCATTGTGTGATCATTTCCTATTCTCTTTGAATTTCTTTTTATGCGCAAGAGTAGAAGTGCTGAACTTTTACCAATTAATCTTGAGATAGAACGCACCTTGCGACAACTTAGAAGAGAGCGGAGAAGAAAGGAAGAAGAGAACATGGCAGATGAGAACAACAATCGGATTTAGGGTGTTGGTAGAGCACTTCGGGAATACACGATACCTATTGTTTCAGGTCCTGCAATAAGAAGACCGACAATTCGGGCTAACAATTTTGAGTTAAAACCAGCACTCGTTCAAATGGTTCAATCAAATCAATTTGGAGGATATCCAAATGAGAGTCCTGATGAGCATATTGCAGTATTTCTTCAATATTGTAATATAGTGAAAATGAATAATGTATCTGATGATGTAATTAGGCTACAACTTTTTCCGTTTTCACTTAGAGAAAAAGCTAGGGCTTGGTACAATTCATTGCCACAAGACTCTATAACCACTTGGGTAGATCTCTCATCTAAATTTTTAAGGAGATTTTTTCCACCAGCTAGAACTGTTAGGTTAAGAAATGACATCACAAACTTCACTAAGTTTAGTAGTGAATCACTGTATGAAGCATGGGAAAGATTCAAGGAGGCAATTAGAAAATGTCCCCATCATGGATTACCAGGTAATCTCCTTATTGAGATATTCTATCTCAGTTTAGATGATACATTGAGATCTCTAGTAGATGCTGCTTCTGGTGGTGCACTAATGAGTAAGACATATGAAGAGGCTAGTACTTTGATAGATGAAATGGCCTCTAGTGCACATAATTGGCAACATGAAAGAGGTAAGTCTAGAGTAGCATTTGTCAATGACATGGACACCTTAACAGCTCAGATTTCTGCTCTTACCGCCCAGGTAAGTAAACTCACCTCAGCACCATCTTTTAATGTTAATCAAATTGCTTGTTGTGAGTTATGCTCAGGACCACACTCAACTCTTGAGTGCCCATCTGGAAACTTCTCCTCCTCATCCCATGGAAAACAGGTAAACTTTGTAGGCAACCTCCAGAGAGGTACTCAAGGACCATATTCGAATACATACAATCCAGAGTGATGCAATCATCCAAACTTCTCATGGAGGAATGAGAATCAAGCACTTAACCCGCCCCCTGGATTTCCCAGACAAACCTTTGCTCAGAATGCCTATTCTCAACAGCAACCCACTCAGATGGAAGAGCTCATGAGGAGCTACATGCAAAAGACTAACACCCTCCTGCAAAACCAACAAGCTTCTATCAGAAACTTGGAGGGTCAGCTCGGTCAAATTGCATAGCAGCTAAGTACTAGACCCTCAGGGTTTTTGCCTAGCAAAATTGAGGAGAACGCCCATCATGTCAATGTTATCATGCTAAGGAGTGGTAAGGAAGTGAAGAAAGCTGAAAGGCAGGTAAAAATTCAAGAGAAAGATCCAGAGAAAGGTAAGTAGAAGGAGGAGGAACTCACATCTAAAGCACCAGTGTTGCAGCCTTATGTTCCACCTATCCCTTTCCCAGGAAGACTCAAGCAGAGGGAGTTAGAAGCTCAGTTTGCCAGGTTTTGTGACATATTTAAGGGGCTTCAAATTAATATACCTCTCTTAGAGGCCTTAAAGCAAATTCCATCCTATGCCAAATTCATGAAAGAGCTGCTCTCTAATAAAATATCCATGGAGAGTGTTGAGAAAGTAATGCTTCTTGGTGAGAGTTCAGCTGTCATAGAGAAGAAATCTGCTCAACTACCTAGAAAGCTGAAAGATCAGGGAAGTTTCAGTATCCCTTGCACCATTGGTAATATTGATTTTGAGAATGTTTTGATTGATTCTGGTGCAAGTATTAATTTAATGCCACTTTCAGTTTTTAGGAAGCTCGGAATAGAGCCACAAAAGTGCAAGAGGAGACCAATCACTGTGCAGCTAGCTGATAAGAGCTTAAGGTTTTCCAAAGGTACAGTGGAGGATGTCTTAGTCAAGGTCAATAAATTCATATTTCCAGTGGACTTTGTTATACTGGATGTGGAAGAAGATGATGACATTCCACTCATTCTGGGTAGACCATTCCTAGCTACAGGTCAAGCTCTAATTGATGTAGGACAAGGCAAGCTCACCTTTAGAGCACTAGATGACCAGGTAACATTTGATATTTATGATCCTGTGTTTTTGTCTAATGAGAAAGCAAGGTATTCTGACATATCTGCTGAGGGTGAAATTACTAACAATGATGTGGAGGAAGATGTAGGGCAAACCACTCTTGAAGCTGTCTTGAATGAGATAGATGATTGGGGGGATGAGGATGAGCAAGAAAACAAAGGCTGTGAGCAAGTACCCCAGACCGAAAATGTTGTTGCTTTTGAGAAGACAGACCACTATGAGAAGCCACCAGTGTCGACACTAATGCCCATGCAGACACTTGAACCTAATGTCTTTTCTAATTAATTGTTTGATTATGAGTGTCTGAATTTAGGAAATCCATGGCCTCACATTAATCCAGCGCCTATTACAAGAGCATTGCAGCAGCAGATTCAAGGCCAGTTGGATGAACATAGGGAAATCTTGGGATGGTCAAAGGCAGACATCTAGCAGGTAAGTTTGTTGATATCCACCTACAAAACATTGGTGGAAGCTGAAAAGAAGGGCACCATACCATGGAAGAAAGCTTGGAATCCTAATCTGAAAACGATGGTGTTGGAGGAGTTGTTTAAACTCCTTGATGTAAGCTAACCCTGATAGTCAGGCTGATGACTATAAAACAAGCGCTCTATGGGAGGCAGCCCATATTTACATTTACTTTATTATGTTTCGTTGGTTTTCTTTTAATTGTTTTTAGGAAAATGCAAGGTGAATGTTCACAAAGACCAATCTCTCCAAGTTCAACTTTGATGGGATTTAAATATGGCTTCTACATGTTATACCAGGGGAGTACCAGTTTTTTTTTTTTTTATTTCCTTCCTATTTTGTTATTTGCATTGATGTGAGACGGTGTGGACATTGTCTATTCTTAAGTGTGAGGAAGGGAATGTAGGTATTAAAGTTGAGATGAGTATTGCCTGTTCTGTGCTTTGATGATCATACTCTTCCATTATCTTGAACTGTATTTGTCCTTAAGTGTTTATCATTAATGAAATCCTGAAATTGACTTAGATTGGTGCCCTACTCGCCAACTGTTGTGACTAGTTTACATAGTTAAAATTTAATAGTAAAATCTCTAAAGAACAGGTTTTACCCTATGTTTAGCCTTTGAACTTGAGATTGAGTCCTTAAGTTGAAAAAACAAGCGAGTTTACTTCAAGGAAAAATTGGTTGGGATAAATCTCTCTTGAAATTTCTTTGAGAATACCTTAACACCTAGTGAAAGAGGTAAAGGAAATATTTTACTTAGTGATCCCTTAATAAAAAAAAAAAGAAAAAAAGAAAAGAGCCTTTACTCCAATAACTCAGGAAAGTGAGTTAAGAGTATCCAATCTTAAATGTTAGTGTGAGGAAGAGTTCGTAGGGGTCCCTTTAAAACCTAGTCACTTAGGCGATAAGCCCAGGATGTGCCGACTCAATGAACTCACAATAACGAGAAGGGCGGAAAGGCAAAAATTTAGTACCTTAATGAAAGCCAGGTTGACATGGGAGAGCTTTAGTCCCTCAGAAGAGTGAAGTCTCACTCCACTGTCAATTAAGGCAAATAAAAAAAAAAGGGAGAAATTCTAGGAAAAAATGGATACCATATGCTTTCACTTCTTGTTATCTTGTTTAGAGAAGTAAAATTGAGGGAGATTATACTTGCTAATAACCAATGAAGTTTAAATGAATGTTTTTCCTTATGGACTAAGTATTGTTTTTATTGTTAAACACTGGGATTAAAAATCTGTTGTATTTAGATTAACTACTAAATTTCAACTAAATATACTAGTTACAAATTTCAGTATGGTCAGAACAATGGGCACCAGAAGTTCAATGATGGATTTCTCTTGTTTAAATCAATTATTTTGCTTGAGGACAAGCAAAAGTTCAAGTGTGGGGATGTTGATAAGATCACATTATACTTATATTTTCTTTTGGATTTATATTAAATTTATTTCAATATTATAAGAAAATATAAAGAAATGATATTTAATGGTGTTTATTGTGAAAAATTCAGGTTTTGAGGACCCAAAAGTAAATTACAAGTTAATTGGAGGAGTTTGTCACAAAATTGAAGAAGCGAGCGGAGGATTGCACTGAAGGCCGCCGGCCTTAGGCCGACCTACATTAAACCGGCCTCAAAAAGCATTAAAGCCACCGGCCTTAAAGCCGGCCTACATTACTCCTCGGATATCCATTGCGAAAATCTCTCCAAAATCGTATCTTAATTAATTTGCTGACTCAACTCCTCATCAGATCAACCTTATCCTCCTCCTCTTTGGATCTATAAATAGGCCCCTTGTGTGAACCTTGGGAGCATCCCTTTTGTTTAGCATCTTTTGTTTAGCATCCTTTGTTTTTCTTCTTTGTTTTAGCATCATTTGTCTTTCTTTTGAATCATTAGAATTCCCTTAGGAACTTTAGGATTTTATATTCTCTTTAATTCCTTTACATTTCATGTTATTCCAAATTTTAATTTGAAGAAAGAATGTTATTTTGCTAAAGTTTTCTTTCAATTGAAGAATTCGAGGAATCATTTTGGAAGATTGAAGTTCTACAAGTTTTCTTGAAGATTATAGCAATTGTTTTATTTACTTTATTTTCTTTTATGCCATTTATTAGTTTATTCTTGTTGTTCAATATGAATTCCATTGCACCTATTTATTTCAATTGTTTTTATGCAATTCATACTATAATGTTCTAAATCATCCTTGTGGGAAACATGATGAAGCCATAATTCAAACTAAAATAATCATTGTATTCATGTTATAGGACATATAGATATACAGAATTTTCATATAAGAAGTCCTGCTATGAATTGTATTTTGTAATTGAAATCAATGCATAGGAATGTAAATGACCCGAAAGAGAAATTTAGGTTTTATCAGGAATTCCTAAGTAAGATTTAATAATTCATGCGGAAGCAGCGTTATTGAATTTTATTAGAAATTGACCTAAGTGTTTCATGCAATATTTTTATTAAATTTTTCACTAAGGGATTAGGAGAAATTATTTTAAAGATATTAGGCAATCATATAATTGGGAAATTTATGATTGTGAATTAGAATCCTCATTTGATTTTAATTAGCAGGAGCTATTAAATTAAATTGGGGTAACATTACTTTAAAACTTGATAAAGGATTAAGGTTTTGTTAATTTCTTGTGAAAATCCATATAGCTATGAGTTATTATAACATGAAGGCAATATGATTAGTAGAATTAGGGTGGATTCTATTTCCCACCATCAATTCATCATTTTTCAACCACAATTCTCTTTTTGAGCATTTAGTATAATTCAATTCTCATCAAACATCATTACCTAAATAATAGTAGAAATTGATATAGGTCTATTACTTAATCAATCTTTGTGGTTCGACACTCTTCTCTCATTATATTACTTGATCCGATCCGATACACTTGCCGGTATTTATTCACGCTCATTTTATATCTCTTTTGCGTGGATCAGGTGATATCCAATACATCCACTGATCCCGATCAAAGGCACAACTTGAAAATTACTGCAGGTTAAAATAACTTTGTCGCAGCAACTCCACCTAGTTGTCCACAGAATATCTTCAGCACTGAAGCTTCTAAGTACTTCTACCCAACTGCGGCTAGTAAGGTCGTCGGGTAGCTTTATCTTTTCTATGCATGAATCCACAAGATCCACCTGCTTAGCCAAGGTTTTCCGGACCATGTTCAGCCCGAAACACTTAAGGTGGCTCACGAACCATATCAGCATAAGGTTGATGTTGGAGCGGAGGATCCCATGGCCTTTCTTCTTGAGGAAGTTTAAGTTCCGAATCTGTTCAGCCAATAGAGCCGGGATGTAAGATCTTCCTTTCAGGAATTGGGTCACCAGCTTTGCAACCCGGTAGTGGACATAGAAAGTTCCGGTGGGGAATAGTATGGTGGCGAAAGCTGTCAAGATGAAGGCGTTTACCCTTCTCTGTCTATAAGTCTTGGGGTCCCCACACAGTATATCTTTTCTATCCCCATTGTCTTCTCGGGCGATGAACCAGGCTTCCAAATTGTCCATCCGGATGCAGTATCCATTACAGTCTGATAAGGCTTTGTTGACTACTGTTTTGCGGATACCCAATAGTCTGTTGAAAGTACCGGCTGGCCCGGCCTCGAGATCTGGCACATAGATTTGATTAGCTAATGCTGGAGCCTATAGCAGCTGGGTGTACTCTTGCAGGGTAGGGGTGATTTCATGAGGCTCGATAAAGAAGGCTGCGGGCTCGATTTCCCATAACTGGAGCATGGCTCGTACCAAAGGTAAATTTACCTCCATCTTTGTTAGTGAGAGGATGGGCCCTATTTTCTGCTGGATGAAGGCCTGCTCCTCTAGATTGTATAAGGTAAACCAGTGGTCCAGTACCAATTTTGGGTCCAAAGGTTTGTACACCCGAATCTCTTTGTGGAGGAGGCGGTTGACTACAGTACTAGCCATCTATTACAACAAGAAATTTCCTAATTACAACCAGAACTATGAAAATATTACAGGGAAAAAGATCCGAACTCCATGAACAAAACAACTAATATTACATTATCGTCAATTGTCAACCCATGACTTTATGTATGCAAGTAGGTTGGTTCTAACTGGTCCCCAAGCTCTATGGCCTCCCGCATTCTCGGAGAAATGGATCTCAGGCCATATCGAAGCATTGGGTGGGGTAGCCCAATCGGTCCCGAACGGTGATCAACTCACTTCGCCCGAAACCTACACAATGGCTTCTCGTCTTAGGGTCCTAGGACGGTCCGGGTTCGACCGCATCTATTCACACAAATGCATGCATGTAGACCCAACAGTAAAAACAAACTGAATTATAAACTTAGCTAATCCCTGAAAAGTTAGCAACAGAATAATAATTGAAAGACATTTCTTAAAAAGAAACAATTCGAGGAGATTCAGGTGGCTAGCCTACTGGAATGAGTCCCCAGTGGAGTCGCCATCCTGTTGAGTCTAATTTTTTAATTTCCCATTCCTAATCCGATCTAGACTAGACCCTATGCTCATCTAATATAGATCCTCGACTTGAGTTAGGAATTTCGTTTAATTTTGGAGTCGCCACCCAACTGTTGTTGGGAAAGATTGAATTAAGACTAATGGAGCGGATTAGTCTTAATTTGGACCACTAGTCGTCGTGATTTCCTCTTCTCATTTTTGTGAAAAGAAGAAAAGGGAAAATCAGAGTTTCTAAGTTCGGAGGCTAACCTATTAAAACCCTAAGGTTACCGCCCAATCTCCTAAAATTATCCCTATTTAGAAATGTCTTTTATTTTATTTTTGTTGCCTTTTATTGTGTTTTTTAGTGAATTATTCTAAGAAAATGATTTTTTTTTATTCTTTTTAAGGTTACCCCTAATGGGTGCCTACGTACCTGCTATTCAGGATCAAACGAGTCGTAATTTGCTTTTCCTGAAAACTTTTAGTGTGTTTGTGAATTTTAATTGTGAAATCTCTTTTGATTCATGTTTTTACCATTTCAGGATTTTTTTTCTAAAAAATCTAAGCCTAAGCTTTAATTTGATTTTTGAAAATAATTTTAAGGAAAAACATCAATTTTGGATTTATTTGAGAAAATAATTTTTCTAAGTGATAAAACTCATTTTTTTTTCTTTTTTTTTTTGACTTATTTATGCTATTATAAACTTTTATTATTTTATTATTAATTATTATTATTTTTTTTAATTTTTAAACTTTTTATTTTTATTTTTTATTTTTTTATGATTTTTATAATTTTTTATAATCTTTATGAGTTTTCATGATTTTTATAATTTTTATTAATTTTTCATAATTTTTATGAATTTTTGTTTTACTAAAAATTTTCCTCCTAGATTCTTATCTATCCTATTTTAACACCTAAACTTTTATTATCATTTTTTCTAATATTTTTATTATTTTCTATATTTTTATTTATTATTATTATAATTATATTTTTATTTTTATATCATTAAATCCTAAAGATTTAATTTCTAACATTTTTTCTACTTATTGAAATATAAATAACACATAAGTAAATAAATAACAAATAATTAATTCGAAATAAATAAACCAAAAAAATAAATAAATTAAAGAAAATCGAAAAAATCCGACTTACCTGGATCCGGGTCGGTGCGCGGGTTGGATCGGATCGGGTCGAAGCGGTCGGACACGGCAGCAGGGAGTGCTCGTTGACGGCATTCCGGCGGCCTTTTGCAGCGGTTGAGGTGTCGAATCCTAGGTTATCGAGGGTGAGGAATCCAATAGTGGCAGTGGTTTGCTCTAGAAACGCCTCCTGGTGGTTGCCCAACTCTTGATCGGCGGTCGCGGTTTTCAAAACTCCGGCGGACTTCGATTCTCTCTTTTCTCTCACTTTCTCTCGCTTTTGATCTGTGATTTAGCTTCCTCACTTCATCCTCTATTTATAGGCTTTCGAAATTGAGCTGGATAAGCTTGGATTTCCACCGATCGAGGCAAATCGGATTTGCGGTTAAATGAACCAACTCCGATTCGTGTAAATCCGTCGATTTGTTGAGATTTGATTTCAATTGGATGATGTTTATCTCAATTCTGTTGAAGATCTGTTGGATTTGTGCAAAAAATCGAATAAAAATAGCCGAAATTCAAATTTTTCCCCTCGCCGGCGATCTCGGACCGAGGTTGAAGACGATCACGCACCCGGCCCGTGCGTTTGCTCCAGCCAATCATGTGCTGCCACATGTCCCAGGTAAAAGAAAAACTCGCAAAACGCGGATTCTGCTTCCACCGCATTTCGAACCTCGAACCTCGCACCCACGCGTGCCTGCTTGACCGTAGCTCGAACCAGCTGAGCTAGCCCATTTTCCTGATTTTCTTTATTTCGCAAATTGCATATATGCAATGCGATTTTTTTATTTTTTTGTATTTTTTGAAATTTCAAAAATTTTTAAAAATTATTTATTCCTTATTATTCCCATTTCTGAAATCATTTTTCAAAATTGATGTGTTTTCCTATTTATTTTTATTTTTTGAATATTTTTATTATTTTTGCTAAATTAGAGAAAAATATGAAAAAAATTGAAAATTGATTATTATTGATTCTTAGGGCAAAAATGGGGTGTTTACACACACAAAGGCAGCCTTAGAAAGTAAAAAAGCTTAGAGCTCAAAATGTTTTATAAACCTTGTAAAATTGAAGTGAAAATATTTGACTTGACCAACACAACTCACAAATGTAGCATAATTATACATTTCATGTAAATAGGTATCTTGATTGGTTTAGCAAAACTTTCATAAAAGAGGAGAGAGGGGGAGGGTTTTTGGTTTGTATAACATCTTGTAAATTGTGTAAATATCTATTTTAAGTAAATATGCCAAATATGTGTATTGCTTCCCTTTGTGTAAAGCTTGCACATGGAGCCAATATAGCCTTAAACTCAACATGTTGTATAAACCTTATGAAAGAGTAACAAAACTAATTGACTTGACCAAGAATTTGCAAAAGCAAAGTAAATACATATTGAGGTGGCAATTTATGTTAATGGGTTGTGTTTATACCTTTATTTTGTGTTGAATTCATGTCGTGTCAAAAATAATAAAATTGAATGAGATTATGAATTTTTAATTTATAATATAATCATCTTTATTTATGTTAGAACCGTGCCACTTTTGTATATCATGTGTATTTTATTCTTATATTTTCTTTTTATAATCATATTTCTAATTGTTTTGTATTATATTTGTATTATTATGTCATATATAAAATTATCACCCCTAAATACACAATTCAAGTAAATAGGTAATAATAGATCCTATTTTCTTAGCAAAAGCAAACGAGATATATGAATAACTTAGTTGATTTAAATCATGTTTTGAATAATTCAATTGACATCATGAGCTTTTTTTTTTTTCCAAATCCTTAGATATTGATTTAAGTATATATTAACTCAATGTGAGATATTTGAAGATTATTGTCTTCTTCAATGATTATTAATTATTAAAGTATTTGCTATTTGTTTAGTTATCATGGATTGTAGAAATTTAGTGTCTAGTGCCTTGCATGCTCTTATCTTATTGATAAGGATATGATGCGTTTTGACATGTTCCAATATTCCTGTGGCGTAAAATTCATTAAGAGAACTAATATTGTTGAATCAAATATATATATATAAATATATATATATATATTTATTTCAAGCTTTGAGCCTTTTGGATGGCTCACGTATTCCATAATTCTCCCCAAAATTGTAAATAATGTTTTTTTAGGGGAAACTAGAGAAGTAATTCCTCTTAACCCTTTGTTTCTGCTTGTCATTTTCTTTTTCTTTTTTTTTTCTTTTTGGCAAGAGCCAAACATGAGAGAATTGTACTATTTCCCATTCTATTCCCTTGCATTTGTTCTTTCCTTTGCTCCCCAAACACAATGTTCGGCTTAAAAAGAGCTCCTATCACTGTGCCTGGTTTTAGGATGGGCACCAAAGCCTAACACTATAATACATGGCGATAAATTGCTCTTTAGCTAGTTTTTGTATGACTTATGCGAAATCATTATTACTTTATATCATAATTGTATTTATTTATTTTGCTGTTTATAAATAAAAAAACAAAAATAAAAATTACAAATATCAGTATAATATGTATATGAGTGGGCGATTCCGATGTAATTAGCATGAAAAGAGTTTATCAAAGTATAAAAATTACAACGTAATCAATCCTGCAGATTTTAGAAGACTTAAAAGTCATTAAGCATCTTTTCTTTAATTGTGGGCACATCCGGATTTGGGGTAACTTTTTTTTTTTCTTTGAACTTTTGGGCGGATTCGGACCAGACAAAGATAACTAAGGAGTTTGAATTGGACACTACTCGTTTGAGAGGGAAGGATTTGGAAAAGTTTTATAGTGTTAGGTTTGCCAAGAGTGCAATATTTGAACCACATTCTAGACACCTGGTTTTAGGAACCTCAACCCTTTATTAATTATTTATAATGATGTTTCATGTTTGAGTTGATATGATGGTTTCCTCCATGTGTTTGAGAAGAGATGACCCGAAACTATAAGCAGTAATTATAAATATTAGTTAGATATGAATAGATTTTTAAATTTTTAAATATGATTTTATTTTTTTTCTAACTTCTAACTCTTCATCTACATATCCTATTCTTCCAATTTGTTTTATTAATCGAATGAAATTATTCCCCCCGAAAAAAAAAATAAAAAATTAAGAGAAGTCTGCTTCTATATGGTCATACTTGTGTCACGTGATATTGATATTTTCAAAATAAAAAAAATACAAAATTCTTGAAAAGTGAAAAAGAAACTCCTTGTAGGGACCACTTGCTAAAGCAACATCCCGCCACGTCAGCTTCTATACCTTTCTTCCCCCCAGTGCTCTCTCTCTCTCTCTGTGTGCGATCAAAATCAAAACTAGCACCGAGTCACGTTTACTCTCCTCTTCCACTAGAGCTCACTCAACCCCTCTCTCTCTCCATTTGATCATAATCGAAACCAGGTTTGAGTCACTGACTCATTCTCCTGTTATACCAAGCTCATTCACCGAACTCTCTCTCCCTCTCTCTCATACACACACACAAACACACAGAGTCAATGCCATGCATTCAAGTTCTTCAGTAGATCTGTAATGCTTCAAAGAAAGCGATCGCACTGTGGATCCAACTCGAGCTTCACTGAGCTCCCTAGAAACCGTAACGTAACTTCAACGCTGACGGAGGCTAAGGTACTTTTTACTTGTATCGTTACCTAATTTCAGTCTCCTATTTCCTCTTTCAGTAGAATTAGGAACGCAGTAATATAGTTCAGTACAAAGATTTTCTATTCCGACTGATATCCCTTCCGCGTCTTCTTCAATCATCAGTAAATCCATGATAAACAATTTTAGCATGCGATACGGTTCAGGGATATTGAAAGTTAATGCGGAGTATAATACTCTCATTCGGTTTTCTTGTTTGAATAATTTTTACGGTAGTTTGGTATTTTGGCGTTACTGTAATTACTCATTATTAAATTTTATTAACTTTTCATATTTGAGGAAGGAGGAGCCATCACCTGTATAATGACTTAAGCTACAGTTTCCCAAGTATTTTTCTTTTCTTTTTTTTTTTCCCTGTTTACAACCACTAAGTAAGGACGTTAATAGTTTAGCATTTTCGATATTAGAATCAAAGTTTGGGATGTTTCATATTTGCTAAACGCTGCCCAGCCCTTCTGAAATTAATATTAGAGAAAAAAAAAAAAGCAGAGTCCAAATGTTTCCTCTTACTTTGTTTATTTTCTTCCTATTTTTACTGATAAACCATTATTTTCACCGATTATTTCCGTATTGCTTATCCAAACCTAGTGTTAAAGTTTGAAGATAATATGTAGAGTATCCAATTTATTTTCTTTTTAATTTTTTTCCTCTAGGGATTTACTAGCTCTGTCATTTTTATTAAAAATATTATGCTAGAGAGGTTAACGAGTATAAATTCAAATAATAAGAAATAATTACGTTTTGGTATTAAGCAATTTGAAAGTTTATGTATAAATTTAAAGAACGTTAAAATTAAAACTTTATACTATACTAAACTTGCGTAGCACAAAGTAAATGTTTTATTTTATTACTAAAAGAACGTCTTGAAGCGTGTAATCTTATCGGTATAGAGTGGTGTCAATTCCTTCTATCCAATCTCCAATAAATTACATAAAAAAGAAAATCCTGATTTTTTTCCCTATGAAGGTATGTTATATTAATATCATAAGCATTATACACGTTGGTTTGAACAAAGTCATTTCCCTCAAATTAAACAAAAAAAAAAAAAGAAGGATATACAGGAGACAACTACATGAATCGATTTTGAAATTTCAACCAACTTGTAAAGTTGACACCACTTATTTGTCAAATTTCATAGTTTTTGTATCTTCGTGTTCTGATAAATCACTTCTTGTATCGTAAAGCTAACATTTTTCTATTTATATAAATTTTTAATTATATATAAGACATTATATAATTAGTGGAATACAGATGGAGCGATTTAATAGAATTAGAGAATTTTTCATGAGTTAGACTAATATGAACATGGTTTTGGGTCATGAAGACTAATACGAATATGATGGTGCTAAATGTTCACGTTTGATCTCCACCTTCACAGCAGGGCATCATGATATTGATTTATGAAATTAGCGGCAAGAATAATAATATGTGTAATTAAGTCTTAAGGTATTAAAATATATGTGAACCTTATTTCAAGAAATTTCCCTTTTTACCCCTTTTAATTAGTTCTGTTATGTTATATCACTTTCTTTCTTTCTTTTATTTATTTTTTGGCCTCACTGTATTATGTCATATTGCCACTTGGTCGAAGACTTATGCAAGTAATTTATAATAAATATCGTTTAATTGTAACTTTTAATTAATACCAGAAACCCCCATGTCATGGATTTATTTATATACCCATAGTCTGGACCCTGGAATTTAATTTATAAATATACTGACATTTTTTTTTTCCGGTAATACAATGTACTGACCGTTTCATTGATTAAAATTTGAACGGTCCTCATATTTCGAATAAACACTAGATTTAACTTGATCGTGCGGTCAACATCAAATCACCACAGCCTACACAATGACAGTAGGTCCACTACGTTGAAATTCTCCACTTCCCTTGTTGTTGTTACAACAATGGCAAGTGCAAGTTTATGTCTTTGAAGCCAAGTCTTCTAACCGTTGGAACTACGTAACATGCCCATATGGAATATGGTCTGGAGTCTGAAACCATTTTGTGTAATTCTGAAAATTCCTATTTTTCACATGGATGCACAGTATTATCAATATTATTATTGTTATGGTTGTATTTGTGTCTTATGAAGTAGTAGTAGTGTAACAGAAAATGCAATTATGAATTAAATTAATAAGTTTGGTGTGGTTTAATCTCAAAATAATACTAATTCAGTTGATGGGTCATTTTCAAATGAGACAAAATGGTTGCTTTCAAAGAGGTGGGTGATGGCAATGTTTTTTAGCCTCTTCCCTTTCTGTCTCTGTCTGACTCTTTTCTCTGTTTGTCAAATGGCTAATTCTGGGATGGTCCTTCCGATTAAAAGCTGGCTTTGTGACTCAATGCTCATGACAAAGTTGTCTCAATCTATCATCTTCTGGGCACAGTCTGGATTTTATTCCTCTATTTACAGTTCAACTTCATCGTTATGTTTTTCTTTTAGAGAAAGTTGGTCTTGATATGGTACTAAATTGCAACCATTGAAATGACTTGGTATCTTTGAGTTTCTTTGGTATTTAAAAAACAATGTTGATATTGTTTCCAAGTGAATAAATGGGATGCTTTGTGGGTTGGTCTTTAAGTTGTATAAACGTAGTTGTTTTCAGTTAGGGAATGTAAATCAGTAATCAAGAGACATGTCTTCAGCTTAGGAGTTCAGTCGGCAGCACCTGTGCCTTGTGTTTGGTTGACCATTCGTTTCAATTATTTGATGGAACTACTGAAGACATGGCTTTTGATGATTGGTTTACATTTGGTTGTTTTCATTGAATACAGGCATTTAATTATTATAACCAGCCCTTTTGTCATTGCATGTAGATAATTCAATTATTAGTCCTTATTCTGTGTGGGTTATTTACATCTTCCTAACTTCTGCACCAATATTTTCACTATGGATTGAAATGATTTAGGAGCATAACATGTTTGTTGGCCAAACATGAACGGCCTATTCCTACCTACATATGTAGTTTTTCTGCTATTTTCGATTACTTTATTGACTTATGAGTCTCTAACCATTTTCTAGCTACTTCTGGAGTAGGGAAATTTTTAGCTTTTCCTGTAACTCATCTACTATGATATGTGATGCCTACACAATTTTCCCTATTTCCTAGACAATTTTCTATGTAAATTTTGTAATGGCAGTTGCTTGTGCTTCTCCTAAAATTTGGCTTTTCCTTGCTGTACTTCTAGTGTGGATTTGCAAATTCAGTTGCCACGCCTTTCTGTTAGTCCAGAGCTGCTTCACGCTCAACCTTGATCAGCATTTGCTTTGGACAGGGTGAAAATCTAGTATGAAGGATATTTTGACAGGTAAACATCTTGTTTCCTGTGAAGCACCTGAATTTCTAATGTTCTTTCTTGTAAAACATTGATTTGTACCTAACTAGATGTCCGGAATATGTTCTACTTCTATTGCATGTCCATGAGCATGCTTACAACTGTAATTGTTACTGTACGTAATTATTGAAGAGTTAAAAAATGTCCATAGAGTTGGATAGATTGAGATTGGCCCAGCTCATGTAAATTCCAACGAAGTTTATGCTGATAATATTTCTTCTGAGTGCAATTTTCTGCAGCGTGATCTTATAGCTAGGCTTCTGTGGCATGTTTGCTAGTCCTGATACTAATTAGTGTGTTCTTCATCTTTTGCTTGCTTTATAGATTGATCAAAATGAAGCTCCAAACGAGAGGCTCAATGATCTGTTTCATCAGCTTGATAAGTGTGCAGTACATACTTTGTGGTGAGTATAACAGTGGTATTATAAGAAACTCTTCAGTGCTATATAATTTAACTTCTAGAACATTTATCGTAGTAGTATATAAGCTCATAAACTGGACTTCCACAAAGATCCTTGGAAACCTAAGTGTACATGTGCAAATATACAAAATTTCCAGGCTAAAAGCCATTAGATAAATCAGCACCTAAGGGGGCATCATTAGGCTGTATTTGATCTCCCCTGATGTAAATACTTTGTTTTTTGTTTTTTTTTTTTCTTTTGGATAAGTTGTAAATACTTTGTTGTGCAAACACTATAACGAAATTATCTGTTATGTTCTAACTTTAAGCATCTGAGACTTTGTGTTCACTTCATACCTGTCCTGCTTTATTAGAGACACTTCATTATACTTTATGGTTGCTTTGCTGGTGGCAGAGGAAATTTCTAACACAACAGAGACAGTCAGATGGACATGCATATGCTCTTCAAACCGAGTGACTCAGAGGAATATTCTCCAGTCAAATTGTTCAGCGCTATGTAATTGTAGTCCAGGTGTTGTGCTGGTCTACTCTTTATTATTTAGAGGCTTTACGCTTATTCAATTATGTAGACATTCTTAATTCTTAGGCTTGGAATTTGTGTGTACTCTCATTTGCAATATTTGTTGTGAAATAAGTAAGCCTCTAAAGCATGCCTAGTAAGAGTGATGGATGACACATATTAGTTATGTACATTACTGGTGATGCTACTTTATTCAAATGAAATTCTCATGTTGTCTAGTCAACTAAGAGATTATTAGGAAAATGAGAAGCTGTCTTGTGATCCCTGGGTCTTTGTTTTGACAAGAACTTTCAAATCAACTAAGTTTTAATAGGTCTATCTGAGTTGGGTGGTGGTGTGTGATGTTGGTAGGTTGGGTAAGCGCTGTTCTTGTTGAGGCTTTGTGGAGCTTTGGGACTTCTCCACTTGGTATTTACGTGGAAAGGTCTATCTGAGTTTAATGGTGGTGTGAGATGTTGGTAGGTTGGGACCATCTTACTTGTTGATGCATGTGGAGCTCTGGGACTTTTCCACTTTGTATTCACATGGGATTATAAGTTTTAGGTCTGTGATAATTTGTTGACTTCTGATGATTCTGCCAGAACCGTGAGCTTGTGTTAGTCTTCATTTCCTTTCAATGGGGAGGACTGAATGGATAATTTGATGTTCATTCACTAAGTCTTGCTATAAAATTTTGAATTTTGAGACATGATATTGTGGTGTAAGAAGATAACTTTCTGGACTTTGTGCTAACTGCTAGTGCTTTATGTATCAGCTGGAGGAGCAAGTGAAGATAGGTGGACCTGCATTTGCAATGGTGATGGGTTGCCTAAAATAGCATCTAATGATAATAAAAATTGTTTCAGAGCCTGCAACTGCACTTCTGGTACTACATATTAGACTGGAGTCAGTTCTTCAACTTTTACCACTATCTTCTTTGAACTGTTACTCATGAGTACCATTATTATTATTTTTTCTCTTATAATTATTGATGTGGTTGCACTCTGAATTATAATTTGACATTATATTTATTGCTTTTCTTTGATCATAGCAGGTTCAGGCTCTATGGATGAGATCCCAACCTCAGGAAAGCATAAATCTACCAGAGCTGTCATGCTGGTTCTTCTGCTATGTGTTGTACTAACAACCTTTGCATTTCTCTCCTCAATAATGTGTTATTTTTACCGAAAGGAGAAGTGTCCTACCCAAGCACCTGTTTTCTCATCAGACAAAGAAGCAAGTTGCAATAGTGCAACTAACTTAATTAGTCACAAGATATTTGCAGTGCCAGCAACTAAACATAATATTTCTTCTCCTTTCAGTCCTTTCATAGGTGCGTAGGTCTCTTGACTGAGTTCCCCCTTTTCTGACATTGGAATGATACTAGTAAAAACTCAAAAGTTCTCACTGTTCTTACTTGATAAATATTCTTCCTTCTGCTTGCCCTCAGCATTCCTTATCTTCATTTCCAGGATGTTTCTACAGGGCTTCCTTCTTATTTAAAAGCCAATCAGAGAATATTCTTGGAACAATATACCAATATTCGTATCGTGAATTGGAATGGGCAACAGACAACTTCTCCAATGCTAATCTACTTGGACTTGGAGGAAGTAGTTATGTTTACCATGGGCAGCTTAAAGATGGTAAAATTGTAGCAATTAAGCGGCTCAATGATCAGGGAGGTCGGGATGCAGACTCAATATTTTCAACAGAGGTACTTTTTGAATAAACAGTAAGCTGGTTTGTCCTTCATAAGATCCTGATGCTATTATGATATGTTTGCCAGGTGGACCTTTTGTCCAGACTAAATCATTGCCATGTCGTGCCTTTGCTTGGCTACTGCTCAGAGTCTCGTGGGAAACATGTTGAGAGGCTACTGGTCTTTGAGTACATGCCTAATGGTAATCTGAGAGATTGTCTTGATGGTACAATAGGGGAAAACATGAACTGGGATAGCCGTGTGTTGATTGCAATTGGAGCTGCAAGGGGGTTGGAATATCTCCATGAAGCAGCTGCTCCAAGAATTTTGCATAGAGATGTCAAATCTACTAATATTCTTCTAGATGCAAACTGGAGGGCAAAAGTAAGAGGACTTTTTTCCGCATTTGATTGTGCACAACCATGTGAAGAATTGCAAACTATGCATAACCCTATCAAAAAATGCATTTGCACTCTGATTTTACCACATAGATCAAGTACAAACCTTATTGCAGGATACCTTTGTTTCAATGGCTTGTAAGCTAATGAATTCCTAGATCATCTTACTGATCACCAGCTCCCCATTCTGCAGATAACTGATCTTGGTATGGCAAAATATTTGAAAGTTGATGGCCTTCCCAGCTGCTCCAGCTCCCCTGCAAGAATGCAGGGAACATTTGGCTACTTTGCCCCCGAGTATGCAATTGTAGGAAGAGCCTCTCTTAAGTCAGATGTTTTCAGTTTTGGCGTAGTTCTTCTTGAGCTTATTACTGGTAGACAACCCATCCACAAATCAATAGAGAAGGGAGAAGAAAGCCTTGTGATATGGGTAAGGATAATTATAGTTCTATTACCTATAAGCAATTTAGTTGATGCAATAGTACCATCAGTTTGAGTAACCATTATGTGGTTGATTTATTCTTCACCTTTAGAAGATTGTGACCATGACCACACCATTAGCTTGACTTCTTCTCAGGCTTACATTGTCAATATATGATGTTGTAAGTTCTTGAAACATTACTGACTGAAAAAAAGTTCTTGAAATGGCATAATATTTAGTAATTAGTTGATTAGCAATAAAAATTTTCCTTTATTTGGTGTTGAACGCTGCTCCTACTAGCACAGAATCTCTATATTCTTATATTTTCCTTACTATCTTTCAAAGCCAACATTACATTATTATTATTATTCAATTGATGAAGCCAACATTATTTAGTACTTGCATTTTTCCAAATCATCTTTAAACATGTCAGGCCATAGCATAATTGACATCTCATAGGCCAGTACTAAATTTATGTAATTTGGATTATTCATGCTATTACAGGCAACCCCACGTCTACAAGATAGTCAGCGAGTTATTTCAGAGTTGCCAGATCCTAGGTTAAAGGGACAGTTTCCATATGAAGAGATGCAGATTATGGCCTATCTTGCTAAGGAATGCTTGCTTTTAGACCCTGATGCTCGACCAACGATGAGTGAGGTGGTGCAAATTCTTTCAACAATTGCACCCGACAAATCTAGAATGAGAAATCTTTTTCAGGTAAATATGCTCTATCTATTTGGAAAATGTAGCATACTGTTGCAGATACGGCCTTTTTGCTGTTACCATGTTTTGTCAATTCATGGACTCGTGAAGTTTATCTAATATAGTTCAAGAACTTTAGGTTAGAAATACTTTGTCAATAGGAAAGTGAAGCTTATCTACATTTGATCAGTTTAGGTTTAAAAATACTTTGCCCATAAGAATACTAGAGCACAGACAAAAGATATATGCTTGATGGCTTTCGATTATTCCAAGATAGAAACAGTGATTTGCATCAACATTTTCAGAAAGTTTTGACCAATACATTGTTTCTCTAATTGTAACGATATTGACATCAATATGATGAGCCTTCCTGAAGTACTACTGGATTGAAAATTTTGCCCTTCAAGTGTAAGATGATCAACTTTGTTTACTAGCTAGCAGCTGTAAATTAGAAATTATTTGTAGCCATGGTTTGTGACACTTTCTCTTTTACATTTGCTGATTTTGGTATCTTACCATATGTAAACCTATGGGCATGCGTTCCCCAAAAAAAACCTATGGCCCATGCACACACATAATAAAAATATTACATCTAGGAGATATTTAAGTATAGATGACCTGGTTATGGTTGAACAGCAGTTTTTCTTTGCTATGCTCTCAACATGCAGCTCTTGTTTAATTTGAACTTCAGATGCTTTTTTACTGTGAGAATATTTAGTCTTGTTATGTCAGATATCATCAGTTGAGACCTCAGAGTATTCTTCCTCTGGTTTGCAGTGGCCTTCCAACAGTAGCATGAATCCTGAACAAGATGAACAGAAAGCCGAGAGCCTAGTCATGAGTCCTGTTGCTGCAGAAGAGCTGAGGAAAGTAACATCCAGTAGATGGTCATCTAAGTGCTCATTGCCACTGGATATTGAAAGTAATCTTTGTGGCGGGAGCTTTAGGAACAAAGCAGATGATACTTCCTCCGGGTATATAGAGAAATTGATCCTCTTATCCTCTGGAGCTAGGAGTTGGCGTATCCAAGATGAAGAGATATTTGACTTAAATGAGCCCCGCTTTGAGTCATTTTGCATGGCAAATTTAAGTCCCCAAGAAAGAGCACACTGAGGAAGCCTGTCAGTCCTTGCATGATTTAGACCACACTGCATCTGGTGGCATCCACTTCTGTCGTCCATTTTCATTATTTAGTGCAGATAGGTTTATAAAAGCTTGTTAAAGTTCTTTTCATTTTTCCCTTTGAAAATAGTCAACACTTTTAGCTAGTTGGCCATTTTTTTTTTTTTTACCTTGAATTATTATATTGGCTCTGTACAGAAATGAAACATAGAAAATTTATTGTTGTAATCCCAGTGCAATCTTCATGACTACAGATATGGGTTGCATGCAAATATTAGCGCGACAGCCACGAGAAAGATGATCTTTTAAATATATTTCCGATTGCAATCTTCATTCTTGTGAAACCATAGTCCATGCCGTGGTTGTTATGGACGGCATCTTGGACTGGTAGACGATGAAAATACTGAACCAAAGTTTTGATGACTATTAAAACAAACAACCAACCAAAGAGCAACATGTGAGGGTGATGGTTGAACTGTAAATGTTTTGCAGGATGCTGACTAATTTTGGTCAGTATGGATCTGTTAAAGTGAAAGTTCTATCATGAACAACGTTGGTGAGATCAGAAATGTTGTAAAAGCTGGTGTTTTCTGCTTTCATTTTTCATGCCTAGAAAACGGGTTAGTTGCATCCATTTAGAACGCCTTTGTAGTTGCATATGGATATGCATATGCATCTTCCAATCTACATGTTCCAAAACTTGGACTGGCAGATGGAGGTCTGACTCTAGGAATAGTAGGTTGTCCTATGTTCCCTCTTATATAACAAACACCAAGCCTCAGAATAAGACCTTCATTCATCCACTTTTACCGTAAGATTTGTCAGCGCTAGTTGCTTATGGATCCACATCCACCACCACCATCAGATGCACCACTGCTTCCATCACCGGGTCCAGCCCCACCTGGTGGTGGAGCAGGATGCTTGGATTGCTGGTAAGATACTCTATTTGCACATTCTTTTTCTTGGATCCTACGTGTGAAACTTTAGTTTGAAGATATTGTAGAATGTTGGTGAATATAATATTTTTGCCAATTACGTATTTTACAATGTTGGGTAGAGGATACTAAAACTTATTCCATCCCTATGTGAGAATGCTATTCATACCAACTGCTATAATGGCTTGACGTATAATGTCAGTAATCAGAAAAAAAATTTCTTTTGTTGGGTAGCTTGTGGTTTCTGTGTTGCTGTGGTCTGATGGGAAGCTGCTGTCCTCCTCTCTTCGAGCCGGGGCCACCGCCTCCATGATAAGTCAGGCATTTCTGAGCTAACTAAATTACTTGTAAGATGGGTGCTTGTGTTAGAGAGATACAGAAATCATTTTGAATCAACCTTGTATTATTACATTTTACATATCAACAGTGACATTCCTGTGGATAGTGTGTATGTTAGTGCCTCCCGAGTGACTCTGCTGTCCCATTTGGACATTTTCTGTATTTTGTGACTATGTCACCGGTTCTATTAAAATGGATTGAATCAGGACTTCACCTTGCAACGCTCTTAATATTTTCATATGGTGTATAGTAACATAGAAGAATCCCATTATTTTTATTTTTTATTTTTTTCTTCTGGCCTTGCTGGGGAAGAATTCAATTCTATAATACGCGGCTGTTCCTGAACGACTCCATGAATTCGCCGAAGCATAGCCACCGGTTTCTTTCCTACCACTTCAAAATTGTGAGGAAAAAGAAAGTTTTAATGGTGTTAATGTTGGTCCAATTGGTAAGGAAGAGAGAAGTGAATTCATTAGTTAAGATTAAAAATTTTCTCAAAATTCTTTCTCTTTTGATTATGAAATTAGTAGATATTAAAATTATGATTAATGAAATAAATAAATTGTATCAAAATAAAAAGAGAAAGAATAAGAAGATCACGCAAATTAATTTATAATGGTTTTGCTTTGTGCATCAACCTACTCTTCTAGCTCCACTTGTTGGGAACCTAGTCATTTTCACTCATATTATTCCGTTATAACAAATCACAACAATTTATGAATGTTACAATAAGTAAGCCTTCTTAACATAGTCATTTATTGTTCTACTTATCTAACTTTAGCACAAATTATTATTGGATTTATAATAAAAACTATATAACTCCACAACCCAACAATCATTTCCTCTCACATACACAATTTGAGGAATAAAAGTAGATTTCATCACAATTTTAGCACAATTATAAAATGTTGCTTAGTAATTATATATTTTTTTCTTTACATTATTTTGCCTTGTATTGTACCTTTATATAATTATCCTTCATAGCTTCAATATGGAAGTAGTCGTTGCATGTTAATTGACCTTTCCAATTATTTAATAGTTGTTGTGATTGCTAATATTCATATTATTGAGATTCCTTGATACTTGTCTTTTCATTCGATTTTTTTTTTCTTTTCCATAATAACCTTCATAATGTTTACTTTTTTAATTGAATGATCCTTTTTTAATACTCTTTTGATTTTCCGAAACTATTCCATTTATAAGCTTTTGAAATCTTATCCTTTAGACTTCACTCCACATTTTTATCCCCAAAAGAATTTGTCCAACTCTAGTGAAACAAATGCAAACATATTACTTAAATATGTTTCACTAGTAGAGTTGAGCTTTCGATTAATAATCAAATGAACAAACTTGTACTTTCACATGGTAAATTCATATCTATAAATTGCTTATTACTTGTGCAATAAATAAACTTACTTTTTACTTGTACATTCAATAAACTTGTTAATAAACATTTAACACATATTTTGTTATTATCAAAATTATACTTATGAGACTTAACAAAAACTAAGGAAGAGAATTTCTGATTTTTTTATGGTGTTTAAGCTTTGAATTTGTGCTATCAACATGAGCAATTAAGAAAAATGTCACACTTTAAGTTATTTTGCAATTAACTACCCAAATATATTACACACTATGTTTACTACCCAATTAAAGTTTTAACTACTAGCAATCATCACCTCTTATAAGATTGTTAGCTAAGAGATAGTAACACTGGTAGTTGAAATTCTATTTGGATAATAGATCTAGAATATGATAAGTTAAGAAAGTTAATTGCAAAAATTAGAGAAAAGTAGAAATGTTGTTGTCAACACATTAGAGCCTAATATCAAACACATTGTTGAGGGACAAATGAAATGCTACAAAAATCATCTTGTTGCCCCATGTTTCACTTAGAGGGAAGATATTGTATATACTAAAATATTTTGTTATTAAAGTCATCACCATTTGCTTGTTCTCTCTTATGTTATCCCTTCTTGTTGGGAAAATTGTTAATTAGATTTAAGAACATTTTCTTTTTCATGGTCATCTCACTAAGACAATCTTTATGAAACAACCCTCTAGGTTCTTTTATTCATGCTACCTTCATCATATTTGTTGAGAAAAAATTCCTCCTTATGATCTAAAAGAAGGCTCCCATGCCTTGCTCCATTATTTTAGTAACATATAGGTCTCCAATAAAGCAAAGCTGATACATTGATGTTTGTCCTCTCTTAAGACTTTTATATTCTTAGTTTACTTCTTTATATCGATGATATTATTCTGATTGGTAAAATTCCTATGCTCTTACTCATTACATCTTAGTTCTTTCTCATCAATTTGCCAACAAGGACCTTCTTGTGCTCCTTATCTTTATTAGCATTCACGTCACTTGTACTCGTCAAAGACTTCATTTGTGTCAATCCCAATTTACTCATGACCTCATCAATTGTCATCACATGCATTTCTTTATACTGGTTAAAACAACATTATCCCCACAAAGTCAACTTAATGCTTGTAGCTTTCTTCTATTACTTAATCTTGTAGCCTATCGTGACAGTGTCAATGTTTTACATTATCTCACCATCACTAGACCAGATATCAGTTATGGTTAATCAGTTGAGCTATCGCATGTATCTTTCTAATATTAACCATATATAGGCAACCAAATAGGTTCTTCATTATCTTCATAGCATTCTATCCTTAGGTCTTTCCATTATATACACATTTTGTACCTCTTTAAATTCCTTTGCTAATATAGAATAGGGTTGGCTATTTAGACACCTATTAATCCACTATAGAGCATGCCATCTTCCTTAAGTGTAACCTTATCACTTAGCTCTCTAAGAAGTAGCTTATCTTGTCAAGGAGCTCTATAGAAGCTAAATATAGAGCACTAGCCTTTATCATAAGGGAGTCTCCTTAAATTTGTCATCTCACCTATGAGTTGGGTTTGCTTATTTAGCATTATGTTATTCTATGATGTTATAACAATCTTGGTATTGTTTATTGGTCTAGTTACCCTATTAAACATGATTACACCCAACATATGGATATTGACTATCATTTTAAGCGTACAAGGGTTGATACTAGTTAGGTTCTTGTTTAATATGTCTTTACTTGTCAGTAGTGTGTGGACATCCTCACCAAAAAATTATGTACAACAAAATTCCTGCATCAATATTTCAATTTTACACTGACACTTGCATCATGAGATTAAGGGCGTTTATTGATGTATTTTCTATATTATAAGAGTATATTAGTTTTTGTACACATATTAGGGTTACATTCCCATATTACCTATAGATTTACTCTCTTTACATAGTAAGTGTAAACTAGGCTCATAATTATCAAATATTGAATTTGTATAATTATAATATTATTGAAAAGAAAAATTATTTATTGTATCACAATCAAATCGTAAACATCTCAATCTTCATATCCATAGCATCAATAATATTTTGTTGCTCATGAATTAGTCATCGACTAATTGGTATTTAGTATAAATAAATGTTAAAATACACATCTATTGTAATACTATATTTAGGATCTCAACTTTGAATTTGTTCACAATATATATCTAAACTTATTGTATGCCACATTACTCATTTGAAGTCTTTAATGCTAAAAAAAATGTGGTATGCAATAAGTTTAAGTTGTTAATAGCAAATTGACCTAAAATGGAGGTATCAAAACATTATTTCCAAAATTATGTAGAATACTATATTATGTGCGGATTAGCAGATCAAATCTCCTTTTCGCTTTTAATTTAGAAAAAAAGCCGTATATTTCCGTGTGGTGGCCCCAGAATAAGCTATGCCTTGGAGTCTACCTAACATGCTGGACCAGTTTATCGATGGAGAAGTTTTATGGCAATCATAAAAGAGAGACGAAATAATTTTCTATAGAGCTTCACGAGAAGCATATGGCAACCTTACTTAGGGTTCACGTCTAAAACAATATCTGAATTAAATGTAAATATTGATTTTTGTGTAGCATATGCATATCTACCAGCAACGGTGACAACCGGCAAGTCCCCTATTTGCCCAGTGCTTGAAATCTATAGAGTTTTTTTTTTTTTTTTTCTAAAGATAATTAATAAAAAAAGAAATAAGCTTAATTCTTAGAGCAGCCAATTCTATTTTTACTTGCAATATAAATAATTTTCACCTAAAATTTATTAGTGATTATATATATATATATATATCCATCATTTCCATTTAAATAACATTTTTACATTGTTTCGAATAAAATAAGTCTCACCCGTTTTTATTTTTAGACAACCCCTATATTTAGTTCATGATAATTATTAATTAAAAAAGGGTGTTTGTAATTTGACTATCTAAACCATTAGGTATGAGCTGGCGGCAATTTAGATATTATCTCTATTGTTAGTCATAACTACTTTAAGGAGTTTGAAGAAGATAAAATCGCTTTTAATGGAGTTTAGGGATCAAAGTACTATTTGAAAACCTTAGAACTGCAATTATCCTTAATAACTAAATAAAATATAATTAAAAAAGCAGAAAAAATATTAAAATAATAATCTAAATATAAAAAACATCATTGTTGTAGATGAGGCAATGGGGGATCTAGCATTGTCCATATCCTTTTTGAACCTATAGGCACTGCGGTGAAAGAGCTTGAGCCTAGGTGGGGAAGCTTTGGGCTAAGGAGGAGTATATACATAATATATATATATATATATATATATATTGGATTAGGTATGACGACGAATATAAACCTAATTTAGTAAAAGAGCTGACATGAGTTTTCAAACTTTGAATCCACGTGCCCACTTGCTATACTTTAAGGTAATGCTTTGGTTGAAAAGTAATAAGCGGTATTAAGTAATTAATGTAAGAAAACATATATAATTAGTAAGTTTAAATTTTTATATTAGTTAATTGCGAACTTGTTAAAATTGTATAAAATTTGTAGAATTAAAAAATTATAAAATCATATACTTAAATTTATAATTTTATCAAAAATGTGTATTTAAATGATTTTTTTTTATTTTAATTATAAAAAATTTATAAAATTATAAACTCATAAAAATGCATAATTGACTCCTAATTATAGCAATCAAGTCTATTTCAAATAGTAATAGTTTTTATGATGAATTTTGCATTAAGATTTGAGTTTTTCGCATGGCATTATAAGCAGAATTTTCAGTGTAACCAGCTAGAGCTATTCTTCCTGTTATACTGGATTTTTTTTTTCATAAGTTTGTTATTATCTCTATTTTTTTTTTAAATAAGAAATATGCTTGATTTAGAGTTAATATAAATAAAGCGATTCACATGGACCGTGTACATTGAACTTTCAAGCTTACTCTAAACCGCTCGGTGTATACAAGAGTGAGCATGAATGACTAACTCCAGTTTCATCCACGCTAGGAAAGGGACTGCATTTAATGACCTCTCATTCCATTCGTCCAATCATGCCCTGGGTTGTGTTGTGGACATCTCTTTTGCACCGACAACATCAAAAAGGGCAATCCCATGTATTGATGGCTCACATTAAATAGGCATGGGAAAATTATAAAAATATTATATATTTTTATTTTTTTTTATAAAAAGGTAATTTGGGTTTATTTTTTAAATAAACAGTTGATTCGAATTTTATAAAAAAATATTAATATTTTTCATATATATATACATACGTATCAATATTTTATTGATAAAAAATAATAATATAAAATAAATTTAAACTAAAAAAAAATTAAGCCATTTTTCGACCATCTCCAAGTTAAAGAGTATCCAATGACCACTAGAAGAGGGTTAGGCGATCCCCACATGGTGGCCATTGGCCAACCCTAGCCTTAGGGTGGCGGAAAAAGGGTTTTTAATTTTTTTTCTAGTTTTTTTTTAATTTTTTAGTTTAAATTTATTTTATATTTTTTATTATATTAATTATTTTTTACTAATAAGATATTAACACATATTCCTTCATATATATAAAATAATAATAATAATAATACTTTTATTATAAAATTTAGAACACCTATTTATAAAAAAAATTAACTCAAGTCACCTCTTTGTAAAATGGCAAAAATACATATAATGTTTTTGTAATTTATCCAATAGGTAAATGCTGCTAAATATGGTATTTATTTTGTGTTCCTTCCAAGTATTTGAGTTGGGTTTCCTCTTATAAACTTAAAAAATTATTCAATAATGTCTAAGGCATTAGATTCACTATTTAATAACTACAGCGTGAACCCATGTTATATCATATCTATTTTCGTTTTTCTTCAATATATAAGGTTCATGTATTTCTGAAATTTAATATGCTACATTGAACAATTTTGAATGTAAAATTAAAAAAAAAAGAAATTATAAATGATATTGTTTATATTTGTTTTATGTGCACGTAATTCTTTATATTTGAAACCGAATATAAACCGAAAGCTTTCAAGCAATTAGAGGAGATCTAGGATCTCTAACGGCATGCCAGTTGTTGAAAAATGAGCTAGCAACTCATAAGTAATGACTTGGCTTAGGAACCCATCAAAGCTTAAACTTTCAAATGTTTTAAAAGTTATTTTTAGATTTTTATATAGCCATTTTATTTATAGATGAAAATAACAATAAAAAATTAAAAAGTAAAAAAAAAAAAAACCTCCACATTAGCATTAGCAAGAGAGAACTCTTGTTTATATATATTTATATATATCAAGGATAAAATGGTAATTAGAGGGCTAAAAGCATATTTTTTAAAATTAGAGATATAGGTTCTCAATTTTAAAAATAAGATATAAAGCATAATTAAAAAAAAATATAAGTATAAATCACTTTAGGAAATAAATTTACACACACACACATATATATATATATATTTCCTTTGATCTAAGCATGTATTAATTCATTATTGAATCACATCAAACTTTCATTAGTCCATGTAGAACAATGAAATTATTAGTTTGAAGAAAGAGATAGATGAATGCAATGGTGACCCCTAAAGCTAGAAACCCTCACTTATACATTGATTTGGTTAGGGTGTTAGGGCACAAAGGCTTTAATTATATTGGCCTGGCTTGGGCCAAGATCCCGCTGGCTTTTGTCTTTCTTGCTTCTCTCTCTAAATATTAGAGCCCAAATTTGCTTTCAAAAACTAAATTTATGGAGTAAGATTATGCAAGTGTAACTTCTTAAAATATTAAAAGATATATGTTTTTTTTTAATAATTATATTCTTTGAACATTCAATAATTCGTTTATTTTTTATCCTAATAAATCACTCTTATAAAGCATTTAATGAATTCTGAATAGGAAGAATGTGTCACGTCATGATAGAAGACATACCCTATCAAGTTTTAGAAAATTTGCTAGCTCATCAATAAGGTAAGAGAATAATTGTTCCGACATAGCAACCAAATTAGGACGATTTCATCAATTAATGATATTGGCTAGAATCTTCAACATTATCTTCCATGAGAGAGGTTAGATTTGATTATCTCTCATCACATTTGTAATCTATAATAGTTGAAGAAAAAAAAAAATGAAAAACCTTATTGGTTCCTCTAATGTCTTCTTTGTGCACACTTTACATATATATATATATTATATTTGCAAATTACGCACTTTAAATAATCCCATGAAATTGTATAACATTGAAAAATTCTACAAATTAGATAGGTGAAACTTACTTTATCAGTCATATATAGTGTCATTGGACACTTATCATTAAAACTGTTAAACCGATAGTTAAATTGCTCTTTCTCTCATCTCTTTTCTCTAGAAGGAAGAAAAAATGAATATATAAAATAACAAATTCTGGTTTCAAGACCTAGCGGTGCTGATGCCCCCGGCCCCCCACCATTGGTTCCATATATATATATACTATTTAATGGTTTTCTTTTACCCATCCCATCAAACCCAATAAATTCTCCTTGTTACAGTCATACTGCTTACTACTACTCTCTTTATCAACGTCTCATCATCGGCTCCCTTCATGAGCCCCTAGCCGTCTGCTCAATTGCCACTCTCTTTCTGGTAACACATTGGGTGGGTGGGTTTGGTTGTTTTATCTTTCATCACAGTTTTCTCACTTTGTTGTTTGATTTAATTTTTCTCCCGGGCAGATTTATTTTGGCTAGATTGCCTATTTCCATTATCAATAGGAGAATTCGTTTGTTTGATAAAAGGATGTTTTTGATCCATAGTTTAAAATCCAGTATGAATTGGGTTTTTAGAACCTATCTTTTTAGGTTAGTTGTTGGCTATTTATTCTATTGGAATGATTTCTTTTTTTTTTTTTTTTCTGCTAAAGGGTGGAAGGAAAGCCTTTTATTAATTGCCAAAAGAAAATGGTAAGTAAAAACTACTTACTAAAAACAGTCACTATATAAGTAATTATGCCATGCCAATAATAATTACGAAGTGCCACCTAGATTTTCGAATTCGAAAGCCAGCTAGAAGTGTCGATGACAAGAAGACAAGGTTGGTTAGGACCAAGGAAATTGATTCTTCGAATCAAAATAACATAATAATCTTTGACTCCAATTTAAACCAATCTTTTCATCTTCTTAAAGCGAAAACATTTGACGTCGTATACTTCTTGCTTATGGTAGGCGACTACAATTAGCTATCCACAGCTATCTAGGGTTTGTATAGTTCACCTAAATTAATTGTAGTTAAATTTGGGTGGGCTACCCTCTAAATTTTGCACAAACAGTATTTATAGTTAAATTTTATTCTTAAAAACTTTATCCCTTTATTATTGAAAAATATTATCATGCTATATTGTTTTCGAAAACTGGAAATGAGAAATATTTATGAGCTAATAAAAATAGTATAATTATAGTGGATTTATTTATTATTTATTATTATACTTTTCTCATGAAACAAATAACATGAATAACTCCTCCATGTTCTATTTGCATGCTAATTAAGTTCAAATATTCATATAACGGAAAATTATAAAAACATGACATAGGTTTTGTCATTTTGCAAATATATGATCTGTCTTCTTTCTTTAAACAAACATACCAACGTTTCATTTCTATGCATTGATACTAGTTAGGAGACGTATATTTGCTTCTAGTGGAGGCTAGTCTCCCCTAGCCTTGGGCAATCAAGTGGAGTAGGGTTCCTGCTCATGTGGTTTTCTATTTGTTCTTTTTATCTTCTATGTATTTTTGTGATTTTTGTTGTACAGTTAAATTTGTTTAAAAATACCACTTTCTAAAATTAATTATTTTGGACTCTATAAGTCGGCTAATGTTCTCTAACTAACATTATACGCATAATGATGTAATATAAGTTACGAGTTTGTAAAAGGGCAAAAATACAAGTTATGGTTTTGTAATTTTTCCTTATTATTATCATAAATGGGTAAGCAAGTTTTATAAAGATTTTACATTTAGTGTTAATAGTTTAACTTTTTTCTTTATTTTGAACATACAAGTTACATGTGAATGCCGCTCTACCTTATACTATTAATCAACAATTATCATGTCAATTCTTATAAGTTATATATATATATAAGTACAATAAAGTCGATGTAATTGATTGCCATTTAGATGACTTTGCAACTCATCCAACAATTTCCGGAAAATAAGCTCATCACCAGCTAGCTCCATTCCATGCAAATAGGATTCCTTTTTCACAACTTTACCTACCTATGCTTTTTAGCCATCCTATTCTATACGTTGCAATCAAATGTTCTACAATAAGATGCATCTCTGTATCATGATAAGAATGAGCTGGAAAACACTCCACTCAATGCTATTCAACGGTGACTCATGATATATTGACTGACTTATTATGTCCAATTCAGTACCTAAAATGAAAATTATGTTTCAGATCACGACACATTATCCTAAATTATAGGTACGATAAATGTGAAAGTCTCTGTACCTAAATCCTGAATGCGCAATTTCAATCAAAATTCTACTTATTATATTTTTAGTTCAAAACATCTAAACATTCTATTCCATAGAATTTTTATTTATTAAATCTTTAAAACGATTTATAATAAATGGTTATATATTAATCAAAAAATAGATATATAAACAATGAGATGGTAGGTAATAAATTTAATAAATAAAAAAAATCTAGTTATTCATCTTTTAGTTAGTTTAAATTTCATATTCAAAATTAAAACCATATACTCAAAATTTAGATAATGATTTCAATAATATATTATATATTAATAAATGATGCTGGCCGTGTGACCGTGTAGATCATATAATATTGGCACGATGTAACTTTATTGAAGATGCTTCCGATGTCAGGGCTCCAGGTCCAGTAAATGGAAGGACGAAGGACAAGCAACAGGTACCAAAACCAAAGGATGTGCCAAAACATCAATGCCCAAGCCCCTCGATTTCCAGTCAAGATACACTTTATCAGGTTCTTATTTAGTTATGAGTGAGTCAGGTACCCCAATACAGTACCATTCGTCTTGCTTACGTCCATACATGAGTCGGCCGTTATATAAATTATATTTGATGAGTGTATATGACAACTTATTACCGTTTTTATTAAAATATAAATATTTATAATTTTTTAATAATTTTTAAACATTTTTCCTTAAAAGTAAAAACATTTACGAAAAATATGATTGAAACTTAAAAATAAGTTTTTAATACAAGAGTTATTCTAATAATTTCTTCCGTTTTGCCATTTTAGGCTGAGAAGTCAAATGTTTAAAATAGGAAGCTTAAGTTAGCAATTATTAGAAACGAAGCTGACGAATCGAGGAACCCTGTACCATTATTTTTCTTCAAATTAATTTAGATTTTAGACTATGCTTCTCAAATATTATATTCCGTGACATTAAATTCGCGATGAAATAAAAAAATGGTTACGCAAATAGAGACTTATCTGGCCTAATCATGAAATTAGCGCAAACGAACATGCAATATTTTTAATAAACATACACATGTCGAGATTCCATAGGAAAACATATCCTACTTAGTCAACACCTTGGATCGTTACACAGTAAATAAAATAAACCTGAGAAGATATAAACTAATAAATCAAAATGGTCCTATTAGCAAATGCTCCTATAATCTAACAGTAAATATTGGTATTTTAACAAGTCATTAGGTATGACTTTCTTCCTAATAATAATAGTTGATTAATGCAAAAAAAAAAAAAAAAAGAACATAGGTTCTATCAATGGATTTGTTTGTACACGTCCACGTAATTTTTGTGCGTAAACTTTGATATATTTCGATCAATTTTTCAAAATATAGAAGTGGGTTATTATTTTCTTATAAAAATTTTATCAAAATATTAATAATTCATAAACTTAGGTAAAACTTTTTTATTTTCTAAAAGGGTCCTTTTTCCAATCATTGCTCTGAAGCGTAGAGGACAAAACGTCTGCTAATTACATAGTTTCTTCCATAGCTGTTAATAAATGCTCTAGCAATCCATTTGTACTTTTTTCCTTTGTCAAAATGCTTCTTACGTATTCACCACGTATATTATGTTGTTTCACATTTACACTTCAGATGTAGAATAGATAATGTGAAAAATTGCTCTATTTGCAAGTCATGCAACATACTGGTCCCCTGGATAGGTACATAAATAAAATTTGTTAATGAATATTACTATTTTATTCAATCCATATGATATTTAATTCTCATAATGTAAGCTGAAAATAAACATGTTTCAGTCAGATAAACAAAAAATATAATAACATTATTTACTTCATATGTATACTTACTATGTCTAATGTGTCCATTCTTGGAAATAAATTATATGTTCACACCTTAGCTTATAACATGCATTATTTTCCTTAGCCTAAACCAGCCATCCTGTCATAGGCCAACAATACTCAGAAGTTACATGCCAAAAATGAATACAATTCAATTTGTAAACCATCCATCCATTTCAAAGGTGATGAGAACAAGAATTTGATCTTCACGCCCATTTTGTAGTACTTGCAAGTGCTTGTAGTGCCTGTCTGCTTATGTATGTCTTCTGGTGATGTAGTTTCAAGTATGAACTAGGAAATGTTTAGAAGTGGTAAGACAGTTGGAACCAGAATCATATTTGAGTTCATAGGACTCTTTCTGCTATAGTAAAACATGTAAGTCCTTCCTTTTCAGATTTGTCACCTCCCTGCTGCTTAAAGTTTATTAGGAAACATCAGCATTTGTTTTTTTTTTTCTTAGTAAATGTTGGCTGAATAGTTCTGCAATTCAGGCAGGCTGCTAATAAATTCAGCCATTATCGGATATCAGTTGCCTAGTGATTGTTTTCGATTTAGGTAATCCAACTCGGAGTAGATTTTGTTTCCACATTGAAATCAACACTTGAATATTCTCCTGGCTAGACCCTTCGGCTGCCCCTAAACTTTGATATATTTTTTTTTGGAAAATTATTCCTCCAAATTAGGAAAAAATCTTGAGAATATATATTTTGCTGTTTTGCCCCCCCTATAAGTTAATTCTTGGATCCGCCACTGACTGCAAGACAGAGTTTCATGGGTTTCAAATTACCATCCTGAAACTCGTTATTTACATCTTTCCATGCATAGGTCATTTTTCCAGTTTACTTTTAGCTCAGGATTTGCTATTTACCCAATCCTGGAAATGGAATATCTGTGGCAGTGGATGGAAGTTTGTGATTAATCTCAAGCTGTTTACCTTTCTGGTTATTGCCTTTATGGTAAATCTGGATTGCGGGGAATCCGAAAAGATTTTCCATTTTGTCACACGCTTAATAAGTTCAGGGCATATTTGTCATCACCCACAGTTAAATTTGACCCAACACCCTGGCATAAAAAGTGGATTTGTCAAGTCACTTGCAGCTTTTATGTACAAGTTGATATGTCTTTATTTTGTTCCTTCACATGATTCATATTGCCTAGGTTTCTGAGGTTTGAAATCTTAGTACAGTCGTTTTCTCTTGATTTTTTGACTAGATGATGATGTATATGAAATCTGTTGATTCGTAGCACTAATGAGTACTTTTTGGTGCTTTTCAATTCAATGTTGACTGCATCTATAAATCAGGACCAAGGTCGGCGAATGATACTACAAGACTCGCACAATGGGGTATGATAATTCAAGATCTGTCAGGTTTGTCACCTCAATTCCTTTATTTCTGCTGTATTCATATTTATTTTGTTGCATTCTCAATTGTGTTATAGATTTCTGAAATTAATCCAATGATGTAACATGGCGAATTTTCATCTCCAAGTCTAAAATCTTCTAAATTCATATTGAATGCCAGGTTCCAAGATGACCTTGAATTTGCAAAGCTTCCTGTTATCAATGGAGACGGGACTATTAAACTCAAATACAACATGGACGGGACACAAGTATCAGAATCAAGCTCCAAGAAGGTGGTGAAAAGGCTTTCAGGAGACTCGTGGAAACCCGGGAAGTCCTCGAAAGCAAAAGTCCTCTTGAGGGTGTTTTCTGAGGACTATGAAAGGGCAAAGAGAAAGATTTTGGATCCTCGAGGGCAAACAATTCGAAGATGGAACAAGGTTTTCTTGGTAGCATGTCTGGTCTCCTTGTTTGTGGATCCTCTTTTCTTTTACTTGCCATCGGGCAGACACAAAACGTGCATAACTGTAGGAATTGGGCTTGAAGTTGCTCTTACTATAGTGAGGTCACTGGTGGACGTATTCTATACAATTCAGATTTTAATTCGGTTTCGCACAGCTTATGTCGCGCCTTCGTCTCGCGTTTTTGGGAGAGGCGAGCTTGTTATCGATTCGTCAAAGATTGCCTACAGGTATCTTCGCAGAAGCTTTTGGATTGATCTCATTGCAGCTCTGCCTCTTCCTCAGGTATGTTTTGCAATTCTCTCTACTTAATAATTAAATAGAGGATGAGTTATAAATTAGAGTGACATTAACGGTACACTTGCACCCTTCAACAAATATTTTGACATCACAAAAGTACGGTATAACAAAATCATTACAAACGTATGTCAGGACATAAGACTGACTTGTTGGTATATTGGAGAGAGAATTCTGTGGTATCAATATATAGCGTGACATAAGGGACTATTTTATGGATTCAAAGTGCCCCTGTTATTTCGATACTTCTTTGGGAAACTGACGTACGTGGGTAAGATTATATGGTAATTTCATCTGTTGCAGGTTTTAATTTGGCTTGTTATCCCTTATCTTCGTGGTTCAACAACGACCAATACAAAGGACGTGCTTCGGTTCATTTTGATTTTTCAATATATCCCCCGACTTTTTCTCATATACCCGCTTTCACAACAAATTATCAAGGCAACTGGCATTATGACCGAAACAGCATGGGCTGGGGCCGCTTACAATCTGATGCTTTACATGTTGGCAAGTCATGTGAGTACATATAAAAGCATTTCCCATGTTTCATCTAATCTGGTTTTTATATCATTAAATTGGTGTTGCTTCATAACATGCTTTCTGTTTAGAGGAACTTACAGATATATCCCCTAAATAATTCGCCTAAACTTCTTTTACCTTTATTTTATTTTTTATCTTTTGAAATATATATATACTTATACCCTTTTAGCAATGGTTTTAAGGTTTTACCAATAATATTGATATATGTATATATAATAAAAGATTAAGTGGAACTAAAACCATGATAGATGAGTTTAGAGGTTTATCCGCATTATGTCAATTATCTTAAGGGTACTTTTAAAGTTATCACTTCTATTTATCGGCTGCTATTAGCCTATTTTGGTATATTTATTTTATTTTACTTTTTTCATAGAGTATGGCCTTTATTGCTTTTTTGGCCATATCCAAGAAATAGGCAACAGATTGCCTTTATGCTAACAAGTTTTTGTCCATTATATTCCTGTTATTTAATATGAAAAATCTTCTTCCTTTGCCGATCAGTATAGAATAGAGGCTATTGTAGAACCCATAGTAGATAAGGTTCAACTAAAAGAAAGAATTAATATTCTAATAGTGGAATGTCTTAAGTAATAACTACAAACCATATTAAGTTTTTCAATTGATTGTTTACGTGTTCGATTTTAGTATATCACAGGGTAGAAGTTCCTGATTTAATCCTCCTCTATTTAAGTTATTCATTTGACAGATTTTAATTAAAATTCTTAATCCATATGTAAATGAGAGTGTTGAGTAAATATAAAAACCTACGTTATCTCTACATGTAGGGTAGAAGTAAGTTGATGGGGCATAATATTGAAATTGAGTTGGATTCAACATGCCATTTGAAAATCTCAAATTTAATTCGATTAAACTCATTTAAATTTTAATTATTTAAAAAATTTTATTTTTTTAATTAAAATAAAACTTAATTCATGTATAAACTCTATTAACTTTAGGAGCTTATCGAGCTAGATACCATGAATCTTGAGATCAATTTAGTAGCTCAAACTGACTATGGTTAAATTAAGCTCAAGTAATTGTTGTGCTAGACTTAAATAGTTTGTTAGTAGGTGTGATTAGGTCCATAAACTTTTATATCAACTAGTAGTGAAACTAACGATTAATTAAACTTGTTCGTCGGTCGAGGAATTTTGGCTCTTGTAAAGTTTTGGTTGCCATGTTTTATCATGCTTCCGCACAGTTAATGTGTAAACCAAATTTAATTTTCGTACCTTTAACGTGTGTTCTTCAATGTAGGTCATAGGAGCATGCTGGTACCTTCTGTCAATCGAACGACTAGAGGCGTGTTGGAGAACTGTTTGCAACATTCAATCCTCGTCATGTCGATATGGATATTTCGAATGTAATATGGTTAGTAATCCTGAGAGGGAAAGCTGGTTCCAGTCAAGCAACATCACAGACTTATGCAATCCATCAAGTAACTTCTACGAATTTGGGATATATGGCGATGCAGTGACTTATGAAGTACCAACATCTCCCTTTCTCAACAAGTTCTTTTACTGCCTTTGGTGGGGATTAAGGAACCTAAGGTAACGTTACCATAAATGCCCGTATCAGTTTCAAAATCTTGATGTTAAGCGTGTGTTTCTTTCGTCGAAAATATCTTCTGAATTTTCTTTTTCATCTGTTATATTGGAAATTTTAGAATTGTAAAATATTATCATGATAATAGTGAGAGGTTGTGGTTACATTATTGGTTTTTAGTTGTAAGTGATGATGGCAGAAAAATGGTAATTCTGATTTGGCCCTAAAGAAAAAAGTTGGTGCTGATGGTGGTTCATCATCATGACAATTGAATTAAAAAAAGAACAAATCATCTTCTTTATTTTTTATTAGCATTTTTTACAATTATTAACCACCAGCACTGGTAGCCAGTAACTACTACTGCATTTCACCGACACTTAGTGCCAAAATACAATACTCGTTAGCAGCTGCAAAATTTTGATTATAGTGAATGACAGAACAAGTTCGCGAAATATTCTTATTGAAACAAACATATTCATGCTTGTGATTAGTACTCTTTACCTATGAGCTTTTTCCTTGTATTTTATTTGTCATAAAGTGGCGATCGTTCTTGCAGTTGTACCGGACAAAATCTTTCGACGAACACATATGTTGGCGAAAATATATTTGCCATCATCGTAGCAACTCTAGGGCTGGTCCTGTTTGCATTGCTTATTGGGAACATGCAAGTAAGAGTTTCATACTTCATGTGCTTATGCATTGGCTTTGGCTTTTGAACCTTTTTGCTTATCCTATTACGATGGTGATAGCGGAGAAAGATCCATCTGGACTTTCCCTATTCCTGGATAAAAGCAAATAATTCTATCAGAAACCTGTTTTTGGGATAGACCCCCTTAATTTCCTGAGTCCAAACCTTTGCAAGTGGGCTGCCAGTGTCACGTCCCCGAGAAGCCGCATAACTGAACTTTGTTGGATCGAGCACTTGCTACTACACAAAAAGTTATAACTGATGCCTATGTACAACTTAAATCTTTTTATACATAGCCCAAGTGCCATTTGTTTATAGCTTGGGCCCCATTCCTTCCCCCATTAGCAAGATGTTAATACATTTTTGCCAATAATATCCCCTAGCATATACGCCTGATAAGAACCCGTGACCCTACTTCTAATAGCAATTGTTGCATTGAAAACTTACCATTACACCAAAACTAATGCTGTTAGTGATGTGTAATCCAAATCCGTTTCATTCATACAACAGCCCAGATGTTTTCTTTCACTGTGAGATGGCCCTCCATGGTCTCCATCATGCTAATACACCCTCAGCCAACAAATTTAACTGATAACAATAAAAGGTTTAGGAATAAGTAGACAACAGTACATAGAAGTTTAGGACATCAATGAGATGACATACGCAATTCACTTCAACCTGCATAACGTTTTCATTTTCCCAAAGCATACATACAGAATTTTGTACAAATTGGACAGAGTTGTACAAGAAGCTAACATACACTTCTGGCAGACATATCTTCAATCCACCACCGTTCGATTGGAAGAGTGGAGGATTACGAGAACCGACACTGAGCAGTGGATGCACCATAGACAGCTACCTCCGGAATTAAGGCAATCAATTAGGAAACATGATCAATTTAAATGGGTGGCTACCAGAGGAGTTGATGAAGAATCTCTTTTGAAAGGCCTGCCTGTGGATTTAAGAAGAGATATCAAGCGGCACCTATGTTTGGATCTAGTTCGACGTGTAAGTCAATTAACATGACATCCCAAAGCTATGTTTATGGTTATAACCGCACTTGCCTAGGGGAAATGATGCGTCTGTTTTGTGGAAAACATCTGCTAAATCTTTTGTTTTTTCCCCCGCAAATCAATATCTTAGAATTGTCTAGTGTTATTACAGTAATTTCAAGAGATTGCAATACCTAGTAGCTAATGTCAAATAATGGTGGCATACGAAAGTCCTAGTTGATGACTGGCATTGGTGATTAGGAAAAAGCCTATAGTCAATGTGTGGGGGGTTCTAATCGAGAAAATCATTTTCCTTGTTTTTCCATCAAACATTTTTTTGTGGTTGTTAGTTACCACAACCTGCAAGCAAGCACGCCTCTCACCACCACATACAGCTAAAACCCTTTATTATCTACAACCTCTTTAGGGTATTACGATGATACTAGACAACAATTTGCTTGTGTCAAATGTTGCAAAAGGTCTAGAAAATGTTTCCGTAAACGAAACATACCTCGCCATATGGCTGAAGAAAACTTTCGATACTTGGATAAAGTTTTGCTTAAAGACAGATTTTCTGAAGAGTATTTCTCGGTAAATTATAGTTTAAACATGGTTATGTTGATATCCTTGTTCACTTTCTGTGTAATGAATAGGTGCCCTTGTTCGACCAAATGGATGAGAGAATGCTGGATGCAATCTGCGAAAGGCTTAAGCCTGTTTTGTGCACTGATGGGACATTCCTCATGCGTGAAGGTGATCCTGTCAACGAGATGCTCTTCATTATCCGCGGTCATCTTGACTCCTACACCACGAATGGTGGCCGGACAGGATTCTTCAACACCTGCCGCATCGGTCCTGGCGATTTCTGTGGTGAAGAACTCCTCACATGGGCTCTAGATCCACGTCCTGGAGTAATCCTTCCATCTTCGACGCGTACGGTTAAGGCTATTTCTGAAGTAGAGGCATTTGCACTCAGAGCAGACGACCTAATGTTTGTAGCTTCGCAATTTAGACGATTGCACAGCAAACAGCTCAGGCATAAGTTCAGATTCTATTCTCATCAGTGGAGATTATGGGCTGCTTGTTTCATACAAGCGGCTTGGCGCCGGTTTAAGAAACGCAAGGAGGCTGCTGATCTTAGAGCCAGAGAGAATAAGCTCATCTTGGCTGAAAGCAAATCTCTAGCTCCAGGATCCGGATTGTCGATTTATGCAGTCAGGCTTGCTGTGAGCACCCGAAGGGGCAATCATAACCATAGTGGATCGGACATTAGCGTAATGGAGTCACTGCAGAAACCGGCCGAACCGGATTTCTCGGTCGATGAGGATTAGATGGACGACGGTCCGAATTGGCATAGCTTATAGGTGTTAGTTACAAGTAGTAATTAAGTGTACATTATTTTAGAATGTAGCCATGATGCATTTGGTCGATTATTTCATTGGTACTTTATATGAGGATTGAATGGTAGTAAAATCACCAGATGAGAGTGTGTGTTGTGCAATTTCTTTTACCTATGAAGCACATGATAACTACTAGCAAATAGCTAGTGGAAGATAGAGTCATTTTTGGCATTTTGTCACATATATGTAGTGTTAGTAATACAAATATCAACTGCAAGTACAAAAAAAAAATCAAAATATTGAAGTGGCCAAGGGCAGTGTGATAATACAAAGAATATTACCCTCTCCTTGAGCTCTTACTATTTTTTCCCACTCTCTTTAACTTGTTCTTGTATCATGAGGAAAATGTAGTTTGCTTTCATTTCGCTTCTTCTTCTTCTTCTTCCTCTTCTTTATATAATTCTTAAATGGATTTTTGACCAATAATCTTTTTAGGATTATGATGATAAACCATATACTACAAATAAAAATAATTCAAAAAATACGCTAGTTAAAATTGAATGTTAAAAACCTGATTTTAAATTGTACTAGCATTAGGTGTTAGACACCTAATGTTGACTATCCATTACGAAATTGAAACTTGAACTTCAAATTTTAAATTGTTAATTTGGCCTATTGAAATAGGGGGTTCAAGTCTAGATTTCATATCAAGCAGTTGGCATCAGGTCTATGATGTTAATACAATTTAAAATCAAATTTCCAACACCTAATTTTAATTGGTATATTTTTAGTAATATTTTCTGACTTGAAATATTGTAGGGATTTTTTTTAAAAGGGAATTTTTTATTCCTTTTCTCATTCATTTGGTTCTTTTTTTTTTTTTTATCTTTCTAGTATTTTTTGGCATTTATTTGAATCGCATGTTTACCAAGAATAAGATAATAAAAAGATAAAAATATAAATACATATATACCATTTTTATAAAATTAAATACCCATCAAATTTTTATAAAGTTAAATATATTTATCTTTTACTTGATTCATTTTTACAAAAAATATCAATTAAAATCTTCTTTTCCACTATATAAAATGTATTTTAAAAACTTTTTCTCTTAAAGTATGTGGATTTTTATTTTTCAATTTTCATTCCTTAATCATCATTTCCACATATATATATATTTCAAATGCTAAACTTCAAATAGATAAATATTGATAAGATTAAAAAAAGGGATAATTAGGAGTAAATTGAACCTATAAATAATTATTATTCATCACATTGACCTCTATCATGGTTTGATTTGTTCATTTTCCATTAAATCAAACTAAACTATAAAAAAATATGGCTTAATTTTTTATCACTTTGAATTAAACCATACAATTTGGTTTAGAAATTTTTTCAAACCATAAAACTTTGGTCTGATTCAATTTGGTTTATAAATTGAATCATATTTTATTATTTAAGAAAGTATATTACTTAACATGTAATTTTATATGAGAATATTAAATTCAATTTATAATAACATGGATTAATATCATGTAAGATATTGATATAGTCAACATGTAAGCAATTAAAGAATTCTAAATGTATATATATTACCGGTTAATTTTATTCATAGAGTGAACCTATATATATATTTACTAAATTATAGTCATAAAATTTAAATACATATAAATTTCAATAAATGTAAATTAATTTTTTTTTAAATATTATGTTATAACAAAAGAATATTTTAATTATAAGTAAAACATTGTTATATTTTTTCAAAATATTTTAGTTCAGCTTATCTCTCCAAATCAATCATAAATTTTCAATTTTATTCAAATTAGAAAATTTCCAAATCAAATTGTAAAAAAAAAAATTATTTTTTTGTTTAATTTTATTTGATTGGTCACCACCCCTCCTCTTTATAAATGGATGTTGTTTGTGTGATAAAAACTCATTATGATGGTTGAAATTAAATGGCAGAATATAATTCGAGGATGCTGAATTTACTATATCAAGTTTGGATAATTCATTCAATTATGTACCTTTACTTTAAGTTGTTATATTTGATATTAAGTTCAAGTTTCAAGTGCTATCATTAATTCATTGATACTCACTTGGCTTCATCAATGATTATTTGATATGTTGTTGTAGGCAAGTAATGACCGTATGCTTACACACACACATATGGTTATCAAACTCACAATTTTATATAGAATTGTTAAGGGGTTTATAGAATTGAAATGTAAAATTGAAACGTAGAAACATTAGTTTTTACAATATTTGTAAATAACTTCAAAATATTATAAATTTACTTAAAGTAGTCATAAAAAAATATAATGGATAATAGAAATAAGAAAATTTAGCATACATTTTGGTCATAAGTCGTAATAAAAGTCATAATATAGATAATCAAGTATAAGTTATATAATATAGATAATCAACCATAAGTCCCAATAAAAGTTATAAATTCACAAATCATAATACAAAATAACGACTAAACTAAAATAAATCATCATAATTTCCACCATCTCTCCCATCAACATCACCATCATAATTTGCATCTTCATCACCATCTTCATCATTAGGGTTAAGACCGCTATTATTGTTTTAGAAGACCACCACAAAACCATTACCTTAATTTTTCAAACTAATATAACAATTGTTTTATAAGTATAAAAGCAAGTTATACTAAATTAAAATATATAATTTCCTTCTAATTAAAATAATACCGGTATCCAAATGAGCTTAACATTTTAATTTGACTCAAATTTGATTAGATTTGTAATTAATTGAGCCAAATATAATAAAACTCAAGCTTAACTTAATGAACTATTCTAATAATTTAAATTTGACATAACTAATTAAAATTTGAGTAAAGATAAAGCCGAATCAAAATAAAATATCAAATCACATTAGAATAATTTGGGATTAAATAATATAATATAAATGGAGATTAAATAAATAATAGGAGGACGTGGAATGTGCTCCTTCACTACTTCATGAATAGGGACAGCTTTATGACCTACAGACTCGGCCAACTCTCCAAGCAATTCCTTTTGCTCCATAGCCCTACAAGATTGCAATGTTTTTGTAATTGCTTACTCCCGAGTGGTTAATTATGAATTTATATTGTCATTTTCTAAGATTTTTTTCACATTCCATGATGTCATAATAAATCCAGAATGGGATTAGAGCAGATTGTGGAGTACATAACAATTAAAAGTGATAAAAATTCGTACCTGTACTGCATTCTCAATATCACCCTTGAGAAAAGATGTAAGCCTGAAGCTCATTTTTAACCTGTGATCGGTAACTCTGTTATCCTGCCAAAATAGGGAACACTAGCATCATACCACCATTCACTTTGAGTAATAAGAGATGGAACTTTGAGATTTCAACAATAATAAAATCTCCAAAAAGCCAGCACGAGGATTTTGCCACCGATTAGGTTAGAAAAATACAAAAATTGATAAAGGCAGTCAATGTGCAAGCAAACCACCAAATTTTCCTTATATTCAATTTAGCATTTCTTCTAGACAACATAGAACGGTGAAAATTTCTAGGCCAGAAGAGAGGCAGTACTACCACCTTGAAAGAAAGCAGGTTTAAATCAATATAATAAAGCACAAAGCTTGAAAGTTACCTTGTAATTATCTGTCCTAATCTTTTCTGCACATTTCACAAATAATGAACACGAACAGAGACAGAAATAGAACGTTAAAGGAGAAGAAGCAGAACTTGAACCAAAGTTAGTTGAAATGGCTCCAAACTCGCGATTTCACTGAGTTTATTGAGTCCATTCGTGATTCCACTTGATTTTGCTCCAAAATGAGTTTGTGAATGAGTTGACTAGGAATAGTAAAGTATGAACACAAACTCGAATGACGGTTTGACTCGCGATTTTGATAACATTGCACACACACATAGGTTAAGAATCAAACTAGGAAATATTTGTATTTTAATTTTTTTTAAGCCTTGTGGCACCATCTAGCACTGATATAGCTTGCCTTGTAGTGCTTAGGTGGCATGTGGCAAACAATTGAAAATAGAAACATTTTACTAAAATATAATTATTAAGCTATAATTAATTAAAGAATAAAGAATGAAGAATAGTGTAAACCCAAATATAGTTTTTCTTGGTTTTGTGGGCATACACATGCATTGAGTCCTTGGATTGGTGATCTTAAGTTGGCATCATATTTTACTAGATTTTAGATGGGATATGGTTTCAAAAGATGAATTGAATATTTCCAACAAGATTTCTTTCTTGAACAAAGATATGTTTTTTTGATTTATTTCATCTGCTCCACAACCAGAATAAGGGGGGATATATGTTGCACCATGATTTTGAATCAAAAGAGAGAATTCAAGAAATGGCAGGTTTAACCCTTGAAAGACATAATTTTGACCATCATTTGGAATGGATCATGTGACCTATCTTAAAGTGGTGAGTGGTTTAGCCCTCAAGGTCATATGAGTCATCGACAAAAAGTTTGGGCTAAATGATAGGTGGTATAACCCATGAAGCATGGTAGAACATTACTCACCACCATGAAATAAAGAAAAAGGGTAATAATAATTATGTTCAATCGTTATACTTGACTTGAACTTTTAAAAAATGCATTTTCTTTTCTTTCTTTTTTCCCTTTTATGTTTTAGTAGTTTGTGGTGGTCCATCACCATCAATAGGTGTTGCTGCTCATCTCATCTGCAAAGTTAAGTGGTTATCCATTGCCTACGGTGAGTTAAACAATTGATCTTTGATAGTGGATTGCAACCTACTATCCTCTTGTTAAGGTTATTAGTGGTCGTGCCCCAATGAGAACATTGATGAGTGTAACGCTCTAAAACCTAAGAATTTACAACTTGCCACGTGTCATTATTAGTTAATAACATGCTAAGGCTTTTAATTTGTTTGGAATCCATAAACACATGTACACTCTGTCAAACTCACATAACATAAATCAACCAACAACTCATCTAAATGGAGTATTATAACCCCCTCTAAAACCATAAAGTATAACACATAATCAATTGAACAAACCAACAGAACTGGAACATATCGCTAAGTAGCATCTAAATACCAAAAACTAAAACAAAACCATGGAGTCTCATGTCCAAATACATATAAAACATCTACAAGATATATAGACTATCTACTAAACACATCCCATTAAGTCCTAGTTGTCATAATAGTATAGGTACTTCATGCCATCACTATCCTGCATAAACTCAATGCCCAACTCATTATAGGTTATGTAATCATCTATACTTGCAACTAAAAAAAAATCCCACAAGGGGTGAGCTAATGCTTAATACTTGGATGCCTAAAAGCACATATGCATGTCAAGCAAGTACATAATTTGCATGCATTGAATGCAACGTGTAAAGAGCAATCAAGTTAATTTCTTATTTAAGTTATGCAACTAACACATAGAGGTACTTACGACCTTGCATATCTTATTTTTATAATTGCATATATGTATATGTATAATACATTTGAAATGCTATCACCACTAGTCTTGATACTGTGGTATTAAGAATTGCTACCCTCGGCTTCAACACTCATGAGTCATCCTAATATTACCTAAATTATTTCGATGTGCGACTTTAGTAGGGATAGCATCACATAGAAATTATTGAGATGACCCCTAAGGTTCTACCATTTCTGGTTCTTAGGTTGAGCTACATATAAACAACAACCAATTAATTAGCCATATAATATTTAAGTTCATTTAATCTCTAGTCTTAACAAGCACAAAAATTAATATTAGTATTTATCTAAAATGACCACATACTAGGATAACTACATACCTAGAATGATGACCTCAAATATCACGGAAGTCTCTCTAATTCTAAGTCCTAACAAAAATTAATCATAATGATAATATTAGTATTTGTTTTAAGTTATAGAACTTAATCTTATTATACTTCATCCTTAGGCTACCTTCAACCTCTAGGTCCTGACTCATCCTTGTAAAAGAATTTATTCATAAACTTTTATTTAAAGTATTTAATCTTCAAGATAACTTTTAGGAAGATTTGTAAAAGTACAAAGTTTAATAGATGAAGATATTAACTTGAATATAACATGGTTGATTTGTCTATAGTATAAATGATTTAGCTAAATAAAATCATCATAATAGTTAATATATAGTTATAAATATAAATAAATGTGTAATAGTAATAGAGGGGGGAACAAAAAGATTTGAAGAAGATTTAGAATATGGTTGGCATTTGAATGGCAACATTCCTAGTGTTCGAATGTCAATAGGGAAAGCATTCTATATAAGTTTTTATGGGCTAGTGTCTAGATGCTATAAGAAAACACCTTATGGGAAAATTTTCTACCTTTAATGTCTAGATGCCATCTATGCTAGCATCTTAATGCTACTTGGGTTTGCCAAAAACTGCATATTTTTCTCCTTTAAAACTCACACTGTACATTTTGTTTTCCCACTACACATCCATAAACAACCTTTAACTTGACTCCAAACACAAGCAATAGACTTCCTAACATGATTTCTACGACAAACAACACTATTACTAATTCTAAAACTTCTTTATTCGTAGCTTAGATTCTATACTCCTTTTTATAATAATCCAATGTATCTTGAAGAGGAAAGTTGTATCTTCATGGAATGGAAAGTTAAATCTTCATAAAATAGAAAAGTTATTTTCAATAGGCAAGAAATGGAATCTTCAATGTTGTTTATTAACTAGGAAAGTAATCTTCAACGGTCTCTAACACAACCATATCGATGGGCGTGTACCTCTACACAACCACTAGCACAATCATGTACATAATCCTGTAACTTGTCTTTCTTTATAAACTCGACACAGTCTCCAGCATGAGTATGTTGACCATTCCACTTCCATAACTTGTTCATTTTAATTCTGATTCGCATAAAGTTTATGTAAATTTATTTCTTTTTGTCCAAAGTTACTTTTTAGGATCTGCAATTAAAATATAAGCTAATTAAGTATAATACGATCCAAAATATAAGAAAATTAAACCAAAGACTATTGTAAATATTACAAATAATAAGCATTTTATAACATCTATCAAGAAACTTTATCGAAGGGCATATAACTTGCCACACAATATTTTTGACCTTCTGAGGTTGATCACTTATTAGTCGAGCTCCATGCCAAAATTTTCATTAACTACATTATGAGCCACACCCTAGCCATTAAGGTGCTCCGGGCTGGGTATTATTAGCCCACTATGAAGAAAGATGCCAAAGCGATTGTGCAACAATGCAACAAGTGCCAAAAGCATGCTCCAATCAACAAGTAGTCGAGCAACACGCTCATGCCAATTATGAGCCCTTGGCCTTTCACCCATTAGGGACTTTGATGACAATCGAGCTAGGAAATTGATAGCGGATCCTCTTGAGATGCCAGTTGAACCTATGACCTGACTTAGAGCTAAACAACTTAAGGACACACTCAATGGGCTAATTAAAGAAATTCAATATGAGGAGCAATGTTTGCATCAATCCAAGAATGAACCAGGAATAATCTAAGTCATTGGAATCCAAGACGTCCCGAAATGAATTTGAAGAGCTTTGTTGAAGAATCAAAGCTGCTAGCGTGGAAGAAGGAAAGCTGCCATCGTGGAGTAGAAAAGCTGCCAATGTGAAATGCTTTTTAGGCCAGCAAAGTAAGCTGTCGGCCTAAGTGGTCGGCTTACTCTATACGCCGGTTTAAGGCGCATATAAGCTACCGGCTTTAAGTAGCTGACTTACTCCATACACCAGTTCAAGGGGCATTTAAGTCGCCAACTTTGAGTGCCGACTTAGATAGAAATATAGGCCGGTTCAAGTAGGGTTTTATATCTTTTTGTCTTGTTTTGCGTGGAAGGTATAAATAGTCTCCAGAACACCATTGTAAAAAAACTTTTTGGCTAATTGAAATTACAAAACCTTTTCTTCTATTCTTCAAGAATTTCGAACTTATTGGAATTATTCTGTAGCGTTCATAACATTACTTATCAATCGGTATTTCATGCCGATTGTAGCGTATACATTATACCAAGGTTCTTGCTTCTCTATAAGCAATGGGTTGCGGTTTCCTTTCGTTCGTGAGTAACCGTCGGCTGTTTGATTTTCAAATTGATCTCAAGTTGACGGAGTTTGTATAATTTGGTATCAAAGCAATCAGGTTGGTTAGGAATTGCCTATTTGAATCCAATTTGTGTTCTTTATACATCTAGGTTTTAAAATTTGTATAAAAAAGAAGAAGGAAAAGTTCGAATCTTTGTATATCTGTTGATCTTATTAGACTTGTTATAGCAATCACTGTATGCGTTCAATTGATTCACATTTAATTTCTTGTTGAATAGTAAAAAAAAAAAAGAGAAGAAAATTCATATAAAAAAAATTTAGGATTCTTGGCAATAGTTGTGTTGAAGGCCATAATTGTGTTGATTGAAGTGTTTGGGGAACTGTTGTGACTTGTTGAATTGTTGATTCCAACAACAAAGGAATCTGTTGAAATTTACATAATGACTTCTAATTTGTTGTTTAATTCTAAAAGAATTGAGGAAGAGATTGTGAGTGGTAAAAGGCAAGAGTGGTGAGAACATTAGAGTACGCAAAAGCCAATTGAATCTTGTGAGAAATAAAACATGAGTGATTAGAGAGACATTCAGTGATTGAGTAGAAAAACACGTGAGGGAGTGATTCAGTGAGGATCTGTATTTTCTATTATCATCTTTGTTTTTGTTGTAGAAAAACATGTCTAATAAAAAATTCTCCTGATAGTGTGATGGGTAGTATTGACACGAAATTGATCATGGAGACTTTGATTGCTGAGATGATGAGAATGTTTAGAGCGGAAATGGATCAATTTCATGAGCATATGGAGCAGAATTTTTAGTAGTCTCGGATTGCTTCTATTAGGCGTAGGAAGGATAAAATGCTAAGAATGATAGTGCACATGAGGGAAGATGAATGGGGTAGAGAAAGGTCTACAGCTGAATCTAATCAAGACTCTTTTATAGGTTACAGGAGGAATGTAGGGAGAAGTAGAGGAGCTAGGCATGAAGAAGATAGCAGTCTAGAGAACATAAAAATGAAAATCCCTTCCTTCTAAGGGAAGAATGACCCTAGAGTGTACATGGAGTGGGAGAAAAAGGTGGAGATGATTTTTTAGTGTCACAACTATGCTGAGGCTAAAAAAGTAAAACTTGCTGCCATTGAATTTTCTGATTATGCAATTGTTTGGTGGGATCAACTTTTGTTGAATAGGAAGAGGAATAGGGAACCACCAGTAAGCACATGAGAGGAGATGAAGAGGATCATGAGGAAACAATTTGTACCTACATACTATTATAGGGAATTGTACAACAAATTACAAACCCTTAAGCAAGGCAATAGTAGTGTAGAGGAGTATCATAAGGAGATGTAGGTTATCATGATCGAGGCAAATATTGAGGAGGATTGTGAGGCAACTATGGCTAGATTTCTAGTGGGATTGAATAGGGAGATTCAGCATGTGGTAAAGTTACAACATTATGTAGAATTAGAGGATATGGTTCATATGGCCATTAAAGTTGAAAAGCAACTCAGGAGGAAAAGCAGTAGCACCACATGTGCCATACATAGTTCTTTTAATTGGAGTGTTGACACAGGGGAGAAAGAGGAGAAATAGCTACATTCCAAATCACTGCTAAAACAAACATCAGACTTAGTATCTCATGAGACTAGAGGTAAATCTAATCCTTCTACTTCTAGGAATCGAGATATTAAATATTTTAAATGTCAGGGTAGAGGACATGTAGCTAGTCAATGTCCTAATAGACGAGTTATGGTGTTGAGGGATAATGGTGAGATTGAGACTGACAATGACTTGAATCATAAGTCTATGCCACCATTAGAGGATGTTGATGGAGAGGAGTATGCTGTGCAGGGGGGTTTGTTAGTAGCTAGGAGATCTTTGGCTATGCAGGTTATAAGAGAGGAAAATGTGCAACGGGTGAATATCTTTCATACTAGATGCCTAGTTCAAAATAAGGTATGTAGTGTGATTATAGATGGTGGGAGTTGTATAAATGCTGCTAGTATAACCATGGTGGAAAAGTTGAGGCTTCTTACAGTTAAACATCCTTGTCCTTACAAATTGCAATGGCTGAACGATAGTGGTGAAGTTAGAGTTACAAAATAGGTGTTCATTTCTTTTAGCATTAGGAAGTATGGGGATGAAATACTGTGTGATGTAACTCCAATGCAAGCTACACACTTGTTACTAGGGAGGCCATGGCAATTTGACAAACAGGTGAAACATGATGGATTCACCAACAAGTATTCATTTGTACATGATCAAAAGTTTGTTACTCTTTATCCTTTGAAACCTAGTGAGGTGTATGAAGATCAAATGAGAATATTGAAAGAGAGAGCAAAAGAAAATGAGTGATGAAAATAAAATGAATACTATTGCAGAAGAAAAATAGGGTAAACAAACGAGAGTGAGTGGTAGAAATAAGTTAAGTGATATTATAGAGGAAAAAGAAAAGAGAAAAAAAAAGATTGAGTGGTGAGAGAAAAATAAAGTGGAAAGAAAATCCTGATGAGAGATTTAGCGATGTTAAGAATGGTCTATTTATAGGAACAGAGAAATTTGTGGAGATGCATGAAAAGGCTAAGCTCAATATTGAGCGGCAGAAGAAGTAGAGTGCTAAACGAACCAGCAAAGGGCATCGTCAAGTTCTATTTAAACCCAGAGATTAGGTTTGGGCGTGCATGATTCACAAGCGGTTCCCAGCACAAGGGCGATCAAAGTGGCTTCCAAGAGGTGAGGGTCCATTTCGAGTCATCGAGTGCATCAATGATCACATTTATAGATTGGAATTGCTAGGTACGTATCTAACTAGTGCTAATTTTAATATTATTGATTTGAGTCGGTTTAATGCAAGCGATGATTTGAGGACAAATCCTTTTCAAGAGGAGGAGAATGATGACAATCGAGCTAGGAAATGGATAGCGGATCCTCTTGAGATGCCAGTTGAACCTATTACCTGACTTAGAGCTAAATGACTTAAGGACACACTCAATAGGCTAATCAAAGAAATTCAAGATGAGGAGCAATGTTTGCATCAATCCAAGAATGAGTTAAGAATAATCCAAGTCATTGGAATCCCGAAACGAGGATAATTTGAATAGCTTTGTTGAAGAATCAAAGCTACTGGTGTGAAAGAAGGAAAGTTGCCATCGTGGAGGAGAAAGGCCATTGGCCTAAATGGCCGACGTGAAATGCCTTGTAGGTCGGCAAAGTAAGCCACTGACCTAAATAGCCGGCTTACTCTATACGAAGGTTCAAGGCGCATATAAGCCGTTGGCTTTAAGTGGTCAGCTTACTCCATACGTCTGTTCAAGGGGTATTTAAGCCACCGGCTTTGAGTGCCGGCTTAGATAGAAATGGAGGCCGGTTCAAGTAGAGTTTTATATCTTTTTGTCTTGTTTTACTTAGAAGGTATAAATAGTCTCTATCAAAGACTAAAACCTGATTTTGCATTTCTTAATCAAGTTACAAAAAATGATTCGTATCATAAATTCTATAAATCCCCATAACTAAAAGACATAACTTAACATTGAAATCCTTACCTCCAATTAAATTAGAAATATAAATATGCTAATAGCCTTACACCACCCATAATACACAACTACACTCAATTAATTCAATTTCCTAGAAAAATATACACAAATTAAGGCTTTAATTTCCAAAAAATAAAAATACCATAATAATGGTAGAACTACTTATTGACTTAAATAATTGAAGAGATCCTTAAAGAACTCACTTAGCCCTAAATCCTCTTTGTCCAAGGCTCTCCTATTTCAAAGGTGATTAAGAACTTACACCTTTCAGAGCTAGAGTTGATAATAAAACTAACCAAACAAAGATAAATAGGTTTTTAACTTTTAACCATTCCTTTATTGCTCCTAGGCCTTCCTAGACTCTTCTATACTAATTGTTGATGGCCTTTTTACCCTTAATAAGCCTCCAAGCCTAAGGCCAACCCACATCAAATCCTATATGGTGATAAACCAAGATAGAAGGATAAGAAAAGGGACGTGTGTCATGTGTTGTATAGCCTAGTACTAACCCCCCCAAGATTTGCTCTCAATTATCCAAAGGTTCACACACAACATTAAAATGTGCCCTTTAACATTAAATGCTTGATGCCTGTAGTAGCCAAAGGGGCAAAGGGATGTTAACCAATAGCCATCTCTATAATAGAAAAAACTATGTATAATTGACCATAGGATTTTGTCTTTGTGTAATCTCATATTGATTAAGCAAGTGATAGTTAAAATCCTTCATTCATTTTATTAAAATTTCAATTCCAAATCCTTCTTATTCTAAATTTCATATTGTTCTTTTCATGCCCATGTATCCATATAACATCCTCAACTTGGATTTAAGGATTGGAATGTCAATTGTAGTTATCAAACACCCATTACTTTTGGCTTGGTAGCTTTAAGCGGAGATGCTTCCCACATTACATCAATGAATTACCATTTTGTATGCATTGTATACAAATTATTCCATGTTTTGTATATATATAAAATATTTGTATATTGATTTTCTATACAAACTATATACTTGTTTTAACATTAAATTTTTTTTTTTATTTATAGCTTGAGACAAGTGTTGCAAACTCGAGCAAGAAGATGAAAGATCTTTACTTAAGGTTATTGATATTATGAATGGACATGAGCTTAGCATTTGAGTAATTAAAGCCCATGTTGCTCCTTTTAGGATGGTTTCTTTATGGACATATTATGCAATGTTTATATTGTTGTTATAGGATGAAATATAAATAATGTTTGATCTTTTTTGATAGTCATGACATTTGATGATAATTTCATTTTGTTAAATGTTGTGAAGTGCATGGAAAGCATCTAAATTTTATTTTGGAAAATGATGTAATGTGCACGAAGTGTATCAAAATATTATTTTATTAAATGATTGTTGGTTTACATGATTAAATTTTGTTAATTAATCTAGTGATATTACATTTATTACAAGTTTAATAAATTTTCTTCACTAGTCAATTGGAAATTAGACTCGCATAACCAATAAAATTTGTGAGATGCAAACCATTATTTAGCAACAAAATGCTTTTAGGGATATAATACAAAAATATAACTTTTGAAAACATTACACCTACAAAATGATTTGCCGGCAAAGCATCACCTTTAAAAACAATGAAGTAGATCATTGCTACATGTACAGCGATAAAAATTGATCATTATCTAGCGAAAAACCTTTGGTAGGAATATAGTGTGAAAAATTCCTTTTCAAACTTTGACCCTACAAATAAATTTGTTGGCAAAGCATAAACATTAGCGATGAAGAAGTAGATTGTCACTATATATATAGCAATAGATATTCATATATTTCTAGTGACAAACTTTTTGTAGAGATATTGTGTAAAAAATAGCTTTTCAAACTTTACCCCTACATAATGATTTGTTAGTATAACAATAACTTTAAGGACAAAAGTGCATCTTGTCACTATATTTATAGGGACAAAATTCAGCCATTTGTTGTCAATATTTTTCCCCATGAGGTTTTTGCAACAACAATTACTGAAAAAATTATTTTTTTGCTAAAATAGTTTGCCAACAAAATTTATAGCTTTACCTACAAATTGTTGTCATCACTAAAGAGCAATTTTATTATAGTGTATATCAAAATGCACATAGTTTTAAATAGAGAAAGTAGAGAGATATGCTCTGAGAGAATGTGTTTTCATTAATGAATTAATGATTTATATGTGAGGAGAAACACTCTATATACAAGAGACTCACTTAAATGATGGTTGAGATTGTTTCAATCAAATAACTACATATTTCTACCATCTTCAATTACTTTACCCATCTTTAAATGCTATAGCTATCGATGAACAAAGAATCTAAACAATTGGAATAATAAACTTCACAATGGATCTCAATCTTAGACCACAATTGATCAGTCATTTTAATTGGGCCCTTGATGTACCATAATTTAGGCCTCCAAGTGATTTTCTTGTAATATAGGGTAGTTTTCCTTTTGTGAGGTGAAAGAAAAATTTAGTTACATAAGAAATATAAAATAAGTCATAACAACACCTTTTTTTTTCCCCTAAAAAAGATGATGGATTTCATTCAATAAAGAAAATGCATTAATCAAATCGAACAATATAAGAAGATTGATAAACAAAGAGTTGCGATATATATATATAAAGAAACCAATTAAAATGGAAGGGTAGATTTCTTCAAGTGTCAAAGGTGCCACATATAACAAACACATAAAAGGCATTTATTTAAATATTATTGACAAATTAATACCAACCAAATTGTTAGATTCTTCACATTAAAAAATTTGTACAAATAGACTTATGTTGGTGGAACTATAATGTGGATAGATCAATCATAGTGGGAATTATAGGGAAAAAAATCTATAGATCTTGAGATTAGCAATGGTAGATCTACAAATTGATGGTGATGAAGGAATGAAAAAGGTTATTTAAAGACTCCTACACTAAGGTTTGTTAAAAATAAATCATAACACATACTGCATGATCACTTGGGGAGAGTAACTATTCAATTCTTCCTTTATACTATATAAAGTTGTTATTAAAAAGGGGAAAAAGTACATATTATATATATTTTAAAAAGCAATATTTAATAAAAAATTTAAATAACTAAGTGGTAATATATATTAATAGCATTGAATGCCATTCATGAAATGCTATAATAGGATTATTTTTTCAAAATTTTAAAATTTCCTACCTATTTAAGTATTAAATAATATCAAAATGTACTAACTAGAAAAAAAATAATAATAAAGACCCCCCACTAGCTATATTGTTCTAAGTCTTTGCCCATTTGTTATAGTGTTCAATTGGATTTTAGACACTAAATAGCTAATTTTAATAAATTACTATTACTTAAAATATTGAATAATAAATCATTTGTATTTAATAGTACATTTATCATTTTTTCTCATAAATGCCTTGTCCCTAAAAAGACCACTTAATTACATCACTCCCAATCCCATCACTCCACAATATGGGCATAATTGATATTTTGATTTCATTCTATTATAATACCTTACATTGTTTCATATCAACTAAATAATGTAAAAAGCACGTAATAACGATTACACTTTTATTCTATTCATAGTGGATTGTAGTTCAATTTCCCCTTTATTACATATGGTGAAGTGATCATACTTTTAAATATTTTAAAAGGTACTCTCATCTTTTAATATCATAAATAGAAACTTCTAGCATAGCTAGAGTTGGAATTGGTGCTTCCCTTTTCCACCAAAGATCCACATGCTTTTATGGAAAATATAACATAAAAACTTACTCATAGTAGTAAATCTTATGCATAGGAAGATCAAAGAGATGGGTAATGGTTACCGTTACTCAACAATTGAATTAGGAAAGTTTCATGACTTGGATAAAATTAAATAGTAACATTTCAAAGAAAAGTTTGGAGGAAATACATTGTCCCAAGAAATTCTTATTTAGATTCACGTAGTGGAAAATTTGGCATACTTGAAATCATAAAGTATTTCAACCTAGGACTTTATCTTTAAGCTTAGATGAGAACATTTGAGCTACTACTTATGAATATTGGAATTATTGTAAAAGGCAAAGGTAGATGCATTGTGTGGAGCAAATAACCTTGATATAGACTTCTCCTAAGGAAGGATGGGTAAAAATGAACACTAGTGGATCTATCCTTGTGTCCTTTGGGTGAGTGTCAATTGGAAGAGTGGTTAGAGATAGAGATGTAGTCGGATAGGTCATTGTAGGGTTTTTGACCTGTCTAACCTAGTTAAAACCTTATAGGTTACTACCCTAGGTTTAGGATGAGTTATGGAATATTTGTTAAAAACTTATAAGGTTTGGGTTAGGTAATAGGATAAATATTAAACCCGTTGGCAAGTCGAACTCGATTTTTTTTTTTTTTTAACAATGGTTAAATAAATAAATATTATCATATTTAATGTTTTTTCTTTTAAAAAAATTAAGAAATATAAGCTAGTATAACCAGATAACCCTCTACTCTATCCTATCCTGTCCTAACCTTACTCTAATACTCCTTATTGTTTTGTTTACAACTCTTACGTTTGTAGCAGATTTGTCTATCTCAACTCTTTAGTCTTCTCTTCTCTTTGAAAAATCAAAATCAAATTTGAAAAGCAAAGAGTAAATCTCATCTCTCTCTCTCTCTCGTTTGTCCTCATCGGCTCGTGCAAAGGCCACAGTCCACAGGCTGCCAACACAAGCCACAGCTGCACTACACAAGTCACAACATTGGGCACTTCGCAGGTCACACCATCGCACTACAAAGCACAGGCCGCACTACACAAGTCACAACACAGCCTGCACTACAAGACCGCAAGCAAGTCATGAATCACAAGCTTCACAATTGCAGCTGATAGCCAATAAGGCCGACACTCATCTCCGATGTCTCGCTCACTCATCGTCCATCATCGCTTGAGATCTGTCCACTATCCTCATCTCACTCAACTCAGCAGCTCCTCGTCTTCCTCTCTCATGAGTCACAACTTAAACGGTCAGTCACTATAGCAATACGGCAACTCGGCTCGGTAACTCCAAAATCTAAACACTGTTGCAACTCAGATGAATCTCACTCTCACATGGTAAGTTGGTCACACCATCTCTTCTCTCCAAACAGAACCAGACCGCATGCAAGTTAATGTGAGGAGCTTCACAGTTGCAGCCGACGCCGATAGAGGTACTCTCAACTCTCTCAACTAGGTCAACACACAGGCCATAGCAACAGGTTCAGGTACTCTCGGCTCGGTCAACACACAAGCTACGGCAATAGGTTCAAGTACTCTCAACTTGATCCCTCCTGCAATCCCAAATCTTGTTCTTGTCTGCTATTATTAGGGACTAAAATGTGCTTTTGTGATATGCTTTCTTCTTATGTATGATGAGCATACGGATGATGAGGACTAATATGCTTTGAAGAGTTGATGTTGTCTTTGTGAATTGTGATATGCTTTCTTCTTATGTATTTTTTTTTCCTTTTTAGTTTTAGATTATGAAATTTTAGAAACTAATTAGAAAAACTCAAATACGTGTGTTTGTTTGAGGTTCAAAGGAGTAAAACTAAGCTGTCTTACAAAAAAAAAAATACTAGGCTTTTACAAAATAGGAGATTAGTTACATGATACTTATGAAATTTTAGAAATCAATTAGAAAACTCAAAGTTGTGTTTTCTTGAATTTGGTGATTATTGTGTGTCTCATATTTATTGTGCAAAACTTTCCGTCACTTAGATGAGTGGATAACTTAATTAAATTGGATGAAATATGATTATTGTGGGACTAATAAATATAAACCTATGTACACATTGTGGTCAAGTTTTTAATAAGCAATCTTAGTGCTTTACAATTCTTAGAATATGTGCATTAACATATTGATACTTTTATGTAATGTAGATATGGATGAGTTCAAAATGCCCATAGATGCAAATCTACTTACCTTGAGGAAGAGGAAGGTCCATTCCCATCATCTGGATCTAAAAAGGAAGCACCATCAACAAATCCAATGATCACAATAAGTTCTCAAGTTGAAAGCAATGTTGATCAACATGATAAGCTTAACAAACATAAGTTGACTTTTCCTATATGGGATGAGATGGTGAGGAAAATGGTCAATGGAGAGGATATTACTGTTTACAATCATTTTTCTAGAAGACTAAAAGCAGATAGTAGAAATGGAACAAAGCACTTGCGCAATCATTTGTTAAAGTGTACACAAAGAAAGAATAAAAAAGACATAAGGCAATGTCTGAGAAAAGACAAAGTGAGAATGAGAGTCATTTGAAAATAGGAAGTTGGACTTTCAATCAAAAAATTTCTAGGCAAAAACTTGCAACGGCAATCATTGTCCATAAATATTCCATTTCAATAGTTGAGCATGAGTATTTTAGGGAGTACATTAATAATAGTCAACCACTTTTTAATCATATGAGTCAAACTACCATGAAAAAAGAGATTATGAACATCTACAATGGGAAGAAGGAAAAATTGAGGGTATTGTTGAAAGGAATCAATTTTCGAGTTGCGGTTATAATAACTTTATGGACATCAAATCAGAAAAGGGTTAGATGACTATCACAATACACTTCATTGACCATAATTGGAGGCTTCAAAGTTGACTCTTGGAGTAAGATTCTTTATTAATATATCTTTTTATTTTATTTAATGGAAAAATATATTTTATTGACTATTTTTATGCAATTTTTTATATGCTCTAACTCCACATACAAATGAGGTTCTGACTGATTATTTATTTAATTAATTGATAACATGGGAACTAGATAGAAAATTATCTACAATTACTATAGATAATTATTCGACAAATCATGCCATGATTACAACTTTGGCATTAAAGCTACGAAGAGATTAGTTAAATCTTCGGGAAAAGGTACTCTATATGCGTTGTTGTGCACTTGTTTTAAATTTAATTGTGAAGAAAGGTGTGTCTGTGATAGAAAGCGCGATTGAGAAGATCTATGATAATGTTACATTTTGGTCAGTGACATCATCAAAAGTTGAAAAATCTAGAGAGGCATGTAAGTAGTTGGATATTTCATATAGTGGAAAGCTTGGCTTATATTACGAAACTTAGTGGAACTCTACATATGGCATGTTGGTGACAACCACTAGATACAAAGAAGTTTTTTATATAGTTCAATATATGGATAGATATTGTAAATGTCTTCCAACCGATGATGATTGGGACTTAGTGGAAGAAATTTGCAAGAAGTTAGCAATTTTTTATGAGGTAACTAATCTTTTTTTTTTTTTTTCTAATTCTCAATATTCAATTGCAAATTATTTTTTTGAAAAGATTTTTGAAATTGGCGAAACATTGGTTGATTGGAAGGGTTCTTTAGATGTGAATATTAGTATGATGGCTGAGAAAATGTTTAAAAAGTTTGAAAAATATTGAGGTGATGTAAACAATATTATGGCTATTTATACTGTTTTGGACTTATGTTTTAAGATGAAGGTTGTGGACTTTGTGTTTCCTTATGTTTTTGGAGCAAATACATCTTTAAAAGCTTAAAATGTTAGGAAATTTTATTATGAGCTAGTTTAGGAATATCAATTAAGAGGTAAATCTCACCTTCTAATGGTTCAAATAGTAGCAGTAATTCTTTTATGGATACTTTAGCAATTGCTCATAATGTTTCTATCGAATCTACAAGGAAATCAAAGTTGGTACAATATTTGAGCACTATTAATACTAATGGCTATGTAAAGTTGGAGTTGAATCACTATTTAAAAGAGTCCATGTTACCTTAGAATGATAATTTGGATATTATTAGCTGGTGGAAATTAAATGGAATTATATATCCTACATTGCAAGAACTATCTAAGGATATATAAGTTATTTCTGATATAATAGAAGCATTAATATACACTCAAAATTAGTTATTAAATGAGGGGAGAGGTAAAATTTTTCATTATACAATAATGAGTTCTTTTATTCATGAAACAATTATTATTTGCCTATTCACTAATCTGTTTTATGGTTTTTTTTTTCTCCTTTTGATAGGTTTAAAGATAGATGATGAAGAAAATGAGATGTGAAAACTATGAGTCAAGGAGGAGTTACAAATAATATAGGATTAATGACTTTGTTATTATGTTCTAGAACTTTTCTATTTTTATTGTGACTTACCAACTACATTTTATTTTTTTGTATTATTTATTAAGTTGTATGGTTGGTTAGGTAATTTTCATTTTGCTATAATTAAAAACATTTTTATGTCGGCAACTTTATTTACCAAGTTCTAGACGTTAGAACAATATTGGAATAAAAATGATTAGATATGTTGAAAGTGCAAATTTTATTTATTTAGAAGAACATAAGCTATATTTTGTAAAAATATAATTATTATAAATAAATAGGGACTTAAAACTAATAATAGATTTTTTTTTTCAAAAAACAAAAAATTAATAGATAGCGAGTTAGGAATCGGGTTATTTATTGGACTTATCGAGTAAGTTTTGAATACTTAGTAAAAAAAACCTATAAGGTTTTGGATAAATTTAAATAACTCTATAAGATAACAGAACGGGCAATGGTTTATTCAACCTAGCTAAATAAAAAGGATATTTAGACATTCTTGCAATAGAATTGGGGGGCATATATTGGGAATACAATCATGTGTTGCAAATGGTTACAAAAAAATTGAAATTAATACTGACTCATTCGATACAGGCCTTCTTTTACAAAGTGTTGTGAATCATAAATCAAAATTTTATAATATTATCATGAGCTTATAAGGAAAGGTGCTCCCACCTTTTAGATTTTAATATCAAAGTGATTCCACATGAATTGAATGCGGTTGCTGGTTATCTGGTAGGAAAGATTCAAGTTGAAGATGAAGACTTGTTATTTTTGAACTATCCTCGGTAGGATATTCTTCCTTCAATGAAAAAGGATACCTTTCGTCAAAGTCTTGTTGGGGATGTTAGATCTCATGGTTGTAGCTTCAGAGATATAAACTCTGTCCTCAGGTAAATGACAAGCAATCGAGAACATGGGTGATATAAATTGCACCGTAATATATATATAAAGGTGTTTATGTTATTGTCGGCTTTTGATTATTCTCTTCTACGGGCACAGTAGACCCATAAATTTATAAAAGCCATGTGAAGTGTCTCGAGAAAATAAAAATAAAAAAATAAATTAGGTAGAATTCCACTTTTTCAATTTGGATATACATGACATGACCCATCCAGAAAATGTAAGATCGAAATCACGGGATTTGACTTCCGTTTGCTAGACGTAAACGAGTGAACCGAGTGTGTATTTTATATTCTCGTCTGTTAACGAATGTATTTATTGGAGTAGTAGTTAACTAGTATTTCAAAAAAGAAAAAGAAAAAAAATAATTACAAAATTCAAGGAAAGATGATATATAAAAATGTAAAGAAGTTTCTTTTTTAAGTTCACCGAACCATCTCTCAATATTTTCCTTTATATTAATATTAATATTAGTACATATAAATTCCTAATGCCCTTTTAATCCTTATTTATTTATTTTGGCCAAGTACTTGAATAATTACATATGAAAATTCTTCATTTCTTAGGCCCTTGCGTAGGAATAACATATTGACCTACTACGTATGCCGCGTCTTAAATCTAGTAGATCCGTTCTCAAATATATAGATGGGTAAGTCAAAGCCTGCCACCTGGCATTAGTGCGCTCAGGAATAAATACAATTGTAATTATTGACCTTTTATTCCTACTGGGGTTGTCTGGTTTTGACTTTGGATGATTCTCTTGTTCAAAGTAACACAATACCACCGGATTTTTCCCTCTTAAACATTGGGCTCACTTTCTTTTGTCCTCTCCTATTAAGAGAGAAAACGAGCAGAAACCTACTACATGTAAAAGTGATTCAACCATGAAAATTGTAAATATATTTTTTAAATTATTGCTTTTTAAACTTTTATAAAGTGATTTTAAATTACATAATCTTTGAAAATATGACATAAATTATTATAAAATTCTTATAAATTTTGAGATTTTAGTAATAATTTGAGACTATTTGCAAATTTTTTTAAGTTATAGGAGGTGATAACACACTTTAAAAGTTTTGACCATTTTGCCAATACATTATAAATGTATTTACAAGTATTCTAAAACTTTTATTATCAATAAACTTCCCTTGCACGTTGATCCCCACAGCTCATCTAAGTGATACAAAAAATAATTCCATTCCATTTCTTAACTTCCTAAAGGTGGTTTGGTTGGACTTCATATATCGTCATTGATGGCAACACGACTAGGAATAATAATTCATGCTGATGGATATATTTTGCGTCCGGATCATTACGGTTGCGTATCTAAAAACATTAACCTATGACACAATCTATATCTTTAGTTGTGTTAAAAAACCCTAAACTAGTAACAAAATCCGAATAACATGTCTCGTGTATGGATTCAATCTTATACATAACACAAATTAATTAATAAACAGATAACATGATCAAATCCATTTCTTAATCGTACTCAACATATCTTTCTTTTTTTTTTCCTACTCAATCATGAAATTGGGTTTTGACCCATTTATCGAGCCACTTATGGACCTTCTACTAATGTTCATACTTTTTCTGCATTAAAGCCTGTGAAAATTACTAAAAGCAATATAAATGAAGCCACACTAACAGTTCAAAGTATTTCAATAATAACATTACAGGGGATGAGAGGTAAATTATTAAAAAAAAAAAAAAAGTCTCCGAGAGCACCATCTTAAACGAGTTAAATGATTTACATACAAAGGTTGGCTTCTCAGACATGAATATAAAATGAAGCGATGGGATCCACATTGACTTAAGAGATGTACATTAATACCGTGCCTGGATTTACAGATTATCTGTAAAGTTACAAGCCCTTTTGCACGTTCTTCCTTTTGACTTTCCTTTTTCCACACAGTGTTAAAGTAAATTCAATGAATTGTGTTGTGTTCCACCGACTAATATAAGATTGATTGCGGGATGATTCGTGGGTGATTAAACTAATTACAATTGATGAACATCTCACGTGCATGGAGATGCATGGTTCTATGTTGGTGATGGGACAAAGGACATGAATGGCCGCAGTACTTGCCGAATTTTCTAAATCGTTTTCATATTGAAGATGGCGTAGGATTTGAGAAATAAATTATTAGACCTCTATATTATATTATATATATATATATATATATTAAATTAGAGAAATAAATTATTAGACCAGTCTGCAGACATTGTGTTTTTTATTAATATCAACCTTTGAGCCAATTTGTGTTTAACACAGCGGGAAGTGTGGGAGGAAAAGTTATCAAAACAATTGCTGCTTACACATACAGGGATCAAAACGACGAGTGTGATTTATTCGATGAGGTTAACTGTTGGACAATAATTATGGATATTCTAGAGAGGAGTGAAATTATAGCAAAGGTCATGGTCGCCAAATCGGTAAGTTTGGGGAGCATAGGAGTATGTAGACCCTAAACTCTATATGGTCACTGGGTAATTTTAAAGTAGATGTTATGAGTTACATGGTAACCTTCAGTTTTAATTTTTTTAATAGATTTGTGTTTACTAGGTAGGATATAAGGTCTGATTTAATACACCTATCATGAAACCCACTTGATATCAATACTTTATATTGACAATGAGTCTCAAATTATCATAGGATATGGGCAATTTCTTAATATTTGCAAGTACCACAAATTAGCTAACATGTACAATGTTGCTAATAATAATAAATATAAATTAACTTTGTAAATACAGTGAAAATTCAATCACATTGGCTAAATTTATAGTCTATTTTTTTACACCAACACTTTGTCAAATAGTTAATTCTATATCGAATTTTCAATTCAACTCTTATGGTATTTATGTTTGGTGTATTTCATTGTTAATGTTCTTTCTTTTTTTTTTCTTTTCTTTTTGACATCTGTTGTTGATGCAGACATCGTGGAGGGCACAGCAACTTACACGGCCCAAGGGCACGGCTGTATATGATTTTACCCGGGCCGTGTATCACTGACACGGGCACAGGCACGCCCAGCGACACGACCGTGTGCTCCAATAGGATTCTCACAGAGTCATACACGGCCTAAAGGCACGGCCGTATATGAAACCGTGTACTATGCCCGTCATATACACAGAAGCCCACACGGCCTAAAGGCACGGCCGTGTATGAAACCGTGTACTATGCCCGTCATATACACAGAAGCCCATACGGCCTAAAGGAATGGCCGTGTACTCGACCATGTATTATGCTCGTCACATGCCCAGAGACATACACGGCCTAGAGGCACGACCGTATATGAGACCGTGTACTATGCGTGTCGCATGCCCAGAAACGTACACGGCTTAGAAGCACGGCCGTGTATCAAACCGTGTACTATGCGTGTATTTTATTATTTCTTTCCACGTGTACGCTTAGATTTTCCCCTTTTAGATATTTTACGGGGACATATAAATACTCTTTTGTCAGATAGATTAGGGTACGTTTTATGATCATATTAGAATACACTTTGAGAGAGAGTTTTCTCCAATTTTCGGGTTGTGCGCAACCAAATTTATATCAAAGATCGTTTCTTTTTTGTGTGAAACCAATCCAATCTCGCATTCGTTTCGTTACGCTTTCCGCGCTGCGTCAGTTGGTATCAGAGCAAGGCAATTTCCTGCGGAGATGTCGACTAACAGTGGTGTTGATGGCGGTCGTGTTCTCGACCTTGATCGAGATGCGGAAGTCCAAGGAATCAATCAATGGGCTCCGAGGGCAGTGGTTGAAGCCATGGAGCAGAGACTTGGGCGTGTAGAGCAACGCCTGGAGGATCTAGTGGCGCGGTTCGACGCCATGGTAATGGACCACAACGGTCACAGGGGTGTTGTTGGGAATCGACTGGGGGTAGTAGCTGCCCGCGACGACCTTATCAATGACTTTGTTGCCGGAAACCAATGGAACCGAAGAATTGACGGAAGCTCTTCTGAGGAAGAGGATGGAATTTTGCGGAGGAGAGAACAACCGCGCGAAGGGGTGGTGTTGTTGGCGGTGGAAGATTTCGTGGCATTGATGATCGGAATGAACCAGCATATGGGGGTGGATATCGACGCAATCACCAAGGGTTCGACCATGCTGAAGGCGGAGATTTCCGTCTTAAGGTAGATATCCATTCTTTTAATGGTAATTTAAATATAGAAGAGTTTTTAGATTGGCTGGCGGAGGTCGATAGGTTCTTTGACTATATGGAGGTTCCTGATGATAGGAGGGTGAGAATGGTTGCTTGTAGATTGAAAGGAGGGGCATCTGCATGGTGGGATAGATTGTAGCACCGTAGGCAAAGGGAAGGGCGACAACCGATTAGAACATGGTACCGTATGCGAAATCTGCTGCAGCGGGATTTCTTGCCACCCGATTAGGAACAAATCCTCTTCTAACAGTATCAGCGGTGCCGACAAGGGCAGAGGACGGTGCATGAATACACCGTGGAGTTTATGAGGCTAGCGGAGAGAAATGATTTAAGAGAGACTGAGGGTCAACAGGTGGCACGGTTTGTGGACGGGTTGAAGCCTCAGATAAGAGATAAGATAGGGGTGACGGTGTTCCGAACCGTGAATGACGCAAAGAACTTAGCTTTCCGAGCAGAAATGATGATACAAGAACAGAGCATAAGGTTTGGAGGTAGTAAAAGGACTTACACTTACGAAGGTCCTGGTAATAGTAGTAAAGGAACTGGTGAGAGACCTCGAGGAGTGGTTGAGAAGCCAGCAGGAAGTATGGATAGGAGAGAAGACAAAGCGGAAGGAAAGAGACCGGTGGAGAATAGAGACACTCCAAGGCAAAACAATCCATATGCCAAGCCGATACTGGGAAAATGTTATAGATGTAATTAGCCGGGGCATCGATCAAATGAGTGCCCAAATAGACGCACCGTAAACATTGTCGAGAGGGAAGAGGAGGAAGAAGTGTGTTGTGAACCAGACGGTGATGATGAGTACTATGAGGAGGTTGACGACAGGGTAGAACCTAATTACGTAATTAGGAGGATGATGTTGGCACCGAAACAAGAGGATAGCTCACAACGATACCAATTGTTTCGCACTAGGTGCACGATTGGTGGGAGGGTGTTTGGCTTGATTATCGACAGTGGGAGTTGTGAAAACATCATTGGGAAGGAAGTCGTAAAGAAGCTCCAATTACTGACAGAGAAGCATCCAAGTCCGTACACCATCAGATGGATCAAAGCGGTAGAACGGATAGAGGTAAAGGAGAGATGTAGAGTTCCTTTCTCGATCGGTAAATATCGAGATGAAGTGTACTGCGACATCGTCGATATGGACGCTTGTCATCTGCTGTTCGGGCATCCTTGGCAATTTGATGTAGATGCCCAACATGCAGGGAAGGAGAACAAGTATAGGTTGGAGAAGGAGGGGGTGAAGTATACACTACTGCCATTAATGGATAAGCAACCCAAAATCCAGAAAGCGAAAGGGAAGTCTTTTCTTACGATCACTCAATCGGAAAGAGAGATGACTGAAGACATCAAGGAATCCCGCTTGATGCATTCTCTAGTAGTGAAAAATGTGGGAGAGGACATGAGTAACGCAGAGATTCTGGAAGAAGTGAAGGAATTATTAGATGAATTCAAAGAAGTCGTTCCGGAAGACTTACCGAAGGGATTACCTCCCTTGCGGGACATCCAACATCACATTGACTTGGTGCCGGGAGCTAGTCTTCCCAACCTCCCTCACTACCGGATGAGTCCCAAGGAAACGGAGATCTTACAGGAAAAGGTCCAGGACTTGCTTGATAAGGGATTCATTCGAGATAGCTTGAGTCCCTGTGCCGTACCAGCACTACTAATGCCTAAGAAAGATGGGAGTTGGAGGATGTGCGTGGATAGCCGAGCGATCAACAAAATCACAATTGGGTACAAATTCCCCATACCTCGCATTGAGGACATGTTGGATTGGCTGAGTGGGGCAGTGGTGTTCTCCAAGATAGACCTTCGAAGCGGGTACCATCAAATTCGGGTCAGACCTGGGGATGAGTGGAAGACCGCCTTCAAGACGAAAGAGGGGTTATACGAATGGATGGTCATGCCATTCGGACTCAGCAATGCATCGAGTACCTTCATGCGCGTGATGAACCAGGTATTTAAACCCTTCATAGGCCGATTTGTTGTCATATATTTTGATGACATATTAATATATAGCAAGACTCGGGAGGAGCATCTAGTGCACTTGAAAGACGTTTTGAGGGTGCTGCAAGGGAACAAACTCTATGCTAATATCAAAAAGTGTGTGTTTCTGTCATCAAAGCTGTTATTTTTGGGGTTCATAATGAGTGGGGAAGGAATCATGGTGGATGAGGATAAGGTACGAGCCATTAGAGATTAGCCTACACCCAAGACAATCACCGAGCTGAGGAGTTTCCTAGGGTTAGCAGGGTTCTACAGACGTTTTATAAGACACTTTAGCACGGTGGCGGCTCCCTTAACCGAATGTTTAAAGAAAGGGTGGTTTCATTGGGATGAAGAAGCTCAGGCGGAATTCACCGTACTCAAAGAGCGACTATGTAGCGCACCAGTGTTGACCTTACCGGACTTCGACAAATTATTCGAAGTTGATTGCGATGCTAGTGGTGTAGGTATTGGGGCTGTACTCTCTTAAGAGAAGAAGCCTATTGCATTTTATAGTGAGAAACTCTGTGAGGCCAGGTGGAAATGGTCCACATATGACAAGGAGTTCTACTCCGTGGTCAGAGCCTTGAGAATGTGGGAACATTATTTGGTGGGCAAGGAGTTCGTATTATACTCTGATTGCGTTGCCTTGAAACACCTAAGCAATCAGACTCGCATTTGCAAAGACATGCACGCCCGATGGATACAATTCTTGCAGAAATTTCCGTTTCGTTTGATGCATAAATCTGGGGTTCAGAATAAGGTGGCCGACGCACTAAGCCGAAGAGCGGATTTGCTAGTGACTTTGAGAGCTGAAGTAGTGGGATTTGAACAGTTGAAGGAGCTGTATGAAACGGATGGGGATTTTGGAGCTACCTGGAGAAAGTGCACTAATAAGGAACTGATAGAGCCATTTTATACTCAATCTTTATAGTATAAATTGTGTTAAATTATTATCGATTTTATAGAAATCATAAGGAAATGGTACTTTAATTATATCATCGTGATAAATCAAGTTAAATGGAGTCAAGGATGCTAATTCAAGTATTTTAGAGAAGTCATTTACAACTTGGATCAAGACAAGAAATTACACCACCGGAGGAAGCACAGTTTGAGGCACGGCCAAGTTTCAAACCGTGTTACACACTAGACAAGAAGGCGAAAATGAGGACTTTGAACAGAGAGAGACACGGCTTAAGGCACGGCCGTGGTGGAAGCCGTGGGCGCAACCGTGCTTGGAGCCGTGGTGGAAGCTAGACGTGCCAAGGAGAAGAAAGTGTGGAACATCAACCAGATGAAGACACGGCTTGAAATCTAGTCGTGGGTGTAACCGTGCTACACACTGGACACGGATGAAGACTTGAAGATTATGCACAGACGAAGGCACGGCTTGAAATCTGGCCGTGTGTTTAACCGTGGTTCACACTGGGCGCGGTTGAAGACTTGAAGAATATGCACAGAGGATGGCACGGCTTGATCCACGGCCGTGTGGTGGGGCGTGCCAGGCAGACGTATCTTCACTTCTCGAAATCTACTTGAAAAAGGAAAGATATTTTCGTATCTTGCTAGCAAAAGATCACATGCTATCCATCTAATAGTATAAATAAAGCCAACCCTAGAGGGTTAGAACAACTTAAAAAACTTTTGAACTTTGGAATCTTGGATCTTGAAGAAGGAAACGCGGAGGCAGAGCAAGCAACCGGGTTCATTATGTTTCTATCTTTTATTTTCGTTTTATTGATGAACATGTGTAGCTAAGCTACTTTTCTAGCCAAAGGGTCATAGATGTTTAATTCTCCACGAATTGTGAGGTCTAATTGACTTGTATTTATTCTATTCTTTGCTTTCGGGTATTCATATATCTTCTGATCGTTTTGTCATTATTATCTTTGTTGATTGGTATGAATAGAGCTCTTCTACTCAATTAGCAAGTTAATATATTGTCAACTAGCACGTCAAATCCGTAATTGTTTGATTGTTCTAGTCTTAGTGACGCAATAACATGTTTGGTTATAAAAGAGATGATCGAATTCATGTTATGGAGGTGTGTGATCATGTTTAAATAGGTTATCTTATAATCTACTGGCATGAATTGGTGGTCTCTCTAGATCTTAATGCTATTGATAGATTAAATCCTAAGCGCTTGTCTAAGGGTTGTTTAATCAATAAGAGAAATAATTCAAAGCGCTTGTCCGAGGTTATCGAGGAAGTAAGGAGAGATAGGTTGTTAGAGCTTGTTAATAACCATAACCAATTTATTTAGAACAAGAATAGAGAACATTTGCATCGATGATTAATTCCTAGAATTAAACCATCTTGATTCCTTTGGCTAGGCTTTTACCAATATCTGATTTTCTTACCTTGTTTTACTTTATTTGATTCACAAAAAAAAACCCCCCATTTTCCTTTTTCTTATTGTTCTCTTTGAATAGAAATATCTTTACCAATCCCTGTGGATTCGACCCTACTCACCACTATATGCAAATCATATAATTGTCTAGGAGTAGGTTTTATTTTTGTTGGATTCGACACCCATCAAATTTTGGCGCCGTTGCCGGGGATTGGTGTCAAATTTATTTCTATTCTTGTATGACTCCTTCTTCTCAGACAGGTGAACTAACTTATAATCTGGAGATTGAGAAGACTCCAAAGAGATTACGACAAGAAGCTAGATCATCCACTAGACTGAACTTAGTATCGGACTTATCTGATTCATCCCTTGATTCTGAAAAAGAGGTCGACATGGCAAATCTCGAGAGAACCTTAAGGGAGTTGGCTGCACCGGATGTGAATCAACAACCACTTTGTATTCACTATCCCGAACTAGCTGTGGAATTCGAGTTGAAATCTAGGTTGATACATTTGCTACCCACCTTTCATGGTCTTGAGAATGAAGATCCTCATAAGCATTTGAAAGAGTTCCATATAGTGTGTTCTAGTATGAGGCCGCAAGGAATAACCGACGATCAAATCAAGCTACGCGCTTTTCCATTTTCCTTAAGTACTAAAGCTAAAGATTGGTTGTTTTATTTGCCTCCAGGTTCTATAACCACATGGACTGATATGGTGAGACTCTTCTTGGACAAATTCTTCCCCGCATCCAGAGCCGCTGGTATAAGAAGAGAAATTTGTGGTATAAAGCAAAGGGACACCGAGACTCTTCATGAGTATTGGGAAAGGTTCAAGCAATTGTGTGCAAGCTGCCCACAACATGGGATATCCGAACAACTCCTCATCCAATATCTCTACGAAAGCCTACTTCCGATGGAAAGAAAGATGATGGATGCTGCAAGTGGAGGTGCCATAGTAAACAAAACTCCTGGTCAAGCTAGGGAATTGATCTCCATTATGGCTGCTAATTCACAACAATTTGGGTATAGGCACGATACGTCTTCAAGGAAGGTAAATGAGGTAAGTGTGTCTAACCTTGAACATCAAATTTCTAATCTTACCTCCCTTGTGCAGCAGCTAGCTCTTAGAAAAACGCAGTAGGTGAAGGCTTGTGGAATTTGCGCTGCTCCTAATCATCCGACCGACATGTGCCCCACATTGCAAGATGACAATCATGAACACGCCAATGCTGTAGGCGGATTTCCAGAACAACCGCAAAGGAAGTATGACCCCTATTCAAATACTTACAATCCCGGATGGAGGGATCATCCTAACTTCCGATATGGCAATAACCCACAAAGTTTCCAACAATTCCAGCCTAAGCCATCACACCACGTACCCCAAGCTCCTTCCACTTCAGGTATGCCCCTTGAGGATATTGTTAAGTCTCTAGCTGTGAATACCAAACAATTTCAGGAGGAAACAAAGCAAAGCATTCAAAACTTGGAGCATCAGGTAAGCCAACTTGCTTCAGCTGTCAATAGTTTAGAAACTCAAGGTAAGTTACCTTCTCAAACTATTCCAAACCCGAAGTAAAGCGTTAATGCAATTACCTTGAGAAGTGGAACAGAATTGCAGGGATCAAATAAGAAAGGAAATCCATCTAATCTTGAGGAAGAGACCAAGAAAGAGACTTCGACTCCGAGCCAGTAGGGCGACCAGATTAGCAAGTCTCTAGTTGAGCCATCGAATGTCACATTGATACTACCTCCTTTCCCCTCCAGATTAGTGAAATCCAAGAAGGAAGTGGAAGAAAAAGAGATTCTGGAAACGTTTCGTAAAGTCGAGGTAAATATTCCTTTACTTGATGCAATTAAGCAAATACCGCGCTATGCTGGATTCCTCAAGGACTTGTGCACTAACAAAAGGAAGCTGAAAGGCAATGAAAAGATTAGTGTGAGTGAAAATGTTTCCGCCATTATTCAGAAGAAGCTCCCTCCTAAATGCGAGGATCCAGGTATGTTTACTATCCCTTGCAAAATAGGTAATCTTGGAATCGCTAAAGCCATGTGTGATCTAGGAGCTTCTATCAATGTCATGCCATTATCTGTTTATCAACGTTTAAATGTTGGTCCTTTCAAGGAAATGGGTATTATTGTTCAACTTGCTGATAGGTCCAATGTTTATCTTGAGGGAGTTCTAGAGGATGTTTTAGTTCAAGTCAATGGGTTGGTTTTTCCTGCTGATTTTTATGTGCTTGACATGGACGATAGTGATTCTCATACTTCATCACTGATATTATTAGGGTGACCATTCCTTAAGACTTCTAAAACGAAAATCGATGTAAATGATGGCACCCTCACTATGGAATTTGATGGTGAAGTGATTAAATTTAACATTTATGATGCCATGAAACATCCTAACGATATCTCTCCTATTTTTGTTACGGATGCTATTAACCTATCTCCTGTTTTTGTTGCAGATGTTATTAACCCATTACCACAGGCACCAAGGCTGGAATCCAAATCCTTATCCGAATATTTAGCCAGGAACGTCTAGCCAAAGACGTTAAAGAAAGGCGCTTCATGGGAGGCAACCCATGTAAAAAAAAAAAAATTGTTTTGCATTAGTTTTGGTTTGTTTTGATTTTAGTGTAGTTTTGAACTCTTTGGATCGGCTGCAGCAAGGATACATATCATTAGATGACACTTTCCAGAGCTTAAAGGGAGCACTCCAATACCAGGGAAGTACCAATATTTCCTTTCTCTTATTCTCTAATGTCCTTTATGTTGTTAATTCCTCTTCAATTGTGCTAAATTAGGAACAGTGAGGACACTGTTCAAGCTAAGTGTGGGGGAGAGGATAATAAAATATAGAGAATAGAGAACTAACTTATACTCTGAATATTTGTCCTTAAGCAATTTTAAGCCAAATTTTTTCAAAATTATCATGAAATCTAGAGATTGTACTAAATGTTGTAATAAGCATCTACAAAATGTGAAATTGACTTGTTCAAATGCTTTACTCACCCACTGCTGTGATTAGAATACATGGTTAAAATTAAGTAGTGAAATCTCTAAGAAACAAATTTACCTTGTATTTAGCTTTAGAATTGGAAGTCTAAGAGTAAGTCGAGTCCCTAAGTGAAAAATAAACAAGTTTACTTCTAGGTTATATTAGCTACTGTATACTCTTTGAAGTTGTTTGTAAAGCAATCATAACACTTAGTGAAAAAAAAAATTAAAATCAAGCATAGCCATTACTCCAATGATTCAACTAATTGAGTTAAGAGTATTCAAACTTGAATGTTAGAGTGAGGAAGAGTCCGTAGGGGTATCTCAAAACCCGGTCACTTGAGTGATGAGCTCGGGATGTTGCCGACTCAATGAACTCACTATAACGATAAGGGCAAAAAAGGCAAAAGTTCATGAAAAGAAGCGGGCAAAAACCCGTCAAAACAGATACTTGAATAAATCAAAAGAACATGAATGTAAACATTCATTGAATAAAACAAGACTAGAAAAGGGAGAAAATCTATGGAAAGAATTGATATTATATGCTTTCACTTTATGTTGCAAGGATTATATGTTTGCTAATGTCCAATGAAGTTTAATTGGGTGTTTTTCCTTAGTGGATTAAGTATTTACTTTTGGAATAAAAATTCTTTTGCTAAACATGAGGATTAAAGTTTGTTTTGTTTAGATTAGCTATTGAATTTTGTCCATAGTAATTTAATCACAGAAAACCAATTTGGTTGAAGTAGTAGACATTAAATTACAAGTCATGAATTACAAATGAATAGATGCTTGGAATGATGAAAAGAAAGCTTGTATAATTTATGACAGATCTCTCAATTAATTTGATGCAATTGCTTGAGGACAAGCAAGAGTTTAAGTGTGGGCGAATTTGATAGAGCCATTTTATACTCAATCTTTATAGTATAAATTGTGTTAAATTATTATCGATTTTATAGAAATCATAAGGAAATGGTACTTTAATTATATCATCGTGATAAATCAGGTTAAATGGAGTCAAGGATGCTAATTCGAGTATTTTAGAGAAGTCATTTACAACTTGGATCAAGACAAGAAATTACAGCACCGGAGGAAGCACGGTTTGAGGCACGGCCAAGTTTCAAACCGTGTTACACACTGGACAAGAAGGCGAAAATGAGGACTTTGAACAGAGAGAGACACGGCTTAAAGCACGGCCGTGGTGGAAGCCGTGGGCGCAACCGTGCTTGGAGCCGTGGTGGAAGCTAGACGTGCCAAGGAGAAGAAAGTGTGGAACATCAACCAGATGAAGACACGGCTTGAGATCTAGCCGTGGGTGTAACCGTGCTACACACTGGACACGGATGAAGACTTGAAGATTATGCACAGACGAAGGCACGGCTTGAAATCTGGCCGTGTGTTTAACCGTGGTTCACACTGGGCGCGGTTGAAGACTTGAAGAATATGCACAGAGGATGGCACGACTTGATCCACGGCCGTGTGGTGGGGCATGCCAGGCAGACGTATCTTCACTTCTCGAAATCTACTTGAAAAAGGAAAGATATTTTCGTATCTTGCTAACAAAAGATCACATGCTATCCATCTAATAGTATAAATAGAGCCAACCCTAGAGGGTTAGAACAACTTAAAAAACTTTTGAACTTTGGAATCTTGGATCTTGAAGAAGGAAACGCGGAGGCAGAGCAAGCAACCGGGTTCATTATGTTTCTATCTTTTATTTTCGTTTTATTGATGAACATGTGTAGCTAAGCTACTTTTCTAGCCAAAGGGTCATAGATGTTTAATTCTCCACGAATTGTGAGGTCTAATTGACTTGTATTTATTCTATTCTTTGCTTTCGGGTATTCATATATCTTCTGATCGTTTTGTCATTATTATCTTTGTTGATTGGTATGAATAGAGCTCTTTTACTAAATTAGCAAGTTAATATATTGTCAACTAGCACGTCAAATCCGTAATTGTTTGATTGTTCTAGTCTTAGTGACGCAATAACATGTTCGGTTATAAAAGAGATGATCGAATTCATGTTATGAAGGTGTGTGATCATGTTTAAATAGGTTATCTTATAATCTACTGGCATGAATTGGTGGTCTCTCTAGATCTTAATGCTATTGATAGATTAAATCCTAAGCGCTTGTCTAAGGGTTGTTTAATCAATAAGAGAAATAATTCAAAGCGCTTGTCCGAGGTTATCGAGGAAGTAAGGAGAGATAGGTTGTTAGAGCTTGTTAATAACCATAACCAATTTATCTAGAACAAGAATAGAGAACATTTGCATCGATAATCAATTCCTAGAATTAAACCATCTTGATTCCTTTGGCTAGGCTTTTACCAATATCTGATTTTCTTACCTTGTTTTACTTTATTTGATTCACAACCCCCCCCCCCCCCCCCCCCCCCATTTTCCTTTTTCTTATTGTTCTCTTTGAATAGAAATATCTTTACCAATCCCTGTAGATTCGACCCTACTCACCACTATATGCAAATCATATAATTGTCTAGGAGTAGGTTTTATTTTTGTTAGATTTGACACCCATCAGGAACCCATTGACAGTTATTATATCCTGGAGGGTTATTTGATGAGGGAGAACCAACTTTGTATTCCTGCATCCTCCTTGAGAGAGAAGGTGATCCGAGATCTCCATGGAGGGGGACTCGCCGGCCATTTGGGGCGGGACAAAACACTAGCAGCAGTGGCTGCAAGATATTATTGACCTCAGTTGCGTAGGGACGTCAGTCGGATAGTGCAACGCTGCTACATCTGTCAAACATCCAAGGGGCACTCTCAGAATACGGGACTCTACACTCCCTTACCCGTACCTGAGAACATTTGGGAAGACCTATCCATGGACTTCGTCCTAGGTTTGCCTCGTACCCAACGAGGTGCTGACACTGTTTTTGTAGTTGTGGACAGGTTTTCCAAGATGGCTCACTTCATCCCATGTAAGAAGACGGCGAATGCTCAGAATGTAGCCAGATTATTCTTTAAGGAGGTGGTCCGATTACATGGGGTTCCTAAATCCATCACTTCTGATAGGGACACCCGATTCCTTAGCCACTTCTGGAGGACGCTTTGGTACATGTTCAACTCGTCTCTCAACTTCAGCAGCACAGCCCACCCACAAACCGATGGACAAACCAAAGTGACGAACAGGACCCTTGGCAATCTGATAAGAAGTATCTGTGGAGAGAAACCAAAGCAATGGGACATGGCATTGTCTCAAGCAGAGTTTGCCTACAACAACTCGATCCACAGAACTACCGGTAAATCTTCTTTCTCAGTGGTCTACACCAAGGCACCTTCTCACGCTCTGGACCTAGTTTCCCTACCCAAAGGTGTGGAGGCCAATATAGCAGCAAAGCACCTGGCGTCAGAGATCAAAGAACAAATTGAGAAAGTGAATGAGCGCTATAAGAAGGCAGCTGATAGGCATAAGAAGAAGAAGTTGTTCGAGGTGGGAGACCCCGTGATGGTGTTCTTAAGGAAAGAACGCTTCCTCGTGGGTACATATAGCAAGTGGCAGCCGAAGAAGTATGGGCCCTACAAAATAGTGGCCAAAATCAATGACAACGCCTATGTGGTTGGCCTTCCGGAAAGCATGAAAATCTCCCGGACCTTCAACGTGGCGGATTTATCTCCATTTTACACGGATGACGCACCCCTTTATCCAGAAGCGAACTCGAGGTCGAGTTCTACCTTGGTGGGAGAGAATGATGCGGACATCGTGAAGGGCACAGCAGCTTACACGGCCCAAGGGCACGGCCGTGTATCACTGACACGGGCACAGGCATGCCCAGCGACACGACCGTGTGCTCCAGTAGGATTCTCACAGAGTCATACACGGCCTAAAGGCACGGCCGTGTATGAAACCGTGTACTATGCCCATCATATACACAGAAGCCCACACAGCCTAAAGGCACGGCCGTGTATGAAACCGTGTACTATGCCCGTCATATACACAGAAGCCCACACGGCCTAAAGGAACGGTCGTGTACTCGACCGTGTATTATGCTCGTCGCATGCCCAGAGACATACACGGCCTAGAGGCACGGCCGTGTATGAGACCGTGTACTATGCGTGTCGCATGCCCAGAAATGTACACGGCTTAGAGGCACGGCCGTGTATCAAACCGTGTACTATGCGTGTATTTTATTATTTCTTTCCACGTGTATGCTTAGATTTTCCCCTTTTAGATATTTTACGGGAACATATAAATACTCTTTTGTCAGATAGATTAGGGTACGTTTTATGATCATATTGGAATACACTTTGAGAGAGAGTTTTCTCCAATTTCCGGGTTGTGCGCAACCAAATTTACATCAAAGATCGTTTCTTTGTTGTGTGAAACAAATCCAATCTCGAATTCGTTTCGTTACGCTTTCCGCGCTGCGTCAGTTGTAGATGAACAATTAAGATTTTATAAACAATGAGCAAACTCATTATCAATGTTGTCATGCAACTAAACTTATTCGTCTTTGTAAGAAAGGTTGAATTCGATTGAAATCATGCTTGCATTGCATTTTTATGTCACGTACCAGAATTACAGATGCTTATGAAACTTGGCTTCCATGTGAACAGATCTTTTGTCTTTACCATTGATGCGAGTTTCGGGACAAGAGTACAAAATGTTAATCCAACCCAAAATGGTCCTCAATTTTTACGATTTTTTTTTTTTAATTTCTGCACAGGTTTAAAATTAAAATTTAATGCCTTCATATGTATTCGTGCAAAATTAACAAGAACAATAGAAAGAAGAAGCCTATTTGAGTTATTCAAACTCCAAAAAATGTAAGAGAGAAGATTAGAGATAAATATTTGGGATTAAAGGTAGACATCCCCTTTGACTGTATTTAATGTTATTTATATGAAAATTACTAAAAGTAATATAAATAAAGCCATACTAATAGTTCAAAATAATTCAATAATAACATTACACAAGGGGTGAAAGGTAAATGAAAAAAACACTAGGGCTTAGATTTAGACCATTTCTTAAACGAGTTGAATTATTTATTCATAAAGGTTCGCGTGCGTCAGACATGAAGATGAGATGAAGAGATAAGATCCATACTGGTTTAAGAGATGTACAATAATACTGTGCCTAGATTCAAAGATTATCTGTAAAGTTACAAGCCCTTTTTCAAGTTCTTCCTTTTGACTTTCCTTTTTTCCACTTGATACGATGTCCAAAGTGTTAACGTAAACCCAATGAAAATTCTGTTCCACCGACTGATAAACGATTGATTGCGGAATGATTCGTGGGTCATGTGATTAAACTAATAACAATTGATGAACATCTCAACATCTCACGTGCTTGGAGATGCATGGTTACTTTTCTATGATATTGATGGGATAGAGGACATGGATGGCCGCAGTACTTCTCGAATTTCCTAAATCGTTTTCATATTGAAGATGGCGTAGGAATAGGATTTGAGACCCCGGCCAACAAGTATTCTGCACCAAAAATAGGGTCCAGAAAAAGTATTATCCGTAGAACTTTATATTATCATAGAGAAATATATATATATATCTAGGATTTGAGACCCCGGCCAACAAGTATTTTGCACCAATAATAGGGTCCAAAAAAAGTATTATCCGTAGAACTATATTATCATAGAGAAATAAATATATATATATATAATAAATTAGAGAAATAAATTATTAAACCAGTCTGCAGACATTGTGTTTATGATTATCAACCTATGGGAACGAGCCAATTTGTGCGTTTAATACAGCGGGGAGTGTGGGAGGAAAAATTATCAATACGATTGTGGCTAACGCATTCGAGGGTCAAAACGACGTCTGTGATTTAGATGATGAGGATTAACGGTTGGACAATGTGGTGGTTGAAATTATAGCAGAAGTGATGGTCGCCAAATCTGTAAAGTTTGGGGAGCATCGAGGCATGTAAAACCCAAAAATAAAATCTATCGGACTTTATGCGGTTATAGGATAATTTCAAAGTAAATGTTATGAATTGCATGGTAACCTTCGGTTTTAATTTTTTAATTAACCTATATTCATTATGTAGAGTATTAAGTCTAATCTTGTACTTATTTTAAAACCAACTTGATACTAGTATTTTATTTATAATGGGTCCAAGTTATTATAATATGCCCGTAATTTCTTGATTTGTGTAGATTTTATGAATTAGCTGACATATACAATATGGCTAATAATAAAAAATATAAATTATTTGGTAAATATAGTGGAAATTCAATTACATTGGCCAAATTTATAGCCTATTATTTTTCACACCAACAGTTGATCAAATGGTAAATTCTATATTAAATTTTCTATTCAACTTGTATGCATGATATTTATGTTTGGTGTATTTTATTGTTAATTTTCTTCTTCTTCTTCTTTTTTTTTATTCAAATATCTACGGTAGATGAACAATTAAGATTTTGAAAACGATGAGCACACTCATTATTAATGTTATCATGCGACTATTATTCGTCTTTGTTGGAAAGATAGAATGCTTTGGATTGAAATTATGCATTGCATTTTTAATGTCACGTACCAAGACATATAGTTTATGAAACTTGGCTTCCATGTAAGCAAATCTTTTCTCTTCTACGCCATTGATGCAAGTTTCAGGACGAGAGTACAAAATGTTAATCCAACCCAAAACAGTCCTCAATTTTTACAACCCCACACCCACACCCACACCACCACGCGACCACCCCCCAACCCTTTTTTTTTCTTTTTAATTTCTGTAAAGGTTTGACATTAAAATCTAATGTCTTCATATGTGTTCGTGCAAAAACTGATTAATGGAAGGACAACAAGAATATAGAAAGAAGAAGCCTGTTTGAGTTATTCAAACTCCAAGAAATGTAAGAGAGAAGATTGGAGATCAATTTTTGGGATTAGAGGTATACATCCCCTTTGATTGTATTTAATGTTATTTATATTTTTTTGAGATATGATGCTTACACTTATGGATTCCATTACAAGATTAGTTTCTAAATATATTTTCCCACCTCTTAACAGTACAATATGTTACAAATTGTTTACAAGGAGTGATGACATGACATTGTCATTTAGTTGTTTTCCCTCCGTTTTGCTTGTAAAGCCTACTGTCTAATATGGCTAGTAAATTGCGGTCATAACATAATTCACATTCAAAGATGATATTAATTTAAAATTTAGACATCATGATAAATAATATTTTACTTAAAGCAAATGTTAAAAATTCACAAGATCAACAAAATATCCTAAAATCAATCGCCTTTATGGTTTACAAGTTCCAGAATTATTCTAAAGGACCACATGATAGCTTTCAGTTTCAATTTTTGGAATCTATAACTATGGTTGTGAGATAGATATTTTGGTCATGATGTTAAAAACTCCTTATTTTTGTAACTGGGTAAATATTGGTTTGTTAGTGGAATTTGATATAAGATCTTGTTCCAAAATGTCAACCAAAAGTCAGGGAAGTAAACTGAGTCGAGGAAAAATCAACTCGAGTTCAAAACTTAGAAAGAGTTCAACTGATAAAAGTAGAAATAGGTTAAAGCAGTGTCATCCTGGAACTTTTTATTTGGACTATGGTGCAAGAACAAAGACTGATCACATAATGCAAGCACAAGTCATTTCAATAGCGAACCGGACCGTGAGAGGCCGCCTAAGCATAGTTAGCACAAATTTTGCTCTTTCTTATTTCATTTTATTATGGTTTTATCCTTATTTACCCTAAGACTACTTAAAGAGTTTTTTTTTTTTTTTGTGTAATAGATAATGAGAACTTTTTTGATATTGAATAAAGCTAATGATTGAGCCATTTTACTTAACTCACATTTGTTCTTATCATTCTTGTAATTGGATTGTGGCAAAATCTTAAATTGATTGAAGCGGTACGTAATATTGATTCTCTTTAATTGAACTCTTTTGTATTTGTGAGTTGTATTAATTGTTATTTAATTTTGTTTTGATATAATATATTGGTGCATAAACATCTAATTTAACAAATCATTCACTTTAATTTTATATCGTTTAGACACAAAACCCACAAAAGTTCTATTGTTGGGTCAAGTCAATGTCAACTATGTTTAAATTCAGCTCTTAGATTTAGGCACAAGAGTAGGATTCGGTAGAAGTCAAATGAACACACATAGTTAACAATGCCTCAAAAGCACTTGTCAATAATTTGTGTGGACATGATATTGTAGATGGTTGATCATGTGCACATCGTGGGATGCCATGTTTTTAATGACAATAGAGAAGATGACACATGGATGGATATGATTAGAGAGAGGTGTAGGAGGAATAACAAACAATCTCACCGGCTTACAAGCACATGTGACAAATGAGTGTTCTTGCTTGTCCTTTACCAAATTGTTGGTTTGACTTTTAAAGTAACATCATAACAGTATGGTGACATTTTTCTCAATCTTCTAAATATGTCAAATAAGGAGAAGGATGCCCAATATTTATAGAATTCAATGGTCATTCTCAACCATCAAATGACTACAAAGATTGATGGACCATATGAACCTTCCATACATATGTTCAATTGTTCTAAATATCAATAGATGAGATGTAACCCTCATTAGTTCATTTGTGACTCCTTATTTGTGGGGTTTGATGCATATGGATCCTTTATTGGGCCTTATAGCTTAAGCCCAATGAATAAACTAATAGATAAGCCTATATATAGGTCAATTGAGCACAAAAGCTTATTGAAAATGTCAAGAATGGTCAAATTGGTCTACTGACTCCAATTGTTGACCTAATAAGCCAAATCTCCCTAAGATATCTATAAATAAATAGGTCTAACTCCCTATACTTTAGGAGTGGACAGAAAAATCAACCAAAACCAAACCAATCTACAAATCAAACCAAACTAAAGTGAAAATATGGCTTCTTCTTTTTTTTTTTTTTTTGCAACATGGCTTGGGAAATTCCAAATCCAAACCAATCCAAAAATTTATAATTAGTTTAGAGAGATAAATCGAACTTAACCATAAAACCAAACCAAAGTGTTTTGAAAAAAATAGTAATAATTTACTTATAACTAAAAAAATTATTTTATCATAGCATAACACTTAAAAAGAATTTATAGTTTAAATTTATTAAAAATATAGTATTTCAATTTTATTATCATAATTTAGCAAATATGTATATAAGTTAATACAAAATTTACATTATGTTAGCTTTAGAAATAAAATTAATTGTTAATACATATCTAAACTTTCTTAATTCAATGAATATTGACTTTATTAACCTCTTACATGATATCAATACATGTTATTATTAAACAAATTTAATAAGTTTAATACAAGATTATATATATATATTCTTAAAAAGCAAAATATAGTTCAATCTGTAAACCAAACTGAACCAAACCAAAGTTTTATGGTTGGGAAAATTCCTAACCTAAACTATGTGGTTAGGTTTGAAAAGATTAAAAAAAAATGAATTATATTTTTATAGTTTAGTTTGGTTCAAAAGAAAAACCGAATGACACCAAACTGTACCTATCCCTTTTAATGTACATAGATGTATCTACCAACCAGCTAAAGACATATGTAATAAGCAATTATTTTATCACTTAAGCAATTGAGCAAGTAGTCCACATAAGCAACAACGTGAAAAGAAGAAGACACATTGAAAAAAAAAAGGTTGATAGAACCGAAAAATTATGTGGATTGAACATGGACAAATGCAACGTGAATAAGATGATAGGATATGTTAGAAAGGACAAGAGATACTATGTTTCATTATAGCTCAACTACCTAAAAGAATTAAGTAAAGGGGGGAAAAAGAAAAAAAAAAGAAAAAGAAAAAGATGACACATATAGATGCAACTTTTAAAAGGAAAGAAACCTTAATTAGTTCAAATCTAAAGGAAGGGAATAAAGAGAAAAAGTAAGGAAGAGGAGCAAAGGGAAAGATAGTAGCTTAGAGAGAAAGAGAGAGAGAGAGAGACCGAGGCTAGATGAAAACTCCACTACCCAACAGGGAGTTATCCTTCTAAGCAACAATTAGAAAAAAAGAAAAAGAAAAGCCATAGTGATCTTCACCAAAGTCGGCCGAAAACTACTATTTCAAGCTAAGGAGGGAGAGCTAGTTTATAAGGACATCAAGTCATTTTAGATGCCAAAGTCAGCCTTAACGTCAATGGCTTTGACATTTAAGTCCTCATCGAGCAACAATAATCTCATGTTTTGCCATTATGGATTGAAGGTAAAAGTGTTCATTTCGAAGACCGAAGCAAACCATGGTCAAAAGTTTTATGGGTGTCCTAGATATAACAAGATAATCCAATAATGTTGAATGGAAACTAGCTTATTGACTTATATTGGTGTTAGGTCTCAATGTATACGTGTTTTTGGAGCTTCTCTATGAATATTTAAGTGCATGCATGCTTTATTGTGCTCCCATTGTGAAGCATTGAGAGGTCATTTGTGGGATGGTGGATGGTGAAGTTAATTGGTAAATGGATTTTATTGTATGTAATTATGCATGTGCATGTGTGTTAATTGAGTTGTGTACGAAGAGTGCATCACACACATTCACTTGTAAATGTGAATAATCGTAAGGATACAATTAGTTGGTTAAATTGTGAATGTGTATGCTTACTTTTCATATTAATGGTATATGCACTTGTAATTGTATATTTGTGGTTTGTATGTAATCATTTTTTGCCTAATTATTTTTTCAATGTTAATTATCACATAGGAAGATGGCTACACATTCTTCCGTTGGGTTCCACCTAAGGTAGATACGCAAAATGAATCCTCCATAGTGTCTGGAGAGCTTAGAAGAAAGATAAACTATTTGCATCGATGGTGGAGGAAAGGAATAGGTTAATGGAAGAGATCATACTTTCATGAAAGTTTGCCTTGAGGGGGATGTAACAAGTGGATAAGTCATAAAGTGATTCTAAGCCATCAAGAGAACTAAGTACGAGCAATAGGGATTCAGATGCAAGAAATCACAATACACTAAAGTGTTACAAGTATTTATTTATGCTAACATGGTGAGGGATTTTGGTGTATCTATTAATGACAAAGTGTCCAAGCAACTTGTATGGCATTTTAATATAGACAAAGTGTGCTCTGTCATAGTTGATTGTAACTTTAGCGTTCTATGTTTATTTGTATAATGGTATGGGTGTTTTGCCATTTGAAGGAGGAAGTTCTAAATGGAATTACTATCTGTGTAACCTTAAGAGGACTTTATCTATGAATAACATTAGTGTAGCTGATCTATTTTTTGTTATGTGAAAATTCTTTGAAATATATGAAATTTATATATAAAGAAAATTATTATAGTAACAAAAATGGCTTAAACATAGTCAGATGTGATGCAAAAAGATAGTGGCTAAATATTTCCAATCCATCCTTGTTCATAAAGTGCTTCCATACAGGCTTATGCCAACCAACAAGCTCCTTATGTAATGGTTTTGATTTTTTTCGTAACCCCATTTTTGCTTTGTTTTTAGAGAGACACATTGAAATGGGAGGTATTAATTTACAAATGTCAATGAAATAGACTTGAAACATATTAGAATATATAAGAAAGAGGCCATCTAAATAGATAGAATCATGGAAAGAATGGATAGACTTGTGAAACAAGTAAATATGCTCCTAAAGGAAAACTTCTCGGTTAGAAATTGCACAAGAAGTAAAACAACATGGCATGATACCTATTAACATGGCATCATCTAAGTAACTAATTGACTTAGTACATGATGCAACCTAGCAATGAACAAATATAGAGCACAAGCCTATTAACATGGCATGTATAGGTGATTACACAACCTGTCCATCAAAAGAAGCAAGTTGCTAATGAATTTAGTACCTTGACAAGAAATTAACTTGCTCTTAGTCTACCATCATTCCAAGTAGCAAACAAAAAACAAACAAACCATGACGTATCAACATGGTATTTGTCAAAATAAGCAACTTACTAAAATGAGTAACTCCTACCACCAAAAAACTAACTTCCTTACTCTTGGTCCACCATCATCTAAGTAGTAAACTAAAAACATATACAAGTTAGACATTTCAACTTAAAACAACCCCAACGCATAATCATTTCAATAGCAAACAAAAAACACTATTTGTACAATCTACTCTCTTAGGTTGGGACTCCACTTCCACCGTTGTTGTTAAATTAACTCATCCAAATTTACAAATTTAGGACCAATCTACTTTATCTTACAAAAGTTCACCATGGCTATTCAATCACTCTTGCGTATAGGAAGAAATTTCTCCTTTATAGTGCTTTGCCCTACTTTCATGGCTTAGTTAGGTTGAGATGATTGCGCCTCCCCCATATGAACTTGCAACTGACTTTGGCATGCCACAATTTGCTAATTTAACCATTGTCCCTACCTATGACTTATGCAAGCACGCTTCATCCTCATTCCCTCTAGAGAGACACACACTTCATTGTGGCAAACCTACAATATTGCATTGTTGAAGACCGTGATACCATGAAATGCAATACCTATCAACACAATGTTAAAGCTATATAGTGAAGTCAACTACTTTATGTTTTTTTTTTTTTAAATGCCACATAGGGCAACAAGGATTAATTAAATAGCTATACATGACAATTCAGCAAAGATGTGAGCTAAGCGAGAGTTTTTACCAATTTTTTCCATTATATAGCTTCACCAAGAGAATGAATCCTCTAAGATGATAGACATGTATAATCATTGGTTATTGTTGGGGTAGTTTGTGATGTAGGAGGTGGCGGAAAGTTAGGTGACACCCATATGAACTATGTACCCTAGACATTATAGGTGGTGTTTTTGGTTTCTTTGCTAGTAGGATGTTTTGACTTTAGTGTCTACAATTTAAAATAATTCGATGCATGAAATTTTTCAATGAAAAGAACAAATTCAAGATAAAGACATAGGCACATTATTGTGTAGCATTTACAGTACCATCTTTTGTTGTTCATTGAGTAAATTCGTGGAGATAACATTGTTAGATTTGCTCCTCTCTAGGTTCCTTCTATTGTTGCTTCCACCCGTTTGCTAAATAGGGAGTGCATTAATCCTTGCATGTCGAACTATAGCACTCAATAGCTCACACTTGAGTTGCCCTTTGAGAAAGCATCCATCTAAGCCTAATATAGGCCTACAACCCTTAGGGAATCCTAACTCACAAGAATCTAAGCAAACAAACAGTCTATTGAAGTACATAGGGTGAGTTGGACTTGGCTACTTAGCTACTACTTATGCACAATTTGGTTGCCTTTTTGAGCACTTCTTAGGCATATTGGCATAATCCCACAAACAATCAACTTCCATCCTATACCTACCTTTAACTTGCACAAAGGCAAAGTCCTTCGCTTGCCTACACCAACTATAATTAACTTCCACTCTCAACTCTTCCTTTTCCTACCTCTTCATGTCAATAGCAAACATTTTAGGCATGATTTTCAATTATGCCATGAAGTGCTTTCCAAGATCCTTGTATGCCACATGAGTTTTTTTTAAGGAAGCTCTACAGAATTCATTATGTTAGTCCTTGACTGCTTTCACCACATATTCCTTCATCGTTGACTCAAATTATGCAAATATTGCAAATGGACAACTGGAGTTCTTGCACTTATACCGCACTCTTCTTTTGTCATTTAGTGTCAACCTTAGTTCTCATCTATCATAGATTGAATAATTATTCATTACCTCTTTAAATTGCTCTCTACTTAAGAATACCATGCCCACACAAATGTGAGGAGCCACTGCACTTGCATCGTAATGATCCTTTGTTTAGGCTATCCTCTTAGGTCTAACTTCATCTTCTTCCTCACTCAAGTCTGTATAAAAGCTACCCTCATCCTCTAAGAACAAATCCTCTACCTCATTCACTTTTTAAACAATTACACCATGTTGCTCAATCCCTTTCTTCACCCTATGTAGGTCTTCTCTACACTCAACAAACACCATATCTACATCTACGCCAAAACCTTTAATCCTATACGATCCTCAACTAGGTAAAAACATCTTTCTTGCTCTATGCAACTATGACTTTGTCACCATCATCATTGAAGAGACAATCAACCTCCAATACTTCCTCTTCCTCCTCTAACTTAGAAATGCATTTTATTTTAGCACCAACTTTTACCCCTTCTTGATTGATTCCCCCCCTTAGCATTCTCTACATATATCTAACCACTCTCATGCCCCTTGATAATAACAACCATAGATATGGCCCATTCTCTCTCAAGATAACACTCAATAACCATCCCTTAAAGACTTGCTAGGTTTCAAAAAGGAATTTTTTTGGATGTTTACAAACCCAAAATTTGATAGGAAGCAAAAGAGGGTAGCTTCACTAATAGTGTCGACATCAACCATCCACCAATTTGCTCACCTTCAACATATTGTCTACTAGCCCCTTCTCCTTTAAAGCAACCACCAACATGCATCAGTTGATTCACCCTACATGTACAATTAGAGCAAGTTTCAACTAGCGTGAGATATGAAATTGTTTTTGGATAAGTAGTTATTGAAATTTTTTATCACTACCATACTACTTCTCATGAGACAAGATTGTGAGAGTGCTGTGAAAAAAAAAAGAAAAAGTACACACTTGAGAGAATATCATGCCATTGATTTAGAAGAAAAAAGACAAAAAAAAAAAGGAATAATTTGCAAGTACAAAACATAACAAACATCATTCTTGTTTTACGTTCATGGGCACAATTAAATATTTCTCTAAGAAATCTATACCGTCTTTTTCTTACCATTTTTACTATTCAAAATAAGTGTATTTTGGCCAGCAAGGACCCACTCAAGCAACTAAATGTGCTCTAATAGGGAGTTAAAAAAAAAAACCTACAATGTTCTGACTTTACGAGAATGGGAAATGGAAAGTTAAAATGGCATAGAAAGGCCAAAAAAAAAAAAACAAGACACGGCGAGAGAATGAAGAGTGGTGAACAATGTAGAGAAGATAAAGGAATACACGAGTGTCAGATCCTCTACAAAGATGAGGGAGTGACTACTTGTAAAGGTGAAATACGAAGGGGATTGAGAAAAAAAAAAAAAAAAAGAGCCAATATTTGATATTTACAAAGGAAAGGGAATGGTGAAAATATTTCTTAATGTGAAAGTTGTTGAGGATTGCCAAAGCTCAATTAGGATAAGTGTGAAAGCTCCTAGCAAAAAAATGGCAATTGACGATTGCTAGCATTTTTTGCAATTTGCAATTCATAAGCTACAAGCATCATTCTCAATGGTAGGTGATAACAACTTCCATACAATAAATCATCGAGTTTTTGAGCTTCAAAATTAGCTAAGATGATCTCTTACCAATAAACATGCGTAGATGGTGTTACTCAACCAAACTTGCAAACACAAATTTGTAATGGACTCTTAAATGCCACTCAATTAACAAGCAATGCCCTACCTACTATTTTAGCAATTTTAAGAATACTTACTACATTCAATCTACCTATTAACACCCCAAGTGCAATTTTTTTTCTTGGCCAAAACCCTAAGGACATTGAAAGTCCTTTTATAGCAAACAAAAGTTGAGCAATGTTATAGCATAACCTATGTTGTCAATTTTCAACATTAAATAGTTGTTTGTACTTAACTCAATATTGTAACTTGCAAAATATATTTTTTAACACCAACTACATATTGTTTCCACTAGCTTCTAAGTCACAAATTTATAACAGTAAAATCAACATAAAAGAACCAACATGGAAAGTGACACCAGTATAGTTCAATAAAGGTAAAAAAAAAAAATTAATAATAATAATAAAATAGGATATAGGAGTACCTTCCACTTGGGTCATTATCATGCAACCCCATTACTTCTCTAAGATTCTCCTTCCTTCGGCAGTCCTTTACAATAGAGACCTCATGTTCCTCCATAAATACAACTACATAAAAATACTCTTTCTTCAACCAAAAAGTCCACTTTTTTGGTTAGTCATGGGATCCACTTCCACTTTTCGCTTGACTTACACTTCTGCTTCACTATCTCTGATTTTAGATAGCCTCATTGCTGCAACTCTCCATGGATTTGCTTTTTCTTGTGTCCTCATTACAACCTTTCACCTTGTTCAATTGTCAACATCTCTAACAATGGGTTCATCAATTTAGGGTTTTTTGGGTGTTTGCACGATTTCATCGAGTAGGTATGCCATGGCTTTAATTTGCTTGTCCTCAGTTGGGTATGGTCCACATATTTTAGAGTTCTTGTTTTGGCTGGATATTTTTGTCTACCTATTTTTATCCACATTTGTCCATGTTCACTCCACATAATTTTCCGGTTGTCCATATTTTTTTTTTTTCCAACGTGTCTTCTTCTTTTTTTGTTGTTGCATAGGTGTACTGTGTGCTTAGCTACCTAAGTGATAAAAAAATTATCCTATACATGTGTCTTCAACTAGTCAATAGATACATCCATGTACACTAAGGAATACTAACAAAGTGAATGCAGATACCATGGATGACCACAAATTCTTATTTTGGATAGTAAATTGATAATTTCCAAAGTTGAGGTACCTAATTATACATTTGGCTAAACTTCAAGTAGTAAACTTGACACTTTCCCAAAGTTAAATAAAGTGACTTCAGGTCCTTTCATATGTCTACTTTTTTGTAAGGTCTATAAGTTGGGGAGTGAATAATTTCCATTTTAGAACCTTAAATAATACTTCAACACATCCATTAATGGGATCTTTTGTATAAATCACATCAATAATTTTCCTCTAAATTACCAAGGACAGTGGCAGATTAAGACCGTGGCGCTAGAATTGGGGGTCAAGGAGAAAATAGATTCTGAATCGGTTCTTGAAGATTTAATGTCAGACAGGCTAAGCTCGGTATCAACTGGCGACGTAAATAATGATTGACGCCGACTTGCTATGGAATTAATCTCATTCAAATTGTAGAAAAAGCAGAAAGAGAAAGTCCACATGCTAGCTTCTTGCGAATAGAATTTCGAATTCAGGGGTCTACAAACCAACCATATCCATAATGTGATTCATTGCCGTGTGCACAGCGATCATGACTCGAGGACTGAGTTTTTGCCAAATGAAGGGAAACGATGTAGTCAATAGCTCATCAACTTAGCATTTTGTAAATTTGGATATTAATTTTGTACTTCTAGGTCTAACTTTTGATCCAGGAAGAGTTACTGGTCGATATTGTCGTAAGGGTGGGCTAGCATACACAAGGCGATAGGTTGGCTTACGTATGGGACGACTTCCTGCTCTTGCTCAGTAAGGCTTTCTTTCTAGGGTCGGCCTCGCCTAGTCTTAGCACCAACCAAGATCCAAAATCTTGTACATTACCATTGTTTGTTACTATTACCATTTGTCAGATTTGTTTTCCATGATAGTATTGAGATGATCCAAATCGTATAAGATAATGACATGAATATGGGAAAGCCCATGCTGATTTATCTTCGTTGAAGAAACAAAATGAAGAGATAAAGCCACAGTTGGTGATGAACAAAATATTGGAGTTGGTGATACTGCATAAATAGAATAGTCATCATTAAAATCGTAAGTTAACTTATATAATTTTATAAGGATTTTTTTAATTAAATATATACAAAATTGTCTAAATATAAATTATTGATATTCTACAATCTTCTGTTTTTTTTTCTAATTTTACATATTTTTATAATTATATGCATTACAATTCTACGTAAACCGTAAGTTTAACTATCTTGATAATAACTCTCACAAGAATCAGAAATATAGATGGAGATGGAGATTGTGCAAGAGTTAGTGATGCGAGAGGCTTAATCAGTGCAGGTGGAATTGCTGAGATCGACGTGACTTCGCCGGAGGTTGAGCTGTTAGTGGAGTTGGGAGCAATAAAGAGATTTTTTTTAAAATTTTTTTCTACCATGTTGATTTTTATCATTTTAATCATATTATTTAATTTAATATATTTAATAATACTATTTTGTTAAATTATTAATTATGAATCAATTAGAAGATGATACATATCCATTTATTAAAAGTGATAAATAGATATAAAATATAAGTATACAAAATATCATGAAAACATAGATATATGAAGTGACAATGATGAAAAACATGATAATATAAAATAAAATTTACCTTCCCAGGTAATAAAATAAGGACTTTTTAGTGGAGTGCAAAACATGGGGATTGATGTATAAAAATAAGGAAAATTATTAACATGTGACCATTTTTTTTTTCTCTTTCTTTTATAATTTGTTAACCTTTCTTTTTTCTTTTTTTTTTTAATGCATAACCTGTGCTGTTCCCTATTAAGTAATCGCAAGTGCTTGTATAAAAATATTACTTGACTATACATGTCCTTCTAACAAAGCACCTGAAATCACACATACTTAATTCAGAAATCTTAAATCAAACAATAATATATATATATATATATTTAATAGAATTTGAAAATAAAAAGAGTATTGTTTCGTTTAGTTTAGGGTTTCTTAAAATAGGTGATTTGTATTTTTGGTGGGGCGAAAGACTTGCACCATCTTTCACCAAGAATTAACAGTTGCCTAATAGAATGAAACATAGGTCATACATTAATAAACCAGAAAAAAAAATACAAATCAGTAAATTGTAAAGGTGCAAGAAAGGATGATTTTTTTTTCTATTACCCATGAAATTATCCCTTAACTGATTTGGACAATTGAGTCATTTACTGTTGTGTACTTTCCCTTGTATACTTATAAACGTATCTATATTTTCCATTTCTGATTTGTTTGAGGATCGATAAGAAAAAGCAGTTGAAAAGCTAGAATTTTTTTTTTTTTCCTGATAAATGAAAAGCTAGAACTTAGTCCTAGGAACATAAAATGGTTGTCGGCAGAAACCTTTTCTTTCTCAACTCCAATTTTGAGTCGTCAACATGATGTAATCCTCAAATGAAGCTTCCTAATGGTTGACTTTCACTGAGAATCCCCATATATCGTGATCTTCTATTTTACAACAGCATTGAGGACACTAATTTGCATATTTAAAATTTTAATTAGGTCTCTGACCTAAAAAAAAAGGAATTTTTCTAATTAGGTCAACTATTGACATCATTAACACGGTTCTGACTCGCGTTTGTTAAACAATGCTAACAAACCTCAATGGTCCGATATGGATCCAAAATCTTAGAACGATATTGTCAAATAAATTTATCTGTTGTTAATATAGTCTATGGCTAATTCTCTATACTTTTTCTTGCAGGCTCAAATTATTTAGGATTCTCAAATTTAATCGTGTAACCAACATTTTTCCGATGAAAGTATCGCTTGGTCTTTTTTATTACGGTCTTATTTAATTATTTTGAACAATATCATCCACTTTGCAAAATAAATAAATAAAGAAATAAGTTAAACTTGAAGATAAAATATAATGACATCCCTAGAAATTATTAAAATTATTACAAAAATACCCTAATGGCTTGTTCACTTCACTAAATGCAACAAAAAGATATTGAATTATGATTTAATAAAAATTGAATAGACATGTATATGTCTATTACTTTATTTAGTTAATACAAAAAAAAATAATAAATAAATAATATATTGCCAATTATGCCTTTAAAATTCCAATCATTTTTTACTTTTTAAAGTCGTTATATACTTAACATACTTTATAATGATAGGGTATTTATGACAAAAATGGTAAATAAATCATTAAATATTTTTTTTTTTTTTGTAATAGCATTTCAATGGTAATTACTATTCAATAAAGTGAGCACTATAATAACAGCTTTATATGAAATAAAGAGAACGGAATAACCACTCTTTCCAAGTAAGCATGTAATAAGTTTTTAAAACATCATATCATAATCCTCGAAAATGTTAACATATAGAATTTCTCCTTTAATATAATATCATGTTAATCTTTTGTATAACTATGTTTTTTGATGATTTATTACTTGATTGGATTTGTATTGACCAATGAAATATTTTTCAAGTCAAGAAAAGATACAAAATGAGATGATGAATAGGCCTAATAAAACAATTATAAGTGTATATTTAGGTAAAAAAAAAAAAACTAATTTGGTACTACATTGAAAGAGAAATCCAATGTTAGCATTATTCAAGGGTATAAGTATGGTACTTTGGAAATTCGGGGTATTTATGTAACTTTGATAGTTTTCAAACAATGTTATTGTAATATACCCATGTTTTACTCAATACAATATAAGATTGATCTTCATGAAGTTAGTTACATGTAGTAATCTAATACTACAAGGCCAAAATTAGTGATTTCTAGGGGAGGTAATTTGGTGCACAAACTACCAACTAGGATGTGGTATTATAACTAGGTTCGTATAAAAAAAAAAAAGTCAACATGATTAATAATTAGGTCTAGTATATAAACTCATTTACAAATGTGCACATCCATTTAAAACTAATGTTGGTAACTTTTTTTTTCCTGACCTAATTCCATGTAACCGATGATTTGCTATTTTATTTTGTATCTCTATTTTAATATTATACTTCCAACAATATATATAAAAATAGAAACTTAAGGGAAGTTTGCTTTACTTATGGAAACTCATAGTCATGACTTGTATAATAATTGATATTTTCATATTGTGAATTTCTTTTATGGTCTTCTCTTTAATACGATATACAAATTTTATGTTGATATGTCTTATAGTTCTAATACCCATATTAGAAGGTGATTTTATCTTTTGCAAAATGTTATGTATATTTCTTTTAACAAATTTACAGCACTTCCTTACACATTCAAAAAACTTTAGTGTTTAAACTGTTCAAACATGAGGCATGCAAATATACATTCCTTTCCCTAATATACAAATATATTTATACAATTTAAATATGCATTTTTATCTTGAGAATCCTTTAGCAAAGCCATTAAGCTTTGATGATGTAAAAATACTTATAATATCTATATGCATCACCTAATCTCAAACAATACAATCAAGTGTACAAGTAAATAATAAGTTTCACTTGAAATTTAGTTTTACATAATGCAATGATGATTTCATGAAATTAAACCCCTAGAGTCATTTTTGAAAGTCTAAATCCATAATTATCCATATGGTTGGTGTAAAAAGTCTAGATTTATACTACTCCCCAAAGTTCAATCTGAAATGTAGATGTATATGGATCAAATATCGAGTTATGTTTTGGAAGTGTGGATCAAATACCTAGAATCATGTTCATACACACACACCACTTACCACACATACACACATGCATGCAAATGCACACACACTTGTATACAAATGCAAAACTATAATCTAAGAACTCAACGTTTGGTATATAGAAATGGTTCATAATAGAATGGAATTGAATGAAATTAGCAATGACATACTAAGTCTATTTTTTTTTTTTTTGGAAACGTTTAGGGAATGGAATGGAATTAGCAATGAAATACTAAGTCTATTTTTTTTTATTTGGAAACGTTTAGGGAATGGAATAATATATAGTGCTACTTATAAAAAACGACCTTAATTTATGGGATGTAATAAATATATATATTAATAAGGTTAAAAGGGTTATAAAGTAATTATAATTAATGAGGGTGGAATTAATGGCATGTTCACTTGAGGGGAATGGAAACCATTCCTCCCCACCCTGAATTGCAATTCATGAAAATAAAGAATGGTCATTCTCAACCTGTACATCATAATAGCAATTTTGAAATTTTTAACTTACAATTATCCTAAAAATAACCTCAAATAATAAAAGAAAATTGCAAACTTTGCCCTCAAACAAAACATCATCGTCATTATGTCATCGCAGTGCATTTGAATGGAGATAGCTTAGTTACGAAGAAACCCTAAACTTTCCTAAAAAATTCCATCGTCCCTTTTTCTCCCCCATCACTAGACAACGGAAACCGTTCTTTAACATTTGGCCAAACTCCTTTCTCAATTCACCCCTTCCCCCCTACTCCCTCTCCTGCTTTATCACATGTAGTAGATCCAAGAGTCTTTCCTCCATGAAGAAATTTGGGTAAGTAGTCCATCTCAATCATCATCTCAATCATCCTTCAATCAACATAACATAGTTCTAACTACAAATCAAAGCCGTCAACTTAAAAAGATGTAAGCTCGCATACCTAATTTCTACTGGGGATGCTCCTTCAATTGTCATTGAGCTTGCTTTCGACATGATCAATGCATTTCTTTTGAAATTGGGATTACGATTTCTACATGGCTTTGGGATTAGAGTTAGCGCTTCAACATCCACCTTTGATGATGTACAAGTTAGGGCTTCTTCATTTTTCATTTTCTAAAAATGTTTCTAAATATAAGAAAGGGGATAGAACCCCGAAATCATGATTCCATTCTAGGTCCATTCTAATGTACCAAGCATGACATTAGCTCCCACTCAAGACCTTGAAAGTAATATAAGGTTTGATTTAAGCTTATAACACATCATATGATGTAATCAATATGTAAATTATACAAAGGAGAACCATTCTTCTCATATGCTCAATTTCAACTTAATTAGTCAACATGTGATTAATTTAAGTCAACTAGATCCTTTTTATGAGTCACTTGATCAACATAGCCTAGAGGGTGGTCAACAAGGTTACTTAATTAACTTACTCGATCGATCGAATCACCTGAATAGTCAACTATTGACCACCTAATAGACTAGCTAGGGAGTCAGGTTAGTTAATCACTTCCCTTCAACATAGTTGACTAAAGCACTAACATGGTCAACAACGAGGCCCCTTAGACTAACCAACATGTCTTCTTGGTCTTCCCTATACTCTTGATATCGATTCTTTCATCATAAAACTCAAACCATAGTTATGTTTACACAACTCTATTACATTTCAACATGCCTAAGTTTTATAGTTAAAATCCATATGAAATCCCCAAACTTTTGAAAGGATTTTCATTGAACAAATCAATAGAGGAAGCTATACATCAATAACCAAATTCCCATAAAACTTATCAATTCTTTTGATTAATACATAGAAAGGGATGACAATGTTAATGAATAAAGATTCTTATTAAAGATAGAACTATTACATATGAATTTCTAGGGGAGATATATATATAAGACCATGGAAACTGTCTACTAAAGACTATCCCTTAACCCATAGGTCCTAACACAATACTAGAATTCTAACTCTTTTAATGTAGTATCTCATTGATGGCTTGGGGCCCCTTAGAAGGAGGCCTTCTTTGCCTTCCACCTAAGCTGTGTAGGAAAGTTCCAAAGCCAATCTTAAGGAGTAGTAAAGCTTCATAAGGTCTTTTTGTCCAAGTTTAATAAATGATTCACTACAACAGAATTTTTTTTAGTGAATGTTTCGTAATTGATCACTCTCTTCTTCTTCTTTTTTTCCTTGGTAAAGACAGAAAGAAATTAGATTTTCTTTCCTATTTACTAATTACAGCAACAAAGAATCAAATTATCACTATATTTATTCATTTTTCTATTTCTTCTTCTAAGTACGAGATAACCCTAAGGGGTTTGGGGCCTTCCCTTCACTACCCCATGGGGATGGATTGTAGGGTTCATAACTCCTCTTACTATTGGATGCTAACTTTAGGCGAGACTAAGAGTGGACATGCAAGAGGGAGAGGCTAAGGTTAAACACAAGGAGTAGAAATAAGATTCAATGGTATTAATACATCATGTGTTTAGACCAATGGAAAACAAGTAGTAATGAAATTTAATTACATGACAATAATATTATGCATTTTTTTAAAAACTATCAATTGTGTTTTCATTTATTAGATTTTTAATGATATTTATACGTCACTCATCCATCTATATGTTATATTAGTACTATTGAAGCTTTTCTTAGAGGAGGAAGAGTAATTCAGAGAAAATTTTGGTTAACTACTTAACTCCTTAAATGGAAAAATCAAAATAAAAAGAACTTGATACCATTGATTATAAAATATTTTTGAAATATTTCTGTTTCTCCAAAAATATGCATGTCTTAATTTCGAAAAAAAAAAAAGGATTTAGCTTTTCCCATTTGACATACGAATGGCTAAAATAAAAAATAAATGAAAAAACAACGCTAAAAATAAAAGGAAAACATAAAGGCTCTAGGTTCTTTTGCTTTATTTGCATTTTTTTTTTTTTGTATTTTTATTTCTACGTGTCAAAATATAGTTTTAAATAAATATGAGCAATGTAAATATCCAATAAACACGGAGGGCCGAACTGTAATTTACCATTTTTATTATGGAGTACTGCATTTTCCATGACAAGAATCGGAAGATATCTTTTCATCCGTGAGGATTTACCAATATGGACTTTATGCTTTCATCCGCCGCGTGCCTACTCACCTTATTTAAAATTCCATCAATACTTCTATTCCATTTTATTTAACCGTTCAAAACTGAATGAAAATAAAATTAATTCACTTGGACCTCTTTTCCTCCGATGGATACGTAGACCGCGCACTGTTCCTTAATAATTGGAGAAAATGGCATAACTTATTATTATTATGAATTTGGATCCTGTTTATAAGAGTTTTTGGGAATTTCCAAAGTATCTGTAAAATAAAATTTTTCACACTTGCCATCGGTAAAAGGCCTTTTAACGTGTATCCTTAAGTATCTTTATTTTTTTATTATAGTCAAATATGATTTAATTTTGTTTTGTAGCTACCTAACAACCAATAGTAAATTTTAATTTGAATAGAAGACAAAAAACCCCAAATTTTCAAAACTATTTGGCATCCGCGCGCAGCTTCGGCAGCTTTATTGGCATCTCACCCGTTAAAAAACGACTTGACCAATCTCAAAAACAAGATGATCCATTCAATACACGACCAAATCCATTTAATGATATAAAAAATGATAAAATAATAAAAAATCAGAAAAATTATAAACAAAAGGGATAATGTTTGGGGTTTGGGGTTAAGTTCAAATAAAAAATCAAATTTTTAAATGGTTAAAATAAATGATCAAATTTTTAAATAATTAAAATAAATTATTATATTTTATTAAATAGTTCAAATAAAAAATTCATTATTATCTTATAAACATACTTAATAGATTAAAATAAAGGAATTTTTTATTATCTGTAATTACATCATAATAAAATCATTTATTTGAATTATTTAACGTAGCAATAATCTTCTATTGAATCATTTCAAAGTTCGATCTTCCATTTAAATCATTTCAAAATTCGATTCTCTATTTGAACTTAACCTCAAATGTTAATCCATTTCTTGTAATTTTTCCTTAAAAAATCTATATTGTATTGTCTCTATTGAATGCAAAATATTCAAGATATTTTATTGGGTTTCTTCTATTCAACTTGCCCAAAGTTCGGCAAAAAGCCATTACCATATAGTTTGCTGCATATTTCATTTACGTATCTACATGCAAAGTCAAAATTATTATGCTATGTTATATCTTGCATTATATGTATCGTATAGATATTATAAATATGGCGTGCTTTTACGGTATAGTTTCGTCAAATTCATGCAACATAAAAAGATTATTAGTATAGGTAGCTATCACCTTCTTCTTCTTCTTCTGTCCACGCGTTTATTCTTTTCCATCCCGTGATAGCTTTGCTCCTCGGTTTCTCGTTTGCTTGGATTGCTCAAGAAGATATATTTAACATATATCTTTGGTCATCTCAAAAGCTGTAAGTATTATTGACTTATTTAATATGTATAATAGCTTGTTTGTTTTTACTTTATTTGGCTCGTATATGTGTTTTGTTTTCGGCTTTTACTTTTAATTTTCTTTCTTGTGTTTTGATTTTCCTTTTCGTGCATTGCACTTCTCGTCCCGTCCAATCTTGTGTGTTCGTGTTCTGGGGAAGGTGATGCATGTTTGGCTTGCTTTTAGGCTTTCTATGTAACTGGGCTTTACGTACACCGCACAAAAAAGTAGATTTCTTTATTTTTTGGTTTTAATTTTTTTCTAAAGCAAAATGTTAAGTTAACAAAATGCCAAATAAAAAAGAAAAAACCTTTTGAAAGCTTTTAACAATCAACCAAAATACTTATTAACAGAAACGTTTTTATAATATGAGTTGGACTTTCTTTTCCAACTTGCATCGACAGTTAGAGATGAACGCAATCCGATTCACCAATTTGAGTTAAACTAAACCACATTATTTAAGAGAAAGAATAATGAATATACTTCAGTGGGGAAAGCTTTCATGGACATCCGGTCGATCTCCACATACCAGAACAACCTCCGACAAGCAAACAATGCTTTTCGAACTACTTACTTATTTATTAAAATATAATGACTTGGAAGTACAGAGTCTGGTCGATTACCAAGCTTATTTCAGAGTGGTAATTCCATATTGTTTCAAATGAACAACTAAACTCTCGTTACGAAAAAGCAAGACACTATCCAATAGAAGCTCATTCTGTGTTACGTACATAAAAGGCAACAAAATAAAACACGGCTTCAAGGCAAAAAAATTATTACCTTCTTCACGGAGAGTATTGAATCCTCCCTCATTCATCACCCTCTTCAATCTCAATTGATTTTTTTTTTTCTGCTATTTTAACTTAAATTGATGCATTTCAATCTCATTTTTATCTTAAAGTGAAAACCCATTAAATAATATTCAAGTTTATGAATAATATTTTGTATAGTAAAGATCTCTTTAAAGGTGACGCACGCTCTCTTCTTGATTTTCATATCATAGTATCCTAAAGCTGCACTACTTGGGTTTATACTTCGGAGTATTATAAGCAGCACTCTCTTCCTAATCTTCACACCATACTTCTCCATTGAAGCTTCAGTTGATATATCCTTCTAGGTAAGAATCTTTTTTTTTTTCTAATTATAGAGAAACGGTTTGGATTTTTTGGACCACTCGAACCAATATACTAATAGCGTCATTAAAAAAAAATAAGGTTAGCGTAGGTACTAATTAATGTCAATAACGGGTTCTCTATTAGTCATGGGTATCAACTTAAAAGTTTTGCTAAGTGATTGTCTAGTGAATATTTGAATACTTAATGAGCTGAGGATTGAGAAAATGGGACCTAGCAAACATGCTACTGGTAATCATAGCAAGCAAAAACTCCTATCATGTACCTTATCCAATAGGTGCATACTCAAAAATTTTGGAACTAAAATTTATTTAATGGTTCTCTTGGACAATTATGAAGCTTGTATTCAAATAATTTTTGAGGTTTTAAGATATACCGTAAAATTTATAAATTTTTTTTTATATTTAGAAATTCATAGTTAAAATCATAGTATTGAAATTATAAGTCAATCTCACTTTATGGATAAATTAAAACTAAAAATAATAAATTTGAACTAAAAACACCAAATAGTAACAAAATATAATAAACTTAATTCTTAACACTAACTTAGAATAGAGCATTGAACACATTTTACTGTTTGACTGAGCATTAGCTTAAAGTAGAATATAATAAGTTAGGCTAATATTCAATAAAAAAAATGTTAGGCCAACTTAGTTAATATTGGATTATAATTATAAATTTAAATATATTGGTATGATGAGATAATATTATATATATATTATTATAAAACATCTACATTGCTTTATAGATTGGTATGATGAGATAATATTATATATATATTAATTAAAGATTTCCGGTTGCTTTAATAAATAAAAGGGCCTACGCAATAACTTCCCTATGGGAAGTACGTTCTAACAATTTAAAATTGAAACCTATTCGGTGAAACCTAAATTTTAGCCTTTATTATTTTATTAATATTACTTTTAAACATCATACGACTTTACCTTGCAAAAGAATAATTAAATATTCTAGCTCATAACTAAAACTTAATCCTTTTTAATTTGTCTTCTTTCTAGTGGTCAATCATATAACTAATTATTACAGAAAAAAAAATGAATTAATAATTATAATTTAAGCCCAAGGAAATAGTTCGAGGATTGTAACTTGAAAACATGGTATCTACATACCACAAAAAATGTGAGAGAAGTGCAAAAAACGCAGGCATAGCCCTTTTCTTCGCCATCAAAACCGGCTTTAAAATGGTGTCTTTTGGGCGGTTTTGTATGTGAAAATGTGAAGATAACGCATAGTTTAAGACTGAACAAATCGTTATTTTATCAGCTCAAGTGTCCAGGCCATGTGACTCTCCTTCGTAGTGCCATTTTCTCGTGGACTGCTGCTTAGTTTATACTTTTTATTATGCTCATTTTCTATTCATATAAATTGCACAAGATCCAGTGTTTTCATGAGGATCCCCTTTGTCAAACTCCTCTTAATAACACCTTTGTCCTCTTCCCTGTAACCAGAAACTCATTTCTCTTTTAAAACTAAATTACTTTCTTTTTAATGCTTTATATTATATTGCAACACTTTGTGATCGTAATAATACGATTACACTTCAAGTGGTGGTGCTCCGGGAGGTAGGTCATTTTTGTGAAAAAGGTTTCCTGTTCGATACATGGAAGGTTTTCTTTTAACCAAATTATCAAAATAATATTCTTTGAGCGTGTAGCTTAGAGGGCATGCTTGTTTCATTAAAAACATTTTGCAAACTTTTTGTGGTATTCCTTATAATTAAAAACTTTATAATTATCAATATTTTTTTATAATAACCTTAAAAGTTTATAAATACTAGTGGCTTCTAACAGTATTTACTTCGATATATTTTGGGAATATGGTTAGTTTTTCACATTCACTAATCTACTGTCATATTTACTTTCCATTATCACTTACCGTTAAAAATTACTAATTTTAATCATAACTTTTTTAGATTACTATCATAATACTTGACAATTGTAAACCTTTTAGTCCTAACAAATGTCAAGAAAAAAAAAATCTGAATACGTTTTTCGTGAAATGAACACGCCAGACTATTGATGAAAATGTTGTGGCTTTAAGCATCCCAGTTGTGAGTTCTAGACTTCTAGAAGTGACTTTTCTGTGCAAATTTCTAAATTTTTGCAGGTCATTACATGATTTTTGGCTAAGCTGAAGACATGGGATTGGTTCGAAATGCAACAATGAGAAGTGGGGATTATTTGGAAGGCATGTTAAACGATTACGTTGGAGCTAAAACAAAGATGAAACCTCAAAGAAGTAACTACTCAGCACGTTTAGTCACAGCCCTTACTTGTCTCCAATTTGCATTTGCAGTTTACGCAACTTTCCTCTTGTACTACCTGAGCCCATCCATTGACTTAAGAACAAAACCAGACTTCACATGGGCCACAAGAATAGCAAACCAATGGAAACAGCTCATAATCCCACCCCAACATGTCTTGAGTCGTTACCAAGAAGTTAACAATTTGGTAAACAATAAATTAGTCCAACCATTAGTCACACCATCAGATGTTTGTGAGCACGAGAAGATCGATTTTTCACAGAAGAAATCGAACGACGCTGTCATGATTAAGCTCAAGAGGGAGCTTTACAATGAGGCTTTGGATTTCCAATCCAAGTCCTTTGGTGCTGAGACTTTGGCTCAACTAATGGGAATGAAATCCAAATGGGATTTAAAGGGACCTAATAGGCCAAAGATCACAGTCCTTTTGAACCATTTTAAGAGGAAAACACTCTGTGCACAGTTAGACTCCCTCCTACACCAAACACTCCCTTTTCACCACGTTTGGGTGTTGGCCTTTGGTAGCCCGAACGAAGCATCCCTTAGGAGGATAGTGGAAAGCTATAATGATTCAAGGATTAGCTTCATGAGTTCTAGTTATGATTTTAAGTACTATGGAAGGTTCCAAATGGCACTGCAAACTGAGGCTGATCTTGTGTACATACTTGATGATGACATGATTCCTGGTACTAAGATGTTGCAGATTCTGTCACATGTGGCAGGAACAGACAAGTACAAGAACTCTGTTCTGGGCAGTATAGGGAGAATATTGCCATTTAGGCAAAAGGATTTCACCTTTCCTAGTTATAGAAAATTCAGATCAAAAGAGGCTGGGCTTTATTTGCCTGACCCTGCTTATGATATCACAGTGGATAAGATTGTTCAGGTGGATTTTTTGTCAAGTTCTTGGTTCTTGTCAGCAGAACTTGTGAAGGCACTTTTTATAGAAACACCTTTCACGTTCATGACTGGTGAGGATTTGCATCTCAGGTATGTACTTTTTCACCGAAAAAACTGGTGACCTTTTAATTTTACTTTGCTCATATTTTATGAACTTTTCCAATGCTACTTTTTTTCATTTCACTTTAGATAATTATGATAATGTTTTTTACTAAATAATATAATATAATTTACGGGATAAAGCTTTTTGTACCTCTTGACATATATTAATTAATAGCATGTGAGTGTTGATTTGCGATACGAGAACCTTCTTATATGGATCTTATCACAGGAGCATAGTCAACTACTTATTAAATTTTATAATGATAAAAATTAAATTAAAAAAAAAAAAATCAGAACTTTCTTTTTACATTACTACTCTGTATATTCTTTCCTCTCAAGCCCGGATCTGTTGGTTCTTACTAAATTTGCTTCACATGGAAGTGTGACACTCTGACCAATAGATTTTCTAGGAGAAGCTAAATCTTCTATTTTAGTGGTTTCATATTCCTGCCAGCTGCCATGTTTCATAAATTCCAATTGAAATATATATATAGAAAACTAGATTTAGATATTCTAGCTTATAACTTAAATAAGACGACAATGATTTTGATTTAAAAAAAAAAAAAAAAGAAAAAAAAATCACTTCATAGCAATGTGGCGGATGAATCGCACCACCAGCCTAAGTTATGGACCATTTTTGGGCAACCACTTTTGGGGTGGCACGGCTCCCTCTACCGGTGCCAACTAGCCGCCCTTGGCCTTGGAGTGGCAGACAAAGTGGCTGGGGCTTAAATCCGGTTTTCTTTTTCTTTTTTTTTTTTTTTTCTTTTATAATTTTCTATTATATTACTTAATTAAATATACTTAATAAATACTATCCCATTAATTAATTTTCGAGAACTAATCAGTAGTCCACAAGTGTTTCCCATGACAGGTAATAATGGTAACAAATAGTAATAAATTATAGGTAATGAACTTATTAAAAGAAAATAACCATAAAAGAGAGCATGTGTTTTAAACGATTTTCCCTAAGTCCATCCGGACAATTGGTATCTTATGCAAAAACATTTTGTTTAACCAAAAATAACGTAGTTACAACAATTTCACGTTTTGGGGAAACTGTCCGAACCTTGCACTTGGAGAAAATGAAGAATTTATGTAGCTACGAAATAAATTAATTCAAGTAAATTATACCACTATACGGGAAACTTTAAGATTACAACACAATTTCAAGTTTTTTATTATACACCTGTATCCCTTTTATTTCGTGATCAGCAATGATTCGATTGATCATTAATCCTGACTCCTGAGGATTATCACTTGCTGAATGCAGTTATCAGCTTCAAAAGTACCGGAATGCGGGGTCATATGTTCTTCCAGTTGATCCTAACGACAAGGAAACATGCGGTGATAGTGAACACAGGCTTGCTTATGTCTCAGAAACAACTGTGATTTTCAAGGACATTGTTCAAGTCAGGGATGATCAATGGTGGAGAGCGCTTTCTACAGGTTATGTAACTCGATGGGCTGCAATGTACCCTCAAAAGATTGATGCACTTTTCTATGCGCACTCGATCGATGAAGTCAAAGCCCTTGCACCTCTTCTCGAAAAATTCAGGACAACGGTTGGCAGGAAGGCCTATATTGCTGTCTCTGGTGGTGATTTCTGCCCCTGTGAGGATGCCGCAGTTGCTTTGAATTGGCCTAAGTCCGTTTGCAAGGAAAGGAGATTCAAGATATTTGATTTAACGATCACGGCTCTTTCGGGTATATCAAACTCAGAAGTTCCAGTTGTTCAAGCTGTTTACTCCAGCATGAAAGGTTTGATCAAGATTCATAATCCTAGAGTAGTGATCACTGTGGCGGATATCGATCCTAATGTGAAAAAAGCCCTGAAGATGGCATCCGAGACTATTGCCAATAGCACAACCTTGATTCTATTGCCGAGGGCTTCGGTGACCAAGGTGCTTTGGATGGCTGATCTTCGGCCTACAGCATTGCCAAGTAAGATTTCACATTTGCTCTCTTTGGGCTTTCGTTCACCCTTTTATGCAATAGATTGATTGTTTGGATGCATGAACGTTTAAGTAGAAACTACAGTTGCAATTTTATGTATATCAATTATAGAAGACTTACTCGGTACTATATTAGTAAGGAAATTTTGCAATATCAACTCTTTTTAGGAAGTGTAAAGTGCACCTATTTTAAGAATTTGGGGTGCCATAATTTGAGAGTTTTCAGGGGCGTGATTTTGATTTACTCTTAATTTTAATGGATATACTCTAGACAAGGCTAACATTGCAAATTTGTTGTGTACAGATTGGAATAAGATGCGAATTTCTGTGAATATCATCACACAAAACCGTGCCACTTCTTTAAAGAGGCTGCTTGATTCACTAAGCAATGCTTACTACATTGGTGATGAGATCCCTATCAGCTTCAATATGGATAGTAAGGTTGATGAGGCAACAATTAGAATGGTAGGCTCTTTCCAATGGCCTCATGGCCCTAAAACATTGCGGCGAAGGATCGTTCAAGGAGGGCTGATTCGTGCTGTCAGTGAGAGTTGGTATCCCGCATCGGATGATGATTACGGTCTCCTGTTGGAAGACGATATCGAAGTCTCGCCGTATTACTACCTATGGATAAAATATGCCCTCTTAGCTTACCACTATGATCCACAAGTTTCGATTCCTGAGCTCTCCTCTATCTCGCTTTACACTCCTAGACTTGTGGAAGTGGTGAAAGAAAGGCCTAAATGGAATGCAACAGAGTTTTTCAAGCACATTCATCCTAACACGCCTTATCTCCATCAATTGCCATGCAGTTGGGGGGCAGTTTTCTTTCCTAAGCATTGGAGAGAGTTTTATGTTTACATGAACATGAGATTCACAGAAAACGCCAAGGCAAACCCAGTTCAAATCCCGAAATCTAGAACAAATGGTTGGCAAGCTTCCTGGAAAAAATTCCTAATTGACATGATGTACCTTAGAGGCTATGTAAGTCTATATCCAAATTTTCCAAACCAGGCAAGTTTTTCGACTAATCATATGGAACCTGGTGCTCATATTAGTGCAAAGGATAATGTGGTTAGGCACGATAAGAGCGATTTCAAGGTACCATTGTTGAAGGAAGATTTCAGGAATCTGTTGCCTAATGGTAAATTCCCTCCGGCGTCAAGGCTTCCCTCATTGAACTTATTCAATCAGCCGCTTTCACTGAAGGGACTGAAGGCAGCAGGAGCTAAATTAGGTCAGGATGTGTTGGGATGCAACAATGTGACAGAGATTGTAGCGGTTGATCATCAAACAGGTCTACCTTTGCAATGCGCAAGGTTCTGATGATTAAAATTTTTCATATTGGTTGTTCATTATTATTATTATTATTATTATTATTATTATTTCAACATTCTATTAGATTTATTTCTGTAAAATCCTTCATAACCTTTACTTTGAGGGGGCTGGACTGTAACATATTTCTTGAAGTACAGTTTGGGGTCTCGGGGGGATTTATATTGTTTATTTCTTGTCATAAGATGTCGCCATTGTTGTGATGCAGCCAAAAGCGGCTTGCTGATTGTTCAATGAAACAAAGAAAATTTTATCCAAAGAGCTATTTCCATTGAATTTCCTTCCATATCATAGTTACTGTAGCTTGTACTAGTTCCATAGAAATTTTGACATATCGGAGCCGTGAGCTTAGATATGATTTGCATTGAACAGGCTTACGACCATTTTGCCTGCTTCATAGTTACAATTTCTCCTTTGGAGGGATTGAATCAACGCTCCCCATTTGATTGTAGATTTCCGAATTTGAAGGAATATGAGATAAATTTGAACGGTGTGAGAGCTTGAGACAGACCGATCCCCAGAACGAGGATTCCACTACCCAACTCAACAGGTGACATCCCGTTCGAGCGAATAACCTCCGAACACTGCACTGGAAAAATGTAATCCCAATGATTTTATACCAATTAAACTTCTGTATGCCCTTCTGATCCCTTCACTGATATCTCAAGTCCAGCAAAATCAATTGGTTGCAGTGTATATCGGATCACTTTCGACCGAAAAATGTCGGATTGTGTATCATAGTTCAAACTAAAAAGGCTAAGAAAAGTAACGTGAATATTGATAGGCTACTCTGGTTATTTTTAAAACTAATTAAAAAGCCATGCAATGCATCGATAACAGTTTTAATAATAATTGTAATTTTTTTATGAAAAAATAAAATGTAAATATAATTTCATGTTTTATATATTATGAAAAAATATATCCAATGTTATATTTAATGAAATATTTAATTAACTTACTAATAGACGTTAATGAAATATTTAACTCTTCCATTAATAAGATATTTAATTAATATTTAATGAATAATAAAAACATGTTTAATTCATTTACTAATTGAATATTGAAAAGGTATAATACTTTATACAAAAGCTTTTAGTAAAATAAAAAATTTCAAATATAGAAAAAATAAATAAATATAATTGGTCTAATAACATGTAAGCTTCATATTTTTAGAATGATAAATTGTATAGTTATGAGGTTAAAATATATTAAGAAACTAGAAAATGGAATAAAATTAATATTTTTGCATGTATAATAAAAATAGTTAAATGTTGTAAAACTTGAAAGTCATATCCTATGCTAAGTTTATAGCAACTAACCAAAAATATATCCTTTAACAGTGAATTTGTAGTCATTAAACTTCAATCTAAAAATAAACTGCTGTCCACTAAAGTTTTTTATCCAAAGTTGACAATTTGAACAATTCATCCTATATCATATGAGGATGAAAAGTATTATGTATATGGTGATATACATAAATTTAAAAAGTATACATTACTTTTAATAGCAACGTAAAAGCAACTAATAGCTAGTATATAAATAACGATAATTAATAAGAATTATATCAATGGTAAAGTTTTCAAATATATATGTGTGTACTGTATCGAGAGAGAGAGGAGGAAAATGGGCACATGGAGTGCCTCAACTTTTGTATTTAAGCAATTTCTTTCTTGAAGTTTTATTTTTTAGAAATTAGTGTCTAACAAAAAATTATGTTATATATTATTTCAAAGTACAAATACTAAATTTTTAAAAAATAAAACTTCATACACTAAATTTCCCAAATCCAAAAATAAATACACTTATTATGCTTTTATCGAGAGAGAGACTAGAATATGAATAAAAGGATAGTTTTAAATTTATGTAACTTAAATACATAAATATATAAATATCATTAATGTAAAACTTAAAAAATAGTCTTAATTTTAGATTTAAATTTTAATATTATATTCTACCAAAAATCTAGAGTAAAATTATTATCAAATCTTATTATTTTCATGAATAAAAATTTATTATAATTCCATTATATGCACTTTCCATGCAAATCTTTCTTTAACTAGAGGATTTCAAATAATAAGTAATGATAATTAAAATTGAAAGTGTACTACACAATTTTGTTGGAAAGTTAAAATGTCATTTAATGGTACAATTACTAATGCCTTAAAAAAATGAAATTATTATATTTGTTTCTAGTGTAATAATGGTTCATGCATTTATCATGGAAATATTACAACAACATATGTTATATTTTTATGGCAATTCAAAGAATTAAAGATGTGAGGATATTAAAATTTTAGAAATATTAAAAGTTATCATTCTTTCCACTAGATACATCTTCCATGCAAATCTTTTTTTAACTAAAGGACTTCAAATAATAAGTAATAATAGTTGGTATTGAGGTAATGTTCGGATGAAACATAAATGTGTTAAATAGATGAAACTTCCCATGAAATGAAGTGAGATAAAAATAATAAATAAAATTACTCATTTAAATCCAATGTTACAGTGACAAAAGAATTTCAAATACAATATGAAATTGAAAACAAATAGTTAAAATTACAATGAAATTCATATAGCTCCATTATTACAACTAAAAAATACAAAATTGGAAAAATAGTTAAAATTACAACGAAATTATGTAGTATTATAATGGAATCATTTAGCCATTGCATTCATGATCACTTTTAAAACAAGGCTACTCTTACTACACTTGCCTACATCACATTCAACATCAAATCATATGCTTTCAGTCTTGAAGCAAATAAAAAAACCAAGCACTAAAATGCTATCTATATTTTATAATACGATATGTTATGAGTTGACAAAAAAATGGAAATATATATAATCGACCATTAAAAAAATTACAATGACAATTTGCAAATAACAATTACTATTAAAAACAAACAATTGTAAAAGGAAAAAGCTTGTTTATATTGTGTTATAACTTGCAAATACAAGCTAATTCAGTTGTGGTAGAAGCAAGCAAAGACACTTAATTTTGACATAACATTATAGTTTGCACATATTAAATTAACTTACATGGTTGAACGAATTTGATCTATAATTTACGAAACAACCAATTCAAACCAACCCAACCCTCCCCCCTCCTCTCAGGACAACTTCTATAGGTTGCCAAATTGGGCTCGCACACCTTCTCTTTCCAACTAACAATCCTTTGCCAAAAACTAGTCATTTGAGCTCTAACAAATAATGAGCTTTGTTTTCCACTCAAACTTTGTTTTAATTTAAAAAATATTAAATCAATGAACTTAATTGTAGGGAAAACTTTGTATGCATTATTCTACCTCTAGTTCCATGTATTATTTTTATAATTATAGAAGTTAATAGAAATTTTGGTACTTCCTTCTATAGGTGCTAATATGCTACACATCAACTACTATCGATTTGCAATAAATCAACAAAGATGGTTTACAACATAAAAACATAATTAAAATAAAGTTTACAACGTAATTAAGAGAATTAAATAAAACAAGGTAAATTAAAAGACGATGTCGTCAACACGGTTACCAACTTAGCCATATTGGTGACCATGTATCTCTCTAGTCCTCTATTTTCCAATCAATAAGGTCCTATAGCCAATACGGTTGTGTTGGTTATCGTGTATCTCTCTTGTCCTCTAGTTTCGACTCAACATGATCATGTTATGCTCGTGTTGGTTAACATGCCCATCAACATGCCCATTGTAAACACCCCATTTTTGCCCTAGGAATCAATAATTCTCAATAATAATCAATTTTCAATTTTTCTCTAATTTACCATAAATAATAAAAATATTCAAAAAAATAAAAAATAAATAGGAAAACACATCAATTTTGAAAAATGATTTCAGAAATGGCAATAATAAATAATAAACATTTTTTACAAATTTTTGAAATTTCAAAAAATACAAAAAAATAAAAAATTCGCATTGCATATATGCAATTTGCGAAATTAGAAAAATTAGGAAAGTGGGCTAGCCCAGCTGGTCCGGACCACGGGCTAAGGCGCACGCAGGGGGGCTCGGTCGCAAGTTCGAATCGCGGGGGAAGCAGTTTCCGCGTTTTGCAATTTTTTCACTTATCTAGGACACATGGCAGCATCCGATTGGCAGGAGGAAACGCACGTGCCGGGCACGTAATCGTCTCCTACCTCGGGCCCGAGATCGCCGGCGGAAGAAAAATTCGAATTTCGGCCGTTTTGATTCGATTTTTTGCACAAATCCAATAGATCTTCAACAGAAATAAAATAAACATCATCTAATTGGAATCAAATCGCAACAAATCGATGGATTGACACAAATCGGAGTTGGTTTTTTTAACCGAAAATCCGATTAGCTTCAATTGGAGGAAATCCGAGCTTATTCAGCTCGGTTTCAAACGCCTATAAATAGGAATCGAAGGGAGGAAGCTAGAGCACAGATCACAATTGAGAGAAAGTGAGAAAAGAGTGCAAATCGGAGAGCATCGAAGAAGAACCCAAAACCGCGAGCACCGACCGGAGTTGGACCACCACCAGGAGGTGATCTGGGAGTGAACCACTGCCACCATTGGATTCAGCACCCTCAAGAAGCTAGGATTTGACACCTCACTCGTTGCAAAAGACCGCCGGAACGCCGTGAACGAGCCTTCTCCGCTGCCGTGTCCAACTGATCTGACTCGACCCGATTCGACCCGACCCGCACACCGACCCGGATCCAAGTAAGTCGGATTTTTCGGATTTTTTTATTATTTTATTTAATTTACTTATTTTGTTTATTTATTTATTCCGAATTGATTTATTATTTGTTATTTGTTATTTGTTATTTAGTTAGCTATTTATTTATTTGTTCATGTTTTATTTTCAATAAATAGGAAAATATAGAAATTAGGTTTTTAGGATTTAATAATGTAAAATAAAAAATATATAATAATAAAAATGTAGAAAAATAATAAAAAATATTAGGAAAATAATAATAAAATTTTAGATCTCAAAATAGGGTAGATAATAACTTAGGATAAAATATTTTAACAAAAATTTAAAAATTATAAAGATTACAAAAAATAATAAAAAACTACAAAAATCATAAAAAATATATAAAATCATAAAAAACATAAAATCATAAAAAAATTCAAAAATAGAAAAAATGAGTTTTAGGACTTAGAAAAAATCATTTTCTTAAAATAAACCCAAAATTGATGTTTTTCCCTAAAATTCATTTTCAAAAATCAAATTAAAGCTTAGGCTTAGAGTTTTCAGAAAAAACCCAAAAATGATAAAAACATAAATCAAAAGAGATTTCAAAAATTAAAATTCACAAACACACTTAAGGTTTTTAAAAAGGCGAACTACGGCTTGTTTTATCCTGAGTAGCAGGTACGTAGGCACCCATTTGGGTCAACCCATAAAATGAATGAAAAATCATTTTCTTAAAATAATTCAAAAACATAATAAAAAGTAACATAAACAAAATAAAAACAAATTTCTAAAGAGGAACAATTTTAGGAGATTAGGTGGTAACCGTAAAGGTTTTAATAGGTTAGCCTCCAGACTTAGAAACTCTGGTTTTCCCTTTTCCTCTTTTCACAAAAACGAGAAGAGGAAATAACGACGACTAGTGGTCCAAATTAAGACTAATCCGCCCCTTTAGTCTTAATTCAATTTTTCCTAACAACAGTTGGGTGGCGACTCCAAAAATCAAACGAAATTCCTAACTCAAGTCGATGATCTACATTAGATGAGCATAGGGTCTAGTTTAGATCGGATTAGGAATGGGAATTCAAAAATTAGACTCGACAGGATGGCGACTCCGCTGGGGACCCATGCCAGTAGGCTAGCCACCTGAATCTTTTCGAATTGTTATCTTTAAGAAATGTGTTTCATTTATTACTCTGTTGCTAACCTTTCAAGGATTAGTTAGATTTTTTGTTTCTTTACTGTGGGGGCATGTATGCATATATCTGTGTGAATAGATGCGGTCGAACCTAGACCATCCTAGAAACCTAAGACGGGGAGCCATTGTGTAGGTTTCAGGCGAAGTGAGTTGATTCACCATTCGGGACCGATTAGGCTACCCCACCCTATGCTTCGATATCGCCTGAGATCCATTTCTTCGAGAATGTGGGAGGCCATAGAGCTCGGGAACCAGTTAGAACCAACCTACTTGCATACATAACATCATAAGGGGTTGACAATTGACGACAATGTAATGGTTTGTTATTTTGTTCATGGAGTTCAGGACTATTTCCCTGTATTGTTTTCATAGTTCTGTTTGTAATTAGGTTATTTCCTATTGTAATAGATGGCTAGCAGTGCAGTCGACCGCCTCCTCCGCAAAGAGATTCGGGTGTACAAACCTTTGGACCCAAAATTAGTATTGGACCATTGGTTTACCTTGTACAACCCAGAGGAGCAGGCCTTCATCCAGCAAAAGATTGGCCCTATCCTCTCACTGACAAAGATAGAGGTGAATTTGCCTTTAGTCCGGGCCGTGCTCCAATTATAGGAAATCGAGCCCGCCGTCTTCTTTATCGGGCCGCATGAGATCACCCCTACCCTGGAAGAGTACACCTAGTTACTACAGCCTCTAGCACTGACTGATCAAATCTACGCACCAGACCTTGAGGCCGAGCTAGCCAGTACCTTCAGGAGATTATTAGGCATCCGTAAGACAGCAGTCAACAAAGCCCTAGCAGACTGTAATGGATATTGCATACGTATGGATGATTTAGAAGCCTAGTTCATCGCCCGAGAGGACAATGGGGATAGAAAGGACATACTGTGTGGGGACCCCAAGACCTACAAACAGATAAGGGTGAAAGCTTTCATTTTAACAGCTTTCACCACTATATTGTTCCCCACCGGGACCTTTTATATTCACTACCGGGTTGTAGAGCTGGTAACCCAATTCCTAGAGAGAAGATCTTACATCCCTGCTCTACTGGCTGAACAGATCCGGAACTTGAATTTCCTCAAGAAGAAAGGCCACGGGATCCTTCGCTCAAGCCTCAACCTTCTGCTGATATGGTTTGTAAGCCACCTTAAGTTCTTAGGACTAAACATGGTCCGAAAAACCTTAGCCCAGCAGGTGGATCTCGTAGATTCATGTATAGAAAAGGTGAAGCTACCCGACGACCTTATCAGCCACAGTTGGGTAGAAGTGCTTAGAAGCTTTAGTGCCGAAGATATTCTATGGACAGTCAGGTGGAGTTGCTGTGACAAAATCATCTTGACCTGCAGTAACTTCCAAGCAGTGCCTTTAATCGGAATCAATGGATGTATTGGATATCACCCCAACTCAGTGGTTCGCCAATTTGGTACTATCCAAGATATAGTTTATCGACCCTCGCTGGAAGCAGTTACCTTTGAGTATCAAGATCCAAACCTATTGGTAGCCGAGAAGTTTGCTAAGTTGGCAGAGGTCAAAGCACTTTGGGAAGCCAGAATTGAAAGCCCGAATGTGGACTTCAGGGAGATAGATGGCAAAGTGGGAAAGCACCGAGCCACTAGAGAATTTGTAATCCGCCAGCTATACCAGACAGGGGAAAGAGCATATCGGGTTCTAGAAGTTACTCAGCCAAGACCAGACAAGATCAATCCAGAGACAGAAATCTACCTGGAGCAGGTCAAGGCCCGGATGAAAGTATACTTTGAAGCTGCAGATTATAAGAAAGACATCTGGAAGGGACGCTTCAAGGAATCCGACCAAAGGAACAAGGCCTTAGAAGCACAATTGGAGAAGACCCAAGCCAAAGTTAAAGAACTGGAAGCCGTCATCAATGGGAAGTCTGAGCCTCCACAACATAAGACTAAAAGAACTAGGAAATAGATCATTATTTGTAATATTTTATTTCGATCATTAAACTCCAAAATTTTCAATATTAATAAAAGTGAAGTTTCAATATTGCATCGTCAATCAGTTTTCAACCCTTTTATTTTTAGCATCCGCGTGACACATGCATATCATTCTTGCATTCATTACACTAAAATAAAAACAAAATGCGCGTACAAGTATCAAAATAGCTTCCAAACAACCGAACCCTCCTAGAAGTCCAATTCTCACGCGCTCAAGAACAAGAATGGCCAACAGTAGCGACAACCGCAACAACACCAATGCAGAAGCTGCCTCGGACTCTAGGATCATGTCCCTAGAGCAAACAGTCCAACAACTGGCTGCCCAGGTTCACCTCCTAACTGAAAGCATCGGCCTCCTGCGCAACACTCAGCCAACCTAGGAAGAGTATTCAGGGGCCAGAAAGGGAAAAGCAGTGGAGGGACAGCCTCCGGAATATGAAGAGATCAATTCCCACCTTAACCCGGCCTTTGAATATGAGCCGAAGGTCAACCAGGGACCAACCTCTGACGACCTGAAAAGAGAGATGGAAGAGAGGCAAAAGGAGATAGAGAAGCGACTCTTCCAGCAGCTCCATGATAAGATGAAAACGATTGAGGGCCCTGATGGTTTTAAACAGGCCGGAATCACCAATCTGCCAGCGTACAAGGAAGAGGTATACCCTGAAAAGTTCAAGACCCCAGAGTTTGAAAAATATGATGGGACCGGCTGCCCCAAAATGCATACCAGGCTATATACCCGGAAAATGAGCAAGTATGCTCAATACGACCGGCTTATGCTCCAGACATTCCAAGACAGCCTCACAGGCCCTGCGCTGGTCTGGTATGCCCACCTGGACTTCAACATTGTCAACACCTGGGAAAAGCTAGCCCGGGCATTTTACGATCAATATAAGTTCAATATTGAAGTTGCCCTATCTGTAATCGACCTAGGGAGTCTCCGAAAAAGACATGCTGAGTCGTTCAAGGAATATGCTCAGCGCTGGAGAGCTCAGGCCGCTAGGGTAGCAACCCCGATATCCGAGAAGGAATTGACATCCATATTTGTCAATACCCTGGACAAGACCTACTTTTCACACCTGGTAGGCCAGACCTCATCCAGTTTTGCAGAGGTAGTGGCTGCGGGATGCAGGATTGAGAATGCCATTACCACCGGCAGACTCCAAACAATGGAGCCCCTTAGGGTCACGTTGACACAAAGGCCTTTAGGAGGAAACAGAGCCAAAGAGTCCACCGTCAGCACAGTCCATTCTGGTAAAGTAGAAAAGGCTGGAACTCGTGTGACATTCTAAACCATAAGTACCCCAGTCCAACAATCCACGACGAGTCATACCCAGGCCACTAGGGTCCCAAGGCAATTCACTCCAATCCCTATACCGCTCAGTCAGGTCTTCGCTCGGTTGAGGGCAGACAACTTGATTAGTTTCGAGATCCTCAACAATCGGTACAAGCCCAAGAACTTCAACTCAAACCTCAAGTGTGACTACCACATAGGTCAGGAGGGGCATTCTACAGATAGGTGCTGGAGGCTCCGGCACAAAATCCAAGACTTAATTGATGCAGGAATCATACAGTTGGATTTCGTGAACGCCCCAGCACCCAATGTCAACACCAACCCACTGCCCAATCACAAGCCCACCATTAACATGATCACATCGGAGGAGTCGACTCCCAAAGAAGCCCCTAAACAGAATCCAACTGAGCAACAGAAGAAGCAATCCCACTAAGCTCCAGAAGAAACTCCAGAAGCATACATTAAAAGAAGATGGTTAGCCGAAGACCCAATGGTTGGCACTTTGGGAGAATCACATGGGAGATTTCAGTATTTGGTAAACTATTCTTATACCCCGACTGAGTAGGGACCGCCTAGTGGATGGGGACCGAAATTTGAGAAGGAAGACAACCCAACAAAGGAAGAAGGGAAAACTATCAACATGATCAACTCTCATCAGAAGCCCAGGGTTATACAGTGCTATGAGAGACAATCAACTGAGGTACAAATCCCAAGAAAAAGATATGTATTCAATGTCCCAATACCGGCAGAGAATTACAAGGCTGCACCGTTCGACTATCGGGCCTTCGAACAAGAGCGACCTCCTATAGTGGGAGGCATCACCCGCTCTGGGAGATTATACGATCCAAAGTATAAGAGCCCGACTGAAGAACCCAATATGGAGAAAACAGAGGAAGAGGAAGAGGGTCTTACTGCATTTACGAAGATGGTTAAGGCCAGAGAATACAAGATCATGGAACAATTAAATAAAGTTCCAGCACAGATATCACTCATGGGCCTTCTCACAATATCCGAGCCTCACAGGGAAGCACTCTTTAAAGTGCTAAAACAGATTCAAGTCCCAGAGGGCATCGCTACAGAAAAAATAGGTCACGTGGCGGACTCCATCTTCACAATGGACCAGATATCCTTCTCTCCGGAAGAGCTAGGAGAAGAGGGAGACCAACATACCAAACCACTGTTCATAGTGGTCAGGTGCAATGACACCATTGTCTCCCGGGTACTTATCGACAACGGATCATCCCTCAACGTTTGCCCATTGGCAACGCTCGACTTATTGGGGGTCGATCCAAGCAACATAAAACCTAGCTCCACGGTGGTTAGAGCCTTCGACGAGTTAAAAAGAGACATAGTGGGGGAGGTGAACCTACTAGTGGAAATCGGTCCACAAGTATTCCACATCTCCTTCCAGGTCCTCGACATCCCAAGGTCTTTCAACCTGCTTTTGAGACGACCCTGGATACATGCTGTTGGAGCCATCCCCTCTAGTCTCCACCAAAAGGTCAAATTCATCGCAAACGGGCAGATAGTCACTGTGCTGGGGGAGCAAGATTACGCCATATATAAGGAGACCGCCATACCTTACATTGGGGAAGAAGGTTTAGAAGACCTGGGGGTGCAAATTTTCAATGAAGTGAACATGGTGACCAGCAAGGAGGGCCATCAGTTTAAAGAAGGGCAGCATAGGACGTTTGGACTAGGGTACATTCCTACGACCGCAGAAGAAGCGCAAACAAGAGGTGTTAAAGGCAGAATGAAGGGGAAGTTGATCGATACCCATATGTGCATCCTACCTCTCTAACAATCTTTCCGAAAGGCAAACATCATTCAAGAGCTTCGGATAAACGAAGAGGACGACAGTAAAGGGAAATCAACCCCCCGCACGTCCAACCAGCATCCAACTCTGAACAATTGGTTTTGTTATCCTATCAATAGCGCTAGGTTAGCTCAAAGGTAGAGAAAAGTTATTAAAAAAAAATTATTGAGACTATTTATCAAATTCAATTACAGTTTGTTTTTCTTCTTATATATATGCTTTCATGTTACTAAAATCTCCTACCATCGAACATCAGGGATATTTCGCGCAAGTAGAAAGTAAAAAAACTGATATCGTTTCCAACGCTGCTGGGTCAGTTGTTGAAGGCGATATCTTAGACCACGAAATAATATAAGAAAATTGGCAAAAACATGAATAGAGCGGAATTTCGATCGACGAGCCTGTGGAGATAGTAAATCTAGGAAGCATGGAAAGCCCTAAGAACCTAAAAATCGGAACCAGTTTGAGTGCCAAGCAAAAACGTAAGATAACCGAGCTATTAACAAAATATGTGGATGTGTTTTCCTGGTTATATGGTGACATGCCAGGGCTAGACCAATCAATAGTGGTTCATAGGCTTCCCACAAGGGAAGATGTCAAACCTAAAAAACAAAAACTGAGAAGATTTAGGCCTGACATCTTACTAAAAATCAAAGAAGAAGTCAAGAAACTGCTAGAAGTAGGATTCATTGAAGTATCCGATTACCTAGAATGGGTAGCGAATATGATAGGAATAAAAATTCGACAAAACCTATCATTAGGACAAGAACTGAAGGATTTCAAATCTTGGCGTTGAGGGCCCATTTTGAGCAAATCGACCCTGGAATTATTTATATACTAACCTCTTTTATCTTATTCATGTATTTTATATTCCAACAGGAATACTAATCGTGCTTTACAGGGCAATGGACAAACTCACTTAAACTCAGCTTGTGGGTTATCCATGGACTGACCTGAACCGGCGATGAGTTGGGCCGATGGATCCTATAGAAGACCGGCATCCTGAAGAGCATTTCTTTTATATATTTCTTCTTTTATGAACTATTTTGGTTGTATTTGGGTTTTGGGACACTTTTATTTTCTTGTAATTTTCATTTAGGGTTAGCCATCTTAAAAGTGGCAAACTTGTAATTTTGAGCACTTTTTAACCCTAGGAGTAGCAAGTATAAATACTTGCTTAAGAGAAGGTTTGAGGAGGCTTATTTTGCAGAACAAACACTTCACATTTCGTGAGAGGGCTTAGGGTTTTCCTAATTCCAAATTCTCTTATCAATTTCAATCCTAAGAAGTTGAAATTGTGGCGAGTGCAACAAGGAGAAATCATGAGTAATATCGATTCATCTTTGTTGTTGTTCATTTCTTCTCTAATGAGTCATATCTGGGGTTAATTTGGATGTTCTTGGACTTGCTTTACTTTGAAATTCGTGATCAATAGCTTGTTATAGGATTGATTATGTTGATATATGATATCATTCTCTTTATTGTGGCGTAAATTGGATAGTTGAAGGAAGGGTTGGAATTTGCGGTTTGACCAATTTGATTTCTTGATTTGATTCACGTGGGTTTCAATTCTAATTGTTATTATTTGATGAAGATTACTTGTTTGGATTGATAATAGCAATTAGAGCTCTTTGGATTTCATTCCATTGCTTTAGGATTTCCGCATTTACCTAGTCAAGTGAACCGGTTTTGTGTTTTGTGAATTAAGGTGTTTTCCTTGATTCTTTTGATTGTGCTTAAGCTTGGAATTAGGCACATCATATTTTGGTATCAAAGCTCTTGTTGAGAGAAGGGAATTGGTTGTATTTAATTTTGTGGAAGTAATCATCAATTAGGATTGATCAAGTGAAAACCGCAAGTGTGTTGTTGTTGTTGTTTGAGATTGCGAAATTACCTTGGATTGGGATTTGATTTGCTAATTGTTGGAGTTGGTTTGGGAAGGTTATTATATCATTTTTTGGTCACTAATTCACGTAGAAGAGCAGAAGTACAAAGTGTTGTTTAATTTAGCAATTTTTGGAACTTGCAAAACTTACCAAAATCCTTGCCGTGAATAGCTTGTGGTGTGAGGAGGTTGTGAAGTTTGTTGTTTGATTTCCATTGTGTAAATTCTGAATTGGTGGATTAAAATTTGCATATTACATTGGTTTTGATTAGTAAGGAATTATTTGAATTCAAACACATGCAATTAAGTTGTGGGAGTTAATGATTGCTATTTGAATTTGAATTCATTACTTACCAATTGAAGAAGGCTTGCAATAAGTGAATTTGTTTGAATTTCAAATTGAAGTTGCTGCCTATTTTGTTGTGAGTTGCGGTTAGAACTTGTGGGGAGTGAAGTATATTTGTTATTATTGCCGTGGAATTAGAGTATATTTGTTGTTGTTTCCATTTCTTATTTTTGTCGTGGAGGTGGAGTGCAATTTGTTGTTGTTGCTGTGGAGCTATTGGTGGAGTGAGTGCACCGTGATTGAAGGTGTGTGTGGTGGTGTAAATTTGTGGATTTATGTGGATTAAAGGTGTTGCACATCAAGATCAATTGTAGGTGTGAAACCGTGGCAAGAAAGGAAAATTGAAGTAGTAGAATTTGAATTCAAAAACAAACATTAAAGTGTGAAAGTAATTGAACTTATTACTTCAACACTTGTGAGTTGAATTTAATTTCTTAACTACTTAGAAGTATTTATTTGTGCTTCATTTATTCTAATATACTTGAAGTGATAAAAAGTATTTATTGCATTGGTGACTTGTTGCACCGTAGGTGTATAAGTGTGTGTGTTGTTATCCAAACTTGTTACTATGATGTGGTGAAGTGAAGGGAGTGTGCTACAAATTATTTGAGATTACATTTGTACTTTAGATAAATCGCATCCACAAACATGTCATATGATAGTGTGAATGGGTACATTGGCAATGAGGCCAATAGCCAAGTGGGTAGCAGACCAAGTCATCAAAGTACAAATGAAAAAACTCTAGATGAACAACTTCGGGACCTTACCAAAATTGTTGCTACATTAGCAACAAGGATTAATAGGATGACATTGCCACCACCACCTGTGGTAAACCTTCAGGCGCCACCTAGAGTAAAGGGAGATTATCATGCTCTTAGGGAAGATAGAGATGATAATTTTGGGCTTAATCCATATCCAGACAGGGAATTTATACCACCTCGAGGACCAGAGTGTGCGAAGCTATAGCTGCCTTCATTTGATGGTAGGGGTTCCGTAGATGATTACCTAGACTGGGAGGACCAAATTGTGCAGACGCAAGTATGCTAACCTTCAAAAGTTCTTGAGGGCTCTAGTGACACGAGCCAACCCTTAGAGCATAAAATTTGTCAGACACCGATGTGCCAACCTTCAGAGGATCCTGATGATCATAGTCAGATAAGCAGACCACTAGAGAGCCTGACTGTTCAGAGACAGTTATGTTCACCTTCAAAGGTTTTAGAGGGTAATAAGCAGTTGGGCCAACCATTAGAAGACCATGAGGATCAGCAGCATACAGATGAGTTAGAAAAAGAGGAAACAGTTTCAGTGGAACAGGTTGATACAGGGGTAACTTTAGTGGATAATGGGTCATTATTTGTGTTGCAGAAGAGATACATCCTGGAAATGGAGGAGAGAAGACAATCACCACCTGTAGTATTTCAGATATTGGGATTCTGCAGAGATATTTCTTCAAGTGACTTACTAGGAGGAAACAAAGTCTCCACTGCATTTGATCTACGAGATTTGAGGACAAATCTTTTTGAGGCCCAAGGAGATGATAGGAATAAAAATTCGACAAGACCTATCATTAGGGCAAGAACTGAAGGATTTCGAATCTTGGCGTTGAGGGCCCATTTTAAGCAAATCGACCCCGGAATTATTTATATACTAACCTCTTTTATCTTATTCATGTATTTTATATTCCAACAGGAATACTTATCGTGCTTTACAGGGTAATGGACAAACTCACTTAAACTCAGCTTGTGGATTATCCATGGACCGACCTGAACTGGCGATGAGTTGGGCCGATGGATCCTATAGAAGACCGGCATCCTGAAGAGCATTTCTTTTATATATTTCTTCTTTTATGAACTATTTTGGTTGTATTTGGGTTTTGGGACACTTTTATTTCCTTGTAATTTTCATTTAGGGTTAACCACCTTAAAGTAGCAAACTTGTAATTTTGAGCACTTTTTAACCCTAGGAGTAGTAAGTATATATACTTGCTTAAGAGAGGGTTTGAGGAGGCTTATTTTGCTGAACAAACACTTCACATTTCGTGAGAGGGCTTAGGGTTTTCCTAATTCCAAATTCTCTTATCAATTTCAATCCCAAGAAGTTGAAATTGTGGCGAGTGCAACAAGGAGAAATCGTGAGTAATATCGATTCATCTTTGTTGTTGTTCATTTCTTCTCTAGTGAGTCATATCTAAGGTTGATTTGGATGTTCTTGGACTTGCTTTAATTTGAAATTCGTGATCAATAGCTTGTTATAGGATTGATTATGTTGATATATGATATCATTCTCTTTATTGTGGCGTAAATTGGATAGTTGAAGGAAGGGTTGGAATTTGCGGTTTGACCAATTTGATTTCTTGATTTGATTCACGTGGGTTTCAATTCTAATTGTTATTATTTGATGAAGATTACTTGTTTGGATTGATAATAGCAATTAGAGCTCTTTGGATTTCATTCCATTGCTTTAGGATTTCCGCATTTACCTAGTCAAGTGAACCGGTTTTGTGTTTTGTGAATTAAGGTGTTTTCCTTGATTCTTTTGATTGTGCTTAAGCTTGGAATTAGGCACATCATAATATAGTCCCCGTTATGAAAAAGAACGGAAAAGTACGCGTATGCATAGACTTTCGGGACTTAAACCAAGCTACGCCAAAGGATAACTTCCCCCTACCTCACATTGATGTTCTGGTAGACAACACTGCGGGAAACCATTTCTTCTCATTCATGGACAGTTTCTCAAGATATAATCAAATAAAAATGGCTGAAGAAGATAAAACCAAAACGACCTTCATCACAACATGGGGAACTTTCTATTACAAAGTCATGCCCTTCGGTTTGAAAAACGTCGAGGCAACATATCAGAGAGCCATGGTCGCAATACTTCACGATATGATGCATCGAGAGGTTGAAGTATATGTCGACGACATGATAGCCAAATCCAAAGAAGGAGAGAGCCATATAGATATCCTGAGGAAATTGTTTAAACGATTGAGAAAATTCCAGCTTAAGTTAAATCCAGAAAAATGTACTTTTTGGGTCACAACGGGGAAATTGTTAGGGTTTGTCATAAGCTAGGAAGGCATTAAAATTGACCCTGATAAGGTAAAGTCTATATTAGAGTTACCTTCCCCGCGCTCCGTTAAAGAAGTAAGAAGCTTGCTGGGAAGATTAAATTATATAGCTCGTTTTATCTCATAACTCACTGACAAATGCCGACCACTATTTCATCTGTTGAAGAAGAATGCCATAATAGAATGGGACGACGAATGCGAAGAGGCATTCAGAACAATCAAAGACTATCTTATAAAACCTCTGGTCTTGATAGTCCCAAAACAAGGAAAACCCTTATTCTTATACCTCACTATACTCCCTGAATCCATGGGATGTGTGCTGGGGCAGAAAGATGACGAGGGAAGAGAGCGTTCCATATATTATCTGAGCAAGAAGTTCACAGACGGGGAACAGAGGTAGAGAAGACTTGTTCTGCTTTAATTTGGGTTATGCATCAACTAAGGCAGTATACCCTTTACTACCATATTGAGCTGCTGACAAGACATGATCCCCTGAAATACTTAGCAGAGAAGCCAGCTTTGATAGGGAGAATCTCTAAGTGGCAAATGCTTCTATCCGAGTTCGACATCACATACATAAATCAGAACTCGATGAAAGGGCAAGCCTTAGCCGACCAATTGGCGGAACACCCTGTCGAGACAGATTCCCAAGAACTACAGGTCCAATTTCCAAACGAGAATATATTGACAGTGGAAGATATGCCGGAAGAAGACTTTGGGATAGAGCAGAATGCGAGATGGAAACTGTTTTTCGATGGAGCCGCCAATGTATTCGGTTGTGGGGTTTGGGCAGTATTGATATCCCTAGATGGCACACAATTCCTTGCAGCAACGAGACTTACATTTCCCTATACCAATAATATCGCAGAATTTGAAGCATGTATTCTCGGTCTCAAAATGGCCTGTCAAATGGGAATCCGCGAATTAGAAGTATATGGGGATTCATCACTCATCATACTACAAACAAGAGGGGAATACAAGACTAAAGACCCCAAACTGGTCTCGTATCATCAACACTTGACAGAGCTAATTGAAGAATTCAAGGCAATCACTTTCACATACATCCCGAGAACTCAGAATCAGTTCGCAGATGCACTAGCCACACTAGCATCTATGATCCAAATAACAGGGGGAGCCGAAGTTCAACCGATGAAAATAGACATCGAAAGTCAACCCGCCTACTGTTTAACCATTGAAAAGATACAAGATGACAAGCCCTGGTATCACGACATCAAGACCTTTCTCCAAGAAGGTAAATACCTCGAAATGGCTAGCAAGAATGACCAAAGAACACTCAGAAGGTTAGCAAGTCATTTCCTATTAAGTGGGTCTATTCTCTATAAAAGATCATCTGATACCACCTTGTTAAGATGTGTGGACAAAGATGAAGCACGCGAACTGATGAAGGAAGTACAGAAGGAGTATGTGGACCTCATATGAATGACTACATGTTGGCCCGAAAAATCATGAGGTTAGGATATTATTGGTTGACCATGGAATCAGATTGCATAAAATATGTCAAGCACTGTCATTTGTGTCAAGTCTATGCGAACCGGATAAATGCTCCGCCTAACGAGCTACACCTGTTATCAGCACCATGGCCTTTCTCCATGTGGGGAATCGACATAATAGGCCCTATCACTCCAACAGCGTCCAATGGCCACAGGTTCATACTGGTAGCGATTGATTACTTCACCAAATGGGTAGAAGCTTCGTCATATACCAATGTCACAAAAGGGGTAATAGTCCACTTCTTAAAAAGGGACATAATAGCCCGATATAAAGTTCCTGAGTCTATCATCACCGACAACGGTACCAATCTCAACAACAAATTGATGACAGGTTTATGTCAACAATTCCACATAAACCACAGAAATTCAACTCCCTACCGACCTCAAATGAACAGGGCAGTAGAAGCAACTAACAAAAATCTCAAGAAGATCATCGAGAAAATGACAATAACTTACAAAGATTGGCACGAAATGTTGTCGTTTGCTCTCATAGCTTATAGGACTTCAATAAGAACATCTACAGGAGCTACCCCTTATTCATTGGTATAAGGTACTAAAGCAGTGCTACCAGTTGAAGTTGAGATACCATCATTCAGAATCTTGTCGGAAACTCAGTTAACCGAATCAGATTAGGTAAAGAAGAGGCTTGATCAGCTGAATCTGATTGATGAAAGAAGACTTACCGCATTATGTCATGGCCAGTGTTACCAACAGAGGATAGCCCGAGCATTTAACAAGAAAATGAGGCATCGTTACTTTAAAGAGGGGGGTCTGGTATTAAGGAAGGTTCTCCCGAACGCCCAAGACTCTAGAGGAAAATTCACCCCAAACTATGAAGGCCCTTATGTGGTGAAAAAGGTTTTGTCAGGAGGTGCTTTGATACTGACTCAAATGGATGGTTCGGAATTGAGAGACCCCATTAACACAGATGCTGTAAAGATGTACTATCCTTAGGCAAGGGAATTGAAATTTTGTCAATGTTTATGAAAGCCAATGTTTGATACAAATTTCGTTGAGTCGAGTTTTTACTTTTTACAAGCAAAGTTAATATCCCTGAATGGTCAATAATCCCAATCAATTCTCATCACAAATATTCCTAAACACATTACCCACCACTTCGCTAATAAAAGACAAACACCAAAATGATAATGGTTCTTAATATAGTATGTGATATAATTCTATCCACTTTTAAGCATTAGAACTTAGTGCGTTAGTAGGATAACGTTACAGTCAAAAGAGCCTTGCGCATAAAGAAATGGAGCACATCAAGATTTTCAACCACGTGTCAAGATGAGAAGAAATGAAGCAAAAGCAAACCAGCACGAAGGTTTGGTTGTTTGGTTGCTATCCACGATAAACTGGCAAGCATATTAAAATAAATAAATAACTATCATCATATCATCACATCATTTAGTTCAATCAGTATAACGGCATATTCAAAAGCATAGGATGAGTCAACCCATAGTGAGGCACTTGTCAAAACATTCCCTTTAATAGGGTAGTCAGCCCCAAAAGGGGCACTTCCCTAGATCTCTTCTAAGGTCAGCCTAAAGGCACCTTTCTAGATATAATTCAATTCCAGGTTAGTCGACCCATAGGGGTCACTTTCCTAAAACTTTGTTCTCATGGTTAGCCCAGAGGGGGCACTTTTTGAGACAATTCAATTCCAAGTTAGTCAGCCCATAGGGGGCACTTTCCTAAAAATTTGTTCTCATAATTAGCCCATAGGGGACACTTTTTGAGACAATTCAATTTCAGGTTAGTCAACCCATAGGGAGCACTTTCCTAAAATTTTGTTATCATGGTTAGCCCATAGGGGGTACTTTTTGAGACAATTCAATTCCAGGTTAGTCAGCCCATAGGGGGCACTTTCCTAAAAATTTGTTCTCATGGTTAGCCCATAAGGGGCACTTCTTGAGACAATTCTATCATAGGTTAGTCAGCCCATAGGGGGCACTTTCCTAAAAATCTGTGCTCAAGGTTAGCCTATAGGGGGCACTTTTTGAGACAATCCTATCATAGGTTAGTCAGCCCATAGAGGGCACTTTCCTAAAAATCTACCTCAAGGTTAGCCCATAGGGGGCACTTTTTGAGGCATTTTATCAAAGGTTAGTCAGCCCATGAGAGGCACTTTCCTAAACTCTCTCGATTAGTCAGCTCTTGGGGCACTTTTCGGAAATATTCTTCCAAACAGTTGCTAGTCTAACAATACGCTTCTGTTGACAGGTAGCTAGCTCATAAGGGCGCTTCCTGAGTAAATTTTCTTTCCAAGGTTGCAAGTCTGATAAGACGCTTCCTATCATCATTTCTCATACATTCCTATACAATGCTTGAGATGTGTCCTGTCGCCAATTAGTCAGCCTATAAAGCACTTTTTGGGAAGGAACATCATTCTAAATTGTTAGGGCCATCTTAACTTGTGGGATTATTAGCTCATAGAGCATTTTCCTACCAGAAACCTATTTAAGAAGCCAAAAATGGCGTCTTCCTTTTTTGTCTTTGTAGTTAAGTTTTTCAAACTTTACCACAAAGAGGGGCAGCTGTAAACACCCCATTTTTGCCCTAGGAATCAATAATTCTCAATAATAATCAATTTTCAATTTTTTCCAATTTTTCTCTAATTTACCATAAATAATAAAAATATTCAAAAAAATAAAAAATAAATAGGAAAACACATCAATTTTGAAAAATGATTTCAGAAATGGCAATAATAAATAATAAACATTTTTTACAAATTTTTGAAATTTCAAAAAATAAAAAAAATAAAAAATTCACATTGCATATATGCAATTTGCGAAATTAGAAAAATCAGGAAAGTGGGCTAGCCCAGCTGGTCCGGACCACGGGCTAAGGCGTGCGCAGGGGGGCTCGGTCGCAGGTTCGAATCGCAAGGAAAGCAGTTTTCGCGTTTTGCAATTTTTTCACTTATCCAGGACACATGGCAGCATCCGATTGGCTGGAGGAAACGCACACGCCGGGCGGGTGATCGTCTCCTACCTCGAGCCCGAGATCGCCGGCAGAAGAAAAATTCGAATTTCGGCCATTTTGATTTGATTTTTTGCACAAATCCAATAGATCTTCAACAGAAATAAGATAAACATCATATAATTGGAATCAAATCGCAACAAATCGATGGATTAACACAAATTGGAGTTGGTTTTTTTAACCAAAAATCCGATTAGCTTCGATCGGAGGAAATCCGAGCTTATCCAACTCGGTTTCAAACGCCTATAAATAGGAATCGAAGGGAGGAAGCCAGAGCACAGATCACAATTGAGAGAAAGTGAGAAAAGAGTGCGAATCAGAGAGCATCGGAGAAGAACCCAAAACCGCGAGCACCGACCGGAGTTGGACCACCACCAGGAGGCGATCTGGGAGTGAACCACCGCTACCATTGGATTCAGCACCCTCAAGAAGCTAGGATTTGACACCTCGCCCGTTGCAAAGGACCGCCGGAACGCCGTGAACGAACCTTCTCCACCGCCGTGTTCGACTGATCCGACCCGACCCAATTCGACCCGATTCGACCTGACCGACCTGACCCACGCACCACCCGGATCCAAGTAAGTCGGATTTTCCGGATTTTTTAAATTATTTTATTTAATTTACTTATTTTGTTTATTTATTTATTCCGAATTGATTTATTATTTGTTATTTATTATTTGTTATTTAGTTAGCTATTTATTTATTTGTTTATGTTTTATTTTCAATAAATAGGAAAATGTAGAAATTAGGTTTTTAGGATTTAATAATGTAAAATAAAAAATATATAATAATAAAAATGTAGAAAAATAATAAAAAATATTAGGAAAATAATAATAAAATTTTAGATCTCAAAATAGGGTAGATAATAACTTAGGATAAAATATTTTAACAAAAATTCAAAAATTATAAAGATTACAAAAAATAATAAAAAACTACAAAAATCATAAAAATATATATAATCATAAAAATCATAAAATCATAAAATCATAGAAAAATCATAAAAAATTCAAAAATAGAAAAAATGAGTTTTAGCACTTAGAAAAAATCATTTTCTTAAAATAAACCCAAAATTGATGTTTTTCCCTAGAAATCATTTTCAAAAATCAAATTAAAGCTTAGGCTTAGAGTTTTCAGAAAAAAACCCAAAAATGATAAAAACATAAATCAAAAGAGATTTCAAAAATTAAAATTCACAAACACACTTAAGGTTTTCAAAAAAGCGAACTACGGCTTGTTTGATCTTGAGTAGTAGGTACGTAGGCACCCATTTGGGTCAACCCATAAAATAAATGAAAAATTATTTTCTTGAAATAATTCAAAAACATAATAAAAAGTAACAGAAACAAAATAAAAACACATTTCTAAAGAGGAACAATTTTAGGAGATTAGGTGGTAACCGTAAAGGTTTTAATAGGTTAGCCTCCGGATTTAGAAAGTCCGGTTTTCCCTTTTCCTCTTTTCACAAAAACGAGAAGAGGAAATAACGACGACTAGTGGTCCAAATTAAGACTAATCTGCTCCTTTAGTCTTAATTCAATTTTTCCCAACAACAGTTGGGTGGCGACTCCAAAAGTCAAACGAAATTCTTAACTCATGTCAAGGATCTACATTAGATGAGCATAGGGTCTAGTTTAGATCGGATTAAGAATGGGAATTCAAAAATTAGACTCGACACCCGTGTTGGTGGCTATGTATCTCTCTAGGCCTCTATCGAGTCTAATTTTTGATTTCCTATTCCTAATTCGATCTATACTAGACCCTCTGCTCATCTAATGTAGATCCTTGACTTAAGTTAAAAATTTTGTATTGTTTTGGAGTCGCCACCCAACTGCGGTTAGGAAAGATTGAATTATGACTAATTGAGCAGATTAATCCTAATTTGGACCACTGGTCATCGTAATTTCCTCTTTTCGTTTTTTTGTGAAAAGAGGAAAGGGAAAACCAAAGTTTCTGAGTCCGGAGGCTAACCTATTAAAACCTTAAGGTTACGACCCTAATCTCCTAAAATATAAACCTTATCCAAAAATGTCTTTATTTATTTATTTATTGTGTTTTTGAATGACCTATTCTGAAAAAATGATTTTTGTTTTTTTTAGTGTTGCCCCAAATGGGTGCCTACATACCTATTATTCAGGATCAAACGTGTCGTAGTTCACTTTTCCCAAAAAAACTTTAATGTGTTGGTGATTTTTAATTATGAAATTTCTTTTTATTTATGTTTTTACCATCTTAGTATTTTTCCGAAAAAAATCTAAGCCTTAACTTGATAGTTTGATTTTTTTTTAAATAATAATTTTTAGGAAAAACCAATTTTGGATTATTTAAGAAAATGATTTTTCTAAGTGATAAAAATTTCATTTTCTATTTTTTTTTTCAACCCATTTCTACTATTATAATTTTTTACTGATTTTTATTAATTTTTATTATTTTTATTAATCTTTGTTAATTTTTATAATTTTATAATTCTTATTAATTTTTATTGAAGAATTTTCTCCTATATTATTTATCTATCCTAAACTAAAATCTAAATTTTACTATTTTTTCTAATATATATTTTTATCATTTTCTTTTTATATTTTTATTATTTATTATTATAATTATTATTTTTATTTTATTATTCATCCTAAATTAAACCCTAAAAAAAACTAATCTAAATTCTAGTATTTTTTTACATTTTTGAATTATAAATAACAAGTAAATAAATAAAGAAATTCAAAAAAATAATTAAAATAACTAAATAAACAAATAAGAAATAAATAAAATAAAAAAATCCGACTTACTTGGATCTGAGTTGGTGCGTAGGTCGAGTCGGTCACGGCGGCTAAAAGTGTTTGTTGACGGTGTTCCGGCAGCCTTTCGAAGCAACTGAGGTGTCATTTCTTAAGTTTTCAAGGGTAGGGAGCTCAATCGTGGTGGTGGATTTCTCCAAAAACGCCTCCTAGTGGCAGCTTCGAGCTCGATTGGTGGTCGCGGGGTGAAGAATTCCGGCGAGGCTTCAATTCTCTCTCTTTTCTCTCTTTTCCTCAATTTTGATCCGTGATCCAGCTTCCTCCCTTCCTCCTGTATTTATAGCCGCTCAAAAGCCCCTCCGGATAAGCTCAAATCCGCCAATTAGTTAAACCCATTTTTTTTTCGTTTCGGATTCGACCTTATCTTGGAAATTTGATGTTAATCCATTGTTTTTCTGTGATTTATCTGATGGATTTGGCTTAAAATGGACAATAATCCAAAAGATTTGAGGAAAAACGAACAGTTCCGCCTTCATCGGACCTGCTCCGGCTTCCTTTCGTGTCTGTTCGAGGGAAGGAGATCATCACGTGTGAGGCGTGTGACTCTTCCTAGCCAATCATACGCTGCCACGTGGGGGGGGGGGGGGGGGGGGGGGGGGGGGGGCGCGATTCGAACTCAAGACCTCAGGCCTTCCATGCGTTCTCGGGTGGACATGCGAACCAACTAAGTCAGCTCAATTATCGGTTTTATTCATTACGCAAATTATATATATGTCTTTTATTTTTTATTATTTTGAAATTCTAAAAATTGGTAAAAATTATTTAAGTCCTTTTCTTATTATTTCTACAATCATTTTCCAAAATTGATGTACTTTTCCTATTTATTTTATTTTTTGAATATTTTTCCTATTTTTACTAAATTAGGAGAAAAATTGTAAAAATGGAAAAAATTGAAAATTGATTATTAGGGGCAAAAATGGGGTGTTTACAACCTCCATTCTCCTCACTATTTGTAACGCCCTAGAACCTGGAGTACCACAGCCCGCCACATGTCACTACTACCAAGTGACACACTAAGGCTCTAAAACTTCAACATACTTTAAAACTTACTCATGTGCATTATCCATCATATTGCTATAATTATAATCCAATGAATGACTCGCGAATGAGTTATTCCAAATTCCATTATTTAATAACCACAAAGTCTCTAGCTACAATCTATCTCCATAATTTCAATTTAATAATAAAACATCAATTTACAATAATTCATAATTCTTGTTACTCTTCCACCACATAGTAATAGTGTTCCCTTCCCATCTCATCCATGTAATGTCTCACCAAGTTTTTGTTCTCATCATACTCTAATTGTTCATCATTTTTTTCCTACAACTAAAAAAAAATATAGGAAGAGGGGTGAGTCTAAGCTCAATATGTGAGTACCACACCTACATGCGTATGACACACCACATTAATATCACATGCATATATGTAACATTTTTCCACAACTCATTCACATTCCATTCACAAATCAATACCAAAGGAATTTGGCTTCAACACGGTCGTGTTGAAAGGCCGTATTTCTCTTAATTCAACACAATTGAAACATGACAATGTTGAGAGGTCGTATATCTCTTAGTATGACTTTTGAACTTAACATAGTTGAAACACGACTATGTTGGGAGCCCATGTTCTTTTCATTTTAATAGTAGGCAACACGACCGTGTTGCATAGTTGTGTATCTCTCGAGACACTTTTAAATTCAACATGGTCGTAACACGACCGTGTTGGGGACCGTATATCTCTTGGTATACTATTACATTCAACACGATCGTAACACGATCATGTTAGGAGGTCATGTATATCTTACTCAATCCCACAAACCCTAATATTTAACTCCAACTTCCCCAAAATTCAATCTTTTTTATCTATAAACTCCATTAAATATTAAAGATATGTAATTATTTCTCGAATAACATAATTAGAATACTTACATGGAATTTTCCCATGTATCGATTCCTTGATCAGGGAATTCCTTTTTCTTTATGTTCACATTTTCTTCGCCACGCTACTCCCTCAAATCTCGTTAGGTCTTCTTAGACACGCCTTCTCTCTTTCTATCTCTCTCTTTACCAGTCGATCTCTCTAGTTGGTTGGGATTGTCGGATTTGCAGAAAGAGGAGAACCCTAGGTCATTTTAGCATATATATAGTCCCATTAGGAAAAGAAGAAATCGCCCCTTATTCCACACTTCCATTTACGACTTTGTCCCTCATTATATTTTACACATTTAGTTATTTGTATATATATATATAATATCGTGTATTGCATTCTCCCCCCTTTATTAAAACTTTTGTCCTCGAAAGTTACTTGGAATTAGGAAAAGTTCCGGATGCTTTCTCTTCATTCCTTCTTCTAATTCCCATGTTGCCTCTCACTCTATTTGATTTGTTCATTGTACTTTAACATAAGGAATTCTTCTTCTTTTTAGCACTTGTTCCCTGGTATACATTATTGTCAAGTCTAATTTTTAAATTCCCATTCCCAATCCGATATAGCCTAGACCCTATGCTCATCTAATATAGATCATCGACTTGAGTTAGGAATTTCGTTTGATTTTTGGAGTCGCCACCCAACTGTTGTTGGGAAATATTGAATTAAGACTAAAGGAGCGGATTAGTCTTAATTTGGACCACTAGTCGTCATTATTTCCTCTTCTCATTTTTGTGAAAAGAGGAAAAGGAAAACCAGAGTTTCTAAGTCCGAAGGCTAACCTATTAAAACCTTTACGGTTACCACATAATCTCCTAAAATTGTTCCTATCTAGAAATGTCTTTTATTTTGTTTCTGTTACTTTTTATTATGTTCTTGAATTATTCTAAAAAAAATTATTTTTCATTCCTTTTTATGGTTTGACCCGAATGGGTACCTACGTACCTACTATTCAGGATCAAACAAGTCGTAGTTCGCTTTTTTGAAAACTTTAAGTGTGTTTGTGAATTTTAGTTTTAAAGTCTCTTTTTATTTATGTTTTTACCATTTTGGGATTTTTTCTAAAAAAATCTAAGCCTAAGCTTTAATTTGATTTTTTGGAAAAACATCAATTTTGAATTTATTTGAAGAAAATGATTTTTCTAAGTGCTAAAACGTATTTTTTTCTATTTTTGAATTTTTTATTAATCTTCATGATTTTTTATATTTTTTATGATTTTTATGATTTTTGTGATTTTTATAAATTTTTGTCATTTTTGTGATTTTTATAAATTTTTGTGATTTTTATAAATTTTTGTGGTTTTTTTGTTAAAAAATTTATCCTATGTTATTATCTATCCTATTTTGAAATCTAAAGCTTTATTATTATTTCTTCTAATATTTTTTTATCATTTCTTACATTTTTATTATTTTTTTATTTTTGTATTACTTTTCTACATTTTTAAATCCTAAAAAATCTAATTTCTAACATTTTCCTACTTATGGAAATAAAACATAAAACATAAATAAATAACTAACTAAATAAATAACCAACAAATTAATAAATATATAATCAAATAATAAATCAATTCGGAATAAAATAAATAAGCAAAATAAATTAATTAATTAATAAAATAAAAAAATCCGAAAAATCCGACTTACCTGGATCCTGGTCGGTGCGTGGGTCGGGTCGAATCGGGTCGGGTCGGACACGGCGGCGGAGAATGCTCATTCACGGCGTTCCAGCGGTCTTTTGTCATGGATCAGGTGTCGAATCCTAGCTTCTCGAGGGTGCTGAATCCAATGGTGGCGGTGGTTTGCTCTCAGAACGTCTCCTGGTGGTAGCTCGGCGATCGCGGCTTTGGGTTTCCTCCGATGCTCTCCGATTTGCTCTCTTTTCTCACTTTCTCTCAATTCTGATCCGTGTCCTATCTTCCTGCCTTCGATTCCTATTTATAGGCGCTTGAAACCTCCTCCAGATAAACTCAAATCCGACGATTTGGATAAACCCATATTTTTCCATTTTTTAGATTTGATTTTATCCAACCTATTTGATGCCGATTTGTTGTAATCTTGTAATTTATCTAGATAATTCAGTTTTAGATTTATTGAAATCCAAAAAGATTCGAAGAAATCCAACAATTTCAGCCTTATCGGACTTCTGTTGGATTTTTCTCCTACTGGGCTTGCAAAGAAGACGATCACGCGCAACACGCGTGACTTCCCTCGGCTAATCACACGCTGCCACGTAGCAACTCCAAGCGAAAAGCAAAAAAATTACACAAAGTGCTCGGGGGAAGATTCGAACTCGCGACCTCTGGCCTCCACACGCTCCCCATGTGCACACACGAGCCAACTGAGCTGGCCCAATTTCCTGATTTTTTTTATACCGCAAATTGTACATATGCGATGCAATTTTTCCATTTTTTTGTATTTTTTGTAATTTCAAAAATTTGTAAAAATTATTTATCCCTTATTATTACCATTTCTGAAATCATTTTTCAAAATTGATGTGTTTTCCTATTTATTTTCATTTTTTTGAATATTTTCATTATTTATGCTAAATTAGAGAAAAATTGGAAAAAATTGGGAAAAATTAAAAATTGATTATTATCAATTATTATTCATTCCTAGGGCAAAAATGGGGTGTTTACGGCTGCCCCTCTTTGTGGTAAAGTTTGAAAAACTTGACTACAAAGACAAAAAAGACGCCATTTTTTGCCTCTTAAATAGATAACGCCCTAGTTTGGCTGGTTACCTGGAAAAACTTTTTGGTAGGAAAATGCTCTAAGAGCTAATAATCCTACGATTTAAAATAGTCCTGACAATTTAGTCTTGTTCCCTCCCCAAAAAGTGCTTTATGGGCTGACTAATTGGCGATAGGAAACATCTCAAGCATTGTGTAGAAGAAATGATGATAGGAAGCGTCTTATCAAACTAGCAACATTGGAAAGAAAATTTACTTAGGAAGCGCCCTTATGAGCTGGCTACCTGTCAATAGAAGCGTCTAGTTAGACAAGCAACTGTTTGGAAGAATATTTCCGAAAAGTGCCCCATGAGCTGACTAATCGGGAGAGTCTAGGAAAGTGCCCCTCATGGGCTGACTAACCTTTGATAAAATGCCTTAAAAAGTGCCCCCTATGGGCTAACCTTGAGATAGATTTTCAGGAAAGTGCCCATCTTGGGCTGACTAACCTATGGTAGAGTGTCTCAAAAAGTGCCCTTATGAGCTGACCTTGAGAACGGATTTTTAGGAAAGTGCCCATCTTAGGCTGACTAACCTATGATAGAGTTGTCTCAAAAAGTGCCCTTATGAGCTAACCTTGAGAACAACTTTTTAGGAAAGTGCCCATATTGGGCTGACTAACCTATGATAGAGTTGTCTCAAAAAGTGCCCTTATGAGCTGACCTTGAGAACAACTTTTTAAGAAAGTGCCCATATTGGGCTGACTAACCTATGATAGAATTGTCTCAAAAAGTGCCCTTATGAGCTGACCTTGAGAACAAATTTTTAGGAAAGTGTCCATCTTGGGCTGACTAACCTATGATAGAGTTGTCTCAAAAAGTGCCCTTATGAGTTGACTTTGAGAACAAATTTTTAGGAAAGTGTCCATCTTGGGCTGACTAACCTATGATAGAGCTGTCTCAAAAAGTGCCCTTATGAGCTGACCTTGAGAACAACTTTTTAGGAAAGTGCCTATATTGGGCTGACTAACCTAAGATAAAAATGATATCTAAAAAAGGTGCCCCCTATGAGCTAACCTTAAGAGATGATGTTTTAGGAAAGTGCCCATCTTGAGCTGACTAACCTAAGATAAAAATGATATCTCAAAAAGGTGCCCCCTATGGGCTAACCTTAAGAGATGATGTTTTAGGAAAGTGTCCATCTTGAGCTGACTAACTTAAGATAAAAATGATGTCTCAAAAAGGTGCCCCCTATGGGCTAACCTTAAGAGATCTAAGGAAGTTCCCTTTTTTGGGTTGACTACCCTATTAAAAGGGAATGTTTAGACAAGTGTCCCACTATGGGCTGACTCATCTTATGCTTTTGAATATGCTTTCTATAGACTGAGCTAAATGATGTGATGCCTTTCATGATATGATAATAGTTATTTTTTCCAATATGCTTGCCAGTTTATCGTGGATAGCCACCAAACAACCGAACCTTCGGGCTGGTTTGCTTCTACTTCACTTCTTCTTATCTTGACACGGGGTTGAAAATCTTGATGTGCTCCCTTTCTTATGCGCAAGGCTCTTTTGACGGTAATGTTATCCTACTAACGCACTAAGTTCTAATGCTCTAAAGATAGATAGAATTATATCACAAACTATATTAAGCTTCATTATCATTTTAGTGTTTATCTTTTATTGGTGAAGTGGTAGGGAATGTGCTTTAGGAATATTTGTTGTGATGAGAATTGATTTGGATTATTGACCATTCCGGGATATTAACTTTGCTTGTAAAAAGTAAAAACTCGACTCAACGAAATTTATATCGAACATTAGCTTTCATAAACATTGGCAAAATTTCAATTCCCTTGCCTAAGGATAGTACATCTTTACAGCATCTGTGTTAATGGGGTCTCTCAATTCCGGACCATCCATTTGAGTCAGTATCAAAGCACCTCCTGACAGAACCTTTTTCACCACATAAGGGCCTTCATAGTTTGGGGTGAACTTTCCTCTGAAGTCTTGGGCATTCGAGAGAACCTTCCTTAGCACCAGATCCCCCTCTTTGAAGTATCGAGGTCTCATCTTCTTGTTAAATGCTCGGGCTATCCTTTGTTGGTAACACTGGCCATGACATAGTGCGGTAAGTCTTCTTTCATCAATCAGATTCAGCTGATCAAGCCTCTTCTTTACCCAATCTGATTCGGTTAACTGAGTTTCCGACAAGATTCTGAATGATGGTATTTCGACTTCAACTGGTAGCACTGCTTCAATACCATATACCAATGAGTAAGGGGTAGCTCTCGTAGATGTTCTTATTGAAGTCCTATAAGCCATGAGAGCAAACAGTAACATTTCGTGCCAATCTTTATAAGTTATTGTCATTTTCTCGATGATCTTCTTGATATTTTTGTTAGCTGCTTCTACTGCCCCGTTTATTTGAGGTCGGTAGGGAGTTGAATTTCTGTGGTTTATGTGGAATTGTTGACATAAACCTGTCATCGATTTGTTGTTGAGATTGGTACCGTTGTCGGTGATGATAGACTCAGGAACTCCATATCGGGCTATTATGTCCCTTTTTAGGAAGTGGACTATTACCCCTTTTGTGACATTGGTATATGACGACGCTTCTACCTATTTGGTGAAGTAATCAATTGCTACCAGTATGAACCTGTGGCCGTTAGACGTTGGAGTAATTGGGCCAATTATGTCGATTCCCCACATGGAGAAAGGCCATGGTGCTGATAACAAATGTAGCTCGTTGGGCAGAGCATTTATCCGGTTTGCGTAGACTTGACACAAATGACAGTGCTTGACATATTTTATGTAATCTGATTCCATGGTTAACCAATAATATCCTAACCTCATGATTTTTCGGGCCAACATGTAGCCATTCATATGAGGTCCACATACTCCTTCATGTACCTCCTTCATCAGTTCGCATGCTTCATTTTTGTCCACACATCTTAACAAGGTGGTATCGGATGATATTTTGTAGAGTATAGACCCACTTAATAGGAAATGGCTTGCTAACCTTTTGAGTGTTCTTTGGTCATTCTTGCTAGCCATTTCAGGGTATTTACTTTCTTGGAGGAAGGTCTTGATGTTGTGATACCAGGGTTTGTCATCTTGTATTTTTTCAATGGTTAAACAGTAGGCGGGCCGACTTTCGATGTCTATTTTCATCGGTTGAACTTCGGCTCCCCCTGTTATCTGGATCATAGATGCTAGTGTGGCTAGCGCATCTGCAAACTGATTATGAGTTTTCGGGATGTATGTGAAAGTGATTGCCTTGAATTCTTCAATCGGCTCTGTCAAGTGTTGATGATACGGTACCAGTTTGGGGTCTTTAGTCTTGTATTCCCCTCTTGTCTGTAGTATGATGAGCGACGAATCCCGTATACTTCTAACTCACAGATTCCCATTTGATAGGCCATTTTGAGGCCAAGAATACACGCTTCATATTCCGCGATATTATTGGTATAGGGAAATGTCAGTCTTGTCGCTGCAGGGAATTGAGTGCCATCTAAGGATATCAATACTGCCCCAACCCCACAACCGAATACGTTGGCGACTCCATCGAAAAACAGTTTCCATTTCGGGTTCTGCTCTATCCCAAAGTCTTCTACCGACGTATCTTCCACTGTTAATATATTCGCGTTTGGAAATTGGGCATGTAGCTCTTAGGAGTCTGTCTCGACAGGGTGTTCCGCCAATTGGTCGGCTAAGGCTTGCCCTTTCATTGAGTTCTGATTCACGTATGTGATGTCAAACTCGGATAGGAGCATTTGCCACTTAGAGATCCTCCCTATCAAAGCTGGTTTTTCTGCCAAGTATTTCAAGGGATCATGTCTTGTCAATAGCTCAATATGATAGTAAAGGGTGTATTGCCTTAGTCGATGCATGACCCAAATTAAAGCACAACAAGTCTTTTCCACCTCTGAGTACCTCTGTTCCCCATCTGTGAACTTCTTGCTCAGATAATATATGGAACGCTCTCTTCCCTCGTCATCTTTCTGCCCCAGCACACATCCCATGGATTCAGGGAGTATAGTGAGGTATAAGAATAAGGGCTTTCCTTGTTTCGGGACTATCAAGACCGGAGGTTTTATAAGGTAGTCTTTGATTGTCCTAAATGCTTCTTCGCATTCGTCGTCCCGTTCCATTATGGCGTTCTTCTTCAACAGACGGAATAATGGCCGGCATTTGTCGGTGAGCTGTGAGATAAAACGAGTTATATAATTTAATCTTCTCAACAAGCTTCTTACTTCTTTAACGGAGCATGGGGAAGGTAACTCTAATATGGACTTTACCTTGTCAGGGTCAATTTTAATGTCTTCCTAGCTTATGACAAACCCTAACAATTTCCCTGTTGTGACCCCGAAAGTACATTTTTCTGGATTTAACTTGAGTTGGAATTTTCTCAGTCGTTTAAACAATTTCCTCATGATATCTATATAGCTTTCTCCTTCTTTGGATTTGGCTATCATGTCGTCGACATATACTTCAACCTCTCGATGCATCATGTCGTGAAGTATTGCGACCATGGCTCTCTGATACGTCGCCCCGGCGTTTTTCAAACCGAAGGGCGTGACTTTGTAACAGAAAGTTCCCTATGTTGTGATGAAAGTCGTTTTAGTTTTGTCTTCTTCAGCCATTTTTATTTGATTATATCCTGAGAAACCGTCCATGAATGAGAAGAGATGGTTTCCCGCAGTGTTGTCTACTAGAACATCAATGTGAGGTAGGGGGAAGTTATCCTTTGGCGTAGCTTGGTTTAGGTCCTGGAAGTCTACGCATACGCGTACTTTTCCATTCTTTTTCATAACGGGGACTATGTTTGCTACCCATTCTGGGTAATCGGACACTTCAATGAACCCTACTTCTAGCAGTTTCTTGACTTCTTCTTTAATCCTTAGTAAGATGTCAGGCCTAAATCTTCTTAGTTTTTGTTTTTTAGGTTTGACATCTTCCCTTATGGGAAGCCTATGAACCACTATTGATTGGTCTAGCCTTGGCATGTCACCATATGACCAGGCAAACACATCCACATATTCCGTTAATAGCTCAGTTATCTCACATTTTTGCTCGGCACTCAAACTGGTCCCGATTTTAAGGTTCTTAGGGTTTTCCATGCTTCCTAGATTTACTGTCTCCATAGGCTCGTCGATTGAAATCCCGCTTTGTTCATGTTTTTGCCAATTTTCTTGTATTATTTCGTGGTCTAAGATATCGTCTTCAACAACTGACCCAACAGCGTTGGAAACGATATCAGCGTTTTTACTTTCTACCTACGCGAAATATCTCTGATGTTCGATGGTAGGAGATCTGAGTAACATGAAAATGAAAGCATATGTATAAGAAGAAAACAAACTGTAATTGAATTTGATAAAGAGTCTCAATTTTTTTAATAATTTTTCTCTACTTTCGAGCTAACCTAGCGCTACTGATAGGATAACAAAACCAATTGTTCAGAGCCGGATGCTGGTTGGACGTGCGGGGGATTGATTTCCCTTTGTTGTCGTCCTCTTCATTTATCCGAAGCTCTGGAATGATGTTTGCCTTTCGGAAAGATTGTTGGAGAAGTGGGATGCACATCTGGGTGTCGGTCGGCTTCCCCTTCATTCTGCCTTTGACACCTCTTATTTGCACTTCTTCTGCGGCCGTAGGAATGTACCCCAGTCCAAACGTCCCGTGCTACCCCTCTTTAAACTGATGGCCCTCCTTGTTGGTCACCATGTTTACTTCGTTGAAAATTTGCAGTCACAGGTCTTTTGAACCTTCTTCCCCAATATAAGGTATGGCAGTCTCTTTGTATATGGCGTAATCCTGTTCGCCCAGTACCGTGACTATCTGCCCGCTTGTAATGAATTTGACCCTTTGGTGGAGACTAGAGGGGATGGCTCCAACAGCATGTATCCAGGGTCGTCCCAAAAGCAGGTTGAAAGACCTTGGGATGTCGAGGACCTAGAAAGAGATGTGGAATACTTGTGGATCGATTTCCACTGGTAGGTTCACCTCCCCCACTATGTCTCTTTTTGACCCGTCGAAGGCTCTGACCACCGTGGAGCTAAGTTTTATGTTGCTTGGATCGATCCCCAATAAGTCAAGCGTTGCTAATGGGCAAACGTTGAGGGATGATCCGTTGTTGATGAGTACCCAGGAGACAATGGTGTCATTGCACCTGACCACTATGAACAGTTGTTTGGTATGTTGGTCTCCCTCTTCTCCTAGCTCTTCCGGAGAGAAAGATATCTGGTCCATTGTAAAGATGGAGTCCGTCACGTGACCTATTTTATCTGTAGCGATGCCCTCTAGGACCTGTATCTGTTTTAGCACTTTAAAGAGCGCTTCCTTGTGGGGCTCGGATGTTGTGAGAAGGCCCATGAGTGATATCTGTGCTGGAACTTTATTTAATTGTTCCATGATCTTGTATTCACTCGCCTTAACCATCTTTGTAAACGCAGCGAGTCCCTCTTCCTCTTCTTCTCCTTTTTCCACATTGGGTTCTTCAATCGGGCCTTTATACTTTGGATCGTATAATCTCCCAGAGCGAGTGATTCCTCCCACCATAGGAGGTCGCTCTTGTTCGAGGGCTCGATAGTCGAACGGTGCAGCTTTGTAATTTTCTGCTGGTATCAGGGCATTGAATACATATCTTTTCCTTGGGATTTGTACCTCAGCTGGTTGTCCCTCATAGCACTGTATAACCCTGGGCTTCTGATGAGAATTGATCATGTTGATAGTCTTCCCCTCTTCCTTTGTCGGGTTGTCTTCCTTCTCAAATTCCGGCCCCCAACCACTAGGCGGCCCCTACTCAGTCAGGGTGTAAGAATAGTCTACCAAATATTGAAATCTCCCGTGTGATTCTCCCAAAGTGCCGACCGTTGGGTCACCGGCTAACCACCTTCTTTTAATGTGTGCCTTTGGTGCTTCTTCTGGAGCTTGATGGGATTGCTTCTTCTGTTGCTCCGCTGTATTCTGCTTAGGGGCTTCTTTGGGAGTCGACTCCTCAAATGTGATCTTATTAATGGTGGGCTTGTGATTGGGCAGCGGGTTGGTGCTGACATTGGGTGCTGGGGCATTCACAAAATCCAGCTGTATGATTCCTGCATCAATTAAGTCTTAGATTTTGTGCCGGAGCCTCCAGCACCTATCTGTAGAATGCCCCTCCTGACCCATATGGTAGTCACACTTGAGGCTTGATTCGAAATTCTTGGGCCTGTACCGGTCATTGGGGAGCTCAAAACTAATCAAGTTGTCTGCCTTCAACTGAGCAAAGACCTGACTGAGCGGTATGGGGATTGGAGTGAACTACCTTAGGACCCTGGCGGCCTGGGTATAACCTGTCGTCGGTTGTTGGGCTGGGGTACTCGTGGTCTGGAATGTCACACAAGTCCCAGATTTTTCTACCTTACCAGAATGGACCATGCTGACGGTGGACTCTTTAGCTCTATTTCCTCCTAAAGGCCTTAGTGTTGGCATGACCCTAGGAGGCTCCACTGTATGGAGTCTGTCGGTGGTGATGGCATTCTCAATCCTACATCCCGCAGCCACTACCTCTGCAAAACTTGACAAGGTCTGGCTTACCAAGTGTGAAAAGTAGGTCTTATCTAGTGTATTGACAAATATGGATGTCAATTCCTTCTCAAATATCAGGATTGCTACCCTGGCGGCTTGGGCTCTCCAGCACTGAGCATACTCCTTGAACGACTCAACATGTCTTTTTCGAAGACTCCCCAGGTCGATTACAGATGGGGCGACTTCAATATTGAACTTATATTGGTCATAAAATGCTCGGGGCTAACTTCTCCCAAGTGTTGACATTGTTGAAGTCCAGGTGGGCATACCAAACCAGTGCAAGGCCTGTGAGGCTGTCTTGGAATGTCTGGAGCATGAGCTGGTCATATTGAGCATACTTGCTCATTTTCCGGGCATATAGCCTGGTATGCATTTTGGGGCACCCGGTCCCATCATATTTTTCAAACTCTGGGGTCTTGAACTTTTCAGGGTAAACCTCTTCCCTGTATGTTGGCAGATTGGTGATTCCGGCCTATTCAAAACCATCAGGGCCCTCAATTGTTTTCATCTTATCATGGAGCTGCTGGAAGAGTCGCTTCTCCATCTCCTTATGCCTCTCTTCCATCAGAGGTCGGCCCCTGGTTGATCTTCGGCTCATATTCAAAGGCCAGGTTAAGGTGGGAATTGATCTCTTCATATTCCGAAGGCTGTCCCTCCACTGCTTTCCCCTTTCTGGCCCCTGAATGTTCTTCCTGGGTTGGCTGAGTGTTGCGCAGGAGGCTGATGCTTTCAGTTAAGAGGTGAACCTGGGCAGCTAATTGTTGGACCGTTTGTTCTAAGGACATGATCCTGGAGTCCGAGGCAGCTTCAGCATTGGTGTTGTTGTGGTTGTCGCTGCTGTTGGCCATTTTTGTTCTTGAACGTGTGAGAATTGGACTTCTAGGAGGGTTCGGTTGCTTGGGAGCTATCTTGATACCTGGGCGCGCATTTTGTTTTTTTATTTTAGTGTATGCAAAATGATATGCATGTGTCACGTGGATGCTAAAAATAAAAGGGTTGACAATTGAGTGACAATGTAATATTGAAACTTTACTTTTATTAATATTGAAAAATTTTGGAGTTCGATAATCAAAATAAAAGATTACAAATAATAATCTACTTCCTAGTTCTGTTAGTCTTCTATTATGGAGGCTCAGACTTCCCATTGATGACAGCTTCTAATTCTTTGACTTTGGCTTGGGTCTTCTCCAATTGTGCTTCCAAGGCCTTGTTCCTTTGGTCGGATTCTTTGAAACGTCCCTTCCAGATGTCTTTCTTATAATCTGCAGCTTTAAAGTATACCTCCATTCGGGCCTTGACCTGTTCTAGGTATACTTCTGTCTCTGGATTGATCTTGTCTGGCCTTGGCTGAGTGACGTCCGGAACCCGATATGCTCTTTCCCCTGTCTGGTATAGCTGGCGGATTACAAACTCTCTAGTGGCTTGGTGTTTTCCCACTTCGCCATCTAATTCCTTGAGGTCTACATTCGGGCTTTCAATTCTGGCTTCCCAAAGTGCTTTGACCTCTGCCAGCTTAGCAAACTTCTCGGATACCAACAGGTTCGGATCTTGATACTCGAAGGTAACTGCTTCCAGCGAAGGCCGATAAACTATGTCTTGGATAGTACCGAACTGGCGGACCACCGAGTTGGGGTGATATCCGATACATCCGCTGATTCCGATTAAAGGTACGGCTTGGAAATTACTGTAAGTCAAAATAATCTTGTCACAGCAACTCTACCTGGCTGTCCATAAAATATCTTCGGCACTGAAGCTTCTAAGCACCTCTACCCAACTGTGGCTGGTAAGGTCGTCGGGTAGCTTCACCTTTTCTATACATGTGTCCACAAGATCTACTTGTTGGGCTAAGGTTTTTCGGACCATGTTCAGCCCAAAGCACTTAAGGTGGCTTACAAACCATATCAGCAGAAGGTTGAGGCTTGAGCGGAGGATCCCATGACCTTTCTTCTTGAGGAAATTCAAGTTCCGGATCTGTTCAGCCAATAGAGCCGGGATGTAAGATCTTCCCTCTAGGAATTGGGTCACCAGCTCTGCAACCCGATAGTGAACATAGAAAGTTCCGGTGGTGAACAGTATGGTGGCGAAGGCTGTCAAGATGAAAGCGTTCACCCTTCTCTGTCTGTAAGTTTTGGGGTCCCGCATAGTATGTCCTTCCTATCCCCATTGTTCTCCCGAGCGATGAACCAGGCTTCTAAATCATCCATTCGTATGCAATATCCATTACAGTCTACTAGGGCTTTGTTGACTGCTGTTTTGCGGATACCTAGTAGTCTGCTGAAGGTACTGGCTGGCCAAGCCTCAAGGTCTGGTGCATAGATTTGGTCAGTCAGTGCTGGAGCCTGTAGCAACTGGGTGTACTCTTCTAAGGTAGGGGTGATCTCATGCGGCCCAATAAAGAAAGCAGCAGGCTCGATCTCCCATAATTGGAGCATGGCCCGGACTAAAGGCAAATTCACCTCTATCTTTGTTAGTGAGAGGATGGGGCCAATCTTTTGCTAGATGAAGGCCTGCTCCTCTGGGTTGTACAAGGTAAACCAATGGTTCAGTACCAACTTTGGGTCCAAAGGTTTGTACACTTGAATTTCTTTGCGGAGGAGGCGGTCGACTGCGCTGCTAGCCATCTATTACAATAAGAAATTGCCTAATTACAAACAGAACTATGAAAACATTACAGGGAAATAGACTTGAACTCCATGAACAAAACAACAAACCATTACATCGTCATCAATTGTCAACCCTATGATGTTATGTATGCAAGCAGGTTGGTTCTAACTGGTTCCCGAGCTCTATGGCCTCCCGCATTCTCGGAGAAATGGATCTCAGGCCATATCGAAGCATTGGGTGGGGTAGCCTAATCGGTCCCGAACGGTGATCAACTCACTTCGCACGAAACCTACACAATGGCTCCCCGTCTTAAGTCTCTAGGACGGTCCGAGTTCGACCGCATCTATTCACACAAACATATGCATGCAAACCCCCACAGTAAAGAAAACTAAAAATCTAACTAATCCTTGAAAAGTTAGTAACAGAGTAATAATTGAAACACATTTCTTAAAGAGAACAATTCAAAGATTCAGGTGGCTAGCCTACTGGCATGGGTCCCTAGTGGAGTCGCCATCCTGTCGAGTCTAATTTTTAAATTCCCATTCCTAATCCGATCTAGCCTAGACCCTATGCTCATCTAATATAGATCATCAACTTGAGTTGAGAATTTCATTTGATTTTTGGAGTCGCCACCCAACTGTTGTTGGGAAATATTGAATTAAGACTAAAGGAGCATATTAGTCTTAATTTGGACCACTAGTCGTCGTTATTTCCTCTTCTCGTTTTTGTGAAAAGAGGAAAAGGAAAACCAGAGTTTCTAAGTCCGGAGGCTAACCTATTAAAACCTTTACGATTACCACCTAATCTCCTAAAATTGTTCCTATCAAGAAATGTCTTTTATTTTGTTTCTGTTACTTTTTATTATGTTCTTGAATTATTCTAAAAAAAATGATTTTTCATTCCTTTTTATGGGTTGACCCGAATGGGTGCCTACGTACCTGCTATTCAGGATCAAACAAACCGTAGTTTGCTTTTTTGAAAACTTTAAGTGTGTTTGTGAATTTTAGTTTTGAAGTCTCTTTTGATTTATGTTTTTACCATTTTTGGGATTTTTTCTAAAAAAATCTAAGCCTAAACTTTAATTTGATTTTTTGAAAATGATTTTTTGGAAAAACATCAATTTTGAATTTATTTGAAGAAAATGATTTTTCTAAGTGCTAAAACTTATTTTTTTTTCTATTTTTGAATTTTTTATTAATCTTCATGATTTTTATGATTTTTTTATGATTTTTGTGATTTTTGTGATTTTTATAAATTTTTGTGATTTTTTTGTTAAAAATTTTATCCTACGTTATTATCTATCATATTTTGAAATCTAAAGCTTTATTATTATTTCTTCTAATATTTTTTTATTATTTCCTACATCTTTATTTTTTTTTATTTTGGTATTATTTTTCTACATTTTTAAATCCTAAAAAATCTAATTTCTAACATTTTCCTACTTATGGAAATAAAACATAAAACATAAATAAATAACTAACTAAATAAATAACCAACAAATAAATAAATAAATAATCAAATAATAAATCAATTTGGAATAAAATAAATTAATTAATTAATTAAATAAAAAAAATCCGGAAAATCCGACTTACCTGAATCTGGGTCGGTACGCGGGTCGGGTCGATCGGGTCGAATTGGGTTGGGTCGAATCGGTCGGACACGGCGATAGAGAATGCTCGTTCATGGCATTCCGGCGGTCTTTTTTCACAGATGAGGTGTCGAATCCTAGCTTCTCGAGGGAACTGAATGCAATGGTGGCGGTGGTTTACCCTTAGAACGTCTCCTGGTGGTGGCTCGGCTCCGATCGGCGATCGTGGCTTTGGGTTTCCTCCAATGCTCTCCGATTTGCTCTCTTTTCTCACTTTCTCTCAATTCTGATCCGTGTCCTAGCTTCCTGCCTTTGATTCCTATTTATAGGCGCTTGAAACCTTCTTCGGATAAACTTAGATCCGGCGATTTGGATAAACCCATATTTTTCCGTTTTTTAAATTTGATTTTATCCAACTTATTTGATGCCGATTTGTTGTAATCTTGTGATTTATCTGGATAATTCAGTTTTAGATTTATTGAAATCCAAAAAGATTCGAAGAAATCAAGCAATTTCAGCCTTATTGGACTTCTACCGGATTTTTCTCTAGCTAGGCTTGCGAAGAAGACAATCACGCGCGACACGCGTGACTTCCCTTGGCCAATCACATGATGCCACGTGGCAGCTCCGGGCGAAAAGCAAAAAAATTGCACAGAGTGCTCGGGGGAAGATTCGAACTCGTGACCTCTAGCCTCCACACGCTCCCCATGCGCACACACGAGCCAACTGAGCTGGCCCAATTTCCTGATTTTCTTTATATCGCAAATTGTACATATGCGATGCAATTTTTCCATTTTTTTGTATTTTTTGTAATTTCAAAAATTTGTAAAAAGTATTTATCTCTTATTATTACCATTTCTGAAATCATTTTTCAAAATTGATGTGTTTTCCTATTTATTTTCATTTTTTTGAATATTTTCATTATTTATGCTAAAAGAGAAAAATTGGAAAAAATTGGGAAAAATTAAAAATTGATTATTATCGATTATTATTCATTCCTATGGCAAAAATGGGGTGTTTACAATTATCCTTACAGGTTTCTCTATCGATGACAAGTCTAGTTGTACCTTTAAAGGTTCCAAGGCTATCACTTGATTTGGATTTAGTACAAACTTTCTTAGCATCAATACATGAAACACATCATATACTCATGACAGACTTAGCAATAGTGCCAACCTATACACGACAGTTCCGATTCTCTAGAATTTCGAATGGACCCACATATCTTAGATTCAGCTTACCCTACAGTCCAAACCTAATTACCCCTTTAGTTGGAGATATCTTCAATAAGACTTTATCTCCCACTTGAAACTTTAGAGACCATCGTCGCTTGTCTACATAACTTTTCTAGCAACTCTAGGCTGATAGGATCCATTACCTTATGACTTTAACCTTGTCGACTGTTTCCCATACTATCTTTGGTCCCAATGCTCGTCTTTCTCCCACTTCATCCCCATGTAAGGAGATCTGCACTTCATTTCATATAATGCTTCATAAGAAGCCATCTATATAGTAGCTCGGTAACTGTTGTTATAAGCAAATTCTATTAAAGGCAAATGATCACTTCGATTACCCCCTTGATCCAATGTACAAGCTCTTAATAAATCTTCTAGAACTTAAATAGTTCTTTCAGATTGTCCATCTGTTTAAAGATGAAAAGCTATACTAAACTAGAGTTTAGTTCCCAAAGCTTAATGTAGACTTTTCCAAAACTTACTTACAAAACAAGTATCCCCATCAGATGTAATCGTAGCTAGGATCCCATATAACCTGACAATCTCTTTAATATACATTTGAGCAAACTTTTCTAATCTATAGTCTACTTTAATTGGCAAAAAATGTGCGGACTTGGTTAATCTTTCTACTATCACCTAAATTGCATCATATTTCTCCCTTGTTCTCAAGAGTGCTGTGACAAAATCCATAGTTATATGTTCCCACTTCCATTTAGGCATAAGAAGGGGTTGTAACTCACCAGTTGCTCTTTAGTGTTCAATCCTTATTTGTTGACAAGTGAGACACCTAGACACATATTTGGCTATCTCCCATTCATATTTTTCCACCAGTAAGTGTTGATCCTTGTACATCTTGGTGCTTCCTAGGTGTACTGTGTACCTTGAGTAATGGGCTTCCTTCATACTCTTCCTCTTTAATTTTGTGTTATTTGGAACACACCATCCGTTACCATACTTGACTACTACTCCAGTGTTCAACACGAATTCTATGGCTTTCTCCTGTTCTACTTTATTCCTTATCTTTTGAAATTCAAGATCTTCCATTTGTGTAGTCTTAATTTGATCTGGAAGATTGGGTTGGATACTAAGTATAGCCAACCTATTTCCCACTTCTCATGTCACTACTTCCAATTTTAGCTTATCCATATCTTTTAAAATCTTCTTCTGAGACGTGATTAATCTTACAATATTTATGAGTTTTTTCCTACTTAAAGCATCGGCAACCACATTTACTTTTTCAGGGTGATAATTAATTTCTACATCATAAACATTTATCAGTTCTAGCCATCTTCTTTGCCTCATATTCAACTCCTTCTGAGTAAACAAATACTTCAAAGTTTTATGGTCTATAAATATTTTAAACTTCTCCCCATAAAGATAGTGTCTCCACAATTTCAGTGCCAAAATCACAGCAGCTAATTCCAAATCATAGGTGGGTTAATTCTTCTCATATTGTTTTAGCTGGTGGGAAGCATATGCAATGACTTTCCCATTTTTCATAAGCACACACCCCAAACCTTGATTTAATGCATCACTAAATACTTCAAATTCTCCTCCCGTCTTTAGTAGAGCCAACATTGGAGCAATCATTAATCTATTTTTCAATGCTGTGAAGCTACTCTCACATTCCTCACTCCATACAAACTTGGCTTTTTTCTTTGTCAATTAATTCAATGGAGTTGCTAACTGAGAGAATTCTTCTACAAAGCATCTGTAGTACCTAGCTAATCCTAGAAAACTCCTTACTTTTGTTACAGTTCTTGGTCTTGGCCAATCACTAACTACCTTCACCTTCTTAAAGTCTGTTGATATTCCATTCTTATTCACCACATGTCCTAAGAAGGATACCTGTTCTAACCAAAATTCACACTTACTAAATTTTGCATAAAGTTTTTCTTCCCTAAATCTTTCCAGTACAGTTTTGAGATGTGCTTCATGTTATTCTCTACTTTTAGAATAGATGAGGATATCATCTATAAAAACCACTACAAACCAATCTAACCAGTCTCTGAGCAATCTATTCATGAGGTCCATGAAGGTTGCTAGAGCATTTGTTAAACTAAAAGGCATCACCCAAAACTCAAAATGCCCATACCAAGTCTTGAAAGTGGTTTTCTATATGTCTTCCTCCTTAATTCTTAACTAATGGTACCCTGATGTCTTCTTCCTTAATTCTTAACTAATGGTACCCTGATCTCAAGTCAATTGTAGAGAAGACTTGAGCTCCTTATAATTGATCAAATAGATCATCAATCCTAGGGAGAGGGTATTTGTTCTTGATTGTGACTTGATTTAACTCCTTATAATCTATACACAACCCCATACTCCCATCTTTCTTTTTGACAAATAGCATTGGAGCACCCCATGGTAAGACACTTGGTCTTATAAACCCGTTATCTTGAAGCTTTTGCAGTTGAGTCTTCAGTTCAGATAGTTCAATAGGTGCCATTCTGTATTGTGCTTTGGATATAGGTGTCATTCTCAATACAAGATCAATACAAAACTCTATCTCTCTAGATGGTGGTAAACCTAGCAAGTTCTCGAGAAAAACATCTATATACTCCTTCACTACTTGCACAATTCTCAATTCTTTAAGTGGTCCTGTCTCTACTGATAAGGCTGACAATCTTCCTTTATTCCATAGCTCGTATGTTGGAAGAGTCACAGGCGTCTGTGGATCTAACTTGTATACAATTTGCTCCTCATCGGGAAAATTAAACTTAACCACTAGATTGTGACAATCTATAGTGGCATGATACTTATACAACCAATTCATCCCTAAAATTAAATCAAACTCTATCATCTCTAATATAAACAATTCAGCTGGCATTTTCTTACCATATATTACAATCTCTACATATTAACACGTTTGATCTAATTCCCCCTACTCCAAATGGAGTATTTCCAATCATAGCATTCTCCAACACGATAGGTTTTAACCCACATACATTCATAAATGCAAGTGATATACAAGAATGTGGTGCACCTATGTCAAATAGTACATAGGCAGTGTTTACGTTTATGAATAGTGTACCTACTATGGTATCTTGATCATGGGTATCCTATTGTTGTTGTTGTCATTGTAATGTGAACACTCTACCATGTGCCATCTATCTTGGTCCTACATTCTGATTTCTGCCTATTAGTCCTCTAGGCGCAGTCCTTGTAGGCTATGGGGCTTTTGAAGGTGTAGTTACCTGAGTATGCTGAACACCACACTCAAATGATTTGTGTCCTCTTTGCTTACAGGTGTAGTAGAAGGCCTAAAGGAGGGTCATTTCAATACAGTTCTTGTTGGTATATCCTATTTTTCCATAGGAGAAGCAAGCCTCTTTTAGCCAATTACACTATTGCAAATCATGCGGTCCTAAACATCTAGGACATCTCACACCTTGACCTGCTTGTGGTAGGGGAGGCAATGCTAAAGGTGCGAGCCTCGTTTGAAGAGGTCTAAGTGCATAAGCCATAAGTTTGGTTAGATATACCATTAGCCTCTTCCCTTTATCTACATAAGGTATGTTGGAAACAGGGCTTTTCCCCATAATTGATCCTGTTATATGGGATACTTGTTCCTCTGCTCTCTTTTTACTTTACTCCAAGTGTTTGGCTTTGTCAACTACTCTTGCATAAGTAGTCAATTGAAAAGCCCCCACTTCACATTGTAGAGTAGGCTCTAGTCCCCTCAAGAATCTTCTAACTCGAGAGGAATCACCTCCCCTTATCACCTCTGGTAAAAATTTACTTAAGCGGTTCAGCTCCTCTTCATATGCCTCAACAAATTTACTACCCTATTGGCAGTTTTAATAGTCTACCTCCATTTTGTCCCTAATGCTGTTGGGGAAATACTTCTCATAAAAGAGTTCTTTAAACCTTTACCATTAATCAGGAGCTCCTGTTACTCTGAACATACTAGTCCACTAATCTGCAATTGCTCCTTTCAGCATATAGGCAACATACCTCACTTTTCTATCTTCTGGGACCATAAAGGCTTCAAAAGTCCTCTTAGTCTTAGTGATCCAATATTCAACCTCTATTAGATCATCAACCTTTGGGTGGAACTCCTTAGCTAGTATTACAAATTTGTCTAGCCCACAAAGTTCCTTTACAAGTTTGATAGGTCTCACAGCCTGCTATTGTTGTTGTGCCAACATTCCTACTAAAGCATTTACAATCTCTAGCAGTTGAGCAATGGTGACATCAGCTTGCTTAAGGGTTTCCTGCTGAGGTGGTCTTTGAAGGTTCCTATCCTCTAGGGCATCTCCACTTTGTTCAGCACTAGATGAACCCTGCCTGATATTTCTTCTTAGAGGCATTCTATGTAAATTGAGACAATAGAATGATTCCAGTGTTAGAATTTATAAGGATAGTTAGTGATAGTATACATCTATGTATACTTAAGCTCAAACATAGGTATATTCCTATACAAAATTAAACAAGAATATTCAACAAAATACATCCATATAGAATATTAGGATTAACACAACATAATAATTATCCCCTAGTTTACCCACTCTCTTCATTAGTTAATTCTAAAAGGCATCAACTAAACCTCTACTAGATCACATCTTTAATTCTAAAGAGCATTAAAACCTAGTGTTCTAAAACTACTCACTTCTTTTCTTTTGATCAAAACCTAAGCTTCTAGGGATCATCAACCTATACTCCTATGGATCATAAACCTGAGGCTCTGATACCACTTAAGCTGTAACGCCCCAAAACCTAGAGCACTATAACCCGCCATGTGTCACTATTATTGAGCGACACGTTAAGGCTCTAAAACTTCAACATACTTCAAAACTTGCTCATATACATAATCCATCATATTGCTATAACTATAATCAAATGAATGACTCACAGAAGAGTCATTCCAAATTTCATTATTTAATAATCACAAAGTCTCCAACTACGATCTATCTCCATAATTTCAATTTAACAATGAAACATCAATTTACATGATTCATAATTCTTGTCACTCTTCCACCACATAGTAATGCCCCATCAAGTTTCTATTCTCATCATACTCTAATTGTTCATCATTTTTGCTTGCAACTAAAAAAAATATAAAAAGGGGGGTGAGCCTAAGCTCAGTACGTGAGTACCACACCCACTTGCACATGACACAACACATTAATATCACATGCATATATGCAACATTTTTCCACAACTCATTTACAATTCCATCTACACATCAATACTAAAGGAATTATCATACATAGGGGTACTCACAACCCCGGTACACACAACATTTGTCCTAATGGGAACTGCCTTTATGGGGCCCATTGAATTGTAATGGGAACTGCTACCGCGGGTCCCATCTATCCCTAATCCACCTCAGATCATTTCGATATATGACTCCACTAAAGATAACATAGCATACTGATCATCGAGGTGCCCCCTAGGGATCAGTCACTGTAGGCCCCTAGGCTAAGCCAAGCACAAGCAACATATCTCATTCCATTCACATAACCCTTTATTACTTCATGATTTATATTATATCTCAGCATTTCATTATTTCATATACAACTCATTATATAGCTTCGTAACAATAACATACAACAAACAAAGTAAACGCGTACCTGGAATCCTAGCTTTACGCACTTCTTGTCCCAAACTTAAGATAAGTCGATATCTACATAATCAACACATTAATCTTAGTACTAATCCAACATAATATAACTCTCCTAATTCCTCTTATTCTATTAATTCATCTAAGGTTTCACTAATTTTTTTTAGTTATGTAGAACTTGGTTAATTAAGAAGATAATTTGATGTATAATAATAATGGTCATCACTTAACACGACCATGTTAGAGGTTATGTTGCTCAACACGGCTAGTATACGATCGTGTTAGGGGTCGTGTATCTCTCAGTGAGATTTAGTTTCAACACGGTTGGAACACGGTCGTGTTTCTCTTAATTCAACACATTCGAAAAACGACCGTATTGGGAGGCTATGTTCTTCTCATTTTAACATGGAGGCAACACGACCGTGTGACATGGTCGTATATTTCTCAGGACACTTTTAAATTCAACACGGCCATAACACGACAGTGTTGGGGACCGTATATCTCTCGATATATTATGACATTCAACACAGTTGCAAGAAAGCTATGTATATCTCAGCCAATCCCATAAACCCTGATATTTAACTCGAACTTCCCCCAAATTCAATCCTTTTTATCCATAAACTCCATTAAATCTTAAAGATATGTAATTATTTCTCAAATAACGTAGTTAAAATCCTTACATCAAATTTTCCTACGTATCGACTCCTTGATCTAAGAATTCCTTTTTCTTTATGTTCACGTTTTCTTCACCGCGTTAGCCCCTCAAATCTCATTAGGTCTTCTTAAACACACCTCCTCTCTTTATGTCTCTCTCTTTGTCAATCGATCTCTCTTGTTGGCTGGGATTGTCGGATTTGCAAAAAGAGGAGAACCCTAAGTCATTTTAGCATATATATAATCCTGCTAGGAAAAAAAGAAATAGCCCCTTATCCTATACTTCCATTTACGACTTTGTCCCTCATTATATTTTACACGAATTTATTTATTTGTGTGTGTGTATATATATATAACATCGTGTATTACACTATTGGTGTCCTTCAATTACCATGAGTGCTACATTACCCATCTAATCTTATAAATGCATTAAATAACTCTAGATAAAGTCAATCACACCATTAGTCACCTCTCTAAGAATATCCTTTAAGTCAAGTTTAACAAACCTTGTGCTTTAGATTGTGTTTGACTCTTTTGGACTCATGATCCCCACCATTGCCTTAAGCTCATTTGTAAATATGTTTAGGCCTTAGATTTGATTGCACAGACTAATAGGTTGCATTAGGTACCCTGTTTAAATAGAAATTAAAATTGATTTTCAAAAAAAAAATTAATGTTGTTTCAAGTTTATAAATTTTACAAATTCCTCATAACATACATTTTACATGGATGAGAAGAAATTTTGAAAAATTAAATGTTTAATATTTATTAAAGTTCTATTTGTAAAACTACTAATTTTTGCAATAGAGTAAAATAATTTGTCTTGATGATATTATGTGATGAATTCGGTGTTCCATGTTTTCTAGAGCATAATAATCAATTCTAGTTTATCGAGAAACTATGGTAGTTAATTGATTATCAAGTGCAATTTGGACTAATTATGAAGTAACGATAAAATATAAGTAAAATGGTGATTTGAAAAAGGGTAATTTCATAATTGTGTAAATCTGGCTAAGTTGGTATTTTAGTAATTTTCTCTAGTTCTCAAAATAATGGTTGCAACAATATAAAGAACATAAAAATCTAAAAAGAAACAAAGATTTATGACTATTAGAAGTTGGTAGTATAAATAGTTAACAATATATAATAAGTTTAATATAACCATATCTAAGAAAAAAAAATAATAATGAGATGTACACGTCAATGCAATGGCTAAAAGTATACATATCAAGTAAAGGAATAGCTTTAGCCCAAGTAGGTATCTAGGCACCTCTATGTTGTTGATATACTATAATGAAGTGGTATTCATTATCTTATTATTGCTTATTGTTATGAATGGGTTGCTAACCGATGATGTTTGTGAATGGTTATGAGTTAGTTGCTAGTTGTTGTAAATGAATATTGAATGAGATGAAGTTTTGAAGTTTGCAATTTGTGAGTTCATGGTTAGGAAAGATTGCTTGCATTTACTACTCCTCAAGGATTTCACTCAAGTGAATTCCCAAATAAGAATATTGTTGTATGACATGTCTACATTAAATTTGCTTTAAGGCTTAAGCTATGCTATTATTTGGCTTGCTTGAGATATTTGTTAAATAATTTTGTTTGATTACATTCATAGCATGGTAAGAAAGGCAAAATATCCCAAAGTAAAGACATTAATTAAAATTCAACTGAATTAATTAAGTGGAATTAAGGGGTTAAACTAAAATTTTGAAAGTGTAAACATGATATTAATTAGCATGAGTAGAATAATGATTAGTATAGGTTAGATATTTAAGGTTAATTATCCAAATTACCCCTAAATACTAAAGAATGAAGGAAAGATATAAGAATAATTAACATTAATCAATATTATTAACTAATAAAAGTTAGTATTTAAGGGGAAATACTTTCTAGAACTCTCATTTTCTCTCTCTTCCAGTCAATCTCTCTCATTACCCTCTTAACTCTCGCCATCTCTCTCTCATCTCCACCTCTCTCTCCCTTTCCACCTTGTTCAACCCCTCTTATTTTTCTTTCAATTAAACTCACACATTACACATACATCTTCAAGAAGTGGAAGCATAAGCTCAAATGAAGAATATTACATCAAATTTGGGTAATGGATGAATTTAAAGAAAGTTGAATATTCATTTTGAAGTTCAATTGGTCTAATATCAAGTTAATTATGGATTTATATAAGGAATTGAATCAAGTTCAAAAATCAAGTGGTGGAGTTTCATTTCAAGCCTAGCCATGATTTACATAATTGGTAGGGTTTTGAATTTGAGTATAGATTTTAGATATATTATTTAGAATCTTTCAATCTATGGTTTAGTGTATCAATTTAGGCATTTAATTGTTATTTTGCAATGTGAAAGTTCTATGGGAGTGTTAAGGTTCAAGTAAGTAAAGTAATGATAGTTGAGATCGATAATGTTTTAGAGCATCAATTGATCTATAAGTTTTGTAAAAATGTTAATAAGTAATTTTGGGTTTATGAAGGTGAATTGGGTGTTAGAAGTCAAATCTTGAAGTTCAAGAAGTATTTAAAGGTTTTAAGAGTTGAAAAAGTAAGGCAAGTACTAAATCTCTTGTTTAATTGGAAGTTTGGAGTGTGATTAATGGATAATTGAAGTGGAAATGGGTGTAAGTATACATGTGTATGGCGTGTGATATTTATGTGTGTGAGGAATATTTGATTAGGTGAATTATAATGATTTGACGTTAATTGAATAATTAGTTAATGTTGTAATGGATGTGGACAAGTGTTTGAAGTTTTAAGTTGTTGGTTATGGAGACACTATGCTTGTCATAGGGTTTATTGTGGGTTTGACTATATTCTTGATTAATTTTGGTAAATTAATGATAAAAAATAGGAAATTGATGTTTTGGTAAGATGCTTAGTTAATTGAAATGTGTTATTGAAGAAAAATTTGTGAAATGGATGTAATCTTGATATGCCGAATTAAATGATGTTAAATGGGTATTTGGAATTTTAAAAGATGGTGTTTGATGTTTTCAGGATGAGGGATAATTGATAGGAATTGAATTAGGGATGATAACTAATAGTAAGGTATTTGAATGGTGATGATGAAAGAAGAATTGAACATAAGTGGCTAAGCTAGAGAGTTTAATTTTTATTTTTATTTTTTTGTATTAATTTGAAATTTTGAGGTGCAAATCTAATGTTAAAATAAGTTAAAGCGTTAATTTGAAAATGGGATGAAGTTTAGGAAAATTTAGTATTGGTTTAAAGTAATTTGGAGTTAAAATAAGTAGGTTATAATATTTTGAAATTAAAATTCTTATTTAGAAAGTTGTAGTATTTTTTGGATGTTTAATTTGTTTGAAATATAGAAATTTTTGAAGAAATTGATTGAGAAATGAATTAGGAATCAAATGGATTTAGTTTAACTTGATTTGGAGTTGTACTAAGAAAAATATGCATGATTTTGTGAGGCATATGCAAGAAAATGAATTTTTGAAAATTTTAATAGTTCATGATAAATTGTAGTAAATATAATGGAGTTTGAATGATGTGTAATTAAGAGGAAAAATTTGGAAAATTTATGATTGAATGTTAATCTTTTGGTATGTTTGATGAATTATCATAATAATTTTATTAATAGAAGTTATTAAAGTGAGTTACTCACTATATGACTCACCGAATTAAGGTTGAAGACTTTAAGTGTGTTCTTCATGAAGTTCAAACTGTTCTTTATAAAATTCAAGTTTGATCTATTCTCTTCACCTAAAATCATCAAAAACATATATTTTACATGAGATATAAAATAATTAACTTTTCATGTATAAGTTTACTTCAAGATTAGATTTCCATAAACTATTTCTTCGAAATTAAAACCATTTTCACCTAACAAGAGATCAAAGAATTGGAACAAGAATGTTTGAGGAAGAAATTTGATCTTCTTTAGGACAACACTTAATGCTAAAAGGTGTTTGTGGGCTTGATTCATAATTTAATTTCCTAAGTAGCAAATAGGCCTAAAGTTATAATCTACATAATAATCAAATTAGGCTTTATAATAAAATAGACAATCAAATAGAAGCTAGAAATGGATTGGGATTCCCTTAGGAGGATCAAATCGATCTAAAACACAGTTTAACTGAACTGAACCAAACCAATTCCCCCCTACCGGTTCACCTAAACTGGTTTCAACTCAAAATTTTAAGAAAAAGTAATTAATTAATATATCAAATTAAAATGAAATATATTAAGACTAAACTCCTAAAGATGAAACAAATCCAATTCATCCCCAATCGGTTCACTTTTATCTTAGTCAATTCATAACCTTTGAAATGATTCAATTAACAAGCTAAATCACAAATTAATTAAGTAAGAATTTATAATTGGGCCAAGATATTGGGCTTATTTAAAAAATACTAAATGGGCTCATTAGTCTACAAGGTTACACTTAGTTGCAAACTATGTTAAACCTAACGAGTTTAAATGATAATTAAGTATGATTGAATTGAGAGAAAAACACACACAAAGTGTCACTATTTTCAGAATTAGGTAATTCAGCACCTAAAGTTTTATTCTTTAAAAATGTAGTCCTAAATAGAGACATTACATCCTATAATATATTAAAGTACAAGCATTAAATTTATAAAAAAAAAAATGAAACTTTGGGCATTGAATTGCCGAAATCTGAAAGTAGAGACAGTTTATGTGTCATTATCCATTGAATCGATAACTACATTTAATCAAATTAATTAAACACTAATATTAATAAATAATTATGTTCTTAATTGTATATTATCTTCTTATCAAGTTAAACGATCAACTAATCAAAGATTGTCTCATGGCTTGACCTTTTTAAGTACGAAACAAGGGTTACATATTTAAATATTGCTTTTAAAAAAAATGCTTAAATATTATACTCATAAAACATATTTCTAAAATAGGTTGCAAAGGCACAGATCATATATGCGACTTTAGGGATATGCAAAACTTTCATGTTGCGCCTTCAGTACAATTTTTTTTTCTTAACTCTACTAATCTTTACTGCAAACCTATAAAATTATTATAAAAGTATATTTGCAAACCTATAAAATTATTGTAAAAGTATGTCTATAAACTTAAAAGTGCTACAGTAAATTTACATAGTAATACATAGAAAAAATTTGCACTGATACTTTCAAATATAAATATGAATCCTCGGTTTAGTTCATATGTTCACATTTCACATTTTACATTTCAATATTTGAATTTCCTCTGTAAACTTCACCTTGCAAATTTTTATTTTCACAATTTGCGTTTTACGCAGGTTTTAATCTATTGAAATATGTGTGTGAAAATTTTTTCATCAAGATTTCAGTATGTTTTCTTCTGAAAAAAAAAATTATTTTTATTGCTGTTATTGTACTTTGGATAAATGCAAAAAAAAAAAGACATGTAAATATGTATACCACATAAATGTTATTGAAGTATCAGTTATTATTAATTAACTATTAATTAGTAAATAATTAATCATTAATATATGATTAATTAACATTAGTAAATGAATTATGTATATATGTTATTATAATGTAATTTTGTAAATGTAATCGTAAATGAAGCTATTGTTAATTAAATGTTAATTAGCAGTGATTAGTCGTTAAGACACCATTAATTAATTGCTAATAAATTAATTAACAAAAAATTTTATATTTGGTAGAAATGTTAAATATTTGTATAGTTTAGTAGAATTAGTCATAAAAGTAAGTAGTTGGTAATTATCTGTTAATTAAATATGATTATTCATTAATATGTTGTTAATTAATTATTGTAAAATTAATTAGTAAAAAATTTTGCATTTGTTGCAAAGTGAAAATATTTGTATGGTTTTATAAAATGAGTTATAAAATTAATTAGTTATTAATTATCCATTAATCAAAGATGATTAGTCGTTAATATATTGTTAATTAATTATTATAAAATTAATTAGTGAAAAATTTTGCATTGGGTGAAAATATAAAATATTTATATGGTTTAGTAGAATTAGTCATAAGAGTAAGTAGTTAGTAATTATCTATTAATTAAAGGTGATTAGTTGTTAATATGTGGTTAATTAATTGTTGTCAAAGTAATTAGTGAAAAATTTTGTATTTGTTGTAAGGTAAGATTATTTATATGCTTTTGTAGACTTAGTTATAAAATTAATTAGTTATTAATTATCTGTTAATTAGAGGGAATTAGTCATTAATATATCATTAATTAATTTCTATAAAATTAATTAATGAAAAATTTTATATTGGATAGAAATGTAAAATATTTGTATGGTTTAGTAGAATTAATCATAAAAGTAAGTAGTTGATAATTCTTTGTCAATTAAAGATGATTAGTCGTTAATATGTCGTTAATTAATTGTTGTAAAATTAATTAGTGAAAAAATTTGTATTTGTTGCAAAGTAAAAATATTTATATGGTTTTATAAAATGAGTTATAAAATTAATTAGTTATTAATTATCCATTAATCAAAGGGGATTAGTCGTTAATATATTGTTAATTAATTATTATGAAATTAATTAGTGAAAATTTTGTATTGAGTGGAAATGTAAAATATTTGTATGGTTTAGTAGAATTAGTCATAAGAGTAAATAGTTAGTAATTATCCATTAATTAAAGGTGATTAGTTGTTAATATGTTGTTAATTAATTATTGTAAAATTAATTAGTGAAAATTTTAGTATTTGTTGCAAGGTGGGATTATTTGTATGCTTTTATAGATTGAGTTATAAAATTAATTACTGAAAAAAATTATATTAGTTGCAAATATAAATTATTTGTACGGTTTTGCATAATAGATGGAGATTGGACCTTTTGATCCTTCAGTCTTGATGCAACAAGCCAGTCATCGATCATAGGTAATCTAGGACGAAAAGGTAACAAACATTTTACTTATCGATTAGTTTACGTTGCATTAGAGATAGGAAAATATTTGACATGTTGTTGGCATAAGAGTAAGCAACCTTTACCATGCGATGGCGTAAGTTGTCACTCCGTCGCAATGAGCATACAATCCCATTCGACGCATGAATGGAGACATACTTGTAGCTAGCTAGATTTGAAGGTGTCAATCGGCTGCCATATATATCCCTTAATTAGCACATGATTACAGCACTGGTGGAGAGATGGCATCTAGAGACGCATACATTCCACATGCCGACGGGGGAGTTTACCATCATGCTACAGGATGTGGAGATCCAATTGGGACTTCCCATCGATGGACAGGTAGTTATAGGGAGTAACTACCTTGATTGGGGAGCAATATGTGAAGAACTATTGGGGGTGAGACCTAGGACCAATGGTAGAGGCGGGTGTATTAGTATGATATAGCTCTACAATATGTTTTGGTTAATCCCACCAGACGCAGATGTAGAGTAAATACATCGAGCTACCCATGCATACATTCTACAGTTGTTAAGGGGATTTATCTTCGCTAATAAATCTAGCTCCCTTATACACACAATGTGGTTACCATTGTTGTAACATTTCGACATCGTTGGGATATATAGCTAAAGGGCCATATGTTTAGCATGGTTTTATCTCCACCTATGTGTCACGTCCTCACCATCGGCACATGAGATTAAAGGGGTGGCCATATTACTACAGGTGTGGGCTTAGGATAGATTTCCCCACATCGCATCCATTAATCAACATGGACTATCTATATCAGCTGGATGTCCACTGTCGACACGATGGAACACGTGGAAGGATATGCAGTTTTACCCCACCCATATATTCAACGCATATCGAGATGTGTTAGATAAATAAAATATGTCATAGTTACCTCAGTAATCATATTTCTTTCCTTGCAATTAATCATATTTATCATTTAAAGTAAAAAAAAAATCATATTTTCAAGTTGAATGGGTTCCGCACGATGCAAATTTGACAAATATACTGCCATATTTTTGCAAAGCTAGCATGCACGTTTGGACGGCTTAGATGCCACTCATTTGTTTCCATATTGTTGAGTGGCATTTCCCAGATCGAGTGGCCAAGTAATTCGACGGTTTCTAATATATCCCACAACTAGTGAACACGTAGCAGGAGCTACATGAAATCGACCTGCGTGGCTAGATTGATGTCGACTGGATCATCCTACTTGAAGTGTATTTAAACATGTGGGAACAGCGGGTTAGTCGAGCTGCCCTTATAGAGGGCCCTTGCAGTGTGCATGATAGCTACCTATAATGGTATAGGTCGATAAATAGGAGATACATTGGCCGCATGGGGGCAGTTCTTGGCTTTCTGGTAAGAACGATTTACATATACTTCATAATAGCTACTTAGGGTCTTTAGTTCATGCTTCACCATTAGGGGGGGGGGGGGGGGGGGGGGGGGTGTAAGACTGGGTAATAGCAAAACACCCAGGAGGAGGCTGAACTAATTCCAATACGAAGACAAACAGGGGGACAATGTCGACCTCGAAATGGCGGTAAGTTAGAGGAAAATCCCATGCAGGACGAACAGATACATGTTGATCTCGATGCAGTGCATTTTAGCTTAAGGCCTACATTCAACCAGTATGAGACGCCACATCAACATTCTATTAGTGGTCCTATATTAACACCACTAGCTCCACGGAGGTAACACCTTAGGAAGCAACCTATGCAGCAGGGTGAATCATCGAATCAACCACATTAGTGGAGTCCCATGCAGCCGCAAGCATTCAACAGTTCTCCCCACCAGTATGCCGCCCAAGAGTTTGAATCTCCTCCAAATCTACGTGCAAGGTCGTCCAACACCTTCACTCAACTAGCTAGGCATTTCACTAGGGGTAGAAGATAGGTTTTTAATTATTTGCATATGTATATGGTCTACTGTAATGATGAAATTTATGTATTATTACAATATGTAATAAATCAATACACATTCCGTTCACCAATTATGTGTACATGTATGATTTAACATCTTCGAATATTTCATAAAATTTAACAAAATTCTAAACAAATTGACATTCAAAATAACTTCTCAATGAATGAAAAAATTGCATGTATATATGCAGAATATGAAGCATCCCCCTTTTGCCATGTCTTTAAACAAATTGGATGAAGTAGTCGAGGATTCACCTAAGCTGCAAAAGAGAAAAAGCTAATGTTAGCATCACAAATACAATGTCGAACACAATGAAATATGTAGTTGTATTCATCAATTATCATTATCACGTCGATGTAGGCACGTTCTTCTATCATACCCCCCCTCCACAAATTCCACATGCGATTTGATCTGGACACTCCCTAATGTCCATCTCCATGTGGTATCTTTTCCACCATAGCTTTCCCCTCTTCTATACGAGGTCTCCCCTTGGGCGGAGTCTCGCGAAGTGCATTGGTACCCAATCCAACTCATCCCCAATAGGCATGAAGTGCATCATATATGTTTGGTCTTGATGTGTCCATCTAAACCAATCAAGTATAAATTGCATTATATCAAGCTTAAGCGAGGCAGCCACTCCATATGCATGCGAGCATGGAATTTTGTATATCTACCACTTCTAGCAGCTGCATGTGTTGCAAGCAAAGTCAACAATGTGCATTCGACCCCCTTCCCTTAACCTGCTAATGATGCGACAACTACCGGTAAAGACTTCAAAAACTTTGCCGTGCCTACTATAGTCGATGACCTTATGGTTGCTGGCTCATGAACTCTATTGGTCGATCATTTTGGTTACATGTTTAGTGAAAATTCTACCCTTCACTATATTCTTCAATGCCTTCGTTTGCTTTTGCACGAAGTACCCAATGCAGTTGTAAGACGTTTTCTTCACCAAAACAGTCACAAGTAACTCCCGAGCCCCCTTCGAGACAGAATTATAGCTTTCAATGACATTAAAGGTCATATACCCAAATCAATAGCAATCGTCATGAGTTAGCTTCTACATATCCAACAGCACGTCGTTAAACTAGTCTAACGCATCTGGCAAAATCATCCCCACCTGCTTTATCACATAATTCAACTTGTGAGATTATGCTTGCAACCCAACATACGTGACCAACTTTTTGCACTAGGTGTTTTTATGTGCAAAGTTGAAGTTGCTCGCAACGTGTCGGAGGCAAAACCACCACACCACAAATGGAGGCCGTCATCCATTCGCTTCTTCTCGGACTGCTGATATGATGCCTACATTTCTATCCGATATGAGGTAAATGGTTTCATGACCTTCACAGTCGACAACGACATATTCCTTCAGTTTCCGCGAAAACTAGCCCCATGTCTCAACTATCTCTTGATCAACCAGAGCGAATGCCAGTGGAAGTATATGGTTATTGTCATCAACGCCACAAGTAATTAGCAACTTGTGAGTAAACTTCCCATATAGAAAGGTGGCATCAATGGTAACAATAGGTCTAAGGAATCTCCATGTTGTGATATATAGCCCAAAGGTCTATAATACCCACTTCAAAGTGGACATACCGGGGGTGCTTGATCTACTCCACCCCTAATCTATTCGTGTTCCAGGATTCGTATTTTCTATTGCATTAAGAAGTTTTAGTAGTTTATCATAAGACATCTCCCAGTTCCTATATACGAGCTCGATGGCCCATTTCTTTCCCTCCCAAACCTGTTTCTTGCTGATCCTATAGCCAAATTCCTATTTGACACTAAAAGTCAACTCGACCACCTTCATATCAAGATTATCCCTAAAAAGATTTACAAATCGGCTGATAAGAAGATTGTAATTCAATTGTAGGTGATCCTGACTAATTAGTGGGTTATTGCATGAGTGTAGACCCTCGAATCTCGTCACCACAAACGTGCCTTCTAACTTCTTCTTTCAGGCTCGAAGCCTCCATTTACAACCGTCATTCCTTCTCATACAATTAACAAACCACTATAGAGGGCTAGACTCTACAACAGTGAAGTTGTAATGGTTCTTCACATGGTAAGACTTCACTGCTTGAATGACATCTGCTTTCGTTCTAAATCTCATGCCCCTATAAAAATTGTCACTACTACTTGAACCACTGCAAATATCGGTTTGCTCCTGTTAGAAATAAATGTAATCACTATTTCTCCCATAATTATAATATGGAATAGGATCTCTAATTGGCATGGTAAGCGGTTCAGCCTACTCTGTTAGATATATTAGTTGTCTCAAGTAGGTATGTACGGTTGGAGACTCTTCTTTCGCTACTTCATCCCCCTTGTTCTCACCCTCCTCATTTTCCTCATTAGAACTCTCTCCGTTATCGTTGTTGTCCTGCTTAACACCCATTCCACCATCAGTGTCAATTGTAGCCTCCACTCCCATATGAACCATGTACGGATCCTATGTCTCTAGTCACTGTAACACTAGAGTAACCACTCTATCAATTTCATCCTCATTGTTCACTTCCATCGAGGTTGGAATTGAAGATTGAAATCTTGAAGACTTTGGTTGCATTTTTGCAATGTCATGTGAAGATTGTGGCCGATTGCTTGTATCAAATGTTTGCCTTATTAAGGAGCCCCTTGAATTGTTACAAATTCTGATGAATAATTGTTATATGCCATAATCTTCATATGATTCAATCGTTTCAATAAAGTTTTCAACATCTTCATCATCTTTGATTACCATCAACGCATAACATGTATTGCCTCCATAGAACATAAGATGCTTGTGAATTATCTCAACCTCCACTTCGATGCTACAACATATTCTGTAGAAAAATTCGTTACACCTGATGTTTTTCTTCATTTTCAACTTTTTTACCAGATTCCTATCATACTTCAGCCCCCAGTCACCAACCACAATATTTCTAAATGCATAGATCATTAACTTCACGTAATCAACCATTTTTTCCCTATTCATAGTATATATAAATTATAAGATTTTTAATAAATACGATAATTTTCAATAACAACATTCCAAAAATTTCAAGAAAAAATTTTATTTCTATAATATTTCAAATATTAATTTTTTTCCCCATTATTTGCAAATGATTTATTTCTAAAAATTTGTCAGATGTTATTTTTTAATAACACTTTTGTTACTAAAAATTCTAACCATTCCTGTATGATTTTACAACACTGCCATTTCTCCTTTTAATTTTAATTTTAATTTCAATTTCAATTTTCTTCCATTATTTTCAAATAATTTTTTTTCAAATATTTGTTCGAATTTATTTTTCAATTATATTTTTTCACAAAATTTTCAAAATTTTCGTATAATACTACAACAATTATTCTACATACTTTACAGTAGTCAATCCTCATTCTAATACAAAAATTAATATTACTTATTACACATGCAACATCTATATAAATTATATTTAATAAATTATAATATAACAATACCGAGTAATCTTTTCTATAAAATATACAATTATACCGATATTTTTTTAAAATCTTACATCAAATATAAACACAGATAAAAAGACTTCAACTTTTCTAAAAAAAACATACCACAACTAAGATTGACTATTTAGAAACACTTAGATCTAAGCAAATCTTTCCTTCCTCTGCAAAATCACTCTTACTTCCCCCTCTTCCTGCATGTGAACGAGAGCAAAATGAGATTTGGGTTAATGGGTATTTTGTGTGAGTTGTATGTTTCTGTGTGTTTTGTATTTATTTATTTTTTTAGTTTTTGTATTGTTATCACGTATTTATAAATCAATGGTGAGTGTAAATTGAATAAAAAATTGGACGATGAGAAGTGGTGGGCATTTGCACTGAAGGTAAAGACTAGGTTTGTGCCTTCAGCTTGGAATATTTGCGTATCTCTAAAGTCGCATGCATGATTTGTGCCTTCGTAATCTATTTTAGGAATATATTTTATGAGTACAATATTTACACTTTTTTTTTTAAAAAAAAAAGTACTTAACCCTACGAAATAATTGCATATTGCATGCTAGATTTAAGATAACTAAAATGAATTAATACTTAAGCCCAACTTAAGTATCTATGCTCCGTTTGTGCATGTTGCCCTATCCGAAGGGCGGTGGGGGGAGGGAGGCAAAGAAAATGAAAACCCTAAATTTCTAAATAAGATTAATGGAATTAAGAAGGAAAACTTAGAGTTAATTAAGAAAGGATTTACAAAATTTATGGTCAAATTTTTCAAAAATGACCATTATACTCATAAACTTGATTAATTGAAAATGGCTTCAAAATGACCTAATGACTTTGAATAAAATTCCAAAACCCTAATTAAGTAAATAAAATTATTAATGAATTATTTGGAGTCGATTAAAAAGGAAAAATTAGATATTGGAGATAAATTTTGCAAAATAACTATTTTGCCCCTATACCTCAATTTAGAGTATTTAAAGTTGGTTGAAATTGCCAAACAACTTAAATTAAGGTTATTTAGATTCATTTTAAATTATTGGGAGTAAACTCTTGAAGTTAAAGACAATTTACCAAAAAAATGACCATTTTTTCCCTTAAAGATAATTTTATCAAATTTGGACTTGAAACTTCTTAGACTTTAAATATAGCTCCAAGGTTTTAATTACATGAATAAGATCAATTGCAAAATATTTGGAGACAATTGGAAAAGAAAATTTTAAATTTGGAGGTCAATTAGGTAAAATGACCAAAATACCCCTAGGTTTATCTTTTGGAGGAGTAACTAAGTAAAGTAAATTCTAAGGGCATTTTAGTAATGAAAAAAAAAACTCTTTTGCGCCTAGAGTCAGTGGAAGAAATAATACTAGAATAGGCTAAATTAAGATGGCACATGTCATCATAAGCAACAACCCACTAACTCTTGTAGACCCATTTATCCTTACCTTTAAACCCTCACTAAATCTTATTATAAAAACCCATTTTAGGAGCCCCCATTTCATTTTTCTAGAAAACTCTTTAAGGTAAATATTCTCAAAAACTTATTAAGTCCATTCTACTCCTTAAACCTCTTAATACACATTAAACCCTAGATTGATCTAGTTTTTTATTTTTTATTTTTGTAAGCTTTAGGTTAAAAATCAAATCGGATTTCAAGCTAAGAGGGAGCATCTTACATGTGATTTAGGTGTGAAGGTAAGTAAGAAAATTACTTGATTTGAGTGGATTTTAGTTTGTACATTGTAAGTTTAAGTAATATATAATGTTTATTATGAAGGAAATTAATTGGGAGTTTTAGAAAAATATCATTTTGGAAATTGGGTAGGCATGGTTTGGAAAGAATTTGGGTATTTCTAAGATCTCTAACAAGGTAAGTTTAAAATCTTATTTAAGTTGATGATTTAGGATAGTTAAAAGTGATTGAACTTGAAGATTTGATTATTTCTTGAATATTGAGGATGTATTGGGATGTACTCTTGTTGTTGCCACCTATATTGAAGATTCTTGAGTGTCATTTGGTGATTTAGGGATTAATCCATAATTTAATATATTTTATGTGTTGTTGGGTGTTGAATTGAATAATGGAAATAAAGAATAATGCATGATAATTGAAGATATATAATAGGTTGTTAGATATAGTTACAACTGCCACTATGGAGATGGAATTGAGGTTTAAATTTTCTTACTAAATTTAATTTGAACGTTGAGTGATGATAAATTGATTATTAAAGCACAAAAATGTGATGTATGAAGTAGTTTTGATAATTAATCGGTAGATATAATATGTGAAAAGTTGGAATTTGGTAGTATGAGTAAAATAGTGGATAAATGAGTTGATTTAACTATTAGTTGTGAATTCCCAACATTTTAATATGTCCTTAGTGTGATAAATATGATAAAAATTGAAATTACATGATAAATAATAAGTTTAGTGAAGTTTAGGGATGAATTAGTTTGAATTAGAAGATTGTGAGAACTTGAAATGCTAATTTCTTACATGATTATTAGTAAATGTTTAATTCTAGAAAAATATGATGTATTATCTTTATTTTGAGTAAATTTAATGAATTTATCATTTAATTATAAATAAAAGTTAGATTGAATGTAAAATGAAGTCTAAAAGTGAAAATGTGTAGAAATTGAATTAGATGAATGGATAGAAATAAGTTGGGCATGCTCTATCTTGATTGCTTTGTTTTGACAATTTTTTTGTCTTGAAAATGAAAAATAAATTATGTATTAAACTTTGGGGAAGAGTGGGAACAAGTGGGTTTTGATTTAAAGTGATTTAAATTTAAATTGAATAATTTATGGGCTCTTAAGGTTAAAAATTCATAATTAAATTTGGTATGGTAATTTAAAGGCTCTAAATTAAATAAAATAAGGCGTGTAAGTTAAAAATGGATAGTAAAAGTGATAAAGAAACAAATAGCTTTAATTCACTTAATTTGGGCTTAAATTAAATAAGTTATGGTCATTTAAAGTTAATGCCTTAATTTGTGATAAATTAAAATTTAATTGAATAATGGTTTAATTAAATCGAGTTAAAACCAACTCAACCTCTTATCGGCCCAACCAAAATAGGCCCAAGGATCATCCTCTTACCTTCCCCTTTGATGGCCCAATTAAACATAATCTACTTAAATGTGCTTAATTAATTAAATTATCCTAATTAGACTAAAATAAGATGTGATATGATAATATCAACCCAACAACTCATGGCCACTTGATCCAAACTCCAAAACATAATTAAGCCTATTTTTTTCTAAGGGACATATTCTAAATGGATCATAGCACAATAAGTAACTAAATTGAGTCTCAAACCAATTCAAGCCCAAATCAAATTAACTAATTAAAATAAACTAAACATGAGCCTAATAAAATAGAATGGACTTACATAACTATAATAAAACCTAAATAGGCTCAAAACTTAAAACCTACTTAAACCCATTAATCTTTAGGACCTATACCTTAAATGGACCTTAACGAATAAATCAAATTTAAATTGGCCTTCAACCTTACAAGGTCTTAAATCAAAGGACTTAAAATGAATTGAAATTGGACTTAGAAATTAAATGGGCTTGAAACATAACAAATATGACTAATTAAATATAATGGGCTTAAGTTGATTAATAGATGGAAATAATCTAAATGGACCAAAAATGACTTAGTAACTACAACTTGACTTTACTAAATTAATTAAAACTAGTGAGCTTAATTCGAAACAGGGCTTACTATATTGAAAGAGCCTAAATATCATAATTGGGCCTTAAATCCAATTAGACTTAAAATTCAAACAACTTATTAAGTTTAATTAAATAAACCCTAAATGGTTCGATCCACAACTAGCTAAAAGTTAATCGGGCTTAGATAACTCTAATTAGACTTGTAAATAGTATGGGCTTTGAGTATAGTAAACCAAACCTAGAATAGGATTCAATCATTTAGAATAATCAATTGAGTTATAAATTTTCTCTTTGATGTATAAAATCAACTCAATTAGAACTTCGATTGCAATTTGGGAAACGTCAACTCTTCAAGTACATAGTCACTTACATGTTGTGTGGTAGGGTAGAAAAATTAAACCTAACTAAATAACTACTTGCTACTTATGTGTGGTTACTTGAGCTTACAAGTGACAAACCTTGAATCGAGATTATGGCTGCAGTCATATACCTCAAAATGACACGATAGTTAGGCGCTTAACCTCCTAAGGGTAGCTCAACAGATAACTGATAAGTAAAAACATGTAGGATAATGAGAATTGTAAATAGAAAAAAGATATATCGAGAGTTGTTGGGGTTATGGGTCTCCACAAGTGATACGATATAATTGGACTATAATTAATGATGACCACATGACAGTAGGTTTACTTAGACAAGGCTACTTAAGTACATAGTTTTTAGCAACGTGGAGTTTGGCTACTCCTATCAACCCCTAATGTTCGTTGTAATGAAATCAAATCCCTTGTCTTTCATCATGATATCTAGAGTTATAAGTACTCTCGTACTAGATGTTTACATATGATAATTAATTAAATTAAATGAGTATTTCTTGCATTAGTTGTAGGCTTACTTAACATGTGTGAATGTGTGTATGTTATTATGTACTGAGTTCTTGTGGCTCACTCCCATTTTTCTTTTTTGAATGAAGATATTTCTCATTTGCTTTACATTTTGATGGGATATGACTCCAAGGAAAAGTATTGGGATGAGAACACTAATTTAGATTATGTCATCTATGATTACGATTGACCTTTGTTTCATTTTCCGAATTATGTTTTTATGTTTTAATTTTATATTTAAACTACTTTAGGAGCCACGTATGGCTCCATGGCTTGTTTCAATTTATTTGTATTTTGTGAACCTTATAAGCCCTGAAACTTAAATTATCTTTTCTTACTTTACCACATATTTTTATGATAAAACTATCAAGTGTTTTAAAAAATATAATGTTTTACAAAAATATTTTTAAAATCTAATTAAATATTTTAAAATCCTAAAACTAGTTTATAAATCTACTTAATAATCGTAGTTTTACATATTTTACTTAAGTATGATACATGATAAATTGTCTGTGTCATAATGGTTTTAGAGTATGATTCTCTTTTTTTTTTTTTTTTGGTTAATTGTATGTTATGAGTTTTCATACTTTTTCATTGTATATATATACATATTATTATTTTTGTAGTGATAGGATGGGATAACGACTTTTGATATTATTGTTGAAGCTTAGACAATATATATATATATATATATATTCGATTAATTATATAAGAATTACCAAAAAAAAAAAAACTCTTTCAATGAACCTTCCGATGAAATTAATTCGTATATATTACGTAAGCTATTATAAGTTTTTCTTCTCCTCAACCGGACCAGCAAAAAGCAAGATTTTAGTGAGGCGTGGATATACTAATGAAGCCTATCCATTACCATTGAAATTAGTGTTGAAACCTGCAATTAGGTATCCCGTCAGTTGTCGCAGCCAATCATTTACGCAATCGGCATTAAAATTATGTTAATCATAAATACACTAGCTTTTTATTTTTCAAATTAAGCATATTAATTCGCAAAAACGTGTTTGGTAGACCATATTTCCTATACTTGGATAAAAGAATAAAAAAATAGTAAAATCAGAAAAAAATGAGGGAGCGCAAAATAAAATAAAATAAAAAATTAAAGTCTAAAATCCTTAATTTCAGAGATATAAAAATCTTCTTTCGATAATAAAAAGAAATCAAACAAATGTTTTGGCAAGAGAAAATAAAAAAAAAAAACAAAATTTAAACAAATGTGTATGCAATTTACTTTTAAAATTACACAAAAAGCATGCATTGTGACTCTTATTCTTAAAGTATAAAGCAACTCCATAACACAAAAAGAAGAAAAGCTGCCGGCGTAGCTTTTGCTGGGGCCACGTTTGCAATTTGGTCTTATAATAATAGCACAAAAGTTCTTTGAGCCATGAGATTCAAATTTTAGTGACCAAGGCCATAACGATTTTAGACTTTAGTATAGGTCAATTAAATGAATTAAATAAGTCTATCGAACTCAATAAAAAAAGCCTTAATCGGTCGAAATTTTCGATATCCGTTAATATTGGGCAATTTGTAAACATATCTTTTTAATTATTTATTGTATCTAAATAGATCTTATAATTTTATTTATTTATAATTTTTAAAATATAACTTTACCTATTCATAGATACACATACATCTCAAGTTGTTACTAAAACTCTAAATCATTGCTATAATATTTTTAATAATAATTTTTAGGTTTTTAATAATAATTTAAGAATTATTTACGTATTTTTTAAAGTTATAAAATCTTCAATTTTATCCTCATCTGATTAATAGTTTAGATAATATATTTTCAATTATTCGTAAATTTTAGTTAAACCTTATCATAAAAAGAGTATACGAATCAACTCATACCATAAAAAATGTTGTAGATAGAAAAAAAGAAAATCTCATATGCATAGCAATTTTAACTTGAATACAATCTTTAAATTATATTTTGGCCGGTCTACCCCCAACTTAACCAATATAAACGGTGCTTTGGCTGCATAACTTCTACAATAAAAGGAAATATTGATTTAGATATGAATATTCACACCTAATCCTCCATCAATAAATAAAGTTGCATCGATTTCTTATTCTTAAATTTAGGTTTTATTTTTAATTTTTTTTTCTATTTTGTTTATCATCCAATATGGATCTTTTCGAGTTAGAATTCTAAGTTTATTTTGCAATTGTGCTGAAAATTTTTTTGAGTCGATGTCATCTATCTTTATCAAGGAAATATGTTCATTTTCAATTGGGTATTTGGATTTAATTTTTTCCTTTGATATATTTACCAGTAATAATATGCACTTGTATTTCAATGTATTTTAATGAAAGAAATACATTTTCTCTTTTGAATTTAATCGAGTAAACATCTGTATTTTAATCAGTACAATCGAGGTTTTCTAAATTAACTAATGTGTTCACATATTGCAAAAACTGTCTTGAATCTTGGCATTTTTTGGATTAAATTGTAGACACATTTTAAACCTTTACAAAAGCCTGAAATTGCTTTTGTTTTACACATGCGATATTTTATACGGTATTATGTGTCATGGAGAAAACCACATGTCCAAACGAAGCAATTGCAAGTTTAGACAAGTTTTTGATGCTTGATTGCAAATTTTAAAATATCATAATTGCACAAAACGTGTAATTTTTATTTTTATTTCAGCTTTTCTTACCAATTTCAAAACTTAACTATAAAGATGAATGGGGTGTATTTAGGCTTAGGGCTGATAATTTAATACACAATCCGTAGACATGGCACATATAATTATAATACATATATATTATATATATATATATATATATATATATATATATATTATAAACAATAGGACTAATCAACAGACTAGACCCATTCAATTGATTAGATTGTTGGTAAAAAGATATTTGATAATTACGGAATTAATGATAATGATTACTTAATTATTATCCAATATTGATTAATTTTTCAATAATAAATAAAAATAAAATAACTAATAATAATTAAATATAATAAATAATTACATAATAAGCAATTAATGATAATAATTGCATGGTTAATTAATTTTTACAATTTAGTATTATAATGGATTGGTCAAATCCTTAATTTTACTCACTTGTATATATTAAATCTCTATTATTAATATATAAATTAATAATAAAATTAAAAATTAGACCTAGGTGAGACCATAGAATTTTTCATAAATAATTAAGTAACAATAATAATAGTCATTAGCTAAATAAAAATTTATTAGAAAAAGCTTCTATAATCTATCAATAAATTAATAATTATTTTCAATTAACAATTAATGAGTTTTTGTAATAATAAATAATGAATAATTTATAATAATTTTGTCCTCGAAGAGAATATGAGTGCTATACTTTTACAAATCAATCAATTTCTAAAAATAAGTAATAATAAAATATGTTATAATAATTACTAACCAATCAATTTTTTAATTTTTTACAATTAATTAATTAATTTACTCTATTGGTTAGCCATTTAATTAATAATTATATCATTGACCATATATTATTTTACATTCAAATGCTACATAAGTGAAACAAAAATAGTCTTAGTACCTTTTCTTCTACGCTATCATATTCCCATGAACTAAATAATGAAAACGATAAGAACACAATGCAATTGCACCACCCTTGGCTTATAAATATAAAAAATGATAAGAACACCATGCAATGGTACCACTCTTCGCTTATAAATATAAAAAAAGGATTATATAACTAAACTCACTGTTTAAACATTTTAAATTAATAAAGTAAAAAAAAAAAAACATATCAGAACCTTTTTATTTTTTATTGGTAAACTACTGTTGCTTATCAAAATTTAGATTATGAAAAGTTTATTGCATACCAAATGCAATAAATATATGCCACCAGATCAGCCCCATTTCCCGAATAGGAAATCATATTTAATGTTTTCTTGGCACAAAGGATTAAAAAAGCAAAGAAATCGCCTTCTGGGTTGAACGTGACATTCTAGCGTGACAACGTGTGTCCACATCATTATCAAGCACCAAATATAAAATAGAAATTTCTCGCCCCACAAGGCCGGGCCGGGCTATTCTGAGCGACTTGATGATAATTTGTCACCACGTGTCAATCATCCGTCGGTTCAAACATACTAAAATAGACGCTCCACCAGCAGAACCTCACACCAAAACCAATGAAAGGTAAATTCATTAAACAAATAAGGGTACTTTTGTCAAGTTAAAAACTCGGAGCCATTTCGCCATTTCCTTTTTCAGTTTCCATTGCAATAAAATCAAATTCAGCTATTTTCTCTCTCTCTCTCTCTCTCTCTCTCCCTCCCTCCCCACACCGAACCGAGTAAGATTTACTTCTATGTTTCGATGTTTTTGTTCGTTATACATCATTCATACATGTGTATGTATTGATTTCATGGATTGCCTTTTTCGTTTCGCTATTTTTTATTAGGTTTATGTATTTATTAACGAGTTTTGCAATCAAGTTTCGATGCGGAACTTACTGTTGTTGGATCCCTTTCTTGATATGATTATGATGCTGATGTGTTCGTTATCTCATAGGAGAGAGAGAATGAACCAATGCATGAATATAGTGCATTAATGTGATCTTGCAATTAGTTATATTATTCGTGGTAATTATTAGTGATGAGTTTATGATGAGAATCTATTACGGTTAGTTCGTGTTAATTACAAGTTCGGTTATAACTAGAGATCTGGATTTTCCTTTATTACTTTTTATCTTACCAAGTTCTTTCATTTTTTTTTTTTTTTTTGCTGTGGAGGGATTGTTGGATAAGTTTGTCTGTGAATTTCAAGGTTAGTTGAAGGAAAGAAAGTTATCAGGAAGTCTGAGCCTGTTGAACTTGAACTGGCTGTGCACGAGGCTTGTGTTTGCTCGTGCAAGCATTAGAATGTAGGAGTTAAGACTTAAAAAGAGTGTTGGTAGGAACAGTGGAAGTTTTGTCTTTAGCTGAATTAGGATGACAACTTGTGGATTATTGTTGGACAATTGACGTTGTGATTTGAACAAGAATTTGATATGCGTGCTTGTGGAGTTAGCAGTGTGAGTATTAGAATGTAAGAGTTAAAGCTCAAAAAGTGTTGGTGGGAACAGTGAAAATTTTGTCTAGGGCTGTATTAGAATGACAACTTATGGATTTGTGATGGACAATTGATGTTGCAATTCAAACGAGAAATAGTTGTTTCATGTATGAAATGTGTGCTCGTGGAGTGAGCAGGTGTTACAAAATTAAGTGTTTTGAATTTGAGTTTTAGCTGTTTAGTGTATGATATGAGCTATTATGAGGTTAGTAGGTGTTAGTAAGTAGTCAGCTGTCAGCATAAATATAGAAGAGATTCAGAGATGCTAAATTTGAATGGATATGCATCATCACATGTTATTTTTTGTAAATGATTTAACAGTAAATGTCAAGGAAAAATCTGAGGAATTGTCTCCCAATATAGTTACCTTTTGTAATCTGAAGGCGAGAGGCATTGGGAACTGATTCTAAAATTATGTTATCCCATGGCTAGGACTGGGTGAGTTTGAAACTGTAAAACCATTTGGAGAAAAAAGGAAACATTGTAATAAATCAAATTGCCAATACTTTCCCTGCTAGCTTTTAGTATCTGGAGCCACTATCTTTGAGTTTTTGTGCTTTTTTGAATGGTTTGGCAAGCATATAGGGACTGCATCTTACTTTTGAAGTCATTAGTTTTCCAACTTGTATGTCTATTTCTTCTGGGGTTTGTATTTGTGTAAATTGTTCCTTTATTAAAGTTGTGGTTTGTGGGTTATGAGATAGATTTGACATGTTGCATTTCCCTATCTTTAAGGTGGAAGGCACGTTTCTTGAGCAGTTGGAAAGTAGAACAACTTCCTTATGTATATGGAATGAAAATCTCTTTCATTGTGTTGGCATTGTGCTTGCTAGTTTGAGCATCCGGACAATATTCAAATGGGGACTATACACCGCAGGTCTGTTTTCACTTTTTATGGGGAAGCTGCCTTGTTATCCTGGTGAAATGCCCTCTTTGTTTGTCTTGTCACAAATCTCAATCATATTAAAATCACACCCTAGCTTAGCAAATGATCTCAGCTTGTGCCTTTTCCCTCCCTTTCTGCAGTGGGATTCTTAAAAGGTCAAATGATGGTGCCAAAATTATCATTGCAACAATTATGGGACTTGTTTTTGGGTTTTTTATTGGCATTTCATTTCCTTCTGCTACTCTAACAAAGGTATCTTAGCTCTTCATTTTTTATTAATTTAATGCTTTTTTATTTGTTTGACTCTTTCAAACTTGCAGATTAACATACGTTCAAGCATTATATCATCTCTTGATCTTATTAATGATGATAGTAGATCCAGTAGAAGCAAATCCTCTGGAGAACCACAAAATGTCCCCAAGGTATAGACTATGCTTCTTTCTGGTTGGTTTGTTATGTTCTTCAACAGCCTAATGATTTATTTCACTGTGTAGTCATCCTACTATTCGCAATTTATATATCTATGTGGTGCTAACCTTTTGAAAGATTCGATTCATATTTATATCGTGTCAAAACATCTTCCTTTATTTTATATCTTACTAATTTTATACACCCCAAAAGAAGAAAAAAACTGTAAGCTAGAAAGAATGAAACTTTGTGTAATATTTAAGAGTAAACATGCTTATCTATAGCCAAGTGCAGACACCTCTATTAGTATCGTGCTTGCTGGATGTTGGAGCTTCTTTGTTGTGCATCACAGTTTCACATCTCTTGGGAGCTTATTCCCAACAATGTTTATATGTTATTGTTTCATTTAGGCATCTAACTTGCTATATATTTTTTCAGTGCTTGGATTATCTCCTCCCGAAAGTTGAAATCCATTCAAGTTGACTTACTAAGAAAAATATTTAAGTTATGCGTTCTGCAGCTTTTGATGCTGCAATGGCACTTCTTGCTTTAGGCTGTGTTATGTAATTTGGACTATAAGTTGCTGTACTTGTTTGTTTTTGTTACCAGGTTTATGTTCCAACAAATCCTCGTGGTGCAGAGACATTGCCTCCAGGCATTGTTGTAGCAGAAACAGATTTCTATTTACGTAGATTATGGGGTAACCCCGTTGAGGTATGATTCTCTTGCCATTGCCTGCTCAAGGACCAGATCCTTATTGCAATTTAGCAACAGGATGCTAGAAGACATCAAATATTTATTCTTGATTGACTCTAGTTTCACGCATGTTTGTATTTTTATTTTGTGGCTTGATTGCTGTTGCATTTACACCTGGTTTGAAGCTGCCACTGTAATTGTTATAACATTAGAATGGATGGTGATTCTCTGTGGGGACATAAATTTTACAATTTTGGCTATAGTCATGCAAATTTTGATGAGTAATGTATACTGATTAACATGCAGGATCTGAAGAAAAAGCCAAAATACTTGGTCACCTTTACTGTTGGTCTAAATCAAAGGAAAAATATTGATAAAGCAGTTAAGAAGGTACATATTAATCCCTCATCAAGCTTGCATTCCTTGCTTTTAGGCAGTTGGGAGAATTGCAATAATTTTAGGTGGGACTTTTTGTAGTTCTCGGAGGATTTCCAACTTTTGCTCTTTCATTATGATGGTCAAGTGAGTGAATGGGATGAACTTGAGTGGTCAAAGAATGCAATTCATATCAGCGTGAGGAAGCAGACAAAATGGTAGTGCTTCAATTAATTCCAGCTGTATCTCATTGCAGTCATCAAATATATTTATGCATAATTTTATTATCCCACTGCAATTGATCTTGTCTACCACTTTTGCATTCACTTTTCTGTTTATGATACTCAGGTGGTATGCAAAGAGGTTTTTGCATCCTGATGTTGTTGCAGCTTACGAGTATATATTTATATGGGATGAAGACCTTGGTGTTGAGCACTTCAATGCAGACAAGTAAGTTTTACTGATTTACTCTTATCTTAAAAATTTGACCATTATCTGTTTCCTTGCATATGCTTGTTGTCTGTTAAATTAAAAGAGTACCCTGAAGTGATACTACTCGCCAGGTACATTCAGTTGGTAAAGAAACATGGGCTCGACATATCTCAACCAGGCTTGGAGCCTAACAATGGGTTGACGTGGCAGATGACAAAGAGGAGAGGTGACAGAGAAGTCCACAAGTACTTCCTCTCTATTTTATCTGATCTATGAAGTGCTAAATTACTTTGTTCAAACACATCATATCTTATATTCATGGGTTGATGAACAGGGATACTGAAGAGAAACCAGGATGGTGTACAGATCCACATCTGCCTCCATGTGCTGCGTACTGTCTAATCTCTCTGTTTTATGCTTGAATGGAAATTATGACGAATTTTCAACAGTTGTCATTTTTGTTGATTCTCGGATGATCTTGCTTTGCAAAAGCTGCTGCCAGTGAAATGAAATTTCTAAAGTGTCGAAACAGGAAACAGATGACACTCCAATAAAATATGAATATGCCTTGTAGAGGTGTAACCTGGCTTGCAAATCTTTTTAACATGATTTTGAAGATTGGAAAAAGTGCTTGACAAATGGAAAGAGTTATTTTGGTTGCTTTGTTTAAGATTAAAGAAGATATATGACATTGTGCAAAATAATAAGCCAATCAGGAATGGGTGATTGAAAGAAAATGGAAGAGAGAAAGCAATGTGATAGATGCAGAGGAATAGTTAGAGTATGTGTGGTGATTTGATGATAGAAGAGTAAAAAAATGAGAAAAGAACCTGAAGATCCAGAGCAAACGCTCCTAGGTCACTCTGGTGAAATGAAAAAACAATGTTTTCACCCTTCTGCCTCCTCCTTGGCTAAAGGCTTTATTCACTATAACATCTTACTCCCTTATTTAGTCCAAAGCCCTTATTACTTGATATATTTTACAAAAGTACACCCCACTATTGTTACTACTGTTATGCTGCCACTGTTATCCCTTATTTATTTACAAAAGTACTTCTGACTCCTTAGTTTCCATTCCCCACTGTTTAGTTGGTCTAGTACCCCTAGTATAAACCTTCAATGTAGGAGATCTATCAATACTGCCTCTTGATGAAAAAAATTGGGAACAAAATTCATCCGCATCAATCCATGTTGCTTCATTTGGGGTACTGTGCTGCCAGCGAACTAAAAATTGTTGAGTTGGAACCCCATACTTAGTACTGGTGTGCCTGGCCAAAATATGGAGAGGAACAAAAGCAGTGGATGCATCGAGCAGCGAGTCTGGGGGAAGTGGAGACACCTGTGAAGATTGTCCCATGGCTCGTTTCAGGTTGGAGACATGGAATACTGGGTGTATGCATGAATCGAGTGGTAGCTTCAGTTTGCATGCAACAGGCCTGACTTGGCATGCCATTGGAAAAGGGCCAAAGTAATGAAAAGAGAGTTTTTGAGTAATCCTTTTACGAACACTATGTTGGCTGTGTTGACAGATTTTGAGATATACCCACCCTCCAACTTGGGATTGAATTTCTTTTCTATGTTTGCTTGCATACTTAACCATGTGACTTTGAGCTCACAACAAATCTTGTTGTAATTGACATAAAGCTTCATCCCTTGCCAATAAGTCATTGTTCACAGCCTCAACTTGAGTCTCGTCAATAACATGTTGGGGTAACCTTAGTGATTTGTGTCCATAAACACACTCAAAAGGAGTTTGACCTGCTGCACTATGATAAGTGGTATTATACCAATACTCCACCCTTGGTAATCAACATGACCACTGTTTAGCTTACTTGGAAGCAAAACAATGCAGTATGTCTCTAGACAACGGTTGAGGACCTCTGTGTTAGCAGCCGTGGCTTGCTGCCTTGTGTGGGGTCTATGAGATTCGCTAGAGGTTGCCTTAGCCATGGACCTGGCCTTGCATCCTAGCTTTCCTATGGTGACTTAGTTGTTTAGGCTCGTTAAGAGAGAACCTAGGATTTCAAGGGAATTGAACTTTATAAATTTTCCAGATGTCTTTTCATTCTCTTTGCGTACATATATATAGCCAAGCGAATAATCCTAGCAGTTACATATTTCCCCCCCTTTCCCTAGTGTACGGGCAGATCTCTAGCCATCCCACTACTCCACTACTCTACCTCCTCGAGGGCCCTCTCCACGTCCTTCTCGTTGGTGTCATGTCCTCCACTCCTCCTCACGTTCTCTTGGTTGCTGTCACACCCTCCATTTCCCTTAGGCTTGGCTCTATGTCTCTGGTACACGCATGCGTAGGGTGTAATTCCTGGTGGAGCCGGCGGCAGAAGTGTAACACTCTGTTTGGCCATCAGTTTCTGGATGATATGCCATACTCATGGTCAATTTTGTGCCTTGCAGTCGAAACTATTCTTGCCAAGATAAACTCATGAATGTAGGATCTCTATCACTTACAATTGTCCCTGGAAACCCATGTAAACACACAATCTCTCGAACAAAAGCCTTGGCCACAACTCAGGCTGTATATGGATGTTTCAGTAAAACGAAGTGGCAATGTTTGGTGAGTCAATCAACAACTACAAAAATGACGTCAAACCCTTTTTATTTGGGTATTCCCACTATGAAATCCATGGAAATCTCATCCCATACTTGAGTGGGAATATGTAGGGGTTGTAATAAGCCTGCTAGCATTGTGGTTTGATATTTAGCCTTCTGACACGTATTGAAGAGCCACAAAGTTGTTAAACGGTTTTCTTCATATCAACCCAGTAGAGGTTATCTGCCAAGTGCCTATAAGCACTGAAAACCCCGAAATGATCCCCAATTGGGGACGCATAAAACTCATGGAGGAGGAGGGGAATTAAGAAGAAGCTACTGAAATAACCAACCTGCCATGGTACAGTAGCTTCCCATCCACCAAGGTATAACCAGGTATGTTCGTAGGATATTAGCCAGCTTAATACGTATCTGCTGCAAGTGGGGGTTTCGGTCATTCCCATCTTGAATCTTAGCCCGGTCAGTCCAAAAGGGACTCAAAATACTTTGATTTTCTAGCTCATCGTACTTCCTTCATGAGGCATCAGCTGCTTTGTTCTCTGCACCAGTTCTATAGTGTACCTCAAAATGATAAACTAACATTTGGATAACCAATTTTGCTGGTCCAGTTTGGTCCTTCCCAACAAGTAAGGACACCAATGTTGAATGGTAAGCATAAGTCATAAGTTCCTTTTCATATGTAGATTTTGCTAAATTTTGGGCTGAAAGGGACTTACTAGAGTAGGCCAAAGGGCGACCAAATTGCATTAGTACGGCATTGATGCCACACCCAAGTGCGTCACACTCAATGATGAAGTCCTCATCAAATTTAGGAAGAGAAAAAACAGGGGCAGTGGTCATGGCATTTTTTAAGGCTTGAAAGGCCATCTTTGATTGATCGATCCATTTAAAATTGTTGTTTTCTAAGCAAAGTTGTCAGTGGTTTTGCTGTCTTCCCATAATCGCGGACAAATTTTCTATAGTTCCCGTCAAATCCAAAAAACCGCAAGCTCCTTTTGCTGAAGAAGGTGTTGGCCAATCCAAAACCCTTTGGAGCTTGTTGGGGTCCATGGCTACCCCTTGGGAGGAAATCTTAAATGTAACTGTCAAGTCTTCCATGCTTGTGCAACTCCAAGGCGTCGGATAGCTCACCGGTCTTTCCCTTGCAATATATGCCGCCGGCCGCCAAGGGCCCTTCCCCAACAGTGCACATACCTAAGGCAGTTGGGGACCTGGGCGCGACCTTCTGGAACAATACTCTTGTGGGCTATTTCCTTGGCCGTAAACTGCCATACTCCTTGGTCCAGTCCCTTGCTTTCAAACTCTGGAAGGATTTTGGCCTCGTGGATGTAATAGGCAGTCCGGAGGGGTTCTTCTACTTCCGGTTTAGTGAGGAGAGTGATACCACACTGGTCTTGGAGAAAACATGGCATTTTGCCCAACGTTTCCTTATTTTGCAGAAATGGCGGAAGGGTATGCCACTAGACAAGGCGCAGCCCACCAACATCTTAGTGTGGACTATTTTCTTGCGAGTTCCATGCGAGTACCTAGGGGCAGAAGGCTTGAGCCACATTGTCAGTGGAGTGGGGGTGCCACTCAAGGCTAATGCATCAATGGCTAGGAGGCAGCGTGCCAACCACGCGAGGGTGCTGGTGGAACTTGATGCCCGGGAGGATCTAGTCACCCAAGTCAGGGTGGAGGGGGAGAACGGTGTGGCTGCAGAAGTAAAGGTGGAATACCAATGGTTGCCTCCGCGTTGTGCAACATGCAAAGTGTTTGGACACAAATGCCAATCTGTGCCGATCACCCAAAGGCAGGAGGGAGCAGCAAAGGTGGCGGGGAGTAGCCCGGTCGCCTCGTGTGCAGATGCTGGTCAGCAGGAGCTGCGGTGTGAGGAGAAGGACAGGCCAGTGTCATGCGTTGAAAGCCAACCCCTCCCCACTAGTGCCCCACACCCGACACCTTCAAGGTCTAAAACAGCAGCTAGAGGAGGGGTATCACATGGTGGGCAAGAGATGCCAACAGAGGTAACCAGCACTGCCAAGGTGCCTGTAGACGTTCCCAGAAATCAGGGGAGTACTGTGGTTGAACGGATGGAGGTGGACAACGGCTACCCAATGCCTAGCGTGAAGCTTGCAACAGCCCTGGAGGCAGAAGAGAAGCCTCTGGCAGCAGCTGCGATCCCATCCTCTCCTAGCCATGTCACGAATATGCCAATGACTGATCAAGGAGGAGATGTAGCAGACGGGGATGTTGATTTTGAGAACACCCCACTAAACAAATTATTGGTTCAGATGAACCAAAGCTCGGGATCTCAACCCATGGTCAACAGAAGCTCTAGCTCCTCTAGCCGCAGGAAGAAGAAACAGCGCAAGAGGAGTCGGAACTTCACCTAATCCATATTGCCTCACGCATCCATGTCAGTGGCAACATGGAATGTAAGGGGTCTAAATGACCCCATAAAAGTTTCGGAGGTTAGGAGGTTGTGTGCTATGCATAGCATCACTTTGATTGGCCTATTGGAAGCCAAAGTAAGCGTAGCGAATGAGGAGTCTGTCAAGAGTAGATTGGGTCCGAATTGGCAAGTATGGGTTAACTCCATGGCACGAAAGCGCATCTGGATAGCATGGCAACCTAAGGAGTGGCACATTTGTGTGGAAAAGGAACACACACAATTTCTACATTGTACCATTACCAACTTGAGAGTGAATAGCATTATGGCCCTTACATGTATCTATGGTTCCAATAATGATAGAGAACGCAAGGACCTATGGTTGAACCTCGAGGGGCTAACTCAGGCTGTCGGTGATAGACCGTGGCTGGTCATGGGTGATTTTAACATTACTCGCCTAGTCACAGAGAAAGTAGGAGGCCGGGCATCAGTCACGGAGGCAATGTTGGATTTCCAAAGATGCTTAGCAAGAGTGGAGTTGGAAGATCTGAGATATTCCGGGGACTTCTTTACATGGACAAACAAGCAGCAGCAGGAACCTATCCTCAGGAAGCTTGATCGGGCCATGGTTAACCTACCCTGGATGAATATGCATCCAAATGCTCACGCCCAATTCCTCCCACCTATCATATCCGATCACTCACTAGTTGTAGTCCGTATGGAATATGGAACGAGGACTAGACGATGCCCTTTCAAATTCTTCAATTATTGGGCCGACCACGAAGGTTTCCATGACCTAGTGAGCGCCATTTGGAGAAGGGATATCTAGGGCTCCCACATGTTTCAGGTAGTCCAAAAATTGAAGCTAGTTAAGGAGGGCCTCAGAAGCTTAAACAGGGCTGAATTCTCCAACATATCGCGTAGAGTACAAGACGCGAAGCAACGGTTGATACAAGTGCAAGCAGCCATACATGAAGCTGGGGACATTAACCGGTTGGAAGAAGAGCGCATAGCCTACAAAGAGTACTATACCCTTAGGGGGGTGGAGGAGAGCTTTTTCAAACAAAAGTCTAGGTCCAAATGGTTGGAGTTGGGAGATAGAAATACGGCTTACTTCCATAAAGCCATGAAGAGCCTACACAACCGAAGCTCCATCCATAGATTGACTCGTGAGGATGGCAGTGAGGTGGCAGGGGAAGAGGAGGTCAGGCATGAGATACTCCACTACTTCCAACATCTATATGATCCACCCATAGCTCCTACCACCACTGTCGATGTGGGGAGCTTGCTACCACGGACTCTAACGAACCAACAACAAATTAGCCTCCTTGTCGACTACTCAGATGAGGAGATAAAGTGGGGATTTATATCGCAAGCGAATGGAAAGGCTCCTGGCCCGGATGGCTTCTCTGCCTTGTTCTTCAAGAAAGCTTGGGACATAGTAGGTGAGGATTTAATCAGGGCTACTAGAGAGTTTATGACATCAGGGCATCTATTGAAAGAGATAAACAACACGGCCATCACTCTAGTACCAAAGGTGACCAACCCCACTAGATTGGGGGATTTCAGGCCAATTGCATGTTGCAATGTCATCTATAAGGCAATCTCTAAGGTGCTTGCAGCAAGGATGAAATTGGTGTTACTATCTTTAGTGGGGAGGGAACAGGCAGCTTTTGTCCCGGGGAGGAAGATTTCGGATAATATCTTCTTAGCTCAGGAACTCATGGCAAATTATCATGCCAAAGTGGGAGCTCCTCGCTGCATGATGAAGGTGGACCTTCAAAAGGCCTATGATACGGTGAGATGGGATTTTGTGATAGGGGTCCTGTCGGTTATGAAATTTCCTCCCAATTTCTGCAGGTTAATGAGTCAGTGCATTTCAACGCCAAAATACTCCGTAAATGTAAATGGGGAACTTGTGGGGTTTTTTGCGAGTAAAAGGGCTTAAGGCAAGGAGATCCTATATCTCCTTACCTATTTGTACTTTGTATGGAAATCCTCTCAATGCGATTGAGACAACTTATACAGCACCCGGAGTACTCACTTCATTGGAGGTGCCAGAATGAACGTCTCACCCATCTCTGTTTTGCAGATGACCTCCTTATATTTGCTAAGGGGAACAAAGAATCTATCTCTTTGGTACGACATACTTTGCAGGACTTCCAGGCCATCTCAGGACTGGCAATAAATAACCACAAGAGTAGCATTTTCTTTTCTCAGGTCTCAACTAGCACAAAGGAGGCCATAATCCAATGCACTCAGTTCAATGAGGGCAAACTACCGGTGCGGTACCTAGGGGTTCCCCTTATCTCATCGAAGCTCAAGAAACAGGATTGTGAAATGTTAGTGGAACGCACTATGGCCTGAATCAATTCATGGACAGCCAAGCACTTATCCTATGCGGGTAGGCTTCAGTTAATCAGATCTGTCTTCTTCTCCATGCAGGTCTATTGGTGCTCCATTTTTGTACTTCCGAAGTCGGTGGTCACGAGAATAGAGCAGCTACTTAGGAATTTCCTTTGGAGTGGCAACCCGCACATATTCACTAAGGCAAAAGTCAAGTGGGCTGAAGTGTGTCAACCAAAAGGAAGTGGTGGCCTTGGGTTACTGGATATCCACCAGTGGAACAAAGCCATCCAAATTAAGCACATATGGAGACTTTGCAAGCAAGGAACAAAGAGCTTATGGACGGAATGGGTTCATTCCACTATACTCAAGGGAAAGAACTTCTGGTCGTCCAAGGCTCCAGCCGTCTGTTCTTGGACATGGAAGAAATTACTCAAACTGAGAGGTTTGGTTAGATCTTCTTTCTATTGGGAACCAAACAATGGCCTAGATATCTCTCTATGGGCAGATTTTTGGCTCCCGTCAGGACCTCTGGATACCTTGTTTAGTGCTCGGGTCATGCACAGCACGGGCTTCCCAACTACAACTAGGCTATGTTCCATAATGAATGGCAATGAATGGAGTATTCCGAGGGGCCCACCGTGGGATAGTTTCAGCATTCCCCAATCCATCAAACCGAATAGCACAGAGCAGGACCGCTTTTGTTGGATACACTCACGATCTAGAGAGTACACCATCAAAAGTGGCTACACTTTCCTAAACCCCCCAAGACCCAGCATGCCTTGGCAGAGAGTAGTATGGAATAAAACCTCCCTACCTAGACATGCTTTCATATTATGGTTGGCTTGGTTAAGGAAATTATCCACCCTTGATAGGGTACATCGCTGGGGGCTAGCGCAGTCTACTACTTGCCTCCTATGTAACCAACATTCGGAGGATCATGCCCACCTTTTCTTCCAGTGCGATTACACATTACAAATCTGGAGTATAGTTTGTGACTACATGAATTGTCCAGTTTCCTCCAACAACTGAGAACAAGTGACCAGATTTTTTATGGCTCTGGGTGACTCACCGACACATCAGAGGTGGTGTGAAACTTTAGCTGCAACAGTTTATTGCATATGGTGCACCCGTAATAAAGTGCGTGTTGGGCAAGCTCTCCCAGGGATTAGCATACTAGCAAATCACATACGAGCCTACATAAGGCCATTGTAACCCTACCACTTTACTCTACACTAGTGCCTAGGGTTAACATGCTAGCACACTTATTGTTGATGTGCTCCTTGTAATTTGCTTTCCTGTATTGTATCACTCAATTTTGTAAATCAATAAATTATTAATTACCCAAAAAAAGTCTTCCATGCTTGAGATTAGCGAGCTGTTCATAGGGGTTTATGGCCTTGTCCTCTACATCAAAGCAAAAGTTCTTGAATGAGTTGTTCCCATGTAAGGTGAGTTATAATAAACCATGTTGCTGCACTTCCCTCCATACTTATGTAAGCAAGATGAACCTTCATTTCTACAGGAGTGCAATTAATTTCAAAATATCCGGTAGCTCTTGTAACCCAACTAACCAGGTTGTGTTCATTGAAAGGTGGTAACTTAATCTGTTGTTCATTCCATTTGGTGCTTCCACATTTGCTCCATCATTGCCCGGACCTCCTCCACAAAACCTGAAAGATGTTGCTCAAGAGTAGTAAATCGTTGGGTTAACTCATCATATTGCAATTGCTGTTGCTGTTGTTGCATGCTGGCTTAGATTCCTTTCACTTTGTGGGTTAGTTCTGGTAGATTTTATTCAAGAGTGTGATTTTCCATCCGTGTCATGTCTCTCTATCATATTATGGGTCAAGTCCCGAAAAAACAGGTTGGACTAATTGATAGTTGCAGAGGAATAGTTTGAGTATAGTGAAAAGATGATAAAAGAACCTAAAGATCCAGAGCTTGTAGTTCACTCTATGGTGAAATGAAAAGACAAAGTTCTTCACCCTTCTGCTTCTTCCTTGGCTAAAGGCTTTATTCACTATAACAACTTACTCCCTTATTTACTCCAAAACCCTTGTTATATACAAAATTACACCCCACTATTATTACTACTGTTATGTTGCCACTATTTTTTTTTTTTTTGATCAAGTAAATGTTATTAATTCAAAGAGAATAGTTTACATTGCTAAATAGCAAGATACAAGACAACCAAGGTACAAATATAGCAACAGAATGCTTTTTAGGTAGTACAGACTCTACTTTACATTAATGTAGCGTACGTTCTAATTTGGTTTACAATAGAGCCTATAGCAGATAGATTTCCTCTCAGGCGTACACTGTTGCGTATATGCCATATACAATATACTGATACTGTAAGAGCTGCACTCCATGTTTTAGCCATTAGAGTGGAGGAATCTGCTATCGCCACTAGAGCACTCATGGTTCCTTGCCATGTACTAAATGAGGAAAGGCATTGGAAACAGTCACAGACCAGACCCCATAACTCCGATGTGTAGCCACAGGTAAAGAAAAGATGTTCATGGCTCTCTCTACCTTGGTTACAGAGGTAGCATGTAGTAGGCATTGAGATCCCCCATGAGATCATTCTATCCAGAGTCGCTAGTTTACCTTGTTAGGCTAGCCAAAGTATGAATGAGTGCCTCGGTAAGGATTTGCTGTTGCACACTACTTTGCACCATGGCATTGCAGTGTCTGGGGGGCAGAGGAACTCATAGCCACTTTTGATGGTATATTCGCCTGAACTTGAGTGCTTCCAATAGAAGTGGTTTGAGCATGAAGCATTCAGGCAGAGAAAGGTTGGTATATGAATGTTGTTCCAAAATTGGGTTGTTGGTATTTGCCAGTCATTATCATTCATTAGGGAACATAGTCTCGTTGTTGTAGGAAAACCTGTGTTGCTCCTTTCTCTGGCACTGAATAGCGTGTCCAAAGGCCCTATTGGGAGTCAGTAGTCTGCCCAAAGTGATATTTCTAGCCCATTGTTAGGTTCCCATTGAAAACAATATCGAACCTTAGTCCTCAATTTCAGCAGCTTTCTCCAAGACCATGAGCATCGAGCGGGTGCCTTAACAGACCAAAAGCTTCTCCCTTTAAGAAGGGTGGAATGTACCCATTCAGGCCATATGCTCTTTGGTCCCTCCTTGCATAGGTGCCAAATGTGCTTAAGTTGGATAGCCTTATTCCACTGAAGTAGGTTCGGGATTCCCAGCCCACCACACCGCATAGGTTGGCACACCTTCTCCCAATGCACTTTGGCTTTGGTATATGTGTTGGGTTGACCACTCCATAAGAAGTTCCGAATTAGTCGGTCGATCCTCGCTATGACGGACTTTGGGAGGATGAACATTGAGGACCAGTAAACCTGCATGGAGAATAGGACTGACTTTACCAGTTGGAGCCTACCTATGTAAGACAAGTATTTAGTAGTCCAGGTAATGATGCGTGCTGTAATCCTTTCCAAGAATGCCTCACAATCCACTTTTTTGAGTTTTGAAGATACGAGTGGTACCCCTAGGTAGCGCATTGGCAGCTCCTTTTTGCAAAACCGGGTGGCAAAGAGGATATCTTCTCTAGTACTCGATGTGACATTTGAGAAGAATATGCTGCTTTTGGAATGATTAGCTTGTAGACCCGAGATGGTACGGAAGTGTTGCAAGGTTTGCATGACCAGTCGTGTGGACTCCACATTCCCATATGTGAATATAAGCAAATCGTCAGCAAAACAAAGATGAGTTATTCTCTCAGTTTTGCATTGCTAGTGAAGGGTGAACTGAGGGTTAGAAGTTAACCTCCTCAATGAAGTGGAAAGCACTTCCATTCCCAATACAAATAGGTAAGGGGAGATAGGGTCTCCTTGTCTCAAGCCTCGCTTGCTCGCAAAGAAGCCCAGCAATTCACCATTTATGTTGACAGAAAACATAGGGGTGGTGACACACTGCTCAATGAGGATACACATGTGGTGGGGGAACTTCATTGCTTTTAGGACTGCTGGTAGGAAATCCTGATGTAATGTATCATAAGCTCTTTGTAGGTCCATCTTTAGTGTGCATCGGGGGGGTTCCGATTGTGAGTGGTATCATGCCATAAACTCCTGCGCAATAAGATATTGTCTGTTATCCTTCTTCCCAGGATGAAGGTAGATTGTTTTCTTCCAACTAAATGTGGCAAGACCTTTTTGATGCGTGCAGTGAGGACCTTGGATATTGCCTTGTATATTACATTATAGTAGGCAATGGGCTGAAAATCCCCTATCTTGGTAGATTAGCTACCTTTGGAACTAGGGAGATGATTGTTGCGTTTATTTGCTTGAGGAGGTGACTTGACACAAGGAATTCTCTTGTGGCAGTTATTAAGTCATCACCAATTATTCCCCAAGCCTCTTTGAAGAAGCTTAGCCGTATACCCATTTGGTCCTGGTGCTTTCTCATTAGCTTTAGACGTAAAACCCCATTTTATCTCCTCATCTGTGAATGGGGCCTCAAGCTCATTACTTTGCTGTTCACTTAGAGTTCGCATCATCCTGTCTTCGATGTTTTCTAAACAGCCAGTTGTGGAAGGCGTGCCATACAACTGTTGGAAATGGTTGACTATTAGGTCTCACACCTCCTCCTCTCCAATTGCCTCACTGCCATCCTCTCTTGTTAGTTGGTATACAGCATTCTTATTATGCAGATTTTTCATCGTTTTGTGAAAGTAAGAGGTGTTTTTGTCTCCCAGCTTCAACCACAAGGCTCTTGATTTTTGCTTATAGAAGCTCTCTTCAGCACCTCTTAGGAAATAGTATATTCTAAACGCAGCCCTTTCTTCCTTCAAACTGGCGGAGGTACCTATGGTAAGCATCCTCTCTTGGACTTGGGTTAGGTGATCCTTTGCAGTCTTCACCCTGTTGGATAAGTCTGAATATTTTGTTCTATTAAGTGTTTTAAATGCCATCTTGAGTTATTTTAGCTTCTTTACCACTTGAAACATCTTGGAACCCTCTACGTCTTCCTTCCACCCACAGCTCACATCTCCTTGAAGTCCCTATGGTCTGCCCAAAAGTTGAAAAACTTAAACGGAGTCTTTTTAGCCCCACGTCCATGATCAAAGTGTATAACTGCCAAGGAGTGGTCTGATAGCATAAGCAGTTGGAATTTGGCTTGTGTTCTCTGAAGGGAACTGAGCCAAGAGTGGTTAATCATAATCCTATCAAGTTTCCTTAGTATAGGATTTGTCACTTGCTTATTAGACCAAGTAAAAAGATCTCCTAATTGCCTCAAGTCTTCCAATTCCACTTGTGCAATGCAATTTTGGAGGTTAACCATAGCTTTAGTAAGCTGCATGTTTCCCTCCTGTTTTTCGGAGATGTATCTCGTGGTGTTGAAATCACCTAGAGCCACCCAAGGGCACGGTCGCATTGAAGGTGCTAACTCCCTAAGATCTGGCCATAACGATCGTCTATCCCGATCACAATTTGACCCATAAATGAATGTTATCGCTAGAGTTTTGTTGTGACATAGATTGGTGGTTGTGCAGTGCACATATTGTGCATGTTCATGCTCCACCCTAACATTTCAATCCCTTGGCTTCCATGCAATCCAAATATGTTTCCTTGCAGCTGTATTGATCCACACTTGCCACTTACGCCTCATCATATTCTTAATGGTGTCCTCATTTGAAGGGTTGACCCTAGTTTCAAGTAAACCAATAAGACTTATTCTTTGGGCTTCACAAATCTTTCGGACTTCCGCAACCTTTATGGGGTCATTTAATCCCCGTGTATTCCAAGCTGCTATATACATGGGGATGGAGGTCCATTAGAGTTAAGTAAATGTTCTTCTCCTCTTGCGTAGCTTCTTTTTCCGTCGGCTAGAGGAGGAGGATCCTTTGCTGTTCTTTGTAGAACTGTCTGGTGCTCGAAGTAACTAAGGTAACAGTTTGGCAAGAGGGGTTATGCTGCCACTATTACCTCTTATTTATTTACAAAAGTACCCTTGACTCCTTACTTTCCATTCCCCCACTGTATAATTGCTCTAGTACCCCTAGTATAAACCTTCAATGTAGGAGCTCTATCACAATGTCTTGGAGGAGCAATTGGATCTATGCTTTATAGGTCAATGTTGAAACTTATTCACCTTCTAAGAAGACTAGTAGAAAAATATATAGAGAAAGATTTGCAGTGTTAATTGACCTTGAAAATGCTTACGCATAGTTGAAGGAAGTTTTGTGGAGAATTTTGGAAAAGAAAGGAGTAAGAGTAGCTTAAATAGGAGCTATCAAAGACATACAAAGATGTTGGGACAACGGTAAGATTTTGACTCAAGTTTCCTATAAAGATGGGCTTCAATGAATATTTTAAAGAGAAAGTTGGAGAATTGTCCATAAATGAGGATATAAAGGAAGCACAATTGAGATGATTTAGCTATATTCAAAGGTGTCCATTAGATGTTTGCAAATGACACAGGGAAAAAAGCACAGAAGAAGTAATACAAAATGATATGACATATTTAGGTATTAATAAATAATGTTTTGTGATTAAGTGTAATGGTGAAAGAGGATCCACATAGTTGAATCCACCTAGTGGGAATAAGGTTTAAATGTTTGTTGAAATACTTTTTGTAGAGAAAGATTCTCAAAAGATATCATCTATTAGCTTCCCTGACTTGACTAGTATTGATGCCTTATGCTGTGATATACTGGTATTTGCACTGGCTTTCCTAGTATGGCTTCTAAGCAGTCATGAAAGTGATGCATACATTAGTTTTAGATTGGATCACAAGTGGAGCTGATGGGTTTGACCTTTGTTTAGGTTTGTTGAAATAATGGCTCCAGTCTTTTCTCGAGAAGCTTGGCGCTGTGTATGGCATATGATTCAGGTATCCGCTATTATAGGATTCTCCAGCTAAATTACTTGATCAAAGGCATAACTAAGTGTAATGTTCCTTTAATTTTTGTAGAATGATTTAGTTCATGGCTGGGGTTTGGACTTTGCTCTAAGGAGATGCGTGGAGGTATGAAGTGCTGACTATTCTTGCCCCATGTTTTTAATCCTGGATCACTTTTCACTATAATTTACATAAAAATTACTTTCTCAAAGCCATATTTCACTCTCTCTCTCTCTCTCTCTCTCTCTCTCTTTTCCTTTAACCTTGTCCATGTATTGATTCTTTACATTTGAATTTTTTTTTTCATCACCCAATTATTATCATAGTGGCGTCTTCACTAGCATACAGGTACCTTTTTATCAACTGTGAAGTTGTAAATGCCTTTTATTTTCCTCTGCAGCCTGCACATGAAAAAATTGGTGTGGTTGATTCTCAATGGATAGTCCATCAAGTGATTCCATCTTTAGGAAATCAGGTAATAAAAATTTAATTCGATAAGGATAATATATGGTATAAATTAATTTATAGTATTGGATTACTTGGCCTTGTTATGTGTTTTTATGTAAGCATGTGTGCGTACATACACGCACACAAAAACACCCACACACACACACACACACACACACATGCATATTGGCTTTTATTTTTCGTGTCATCTAATGAAAATGTGATCGATAATAGAGTGTAATGGTGAAACAAGACCTGTATATCTGACTCCAACTAGTGGGAATAAGGCTTAGAGTGGTGGCAGTGTTGTGTTATCTAAACTGTGGGTTTTGGCCTAGCACTTTTAATCATTGCTTCCTGTTTGTTTGTTCCTTTTTTTTTTTTTTTTTGGGTGGGGGGGTGGTGTTTGTGGGGGTTGGGGTTGGGGTTGGTGTTGGTGTTGGTGTGGGGCCTGCGGTGGCATATAAATATATAGAACTACCATTCACCCTGTTATAATCATGAAGTAGGTGCATATTGCAAGTAATACCCATAGGAATTCTCTTGGATCACACTTCTAACTTCACCCAAAAAAAAACCTCTTGGAACAGAGTTTGAGTAAGCTTGCTTCCCTGTTCCTAACCAATCCTTTGTTAGATATCATTTTAGCAATGTTTATACTAAGTTAAAAGTAACAATTTTTTCCCCTCAATGCCCAGCTTGACAGGAGCCTGAGTCATCCCTGATTTGCATGGCTAAGCTGGGAAATTTGAGTTCCAAATGGAGGAATGATTATGTGATTTGGTTTTATTATTTTTTTATGTTTTGGGATTCTACAGTTGAGTGTTAGCTTATTGAGACAACCTATGTTGAATGCCTGTGCCACTTCATTGTGGACTCTTAACATTTTTTTTTTTTTTTCATATTCTATTTGCACATCCCTCTTTTGATCTTTCTCCATAGATTATCTAATGAGTTTAATTGAACCATAATTCAGGGCCAGGCAGAAAAAGGGAAAGCTCCTTGGGAAGGGGTATGTATCTGATAGTTTTTCCTTTTTCTTGTGAACTGTACCGTTGATATAAATTTCCAGTTGCTCATTTCATTTTTAGTATCCCCTAAATTGCTGTCTTCTTTTGCTCTTTCTTTCTTACTGTTTTTGGTGAAAATTGTAGAGCAATGAGTTTTTCCTTTAGGTGTTGTTTTAAGGTGTTTTTAAGCGTTTGACGAATACACTATGAGTACTAAAATTTTATGGTTTTTGCAATCAAGTTCTAAAGTTCTGATTCTAACAATCAAATCCTAAATTGTCCAATTCAACAATCAGGTTATCTAACATTTCATCCAAAAAATTCAACATTCAGGTCCTAAAACCTTTTTGAAACCATGCAATCAAGTCCTATAATTTACAGAATAAATTAAGTTTTAAGCAATGTCTTATTTATTTATTTATTTTTATTTAATTTGCTCACAGGGCATGCTTTGTTACAACATGACAAGAGACTTAAAATATGTAATATTAGTGGTACATAGCATCTTAAGACTTCATCATGTGTTTTAAAATGTTTTAGGATTTGATTTCTGAAATTGGAAGATTTAGGATGGAGATGCAAAAGCCTAAAAGGTTTTAGGACATTCATTGTGTTTTTCCCTTTTAGCTTTTACAACAGGCTTTGGACATTTTGGTTGAGAAGATAAAATTTTAGTTCATTCCATGATTCTCCATTTTATTTCCAGGTAAGGGCAAGATGTCGGAACGAGTGGGCTATGTTCCAAAACCGATTAGCATATGCAGACAAGGAATATCTATCTCAGAATGCTAAGGGCTGATTTTCAGAGTGCTCAGTTCGTCCATACTTCTCTTGGGTGGGATTTTGTACATGTTGATTTAATTACACCTTGAAAGCTGCTTCTGAGGGTTTAATGGGTAGCTGATGTATGTTTTAGGACCCACTATAGGCTCAACTTCTGAGCTGCGTGTCTGTATTGTGCAGATGCAGTGTATAGGAGACAGGAGATTAGTTTTGTTCCTGTTGTAATAGCTCATTTTTGCCCCTCTTGCAGGCTTTTCTGAGTTCTGTTACCTGTGTTTTTCGTTCAGGCCTGCTTTCTGAGAAGCCTCTTTGCCGAGAATCTTCTTGTATCCTTGCTGTGGTTACAACATTAAAATTATGATTTATTTTGTTAGTTGATCTACAATCATGCATATGATGAAGAAAATTTTTTACAATGCATGTGATCGACTAGAGTTTAAGCGCTACGTTTGATACCGGAATGGGAAATGCTAATAGTTGAATATCTCGTCCAACTTGGACCAAGTTTTCCAATTCTATTGTAGTGCTCTATTTATTTCTCCTCCAACTACGTATTCTTATGCATGAAAAAACTTTAGTATGTATCCCATTTTTTTTTCTTCTTTTTGGCTTTTTGCTAATATATGTGCAGCTGATGTGTCAGCTTATGTGTTGCTTAGGTGTCTTAAGTCTGATGTGTAATCATGTGCATGTGAGTAAGTGGCAGACCGGTGTATGTATTTAGTGTAGCGTGTAGCATGTGTAAATAAGGTTAATTGGTACAGTGGTGTCGATGATTAATTCTATGAGTAAATCTGAGGAGTGGTGAGATAATGAGCTGAAATAGGCGACTGGATTATAGTTTGTAACTGCCACTTGCTGTATATTGTAGAAGGAATGAAGAAGTAAACCTATTTTTTCTCTACAAAAACGCAGAACTTATGTGTTCAAGAGATTATAGAGTCGATGTAGCCAAGAGGTTATTGGGTTCTTTCTTAACAAGCTCAAAATTAAAGCAATTAAAACAACTATTTGAAGCTTTTTTTTTTTTTTCCCTTATACACAGAGGATAGGGCATAAATTAATACGAAGCAGCGATTGATGTCTTTACAATCGGCTAGTTTGACATGCAGCATATCAGACCAGTGCCAATGGAGAAATGGCCAGGAGGTCAGCAACATTATCAATATGCATCAAGAAGAACAGGTTAGGGAGTTGGAAAAGCAAGAGCATGAAAGGCTCTTTGCGAGGTGAAACAAATGAAGAAGGCACGCTTGGAAGATCAAAATTCTGGGGAAGATAGCATTAATCTGCGTTACAGAGAGGATGATTCCTATTGTTGGTTGTTGCTGATGCCTCTACAAGACCAGGCGAAAAAGAGCTGTACTCGAAAGATTACAAAATCCATGCAATTAGCTTATTGTACATTGCTAGTATATACAGTTGCCTTCAGGTCACTTTACCCTTAGAACTTCATGTCTCGGTGTCCTTTAAGAAATAGTGGTGATCACTTTTTACTTTGGCACGGTTTAGGCCATGTTTACAACCTTGCAAGAATGGCTGAAATTGAAAGTTACCAAGGAGTATCATCTCTTAAGAACATACTATGGAAATCGCAAAAGAAAAGGGTAATTAAGCTTATAAAGATACGCAATTTCAGAACTCAGAAGGCTATTGGTTTCTATGCCGAAGCAATTAAGTTGAATATCAACAATGCGACATATTACGGTAACAGGGCCCCAGCCAATTTGGAACTAGGAAGTTTTCTTTTAAGTGAAGGCAGACCGTACTAAGACCATCAATCTTGATAAAAAGCATCTGGAAGCCTACTTAAGAAGGGTACGGCACGAGAAATGCCTGGCTACTACAAAGAAGCTATTGAAGACTTTGAGTACGCACTAATTCTTGAGCTAACCAGTTTCTTCAGCTGAGAAATATGACGCTACTCCTTTAGAGTGTGTTTACACACACCAAAAGCATATCCGATCATCGATGTAAGGGAATGTCGCAGCTTGAATTTAGTAATGTTGTGTAACCGTAATAGTTTCAAGAGTATTATTATATATTTGTACAAACCATAGGGTGTCATGTGTGTGTGTCATGGGCGTATTTTCCCCTATTGCTCTCATGTGGTATTTGGCGCTTCTAACCACACTAAGAAGGGCTAAGTTCAACTTAAAAATGCACATAACTCACTTAAAGAGAAAAAGTAAAGAGATAAACTATGTATCTGAATGCACTCAATAATCAGAATGCATTACAACTGAGAGGATCTCTCCTTTATATACATGAGGTCTATATGAATCAACAGTCAAGATTAAATAAATCTAATGGCTAATATACAAGGCCATCTACTTATCATTAATTACATCTGACTTTTCTACCTACTATGGTACAAACTGGGACTTTCTTGATCTTTCTAGAACTTTATTATTTATGCATCCTTCTTAGGGTTATATTAGTGAGCTTCTCTTGTAAATGGGCTTGGAAGAACCTCATGGGTTCTAACTCCTTCAAGATCCGTAACATATCCCCCCACTCAAACTGGCCATGTCCTTGTCGCATCTTCCTCATGGAACTTCCTTATAAGTTCCTTAAATTGCCATAAAGCTTCTGCTAACTCCTAACTGGCTTCACTCTCAGGTAGTCCCTTCCAAACAACCATATACTCATGTTTGGGTAGCTGCTTGTGACGTCATATGTACCAATTGGCCAAAATCTTCTCCGCTTCTTTGTCATAAGAGTCTCTAATACCCAAGGGAGCCCTTTGAGACACCATCCTTTCTAGGTCTTCCTCATCTTGATGGTATGGTTTAAGCATACTTACATGGAAGACTACGTGGAACTTAAACCTCAATGGGAGCTCTATCTTATATGAGACTTTCTCTACTCTCTTTAATATCTTGAATGACCCTTCATATCTCCTCGTAAGTCCCTTGTGTAATTGCCCCTTGGTTTGCTCAGTGAGATGTAACTTGACTAATACCTGATCTCCAACCTAGAACTATACCTACCTCCTTTTCTTATCCATAAACTTCTTCATATGCTTCATTGCTCTTTGTAGATATGTTTGAGCCAAATTCCTATTCTCCTACTACTCTCCAGCAAACCTATAGGTCAGAGGACTACTTCCTATATAATTTGTTGCCACTATACTGGGAGAAGCTGGCTACTTTCCAAGGACTATCTCAAAGGGGCTTTGTCTTGTTGAATCATTCTTCTGTAAGTTGAAGGAGAATTGAGCCACATCTAGCAATTTCGCCTAATCCCATTTGTTCGCCCCTATAAAGTGCCGTTGATACAACTTCACTAAAGCATTTACACACTTCATTTGCCCATCGGTTTGAGGATGAAGACTAGTTGAAAAACTTAACTTTGACCTTAGCAATTTGAATATTCGATCCAAAATCTTTTTGTAAATTGTCCATCATGGTCACTAATAATAGTCTTGGAAACCCCCAATATTTCACATGTTTTAAGAACCATTGAGCTGTTTCATCAGCTAGGTACTCTTTAGTTGCTAGGACAAATGCAACATATTTAGAGAAGCGATCCACAACTAACATGATCATAACATATCCTTTCGACTTTGGTAGATTTACTATGAAATCCATTGATACACTCTCTCAAGGTTCCCTTAGAATGGGGAGGGGTTTCATCGGCCTTGCTTCTACCTTCTATTCTACTTTATCTTGCTGACATATGAGGTATATCCTTACATAATTTTCCATACCTTCTCTCAAATGAGACCAAAAATACTTATCTTCAACTAAAGCCTAGGTTTGATGGATGCTTAGATGGCCAATGTCTCTAAGTTTTTCTTTTTGCAAGCCTAAGGCTCATGGTACATATACTCGACTTCCTTTCATATATATAAGCCCATTTACTTCCCAAAATCTTCTAGTCTATCCTTCCCTACATTGAGTTGCAAAGCTCTAGCTAGATATCTTACTCTATCCTTTCCCAAATGCGAACCAAAAGATCAATTTCCGACTTGCTAATGGCTGCTACCCTCTTACTTAAGCTATTTGCCGCTATATTTATCTTCCCTGGCTTTTACTCTAAATCAAAATTGAATTTTGCCAAAAAAACTTGCCAATGGGCTTACTTAAGAGAAAGCTTCTTTTGAGTTTGGAAATAACTTACGACTACAATGTCCATTCTCACCATAAACGTAATCTCGAGAAAATAATATCTCCACACTTTAAGGCAATGTACTTTCATTCTCATCTCCTTCTCATGTATAGTGTATCTCCTCTTAGCTTCATTCAACTTGCGGCTTTCGAAAGCTATGAGGTGTTTTTCCTGCATCAAGATGCCACCAAGTGTAAAGTCACTTGCATCAATGTAGACCTCAAAAGGTTTTGCAAGGTCAAAGAGAGCTAAAACTAGCTCTTCCATAGTTGCTTTTTTTCAATGTATCAAAGGCATCTTGATAGTCACGGCCCCAACGCTATGAGATGTTCTTCTTGAAGAGATTCATTAGAGGTGTTGCAATTCTTGAGTATCCCCAAATAAACCTTTGATAATAGTTCATGGGCCCAAGAATAATCTTAGCTTAGTTGGCTTTATTGGCTCCTTCCAACCTTTAATGATCTAAATTTTGGCTCTCATCCATTATGAACTTTCCTTATCCTATTATATGCCCCAAGGAAGCCACTTCTTGTGCAAAGGTACATTTTTTTTATTTGACATACAATCTATTCTTCCTTAGAACTAGAAGAACTGCTCAAATATGCTCTATATGCTCTTCTATGGTGCTACTATAAAACATGATGTCATCTAAGTATACCACTACAAAACGATCTAAGAAAGGTGTCAAGACTTGATTCATCAAAGTACAAAAGGTGGCTAGCGCATTAGTTAAGCTAAAAGACATTACTAGGAACTCAAAGGATCTATACCTCATAACAAAAGCAGCCTTATACTCATCTCCTTCTACAATCCTCACTTAACAGTACCCAAATCGTAGGTTTAACTTAGAGAAGTACCTTGCCTTAACCAGTCTATCAAATAAATCTGATATCAAAGGAATAGGGTACTTGTTATTTACCGTAACCTTGTTTAGGGCTTGATAGTTGATACACAATCAAAAAGACCCATCATGTTTCTTCTGGAATAATACAAAGGCCCCAAATGGTGCCTTTAAGGGTTGAATAAATCCTACTTCAAGTAACTCCTTTAGTTGGCGCCTTAATTCCTTCAACTCCCAAGGATACATTTGATAAGGGACAATAGTAAGAGGTTTAACACCGAATTCCAACTTAATTGCATGATTTACCTCTCTTCTTAGGGGAAGCTTCTTTGGCAGTTCAAGAGGCACGAAATCCTAAAATTCTTTCAACAACTCCCCTACTTGGGGTGAAACTTGTACTTTCTCCCTTGCCCATCATCTAACTTTAGATATGCTAGATATGTGATCTCATTTCTCTTTAGTCCCTTAGATAGTTGCATAGCTAAAAGAAATTTTTTAGCTTGTCCCATCTTTTGAGTAGAACAACACATTGGGCTTTCCCATCCAACACACCTAGACAATTTGCTCAAGGAACAATTAAAGCATCATTTTTGTCCAAGAAGTCCATGGCAATCACAAACTTAAAATCATCAAGGGGCACCACCTCAATGGATTCCTTTCCTTGCCATCCCCTAATGCATAGTTCAACTTCTTTAGTAATTCCTGTAGTGGGAACTTCTTTAGAGTTCATCATCTTGGGCTAAGTCTTAGCTTTTTCAATCTTCAATGCCAGCTTAGTTGCTGCTTCTTTTGATATGAAAAGGTGGGATGCTCCGGTGTCCACTAAGGTGTTCAACTTCTTACCCGCAACTAGCACATTTGTATACATCAACCCCTTGTGCCTCTGTATGTCTTGTGATTTCCTGGCACCAAAGATCCATATTAATCCTAGTTTGGCTTCATCTTCATCTAAACTTTCTCCAGCTACTAGTGCAGCCAATCTATCCTTCTTTAGGCATTTCTTTGCATAATGATGCTCATTGCAGAAGTAACATTTCAATTCACAAGGCTTCCATCATTCCCATCCCTCCAATCATGAGGTCTTCCCTACTCAGCATTCTTCTCTTCTACCTTTGTCTTCCTTCTAGAGGAACTACCATTCTTCTCCTTTTATATTCCGCTTCTCCCCCTATTCCTCAATGATCTGAGGTCTACTTTCTTAAACTTCACCAAGCCTTCAACGATCACAATAGCCTCAGAAATGTCTTCCACTCCCCACCGTTTTAATTCTAATTTTGCTTAAGGCTTTAGTCCATCCAAAAACATCTCAAGCGCATCATTAGGGTTAAGGTTAAGAATTTCCAACATTAATTTTGAAAACTCCTACACATATTGCTTTATTTTACCCTTATAAGTTAAATGGCACAATTTGACCTTACCTTCCTTCGAGACATTCTAAGGAGAGAATTGGCCTTTGAGCTCTTGTACAAAGCTAGTCCAAGTGTTGATTTCATTGCCTTCCTGCACCACCAAACCATTGCAGAATCTTTCAAATACATGGCAACAGTACGTACCTCACCTAAGTCATCCATGACTCCAATGACATTGAAATATTACTCCAATCCCTACAAAAAGTTATCTACCTCACAAGTAAATCATGTCCCCTTGAAAAGTTTAGGCTTAAGGACATCGACCCTTTGGATTAGCTGGATAGTCACTCCATTTGCCACAATCGCTTTACATGCTACTAGATGGTTCTTGAGGTCATCAATCTCTTATCATATAGCCAGTATGATAGCAATGGTTTGAGTTTCATAGGCTTCCTTCCTAACCTCCAAAGCACCTATTCGAGCTTGGAGGGTCTCCCCTTTCCCCTCCAAAGCATCATCCCATAGCTTCAATTCCTCAAGGGCCTGGTTCAAAGCCCTTTGCAACTCGCCTCAGAGTCCCTCCTCTAATTCCTCTATATGGGCTTGACATTCATCCGGTTACTATTTTCTTTCAGCGATACTCAATTTCGCCCTATCCACCTAAGTGAGAAGAAAGATCAACAAATCCTTAGACCTGGCTTTCACCTTGGTGATGAACTTCTCTTTAGGATCAGCCACTTGCTCCACAACAAGGGCATTGTTCTCAACTCCAGACAACATCCTTGTCCCAAACTTGAGGCTTTAACACCAATTGTCACAAGTGCATTTTCCCCTAATACTCTCGTGCGACACTTAGCGCTTCTGACCATACTAAGAAGAGCTATGTTCAACCTAAAAATGCACATAAAATACTTAAAGATGGAAACTCTATATGTAACTGAATATATTCAAATATCTAGATGCATTACAACTGAGGGGATCTCCCCTTTATATACATAAGGTCTATATGAAACAATGGCTGAGATAAAATTGATCTAATGGTTGATATATAAGGCTACTTACTTACCATTAATTACATCTAACTACTTTACCTACTGTGGTATAAACTAAGACCTTCTTAATCCTTTTAGAACCTACTTGTTTCTATAACCTTCTTGGGGTTGTATTTGTGGGCTTCTCTTGTAAATGGGGTTGGAGGAGCCTCATGGGTTGTAACTCCTTGAAGATTTGTGACATGTGTAGGTTTTATTGTGAGTGTTGTGGTGTTGTGTGGTAATTTTTCAAGCATTTGCATTTTCTTCTTTAGAGTTAGTCACTTACCGTCTCATATTTCCTACCAAAGTCAATACTGAACTTATATTCCATGTCTTGCCTTTCAAAAAAAAAAAATTTGTTATGGTTAGCTCCAAGTCATCCTCATAAAACAAGGACAAACAATTCCATCTCCACAAGTAGTTCTTGACGTGTGCAACAACACAACTAAGCTTGAACCTTTTATGCGTTGGGAGAACTCATTAACAAGATGTTAAGGTAATGTGCCAATGCTATCTAAACTTTACACATGAGGTCATGCGCATTTGGTTGGAACAACTGACTACTTTTTAAGCATGCCACAAGAAGGAGACAAGTAGTGGGTAAGTTAGGAGCTTCCATTTCTACTTTAGTGTATGTGTACATAGCTGATGTGTCAATTTACGTGTTGCTTAGGTATCGAAGTCTAATGCATAATTTTATGGGACCTTCTATGATCCCGTTCAATATTTTGCTAGAGTTGGTTCAGTCTCTGATCTCATAATTAATTTATATATATTATATTTCCAAAGTTAAATATCTACCTTTAATACATAAATTAATGATGAGATTAGAGGTTGAACCGGTTTCTTCAAAAACATGGACGGGACTATAGAAATTTTCATAATGTTATGTTTGTGTGTAAGTAGTGCATTGCTTCATGTGAGTAGTGTAGGAGTGTAAAAGTGTGTAAATAAGGTTAGTTAGTGCAATAGTGTTGTGATTAGTGTTAGGCTAAATCTTAGGAATAGTTTTGAGATAATGAGTGAAAATAGGGGAGTAGGTTATCGTTTGTAAGCTTCATTTGCTTGCTGTAAATTACAAAAAGGAAAAAAGAAATAAGTCTATTTTTCTCCCCATAAAAAAAATAGAATTTAAGTATTTAAAAAAATTAAGATTCTCTCTAAAATTGAACCTTAACTAATAGGGCTTTATTTTATAATATGGCAATCCACAATTCATACAAATATACAACAATACACTCTTCAAACTATTTGTTGTGTTATGTGGTAATGTGTCATGTGTTTGTATTTTCTCCTTTAGAGCTCGGTCATTTACCATCTTGTATTTCTTGCAAAGTTAATACCCACCATGTATGCAAAGTGTCTTGCCTTAGAAAATTTTTTGAGGTCAACTCTGAGTCATCCCTATAAGATAAGGGTGAACGACTCCATTTCTTCACATGTGAAATCGCACAACTAGGTCTAAAGTTTTAATACATTGGGAGAACTACTTACCAGCTGAAGCAAGGACGGTGTCAACATAATTTGCCAATGCTATCCAAACTTTGCTTAGGCGTTTTAAGTCAAATGTATGATTTATGTATGTGTGTAAGTGGCGAACTGATGTATGTGAGTAGTGTAGGAGTAACCGTGTGTAAACAAGGTTAGTTAGTGCACTTGTGTTGTGATAAGTGCTAGGCTAAATCTAGAAAGTGGTTTGTGACATATGTAGCGTTTGGTTGCATGAAAAATGTAGTACTGGACTAGACAATCATTTTTGTCCTGTGTTTGGTTGACAAAAATGATATAAGTACCGGACAAAAAAAAAAAAAGATACTGGACAAAATGGCTAAATTTTGTACCATGTGAAATTCGATATAAATTTTGTGGTACTAGACAAAAACTCGATTTTTTCAAAATTTCCCAAATATCATTCCATTTCTTTCCAAATGCTATATCGGTCAACCTTGCAATTTAATATATATTAATTTGTTATAATATTAATATAATTAACATTATGGTTATTAAATATAATTTATAATTTTTTATGAAAAATTTTAAAAATTACTAATATAATATTTACAATGTGTTATATTATTAAATATAACACAAATTATTGTAATTTATAATATGAATTATTAATTTTTTTCAATGAATGGATTTACATAATTATTTTATATAATTTGTAGTATTATATGAATTAGCAAGCTCTTCAAATAGCATTTTCTTATAATAATATAAATTTTTTTTAAATAACCATGATATCATAAAAAATGATATAATTGTCAAAATTATTATGTTCAGTGCAGTACTTTATAATTCCAAACAATAGACAGTACAAAAATCTTTATCCAGTACTGAACATACCAAACGTGATACAAAAAAATTTCTTATCCAATTTTTTTTGTTTTGTATTGTTCAATACAAGTAACCAAACACTACCATAATGAGTGAAAATATGGAAGTGGATTATGGTTTGTAACCACCACTTGCTAGCTATAAATCACAACAAGGAATAAAGAACTAGACCTATTTTTCTCTAAAAAAATTTCAAAGTTTGAGTATTCAAGAGATTTTTAGAAATTATTTTTTAAATTCAGCCCTTTCATTTTCTCTCGATAAATAAAAAAATTACTACTTCAAATCGATTCTATAACATGATGTGACTATTGCAACTCAAGGGTTATACTCCTCGTGGCCTTCCAAAGCCAGAAATTAGCAAGACTCGGTGTACTCGGCTTTTTATTTATTCAATTTATCCATCTCTATTATGTAAAAAAAAAAAAAAAAATCAGCTCGTTTCTTTTTTCCATGATGAGAAAATTTGTCTAATCAAGATTCCATACTTTTATTCTTTTTGTTTCATAAAGCATACTTAACTCCTACAGATAAATTGAATGTTAAACTTGTATGCTTTGAACCCATCGGACCATTCGATCAATGGACTCAATAGACACCTCCTTTCGCATGTGAGATTAAAATATAAACCTCTAGCTCCAGAACTAGGAATAATAACACTGGGTTAATACGCATCTCGTGGAAAATCCTTTTCATTCTGATTGATCCTATCTCCTCGGCTATCCGAATGAGTGTTTCAGTACGAATTGGATACTTTGAACCCATTATAGACCAATTCCTATTAATCAGGATGTCGCATTGCAGTGCAGCCATTAACATAAGTTACCACTAATTTTGCACTATGTGAGAGGGCTGGTCACCTATAGTATTTGCGGGTGGTCAATGTCATCTATAGTATATAGTCGGCAGGCGAGTTGCCATGTCACTGTCGAAACAGCCACATTTTACTTGTCAGTGTGGGGGTGCACTAACCGTAGAACAAATGTAAATCTCTGATTGGGAATTACATTGTCAACGATAAAAGTATTGCAGAACATATGAATCCATGGGGTTTTATGGAGCAAAGTAGCATTAAACTCATTATCAAAACCTACTTCGCGAAAGGTATATTGCTTTGATACCATGATGATCTAGTCAAATTTTGCATATTAAGGATTAAAAAAAGTTTAACTTGAAATACTTACAGAATTAAGAAGGCTTTTGTTCAAGTCTAGTTTAAAATTAATTGACTTTAGTTCGGATTCATACTGCACCCTTGCAAGGTCTAAATTTGACAATAACAATTTAGTCTGACGCAGCATACTAGGAATGGTTCTTGGAGCATTTTTTTAGTGTATGGAACCTGATTGGTTCTTGGCAGTGGTGACGAAATGTATTGGAGAAATATACATAAAATTTATAAATGATAATATAATAATTGTGTTTTTCATTTTATATCATCTTAATTTTATATTTTATCATTGTAATTATTTCATCGTGTTGTATTTGTATTCGTATTATCATATCATTATCTTATCTCGATTATATGTCAGCTCTAATTTTAGAATCTAATAACCAATACACCTAATATCATATACTGGGTAGAGGTGGGCACGATTTGATTTGATTTAGTTCCTTTTTTTCAAACCACAAAAATAAAGTTCTGTTTTTATAACTTCAAACCAAATACTATGCTTCAAATTAAGAATTGTTCCAAACCATAAAATTTCAGATCGGTTCGATTTATGGATTGAATCATATTTTATAATATAAGAAAATACATTTACATAATATGTAATCCTATGTGAAGAATACTATATTTATTTAATAATAATAGTTATTGACATTGTATAAATGGTCAATGAAGTAAATATTTATATATAAATACCTATTAATAACTAACTTTATTTATAAAGTTAATATATAGTATAAATTTTGAGTCAACAAATATATATAATTTATAAATTATGATCATATAAGCTTAATATATGTGTATATCAATAAATGTAAACTCAAAACACTTTTTAAGTATTAAATTATAATAAAATATATTTTTACTTATAATTAAAATATTACTATTTTTTTTAAAAAAGATAGTTTGTTTCAATTTATCTTTTCAAATCAACTATAAATTGATAGTTCAATTCAGTTTGGAAATTTTTTTAACCAAATTATAAAAAAAAAAAAAAATTGTATTTTCGATTTAATTTAATTCTGTTTACAATGTTAATACTGACTGCAAGGAAAAGCTACTTTTAGGAAGGAGAAAATTATTGTGAACTTGGTTCCTAAACAAAGTGAGTGCAAAAGACAGGACGTTGCATACGATACTCGGTTCATAATGGCCGAGTCTAGACAAAATTTTCCAAACTTTTCTGTCATGTCAAAGAGATGTGATTTTCTTAAAATGCATATATATGTACGCAATGGGGTACTACTTATTTTATTCTTTATAATTGGGAATATATAATGGAGGTCCAAGGCAGGGGTCCTAGCATTTGAAGTGAAAGTGAAGGTTCTCCTCCGAAGATTGCTGCTAAATGCTAATTTAGCTTGTGGTTGGGTCATTGCTTGCATTCTCAGACTCCTTTAAGTCACAAACTAAACAATAAGAAAATGTTTGTTTCACCTTCCTGCCTTGTTTCCTAAGCACTCACATTGCCTAACTCGCTTTGTTTTCTGAACATGCAAAATGCATTGCCAGCTAGACAGTATTTTTAAAATGGTAAATTTGAATCGACAACACATGTATCGATTTTTCATATTATAGTAAGGAAATAGGAGAAGCAGCGAAAATGGAAAAGAAGCTTCACCAAATGGAATTTACTTATCGACGATGGGGACTTCTTCACCCCCATCCAAGTAAAAACACAGATATCAGTCCACTCCAATCTCCAACTTTTCATTAGCATCGTCGTGCGTATATTAATAAATAGTAAGGTCATATGAATAGATTATACAACTTCATCCATGCGTTTACTAGATTTGAGTGATTGAAGAACACTTGCAATGATAACTTGTGCTATGTTAAGGATATATTTTGCTTAAAAATTGAACTTTATGTCTTCATTATATACCCAGCTATGAGAAAGTAAGTCTTGTCACGGCGAAAAGGTGAAAATCATCCTTATGATAAAAACCGTCTTAGTGCTGTAAAAAATGCTTTGCTACGGGAAATTAGGCTTCTTTATAGTGAAATTGTAAATAACCTCCCTATGTGAAAGTGAAAGGCCTTGATATGTGAACAGAAATGAGCCTTGATACGTGAAAGGCCAGTTCCATAAAAATAGGCAGGTCTCATCCACTTTATAATGTAGTTAAAATTCACCTAGGGGAAAGTATAGAAAATATAGGTGTTACAAATTTGGTGGGCAATTTGCTATAGCACAAAGTTCCATTCTAGAAGATACTATGATGTGGATGTAGAACCACTTTGAAAGACTTCAATAATTGTTTTTTTTTTTAATTAATAAAAGAGATATTTTTATGTAGTTTTAGGGTTTTGATGTTTATGAAAGAAATTAAAGGGATATAAACAAGATTAATATTTGATGTTATGCATAAATATGGAAAACATATTGACTTGCTATTGAATCACAAATTGATATTTTGTACAATTCATGAAACTTTTACGAGTGTTGAAAGAACCATTGTAATCATGGATTCAAATAATGAGGTTTTCGTTATTGATAGTTGATCAATAAAAACTCACACAATACAAGGATTTAAATTGGGTTCTCAAAATTTGTTAACAAGACTAATCTCTCTATATCAATGATATAAACTCAAAGAAAATACTTAGTTCACTAATTAAATATCTAATACATAGCTTGCCTTATTTTTAGGCTTAGAAAATAAACCTAATAACCTTAACATGGAAGGAATATATTAAAATAGAGTAACATTAGAATAAATACCTAAAAAAGCTAATTGTTATAAATAAAGTAACAACAATTAGAATAAAATAAGGAAAGGGGCACACTAAGTCCTTAAATCACATGGAATTTACCTATGTTGGTCTAGTTGCCTCCTCGATCGACCATAGCCAATCAATTGTCCACAAGTTGACCACCCAATCAACCTTGCTCTAGGTCATCCTTTGATTGGCCTCTTAATCAACCTTTATATGGTTAGCCTTGAGTCGACCTCTTGAGTGTTTGGATGCTGTATTTCACCTTTCAATTTATCTAGGTACATTTTTGTTGCTTTTAACCCCTCATCTCATTCTAGGATTTGTATCATTATATGTACTAAATAATTTTAAGATTTTTTTTAAATTTTTAGCACATGCATCTATATATCCTTTTTTTATAATAAAGATTGAAAAACATTCACTTGATTCAATGGATGAACTTTTTTATGTAACTAAAGTAATTCTAGAATAAGCTTAGCTTTGTTGTATGGATTATAAATATCTTTTAAATTAAAAATTTCCAACATAACTTTCCAATCCCATTTGTGTTCATACTATATGTATATCTCACTTAGTACAATTGAACCATCATGCTTCAAAACCTAAGGGCACAACTACTCCTTACATCCTAAGATCCCATAATCATTACCATGACCAAGAAGCAATCATTTTATACTCAAAACTCATATTCCAAATTCATCATACAACAACAAAGCATTATTTACAACATGCATAAATTCATAATGATTATTAACTCAACTTAACCTACACACATAAACAATGTATAATGTATCAAAAATCCAATTATTTCTTAATATGTAATGTAACATTAATGAGTTTCAATTATACATAATATATCCTAGGTTTATTTTTTGTTTGCCCTATCTTTTGTTCTTTCTTTCTTTCTTTTTTCTTCTTAACACTAGAGTTCCATTTATTTATTCAAAACCCCCCTTTTAGGAAAAATTGGACAATTAATGGCTACCTAGTCAACCAAGTAGTTGATTGGTCATGGGTAATCAATTAGGGTCAATTGGTTTGTTCACTAGCTTAGCAAATAAATGTCCTACGATTCTCCTAATGGCTTGGGTCGATCAGGTAGACCTCACTAGACCAAAGGTTAAGCTTTTCCTTTTTCTTTTCTTTCAAAATTCATGTTGGGAAAAATAGAGATGTCTCCTACGTTACCCATAATATGTGGAAGTATCAATGTAATTTCAGAGTCATTTGGTTTGAATGCTACATGAAGAACATAAGCTAGATGATGGAACGGGAAGACCTAGGATGTAGAAGATCATAACATGAGTGATTCGGCATATTTGGATTCCTTTATATTTTACTCATGGGGTACTTCATTATACCATATAGATAAGATCCATCTATATAGATACCATCATTTACATTTTATCAGTTGTATCAAAAAAAAAAAAAAAAAAAAGAAAAGAAAGAAACTTCATGTCATGGAAGTTGAAACATGAAGAAATAGATACGTCTGGTTATTCTATGGATAAAGAATTCAATTGATAGAGAAAACACTGTAAAGATCCAGTAGTGAGGTTTTACACCAATCCAATAAGAATTGCTTTTTTTTTTTATGATATAGATATAAGAGAAAAGTTAGGAATTGAATCCTACATCAAATTACCATCTTCCAAATCATGATTTCCATTAGTTTATTCCATGAAGTTACTATCTTATAACTATTATATATCGATAGTCTAAATTGACTATATTAATTAATTCTAATCGATTCTATTTCACAATTGTAATTTATGCTTATTGGGATTAAGGTAGGATGCTTGCCTTAGTACGAATTGAAGTTATCTCCTAGGTTTCATCAACTTGCCCTTCAATCCAATATAAAGAAAGGAAACATTTAATTAGTCTCATTAATTTCTTTAATTGATGAGTAAAATAAGGTGAGTGTTCAAATCTTAACCTCTTTTTTCAAGTTTTCACTAAATCTCCTTTTTATAGCAAACAAATAGGAATTAAAAAAAAAAAAGGAGGGAGAGTTGAACTTTTATTTACAGAAAAAGGTTAGGGGGACTGTTTATTATTTACCCTTATATTTGATTTACTTTTGGGGGCATTTCGTGAATAATATTGTCTTTGGTGGATTATGGTGTCATGAACTAGAAAGATGTGAAAGTAAAGGAACCCATTGGCCATTGTCTTCAATAAAATTGAGCACTCACGTTCTCTAGTTTTACTGATGCAGTGAAAGAAAACAAAAGAGTAAAATCTTAGATGGCAAGTCAACGCATAATTACTGATCATAGGTGAAATCACCAATAAAAATAATTATTCTTGTTGGTGAAAAGAGGAGTATGTTCTATTAATTATTCGATGTTAGGATGATAAAATCCATATAATTTATTTATTTATTTATATGTATATAATTCCCACTATCCCTTACAAATGGAAGTTGTACTTAATTTTAGAAATCATTGATTGTACCTACCTCTTATTTCTTATTTTGTTGGTTATGGCCGATTAACGAAAACGAACCAATTTCGATTCGATTACAATCTGATAAAGAGACCAACGGGTTAAATCCAATTACTACAATAAGAAAACTAACTAATTCAGTCTAGTGGGACATTTGTCCTTTTTTCCCACATATTTATTTAACTCCACTTGCTACATCATTTTCGGAGTACATTAATATATACTTACATAAAGTATAGAATATAAAAACCCCTATTCATTAAGTATGATTAAACTTTTGAAACAGTCGGTTGTAGGTTTATGATGCTGAATGCAATATTTTAATTAATCAATATAAATCAATTAATCTAAGGATAACATTTATAATTTTTTATTTTTATTGGTGATTTCACCTATAATTAGTATTTATATTACTAAATTACATGAATTATACTTATTTCTTAATGAATGAAAGGTAAAACTTATCATAAAATTCATACTTTGTGAAAAAAATGCAAATCATGTTGCATGAATTATTGATGCCGCGTATTATAAAATGATATAATATTTAAGGCTAATTTAATAAATATAAAGAAGGGTATAAAGTCGGCAAGGATAGTCCAACCATGCATTTGAAAATATTTATAATTATTTGTTGAATAAAAAAATATTATGAGTGAAAACAAATCAGCATTGTTAGACTTGAAAGAAGGTTCGTCACATGAAGAAGAAATTCCACCTTCTTTAAGGTCAAGTAGGATGACTAACGATGGTCTCTTTCTCTTTCTCTTTGGATTCAATTCATCATTTGCTTCAAATGACCGTCATGTTCCACGCGAAATAAAATTGGTACCAGATCCAACAGCTCTCTTATGTTTTTGGGCACCAAACCAACCACATGGTATATATGTTTTCTTACATATATACAACACATTCAAACCCCACATTCTCACACAAGCAACTACTAACTAAGAAACACACACACATTCTCTCAATAATTTCAACAACTGGGTTCTGTTGGTTTAGATTGGGGTGCATAGAGTTCTAGGAGTACTAGATCTGTTTTTGTAAATACATCTTGTATAGTTTTTGCAGAGGTATGTACGTATATAATAAATATATATATGTGTGTCATATGAGTTTCGTGCAACATACTATTTGAATTTTTGGAAAGAACAAAAAAAAAAAAAAAAGATTCTTTGTTATTTACACTCCACGTGTCTTGATGAGTAGCGAGCAATAGCTACAAGTAGTTTCTGAGAAAGCTCCATGAATATTTTTCAAATCTGCTGTATGTAAGAAACTACACAGCATCTTCCAGAATTTTTTAGTTTTTGGCATTTATTAAGTTTTCTTTTCTTTTATTTCTTCATGCCAGGATTTCTGAAAGCAAACCCCTAGAAGGTTGGTATTTCTCCAAAATTAGTGAATGTTTATTGTAATCTCATCATACTCATATAGTTTTTCCAGTAATTAATGCCTTTATAAGAAAATTGTTCACTTAGTTTTATCATGATGACATCAATAACTTGTTGGAAACAAAAGAAAGTTTTGTAGGATTTCAAAGTCCTAAAAACGAGAATAGCAATTGTGGTTGGATTACATTTGGAGCAAAAGCATGCTTTAGCCAATCTAATGAGCTATTCCAAATTTCACCCTCTGAATTGTGCGTATAAAAATTTCATATCATTCCATATATTCTCACTTTCTTGCATACAAGACAAATTTCCTTGCATTAGAGGTGAACTCTACATTCACTGAAATAGACCAATTACTTCTACTTACATTGATGTTTTGGTGATTTCAGCTAACCGAAGATGGGAGAGATGTACTCAGGAGTCCAATTAGGAGTAGTTGGTGCACTGTTTCTTTCAGTGGCATCATCTGTCTCCATTGTTATCTGCAACAAAGCTCTTATGAGCAATCTCGGCTTCCCTTTTGGTAACTCGTCATGTTCATCTTGCTACTAAATCCATTTCGTGCATAAACAAAGTATATGACGAAATTCTTTGTGTTTTCGTTCCGTCTGTATCCCATCAGTTATATATGCTATCACGTGAAATATTTAATAGCTCAAAATGGTCCCGATTGGTGGATTGATAAGCAAAATCATTCAAAGAAAAAGGGATTTTACATTCAACTTGATTGAAATTCTATTAGAATTGTCAGAATAATGAAGATTATATTGATGGTTTCTCTTTTTCTTTCTAATAATGATCAGCCACGACACTTACGAGCTGGCATTTAATGGTAACATTCTGCACTCTTCATGCGGCGCAACGCTTGAATTTCTTTGAAACAAAGTCCATTGACCTGAAGACTGTAATGCTCTTTGGCGTTCTGAATGGTGTTTCCATTGGACTTCTCAACTTGAGTCTCGGATTCAACTCCGTCGGATTCTACCAGGTTCAATTTACTTAACTCTCTTTGATCGATAAACAGACTCAATCTATGGTTGCTAGTTTTCATATTTTCAGGTTTGATTATTTGGCAGATGACTAAATTGGCGATTATCCCATTCACTGTGTTGTTGGAGACAATTTTTCTTAAAAAGCAGTTCAGGTAACATCACTAGACTTCAAATGAGACACAGTAACTGAAACATGAATTTTCAAGTTAGACAGGAACTGATTTCCTCTTTTTCCTGGGGGGGGTGGGAATTTGTTTAAATGCAGCCAGAAGATCAAATTATCTCTATTCATGTTGCTTGTTGGGGTCGCCATTGCATCTGTGACTGATCTCCAACTCAATCTGGTTGGAACTATTCTGTCTGCTCTAGCAATCGTAACAACCTGCGTCGGTCAAATTGTATCCTTTTCCTAGCACTCCTCTATATACTTTCATAACTGGTATAAACACCGATACCCCAAGTGATTGTTAGTCCCACATGGATTGTGGAGGTAAATAATGATGGTTTATAAAGTCAAAATAGTGATTGTCGTCAATTTAGTAACTTTAGATTGGCTTGGCTATTGACTACTAGTAGGTCCCGGGCGGTACAAATACTGCCATTTCATACTACATCTGATGCTAGTTATGTCATGGAAAGATTGTTCTTTCTTAACATTATCCTGTTTTTCAGCTGACAAATACAATACAAAAAAGGCTCAATGTTTCCTCCACACAATTGCTCTACCAATCAGCTCCATTCCAAGCTGCGATTCTTTTTGTTTCAGGTCCTCTTGTTGATCAATCTCTGACCAAGCAAAATGTCTTTGCTTACAAGTACTCTTCTATTGTCTTGGTAATGTATAACGACTGCCCTCTTTACCGTCTTTTATATCAGCAGATATATGATACTTTTGTGATCAAGGTGAAAAAATCTGGTAAAAGTTGACAATGGAAATGATCCCAAGTTGGGTTCGTTAATCAATAAAACTAGAACTATACTCGGATCTAACAAGTTTAAACTTCTAAGTCAATTGATTTCAGTACTAACTGTACTATGATACCAGAGCATATTAAATCTGGCTGGAACAATAAATATAAATCCACAACAGATCTAAAAGCTTAAGCACGATGGATCTGGTGTGATATTATGTTTATTGGCTAACAAAGCCACAAACCCTTAATTAAGAACAGAAAGTAGGGAAAAAAAAATGGCTTGTGTTGCTGATTGCATAGGCATTGTTATATAATATGCAGGCTTTTATCACCCTTTCGTGCCTTATAGCAGTAGCTGTGAACTTCAGCACATTTTTGGTAATTGGCAAGACGTCACCAGTTACTTATCAAGTGCTTGGGCACCTCAAGACCTGTCTGGTCCTAGGATTTGGCTACACATTGCTTCATGACCCTTTCACAGAGAGGAACATTATTGGCATACTCATTGCAATTCTTGGAATGGGAATGTATTCTTACTTCTGCACTCAGGAAAACAAAAAGAAGCAATCTGGAGATCTCTCCATTTCGCAGGTACCAATAAATTTTTGTGTACTTGTACACATCGACAAATTTATCATACAGCTAGTTGATCTAAAAGTTTAAGCGTGTTAGTTAGTTACGCTTCTTTTCTTCAGAATTTATTCTGTATTTTCCTTGCTTTATTGCAGATTAAAGAGAAAGATACTTCTCCACTCCTTGGTGGGAAGAACATGGGACATCAAGATAAAGAAAGCCCAGATGCTAAAAAATTGAACAGGGATTCACATGTTTGAAGAGTAGTAATTTTGCACTATCTCCATATCAATTCTTGTACTCTTGACAAAGGTTGCTCCAGAATGTCCTGTTGAGTGTAAATGCATTCATTACTTAAATAATTTTTTCCCCCCCAAAAAAAAATGTGATTTTTTATATAGCGTAAGGAAATGGTAAAATTTTCGACATTCCACATGCCATGGGGATCTTATTGTAATTGTCATAATTAACCTGCGAAGCACATTTAAATGTTTAAATCCACCTACTTGGACTTGTGGAGCCAGTGGTGCTTCACGAAATATTAATTAAAATTTTTTTACCATGTAAAATAATTTAGTTATTCAGTCAAATTTTACCAATTATGACTGGCAACAAAATACCCCTCTCCCATATGAGTGGAAAAGGAAATAAATAATAGGGTAAATTATAAAAAAGGTTTGTGTTTGGGGTTATTTACAAAAGAGTTATCGTGTTTTTTTTCTTTCTTTTTTGACAAAAACATAACTTGCGTTAATAATAAATAATGATACATGTTAATATTTTATTAGACAAAAACTAGTTGCTTAGTTTTTTTCTTTTTTTTTTCTTTTTTCCCCTTTTTTTATTATGTAATTTTTTTATTTTTTATTAAATTATATAGTTTACTAAAATAACTTTATTTAATTAATCATTTACTAAACCGTGAAAAATTGACACACATCATTATTTATAATTGACACAAAGTTGAAAACACAAGTCATCTCTTTGTCAAAAATAAAACACAAGTAATGTCTTTACAAATGAACCAAAACACATGTCACCTTTTTTCTTTTTTTTTTAATTTATCCTAAATAATCTAAATTTTTTAAACAATCCAAAACATAAGGCTATTGGGAAACTAATCCTAAAAATACTACATCTAAAATCATGTCTTGAATACACGATTTTTATTAGGTCTAAAATCATGTGTTGAAGGTAAGATTTTAAATTCAAAATGACACAAGCAATTAATGAATAATAAATTCTAAGTGTTGGAGGGTGGGTTTGGTTTGAATTATCTCTTATAAAAAAATCAACTTTTTCAAAACCTTAAGAAACTCTCCAAAATACTTATTAATGGTTTTAATGCAATTTAATTGCTCAACTATTTAAGGCAATAACAAAATAAATTTAGAAAAAAAAAATAAGAATATCAAGTGCTTGAATTAGAAGGGTTTAGCCTTATGCGTCAATCCTCTTTTTCTACTTTATTATTGGAGACCCGATCTTCTACACTAGTGCCTAATCCAATAATTAAATAAAATGAGAAAAGTTACAACAAGTCTGCTAATCATTGGTATCACACCTTTTCTTCTTTGCCTATCTAGCCCCAAACTCAGCTATTTATAGATCTATAAATATAATCTATAACCTCTCTCTCTAACAACACTTTCAAACTATCAAGAATTCAAATAATTGAAGGAATACAATAATAAAAATCCTCAATAAATATTGGCTTAAAAAAAAATAAGAAGATGAAATTTGTGGTGTAGTAAAGTCTTTGAATAAGTCTCTAAGTACCACAACTTTATATATTTTTGTTCTCGTTTTTTCTATCTTCAATTTTGATTGGTTGTGTTTATATATTTTTCTTGATTCTCATTGGTTGAATCTTCTTGATTGGTCAAAATATCTTCAAGTTAATCCTCAAATATCCATTGTACTTAGTTTTGCACAAATTTTGGAACAAACTGTCTTTTGAATTTGAATTTAAATTTGATTTGGTATTCCTTAATATTCTTTTACTATTATGCTTGTTACCTAATAGATAAATTTTGGTTGTTATGTTGATAATCTTTATGAACACTTGTAGATAAATCTAAATCAATTTGAATTTGAAAATTTTAAAAGAGATGTAATCTCAACAACTCTTATAATTCTCTTAACTAACTTCCTTATCCTGATCTTGACCAATTCTTCTCTTTTTGATTGAATTTAGATAGTAGCAACTTTCTTCATCAACTCATGTATAAACCTTGTTTATGTACTTCAAAATTCTTCAAAGAACTGATGAATAATCTACTCTTGAATTTAAAAACAACAATCTTAATTTATAATCCTCATTAATTAAGATTGATTCCCATGGATTTAAATATCTAATTTAAGTAGAATGAAATTGGACATATTTCCCAAATACATCCAATTAGTGGAGCTAGACTTTAAATCTAATACACTATTCAACTTAAGTTCGAATCCATTAATTTGATCATCTTTAGTTTTTCAGGTGTAGTTTCTAAGTTATCCTCTAAGTCACTTGTATTCTATCAAACATATTGCTTCAATTTTATACACTTGACACACTTGTTAGTTGAACACTTGTTTTGTTATCATCAAAACTTAGTAGTAAAGAACTTAACACTAAGAATTGCTCAACAATCCAATGTGAAAAAAGAAAACACACTAAGCACCTGCTCAACAATTCAATGTGAAAAAAAAGAAGAAGGAAAACACACCTATAACTAGCCATACATGCCTCACCCACTAAAGAAACACAATCTAGGACTCCAAACAAACAGATGTACAAACAAAATTAAAGATAAATAATAGACAACACCACCAATTAAACAAACATGACAAGAGGAAGGATTAATTAGATACAAGGAACAAGACAATCGCTACAACAAGACACAAAGGATTGCAAACTAGAGAAAACATATGGAAACACTCTACAATCAGAATGAGAAGCTCCCAAATGACTCTATTTTCATAGATAAAAAGTAGAGCACAATGGAATAAGCTCCAGAATCAAAACTCTAAGAGTTTTGAGAAAACAAATGAGGAAAAAGAAAAATACTAGAAAAGGGTAAAGTTTAACTATGAGGACTCAAAAATAGAAGAAATTAAAACTTAATTAAAGAGATGTAAAAGGTTAGAAGAAATGAAGTTGGCAAAATGAAAAAGATGAAATAGCATAGATATTTAAACATTACCCAACTTAAAATCGTGTATTAAACTTACGATTTTCATGTAATTTAAAATTATGTTTTCAAGATACAATTTTAGGTACTATATTTTTTGGAATATTTTTTAAATGGCCTTATATATATATATATATTAATAAAATGCAATATTCATCCTCCTCCCACTCTCATCTTTATTCTTGGGTAAGTTATAAATACATTCACTTATATTTGCTTCATAAGCACTTAGCCTCTTATTTTTAAAACCGAGTGTTTACTCTTAGAATCATTGTAGCATCACCTTAACCATCACATCATGACCATCATCATAAATCCAATCCCTATGCCATTACCACTTTCACCACCATCATACCACTATCATAATCACCACATGGAAACTATAATCAACACCTCTACATTATCAACATTTTCACTAATGCTACTACCACCATTACTATCATCATAAACTTAACTACTGCAACACACTACCACCATTACTATTATCACCATAGCCATCATCGTTGCATCACCACTAGCCACCACTAACTTATTCCTCTACACTACCACCCATCATAGCTCTCGCTAATACTATTGCCACCACTAATACCCCTTACATCATCACCACTACCACAACTACGTTTATATTGCCCCCATTATCATATTGACACACACCACTATTATCATTCAACTACCACCTTCGAGACATATACAAACTAATATTAAGATGTCACATGCAACACTTAAACTCTCCAAGCTCTCGTCAAAGAGGCTAAATCAGCTTTCTTGTCCAAAACATCAAAAAATACACTTACTAGAGAGAAAATCTAAGTAGAGAAAAAACACTTGAGATTAAAGAATGCAATTGTATTTTTGGATGGTTTACGAATGGGGGAAACTCCTTCTTATATACAAGAAACCTCTATTAATGGATAGCTAGGATTATTTCGGTTTAATAGTTATGGTACAGTCACTATCAAAGGACCTGAACACTTCTAAAACATTCTTAGAAATGGATCAAGTCTTAATCATGGCCTTTATATACAATGAACCTCTATATTACATTTACAAAAGAGGATAATAGGTTTGGGGAAGAGTCCATGACATTCTCCCCCACCTAAATCAATGATGTCTCTATCATCTTGCACTTTCTAGAGAACTGCTCTACCAAATTTCTAAACATCCATAGTCAACAACATTCTCTCAAGTTGCCTCACTTGAAGATAGATCCTTCCTCTTCACTATGTACTTTAAGCAAGATGACTGGCTCGGACCTCATGTTAAGTACCCCTTGAGGATCTTTTCTACCTCCCTAGTATTTTCTTTTATAGTACTTACAAGAATTATCCTTCTAATAGCTACTAAAGTCTCCTTCCTCTCTATTTGGCATATTGAACAAGTCCCAATGAATGCTTCTATGCCTTTCAACATCTTCTATTACTGAAAATTGTTCTCCATCTTAACCATTGTTCAGTAAACATCCAAACGCTTAGGTTTCCTTAGGTCATGGAATCATTCAATGATCTTCCTTTGAAGATCCTCATGGTTTGGTATATGTACCTTCCATCTTTTCCTATAGGTTGGCCCATCCTCCATCCACTACCTTTTGGCTTGGCTTCCCTACTCCAACACCAATTTGGCCTAGGTAGATTAGGTCCTTCACCTCATGGACTAAAGTACTCTTATCTATCCCTTTAAGATTCTCTTCCTTCAGCTTTACCTTTTTTCTACGTAGATTAAGTTTGGAAAGCTCCTTAGGCCTCTTTGCTTGAGCCTTCCTCTTTGCCTTGGGTATCTCCTATGCTTTTGATCCACCTCCTCTAAGCTTTAGATAGTGGGCTTCTCTGACTTTAGCCCATCAACATTTTACATAGTACACAAAAACTTTTGAGCTCAGCTAGAGTTACAATTTACTAGGACTATGTATTGTTGCTCCTCATTCATGGTTATTATGCAATTTGCTGATGGGGCGATTTAGGCACAAACTCAATCGAAGAAGTCCGTGTCAATAACTAACTCATAGTCGTTCAAGGGGATAACCTCTAGTTTCACCTTTCCTCTTTACTTGCTTAGCTAGAAGTCTACATCTTAAGCTACCCTAGTCATAAGGCAATCCTTTAAGTTAACCATCTTTAGCTTCCCTCTACCCTTTTGGACCTTGAGACCCAAATTCTAGGCCACCTCCCTAATGATGAAGAGAATGGTTACCCTAGTCTTTACCAAGACATTCATTCACTGGCCTACAACCATTATCTCTTCATACATTAAGCTGCTGGATTGCTTAGTAGGCTTACTTTATATAGAACTCATTGCTTCAAAACCCCAATCTTATAACTGACCCGAGCTTCCTCTTCTTCTTCCTTTGTGGCTAAAGTCATTAGCTTGTCTCAAACTAGACAATCCTTGGCTTTATGTGTCCTCATGCATATAAAACAAGATGGCAATCTCCTAGGTTTTTTTCTCTATTAGCATTATGAATAAAGTTTTGATGATAACAAAACGTATAAATAACATAACATAGATGATAGATAGGATTATGTTTAAATCATATTTTGGTTATTAACTGTTAGTTGAATATATATTGTAAAAAGAGTGAATGTTTATTGCAGGATATGATGTGCATTCCAATCACATAGATGTTATTGGGAATTATTAAGACTTTCAAAAGAAATTGAAAGTAAATAAGAACCTTATGAATTTTGATAGATAGATATGCACTAACAGCTATTTCAAATGTAATGGGAAGTTATTCTGAAGTTATATTATGGCTCTAACAATACAAAAAGTATTTATAGCAAGTTAAGACTCACCTTCACTGGTTAAGTATATTTGGAAAATATTTTTAATCCTTTCCACTAACAAAAGGATTATTATTTTTGGAGGTTTCTTGATAGGATTGGAAAGATAATTATTTGCAAGTTGTATAAGGAAAAATAGTAAATGGATATTTAGAGAATAATGAATGTTACCTTTTTTATTAATTTGACTATTGGGATGAAGCATATAAATACAGGAAAGAGAATGGACAAAACATATACGACAATAACAAGAATAACAAAAAAAGGTACATATTCTAATTATATACTAAAATTCGAGAGGAATTCATTATTATCTTATCCTTAAGAAAGCTTAACTCAAATTTTGATTAAGTGGTTAATTGTTTGATTTTTTATTTATTATTTTTTTGTGTGTTTGTTTTGTAATTTAGCTGAGAAAGCTAAAAGAAGGAAGAATAGAGAATGAGCTATTGTTTAATAGTGTTGATAGGTTATATCAAATGAGCGATTATTGGGTAGAAAATTGTTGTAAACACTCTTGTAAATCTTTTATTCTCTGATATAGTGGAATGTCCTAGTAAAAACAACTAAGATCCCAGCAAGTGGAGAATGGAAGAGTGAATTGATGCATAAGATGGAACCATCATATATCACTACTTAATTTTCTTAAACTTTATCTTTTATTTTCAACAATTCATTTATATTTACTATTGATCTACTACAAAATTAATTCTATGAATAATCATCTAGAAAAGCCTTTTTAAATTAATTATACGAATTTTTAATCAATAATCAATTGACCCCTCCCCCCCTCTCTTTATTATTATATAGGACTAACACCCTCTCCTCCATATGAGTCTTACCCTTTTGGGCTGAAACATTATTGCTTTCCTTCATGCTTGAGTCCAACTCCTCTTAGGCTCCTCCACCCAATCCATGGCTACTTTAGATCATATTCTTCCTAAGTCTTTCACTCGACTTACACTTTATTAGGCTTTTGGCTATAACCATAACTTAGGTCAAAGTCTGGACTCTACACCTTTCTACCTCAACCTGAGCCCACCCTTTTAGCCTATCATAGAAGGTGAACATAGAATCCATATCACTCATGTCAAGATCTCTAAAAGCAACTTTAAGAATTTCCACACATATTCTCGAATGGATGCCTTGTGTTCTAACCGTCTTAGTCTTGCGTGAACCTCATGCTTAACATTACTTAGGTAGAATTGGGCCCTTATCTCGGCCTTAAATTCCTCTTAAGTCTAGATTGCCCTAGTATCTTGCTTAGCACCATTGGATTGTCTCCAACACCATAGTATAGTCGCATCATCTAAGAACATTAGAGCCACCATAGTCTTGATGCATTGCTTAACACATCAATCACATCAAAGTACTACTCTAGGTTCTATAGAAAGTTGTCTATCTCTTTTGCATTTCTAAACCCATTGAAACTTTTGGGCTTAGGCACCTCCACCAATGTTGTCACCCCCATATGAGCTAACTCATACCCAACCTCAAAGTGCTACTATACCTAAGCCTTTAACTCCTCCTACTCTCTTCTAAGAGAACCCACCATCTCTTCAAGGGCAACATCCCACCTTTACAAATCACCTAAGGGTCAATTCAAGGTAGTCATCATCTTACTTGGTAGTAGCTTCTCCAAGCTTTCTCCACTCCTAAAACTCAATCTAGTATGATAGTTGAGGCTAAGTTAATCTTAGCCACCTTAACTTTCACCAAGTTTTTGCCACCTTAAGATCTTCCTTGAAGAGCTGTCTCTCCAACCACCATAGGAGTCATAAGGCTTTTAGCATACTTAGTTGGGATCTTAGAGACAACCTTCCATTCCATCTTTTCCAAGAAACTTGCTCTGATGCCACTTGTCACATATAGATTGATCTTAAGACTATTACATGCAAAATTTAAACTCTTTAGGCTCTCTTTAGAGATGCAAGAACACACTCACTAGAGAGAAAGTCTACATAGAGAAAAGATACTCAAAATTTAGGAATGTGTCTGTATTTCCAAGTAGTTTACAAATGAGAAAAACTCCTTGCATACAAGAGGCCTCTATCAATAGACAGCTAAGATTATTCTAATCTAACAATTATGGTATAATCTTACCCAATCTAGACAACTATCCCCACCTACTAAAGTATTTAGACACTTTCAAAACATCCCTAAATATGGATCAGGCCTTGGTCGTGGGCTCTACATATAATGGATCTCTATATTGCATTGACAAATGAGGATGATGGTCTTAGGGAAGAGTCTATGATGTTTGCCTCTACTAGCATCATCATTACCTTCCCCACCCCTACCAACATCACTACTATCATATTAAAACCTCATTACTACCACTACCACTATTGTGCTACCACAATTGATACAATCTCACATCACCACCACCACCTTCATACTAATATCACCACCAAGACCACCATCAACACTAATGCCAACACTGCAACATATGACATCACTATTATGATGGTATTGATTGTGGTAGTGTTCTAATGTTGGTAACCATAAAGAGGAAGTGGTGGTGGTGGTGATGGTGGTACAATAATAGTATTTGTTGTGGCAATATAATGAGGGTGGTGATTGTGTTGGTGCGGCATTTTAGTTTGGTAATGGTGGTGACGGGATAAGGGAGGCATGTATATGACGCTGGTGTTAAAAGGTGGTAGAGATGATGGTAGCGACAATGATGGTATTTTTCACCAAACAAAGTCATGTTCGTACTTTTACTATATTCTCAACTTAATAATATAATATAATAATATGGTATAAATAATGGAATGGTTATTTCATAAAATAGAGATTTATAAAAAGTAATCAAAGAAATATATATTATTTAACTATTCTAGGGAATAATTATTTGCAATGAACAATATTTCTATTCCCTATCTTTTAACCCATAAAAATAATAGACGAGACTATACCTATAGGGAGGCTTTGCAGTCTTCCTTTTCCTTTCTACTCTTAGGTCACTATCCATTTTATAATGGATTGAGTGACTAATTGTGATCTAACATGGTTTTTTATTTTTTTTTAAATTATCAATAGTAGTTGAGAATCTATTTACCAGTAGGTGGTTGGTGTTACCACCAGAGTGTGAAAGCCTTATTCTAAGGATAGCATATAGCATTGTTGAAAACTATTTAGAATGAGTAATATGATTACCACAGCAGGTGGTTGGTACATCACCCTCTTACGGTGCCCAGTTATCCTATCCCTAAGTATATATATATATTTTAATTAGTTGTTTTAATTTTTGAATCTTCAAAAGCACCCGGCATCCTTACAGGTTGCAAAAAGTGGAGTAGTGCTACATGGTAATTTAAGACTTGATTGGACAATATTTTAAAATCTTGGAATTTGATTGTTATGGTTAAGAGTGAGTCAATTGCAATTACCCTTAAAATACTAGAATTTTCAAAGCTATTTTTCCAAATAAAATTGATCGATGTTTTGATATTTGTTTCAAGTAAAGTGCTTGCTTATCACTGGCAGGCATGATTGTTCATCGTAGCTGTCTGGCCACTTTAATGGTCGTGGAAGAAGGCCTTTCAGTGAAATTTCTTGTTCATATTTGCAACATATGTCCGCGTTTCATGTTAATACATTTGCAAAATCAATAAGCTATACCTATGACTCCTTTCTTCTTTTATTGTTTTGTGTCTCCGCATTACATGTTTGAAAGGCATGAACATTGTTTTACACAAACCTTATCTCAAGGATATATATGAATGCTTCTATGCCCCTCTTAATAAAAGGTTAATATAACCATGAACTGAACTACGTTGGAGCTCCATCGATACTAGAGGGACAGGTTTGAATTCAAGATGATTATCAAATCATATTTGCAATGTATTTTTCTTCTTTTTGCCAAAAAAACAGAAATTTATCCATTCTTCATAATCGAAGGGACATATTTGGTATGTATTTTTAAGTTATCGGTTCATCATGAATTTAATGATAAGTCGAGTTAACCTTACGCTAGAGCAAGCACTCGCTTTTATAACAGCTGGGAAACTTCTCTAGAATCTATCCGATATTAGCCAATTCCTTACCCTCATCAAAAAGCAAAGCAATAATTGCAATACATCCAAATTATTAGTGAAGTGCACATAGATAGTTTAAACTTTTAAATATGAAATTATCTTCTTATAAATTTTGAGAATATACTAATGAATCTCAAAGTGTTGCCAGAGTTCCAAAATTGTTGCGGTAGCTATAAAATCTTGCGATTAGAACCCCAAGTATTTATAACCTTAGAGCTTTAGCAACAAGTTAAGATGTATGTATAAATTTTTAAAATTTGTGAAGGTAAGTTAACACTATAAGAATTTATGGAGTTTATTCACACATGAATAGTAGTTTGAGAAACATATTTGTAATTTACCCAAAATAAAAAAAGGAAAAAAATATGCAGTAAAAACATCAAGCACTTTTTTTATTGAATCAAATAGGTTATGTTGATTCTATTTCACCATTAAAATCTATTGTAAAAATCATATCATCTTCGATATCTAAACATGTCATTATTTCTTATTGTTTTCCTATCATGTCTTCTTTATCTCCCCATCACCATTATATATGAATAGTCTTTATAGTATTGCAATGTCTAGCAGATACCTTAAAGCACATTTTTATAAATGCTCAAACCAACTTCGCTTTGGTACCAAGCCATTCAATAAACACAAATAAAGGAGGAGGATCAAGTTAGATTAATGGCTAACACAGAATTTTGTCAATTGACATGAATGTGTATTCTATATAGGAGGGGAGAAAATGTGTAAAACATGAATGTTCGTGAACATTAAGTAACTTAATAAAGGACTAAGGTGAGCTCATCTAAGAAATAAATATTTATATGTATTATCTGTGAATAATTATTATATTTCTCTTTCCATAAGTATGAAAATATATATAATTATCGTTGAGACCCAAATTATACCAATCACCTTTATCTTATTTGTTTCATTCTTTTATCAAATATAAAATATTTTGGATCTTTCAGTTTGCCATTATATCCATTTTTTCATTGATATCGTTTTCAAATCATATATATATATATATATATCAAAATAAGATATTAAAAAGATGAAAATTGAAATATGTATATGTGTGTATATATATATATATATATATATATATTAAGCTAATACCGCTTTTTTTTATTCTCTATATCCTTCCAATTCAATTTTACCCCCAACGTATTAAAATAAAACAATTGAAGTACATATTTAACAATCCACCTTAAATATATTAAAGGGCAAATGAGGAACTTCACCTAAGTACTCTCTCTCTCTCTCTCACTTACACTATGCTCATCAACCCCTAGGTCTCATGCTTAAATATTCATAATTTCATGAAACTCTCTCCCACTTACACTATTTTCATTACCCACTAGTTTTCATGCTCAAATATTCATAATATTATGAAAATACTCTCAAAATTTCAATCATTGGAAACTGTTATTTCAAAATTGTAAGTATCATATTTCAAATCTTTAACCACTAAAATCTATCACTTTAAAACTACATGTACCAAAAATCGTGTTATAATACTTTTGATTTGTTTTCCTAGAGACCAAATTGAAGCTATTTTTTTAAGAAATTGCTAATTTAAAGGGATTCCATGAGGAATCTACTTTTTATAGTTATATAATTTTTCAAATATCCATAACTATAAATCAAATAGAAACTTGGAATAGATAAGATGAAAAAATTAAAAAAAAAAATAGTCTCTTTTTTCTTTTTCTTTTTTCATTTTATTCTTTGGAAAAATTATAAGTAATGAGATTAATATTTAAGATCAAGTTCAAATAAAGGATTAAAATTTTAAGCAACGTTGTCAACCCAACTTGAGGGTTGATTCGGACATACTAGAGAGTTAAGGGGTCAAATCGACATTAATAAAAAAATAAAAATATAATTCAAATTTTAATTTTAAAAGAAAAATAAATATGAAAATGCATAATTGAATTCATAGCTAGATTAACTCCATCTATTAGTCATTAAATCAATATGAAACAAGTACCTTAAATGATATGTAAATCTACATAATTAAAATTTAAATTAAATCGAAATTAATTTAATAAACAATATCACAGTTGGATTGAGACTTGAGATGAAGAGAGTTAGGACTTGAGACTCCAACTTGATGAAAATGTTTTTTAAGTATTTTAGTTCCTCTCTCTCCAAAAATATAACCTTCAAAATGGTAAAGCTAAAAGTAAAAGCAATAGATTATTTAATAATATGTAATATTGTTTATTATTATTATCATGTAATGGCTTTTGGTTTACGTCGCCAAGTGTTAACATACTTTTGATTTTATGTTTTCCATTTCAACTTTGGTTTGATTTTTTTTTTTTTTTAATGTGTGCATTCAAACCTGTTGAACCATTCTTAATTGAACGGGTCGTACGAAGTCAATTAAAAAATAATCTTTAACATAGGACCTACTCGTTTTTACGGTCAGTTCTGATTGAATTGAGTCAAATCGGCTAGGTCGAGCCAATCTAGGTTTGATTACATTGTTTTGAAGTGGTTAAAATAAAAAAGTCAATTTTATACTAAATAATTAAAATAAATTATTAAATTTTAAGATAATTAAATTAAAAAATTAATATTAAACTAAATAGTTTAAATAAAAAAATTATTATTATCATATAAATGTTTTAAATAATTTAAATAAAAAATTCGTTATTACTTATAAAAATATCATAATAAATTCTATATTTAAACTACTTATTATAATATTAATTTTTTATTTAATTATTTAAAAATTTTATTTTTTAATTAAACTTAACTTCAAATATTAAAATAAGTTTCTTCCCCTACTCTGATATATACGTTTTCTTACAAATCTAAAATGCTTGGTTGGCTGTTGTTGTTCATTAAACCATGACTTTGGGGATAATGATTATGACGTTGACGCTCCAAGGCAATCATCGGATCTAGATGGGCATATATGCGGCACGACATTGATGGCCTTATGAATAGAATATTTTAGGAATAACCAAATTTGTTTTCATAATTTCTTCACTCCATCGACCACTAATTTGCCGACATCACATCTCTACCCCTGAATTGTTTTGCCGATCGTTGTCATGTCCATCGCATCCCTGCCCCTCAATTGTTCCTATCATTTCAGTGTAGACTTCCTTGCCTCCCTATCTATAATGCCACGAAATTTAGGTACACTATATCTCATCACAGGTTCTTACTTTTTAAAAACACGTAAATGTTTATTTATTATTATTTTTAAATACTTTTGATAATAGTCTTAAATCATCTGATGCATAACAAAAATTAATAAAAATTTTCATCCTCAACAATAAGTCATCAATAAGCTTATCAATTTAAACAAAGGAAATGATTAACATTTACTTGCAATAAAAATTTTCAAAATGATTAAATAAAAATCTAATGTCTTTCCTTAGTCTATCTATTAGTCATCATAATAGATATATTCTATATTCTCTTCATTATTCTTATCTTGAGCTGATTTTCTCAGATTTTCAACATATTCTACGATCTCTTCAATAGCATCTGTAACTAAAAAAAAATTCCTATAAGGGATAAGCTAACACCTAGTACAATGCATATCTACACATACACACACATGTCATACCGGAAACAGTAACACGCAAAATACACCATAATATTCATTCACAATTTTATTTATTTTTCATAATTTTCAGTCGATACACAATCACAACATAAACATTCACACATAACATTTCTAAGCATCATTTTACAACCCACCCACAAACAATATATACATACATATATATATGATAAATGTAATATTCTATCTATGAATTTCTTTATATATATATATATATATAGATATGACAAAAGTAATTATCTTTGTCCATGAGTCTCTTACCATACATAATAATAATATATATATGACAGTGGGTATTCCCTACTATTCATGAGTCCATGAGTCATCGCACATCAATCTTCCATATCCATACATAATAATATATATATATATATATATATATATATGACAATGGGTACTCCCCATTATCTATGAGTTCATACACAACAACTTTCATAATACACGTTACAACTTTTCATATCACAACATTTCACAACACAACCTTCCACATAAAACCCAGATCATTTCGATACACGATTCCACTAGGGACAATGTCACATACCGATCATCGAGGTGCCACCCCAAGAACACCAGCCCACACTCGGTTTCTTGGACCTAGCAATTTACAATCACATGCACACTCAATCCAATTCATTTACAATATCATTAAACCCACACACAAAAGTCTAACTTATCAAGCATAAGCAACAAACATGGTATACACGTACTTGACTTTGCAAAACTTGGTTTGTTTTATACTTTTCTAGCTTCATAACCTTTCCAAACCTATACATGATTCAAATGGTTTGACTTTAGAATTGTATTCCTATAAATATCAAAAGGATACTAAACGCGTTTCAACTCAACATGGTCATGTTGGGAGCCATGTAGTTGAGTGCGGGATAGTACAAGACCATGCCAAAGACCATTATACAAATTTGTTTTTTTCAACATGGTCATGTTAAGAGGTCATGTTGTTTTCCCCTTTTTTTTTTCCTAACATGGTCTTAACATGGTTATGTATCTCTCTCTAATCACTAAGTCTTTTTTTTTTCAACATGATCATATTGAGAGGTCAGGTATCTCTCTGTTTACTATTCATCAACACGACCTTAACAAAATTATGTTGATAGGTCGTGTTGAAAATTTTTTTTTCATCACAGTCATGTTGAGAGGTCGTGTATCTCTCTGTTCACTTTTCATTTTCAACACGGTTGTGTTAGGAGGTCGTGTATCTCTCGGTCCACTTTTAGTTTTCAACACGGTTCCAACACGGTCGTGTTAGGGGGCCATGTATCTCACTGTACACCACGTAAATCGATCCCTAAGCTCGGCTTCTATTCAATTTAACCTAATTGATCCATCTAACATAAAATTCATAATGTAATATACTACTAGATACACCTACTTGACCTAATTTGTGATCATGATGAGTGAATCGCTTGTTGTGTCCCTTGTGTATCACGGATTGATCTAAATCTGTAAACCACAATACGTTAATTCCCTACGTTACCATATGCATACTCAAATCACGATTTACAATCATTGATTTATGTACTTACCTTAATCTGATAAGCTATTGGTGGGAAAAGGTCGTCTCCTTCTCTGTGGATTCACGCGTTGTCTCCTTCTCTATGAATTCACACAAGAAGGCTCTAAGGTTCTATGAGAGGCAAAAGAAGGAAAAGGTCAATAGGGTTTATAACGGCCTATTTATAGTCATCGTAGGAATTACCAAATTGCCCACAATCCCTTTAGATTATTTACAATATTAACCTTAGCTGCAATATTCGTGTATTTACATTCTTCCCCCTTTACAAAAATTTTCGTCCTTGAAAATTATTTGGATCATTAAAGAGTTCCAAGTATCTTCTTCTCATCTCTTCTTCTAGTTACCGTGTTGCTTCTTTTTCAATTTGATTGCTCTATTTCACCTTGACATACTTGATAACCCATCTTCTCAAATTTTGCTCTTTAGTATCCATAATTCTAATGAGTCTTTCCACGGTTATGAGATTTGGTTGCACTTGTAGAGGTTCCAATGCAGTGATTTGATCTAGGTTTGTTACATATTTGCTTAGCATCAAAATGTGAAATACATTATGTACTCCAGCTAGACTTGGTGATAGTGCCAGTCTATATATCACTAGTCCAATTTTCTCCAAGACTTCAAAGGGTCCTACATATCTAGAGTTTAATTCCCCCCTTAGTCCAAATCTTATCACTCCCTTCATAGGTGAAATCTTTAGCAACACATGATCTCCTACCTGAAACTCCAAAGGGGTCTTCTCTTGTTTGTATATGACTTTTGGCGGCTTTAGGCGGATTGCATTCTTTGCTTTATTAACTTCACTTTGTTTATTGCATTTTGCACTAGATCAAGTCCCAATATTTGTTTCCCACCCACCTCATCCTAATGTAACAGCGATCGACACTTTCTTTCATATAATGCCTCATATGGTGCCATTTGGATGGTAGCTTGATAACTATTGTTGTAAGTGAATTCTACTAAGGACAAATGTTTATCCCAATTTCCACCAAGGTCTAATGCACATGCCCTCAACATATCCTCTAATATCTGAATCGTTCGCTTTGACTGACCATCCATTGTAGGTGAAAAGTCGTACTAAATTGTAGTTTTATCCCCAAAGCTCTATGTAGACTATTCCAAAACCTCCCCACAAATCTCATATCTTTGTATGACATTATGGAGATCGGTATCCCATGCAACCTTATAATTTCTTTTGATATAAATTTGTGTTAACTTTTCTAGTTTATACCAATTACCTATTGGTATGGAGTGTGTCGATTTTGTAAGCTAATCAACAATTGCCCAAACTGTGTCTAATTTAGTCATTAATCAGGGTAGTGTTGTGATAAAGTCCATGGTCACATGTTCCCATTTCCATTCCGGTATAAGTAAAGGTTGTAACATACTAGCAGGTCTCTGATGTTCTATCTTGATCTGTTGGCAAGTCGTACACTTAGATACATAATCAGCCACTTCTTTCTTTATATTCCTCCACCAATAATGGTTCTTTAGGTCTTTATACATCTTGGTACTTCCAAGGTGTATATAGTACTCAGAATAGTGTGCCTCTTTCAATACCTCCTTCTTCAGTTCATCTATACTTAGCACACATAGCCTATGACCATACCTTAACAGCCCATTTGCATCTTCATTGAACTCTATAGCTTTTCCCTCTTCCATTCTTTTCTTCATTTCCTGTATCCCCACATCTTTAACTTGTATAGCTTTTATTCTATCAATTATTACTAGCTGTATTCGTAAACTGGAGAGTCTAACTCCAACTTCTTGGGTAACAATCTCCAAGTCTAACTTCTGCATATCTTCCAATACTCTCTTTTGAGTTGTGATCATCGTTGCTAAATTACCATGCTTTTTTCTACTAAGTGCATCAGCACCGATGTTAGCTTTTTCGGGATGGTATTAGATGTCTAAGCCATAGTCCTTTATCAATTCTAGCCAACGTCTTTGCCTCATATTTAGCTCCTTTTGGGTAAAGAAATACTTAAGGCTTTTGTGATATGTGTATATTCTGCACTTCTCTCCATGCAAGTAATGTCTCCATAACTTGAGTGCAAATACCACGGGCTGCTAATTCCAGATCATGTGTCGAGTAATTCTTCTCATAAGGCTTCAATTGTCTAGATGCACATGCAACCACCCTACCATTCTGCATTAACACACATCCAAGCCCTTATATAGAAGCATCACTATACACCACAAATTCTCCACCATTGACCGGTAGTGCAAGTACAGGTGTAGAAGTCAATTTCTCCTTCAATGTCATGAAGCTTGTTTCACATCAACAATCCCATACAAACTTGACTCCTTTTTTAGTCAACTTGGTCTAAGGGGTTGCTAGTTTGAAGAATCCTTCCACAAATCTTCTGTAGTATCCTACTAACCCTAAGAAGCTTCTAATTTTTGTTACAATCTTTAGCCTGAGCCATTCATTTATAGCTCTTATCTTCTCAAGATCTACAGATAATCCATCCTTACTAATCATATGTCCTAAAAAGGTGACTTGCTTCAGCCAAAACTCACACTTCTTAAACTTAGCGTACAACTTTTCTACTTATAATATGCTCAATACTACCTTTAAGTGTTGCCCGTGTTCTTCTTCACTTCTGGAGTATATTAAGATGTCATCTATGAACACGATGACAAACTTATCCAAGTATTCCCTAAATATTCGGTTCATTAAATCCATGAACATTGTCAGTGCATTTGTGAGTCCAAAAGGCATTACTTAGAACTCATAATGCCCATATCTAATTTTGAAAGTAGTCTTTTGGATGTCTTCCTCCTTGATCCTCAATTGACGATATCTAGATCTCAAGTCTATTTTCAAGGAGACTTGAGCTCCTTGTAATTGATCGAACAAGTCGTCAATCCTTGGGAGAGGGTATTTATTTTTAATTGTAACCCTATTCAACTCCTAGTAGTCTATACATAACCGTAAGCTGTTGTCATTTTTCTGTACAAATAATAACAGTGCACCCCAAGGTAAGACACTTGGTCTGATAAACTTCTTATCTAACAGCTCTTGTATTTGATTCTTTAATTCTTTTAACTCTATGGGTGCCATACAATACAAAGCCTTTGATATGGGAGCCGTACCAGGCATTGTATCTATGCTAAATTCAATCTCCCTTATAGGAGGTAAACCGAGTAGGTCATCCGGAAATACTCCAGTAAATTCCTTCACTATCCTTACTCTCTCAATTTCCATCACCTCTTCAGCTTCAACTACTATTGATGCCATCATACTTTTACCCCACAATTCATAAGTTGGCAATCCTGCTGGTCTATAAGTTTCTAATTTAAACTTAAATTGTTCTCCTTCTGACATGTTGAAATGGATGGTCATATCATGACAATCTATTGTTGCATGATGTCAGATTAACCAATCCATTCCCAAAATTACATCAAAATCGGTCATGTCTAACACTAGAAGATCTGCAAACAATATTTTACCTTGCACTTCTATATAGACCTTTCTACATATTTGGTTCAATCCCCTACCCATAACCATAAGAGTACTTAAGCTTAATACAACATTTAACATTTCTTTACATACATTATATTTACTTCTAAATGTACCAGATATACATGAATGTGATGCACCAGTATCAAACAACACATATGCTTTAGCAGAATTCACTAATAATGTACCTGCTAATGTAGCGACCCACCTACTAGGTCTGATTCTTGAACCTATTCCAAAATTCCTGTAACTATCCTTGGTACCTATAGGTGGGTTGCTATATCGTCTCTGAATTAGAGATAAGGCAAATTCTGCTAATATTGAACTTGTAACTCCAACCTGTATGAAATTTTATAAACGTCCTATAAAATGGCGCTAACAGCGCTATCATTTCATATCCACATCATATTTAAACACATGTACTTAAAATCTCTTGTCAAATCATACATCATATATATACACCATCGGGATATGCATTCCTGGTAAGTAAGCATAGCCCATGATTAATCCTGTAGCCTTAAGTGGCTCAAAAGATTACAAATCTAACCTTATACACACAAATATTTACATTACAATCTGAAGATTAATACCTATAGATCTTATTACAAATAACAAAGGTTCCAAAATGAAACTAAGGGCTTCTTTGCTTCTATTGACGCTCTCCAAAAACCCGAGTCTCCAATAACTTATTCTTCAGTACCTGTACCTGAGGTTAGCAAAAACACTAACCCCTCAGCTTCTTAAGAAGCAAAGTGAGTATAAAATCAAGCAACCCAGTAAAAACAAACAACAAAATCACATAATAGTAATCAACAATATTATCAAATACCTCGAAGTGATTACTTAAGCAAGTAAGTTTTCAACTCAAGTTATACTCGCAAGAAACCTAATTCAATTTATTACATTTTAACATCACCATGATCTTACTTAGTGATATTTTCCCTGTAATTCCATTTTGCTAAACTCATAACCTTTTCATTGGAGACTATTTCAATCACTCATGTTTACTCACAGGTCACAAATATTTTTTAGTTAATCCAGACAAAGCCTATCAACTGGTAGATAAACTACCCTCATGTAATTTTCAAAACTTAATGTTTTCTCAACCAATTAAGACATCCTTATATACTCTTTTTAGTTAGAAACATTCAGCTCGCCTTTCACCTGCCTCGAACAAAAGGGGTGACCAGATCCCCAAAGGTCACTAAACCGGGCTGGTCCGTCGATCGTGCCTCAAACCCATCCGGGTCGACTCAATGGTCATACTACAAACTTACTAGGCAGGGAATAGGACTTTTCTTACATTAAGTGTTTTGGGTTAATAGGTACTTATAGCCTAAACCACGTTTTATTATCCATTTAAATATTTTATCGTTACCAAGACAATAATAGTATGAACTTAACCAGTCGTATAAACTCCATCTAATAAGCTAAAAATAACCCAGCATTACATCACAATCATGAAGCATTCAATAATTTAAGTTCATTACATCACATACAATCATGAATAGTATAATCAAATCCCGCACCCAACTCTCATTCTAGGATTTTCTAGAATGTTCCCCTTTTTTCTTTTTTTTTTTCTCATAATCCAATCATATCATGACACACAACCAGCCATCAGCAAACCAATGTAGTTCAACAATCCTCCTGCATTGATCACAGTAAGTGATCGTACATGGTAATTTCAACCAACAACAAGTAGTCTATATTATCAACCACTTGTACCCAAGAGAGGAGTTAAGGGGGTACTCACCTGAAACAATGTATGCCAACCCAAATAGTCGCACCGGCCAAATTCCTTTGTCCTCCTTACTCAACAGAAACACCCGAATCATCAATATACCAATCAATGTTACCTCATTCACTCTATCGAACCCTATATTGCTAATTCAGTATTCCAAACTCATAAATTCCATCCTAACCTCGTATAATCCACCATTTTTCTACAATTTATAATTCATATACATAGGGGTATACTACGCTCTATTATATATTAATGTAATTAAATTTCGATCTGATTCTATATTGTATCGTATGGTTCTAAATTATCACGATCTTGCACCAAACACTCTCGTTTTTGTTTCGTAACTAACCCAAGCTTCTTAAAATCATATTATGCTTCAATGTACCTCAACTGAACATCAAATTCAACTAATCAAATCAAATTCTCTAATTTTGCTAAGGATTTAATTCGTCCAGAACAGGGTAATTAGCTTGAAAAATTCACTAAAAATAGAAAACGACTCCAATCTGAACAATTATTGATTTTGCGATCTAATAAATCATATAAGGATCTTATATACTAAAAATTACATCAAAAATACATCATTTGACCTATTTAGTTTCCAATTTAATTTATGACCAGAACAGAGCATTTCTTAAGGACCACATGTTTTTGAATAAAATTTCAAAAAAATAAAATCATCACATTAATATTCATACAAAATTATGCTAGAACACCAAAAATCATAATTTTTCATCAATATTTGATATTTTTAACAAAAATATGAAGTTTCAGGCATTACCGGGGGCTGCTCCGTTCACCAGCCTCCGGCCACCAAAGCCGGCAACCACTATGTCGGCCGGAATCCTCTCCCACCCAAAACCTTAACCTAGCTTGGCCTAGCAACAGATTTACCCTACCCCTTTCGAACGAACAGACAAAATCCTCCCTACTTAATTTGATTTTTTTTTCTTCAATTTCTTCAAATTCTTGTTGCATCCTACTTCAATCTTGTTCTTCTTCCTATCCTGATGATTGCATGTTGGAAATTTCAATTTCAATTTGCCCAGAAAATTCGGATGAAATGGAGAGAGTTTTGGTTTCTTTTTTATCTAATTTTTAATGATTTGTTTTTTTTCTCTCTCTATTCTAATGTCTATATATATAATATTACTTAATTTTGCTGACATTGAAAGAGGGTGTTGTTCTGTATTTTTTTTTCCTCCCTCTTTTATTTATTTTCCTTTTAGCTATAATATAATATGTACATTTTTTTTACATGTATATATTATATATATATATGCCCATATAATTCATATTATTATTATTATATATATTTATTTTATTTTATATTTTATTTTTAGCATATAACATATATATACATATATATATACATTGATTTTACCTTATGCACACACACACACACACACACACATATATATATATTATTTTAATTTTAACATTATTGCTTAAGTTTAGGTCCTCACAGCTAAGGTCTTTGTATTTGGAGTGTCCTATCTATGTAATGCAAACACTCATGCCGATGCCATTTATCTTAGCCTTACTTGTTGAAGTCTACCATTATTAGTCCATGTCTAGTTTCTTGTTGCCAGGGCTAGCTGTACATTTTGTTTTCTGTTTTCTAGGCGGTCCACCATCTTATAACCCCTCTATTTGCAAAAAAAGCAAAATGTAAATGGGATTGACCTCTCCCAACAGGTTTTGCTACTATGTCCCATCTTCCCACATGAGAAACAGGCACCCTTTGGCCATTTGCACTCGTTTAGCTCATGTGGCCCATAACATTTTCCACACTTGTTACCTTGTCTCATATATAAGGTTTTTGCTTGGGAGGAGGGTGCTGCTATGACCATAGATCCGATCTGCACTGTGTGAGGCCTTTTGCCTTTATCTTGAGTGATAATATTCTAAATGGGTCTTTTTCCCAATACCACTCTCATTCCCAACATTCTTATATCGTCAATTCTCTTGTGACTCTAAACTAAAAGTTTTGCCTTATTTACAGCTTCCAAGTAGGTATTCGGTTGGAAGGTAACTACTTCATGTTACAATGTAGGCTCTAATCCCAACACAAACCAATGCGCCATGGACTTCTCATCAACTCTAAATACAGGTGGCATAAACTTCATCAAACGGTTGAATTTTGTCTTATATTCATCTACTGATCTCTTTCTTTGGCAGCAACTATAGTATGATGCATGCATTTTGTCCCTAATGGTGGCTAGGAAATGCTGCTCATACAACATTTCTTTAAACCTATCCCAAGTGATCACCCCTATGGTGAGTCTGGAAACACTCGACCACCATTCAGAAGCTGAGCCTCTCAATAAATACACAACATATTTCACCTTTTTATCTTCAGGTGTTCCTAGCACTTTAAAAGTCTTTTCCAATTCATCGATCCACTGTTCAGCATCTAATGGATCATCAACCTTAGGCTTGAATTCCTTAACCATTCTAACAAAATGGTCCAGACCCATTTCTCCAGTTGGCCTCTCTCTAATCTCTCTCATCATTTGGGCTTATCTCATGTTTAGCACTTACATGTCTTGTATCTGTTGCAACTATTGTGCCACTACTCTTGCTAGAGTATTGATAACCTCTAGCATTTGTGCAGCATTCACCTCATTCCCTCCTTGTCCTTGACGAGGAGCTCTAGGGGGCATTCTGTTATCAGGAGCATCACCTCCAGCTCCTAAGGATGATCCTGGACCTAAAATTCTCTTAAGCATTCTACAAAACAAAATATAATAATGAGGAATGATATAGGAATATATATACATTCCTCAAAGTATAAAAAAAATTTAGACATGACATTTTTTTTTATATTATTGAAGGGGTTCACAAATCAGTAATAACAGTCCCATTTTCTAACCACTCTCAATATATATCTTTATCCTACAAATCCAATACCTAATTCATTCAAAGATCATGACTTACTTTCTATTGGATAAATCTTACATTATTGATCTTCACTTAATTCTAATGATCATCAAACCTAAACTATCTAGAGATCCACCAACCTGGGCTCTAATACCACCTAAGTTGTAACACTCCGAAACACAAGTATGCTATAGCCTGCCTCGTGTCCTCATTTCTCAAAAACACGCAAAGGCTCATTCACTAATATTCTTCAAATACTCTTGATGATAGTCTTAAATCATCTATTGCTTAACAAAGATTAATGAAATTTCCCATCATCAACAATAAGTCATCAACAATCTTCTCAATTTAAACAGCAAAAGAGATTAACATTCACTTACAATAAAAATTCCCAAAATGATTAAATAAAAATCTAACATGTCTTTCTTTAGTCTATCTATTAGTCATCGTAATAGACATATTCTATATTCTCTTCATTATCCTGGTCTTGAGCTGATTCCCTCAGATTTTCAACATATCCTATGATCTATCTAATGGTATTTATAACTAAAAAAAAATTCTCATAAGAGGTGAGCTAACTCCCAGTACAATGCATACCTACACACACACATACATGCCATGCCAGAAATAGTAACACATGTAAAATGCATCATAATATTCATTCACAATTTTATTTATCTTTCACAATCTTCAGTCGATACACAATCACAACATAAATATCTTCGCACATAACATTCCTAAACATCATTTTACAACCCATCCACAAACAATATATATATATATATATATATATATATATATATATATATATATATGACAAAGGTAATCCTTTGTCCATGAGTTTCTTTCTATACATATATATATATATATATGACAAAGGTAACCCTCTTTATCCATGAGTCTCTTACCATACATAATAATAATATATCTATGACAGTAGGTACTCCCCATTGTCTATGAGTCCATGAGTCATCACACATCAACCTTCCACATCCATACATCATAATATATATATATATGTATATATATATATATATGTATATATATATGATAATGAGTACTCCCCATTGTCCATGAGTCCATACACAACAACTTTTGCAATACACATCATAACATTTCACAACATAACCTTCCACATAAGACCTATATTATTTCGATACACAACTCCACTGGGGACAATGTTACATATCGATCATCGGGGTGCTACCCCAAGAACACCAACCCACACTCGGTTTCTTAGACCTAGCAATTTACAATTACATGCACACCCAATCTGATTCATTTAAAATATCATTAAACCTACAAACAAAAGTCTAACTTCTCAAGCACAAGCAATAAACATGGTATACATGTACTTGACTTTACAAAACTTGGTTTGTTTTATACTTTTCTAGCTTCACAACCCTTACAAACCAATACATGATTTAAATGGCTTGACTTTAGAATTGTATTCCTATAAATATCAAAAGGATATTAAACGCGTTTCAACTCAACATGGTCATGTTGGGAGTCGTGTAGTTGAGTGCGGGGTAGTACATGATCATGCCAAAGGCCATTATACAATATTTTTTTTTAACATGGTCATGTTGTTCTCTCCCCCCCCCCCCCCCCCCCCCCCGCTTTTTTTTTTCTAACATGGCCATGTATCTCTCTCTAATCACTAAGTCATTTTTTTTTTCAACATGGTCATGTTGAGAGGTTATGTATCTATTCACTATTCATGAACATAACCTCAACATGGTCGTGTTGAAATATATATATATTTCAACATGGTCTTGTATCTCTCTGTTGACTTTTCATTTTCAACACGATCGTGTTAGGAGGCCGTGTATCTCTCGATCCACTTTTAGTTTTCAACATGGTTCCAACAAGATCATTTTGGAGGCCCGTGTTTCTCACTGTACACCTCATAAATCGATCCTTAAGCTCGATTTCTATTCAATTTAACTTAATTGATCCATCTAACATAAAATTCATAATGTAATATACTAGTAAGTACACTTACTTGACCTAATTTGTGATCGTAATGAGTGAATCACTTATTGCGTCCCTTGTATATCACATATTGATCTAGATCTGTAAAACTCAATACATTAATTTCCTAGGCTACCATATACATACTCAAATCATGATTTACAATTGTTGATTTATGTACTTACCTTAATTTGATAAGCAATTGGTAGGAAAAGGTCGTCTCCTTCTCTATCGATTCACATAAGAAGGCTCTAAGGTTTTATGAGAGGCAAAGGAAGGAAAAGGTCAATAGGGTTTATAATGACCTATTTATAATCCTCATAAGAATTACCAAATTGCCCCCAATCCCTTTAAATGATTTACGATATTAACCTTAGTTGCAGTATTCATGTATTTACACTGTCAAATCATGTTATACACCAATAATAAGTGGACTTCCTTGCCTTTCTGTCAAATCATGTTATACACTAATAATAATAATAGTAATAATTATTATTAGTATTAGGATAAATATTATATTTAATACCTATTTTTATATTTTTATAATTAGTTATTTAATATTTTAAAATATCAATTTACTATTTAAATTTTATCTTTTTTTTTTACAATTAACTATCTCAACTTTATTTTTTTTATATATAATTAACAACCTAAAATTTATTCATTTTTATAATTAACTATCAATTCAAGTATTATAAATAATTTCCTAAAATTTATTAGTAAATTGATACTTTTAAACTGTAAGTAATTGATTGTAAAAATAAATAAAATTTAAGTGCTAAATATAATATTAACTCTTATTATTATTATTATTATTATTATTATTATTATTATTATTATTATTATTATTATTATTATTGTAACTCCATATTTTGGAAACATAAGGAGATACCAATTCAACATTTTTCACCTAAATCAGAAAATAATGCTACTACGCAAGCCCGGCTTCAAAGTATGCCATTATGTAATTTCTGGTTTTTTTTTTTCCTTTTCTTTTTGGCCATAATGCTATTGTCTAATTACTTGCTAAAATATTAAATATTTTTTCTTTCACACCTATTTTTATCTTATTGGATTGCTTTCCATTTTGGCATACAAATTTAGCACATGATAGTTTAGCCTTTCTACTCTCTTGTTCATCCATATTCTTTCTGTCTCTCTCTCTCTCTCTCTCTCTCTCTTTTTAAGTTCTAAAAAATTTAATTAAGAGTATAAGAACTATAATATCAGATCTGCATAATTCTCTTCTTTTTTTTCTCCTCTTTTTTGCCAAGATGTAAGTAATTAATCATTTTCTTTATACTTAAACATTAGACACACATACGTATTGTATTTGATTTAGCATATAGAATAAGATGGAATTAAGTACTTATTTCTTTATAATATAATATAATATGTAAATAATTGCCTATTATTTTGTTTAATTAAGGGTTAATGTCACATTCAATACTTAAACTTTATCTATTTTTATAATTAATTACCTAAAATTTTAAAGTATTAATTAACTACCTTAACTTTACATATTTTACAATTAACTATTTAAACTTCGCTACTTTTTACAATTAACTACCTCGTAGAGATACTATAAATAACCACAAAAAAAGTTTAATATCCTAAAACCCAAAATAAATACAACTCACCACGTGTCCTCCATGTGACAACATGTAAAGACTCAGATTAAAAACTCAACAAACTATAATAACTCCATTTACATAACAAATAGATTCTCCACATGACATTAATAGTGGCCTTAAAGTGTCTCACTCTGCAACCACAAACATACAAGCATATTTAAGTAAACCAGAATCTAACTCCCACAAAAAGATAAAACACCAACATACTATATCATTACACATGAATTAGGGTCTCATCTCCAATACAAACTAAACATAACAACATACCAACTATCCTTCATCCAACACTCCAGCCATTCATAGTAGTAAACATAGTCAACATGATCCCTCATGTCCTAATAGGTGTCAACACGTGTCTTATCGTGTATTATAATCTCATCAAATGGACTGATAACTAAAAAAGAATTCCCATAAGGGTGAGCTAAAGGCCAATAATGTGTACACCAACAAACACATGCATATGCCATGTAAGTACACATTCACAAGCAAAATGCAACAAGGATATCAAAGTCACCAATTCCTTATCTTTTTATTTAAGCGAAATAAATAGCACAATCATTCCATCACTATATTTTAAAAGAAAAAACATAGAAATCATTTACTTACCCTCTAATTATGGATACATGTGTTGGTCAAAACAAGAAACTGCCAAAGGTAAGAGCCATTTGAGAGAGAAGAAAAGAAGGAAAAAGGAATAGCAAAAGGAAACATATATTATTTAAATTTACAAAAGTTTAAAACTTTTAATTAGATATTAAAACCCTATCTAATCTCTAAAATTCCAAGAATGCCTTAGGTTTTAAAATTATTAATTATTTATTATTTCCTAGTTATTACATCCTCCCCCCTTCAAATAATTTTTATCCTCGAAAGCTACCTAAAATGTGGAAAAACTCTAGTTTTTTCTTTCTCATTTCTTCCTCCAACTCCCAAGTAGCTACTCTTTCCATTTGGTTACTCCAATAACTTTAACATACTTAATTACCTGTCTCCTCAAGATTTGTTTCTTGGTATCCACAATCTTCATAGGTCTCTCAACTATCGTAAGGTTTAAGTGCACTTCCAAAGGTTTTGGAGCAGTCACTTAATCTAGGTTTGGCACGTGTTTCCTCAACATTAAAACATGGAATACATCATGCACTCTAGCTAAACTTGGTGATAGGGCTAGCCTATAAGTTATATTCCCAATCTTTTTTCAAACTTTGAATGGCCCTACATACTTAGGATCCAGCTTCCTCCTAGTCTAAATCTTACTACTCCTTTAGGAGATGATATCCTTGATAAAACATGACCTTACACCGTAAACTCTAAAGGGCGTTATCTTTTATCAACATAAATTTTTTTACAGCTTTGAGCTAACTACATTCTTCGTTTGATCAATTTAACCTTGTCCACCACATCTTGTATTAGGTTAGGTCCCAGCACTTGTCTCTCACCTACTTCATCCCAATGTAAAGGCAATCTACACTTTCTTCCATGTAATGCTTCATAAGATACCATTTGAATCGTCACTTGATAGCTATTATTGTAAGAAAACTCCACTAAAGGTAGGTGTTCATCCTAATTTTCACTCAAATCTAGTGCACAAGCTCTTAACATATCCTCCAATATCTGAATAGTTCTTTTTTACTATCTTTCTATTTGTGGATGAAAAGCTATACTGAACTATAATTAGGTTCCCAGTGCCCTATGTAAAGTCCTCCAAAACCTCCCAACAAACCTTAATTCTCTATCAAATGCTATAGTAATTAGGACTTTATACAATCTTACATTTTCTTTGATGTATAACTAACTTAGTAAGCCTATCCACAATTACCTATATCATATCTAACTTAGTCACAGTTTTAGGTAATGTTGTGACAAAGTCAATAGTTACATACTCCCACTTCTACTTTAGTATCAATAAGGGTTGTGATTCACCAATTGGTTTTTTATGCTTTATTTTAATTTGTTGACAAGTTAGACACTTGAATATATATTTACCAATCTCTCACTTCATATTTTTCTACCAATAGTAGCATTTTAGGTCTTTATACATTCTCGTACTTTCAAAATAAATTGAGTATCAAGAGTAATGTGCCTCTTTCTAATGTTCATTCTTCACTTTAGGTTCACTTGAAATGCACAACCTATGACTATACCTCAATAGTCCCTTTGCATCCATGTTAAACTCTGTTACTTTACTCCATTTCATCTGTTTCCTAATTTGTTAAATATCTGCATCATTAGCTTGTGCGGTTTTTATCTTGTCCACTAAAGTTGGCTAGATGCGCAAACTAACTAATCTCATCCCAGCCTCCTAAGTTACGATTTCCAACTCCAACCTATGCATGTCTTCAAACAAAGTTTGTTCAGAAGTAGTCAAAGTTTCCAAACTACCATGTCTCTTTCTATTAAGTACATCAACAATTTCATTTACTTTTCCAAGATGATATTGAATTTCAATATCATGGTCCTTCATTAGCTCTAACCACCATCTATGCCTCATATTTAATTCTTTCTACATAAAAATATATTTGAGACTCTTATGATCAATAAATACCCCGTACTTTTCTCCATACAAGTAATGCCTCCATAAGTTAAGTGCAAGGACCATAGCCACTAACTTTAAGTCATGTGTAGGGTAATTTTTTTCATAAGGGTCTAGCTGATGGAAGGCATATGCTACATCCCTCTCATTTTGCAGCAATGCACATGCTAGTCCTTGTATGGAAAGATCGCTAAAAATAACAAATTCTTCACCATTGACAAGTGGTGCCAAAACGGGTATTGATACTAACCTCTCTTTCAATGCCAAGAAGCTTCTTTCACATTTAGCATTCCATTCAAATTTGACTCCTTCTTGTGTCAATCAAGTCTTAATCTTTGTCATTGTTTTTATCTAAGCTAATCAACCACAACCTTCACCTTTTCAAGATCCATAAATATACCATCCCTATTAATCACATGACCTAAGAAAGTCACCTAATCAAGCCAAAATTCACACTTATTTGCATATAAATATTCAACCTATAATTTACTCGACACCATTCTCAAATATTCTTCATGTTCTTCTTTACTCCTTAAATAGATCAAAATATCATCAATAAACACTCCTACAAATTTATCTAGATAATCCTTAAGCACCTAGTTCATTAGGTCTAAAAATGTCATCAGTGCATTAGTGGATCCAAAAGGCATTATTAGAAACTCATAATGCCCATATTGAGTTCTAAAGACAATTTTCTGAATGTCCTCTTACTTAATCCTCAACCGATAATACTTAGATCTCAAGTCAATTTTAAAAAAGACTTAAGCCCCCTACAATTGATCAAACAAATCATCTATCCTAAGTAAGTGTATTTATTCTTAATAATAACTCAGTTCATTTCTCTATAATCAACACATAGTCTCATGCAACCATCTTTCTTTTTCACAAACAATATAGGTGTACCCTAAGGAGAAACACTAGACCTAATGAATTTCTTATAAAATAACTCCTACAATTGTATCTTCAATTTCGCCAACTCAATAGGAGCCATACAATATGGTGTTTTAGATCTAAGAGCTATATCAAGTATCAAGTCTAGACAAAACTTGGCAAATTCTCTAGAAAGACTTTTGAAAAGCCTCTCACTATAGTACTTAATCAATCTTCACCACTTCGTTAGGTTCAACAACTACTATAGCTAACATACCACTACTTCTAGTTTGAAACAAAAGGATTCTTGTCTAGGAAGATTAAAATAGACCGTCATATTATAACAAGAAATGGTGAACGACATTTAAACTATGAACATCGAAGTATGCCATTTCCAAAACCAAAAGATCTACAGGTAAAACTCTACCCTCTACTTCTATATTGACATTTATACATATTTGATTTAAGATTAAAGCAACTCCTAAAGGCGTACTTACACTCAAAGTATCATCCAAAATTTCAACATGAACATTGCAAGAATGCATAAATGCATTAAACATGTAAGAACACATGGCACCAATATCAAACAGAACGTAAGCACTAGTAGAGTATACAAGAAGCATATGTGCTAAAGTATCCACGTCTAGGGCATCCTAGCACTATAGTGCACACACTCAAGCTGGTGCTCTCTATTTCAATCTCTTAGTTGAGGTCTACTTGCTTGAGCTATATTTTGAGGCCTTCTTATCTAAATGTTAGTATAGTTTGACCTCTTGTAGCCATACAATCTACAACTCTATAACCTCTTGGGAACTAATTTCTCTATACACGTCTTGCTACTATAACCTGTCTTTCCACATCAAAAGCATGCACCCTTTGACCATTTGCACTTACCCAACTCAAAACATTTGGTGCATCTACTGTTAAATCCTCTTAAGGAAGGATTAATCTAAGAGGAGGGAGCTTCTATGACCACATGTCTAATATAAAAAGTTTGAAACTTCTTACCCTTCTCCTACAAGACAATACCCTAAGTAAGCTTCTTACCTAGTAACACTCATACTTCTTGAGTCCTCAACTCATCAGTTCTCCTATGACTTTGCTCTAGGAATTTAGCCTTATGACCACCTTAGAGTATGTGGTCAATTGAAATGACCTCACCTCCACCTCATGTTGCAGAGGAGGCTCTACACTTAATACAAATCTATGGTCCCTAAATCTCTCATCTACCCTGAAGGCCACTAGCATGAATTTTACTAGGTAGTTTAACTCTACCTCATACTTTTCTACTAACTAGGTCCCCTAGTGGCAACTATAGTAAGCTGCTTCAATCTTATCCCATATGTTGCTCGAGAAATATTTGTCATAAAATAATTGCTTAAACCTCCCCCAAATACTAAGTCCCACAGTCAAGCTCAAAATGTTGGACCACTACTCTAAAGCAATGCTTCTTTATAGATAAACAGCATAATCCTCTTTCTTCTCTTCAAAAACCCTAAAAGTTGCAAATGTCTTCTTTGTTTCTTCAATCCATTGTTCAACATCCAATGTATCATTTAACTTCAACTTAAATTCTCTTACTAGCCAAACAAACCTATCTAAACTGATTGACCCAATAAGCCTATCACTCACATCTCCACCAATCTATCCCTACCTACCACTTTACATCTGTTGTTCGTGTAGTTATTACTACTACTATGCCATAACTCCCACTTGTGTATTCACTGCCTTTAGTAGTTGCATGGCGCAATCATCAACCAATTCTTATCCTTACTAGGGTGGTTTAGGTGGAAACCTATCATCAAGGGCATCATGTCTAACACCTAATATCGAACCTAGTTCAAAGATTCTCCTAAGCATTCAATAAAGAAAGTTTCAAGAGAAAAGAGAATACATAGAAGAGGTTATTTTAAAAATACCTCATTGTCTTACTAATTCCATTTATATGTTGTCTAAGGATTAATAAACCTAAGCTTTAATATCACCTAGGGTAATATAAGACCCCTTCACACACATATACAAAAATATACATGTACGACATTAGGTACTCCCTAATGTCCATGAGACACCTAAATCTACCCGCATCATTTTGATGCATAACTCTACTTGGCACAATGTCACACATTGATCATCAAGGCACCACCCTAAGATCATTAGTATTCCTAGTCCCTTCAACCTAACTAAGCACAAGCAATAGAGATTTATAATCCAAGTATAGTTTAAGTTCATTTTGTTTCTAACCTAACAAGTACAACCAACAAACATAATATACACATTCCTAATGTCATGATTCCTTCATGATTTCACACCTCTTAAACTCCAAACCTATCCAAAAGTTATAAACACACACACTTAAGGATATAGATCTACCAAACTAATCTAATTTTAATCATTTGGTTAATTACAAAATGTTGGAAAACAAAAATTTATGAAAAATGCCACTTTAACAAAACATAAGCACAATACGGGCTAGTACATGGGTGTGTTCCTACTCGTGTACCTTGCATGCAAAATGTGTTAGGGAACATGGGTGTAAATACAGGCATGTTTCTCTATGTGTACCTCTCGTCTAAGAAATACTTCCTCTTTTTTCATTCAAAGCCTAACCTTATATCTTATGTATGGCTATGCATATGAAGAACACAAGCATCTTAAACTCCAAATTCATCAAAATATACAAGTTTTAGGATGCTTGCTCAAATTTAAATTTCCTTGAACTTTCTCACAAAGTTTATGCATATTCCATCAAACCCAACATGATTGTGTTAATGATGTTTTCTAAAAGCAATGTATAATTTGTAGCACTCATGATTGTTAAGAAAAAACTTACCACTTTCACTTAAACAAAAGATTGCTCCTACACAATCCCTCCACCGAAGTTATGTGACAATTTTGTCTCTAAATACAAATTCCCCACTTTGAACAAAATTTCCATCACTATATTTCAAAAGAAAAAACATAGAAATTGTTCACTTACCCTCACTTTGTAGATACGAGCGTTGGTTAGAATGAGAAACTGCTAAAGGTAGGAGTCGTTTGAGAGAGAAGAAAGGAATGAAAAAGGAATAGAAGAAGGAAACATATGTCATTTAAATTTATAGAAGTTTAAGACCTTTAATTAGACAATAAAACCCCTGTATAATCTTTGAAATTCTAATAATGCCTTAGGTTTTGAAATTATTAATTATTTATTATATCCTAGTTATTATAAAAGTTTGTATATAGTCAATTGATACTTTTAAACTTTAGATAGTTAATTACAAAAATGAATAAAATTTAAATGTTAAGTGTGACATTTACCATTTTATTAAATTAGAAATGTGACGATGAATGGACTACAATTAAAACTAATAAATAACTAAACTATTATTGTCATTTTTTTTTAAACCAAAGACGATACACTAACCCAATCATAACTAGTCTAAAAAAAATGATCTAAACTCTTCAACACAACAAATTAAAACTAGATAAAAGTTATAAAACCTACTTTGTTTTTGTATTAGCTGCTTTTGTAGATTTTCCTACTAGCATTGATAATTAAATTAGCATATTTAATTGATAAATATTAAAAAAAAGGAAAAGAAAATCGAATGAAATTCAAAAGAAAAGAAAAGAAAAAACCATGTGTTTGTTGCCAGCCACACCTTTTTTTTATTTCTAGCAATTTTCTTTTTATTTTATTTTGCAGCAAATTTTTATTTTTTTAATATTTATAAACCTTTAATTATTTTTTAACATCAATTAAATATGCTAATATTATTGTCCACGTTAGTAGAAAAATCCACATAGGCAATCAACATAAATAAAGTGGGTTCACATCTAATTCGAGGGGTTCAAATACTAACTTTTAATAAAAGTAGGGGTTTTATGTAATTTTAAAAGTTTTCAAGAAGTGTTTATATAATTGACCTTTTATTTTATTGTACTTGTGGTATTTAAAAAGAAAAGGAAAAGAACAACATAATACTATCTAATAAAGATTAAAATTATGAGTAAGTATATAAATAAAGATATAAAAGAGCATAGCTTGTAACTATGTTTATCTACTTTTAATCCATTTTATTCAAGTTAGATGACATAGAAAAGGTAAGGCAATAGAGAAGAGACTCATCACCTTGCTTAAGATTTTTTTTTTTTAAATTTTGAGATTCAGTAATTTCCCACCTAAAATTCCATATATTTCTTTTCTCTTTTTATTGGATTTTATATTGTAAACAAGATTTTCTATTTCTAAATTCGCATTTTAAAAGTTTCTTATTGCAAAGCTCTTTAAATTGGCATCAACAATGGAGATGGATTTGCAAAATGAAATTATATAATATAGACTTTCAATTTTTCTGACCTAAATTAGGAAAATGCTAACTGTCTTAATAATTTAATATAATGTTGGTTAAAAATAATAAAGAGCTTCATAAATGACACATATTATTATTGTTTTTATAAACATAGTGGTCCGTGTTTGATTATGATTATTTTCTAGTACATAAGATTGGATGTCAACTATATACAATGTGTGAATAAAGTTTTAGCTCGAGTAAGGGATATACAACATGTTTTTTATCGTTCGCCCTCTTTAATTTAACTTAAGGATATAAAATTAGGAATACACTATATAAAATTAAGATTATTCTACTAATTAGTTTCAACGAGTGCTTGTTTTTAAAACATGTGCCTTTTTTTTGTAAGGGGGGAAGTACATTTTTAGTTCTCAATATTTTTCAACTTTTTTATTAGAGTTTTCAACTTTTTTTTTCTTATATTTGAATACTTAACATTTTTAAAACGTTACAAAAATAAGATTTTCATTAAGTATATTAAATTTTCTACTCATCTTGAGCATTCATTAACTCCTGATTAACCTTAGGCTAGTCGCTAAGGTGACTAAGGTACACAAAGATTTTTTTCAACCTCCTTTCTTGATTTTAATAATTATTTTTATTGTGTTATTATATTTATTTAATATTATTTGTTCTATATTATGTAAATAAATATATTTAATGTTATCATTTTGTCAAGTTAATTATTACAAACTAATTTGAAGTTGATACATGCTACGAATTGATAGAAAACTTAATATATTTGATAGGAATTCTTTTTTTATAAAGTTTTGAAAATGTTAAAAACTTAAATAACATAGAAAAGTGAGTAAACATAAAAAAACTAAAAATGTACTCCCCCCCCCCCCCCCCCCCTTTCCTTTTTTCCTCCAAATCATCTAATACACCATTTTTCTTGTTATTTAAGATTATTAAAGTATATTTTCTTTTCCTTTCCTTAATTAGGGTATTTATCTAAAATCATGTAATTCAATTTAGTAATTATATTACCATTTAAAAGGGTTGTATTTAATTTTATTACATGTAGAGTGAGTGCATGTCTATTAGTGGGTATTAAAGCATAAGACACCTCATAAATTTGTACATAATATTTGTGATACCCACGTTAGTAAAGGCTTAATATAGATTTTGGTGAAAATTACTGATGGTTTATAAGGTTAATGTAATTAATATCAAGTGAACACTACTTAAAAACTTTTAAACTTGGTGTTTGAAAAGACCCATTAGCCACCTATTAAATTGGCTATTGATTAGTTTTGAATTGGAGCATTAGAAATAATATTAGAGCCAACCCTTACCAATAGTGGATGATTTGAAAATGAACCAAGATAGAAACTATGGGCTTACTTTGACCTAATTTAGAGAAACAGTTTGAAGAGGGTGGGAAATATTGTCAACATATAACTTTAGGAAAATTTGTTGAATAACCTATTGGCAAAGGGTGGCAAGAATGAATCAAATGGTACATTGAATGGAAGAAAAATCAAGTCAAATTGTAAGATTTCACAACGAAGACATTGCATATTTAAGAGAAAGAGATTGTTATACATCGTGTATGTTAAAATCCTACATAAATTTTAGAAGAGTGCTCTTATGGTTTATAAGGCCATTTTGGTGAATAGTGAATATTATGTCAACATTAATTATGAACTTTTAACATGTCCTTTCAACTTGTAAAGTAGATTAAGTTATATGTCCATATTTAAATTCCTTCAAAATAAATTATGAAATTTAATAAATAAATACTAAATATAAAGCATTTTCCTTCAAGTGTTAAAATAACCATAACCACATTATTTACTAAAAGTAAAAGGCCATAATTTTTTTTTTCATCCATATTTTAATCATCCACTAATTTTACTCAAATTGACATGAGAAATATAGAGGTTCCACATAATTTTTTCACATGGTTTATTTAATAATAAAATGAAAAACATAAAGACAAAATAAAGTTATAGAATAACAACGATTTTTTTTTTCGCCAATCAAAATGGGATTTTATTAGTAAACTCATAAACAAAGTAAAAATCTCAGTGCAATCTATCTCTGAGTTATAAGAAGAATCTTTTGATAGGATAGATGCTAAAGTTAAAGGAAATGTAAATAACCAATCACTTGGACAAGATTGTGTTCTAGTTTGTGTTGCCACCCAGTTTGTTGCTTCATTGGCCTCTCGCCTATTTAAGCTAAACTTCACTAACTTGAAACTAAGCATTAAAGTTTCCATATCATGCATGAATGTGTACAGCTACCATGGAGGGTCTAATGTTGCTGTTAGAGATCCAAATATAATTTTGCTATCCATTCCCTTCATCCTAGCATGATATGTGATTGCCCATACAACTATTGACTTGGCAGAAATAGGTGAATTTGCAAAGCATACCTTTACTCCTCTGCCACAAACTTGTCCTTTAGAATTGCATGCCACAAAACCTATTGTTGCATCACCTAAAGAAGGATCATATGATCCATCTACGTTCAATTTTATAAAATTACCTTCTTGGTTGTTCCATTGTGCATAAATATGGTTTGTGCCTGTATGGAGTTCCCAAATGTTGTGACTACTATAAGCTTGGGTGAAGCTTTGCATTTCATTACTTTTGTTGTATTTAGCTCTAGATGAATGTTGTGATTGTTGATGTTGTGGATCTCTCTCATACTCTTCATTAGGTCGATTCATTTGTGGATGGTTCCCTATAAATGTTACATTTGACACTTTTTTGCTTAAGACCAACTCAATTTCTTCTATTGCCTTGTTGCAAAATCTTACCACTAAATTAACATCTACTTTTTTCATGTTGAAAACAACTTTACACCTTTCCTTCCACAAGCACTACATGATTGTACACAACTTGGCAAATAGAACATCACTCTCCTGCTTAGTTATAACCACTCCATTTAAGCATGATAGCAACCATTTATCCAAGGAGCTAACTTTTTGTACATCAACTGTAATGCATAACACTACAAATCATATTAGTGTAGTCCGCGGGCAACAAAGCAATAAATGTTCCACTATTTCATCATGTGAACAAAAGTTGCATACCTTTGAATCTATAACACGTCTTTTTTCAAGATTACATTGGGTGGATAGAGCATTATTAAACACTTGCCACATGAAATGCTCCACCTTAAGGAGACAAGAAGATTGCCATACCTTTGTCTATGTAGCTTTGTCTATTTGGTGGGATAAGGATGCACCCATGTCTTGTTGATGATCATTGCATTGTATGAAATTGTATGCAAATCTAACACTGCATTTATTGGATTTCTCATGTGATCATATGAGTCGATCTATAGTCTTTGCTAATGATATGGGGATCTCTTGGATAACCCTGATAGTTGGTCGATCCAACTATCTTTGGAGTTCATTAAGCTTGCAAGACTTTATTTCTTCCTATATGAAGTCTGCAACTTGTAGATTATGGTTATCTATGCTTGATAAGAGAGTAGGTTTGTAGGCTTTCAATGATGGCATCCAAGGATCTCCCATAGCATTGATTAAAGTCTCGTTGCCCACTTGCCAAAGGGCTCTTTTTTGGAGTTATTCTCTACCATGTAGTATACTAGCCAATCCTCAAGAGTAACAAGATCCTCTAGATGCCTGCAAAAAAGATGAGTTTAGGAAGTAGATACCTTTAAGAATGCGGACCCAAAGAGCATGTGGATTTGACTATATTCTCCAAGCAAGCTTTGTTAGTAGAGCTGAGTTGAAATCTCTTAAATTCTTGAATCCCAAACCCCCTTTAGATTTACATAAGGATATTTTATCCTAGCTTTGCTAGTGAATCTTCCTTTCTTCATTTTTTTGACCCCACCAGTATTGGGCTATCAATGAGCTGACTTCCCTACGTCATTTTGCCAAGAATTTAAGGTAACTCATGGAGTGTAGAGGGATAGCTCCTACCATAACTTTGATGAGGACTTCTTTTCCCACATTAGAAAGGATACACCGCTTCCAACTCTTTAGCTTCGTTTGAATTCGATCCTTTACAAAGCGTAATGCTTCATCTTGTTTCTTCCCTAGATTGTGTGCAATCTTAAGTACTTACCTAGATTATCTGATACTAGAATCTCCACTGCTGAACTAATTTTCTCCATCCTTTCACTAGTAACTTTCTTGTTGAAAAGTAAGCTTGACTTCTGAAGAGTGATTTTTTGTCCTGAGGCTTCACAGTATTGCTAAAGAATGTTTTTCAATACCTGAACATTTGAAACATTGGCCTCTACAAAGAATAAAGAGTCATCAGCAAATAACAAATGAGATAAAATGGAACATGACCATCTAATGCTCATTCCATAGAGTTGTTTTGCATTGATTGCATGTTCCACATTTTTTTAGATAATACCTCTGCTACCAAAATGAAAAGATAAGGTGATAATGGGTCCCCCTATCTAAGTCCTCTATATGGATGCACATGACCTATTGTCTTTCCATTAACTAGGATCCTATATGATACTAACCTTACACACTCCATCACCCATTTTATCCAAGTGCCACAAAATCCTAGCCTAGTAAGGGTTGCTTCAAGAAAGTCCCATTCTATATGATCATAGGCTTTATTTATATCAAGTTTTAGGGCACAACACATTTTAGTGCTAGATTGTTTAGTTATTAGAAAATGGAAAGCCTTATGCACAACTATGATGTTATCAAGAATGACAACACTCGATACAAATGCACTTTGAGATTCAGAGATAAGATCTTGAAGGAAAGGTTTCATGCAATTGACCAGAATTTTAGAGATGAATTTAAATGTAAAGTTACACAAACTGATGGCACACAAATGACCTACTTCTTAGGGGGATACACATTTAGGAATCAAAACTATGTTCGTTATATTTAAGTTTGAAAGAATCATACTTATACTAAAAAAGGTTTTGATAGTTTTCACTACGCTTTTTCCTACAGTGTGCCAATAGCACTAATAAAAACCCCTAGAAAGCCATCGAGCCCTAGTGCTTTAGAGCCCGAGTTGGAAAGCAGCATTCTTTATTTCATCTTCAATCACTGGGCAACATAAAGTATCATTTGCTTCTCTAGTGATAAGGTTTGGGATTGCATCAAGGACATTTCCCCAATCCTGCTCACCATTTGATTGAAAGAGGTTTACATAGTCATCTTTGAACATTAACATGATTGCCTCCTCATCCTCTATTCGAACATTCTCGTTGTTCTTTAGTCTTAAGATTTTATTGCTCTTCCTACGCATTAAGGTAGAGTTATGAAAGAATTTTGTGTTCTTGTCTCCCTCCTTTAACCAACTTACCTTAGATCTTTGTTACTAGAACAACTCCTCCCGCTTCTAGTGAAATTCAAGCCTTTCAATCAAATGTCTCTCCTCTTCTCTATCCATTTGACTTCCCTTTTTTTTTTTTTTTCGAATTTTCATCAGTTACTTTTTTTATTCTATCAATTTCAATCTTGTTATTTTGAAAGGCAGCCTTACTACATTCACTTAACTTCACTCTACATTTCCTTAACTTGAAACTAAGTGGGAAGGGCTGATTACTTAATGGATTTTCATTCCAAACTATTTGGATGGTTTTGCCACAATCTTCAGAGGTGGTCCGCATATTTTCAAACTTAAACCTTTTCCTTCCCTTCTTATCTGTGAAATTTGTGTCTACAACTAGAGCTACATGATCTGACCCCACCATTTCACTATGTAGTACTTGGGTTTTTGAGAATTTGTGTAGCCATTCAAGGGAACTAAAAGCTCTATCAATTCTTTCTAATACTATTTTATCTTCCTCTCTTTTGTTTAACTAAGTAAAAGAGGGTCCTTGAAAGCCCAAATCATTTAAGTTCGCCTTGATGATCATTGAATTGAATTGCTCCATAAGATAACTACATTTAGGCATTCCACCTTCCTTTTCAAAATCATGCAAGATTTCATTAAAATCCCTAACACAAAACCACGAAGTGGTTAAATTGGATCTAATCCGTTCTAGTTCTCTCTATAAACCCTACGATATTGTAAGTCTAGATCAACGTAAATCTAAGACATGTGAGCAAAGAAGGATCCACCTGATAGATGCATTAACGATTTGATGTGGTTTCTGCTAGATCTTTGAATATCTATTATGACATCATCTATTCACCAAAGAGCCAATCCACCAAATAAACTTGTAGGGGGCATATAGAATTCATTTGTAAACCTCATTCTTCTTCTTAAAACTTGAAGCTTCCTAAACAAGTTTTTTGTTTCCATTAGGAAAATGATACTCGAATTATTCTTCTTGATCAGGTCCCAAAAGTGTTAAACTATCAAGCAAGGCCCTACACCTTGATAGTTCTAACTTATGATGATCATAGCCCCCGTGTGGCTAATTTTGGCCAGCCACCACAACCATTTGGATCTTCTTCAATAGGGAGAATTGGGAAATTAATTAGGTTCACTGATGTTAAGTCCATTGGATCTTCATTTGAGCCTATTTTCTTCTTTCTGACTATAGTCTTTCTTGTCTTCCTACCTTTCTTCTTTAGGGACTTCTTCTTAGATGCAAACTTAATTGTATTAGACTCATCAAATTTCAGTCTTTTTATTGGGCCCATTTTAACTCTTCTGCATGCCTTTTGATTGTTAATGTTTGAAGAGCAGGTATGAGGTGAGATGAGGAAGGTCTTAAAGGGTTTGGGCTTATGTGTGGTCTGGGCAGTGAGTTAAGAAATTCAATCACGTATTAACTTTAGGTATTTGAGAATTGTAGTAAGGGGTGTTTATGTGCATCTAGTAACAAGGGCAATGATTCTGTTTGCATATGAGGAGTAGTCTTGTCCTAAGTTGGTTCCTGAGGGACTATTGAAGTCTTAATTAGGCTAGTTATTTCTATTTGTTCTCCTTGTATATCATTGGATTAGTTGGAGTTTGATTTGGTGGAAACTTAAAGGGGTGTTTTTTGAAGGTTTTGGGTCCATAGGGGAAAATTGTTAAGGTTATCTTAGGTCGAGTGGTTTAATGAGGATCCAATTTTCTTGAAGGGGGTAAATGTATGCTTTCTTTTTGTTTGAGTTTGTTAAAGTTGGGTAAGGGGTCCCTTCTTCACTGTTGCATGCAAGAATCTTTAAATCATATAAAAGAGTAGTAGGGCTTGATTCACTAAAAGCTGCTTCCATGGAAAAAGATTAAGTGGGTGAAGCGTTGCTAGACGAGCCATCACCATTCGGTAAGGGTCTAGCCACATTTGCTCTCAAACTAGAGTTAAATTTCTAGCAACGGCCTTCCTCACTACAAGTTGTAATAAAATGCCCAAAATGTCCACATATGAAGCAAATGTCCATTAGCTTCTCATACTTGAAATGCACATAATACCTATCTGACTTAGTCCTGATTACCTAAGTACCAATTTGGAGGCTCTAAGTTAGATCCACATTCACTCCCACCCTTAAAAAAACCCTTGTTACTCCACCTCTAACATTGATTGGCTCTACTTCTAGTACTCCTCCAACAATCTTTACAATCTTATTAGCATTATTTTCTATTATCTAGTCCAATTTCAATCAGTGGATTTGCACCTAGAATGGGGCTTTGTCTAATCTTACATCCTCTATGCTTTGATGTGCTTCCCATATATTAAGTGCTAGTAACTTTCCCATGAATGCCTATAGACCATCTTTGATAATTTTAAAGACTTGGTGTTTCTCCCTAAAACTGCATACATATATATTTGGTTTTAAGGCAATGATCTCACAAATGCCATAGTTCTTCTAAGCTCTCTTTAGGATGGATACAACCGTTGCTTTGTTTTCAACTTTATTAGATATCACCTTACAGACCATAATTATTCTGCTCTTTAATGGCTCCTCTTTTTTTTTTTTTTTTCTAGTTCAATGACTTGTGAGGTATTCATTTCAGCGTTATGGGTAGAGTTTGGGATTCGACTCATAGTGGAAATTGTCTACTTGTACCAGTACAGATCACCAAATAAGAGTTAAACCTATGCAAGGAGAGGATAATGTAATTTGAATTTGGTGAAATCAATCAACAACTTAAAACCTTCATCAGATACATTGACCTAAGAAACAAATAAATGTAAGGAAATTCTACTACTATAGCAATTAGATTGGAAACTGCAATAAGAAAACAAATTGGAACTAGGCTATATGAGCAATACAGTGGCAAAAGAGACCATGAGAAACACTAATATAGCGACAAAATTTAAACAAGACTATAAAGCAACAACAAAGACTCAAAGCAATGAGACTACAAATGTAGGACCAGTATTTTCTCATAACAACAACAAAGACTCAAATATGCTACATTACCTAACGAAGAAATGACCACCAATATTAGATATAGGAAGCAACAAACAACCTTACATGACACTATTATTTATAACGAAGCTATGAGAAAATTTCAAGGGATTCAAGAACATCAACTTATCTTCATTGCTACACATGAGGCCTTTCCTTCATTAGTAGGTGTCCTTTTGTCGATCGGGCTTCTTAATTGGGTTTGCATTTGCCAAGTTGTGGTCAATTTTGGGCAATCTTGCTCCATTTAAAAATTAGGGTTTTTCGAGTTTACAAGGTTTGTAGAGAAGGGGTTACAGGTGGACAGTGATATTGCAAGGTATGAATGGGCTATGATTCTAATGAGTTTGGCTTAGACAGAATTGATGGTTTTTGCCGGATTCTAAGGATGGGTGTCTGGTGGCAAGAAGGATGGGTTAAGGTTTGAATTAGTGTGCAGTGGGTAATAGCAGGGAGGATGGATGAAGGGTAATTCTATTGCTAGGTTTGTGGCAAAGGATATCGTGAGTGAGTGAGAGAAGAAGACTCCTCGTGATGGAGTGAAGCTCTCTTCAATGGAGAGAAAGCTCTCTATTATGGAGAGAAGAAAGCTATATTGTAAGGACTCCAGTATAACAATGATTGAAAGTCAGTTATATTTGCCACATAGATCTCTGGTTGTCCTGTCTTACATGATTGGAAAGATATCAAAGTGATAAAATTGGACCCTTTTAAAAAGCGATCATAGTAGTTGGTATAATATTTTTTAAAATACAATGGTGTGTGATGGATTTTACCTTATGAAAAAAAGAAGCAAAAAGTGGGATAATTACAGTAAAATTATCTATATTTTCATATATATTAATTTTAGTGCTGAAATTTCTTTCTTTCTTTCTTTCTTTCTTTTTTTTTTGGTTTTAATGTCTCTACCTTTCAAACAAGAAAAATTAGTATCTCTATTATGGCGAAAGTTATCATAAAATGGGGTAATAATAATAATAGAAGTGTCTCAATTTTCATTTTATATCCATTTTAGTGCTCAAAAGTTAACTTTATCTCTTAGAACACCAACTTTCTAAAATAAGATAAGTAAGTTACTTCTTCATAACAATCATTATAAATACAAGAATATGAATAAAATAATCAACAATAAATCAAAAAAGAAAAAAGAAAGACAAAACGATAGGTTTAGGTCTCAAAAATTTTAACGATTATAACTTTTGTAAATAATCAATTTTTGCAAGTTTTATATGGCAAAAAAATCCATAACATTTGCTATAGTTTGCAAATAATAGAAATATAAATTTTCAAATTGGTCACTTCAGATAAAATTTTAATTCAAAATTCTTCCAATTTTGTTATTTTTATTTCAAATTTTTATAAAACTAACCAATTCGAGTTATATACTTGATAATATTTTTAAATTATAGTATAGATCATGAGATTTTCAATAGTATATAGTTTGCAAAAATCAAATATTGTATTCCAACATTACATTTACATATGATTAAAATTTTCAAATTATGTATGCATTAAATTACTTATAAATTACAATATAAGTTCTATAGGCATAAAGTCATTGGAGAGAGTATCTAATATGGATGTGTTGCCATGGAATGGAATAGTGTGAGAGCTTACACAAGACTGATAATGTCGGTAGCACTGGTGATTCGTGTTGTCGTGTAGTGTTTCGTATTTGTGTGTGAACGAGTTTATGTCTAAAAAACTTCAACCCGTGACATAACTTATTTATTAATCATGTATTAAAATTTAAACCCATAATGCAATCCATTTAATAAGCGTGTCTCGTGTCTAGGTTAGACCCATTTATCGTTTAAAAAGTTACTAATAAATTAATGTTAAAATATGTAAAAAAAAAAATCCTCTTTATCTTTTTAGTGATTATCCTTCATGTATTTCATCATAATTTTATAGTATACCTATATGTATATCTTTATAATATTAATAGAAAAAAATGTATGGATTCTAAAAATATATGAGAGATTTTTCTAGGGTGCATGTATTTGCTAATGTTCACTTTCCAAATTGAATTATGATTGGAATGTGGAGTTTTTCATGAGATTGACAAAATTTAAACACAATTATCAAGCCATAATATTGAATATGAAAACCACCTATGTAGGAATTAAAAGAAAGCTAAAGACAAATGAATATGTTTAGTAAAATATGAACCAATCATGGAAGAAAACATATGTCCATTGTTCAACTCATCAACATGTGAACTCAAGAAGAAAAGCAACAACATCAAAGCATTGTTAAAGTCATCATAACTAACATAAAGTCATAAACACCAATCATGCTATCGATGATCTACATCAATCACAATCATGCCTAAATCCAACCATATGTCCATGCAAATAAGGCCCACTTACAACTATCTAATATCTATAGAGTTGCAATTAGAGTCGGAAGTGCGGGACGGGTTGAAAATTTTGGCCTATGCCTACGTGACCCATGGGTCGGGGCGAGCCAACTCGCCGTGAGTACAGGTTGGCCAACACGGCTCGGAAAAAAAAAAATTAGCTCACTAAGCTATCTAATATCAATACTAAAAGTAAAAGTAAAGTAAGTAAATAAACTAAAAGGCAAAAGTAATAACTAAAAAGGAGATGCAACACACAAACACAACACGAAACTTCTATATTCAGACTATGATTTTGTACTCAGTCACCGCCACTAGAATATGGAAGAAAAAAAAAAGTTTAACATTACCTTAGAGTTAAACAAATTAAATGGTTGCGGAAAAAAAAAAGAGAAACAATAAATAAAAAAAGAGTCAATGATGAAAATGATTTTTTTATTTTGTAAAAAAAAAAAAAAACTCTATGCTGGGCGACATGAGCCAAATTTTTGGACCCGCAACATGTGCGGGCCGATGTGAGCTGGCCCATTTAGCTCGTTTTCCTCGCTCTAGTTGCAATCAACATCCCAAGTAAAAGAAAGCCCTAACATTGCTAAATTAAGCAAAATCATGGCTTAAAGGAAGGTCGCTAGCAGTGTCGATTTCCAAACTTATTACGTTTTTCGTCACATCTTTAAGGGAAACTCTCAAAGAATCTATACATACAAAAGAATCATATGAATAAAGTAAATTATTTTAAAAATATATAAAGAACAATTTAGTTTACTACCTTCTTCTCCATAGAGCAAATCCTTTGTACATAAAAGAGTTTCTATAGTTTCAAGCTTCAATGAGCTACAATGTTGATCAAGAATTCGACCTCCAATACTAAATGCATATTCTAAAGTCATCGTAGATATCAATATGCTTAAGATATCACATGCCATTCTTGCAACTTGAGGATAGTGAAATTAATTGGTTTTCTAATAACTTAACACATCCAATTCAACCATTGTATGCTACTCCTCATCTAAATATAACTCTAATTCGAATTTAGTAGCACCTCTAAGGATTTGCATACTTTTGAAAGATCGAAATTCCTATATAAGGTAAAAAATTATATACATCATAAATAATAAAAGTAACCTCAAAGTGTACAAATAGTATACAATTATAAAAAATAAAATTATCTGTAAGTCATCACCTCATTCATCATTCATATATTGCTTGCCTTTTGATTTACTAGTAACCACATTTTGATATGAAGTTGCACCATCTTTCTTTGCATATTCATCAAAGAGAGAGAATAACGCTCTTTTTACTTTTATAAACTCATTTGAATCATCACCATAAATCTTATGATAACTCTACTCAACAAAATCAAGTTTACATCATGGATCTATGTGACAACAACTACCAAAATCAAACTGAACTGATACCAATACTTTTCAAATTTGACAAACATCCTAGTTGCCATCTCTCTCAAATACACTTCACTTCCACTCATATTATTTGTCAACGCTCAATATGCCCTAAAAACCGAGGGGAAGTACAAGTTGGTAGTGGGATACTTTGTTCTAAAAAATTGACACGTAATATCATAAAAAAAATCTTCAAAAAGTTGCTCCCTTTCTCAATCTTGTCCCATTCTTCAAGAGAAGGACAATGCTTATAATTTGAATCACTTAACCCCAAGTGATCCATTTGGTTGCTTCTTACAAGCATGAGTAAAAAAGGTCCAAACCCGAGATGTAAGCTTCCTTTGTCATTTAGAATCAATAGTTGAGGTTGAAACTTCAACTTCAATAATGTCATCCTCCTCGTTTGGTCCTAGCACTTCCATCCCACTGAAGTCCAATGGATCTTCCAATGGTGAATGCACTTGCACACTAAACATAAATGCTATATTAATTTAAACTATTGCAATTCATCTCCAATAAAACACATATTGCAAAAAATGTAATATACTAAGTCTATTTTGTATTTTTTTATGTCTGATCTCAAATCAATGCCAAAAGGATGCCCAAAAAATGAGGCATAAAATATAAAACTGATTAGTGATTTATCATACAATTTTGTTTTCAAACATGTCATTATGGTTTTAACTTAGTGGTTTCATTGTTGTTTTAGTATTTCTTATCCACATTCAAATTGGAATTAATCAATAATTCTAATTCCAAGGGTCTATTTTCTCCAAATGCATGATTATAAACTTACCAAATGGTTTTATTGAATAATCTCTATCAAAAATTTTTTGGGGTTCTTATCTTAATACTGCATGGTATTCTAATTTAACTAAAATTAGAATTTCCTTACCTTCAAATACATACAATTTCCTTACATGAACATTAACACGAAACAAATGGGAAACGCAATTAAATAGAAAAAGCAAGACATATGGCACAGAAGATAGATCTGCAAGAAGGGAAAAAACACACACACACAAAAGTGAGAGGGGAAAAAAAAAAAAAGAACACACACACACACACAAACAAGTGACTGAGCGAGAACGAAAACAAAAAAAAAGAAAAAGAAAAAGAAAAACACATACACACACAGAGAAGCGACAACGAGAAGTTGAGAACAAAAACAGAAAAAAAAAAAAAAGAAAAAAGAAAAAAAAACAAATACATACACTGAGAGAAGTGACAATGATAAGTCGTAAAACACACACACACACACACACACACAAACAAGCGACAACGAGAATGGAAACAAAAAAAAAAAAAAAACTTACTAGTCAAAGCTTTCATTTTGTGTTGGAGAAGATGAAAGGAAGTGGAAGACCTATTTTGATTTTCTTTGATTTAGGAGAAAAAAAAAAAGGAAGACAAATGTGGATAATGGAGTGTGTGTGGACTCTAGATGGTGGACCTATTGTTGTAAATTCTAGTCTTTAGTCGTGGAGAATGTGACTTTGTGTGGACTGTGGTTAAGCTTGTGATGTGATAGCTCACAGCTTTGTTTGTACATGTACATATTACTAAATAAAATAAAAAAGAAAAAGATTGAAAGAGTTAAAAAAAATAAAAAAATATATAAAGTTAAACAAGTTCATGGATCTCGTAAACAAATTTGAGACCCGGACATGAACTCGAACACGAATTTAGCCATGTTTAATTGGGTCAGACCCATTTAATTCTTGTATTGATTTTTTACATATACAAACCCATTCAAATTGTGTCATGTCATGCGTGGATCTAGCCGGTCGAATTTAAAATTGCCTACCCCGATTGTCAACATGGTGATGAAAAAGGTTTGACACATATTGCAATTAAAAAATATGTAAAAAAAATGTACGTTTAGAATTTTGATACTTGGACTTATTTTGTTCTATATTATATTTATTATTATTATTTATCATGATTAATTTTCACAATATTTTTAAAATTATTACTATAAAGAGTAATTTATTTGTTTTACTTTAAAAATTGTGATAACAAAAGGAAAAAAAAATTAAAGTTTTAATTTTAATACTAGAATAGAAAGAAAATAAATTTTGAGATACTTCTATAATGATTATCCTATATATACAATAATGGGCGTTGTGAAGGGACATTGATATTTCTCATTCGAAAAGTTGGGACAATGAAAAGAAAAAAAATAATTAAAGTTTGGATAGTAAAATGAACAAAAAATGGGGTAAAGTGCACCTTCACTTTTGAGTTTTTTTTTTTAACTAAAAACATATACATTATATGAACCTTCAATTCAAGTAATATTTTTACAAAAAAGACGCGTGTAATACATGCGCCTTCTTTGTAAACCTAAGGCTTATATACTACGTGCATCTTTTTTTATAAAAAATATGTATATCTTGAACGAAAGGTATTGTACTATAGGAGTTTTCAATTCAAATAGTTTGTAAAGGTATTATTTGAATTAAAGTCTCATATATTACATGAGCCTTTAGTTTAAATGGTTTACATGAGTCTTTAGTTTAAATGGTTTATAAAGAAGGTCTACATGCACCTTTTTTTTTTGTAAAAATATGGGAAAATTATGAAAACATAACCTATGCTTTAGTATTTTTATAAATAAGTAACTCATGTTTTGATTTTTGACAAACACGTTACCTATGTTCATTCACTTTGTGTTACTGATATATAAGGAACATGTAGCTATTTCTAATTGGTTCATAATATCCTTAAATGATCTAATTATATAATATAAATAGAAAATAACTAAAAAGTACAAAAAAGGTATAAAATAAAGAAAAATCATTTTCTACAAAGTAAGGCATGCTACTACAATAAGTAGCTCAAACATTATCCTTTTTCTTATTGCAACTTTATAGTCATACTCTTTGGAGTCTTTCTTTCTCTTATTTATATCCCCCTTTTGTATGTACTAAAATTTGATAGTTAAGACTGTCCCATTTTTTAAACTTGTTTTTTACATATTCCATTATGCAATGAATGAATCTTGTCTCTAGAACTGAAAGTTTACCTTGCTAATAGCTACTTAAGCTTTAAATCATTTATTCTTTCTTTTAAAGTAAACCATTATTGTAGTAGTGTTACTACAATGCTTTCTTCCAAAACTAACAAAAACTAGCACCATCTATTTTGGTATTGCTTTCTTAGGTTTTGCTCACAAGAAATATTGAGTGGTGTAACAAAGATTGAACTTGATAACTATAAATTTGCCTTATCCTCACATTGGATTATCAATGAATTCCTAGGTTTTTGTGTTTTTTATTTCTTGTCTCTTTAATAGTCTTTTCTTTATTTTTATTTAATTAATTCATTTAATAATATTATGACTCAATAAAAAATAGCCATATGTACACAATCTATGGTTAACACAAAATGAATAAACATAAGTCATGTGTTTGTCAAAAATCAAAACAAGAGTTAGTTGTTTGCAAATGTACCAAAACACAAATCATATTTTTATAATTTTTCCTAAAAATATTACTTAAACAAAAGACTCATATAGTATACGAGTTTTAGTTAAAACGGTTTACAAAGAAGGCACATTAAAAACACGAAAGGTGAAGACGCGTACAACCTTACTCACTTAGTAAGTTTTTTCCTAACCTATTTTAATGTTATTTTTTAAATTTTGTATTTCTTATGTATTTTTTTTTTGAAAAAAATGAACATTTTAGTTTTGTTTCTAGAAATAAAGAAAAAAAGAAAAAAAGGATCTAGTTTTTACCTCATTATCCTTAAAAACTAGGGATGTTATCGGATCAAGTTTTGGATGAGTTTTATAAAACCCGAACCCGGCTTGTTACCTTTTAAGACAACCAATAACCCATCTCAAAACCTTATAAGATTTTAATTAATATCCAAAATTCATCCCGTTAAGGTAACTATAAACTCTCAACCTAATCCACCAACTTGTGACTGTATTTTATGCGAAATGCCTTCATGTGAAATAAAGATATACAATATTATCAAGACTCTTATAATTTATTTTTGTTATTAGTAGAAATATATAATAGGAGTAAAATAATAACATATCATATAATAGTATAAATTATTTATAGGAGAATAGTTGTATTAAATATAACCATTTATAATTGTAATTCTCGTAAAATAATCTTGTATAGATAATATTGAATCATACTTGAAAACTTGAAATTCAATTAAATAAAATTTATTAAATCTTATTTAAAAGTTACTATAATAGGGAATTTAATATATACATTCATCTAAATTCAAAATTAAATGAAGTTTAACTCATCAATTACATATTTTTATAAATTTATAATATTATTCGCCAAATTTTAAAATTTAATTAAAACCCATCTCATCCTCTTCTTAAACCTTTATTAAAATTAACCAAAATTCAACTTATCCTCTTTTTCAATTATCTCCATATTTACAAAGAAAAAAAAACTCACACAATAGATTGGAAGAGATATAAAACTAAGAAATGTAAATGTGATTAGAAAGTTGAACTAGTGAAATTAGAGAATAGAAATATAATTAAAGTTTCTTGAAATTTATTAAATAAAATAAAAAATAATTATCTTCAATGCTAAGTACTAAGTTAATATATCACAATTTTTAAGTTTTCAAATTTGAATTAAAAACATTATCATTTAATATTTTTTAAAAGTCGGATTTTTCAGTGAGTTCTTTTTTAAATATAAAACATAACCAAAAATTCTATAAAATTTTAAATTAATATTCAAACTCAAGCGAAAAAAGCTTAGCAAATCAAGTGAACCGGATATCTTATGACATATGTGGGGCGCACCCTTACTAAAAACACGCAGTGGAATCGTACTGACGTAAACGGGGACACATGAAGGGCAAGAACGACATTTCATTTAACCGAAAAGTTAAAACTAGAGTAGCTTTCAGCCGATCTTTGTCTCATTCACGTACTCAAAAACCAATCGCCAAATCATCAGTTTCTTTACCAGAACCAAACAAAACCGACGCAAAAGCACCAACAAGCAAGCAATTACCCAAAAAACAAAAGTAGCAGAAGAAGAGAAAGCGACGCTCACGTGCAATTCCAACATCCTTCTGCTACAAGCTATCTTCTTTCATGTCACCGAATCATTTTATGTACATGCATTGATTCTCTCATTTCGATCTTTAAACCGAGGGAGAGAGAGAGAGAGTAAAAGCTTGCTCTTATTGATCATATGGAAGGTTGGTTGTACTTGATTCGATCGAATCGGTTCGGTTTACAGTACTCCAGAAAACGCTACTTCGTTCTTCAAGATCACTCTCTCAAGAGCTTCAAATCAGTACCTACTTCCAAAACCGAGGTCGATTTTACCGTTTTAAATTGAAATTATTAGTTCATCGATTTGTCGTTCGGTTGCAAAGGGATTTTTTTTTCGTGCTATATGATCTCTGTTACTATAGTGTCATTTACTACTACTATTCAATTGAGAGCTTGTGGAATTGATCGTATGCAGTTGTAACAGAGTTTAATTCTGTTTAAAGTAGTTAATTAAGTGTAGCTGATCTTATTGGATTGTAACAGAGCTTAGGTTTGCTCATGAGTCTATTATGATATTCTGTCGCTGATTAAGTTAAAAGAACTTATGAAGATGATTGTATTTAGGTGTGGTTATGATTATGCTGATTGATGTAGTTGCTGGTTTTGTTAGATGTTCTATTAAGTGAAAAGAGCTGATTGAAGATTTTGACAGTGTTGAAGTATATCAAGCCGATCTTATGGGCCATAACAATATTTAGATTCCAATACGATTCCCTTATGGCTATTTAGTTGTTGGTTATGTTAGATGGTATATTAAGTGAAGCAAAACAAAGTGATTGAAGGTTTTGAATTAGAGGTAAAAGAGCTTATGAAGCTATTGTAACATTAGTTAACTTTGGTGATGATTCTGTTTTGATATTTAGTTGCTGGTTAGATTAGATGTTATATTAAGTGAAGTGATGAAAGTGACTGAGGATTTTGGCTTAGAGTTAAGAGAGCTTTTGAAGCTGATCTTATCTGGTTGTGACTGTATTTAGAGTGTCTCGATTGAGCTTAGATCATATTTAAGTGAACTAAGGTAGTGACGTGTAGTGAATGTGGCTTTGATTGAGGGTTGAGATAAAATGGAGTTCATGCAGTTGCAACAGATGCAAGGTTTTTTTTTTCTTTTCTTTTTTTCTTTTTGATTTGTTGTTGGTCCATGTCAAAGTGTGCTGAGTGAAGTTGAAGGTAGCTACTAGATCTTTGATAGGGAGCCAAAAGAGCTCATTCACCTAGTCTCGTTGAACTTTGCTTTCCCTTCTTCTTATATGCAGATGAATTACTGAAATGCAATTTGTTCTGTTCAAGAATAAAATTTACTCCTTTTGTGATAGGGAACAGTTTTCTGTCCCAAGAATATGGCAAATCACAAATGCACATCTACCACTTGAAAACCACTTTATCAATAAAATATGCATCTGAACATGTAGTTTTTGTTGATACTAAGGTGTTGGAGCATACTTCTTTCATGGTTCAGCACTATTGAACCTTTTCTTTTCTTTGCTAATCAAGTAGTAACTCAGATTTATATAACAAGACCAATTCTGTGACTTAATACGTAATGAACCTTGGATGCCTTTGTTAAGTAGGGGCAATTTTGCAACTATTCATATAAGTGGCTATCATTGGAGAAAAAATGAGATTAGACCTTTGAACAAATAAATAGCAAGAATTCTTCTGTGTGGATTATGTTTATGGTTCATAATTCCAAAGAAAAATGGTGCAAGAAGACACTAGTAAACTGATGAGGAAAGAAAATTGTATATTCATTGAAACTTCATAGAGCATTGCCTACCACGTTAAGAACAAATGCAACTTCACTTGTTATTTTCGTCATTGCTCTCAGTGCAATGGCCATAATTTTTCTGTGACACAAGTACTTCATTTTTTATTTTTTGGGTAATTTATAAGTACTTCATTTTGATATTAGAGCATGTCAATAACTGATTTGAGTTGTCCAGAAGATCTTTATCTGTTTTTAATCATGTTTAATTATCTTTATCCCCCTCATCAGGAACCTCTGCGAAGTGCAGTTATTGATTCTTGCATACGTGTCTCGGATAATGGAAGAGTGAGCATTCATAGAAAAGTATGAGCCTTCTGACCTTTTTGGCTGTGAAGTGTTATTTTCTCCTTTTTGCATCTCAATGACCTAATATACACCCTTTTGTTTGGGTGCTTTCAGGTGTTCTTCATATTTACACTTTATAATACCTCAAACCACAATGACCAACTCAAGGTGCAGTAACAATAACTGGTTAAAACTTGTGTGTTTGGTTCAAACTCTCATGGTTTTAAGTTGTGAAATCAAATAATAGCTTGGAGCAAGAAGTCCCGAGGAAGCAGCAAGATGGATTCATTCTTTTCAGGAATTAGCCCTAGAGGTTCCAACTGCTCAGCTTCTTTGGTATCAGATATTATTTTTTCTTAAAATAATCCTTGTGAGGATATTTCCTTGCAGGTTGGTCCGGAAAATGAAGATAGCTTTCTGGGATGCTCCAAAGGCAGAAGGCAGTCTCTAAGGTAGCAGAAAAACCTTAAACCATTACTGTTTAATTCGAATATGAAAAAGGTTACATTGTCATATTTTTCCTATTCCCATAAGGCATATCATTTGGGAAGATGGCTAATATATGACATGGCAAGCCATTGGCTTTCTTCATTTGCACAATATTGTATGAAAGGCCCAATCAGATTGCCCACTAGGGAGGACTAACAACATGACATGCATCACAGAATTCATTGTCTCCTAATTGAGTTGAAAGTTCATAGAAAAAAAGTAAATGAGTTGTTTTATTGGTGATTAATGTTGTGGGATTTGTAGCTGATGCGATACTTTATTAGTGATTCTGTTCATTAATTATGATTGCTAAGATTTTTCCCTATGCCCACAGATTAAGTGGTTCAAATCGGATAAATCATATCAACTCTATAGACTGGAATCTTTCTTCATCCATTCAGACAGAACGTGCAACATTTGATGTTATTGCGCCTTCACCTTGGACAATCTTTGGTTGCCAAAATGGTAATATTGTTGCTAGAAAATCTTATAGTGTGACTTCTTGCATACTTAAGCGTGGGTATTATGCAGGTCTTAGGCTTTTCAAAGAAGCAAAAGATAGGGATTCTCAAGGGAAGGTCAGCTCCTTGTCTCTATTTTTGGGCTTATATTTCTTGCTATTTGTGAACTGCTCCTTAAACATTTTTCTAAAATTTGTAGTGGGACGATCACCCTGCAATAATGGCTGTTGGTGTTGTTGACGGAACATCAGAAGCCATTTTTCAAATACTGATGTCTCTTGGTCCCTCAAGATCAGAGTAAGTCTTGACTCTTCTAAACTCTATTCCATCTTATTCTGGACACTGTTTTCTTATGTTCTTGTTAGAATTAGCTATTATTGGCAAGGTTTATTCTTTGGCAGCATACACAAAAAAGAGCCCGCATCTGCTGATTAAATTACTCAAATGGTGCTCCCATGCCAATTATGCCATCCATTTAGATAGATGAGTTTTCAGAAGATGGTAATTGGAAAGGGAATCAACATTTGATTGCATGAGTGACTCCATGTAGTATATGCCCCTAGTTATAAAAAATGGGGAATATAAATATGAGAAAATATGAAACATATTGAGAGTGAGTGAATAAACACATACCTGAAACCCAGTAGTATAGGAGGTCTCATTGTTGTTATTTTATTAGTTTCACTAAGAACTGCTAAATTTTTTCCAAGTATCATCTGATCTATGACAACATTGGAGAAACATGCTTCTTTATATGACTTGTATCATCTTGGTTGTCCTATGCTAAACCAACTGGAAATATTCATTCACAGATGGGATTTCTGCTTCTATAAGGGAAGTGTAATCGAGCACCTTGATGGGCATACTGATATTATTCACAAGAAGCTATACAGTGATTGGTTACCTTGGTCAGTATAGTCACTTCTGCCCAGTCAGTGTTAAGCATCTGATCTTTGTCAATTATATGCAATACTTAAGAGGGAATGAAAATATGGTGCTGGTGCAGATATGAGCCAGTTGTGTTTCTGTCATTCTTTCAGGGGAATGAAATGTAGAGATCTGTTGTTGAGGCGTTACTGGAGGAGGGAAGATGATGGAACCTATGGTACTATGTTTGTTTGGACATTGTTATGATTTCTTTTCTGAAAGATTTATTTCACACAGGAAACCACTAATTAGGCCTTCTATTTTGCAGTTATTCTCTACCATTCCATTTTTCATAGAAAGTGTCCACCACAGAGAGGATTTGTTCGGGCCTGCCTTAAAAGTAATGTATGCTTGAATTTGTTTGAGAGGAAGACTGAATATGTTTGATAGGAAGACTCCTTTCATATATATAAATTGAAATTGCCATATGAATATATGTGATAGCTGACTTTGCTTCATTACTAACTAGAAAGATTGTGAGGAGAATCTGATGGATCTTAGAATTGCTTGACCAAGTAGATAGATCAAGAAAACAGCAGTAGCAGTTGATATTCTCATGGATTAGCGGTTATAATATGTATTACTTGAACTGCCATACTACTCTGGATTAGTCTTCTGGCATTTCTGTTCACTTCTTCTCCCTGGGTAGCCCTCTCCTACTGTCACCTTATAGTATACCTTCTTTCATGTTCGTGATTTTGCTCTGTTTAAGGGTTTCAGTTTCTGAGATGCAAAGTCTTCTCTTACTACTAGTATTCAAAATACAGATAGCTTAATGTGTTATATTCCTGTTCATTGGCCATTCTCATTGTCATCATAATCAAGATCAATTTGATGATCAGAATAGGGGAATGGGAAGAAAGAATCTAAATCCCATAAGTTTGAGGCTTAGGGCATGAAAATGGGATGTCATATTCTCTTTGCTATCTAAATTAAGAATACATGCAATAGCGAACTGATAGTATTCAACCATCTGGCAGGTGGAGGATATGTTATATCCCCAGTAAACCAAGGGAGACAGTCATTAGTAAAACACATGCTTGCTATTGACTGGAAATACTGGAAGTCATACCTGCGAACTTCATCAGGCAGATCCATAACGATCAATATGCTAGGAAGAGTTGCTGGTGAGCCTTTTCTCTCAATAAGACATCTGTGCATGCTCCTTTTGTGCTGTTAGCATGCTGAACTAAAAGAGGTCCTGTGTTCATTTGCAGCATTGAGGGAGCTATTCCGAGCAAAATTAGGGAACTTCTCATCTGATTTTTCTTCAGGAGAGTTAACAGGGAGTTTCAAGTCACGCCAGAATGAAGTATTGGAATTAAATGGTGAATGCAAAACAAGGGAAGCTACATGTGAAGAGGCTGATAAAGGCCCTTCAGAGCATGCAAGTCTTGTTAGCCTCAATGATGCTGATGATGAATTTTTTGATGTACCAGAACCATCGGAGTATGATCAATTGGAAGATAGTTGGTCTTATGATTTTGGTCCAGAAACACACACTCAGGTAATGGCAAATCTCTCTTTTATTTTTGCTTTTAGTAACCAGTTAGCTAATTAGACAGTTGTTTTCTGGTTTATGGAGTTCGAGGGTGCCCCTAGTCAGTTGTGATATTCAAGTTTAGTTGGCTTGCCATATGTGAAATATTACTTTAATTATGTGAATTTTGTCAAATGTTTTTATGCGAGTCCAAAACCTTTTTTGAAATTGCCTTTTGTAATAGATAAGAAGATGCTTAAGCATAATATTAGACACACAGAAATATAAAATAATATCTACCCACATGTTTGCATAAAGTTAGATATGTGAGGTTCCCATATCCTTTTAAATGCATTAATATAGTAGTTATTTTTTTTTTTATGGTAATTTCAGAAAGAGAGCCACACATTTGGATTCAATCATATTTGGGACTTTCTTATGGGATATATATATATCCATGGGGAGAGTATATAGTAGGTTGAATGTTTGTTATTTAATTTAAGAATATGATTCCTATGTGAAAACCATAATTTTATATGTTTATTTGCTTGGAACTATTTTCTTAGTGGAAATTGTTCGTATTATGATAAGTGCAGGGACTTAGCGTAAATCCCGTTGAGTTTAAAAGGGTTGTATAAGGGTCAACAAGGCGAAATCATAATATGATATTAAAATTAGTTCTGCAAATGAATATATAAAATTTGGAAAATAGTAGTGTTCTAACTTAAATAATGAATTTATTCAATCGAACTATGTCTTCTTCGAGCTTTGGTTCTAATGAACCCATGGATGAACCTATAGCTAATAATAGGAATGAAATTTATGTAAAAGATTTTGATAAGGCTATAGACGATTGGAAAATACCTAAAATGTCTTATGACCAAATTTACCAAATGGCCAAATGGAAATTCTTTGGCAAAAATGATTATGTCGTAAGCACGGAAGAGAAGGATATTCTTATCTTTGATGGCTTAACGACATTAAAAATTTTAAATAATGATTCAATTAAAAAATATAGTTAGGAATGGAATTATATGCATGTTGGTCTAATCTAAGTAGGAGCCAAACCTCTTATTAAGTTAGGATTATATACTTCTGTATTAATGGTCTTTGGAGATGCTAGAGAACCGGAGTATGAACGATCAATTCATGCTGCAGTAGAAACTAGCCTAAGTAATGGTCTAATCCAATTTGAATGTTACCCAAATGTAACCTTAGGTCTTAGGGATAAAACAATTATGAACTCTTTGATCCTCCAGATCAAAACTCATAGTTGCAAAATGATTGAAAGTGTATTGCCTATGGAAATCATCTATAGAATTTATTTTAAATTAATGAAAACTGCTTTTGGATCTAAAGTGTACAAAATTGACAAAAGAGGTCAAACGCTTTTAATCCAAACTAACTTAACTAAGTCAAATGTCACAATCCAAAAAATGATCAAATGGGATCAAGTAAGTTTACCTGATCAGTGGAAAGTAGAAAACCCTACTCCCAAAAAATCAATTTGCAATATTGAACCATCTAATGTGATGCAACATCCAGATGGTAAAGTAATATTGCAATTTCCTAGGAGATCTTTCAATTATTCTAGAAGAAACTTAGAAATTAGGTCAATGTCCTCAATTTTTTCCTCTAGAAAATCTCTAGATTTACCTAGACTTATAATTAATGAACCTAAAAATGTTCAAGATAGTCTTAAGGTTAATCTTTCAATTAGTGGTTTAGTCAATAAACCAGTAGGGTTTACCTAACCAGTCTATCAAAACTTTAATGATTTATACTATGAGGAACCTTCTGCTTCAGAAGCAGTAGATCTAAAACTTAATGTCATAGAAAAACCTTTCAAACCTAGTAGAATTTTTCTAAACAATGATTTTAATTCACCTAAAAATAAAAAATTAAGAGAATGGTATCTTAAGACTTTAGAAAGTATAAGATACAAATTAAAGATGAATATTATAATTTTATGGATAAAGCTGGTGCTCAAATTTTGTTCTTTAATTGGTTCGAAGAATATTATTTGAAGCATAAGCAAATTAATATAACTAACAAATGTGTCCAATGGAGGCTAAGTGATGGTCAGTATAGAATCTAATCATCCACCACTTAGCAATATTCGATATTCACAAGGATACTGAAATTAAACTTGCACCCTTCAGAAATGCTTCTAATGAAGAAGGGTCAGGATTTAAGAAAGTTATTGACCAAAATAACTTTACCAATAAACATCTTCACACTGTAGTTAAACAATTAGATAAAATGGAAGATGTAACGAATAATGAAATTGATAGGATCCCCTTAATCAATTAGGATCCCACGAACTTTTATCTGTTAACAATTTGGGTTTCTCAACAACCCATGTTGGACAGTTAGTAACTTCCTAACTAATCACAACAGCTAGCAACTAACCAACCAAACAACTAATCAACTCATGTCCTTATCTATCAACTTCCCCTTCTTCCGCCTAACGTACACTTGAGTTATGTTAGGTCTATCATTACTCCCCCCCATCACTTTCACCTTGTCCTCAAGGTAAAACTTAGGAAATCGGCCAACCATATCAGCAAAAAGTTCCCAAGTGGCTTTAGATGAGGGAAGACCCTGCTAGTGAATCAATACTTCCAATCCTAGTCCATCAGGAAGATTGCAAATGGCAAGTAAGGCATCTGGCTGCAATTGCCTAGTGTCTGGGAGAAGCAGCTGAGTAGGAACAGTTGTAGCCACAGCATTAGGACCTAGAACCTTGCAAAGTTGAGAAACATGAAAAACTGGATGTATTCTAGCTGAAGGAGGTAAATGTAATTGATACGCCATAGCCCTTATGCGTTTAAGAATCGCAAAAGGACCAAAATAACGAGGTGCCAATTTCTCACTACTGCGTTTGCTCAGAGAATGCTGACGATAAGGAGCCAAGCGGACAAAAACCTTATCACCAACTTGAAACTCCAGCTCTCTTCGCTTCCCATCTGCTTGTAACTTCATCCGCTGTTGAGCAATTAGGAGATGCCGTCGTAGCTCAGCCAAAAAATGGTCACGTTCTTGTAATAAAGCATCAACTGAATCAAAGGCTGTAGAAGGAATATGATAGCGGAGAAGCTTAGGAGGATCTCGACCATACAGCACCTTAAAAGGAGTGGTACCCAAAGTAGAATGAAAAGAAATATTTTAACAATACTCAGCCCAACTTAACCAATTAACCCAACATTGAGGTTGCTGGCTAGTAAAACAACACAAGTATGCTTCTAAACATCTGTTCACCACCTCGGATTGACCATCCGTTTGAGGATGATATGCAGAACTATGCTGTAGAAGGGTGCCCTGCAAGCGGAACAGTTCTGTCCAAAATTTGCTAAGAAAAACCTTGTCACGATCAGAAACAATTGAATGTGGGTAACCATGTAATCGGACAACTTCCTTAGCAAAGACAGTGGCTACGGATTAAGCCGTATAAGGTGGTTTCAATGGAATAAAACGAGCATACTTACTAAGTCTGTCAACAACCACAAAAATAGAGAACCCTCTTGATTTAGGCAGCCCTTCAATAAAATCCATAGTAATATCCTCCCACACTTGCAATGGCATGGGCAAAGGCTATAAAAGACCAGCTGGCGAGAGAGACAAATATTTATTTTGTTGACATAGAAGGCACTCTGCAACGAATTTGTACACATCACGCTTCATCCCCTCCCAATACAACTCTCCAGCTAACCGCTTATAGGTCTTAAGAACTCCTCCATGGCCTGCAACATGACTACTATGACTGTCAGCCAACAAAGACGGAATGAAAGAGGAAGTGCGAGGAATTACTAAGCAGTCCTTATACAATAGACGGTTGTGCACTACTGTAAATGGAAGATGAGCTCCTCCATCGTTCAGAGTCTCAGCTTTAATCTTGGGCAATTTAGGATCTGCATGAATCTCCTCCAACACTTTATCCATCTCCAATAAACTATCAACAGTTACTGCCATCAACTCTGTCTCATGCGAGACCCTAGATAAAGCATCTGCAACCCGATTCTCCCTCCCAGCTTTATATTCAATAGAAAAATCATAGCCCAACAACTTGGACAGCCATCGTTGGTAATCTGGATGAACTTCCCGTTGTTCTAACAAAAATTTGAGTGGTTGTTGATCTGTCCTTGTAATGAACCGATGTCCCAACAAATATGAACGCCATCGCTTGACTGCCAAGACAATGGCCAGCAACTCTCGTTCATATGCGGATTTATATTTTCTATTTCCAGACAAGGCCTGACTATAGTAAGCGATAAGCTTACTGTCCTGCATTAACACTGCACCAATGGCATGAGATGATGCATCAGTTTCCACGATGAATGGCTTGGAGAAATCAGGTAATGCAAGAACTGGAGCTCTAATCATAGCCTGTTTGAGCTGTCGAAACGCCTCCTCACTGTCTTCAGTCCATATGAAATGGTCTTTGCGAAGAAGCTGGGTCAGCGGCCACGCAATTTCCCCATAATCTTTTACAAACTTGCGATAATATCTTGTAAGCCCCAAGAAACTTCGTAAGTCTTTGACATTCTTGGGTCTTGGCCAAGTCACCATAACTTGAATTTTTCTCATATCAGCTGCCACTCCATCTTGTGAAATTGTATGACCAAGATACTCCAAGGTTGCCTGCTCGAAGACACATTTCTTTGGCATATAATTGTTGAGATAACAGTATTCCCAAAACTAGCCGGAGATGGTGCACATGGTTAGTAATGCTCCGACTATAAACTAAAATATCATCAAAAAACACAAGCACAAATTTTCGCAAGTAAGGTTTAAAAATGTGGTTCATAAGAGATTGAAACGTAACTGGAGTGTTCGTCAATCCAAAAGGCATGACAAGGAATTCGTAATGTCCCTCATGAGTCCGAAATGCAGTCTTCTCAATGTCTTCACTCCTCATTGGAATCTGATGATACCCGAACTTAAGATCTATCTTGGAAAACACCATGGCTCTCGTCAACTCATCCAACAACTCATCTATAATTGGAATAGGAAATTTGTCCACCACCGTCACTCTATTTAAGGCACGATAATCAACACAGAACCGCCACCCCCCATCCTTCTTCTTAACCAATAACACGGGGCTTGCATAGGGACTAACACTTGGGCGTATAATTCCTGAATCCAACATGTCCTTTACCAACTTTTCTATTTCATTCTTTTGAAACTGGGAATATTTGTATGGTCGCACTGATACCGGGTTCACCCCATCCTTTAACACAATTGCGTGATTCTTAACCCGCTCCGGAGGTTGGCTATGAGGCCAATTGAATACTGCCCCAAATTCCTTAAGTACCTGCTGTATTTCCATTGGAGTTTCATTGAGATCCTTCGATTCCTCCACCCCTAGTGATCTTAACTGCAACAAGTATAGTAAATCATCATCATCTATGGAGTACAGCAAATTCCGCATACTTACAGGTGTCTTGGACAATGCTGGTTCTCCTACAATTGTAATAAGCTGCCCTTCAACTACAAACTCCATGGTCATCTTTCGCCAATCATGAACAACCTTCCCTAATGTCTGTAACCATTTAATTCCTAGAATGATGTCACAGCTGCCCAACTTCATAGGCAAATAATCTTCTTCGATTTTCACTCCTTGAATTGACAACTCCACTCCTCTGCATATCTCTTCACCCTTAATCTTCGTCCCATTACCCATGGCTACCATATACTTCGTAGATCTCTCCAATCGACAATTCAACAATGCCAATAACTCCCAGGAAATGAAATTATGCGAAGCGCCACTATCAATTAGTACAATAATAGCCCTTCCTTCCACCATTCCTCTTACCTTCATTGTCTTAGGAAAAGTGAAGCCCATCACAGACCCCGCAGCTAATTCATTTGTTTGGAGGGACTCTTCTATTACCTCCTCTCCAATTCCTTCCTCTGAATCCCTTTCATCCTCCATTGCAGCTAAGACTTGCAATTCCATTTTCTTACATCTATGCCCAGGACTAAATTTCTCATCACAACGAAAACAAATACCCTTGGCTTTCTTGTCTTGTAATTCTCCAAAAGTCAGCCTCCTAAATCCTCCCAAATTCTGACTTTTATTCCCTTCCATTAATCTATTACGAGGTAACATACTAGCTCTGCCTTCATTACTTACCAAATCATCCTTCATTTTTGCTATTGATATAGTTTCCAACTTTGAGCCAACGGTACCCATTCTTACTCCTGATCCCCCACGATTCCACTTATAGACACTCAGCCTTCTCAATTTTTCTTCCACTTGTTGTGCTAATTCCATCATTTCACCCAACCCCTTTGGTTTCAAGATCTGCACCTCTAGTCTGATGTCATCCACCAATCCATTCAAGAAAGTACTCTCAAACACAGAATCTGGTAACTCAGGTAAGGGTGCGGCAAGTTCAAGAAACTTACTAATATATTCGGTTACTATCTCACTCTGCCTTACTGCTAGTAGTCTTAGGCATTGCGTGCCTTCATGGGCTGGTCTAAACTTCTGTATCAACAACTTCTTGCATTCTTGCCAATCTATTATCGGTCTTCTTCCTTCTACCCAACAAAACCACGTTAACGCATCTTTTTCCAAACTCATTCCCACCAATTCCATCTTCTCTACTTCGGAAAATCTCCCCATTGAGAAGAATCGTTCAACCCTATAGATCCATCCATCTGGATCTTCTCCTGCGAAGACGGGCATCTCAATCCTCCTTGCTCGACAATCCCGCCGTAGTTCCCTATTGCTCATAAACCCTAGAGTTGGGTCATTACAATTTCCCGAATTATTTCGTAATTCATTACTCTCAAACTGCTCATCTACTTCAATGGGGTCTTTCCCTAATTCTTTTCGTCGATGAAATTCCAGACGATTCTCTCCCGTCCTATTCATTCCCACAACTTCTCCACCGTCATTTTTTTTCCATGTTCACAAAACCGACAACATCATACTTCTCATTTCTGTTTTCAAGCGATCACACATTTCTTGATTGGATCGATCAATTTGCCGCTGCACATCCTGATGAACTTGACTAATGACTCGTTGTATCTCCTCCTTATCATTTCTACTTTCTTCTTGAAGAGATTCCAGATCCCTCTCAATTCCTTCTATCCTATTGTCAGCCTTCTTAGCAGCCATCTTTCTAGAATCGGTGGCTTTGATACCAATGATAGGATCCCCTTAATCAATTAGGATCCCACGAACTTTTATTATTCAAGAGAACAAGAATTACAAAGATCTGGTTTTTGAGGACCAGTTCCTCCAGCCTATGGCTCAAGATGTCTTAACAATTTCCTTAACTGTCTACGACTAATACTCCCTCATATATACTAGTTAACTTCTGTTAACAATTTGGGTTTCTCAACAACCCATGTTGGACAGTTAGTAACTTCCTAACTAATCACAACAGCTAGCAACTAACCAACCAATCAGCTCAAACAACTAATCAACTCATGTCCTTATCTGTCAACTTCCCCTTCTTCCGCCTAACATACACGTGAATTATGTTAGGTCTATCAGAAATCATTAAGAAAAATGAGAAAAGTGGAACATTAATTAATAATAAACCACTTTTAAAACTATTAAAAATGCCTAGTAATCCTAGTAATGAATTCCTTAATTCCCTTAAGGAAAAAAGAAAAATGTTAAAAGACAAAATGAAAATGGAATCGGTAGAATCTTTAAGGCTAAATACTCCTAAGTTTAGGAATTTAGTCATTGAAAAAACACCATTTGAAAAAATTAATGTCCTTAACGAATCTGATAATGATTCCAATCTAGATGTTTCATTGAAAGACTTAAGTCTTAATGATTCAGAAGGTGAGGAAGTTAACAAAATTACCTGGAAAGAACCTAAAAAATTATATTATTAGAGGGTAACTCCTCCTGATATAATATTTGAGGAAAAGAAAGATAATTTCTAGAATAAATATACTCCATGATCCACTTATGAATGGAACATAGATGGAGTCTCAGAACAAATGATTTTAAATATTATTAATCAAATGATTATGTTCTCTAATACCAATAGGAGTATTCATGGAACATCTAACTATCACATTACTCTGCTTTTAATTGTTGGTTTTACTAGTCAATTAAAAGGATGGTAGGATAATTATCTCATGGAAGAGTAAATAATTAATATTTTAATAGCATATAAAAGAGATGAAAATGGAATTAAAATTTTAGATGATAACAATAAACCGATTCAAGATACTATTAATACATTAATGTTTTGTATTAGTCAGCATTTCATAAGAGATCCTTCACACATTAGGGATAAAACCTTAGATCTCCTATCTAATATGAAATGTAAGTCTCTAGGAGAATTTCGTCAATACAAAGACATGGTTTCCAAAAAGGGTCTTACTAAGGCCATTTTGTTTAGCTTTACTAATGAAAGCTCTTACATGTTTGAAGTGCTAATCTATATTGGGAGAGAAGATAAGCACATCATCAGTGTATGTGATTATGAAATGGGAATAATCATTAAAAATTTCATTCATTACCCTTTGGAATTCAGAGGGAGCATTTTTTAATCCGAATGGCATGACGTTCCATTCGTATTGTCCAAAAGAAACAGTGAAAGCAGTTTTATACCTATCATTTTCCTTTATCTGAATTTGCCAAAATCCAAATTTCATGTTAAACTTAGAGAATACTTTAGCGTTATGTATTTTACTAAGCAAGTCTTTTTTATTAGGTATGGGATACCTAATTCATTTTAATACATTATTCAGAAGCTTATAGTTAATAACTAACCTAGGTGTGCCTCTTTCTATTTCTGCATTTTTATTAACATAAAAGACACAACTCCTCCAAGGTGACTTAGATTTGCGTATTAGCCTTTTATTTAATAAATCATTAATTTCATTTTAGCAATGTCTTAAGACATCACTATTCATTTGCAAAGGTCTAGCCTTCGTTGGGATGTTTCTCTTATCAAAATTACCTTTGTAAGGCAATTCTACTAAATGAGATCTTCTATCCCAAAATGCATTAGGTAAATTAGAACAAATTGTCTTTCTAATTTCATTTTCTAATTTGGAAATTTTTTCAATCAATGATTTTTTCGTGATTTGGTCCTCAGTCTCGTGAAAAGTCAATGATCGCGTAAAAATAATCATTGACTTTCTTTACATTGAATCAAACAATTTAATTTAGAAATTGAATTCTGTTTGAGTTCATTTATCATTCTTACTCTAGGTTTAGAAACAAAATTGAAACAAAATTTCTTCCTAAGGTAATTTGTTTCAACGCATTCATTATTAACCGTAAAAGGTTGGATGAGATTAATAAAAGAGGTTCCTAAAATAACATTCTGCTTTAAATCCTTAACAAGAATAAAAGCAATTTTATAGGAAACATTCTCTTTTATTATCTCTGCATTAGGTAATTTAAAATTGATACGTAATTTGTTACCAGAAACAGAACTTAGAGATTTGGTTGTTTTTTCAAAATATTTTGTTGGAATTGACCCTTCTCTAATGCAATTTAAATCTGCACCAGTATCAAATAACGCAGTTGTTTCTAGGACAAATTCATTATTTATCCTAATTGTAACATTAACTATCCATTTCCTAATAGTTACTTCTACTAGTTGCATTAAATAATCTTTATTAATTGAATTATTTTCAGAATACTCACTTTCAGAATCAACAGAATTATTTATCATTTTTTGTTTAATATCTGAAAATTCATTCTGTAATTTATTATGTCCTATTTTCAATTCTTTAATCTCCTGTTTTAGGATTTTAATTTCATTATGGAGATCATTAATTGAAATAGGCTTAAGGGTTTTACCTTTTCCTCTTTCAAGGATTTCATTTAGATTATAGGGTAATCTATTAATTCGTAAGACATTTCTACTACATCCTTCATTATTAATTATTTTATCCAAGTTTTGTAGAATTTCTTCTTCTTCCTTAGATAAAACATTAATATCATTATCTAAAGATGATGTTTCAAGATCATTTTCTTGAATTCCATCTCCTTTAGAGGATGAGTAGTTTTTGGAATAATATCCTTCTTCTGAAAATATTTGCAGAATATCTTCCAATACATTTTTATCTAGGTCTAATTCATTAGTCATTTATCAATAGTGTGACCTATTTTCCTACATTTATAACACCTAAGTCTCTTCTAAGATTTACTCTTTTTGTCTTTCTTGGAAGATTCTTCATTAAGTTTTTTAAAGAAATTTTTTTATTTTCTTTAAAAATTTCTCTTAGGTTTTTTAGAACATTGTGAACATTTTTTAGTCTTTTCAGAAACAAATGATGGGTCATACTGTGAACAGAAATCACCAAGGCTTTATTTCTTAAGATGTTTTTCATTTTCAATTGCTTTTGCAATTGAATTGTGACACATAAATTTGTCCCTATTTTATAAACATAAGAGGCTAATTCCCCATAGGACAAATTATCATAAGGGATTTCTCCATTGAAATCATCTCGGATTTTGGACCTAACTTGTTCACCTATAAGTTTTGGTAAACCAGCTAAGAATTTTTCTTTCAAGAAGGGTTGGTTACAGTTATTACGGATTAAGACTCTTTGGAAGAAAATTTCTTTGTATTGACGAAATTCTCCTAAAGACTTACATTTCATATTCAATAGGAGATCTAAGGTTTTATCCCTAATGTGTGAAAGATCTCCTATGAAATGCTGACTAATACAAAATATTAATGTATTAACAACATCTTAAATTGGTTCATTGTTATCATCTAAAATTTTAATTCCATTTTCATCTTATTATATGCTGTTAAAATATTAATTCTTTGCTCTTCCGTGAGATAATTATCCCATCATCCTTTTAATTGATCAGTAAAATCAGCAATTAAAAACAGAGCAATGTGATAGTCAGATATTCCTTGAATACTCTTATTAGTATAAGAGAACATAATCATTTGATTAATAATATTTAAAATCATTTGTTCCGAGGCTCCATCTATGTTTCATTCATAGGTGGATCCTGGAGTATATTTATTCTGGAAATTATCTTTCTTTTCCTCAAATATTATATCAGGAGGTATTGCCATCTGATAATATAATTTTTTAGGTTCTTTCTAGATAATTTTGTTAACTTCCTCACCTTTTGAATCATTAAGACTTAAGTCTTTTAATGAAACATCTGGATTGGAATTATTATCAGATTCATTAAGGACATTAATTTTTTCAGATGGTGTTTCTTCAATGACTAAATTTCTAAACTTAGGAGTATGTAGTCTTAAAGATTCTACTGGTTCCATTTTCATTTTGTCTTTTAACATTTTTCTTTTTTCCTTAAGGGAATTAAGGAATTCATTACTAGGATTAGTAGGCATTTCAAATGGTTTAAAAAGTGGTTTATTATTAATTAATGTTCCACTTTTTTTATTTTTCTTAACGATTTCATTATTCATTACATCTTCCATTCTATCTGATTGTTTACCTATAGTGTGAAGATGTTTATTAGTAAAGTTATTTTGGTCAATAACTTTCTTAAATCCTGACCCTTAGAAGCATTTTTGAAGAGTATATATATGTATATATATATAGTTTTAATTTTTTTTTTCTTTTTGGATAGAAATTTATCTAATAATTCTGACTACTCTATAGAAGTATTGTAATAAGTTGTAATAATCCTGCATAAGACAATTCTACTAGTTACTCTCACTCTGCCCATAGTAATGACTTACAATTTGATGTGCCCTAAACCTGTAAGATGGATTCAAAGCACAACGAAGGGACAGGTTGAAATATAAGATTGGATTTTTTGGGTTTTTATATAATAAAAGAGGAAATTTTATGATTGTTTCATGTTTATGCGACTGAAATTAAAAGGATATGAATGATTTATCAAATTGGATAATATGCATCAATTTAATAAATCAAACTAATTAATCAATTACAAGATTGATACGACTCACAATTTGTAATTAATTAAAAGGAATGATTATAAGAATAACATATCAAAAGATCGATAAGAACAATATGAATAAATTAAATCACTCAAAAGAGTTTTTTTTTTCTTCTTCTAAATTCAATATACGCAATGCTGTCTAATAACAACCATTGTCTAAATATATGCTAAAGAAAACCTAATAGTTCTAGGAAGCTACTTAAAAGGAAGTAAATTATTAGCCTAACAAACCTAGCTACAGACTATAAACTTAAAATTCTACTAAATTAGGAATTACATAATAAAGAAAATTATGAAATGGAAAATAAAATATTAATTAAAAGAAATAACTAAAGCTTGGATGACTTTGCACCATAAATAGACGTGATGTCTTGATATGGGCCGGCCAATTAAGGTATATCAGAGGAAAAAGGGGAAAGAAAAGGGAAGTGTAACAGTGGAGAATAACAGGGCCCAACCCGGATCAAGGAGTGGGAGAGGGGCTGAGGTGGAAAGGGGAGCTGAGCTGGAGGGAAAGGCACGTGATGGAGAGAGAAGGAGGACCCGTGGCAGACAGGATGTGGAGGAAAGAGAGCAAATAGGGGGGGGACCAGATAGGATCATATATATAGTTGGTTAGAGGAGGAGGAGGGAATATTCAGAGATCATACAGTTAGTTAGAAGAGAGAGAGAGGTAACCTGACGGAACCAGCCGTTGGTTGCTGGAGTGAGGGAGAGGGAGTGTTTTCTTCTAGTTGTTTTAGTCGTTATTTGTCAGGGGTGGTTTTGTAATCGGAAATATAGTAGAATTACCACTACACTACTTCTTATTATACTTGTGATAGCGTAACAACTTTGGTTCCGTTGCCGAGAAACGAAGGACGCCAGTCACGAAATTGTTTACCATTGAGGAATGACACGGATGGACAATCGAGTGGAGTTGTTGGAGAGGAATGTCGAAGGGATACACCTAGAGGTCACGAATGTGCAGCAACAATTGGAAGCAATGGGGGAGGAACAGAAACATCTGGGAGGGGAAATTACCACCATACATAGTAAGATGGACCACATCCATAAACTGATGGAAGATCTCTGGAACCAGAAAGAGGCCGAGGGGCCATTGGCAAGTAGCTCAACCGTGACAAAGGATCGGGGCAAGCAAGTGGTGGATCCACAGCCCATGGACAATCCTTTAGGAGCAGCCATTGGAAGAGAATTAAGAATTGAGGTGGACGAGGAATTTCGCTCCAACGCCTCATGCCTCATACTGCCAGAGTTCGATGGGGAGGATCCTTCCAACTGGATTCTGAGGGCTGAGCAGTATTTCTCCGCACAACAAACTAGGGAGGAGAGGAAAGTGGTGCTAGCTGCCATGTGCATGAGAGGACGGTGCAACCATTGGTTCCAGAAGTTGCAAAAAAGGGAAGCGGATCTAACCTGGCTCCATCTGAAGGAGGAGATCATGAAGAGATATGGGGGATGGTTGGCATCTAACCTTTTTAAAAGTTTATCCCAATTAAGACCAGGAGGCACGGTTCAACAATACATTGGGGATTTTGAATCCCTCATATCCCATGCACCGACAATGCTTGAAATGCAGCTATTGGGATACTTTCTAGGGGGGTTACGAGACCCAATACAAACACGGGTGGATACGTTTGCCCCCATAACCTTGGAACGAGCAATGGATTTGGCAGTTAAGATTGAAAGGGAATTCAATTGTGGCATCTTTCTGACGGTGGAGCAGGGCAATGGAGGTCGGGCTGACTTCCGATCAGTAGCACCTCGGGCAAACTATCTACAACGAGGGAATAACAGCAGCTCAGGAGTCATGGCCTCCCCTGTAACATTGCGGGGTGCCAAGGGTTCTATGAATGAGGAAATCCGAATGGCTCCAAGAGAGGGCGCTATCTTTCCAAGGAGACAAGACCATTCCGTAGTTGGTGGGGGGACTTCGGGCACTGGGCACGGAGGAGTTAAGGAGGGAAATAGAAGGATACCGGGCCAACGTCAATTGTCCCATGCTGAGTTTTTGGACAAGAAGGCAAAAGGGTTATGTTTCAAATGCGATCAACCTTTCAACCTCGGGCATCGCTGTCCGAATAAGACGTTCCAACTTTTGGTTTTGGAAGAAGAGAGCCCTGGTGATGAGGTATGGGAAAAGGAAGAGCCGGCCGGTGCCTAGACATCTTTGTCATTGTCATTATTGGCTATGCAAGGATTTAACGAACTCCATACAATGAACATGCAAGGTATGTTGAATTCGTCCCCTATTGTAATCCTGGTAGACAGTGGTGCTAGCCACAACTTTGTGTCTATGGAATGGGTCTGACAACAGAGATTGTCACTATCGGATGACCGACCTTTCAAAGTGACCTTGGGGGATGGGCGGTCAGTGGAATCGCGAGGATTTTGCTCTAACTTGCAGCTCCAAGTGGGCCAGTATTGCACAAGTGTAGACTGTTATGTGATGGAATTGAAAGGGGTAGACTTGATCCTTGGAATAGCTTGGCTTAGGACATTAGGGGAAGTAAAGGTAAACTGGGCCAAGATGACGATCAAGGTTACTCAAGGCATGGAAGAATATTTGCTATGTGGAGATCCTACATTGTGCCGTTTTCCCATTTCTTACAAATCGTTACAGAAGTTGGGTGACATGGAAGTGTGTAAGGCACTATGGGTTATGGCAGCATCACCACGGAAGGGGGAAATTGCTCAAGAAACTGGTGTGGAGGGGTTGTTGTCAAAATATAGGGATATCTTTGAATCCCCACAAGGTCTACCCCCCATTCGCCACATTAACCATCACATTCCACTAGTAGAAGGGAAGGTACCCATATCGGTAAGACCTTATAGATATGCATTCATACAGAAGAATGAAATAGAAAAACTGGTGCGAGATATGATTGAGGCAAAGATTATTCGCCTAAGCACTAGCTCATTTTCTAGCCCTGTGATCCTAGTGAAAAAGGACGGGTCATGGAGATTTTGTGTGGATTATAGGGCCCTTAATGAGGTAACGGTGGCTAACAAGTACCCCATACCAGTGATTGACGAGCTGTTGGACAAGTTATACGAAGCAAGAGTATTTTCTCGGATTGATCTTCGATCCGGGTATCATCAGATACGCATGGCCGAGGAGGACATCCACAAAACAGCCTTCCGCACCCATCAAGGACACTATGAGTTCTTGGTGATGCCCTTCGGTCTAACCAACGTCCCGGCTACGTTCCAAGCTGTGATGAATGAAATATTTAGACCATACTTAAGGCAATTCGTCCTGGTATTTTTTGATGACATCTTGGTATATAGTGGGAGTTGGGCTTCTCATTTGAAGCACTTGGAGCAAGTTTTCAGTGTTCTACGACAACAACAGTTCTTTGCTAATAACAAAAAATGCATATTTGGGCAAGATAAGGTGGAGTACTTGGGTCATGTCATATCCAAGGAAGGAGTAGCGATGGATCCTACCAAGATAAGTTCCATTGAGGAATGGCCACAACCATCCACCCTTAAAGGGCTTCGTGGGTTCCTTGGGCTATCGGGGTACTATCGCAAATTTATTAAAGACTGGCAAAATAGCAAGGCCACTAACGGATTTACTCAGAAAGGATAATTTTCGTTGGTCCGAACAGTCCAGTATGGCATTTCAGGAACTAAAAGCCGCTCTAGTTACAGCTCCGGTGTTAGCTATGACGGATTTCTCAAGCACATTCATTGTAGAATGTGATGCATCAGGAAGGGGCCTAGGAGCAGTAATGCAACAAAACAACAGACCAATTGCTTATTTTAGCAAGGCATTGGCAGATAGGACTTTAGCCAAATCCGTCTATGAGAAAGAGCTGATGGCCCTGGTGCTTGCAATACAACATTGGAGACCTTACTTGTTGGGCAGAAGATTTGTAGTCCGCACCGACCAGAAGAGTCTAAAGCATCTGTTGCAACAACGGATCATGACCCCTGATCAGCAAAACTGGCTTCCTAAGTTGTTGGAGTATGATTTTGAGGTGCAATATCACAAGGGAGAGGAAAATAGGGTGGCCGATGCTCTCTCAAGGAAGTTTGAAGAGGTTTACTTGCGGCAAATATCCGGACCTGTTTGGACGGATTTATCAAATATTAAAAGGGATGTGGAGGATGATCCGGTACTAGCAGCGAAGACCCAGTTGCTACGGAAAGGGGAATCAGCTAGCAAAGGGTTTCATTTGGAGCAAGACACACTATACTATCATGGAAGACTAGTTATACCAGCAACATCTAAGTGGCCTATGATATTCCTACATGAGTTTCACTCTTCCCCCATTGGGGGGCATGCAGGGTTTCTCAAGACTTATAGAAGATTGGCCGCAAATGTATATTGGACCGGAATAAAAAAAGATGTGATGAGCTTTATAGCAGCGTGTGCGGTGTGCCAACGTCCAAAATATCAAGCATTGGCACCCGCTAGCTTGCTATGTCCTCTGCCCATTCCCCAAGCCATTTGGGAGGATATTTCCATAGACTTTGTAGGAGGGCTGCCAAAATCCAAAGGGTTCAATGTGATATTGGTTGTGGTGGATAGGCTGTCCAAATACGGACACTTCATTCCGGTCAAACATCCCTACACAGCCAAGGGAATAGCGGAACTATTCATGAGAGAGGTTGTGCGTCTGCATGGCTACCCAAAAACTATTGTAAGTGATCGGGATCCCACTTTTCTAAGTCATTTCTGGATAGAACTTTTCAAGTTGCAAGGAACACTTCTACACTTTAGCATTGCATACCACCCGGAGACAGATGGGCAAACAGAAGTACTGAAACGCTGTGTGGAAGGATATCTTCGTTGTTTCGTGAGTCAACAGCCAACGCATTGGAAATCATGGCTGCCCTGGGCAGAATACCACTACAACACCGCATATCATACCGCTTCGAAAATGTCCCCTTTTGAAGTGGTGTATGGCAGACGTCCTCCGGGGCTGCCAACATTTGTTGATAAGGAAATAAGGAATCCGGAGCTGCGGCAAGCAATGAGAGACCGAGACACACTTCTACAACAGTTAAGGGACAATTTAGTTCACGCACAGTCGATCTATTGTAGGAATGCCAATAAGCATAGGCGGCAGGTGGAATATAAGAATTATGGAACGCATCGGACAAGTGGCTTATAAATTGGATCTGCCAGTTAGGTGCCGTATACACCCGGTTTTCCATGTATCTCTCTTAAAGAAGGCGGTGGGAACTTTTTCTACAACAATAGAACTTTCGCCAAATTTAGCTGAGGACATTACAACGCCGCGACATCTGCTCGTAGCTGTCCTGGGGAAACGGTTTAGAAATGATGGATCGATAGCCATTCCTCAAGTTTTGATACAATGGCAAGATGGAGAGCCAGAGCTAACTTCATGGATGGATAGCTCAGAATTCACATCTCTTTTCCCTGATTTCATCCTTGAGGACAAGGATAGTTTGGCCAGGGGGGCAATTGATATGGGCCGGCCAATTAAGGTATATTAGAGGAAAAAGGGGAAAGAAAAGGGAAGTGTAACAGTGGAGAATAGCAGGGCTCAACCCGGATCAAGGAGTGGGAGAGGGGCTGAGGTGGAAAGGGGAGCTGAGCTGGAGGGAAAGGCACGTGATGGAGAGAGAAGGAGGACCCGTGGCAGACAGGACGTGGAGGAAAGAGAGCAAATAGGGGGAGACCAGATAGGATCATATATATAGTTGGTTAGAGGAGGAGGAGGGAATATTCGGAGATCATACAGTTAGTTAGAAGAGAGAGAGAGGTAGCCTGACGGAACCAGCCGTTGGTTGCCGGAGTGAGGGAGAGGGAGTGTTTTCTTCTAGTTGTTTTAGTCGTTATTTGTAAGGGGTGGTTTTGTAATCGGAAATATAGTAGAATTACCACTACACTACTTCCTATTATACTTGTGATAGCGTAACATGTCTGGATAGCACCCTTTTGCTGTTTGGATTGCATGGACATCCTTTTGTGAACTGTACATTTGCTCAAGGCGTTCAGATGCCACTATGAAGCCATTCAGATGCCTCTATGCTAAATTGCAGTTCTTTGCCTATTTTCTGCAGATTTTAATTATTTATTCTCCACAGATCTTGAAGTTGTGTCAAGATCTCATCACACTTCTAATATGAAAGGCTTCCATATATGAGGAAAACTTACCCACTGACCACATGCCCAGCTTGAAATGTCTGGCCACTTTCTCACCTTTCATTAATTATATATATGTTTAATCCAGAGTTACCTTTCTTCCTAAAATGGAATTTTTAAAGTTTTTTCTTGTTTGCTCACTATGATATTGTGGAATTAACTTGCAGGATTTGCGTCATCCAAGATTGTCAACTGCAGCTGTTTTCGTGAAAAAATTGCATGATCTTGCAGGTGAGCTGCAATATGCTCTATATCTTATTTCTAATTTTTTGATAGGGAAATTAAGTGCACATCCATACCACATACAAGAACAAAACTCACCAGCCACCAAAAAGTAAATGGTAGGCGAAACAATGTCAAGTATAGAAAACCATCGAGGTTCTCAAATGTGGCTTGGTTAAATTGCAGTTGATTGATGTTGCTGTTTTGCACATTCTACAGTTCAGAAGAAAGGCTATATGGACCTACAAGAGACAGTGCGGCAGGGAATTCCTCCATGCTGTTATGGAACCACTCTTCCAGAGGACAAAACATGTAATTTGCCTTCCAGTTGGACAACAGCAGACCCATCGACTTTTCTAATTCGAGGGAAAAATTATCTGGTTGACCACCAGAAGGTGTGTGTCAAGTATAGCAGTAGCAAAACTTTAGCTTTGCAAGTTGTTGTTTGCTATGATTGTTGATCTCTTGACATGGTTTAACTGTTGCACCAGGAAGAGTTCTAACTATAGTCATGCTTATCCCTTTTTGAATTATGGTGCTATTATTGTATTCCTCTTAAATTATCGATGCATTTTCTTGTACTTGTATTTTCTTATTATTGATGGATGCACCCTTTTGTTTTATTGCATTCGTCAATAATTTGTTTCTTCTTAGGACTCTTGCTTGTGCTTTTTGTACAAGGGAGAAACCCAGCTTTTGTAGTTTTTACCTATTCTTGAAAAATAAAAATATATGATTTCATTCATCAACAAAAAAAAAAAATCTGATTTCATCCCCTACCACCCCCTCACCCTCCCAAAAAAAAATCAACAGTGAAGTTGTCAATGATAATTGTCCCTCCATCATGCTTAGAAGCAAAAAAAAGTAAAATAATTAAAAAAAAATGCAAGAAAAAATTAACAACGAATGAACAATGAGGGCGTGCTTAAGGCATCTCATTGCCAATCAGGAGATAGTTCTAGGTTTACTGCTAACTTGGTGATGTTATAAACTACCTGCATGCACTCTAAAATTCAAATATTTATGATGAATTAGGGAATTTAGCGGCAGTGCTGCTTTTGTACCTGCTCTTTTAATATATATATCTGTTTTGTAATATACCTTCCAGGTTAAGGCAAAGGGGACTCTGATGCAGATGGTTGCTGCAGATTGGTTAAAATCTGACAAAAGAGAAGATGATTTAGGAGGACGCCCTGGGAGTATTGTTCAGGTATATTTATCTAGTTATAGGCATTTACCGAGCTAAACATCTCCTTAAGTGACCCATTGATCTTCTTCATAACTAAAAGTCTCTTTCCGTATGCAGAAATATGCAGCACAGGGTAGACCAGAGTTCTTCTTTATTATACACATACAAGTAAATTTAATCGAACTCTTTCTTTATCCATTTACACCCGTGCATGTGATTAATTCTTTTAAGTTATGGGGTTTAAAGAGTGAAGTTTTTACCTTGAATAGGTACCAGGATCTACGACTTATAGCTTAGCACTTTATTACATGATGAGTAGCCCTGTGGAAGATGCACCTTTGCTGGAGAGCTTCATTAAGGGTGATGATGCATATAGAAACTCTAGGTTCAAGCTTATTCCATACATATCAAAGGTTTGTACTTGCAGTGGCTGCTTTATCTATTTTGAACTCTGGGTCTATCTAGATGGCAGTATTATTACCTGATACAATTATATAAAGTTGAATCCACCTCTGCCACCAGAAAATATGCAAATATGTTTGTGTATGAGGCCAGGGTATCATTTATTTTTTCTGTCTTAACAATTTGTGTTTTTTAAATGTTCCATCATGTTTACCGTCCACGTATTTGTTCTATCTTCAGGGTTCATGGATAGTGAAGCAAAGTGTGGGAAAGAAAGCTTGCTTGGTTGGTCAAGCACTTCAAATCAACTATTTTCAGGGGAGTAACTACCTAGAGGTGAGTCGTTACTGTAGTATATTATTTTCGCCATCATACTCAAGTATATTTATATCCTCACATATGAGTACTGTAGGGTTCGACAGACCAATCTTAAACTGATTTGCATCTTGATATGTTTCGCTCTACTTCTCTGACACGCAACCCCCACACCCCCACCCCCCCCCCCCCCCCCAAAAAAAAAATAATAATAATAATGTAGAGAGAGAAGGAGAAAAGAAAGATGTAGTTTTGGTATCAAAAACCATTAATTTATGAATAATAGCAATACACAATTTATAGAGAAAAGATTCTTAATAAAATAGGAAACTTAATCTCTTATAAAATAGGGCACTTAATCTCTTATTTCTAGGCTTAATCCCCTAATTCTAGGCTAAGAAATAATTAAGGGATTTTTATTCTAAAAATAAACTCTTATAATAAAAATAGAATCCTAACAATATTACTAAAAGATTTGCTATCACATTTCAATACTCCCCCTCAAGTTGGCATATAGATATCAGACATGCCTAACTTGCTCACAACATAATCAAATTTAGGTTTAAAAAGGCTTTTAGTGAAGATGTCGGCCATTTGCTGAGTTGTAGGTAGGAAAAGCATGCACACACTTTATTCTTCAAGCTTCTCCTTTATGAAATGTCTATCAACCTCAACATGCTTGGTCTTATCATGTTATACTGGATTGTGGGCAATGCTTATGACAGCTTTATTATCACAATAAAATTTCATAGGTAACTTTATTGGTCATTTGAGTTCCTCCATTTTTTTTAACCAAATCATTTCACAAATTCCGTGAGCCATAGAACAAAATTCTGCTTCAGCACTACTTCTAGCTACTACCGTTTGTTTTTTACTTCTTCATGTTACAAGGTTGCTCCAAACATAAGTACAATATTCAGAGGTTGATCTTCTATCCGTAGAAGAATTTGCCCAATTAGCATCTAAATAAGCTTCAATACTTCTTAGATCACTTGATTTAAAAAATAAACCTTGCCTTGGTGATCCCTTTAAGTATTGTAAAATTCTGTAGACTACAACCTTATGTTCTTCTCTAGGATCATGCATGAATTAACTGATCATGCTTACTGCAAATGCTATATCAAGCCGAGTATGAGATAAATAAATTAATTTTCCTACCAACCTCTAATATTGTCTTTTGTCAATCTTTTTTCTTCCCTCTAATCCAAATTTTGCATTTGGATCAATAGGTGTTTTTGCTGGTCGACAACCACTCATACCGGTTTCCCTTAAGAGATCCAGAATATACTTTCTTTATGAAACAACTATTCCTTTCTTTGAACATACTACTTCCATACCAAGAAAGTATTTTAGAGGTCCTAAATCTTTGATTTCAAACTTAGTAGCTAGCTGCCCTTTTAGTCTTTCCATTTCGAATAAGTCATCTCCTGTAAGAGCTATGTCATCAACATACACTATAAGGACAGTAGTTTTACCTTGTAGAGTATGCCGAATAAACGTGGTATGATCTACTCGTCCTTAAGAATAGCCTTGTCCTTTAATAAACTGGGTGAACCTCTTAAACTAAGCTCATGGCTATCGCTTCAACCCATATAGGGATTTTTTTAGTCTAAGGACCTTAGATCCATACCTTTCTTCAAACCTTAGCGGTGGATCCATGTAGACTTCCTCTTCCAAAGTTCCATTGAGAAAAGCATTCTCCACTTTTAGTTGGTGAAGTAGCCAACTTAGATTTACAGCAATACTCAAGAGAACTCGAATTGAGTTTAATTTAGCTACTGAAGCAAAAGTCTCAAGATAGTCTATTTCATATGTTTGAGTAAATTCTTTGGCAACCAAACGAGCCTTGTATCTTTCCAATGATCCATCTGATCTTAACTTGGTGGTAAATACCCATTTGCAATCTACAATCTTCTTCTCATGAGGTAGTTGTACTTCTTCTTAGGTTTCATTTTTCATGAGAGCATTCTGTTACACGCGAGGTTTTTCCCGCGTTCACATGACACAATAGTACCATTCAAATGGGTATATTCAAGGAGGAAGTCAAAATCGAAGTGTGGATGAGCTGCTATGTTGCTGTTCGCTGTTAGGTCCTAGTTATTATTTCTGTTGTTGTTGTGTTGCTGTACATCCTAGCGTAGAATAGTGGGTCTGTATGTTCTGTTATTGTTGTGTTGGTAGTGGTTTAGTGGGTCTATGAGTCTGTTATTGTACCTCAGTAAGCTGTCCATAGTGAGTCTAGGTTAGTGGAAGTGTGGAGTTAGAATAGGGAAGGAACGTGACTGCATGGGCAGTTACATTAGGAGTAGTGAAAAAGGTAATTGCAAAAAAAAATTATTGTACGAAAGGATTTTTCCTCTAGCAATCAAAGGGGTGTTCAATTCTTTCCAAAACAAATTCTAGTGTTTATTATAGGATTGAGATCGTAGGGTTCTCTCTATAACGAGCCCTAAAAATGAGATCATCGGGTTCTCTCCCTAACGAGCCCGAAAATTTATTTAACAATCGATCCTGTAACACATTCATTTCTTCAAAAATTGCCTTCTTCTACTCCAAAACTTCCAAAGCATCCTGCACATTATTTGGTATCTCCATAGCAAATAATCGAGATAAAAATGTGATGTAAGGAGTAGAGAGTTTTTTATAAGACACAAAATTAGACATGGGATACCGAGCTATTTGTCATACACCCTTTCTTTTTTGCAATAGGTAGATCAAGTTCTAAGGAGTTGAAAGAAGGTTCAAGATTAGACTCATTACCTCAAGTTTCTGCAAGATCTTGAGGTTCGGATTGTTGGCAGCTTGGAAATCCTTCATCCCCTTTTTCTTGATTCCGATTTCTTCTTTTGTAAACACGCAATTCATTTGTTTTAGGACTACTTCTGTAATCATCTTTTTCATGTTTTGACTCTATGGAATTAATATCTAAGTCTTCATTACCAAACTCATTTATTGCCCCAAAATCAGAATCATTTAGGTTTACAGGGCTTTTTCTAGGATCAATAGAATCTATTCCAGGATCAATTCCTAAAGAATAGTTCAAATCTGTAGAAGCAGATTCTTCCCTTATTAATCTGTTCTCCCCCTGAAGTTGAGGCTCAAAGAATGGTTGAAACTCAACAAAGGTGGCATCCATAGTTACAAAAATTTTCCTACTACTGGTATCATAGAACTTATACCCTTTTTGACTCGAAGCATATTCCACAAAACACAGTTTTTTGCTCTAGGATCCAATTTGCTCCTATTATGATTATTACTATGGATAAAAGCACTACACCCAAAGATTCTCAAAGGTAGATCATTAGTGATCCTAGGATTGGGAAAATTTTCCTTAAACACAGCCATGGGAGTTTTAAACTTAAGAACACGAGATGGCATCCTATTAATAAGATATATAGCAATTAATAATGCTTCTCCGACAAATATTGCGGAACACTACTCGAGAACATTAATTCCCTAGTGACTTCTAGAAAATGCCTATTTTTTCTTTCAGCTACACCATTTTGTTGAGATGTATTTGGACAAGAACTTTGATGTATGATTCCATTTTTCCTGAAAAACATTCCTAATTGATCATTAAAGAATTCTCTCCCATTATCACTCCTAAATATTTGAATTTTGTTTTGAAATTGGGTTTCAATCATAACATAGAAATCTTCAAACTCCCTTTTTACCTTAGATTTATCTTTTAATAAAAATACCCATCTAAGTCTAATGTGATTATCTATAAAACTTAAAAACCATTTTTTTTCGCAAATACTATTGCAACCCTTGAAGGTCCTCAAACATCACTATGAATTAGTTTAAATGGTGTTGAGGGTTGATAATTTTGATTTAGGAAAGAAGCTCATCGGTGTTTAGCTAAAGAACAAACATCACACTGGAAAAAAGAAATATCTTTATTGATAAATAACTAAGGTAACAAACGTTTTAGATAAATGAAATCTGGATATCCAAGTCTATAGTGCCATAACATTACTTTATTGTCAACTGAAATAGAACTAAAATATAAAGAATCTTGCATCACATAGTTGTCCCTAGAATTAAGGATATAGAGGCCTCCAGATTGTCTAGCACTGCCAATCATCCTCCTCGAGGTCTTGTCCTGAAAAACACAAGAATTAGAATCAATTATAGCTCGACAATTGAGACTTAGGGTTGATTTAGAAATAGATACAAGGTTGCATGAGAGATTAGGAACATGTAGGACATCATAGAGGATTAGACTAAGAGTTAACTTGACAATTCCTTTCCCAGCAATTGCTGAGAAAGATCCATCAGCTATACTAATTTTTTTGTTCCTTGCGCATGGTGTATAGGATGAGAAGAAATGGGAATTTGTTGTCATATGATCACTTGCATCAGAGTCAATAATCCAAGAGTTTATGTTATTGGACTCAAGACTGAGAAAGATAGAAGGAATAAAAAAAATTAGTACCTAGTTGTGCAAAGGAATAGGAGGAATCATTGATAGAAATGGATTGAGTTGGTTTACTAGTTTGGAGATGTGATTGAAAAAATTTGTTTAGAAGCTCCAAATGTTCCTTAGTGAAAATTGGTATTTCTGAAGAAGATTTCTACCCTTGCTCATCATGTACCGCTCGAAAAGCCTGGTTTCCTCGATTTTCTACTCCTTGCTTCTTGAAATTCTTGAAGGTGGGAGGTTTCTCATGAATCTTCCAACACATATCACGAGTATGCCAGAATTTCTTACATACGTCGCAATAGGGTTTTTTCTTTTTTTCCTCTTCACTCTTCGTTGTTGCTAGTGCTGAGGACTCTGGAATTCGTGACTCAATGTTTGTCAACATCACTTTTCTTCTTGTTTCCTCACGCTGGATTTCTAAGAATATCTCACGCAAGGATGGTAAGGGTTTTTTTCCAAGAATTCTGGAGCGGACTTTGTCAAATTCTTGATTCAGTCCATTTAAGAACAGGTATACTCTCTCATTCTCCTCCTTCTTGGCTGCCTTTATGCTGTCCTTGAAGCATACCCAGTGATCGTTCCAGTTGTGATCAAGTTCCTGCGATATCGAGACTATCTCGTTATAGTAGGTTGTAACATCTCGCTTACCTTATCGTGAAGTCCATAGCTTTGTTTTTAATTCAAATATCTGGGAAGCATTCTCCTCATCAGAAAATGTTTCCTTAACAGCATTCCAAACGTATTTAGCCATTGGAAGGAATAGATAGGGTTTTCTAATGGCTAGTTCCATAGAGTTTATTAACCAAGCCATAATAAGGGAATTTTCTGACCTCCAAATACCTAATCGCACAACATCATCAACTGGTTTTTTAATATCTCTAGTGATATAGTCGAATTTTCCACGGTCTTCAATAGCCAATCTAATCAATTGTGCCCATTCTAGATATTTTTTTCCTTTCAGCCTGTTTTTTTGTAAGCTGAAGGGATAAATGAGATGCGTTGCTACCTTGGTTCATGCTGGTCTCACCAGAAACTTGACTCATGCCGCTATCTACTTTAGTAGGGGTAGTTGAATGTCATCGCCTGGTGAACGCCGTTTTGGTTATTAGGGGTATCAAATTGGTTACTCTGATACCATGTAGTTTTTGGTATTAAAAACCATTAATTTATGAATAATAGCAATATACAATTTATAGAGAAAAGATTCCTAATAAAATAGGAAACTTAATCTCTTATTTCTAGGCCTAATCCCTTAATTCTAAGTTAAGAGATAATTAAGGGATTTTTATTTTAAAAATAAACTCCTATAATAAAAATAAAACCCTAACAATATTACTAAAATATTTTCTATTACATTTCAACAAAAGACATACGCATTCATTATGCTGATGACTTAGCTATTGGTGGATTTCTAATGAAGAACTGATACTGCTCTATGTCTTGGTAAAGAGTGAATATCTTAGCGACCCTACTAACGTTTGCTGTGCGCTGTAATACTTGTCTAGAGTTGGATTGGCTCTTAGCAATACTAACGGTTCAACGTTAAAGCATCCTAACTGGAACTTTGAACTTCCTTTCCAGCTTGGAATCGACATTGGGTCATCTACTGTTGCCAGGGGAGTGGTCAGTTTGGTTCTTGGTTACCTTAACAACCTGGTCATTGAAATGGCTTTCTTGATACAGGTAAAACCGTAAAAAATACTTCTAATATCTCGATGTTGATTCCATGGGCGCACCATTTTTTTTTATTAATTTTATTTTATTTTAGTTTAGTAGTTTTTTGCGATTAACAATCGCAAAGGAAGGATTCTTCATTTTAGAATACTCGAATCATCGGTCAAATGTCAATCTTATTTCAGGCTAATACAGAAGAGGAGCTTCCAGAATATCTTCTTGGAACATGTAGGCTTAACCATCTGGATGACGCAAAATCTGTTCCAGTCAAACCTTAATATCTTCCTGGTATATTAAATTTCCTCCAGGCTGGCTAACCATTGGATTCATAGAGAGTTGCACAGGTAGCTCGGAAAGTATTTAGTTTGATTGTCTAGACGAGTCGAGGGGATCCTTAAAAAGATTCTAATTGAATTTGGCAATGTTCGTGGCGATTAGTTCAATGGATTGATTTCCATTTGTAAAGATCAAAAGTGATTGGTGAATGAGCATTCTTTTATTTAGTTTTTTAAAGACATTTTATTGCACTTTTTTCTGAAGTGTGACTTTCTGTATCCTGCTTTGCTCCAACTCAAGCATGAAAGCAATCTTTTGAGCGTGGGATTATGCAGATTTAATGGTCTAAATTGAGAATAGATTACAATTATGTGATTGATTTCGGAAAAAGAAACCTTCACTGTATAAAAAGAAAATGAAATCAAAGCAGTCAGCAGAGTATTAATAATGCAGAAATATTCTGCTAAAATTTGACTTGCCTTTCCACAGCATCCGACAGGAAAATATTTTAGATGTACCCGTTAGACCGGGACAACGGATCATAAACAGGAATGAAAATAAATAATATATATATACTGGGTCGTATTTTCTTGATTCTATAACTTCATTATTTTTAATAGATGTGTCACTGTATGGTTATTCTGGTTCAATTAACTAAATCTATCTAAATATGTTCCGAAAAACTTTATATCTCATGTTCTTTACTTTGTATGGGCCAAGATGCAATATGAAAATGCATTTCGCCTTATATTTCAGAGTGCAGCTGACCACTTGGGATTATATGTAAAAATATTCCCTCGACTAGTGCCAAATAATATTATAATAGAGGAAAATGCAAATTACCCTTTGACCTCCATATGGAAACACCTCTTAGATTTTTAAATATTGTAAATTATCTTCATAAACTCTGATAAATTTGTAAATAATTTTCTAAAAATTATAAATAATCTCTATAAACTTTTATCTTGATGTAAAAATCTCTGAAATCTTTTAAGATATACTTTAACATCCTCTAAATTTTAAACTTATTGTTTTTTTTTAACTAGAAAAAATAAATATCTTTTATGTTATCAATTTATTAATATTTAAAAGGTTATTTGCAATATTTAAAAATTTATGGAGTATATATCCATACCTTGATCAAAATTTAAGGGGATTATTTTTAATTTTTTATTATAATACTTGTAACTCTATTTATTCTTATTAATTAAAAAATAAAACAATAAATAAAGAAAAAAAAAACAAAGAAACTGTATCTATTCATGTCACTTTCCATTTTAGGGTTTCTCATGATTTTTTAATGCTGTCCATATAATTTTTGCTCCTTTTTTTTTTCCTTGGATTCAGCGGTCATTTCAGATGTATTGAATAGTGAAATATTAACTCATTTCGAGTCTAAAAAAACTATTGTAGTACATATTTGAAAAATTATCCTCTGAACTCAGGGACTAAATTTCATTGCACAATAAAATATATCCAATTTGGGGTTTTAAGCTTCGTAGGATAGGTAGGAGTGTGCAGGATATTCGTGTCCACTGTCCACTGTCTGTCGACTGCCCTGGACCCACCATCCACATCCACCAGCCGCGCAATAACATTCTGAAAATGGTAAAAAAAAAAAAAGAAAAAAAAAGAAAAAAGAAAAGAAATGGAGAGCTGTGTGGACTGGGGAGTGGAACAAAACCGTAAGAAGTGGGATGTATGTTACTTCGTTTTCTTGAGTCAGAGCTTAAGCATTAGACAGGACCTAGGACAACAACAAGCAAAACAAGCCCATATTCCATATTCCATAGTCGCACACTGTCCACTACTGAAATACAAGGCTTCCAACTAATAAAACAGCATATCTTACTTCTTGATTCTCCGTTTTCTACATCCTTGTGACCGGTTTCTGGTCCCAATAGCAATGTCTGGTCTGTTCAGTCCTTCAACTAGCAGGTTAGGTTGCATAGAGTTCCTCGCACGATTCAAACTGTTAAAAAGAGTACGGTGGGACAGTTCGCCATCCGTAGATCATAATGGATGGATTTGAGCTTCTCTTTAAATATCCTATAGGATTTAGGTTTAGTATCGAAAAAATTTGATAATACAAAACTAATTGTAAAACACAAGTTATCCTTAAAATAGACATAAAATAAATAAATAAATGAAAATAGGGCTCCAAATTTATCATTTTGAATGACTTATTAGGATATCAGCAATTAGGCATTGCCTCTATGGAATGTCAGTTTCAATGACCATGTAAAGGAAATAAATCTGAGAAATTATGCTATTATATATACATTATTAAGTTAAAATAACTTCTTCTTCTTATTATTATTATATACTTTTGAATTCAATTTAACCTAAAGTATAAAAAATATAAGGAGTTATAGACTTGGTCTTCTTGTTGGGTGTCCCTCGTCTCTAGTGAAAGCAGTAAAACCTAAAATACTGAGAATGGAAACTTCACTATCCCAATTATGTAGATAGAAGTTGATACGTGCTGAATACGAAAGTAAAAATGAAAATTTGTTATATCAAGGATATTATAATTATATTATATCAATTTGTTAAAATATATTATGTGATATTCAATCTTTTACAATTGATTTTCATTTTTTCCATATTTTCATCATTAAATTAAATTTTACACATAACATAAATATAATTAATATTTTTAACACAGCAAATTTTCATCTCAAAACTAATAAATAAATAGCACATAATCCATACATTCGTGCTGCTATTACACAGCACTAACTATCCACATATTCTATGCTCAAAAAGTGGTACAAACATCATCGACAGTGGCATGCACTTCAACAATAGATACACTTAATCCAATCGCACTAAAACATTATAAAAGTACGCTTGCACCACTTGGCCACAATCACTCATTAATCAAGAGGTGTGCACGCTTATTCTCGGTCATAGGCCTAGTTTGTTGTACTTGCTGGCATAAAATTTTATAAAATCTTATTCACTACCATTTTTAGAAGAATAATAAAATCCAGTTGTAAGGACCAAAAGTTTAATGCCCTATAATTCCTAATTAAGGGTATAAAACCATCCAATCGACTTTAACAACATGCGTTTATTTATTTATTTTTTTAAGCTTCAACAAGGACTTTTTAGATTGTTCCCCTTTTCTTTCTTTTTTTTTTCTATATCTTAAATGCATTTGCTTTGTATTGGTGATGTATTTGTTTAAAATTAAAGGTTTGAAAATTATATCTGATTTATTACATTTCAATTTTTTTTGGATATATATATATATATTGTATCTTGTAATAATAATAATAATAATAATAAAAATAGCAACATTCAAATTCGATTTGAAAATTAATTAATATTTAAATTTGACCCAAACTCAATTAAGCTCGCAAATCAATTAAATCAAATGTTATGTAACTTGACCTCAACTCGATAAATTACTTAAATAGTTTGAGTTTGAGTTCAAACTTAATTGTTGTTGAATCAAACTTAAGTTTTTATGAAGTAAAACTTAAAAGTATAATTATAATTTACAAGTAAGATAGTAAATATAATATGTAAAAGTCTAATTAAATATAATATTTGGCACTTGACACCTTAATTGTAAAATTGATAAAATATTCAAAATTTAGGTTGTGAATTTAACATTATCACTTTATTTTTAGTAAAAACAAATCTAAATAAAAAAATATATCTATTTATTACTCTGTGAAATCTTAATTATATGTATATATATATTTATTACCCCCGTGATAATGGACTAATATCCCCACAAATATGAATTTATTTACTAATTTTATACTTTAGAAAAAGTCAAGTTTTTTTCCCATAAAAAAAGTCAACTTTTTTTCCTTTTAGGCCGTAAACATTAATACCGAGCTTCCAAACCTGCTTTTGGAGGTCTGAATTTCCCGGCATCGAAACCTGGTTTGGATGCTGAGAAAATTAGAAGGAAAATTACCAATTCCCAAACCCTAGAAAGTTAATTGTTTGAAGGATCTAAAATTCAGTGGGACCCAATTGATCGCAAGGACTGTCTGTTAGAGTCCCAACACGGTTTTCACCAAATTTATGAGCACAATATCCCAATTCTCGATACATGTAGGGTCCAATATTATTTCATTTTTCCTGTTCCTAAGTTCTATGTTGAGAATTCTTTCATTTTTCATTAAATGGGTATTATGTATCTGTCGTTTGGCTTTTTGGATTTTAGTATCAGGTCATTTAAAAATAAAAATTTGTGGCTTTTTCATACTTCTGTAAGGTTTTCAGCATTTTGTTTATTGGGTATATTTGGATTGTGGAATAATTTATTTATTTACTTTAGATTTGTGCTTCTTTATGAAATTGTAGAAAAAGGTGGTTTTTTGAAGTGTAGGAATTGCTTTGTTCAGTTAAGAGTAGGAAGAATCTACAGAATTCATGCAATAAAAGAGTAACATTTATTGTTTGCGGCTCACTGTCAAATTTTAGGCACTTTTTCCTGATGTTTTGAGTTTTTCTTTTTGTTTTTTTTTTTGAGTTTGATTCACCAGGTGGAGTAGGATGAAGAAGATGGATCCTGCTCTGAAGTTAGCTACATTGCTAATTCTTCTTGGATTATGTACGTGGCTCGGGTTTTGTTTATTTGGTTAGCTTATTAGCTTTTGTTGGTTAGTTGAGATAATTTTTAGTTATTTTTGAAGTATTGAAGTTTGAGGTACCCCACTCATGATATTGGTTTTGCATCCTATGCTTATTAAGATATGCTTCCATTTTCATTGTAAATCTCATTTTAATGGTAAAAACTAGAGGAGTTTCCTCTCTGGGAATGTGCCTTGGGGTGGGGACATCAAAGACAGGAAGGGAAGTAGTCGTGCACTAAAATTCTGTAGAGTGATGAATCAGATTATTCGGAATAGTGGGGATTGAGTTTCCTGTTGAGTTTTCAACCTTCTTAGCTTCTCTTAGTTTGCATGAGAAGCATTCATCACTTATCCTTTCCCAAGGTTTGCGATTTTATTATTGCTTATCCAGGTTCACTCATGAGATTTTAATTGTCTTCCTGGTTTATATTTCAGCAAATGTTGCTTCATATGGTTATGAATTTGGATATTGTGAAAGAGTACTGAAAAGCTGGGCTCTGTCTGCACGAAATCAAGTAAGAGAAGACAGCGGTAGATTGCGTGATTTATTGTTCTTTTTGCATGTGCCAAGAACTGGAGGTCGGACATACTTCCACTGGTAATCCCTAGTGGTAAAAAGTGTACAGTTGAATATTTTTGGATTTTGTCAACAATGATCACTATTCTCATTGCTTTGTATTTTTAATTTTAGCTTCTTGAAGAAGTTGTATCCAAGCATGCTTGAATGCCCTCGTTCTTATGACAGGTTGAGATTTGATCCCAGGTTTGTACTACCAACTACCAAGCAACATGAATTTAGAAATCACAGTTCTCTTTTGGAATTAGAAGACCTGGTTTGCAGTGTAAAGGTGTAATCTTTACCTTTGGAGCTGATTAGAAATATGATATAAGTAAAAATGAATTGTTTTCACTTGAGATGTGTGGAGCTTATAAAGCTCATATGGGTATTATACTTGAATGCTTTTGTGCAACTAAAATAATGAGACTCTCAAACCATCACTAAACTAGTGTCATTAGGCGTAGATCCAAATCTCTAAACTTTGTTTGTGTAACCATTACTAGGAATGTCCTTTCTCTGCCTTGGGAAGAACATGCTGCAGTTTGGCCCTATTGTCATTAGTCCGGACCTTCCACTTCTGTGATTTTGATATCTTCTTATTTCACCTCCTTAATTGGATTGCTTTTGCACTTGTCCAGTAAACGAAAATGCAGGTTGCTAGTCACTCATGATGACTACAGCATAATGTCAAAGCTTCCCAAAGAAATGACGTCAGTTGTGACAATTTTAAGAAACCCAATTGATCGTGTGTTTAGCACTTACGAATTTTCCATAGAGGTAGCAGCTAGGTTTTTGGTTCATCCCAATTTAACTTCTGCTACACGGATGGCTGGACGCTTGCGTGGGAAGACTAATGCAGTCAGTACATTGGACATATGGCCATGGAAGTATTTGGTGCCTTGGATGCGAGAAGACCTTTTTGCTAAGGTATAGCCTTTTCTTTTCATTAATATGATCTTTCATTTAGTTGTAGTCTTTGTTTTTTCCTGTGTGCTATGACATTTTTGTACTTCTTCATACCTTTCTACTCACTTCAATACTATAGTGTACCAAACAAGTCCTCTATGTATGAGATATATTGTGAATGCCATAGTCATAATGTAAGGATAATAAATGTCCTATTTGTAGGAAAAGCGTGGTACATTATTTGCAATGGAGCTTGTCAATGTTGTTACTTTACGTATGCTGGTGTAAGACATTATGTTTCCTCCTCATTTTTCGTACTTCAACTCATTATTTGTCAAATTTTCATTTAGCAACATTTGTTTGATAGAGATTCTGAGATGTTTAAATGGACTTTTTTCCACAGTGCATTTCTTGGATTGCATTTTCTATCTTCTTTCCTTTAGGAATGAACGTAAATAGGGGAACAGGTTGGAATAGATTCAACTGTTAAGAGGGAAAGGGATTGAGATGGATGCAGTTTGCCATTCTGTTTGTCAATCTAATATATATATATATATCTACATGCCATGCCATTAATCATCCCCCTCTTTCTTTTCATAGAGAGATGCTAGAAGACGCAAGGGCTCTGGGAATGATGAAGGAAATGACCCATACAACATGGAGGATATTGCCATGCCTCTGCATAAGTATATCAATGACCCTATTGCTCATGAGATTATACACAATGGTGCCACTTTCCAGGTAATCAACTCATTGTGATGCAGTTATAGCTACCATTGGTCCCTAAACTTCAATTCTGTCCATATGGTAGTTAAATATGATCTTGCAGTTTCTAATCTTTATCTTCGTTAAATTTATTATCACCGTCAGACTTAGCAAAAAATGTTAGGTGTTTCTGGTGGTGATACCTTTTCATATAGTAGAGGAGATCAAATTTAGAGACTAGCCATGGTATTTTTGGTGGTTGTTCTATGTGCAATTCTTAGGTGTTGATTTGTAGCCATCTATAATGGTGCGTTTAATTGACCTTTAGCTAGTACAATGAATGTTTAGGGACATGAAGAGAATAGGTGGGAGTCGCACCCTCAATTGTTCACATAGCAGGCACTTTGCATCATTTGCAGGATCCCTTGTCCAAGCTCTTCTAAAGTGAGAAGATATCATTGAATAGCCATCCCTAGAATAATTGAATGACAGGGTTGGGCCTTAGGGAACCCAACTAACTTGGCTTAAGCTGCTTTAGGCTTCTGCTCTCTTAGGTTTTCCATAGTTATTTCACATCATAAGGTGTCAATATTATCTTCTCCTCACTACCTGAGAACAGTTTGATGCTGATCACCATTTTTTTTTGTATTAGCTTCTTCCTTTTAAATTTGATGTTTGCTCTAGTTGGAATATAATTTCCAAATAAAAAATGTACTTTTTTGAGGTTGTTTTAACCTAATAATTGGCAGTTGCAATTAAGCTGGGTGATGTGACTAGTTACATTATTTCTTTCATATGCTGTGTGTAGTAATCAATTGAGAAGCTGAGAATTGCTTGCCTTCTGTCTGGTCTCAAATACATCATTTCCAAGCTTGTTGATTTTCATTGCAGCCATTTATCCGGCAAGACTATCTGTTTTGAAATTTTGTTTTGGTTCTACAGGTTGCAGGCTTAACAAACAATTCTTACTATCCCAAATCTCAAGAAGTACGCCATTGTGTTATGCAGTATCCAGTTCTTGGGGAGCATGTTCTTCAAGTTGCCAAGGTAGATCAGAATTCTTGAGTCTGATCAATATCTTTCTGGTTATTGGTTCTCTAATATGTTTCTGCCCCTTATGGTTGCATTATGGTAGATACTTGTAAATCTTGCAGAGGAGGTTGGATGACATGCTATATGTCGGTCTGACAGAGGACCACAAAGAATCTGCAACAATGTTTGCGAATGTGGTTGGAGCACAAGTGATTTCACAGCTAAGAGCATCAGGCTCGGCCATGGAGAATAATACAGGAAATAATTCGGGTTTGTCTTTTATTTACCTTTTTTCTAAATAATTATTGAATAAGGCTTAGTAGGACTTTATTATGCTGCTGGTTGAATGAGCTTTATGTTCTTTCTGGTCTGAAAGTATCATTGCAACTGATCCAAAATTTATCATGCTTCATAGTTGGGCTTTTAAAGTTTGAATCAGAGTCTTGGTTCAGGAAACATTCTGCTATGAGCTGGTGCATAGGATCTAGCCGTGTCTCGACTCACTACAAAATTGTGTTTAATTTGGGCTTGTACTTACTTGTACCTCCACTTCCTATTGGAACCTGGATGAAAGCAGTTGAGGACTTGAGAGAGAACCCTCCAATCTATGAAGATATTTAAAAAAAAAAAAAAAGAGTAATAGAATCAGCTTGTATTGTTCCTCAGTGCAGTGATGTTCATACAAGTTTTGCACTCCCAATGCTCCAAATATAAAAGGATTATCTCCTACATATAGATGCTGATAATTATCCTAAATAGGTGAATCTTCCTTGACATAAAAAGAAATAGAAAATATCTTCCTATACTATTATGATACCCTACTGAACGTGTACTTAAGACTCCTAAAACAAACATTAATTGGTCAAGTATAATTTATGCCAAGTGTACAGGGTTGCCACAATTAGTAAACTGGATGAAACAAGGTCAAATCCCATAGGGAATAGTCTAGTGATTACCGAATTTTCCCAACCCTAACTTTATCCAGACAGTATAACAATCAACATTTTCAAACAAAAAGTAATTCAACAAGCTCCTACAAACTATAATGCAATCGCCACGCTGGGAGCTGATGAAATTGTCATTTGATGATCGCATCAAATATCAAAGTCAGTGAATTCACTATATTGTCTAACAGTTGCTTTGACGCAAAATTAAACCTTCTAGCCTTAACATTTAGCTCTTGATGGTCATTGATGGTTAAGATAGTGAGTGGAGTGTCTACAAACTATAATGATTGTACATGAGGGTTTTGTTATTCTCATTTCAGCAGCAAGTATTGTGTTTCTTTGGTGCTAAATTAGAAATTCATCTTTCAATAATTTACTAATCTATTTGCATGCGATCAAGCCATGAATAACATAAGCTCACAGCATGCACGCATTCAATTACTTAACTATAAACCTTCATTAATTCACCTTGTCTTAGCTACATTGTGGCCTCCCAACAAATATTTACACATAATGAGAGAAAATCAAAGAACAGCACAACAAATCATGTAACTAAAAAACCCTACACTGTAGAGAGAGAAAGTTAGAAATTGTTAACTAATGTACATTCCATGATGTAAATCAAGTAAAATCTATGCTTAAGTAATCCTAAAAATCTTTAGTCTAGAAACCTACAACTAGACCCAAACCTGTTTTGACCCGGAGAGCATTCTAAGAGTAACTATGTTATGGGCTTGTGTTTGGGAATAGTTCAAGGGTGATTAAAAGCAAAAATGTTGGTAATGATATTTCTTTTATTTAGATTTCGACCTTTAGAGTTAGGATGGAGGGCTTGTTAAGAGATAATCATCTCACAAACTATAAATAAAAGATAATAGGTTTTTAACCCATTTTATTTTTCACAGTAATGGCTTACAAGCCTCATGTCCTGACTAGTAAAAAATAAAAGATAATGATTATCTAACAATAACCATAATTTTGGAAAAATAAAATAACAAGACAAAGATTCTATTTCTTAATCAAATTATTCTAGAATCAAGTCCTTGACATTGTTCTCCAATTGACATTGAGCTTGGTTGGAATGCAATTACCTTATTCTCGGACAGTTTGTGCTTGTTTGCCAATATATTTGTTCTTAAGTTCCAATCAAAACAACTTCCTGCATTGATGTTCATGGGTGAATGACTCTTGAAGTCGAAGCATAGATCTTGGGCATACTGCTTTGCTATGTTTGCCTCATTCGCACGATAGATATAAAGCATTAGTTTAAAATCTATGCCACACCAACAGCACTTGATCCTCACCTCTAAGTCCTAACAACTCCGACCTCATTTCCCTTAATTTTTCAATCTCTCTCTTTGTAGTATTTGCAGTATGCCTTTATAAGCATGCACCAAATTCATTGCAGTGACTAAGTTTGGTGGATTTTGGATCTCCACTTCCACTCTAATCACCTTACTTAACCCTGCCATGATATGGAGACCTGTTGCTTGGCTGACAAAAGGGAACTCCAACTAGCACTCTTGAAATTTTCTTTGAAAATCCACCAACCTATCCTTTTTGATCTTTGTTAACTCCCCTAACATGTTACACCTTAATGATGTCTCAAATCTCAAAATATAAAGGTGCTTGAAATTTTCCTGCTTTGGGAAAGGTTCTTGTTGTGCTCCTTGTAATACTACAACTGTGGCTCACCATATGATGAAATGAAGCCAACTCGTCTTAATTTATCTATGGTTTTCCTTGGTTGAAGAAAAATTGCTCACATCTACTTTACTAACCAAGAGGATATTCGACATTGTCATAAGAAGGAAAATATTGCCATGTATAGTGTGAAACAAGGGTATGGTCAAGCCATTGGTTACCTTGCGCCACCGTTAGAGATGGGTCTTTGTGCACAATTGCTAAGATGGTTGTTTGCGTGCCTCAACATGCAAATACTTAAGTTAGACGGTTGGATCATCATGCACCACCACTAGGGTTGGCTATTCACGTGCTTCCATGCAACGAAAACCTGGTTGCACACCCTCATGTAGGGAGTAGGGTAGGTCACGAGTTGTATGATAGTAGGGATGGATCCCCCGTCGATTCCACTATTTGGCCAGTGATGGGGTAGTTTGCTATTGCTATAAGTGGGAGCTTCATGAGAGCGCACAACATCTCATCCATGTGTGCTGCCAATGCTAGATGCTCTACCTTCTCCATTTCCTTCTCAGCGTGTTCCTTCTCTCTCTCTGTCTATATTTCTTGCATTCACTCAAACTTATGAAATTTCTCGTGTTTAGTTGTTTCTTATACCAAATTATCTAGTCAAGGGGCGACTCATAGCAAAATCATTGATAACAACTTTGCTTTTGTTTGGATTTTGATCTTTCTTAATAGAACCAGTGGTGAGATTGGGGTTAGGGTTAAGGGCTTGTTAAGAGAACCCTTTGATGTCGTAAACTATAAAATAATGGAAAAGATGCTAAAAAATGTGTCTTTTGGCACTTTTACAATCAATCGATCTATATTTTTTTCTTAGCAAACTTGTGACCTGTGTTGATTTTTATATAATTGTCAAGTGCTCTAATGATATGCACATGCTTCTAAGTAAACCCCAAATCTTTCATAAACTTTCTCAAAATCCCCAATCAGATGCTCTAAATCTCTCTTTCATTTCCTTACCCAAGGTAAAGAAGCCTTGAATAAAACGAAGGACAGGGATTTGGCGCTTGATGATTGTATAATGGAGAAGAACACAGGTCCTTTTTTAGGAGAAAAAACACAGGTTACTTGATTGTAAAAGTGCCATAACATAGGTCATGTTTTTGTAGTTCTTCATAAAGCAGAATATATTAACTTTCTGACCTATTTTATTTGTAAAATTAATAGCTTATTTACATAGGTCTTGTGACCTAACCTGCCAAAAAGGAAAGAATGATAATTTAACAATATATTCTAATTATGACCATAAATTTGGAAAAGTAAGGTAATAAAACAAAAGTAAATGTTGTATTTCCTAATCTAATTGTTTGAGAATCTTGTCCGTAACAAACTACTACGAGGCTTGTTACAAAATGGATCTTTTATGCTTTTAAGTTGCTGACAGTTTAGCTACTAGACCCAAACCTATTCTAACCTAGAGAGTGTTTTCTTGCAAATCAATAAAAAACAAGCATGAGACCTCCCAAATTCAGCTAAAGATCATGTAAATTAATTTCATCAACCAACAGTTTGTTTTGTGTTCACATCTCACCCTATGTTCCCTATTGCTTGCTCCTGTTGATAAAGGTATCTGTAATACATTACTGGTTAGTTGACACAAATTGGAAGACTTGTTGTGGAGGTTGAGACCATTGATGAGTGTCTATATTATCTCTAAGACAATCTAAATGTTTGTATTCACTCCATAGATTCAGTCAAGAACTCTTAAAGTTGATAAGAGCTTTCTCCAACATACCTTTGTGGTACAGCTGAACCATTTAAACAAATAATCAAACTAGATCCCTAAATCAAAATGATAAGTTCTGATAGCTATATCACATTTTGCTAAATTGTCATGAAAAGTAATGCAATTCTATGTAGAGATACATGTTTGACTGTAGATCTCCTGACAGAATGATAAAGTGGCATTCTCTTAATTTGTGCTGTAAAAAGAGGAAAAAGAGCAGAAAAGAATATCTGGACTTCATATAATTAAAATTTCAAAATAGACTTTCAGACTCATTTGCTTCCTCCAAATTGTCTCTATGCTTCTGCTTTGTAATTGAAACTGTGTGTTGAGTGTAGATCTAGAACCCTGAAACTGAGATTTGATCAATGGCAAAGTAGGGATTGCATCATTTTAGCTTGAGATAGTTTGGCTCACTTTCAGATTTTCCATGTGAAGCAATTAGAAAGCAGAATTATACCTTTCCTAAATTATAAGATTTCACTGCTTACATTTGTGGAATCACAAAGTTCTTTTAGAATCATTTAAGTAAACGACTAGATGGTGTCTAGGATTAGGATACTAGGATTGTGGCACTTGTTCCAGTTGAATATTAATGATATCTGTTGGGAGAAATACTGATAAGAATTTCAAGTAAAGAAGATAACGCAGTAAATCAAATGTATGTTGACTTGAATGGAGAGAAACTGGTGTGTGGTTGCTTACAATTTTTTGCTTTTGGAATCTGTAGCATTTGATTATAGTGCAGGACTCCATTCAGTGAATTGGTCCGTGACCCGGTTTTTAAAAACTCTTTTGTGTATTAGTGGAATATATGGAAATGAATTGCCATCTGATAGAAGAGAAAAACTGATTTTCATGCTCCAAACTTTACTGTATAAGAGCAACTTTTAACTGTTTCTGTTTGTTGAGTAGAGGCTATGAGCAGAATCAAGAGATGCAATTAAGTATACTAGTGAAAGTGGATATATGTACTAGCTAATTGTCCAGTTTTTTATGTTGACATGATTGTGGAAAACACAAGGCCAAGAGGAAACTACGTAGTGGTTTGACTGTCGCAAACTGACCCATTCAAGCGATTTTTGTTTGGTTCCTTGCTGAGAAATTTTTATCTAAGGACTAATCTATTTAGCATTTCCTCATATCATACTTTTGTCCTGTAGATCAGGAGAGACTTTTGAATTCGGAGCCAGATGATAAACATAGGCAGGTCAGCAACACTAGAGCTGTGCATCTGAAGCAACTGTTCCCTTTGATTATGGATATTTAACTGTGTTTGCATTGTGGCTTATCTCACAGAATATCACGCTGGACCAGAAGGAAAATGAGATTCCTACAACAGAAACCCCTGAAACTAATCAACAAAACGTATGCCTTTGGCATAATTTCTTGAATATAGAAGTACCAGCTGGATTGTCCAATGAAATGCAATTTTTGTTTCTTTAACAGGTGAGTGTGGAAAGCCTTACTAATGCTTATGAAAGCTGCACATCTACTCTGAGGAGCACTCAGTCTCGTCGCCGTGTTACTTCCTTGAAAAAAATTGCGCCCGTAAACTTTACAAAGGAGGTAACTTTGATTCTGTTACTTGTAGGATCCATTAAAAGTTGAGTTAGTTTTGTAGTGGTGTATGTATTTCGATGCTTAGAATAACAAAGATGCAGAACATGTTTTCGATTCCATGGTGCATATGTTGCTGAAATATATCTCTTGCACAAATTGTTTAGTCCACAGATATTCTTTTCAATATTTTGGAATTAATATTGGTCTTTATCTAGTGACCTGGGACTGAGGAATAGTTGCTGAATCTAGAACTTATCCTTATGAGCTCTTGCATTGGATGAACTTGATTGGATGGATGTATGTTTGGCTTCCTTGATTCTATTGATCTTAGGGACACAAATTTTGTGGGAAAATTTGTCATCTGACTTTGTAGTTCTTTTATTGTTGGATCAAGCTGTTGGATTACTATCTAAAAACAACTGAACATTTATCTATAATTTTAAGTTTTTAGATAAGTTGGTTCTGCTATAAAAGTAGTATGATATTAAAGCCCGAAGTCCCAACTTGGAATCATGTGTCATTGTTTCATCTTCATTTAATTGTTTCTTTTGATGGACTTCAATCTATCTTAAATTTTTATCAATGACCTACTGATTGAAAAGTTTAAGCATATATGAATGTGGATTTTTATATTGGATATTTGAAACTTACCTTGCATATTGGTTAAAGGCCATCATGTGCAAACAATTGAATGCAATTGAAAGTATGACATAAGAATTCAAACTCATGACCTTCTATTGTCAAACAATATCAAATTGGGATCCTTTAAATCAATTAAGAAATTAAATTGTAGATCGGTGTTTATATTTATATTTATATTTATAACATAATCATTGTGTTGACTAATATATGAGGGGAGTATTGAGGTATAAATATGACAGCGACACCTGGGATAGTATAAGCTTGTAGATTAATTAGTTGTGGTATGCCTACCCAAAAATGTTAGCTGTATCGAAGTTTAACTTGCATTCCTAGTGATTATTATGTGCTATTTGTTAACACTTCATATGCCCTTTTTAACCGAGCACACTTCTCACTTTGAGGAATTGAAGAATTACCTGCTTAGTCCTCATTTCATAAAGCATGGTTATCATGATTCATAGTCCTGCCTTTTCTGTTATATTCTGACATGTAAACAGATTTCATTGCTTCTAATGCTAACCCGATGGCTTTTGGGATTTTGCAGGCACGTATTCATGTTTTGGAAGCTGTTCTTGAGCAGATCAAGTCACTCAATAAGCTGGATTTAGAGCTGTATAAACATGCTCAAGATATATTTGCAAAGCAACACACAGAAACAACTCAAAAGTCCCTTGTTACAGTTGAGTAATCCAATCACTTGTCTCATCATCATCATCATCTTCTCTTCAGTGTATTCTTTCAAAGGATAATCATATTTTTAGCTGCTTGTTTTGATTGGTAATCTCTATTTTATCACCATTTGACTCCATATGACCAATTTTACTAAAAAGTAATGTAAGTCACTGATGCACACCATGAGATGCTAATAGGATTCATGTCACCAATCCCACGCGATGGATAAGGATGTATCTATCTTCTGTGTTGAGGGTATAACCATAAGAATGTGATCCCATATGCAGGCTTTTTTTTGTATCAATACTCTCAATGAAGAGTGTTATTAAGATAAATTCACCAATGATGCATCTATCTAATACTCCAGTGAGACTCTTTTAAGTGTAGTTATCTTTGTTAGTTTTCATGATGATATGGGTGAGTCACTGTTGGAGGCGATACCACAACTCTTATGCATATGCTTACTATGCTTATACTTGCAGGAAAAATTGGAGAGCGTGATAACAGATTCATTCAGCAGTTCATTCGGGAACCTCATTTTGTTATCGATCCCGGTTATTATATTGCCTCTGTTTATATTTCTCTTTGTAAATGCAAGAAGAAGAACATCTAAAGTTAAGATATGAGTGTGACCTTATGAAATTCGGGAATCACATGATGAAAAGCCTTGGAATTAGAAAAGCAGAAAGGATGGTTTGTTTTTTTGTACAACCATGAGTGGCTGTGTTATTGCTTTGCTGAATACTTTCCTTTTCTTTGGGATATGATAATCATATGATGAGGTGCAGGTTAAGTACTAGAATAAGAAAAATAGGACAAAACAATTTTTTGTTATCATGTTTGGTATGTTTATTATTGGACAAAAATTTTTATGATATCTATTATTTGATATTATAAATTACTGCATTGAAGATGGTATTTTGACAATTATGTGATTTGTTTAATATCATAATTATTTAATTATATTTTTAAACATTATTAAAAAAATATAATTTGAAGAGATTGTTTAATTTACGTAATTGAACGAATTATATAAAATAATAAATATAAATCTATTGATTTCTATGTAATTAAAAAATTAATTATTTATATTATAAATTATAATAATTTGTTTTATATTTAATAATTATAGTGTTAATTAAATTGATATTATAATAAATTAATGCATATTAAATTATAATAATTTGCTTTAATATTTAATAACTATAATGTTAATTTAATCAATATTATATTGACTAAGGGTATTTTTGAGATTTTAAAATATATTTGTTTTTTTTTTGTGAAATTAATTTTTATATCTTATTTTATATGATATAAAATTTAAGTATTTTATTCAGGATCTCTTTTGTCCAATAATTAAATCAAATATGCAAATCAAACAAAGGATAAAAAATTTTGTCTAGTTCCGTACCATGAAATCTTGACAACCAAATGATACTTTAATAGAAGTTCTTTATACTGTTGGCCTTTAATTAGTATTCTTTTAAGTTCTATTTCATCGTTTTTAAGGTTATACATGGAAAAAGAAAAAAGGAAACAAAAATTCAGAAACATCGTAACTTTTTAACTAACGTGGCATTGGATAACAGTTTTTTTTTTTTTTGAAGAAAAAGATCAAAGTTTTAAAATTATTAAATATTATTATAACAATCTTAAGATATAATAGTTAGTGGTCGGTAGTAATGGTTAATTATCAAGGGGAATATGAACTAGATATCATTATTATATAAGGGAAATATGATAAGTATAATTTTCCTATATCAAATTTGGGAGTGGAATTTGGATAACAGTTTAAGATTATTTTTTATATTAATATAAGAACTTATAAAAAGAGTTTTAATATGAATATAGTAGCAAAGGGAATGATAATATCATAGTATTATTTCTTGTGCTTTAAGAATATATTTATTTTATTTAGTGAAATAAATTTTTGTACTATCATGGATATGATGTAAATTTAGGATTTTATCAAGTACCTTAAAGTCTTTTTGTCTAATGACATAGTCCAATATGCAAATTAAATAAAAAACTAAAATTTTATCTTGTCTAATATTATAAAATAATCATAATCAAATGCTATTTTAAATTAAATTGCACGGTGGAAAGGTAAAATGTATATGGAGCAATTTGCTGTTCACCATAAAGTTATTGCGGGAACTCCATATAACCATTAGCTGTTATATCGTCAATTGCATTTTATATGATCCCTCTCGCAATGGCCGTTGCTGGTCCATTTGAGGTAAATCATTAGTTCCTCCTGCAATGGTTTTAGCTCTTTTCAGATAGTAGCACCTGGAAGGGGATTTAATCATCACCTCAGTGTAACATAAAATTGTGTTTTAATACATGATTTTGAGTTACTGTCAAATTGCATAATCAACATAAGATTTTAGTATTGTCATAAAATTGAGAGTTAAATACTTGATTTCATTGTATAGAAAAAATAGAAGAGAGTATCGTAAGTTTAATGAGAAAAATTAAAAAAAAAAATCCAAAAATTATAGCAGACATTGCTTAATCTCTATCTCTTTCCCCCCTTCATCCATTGTGTTGGTGGTGGCCCCGAAGAGCCACAAAGCAAGTACCATTCCCCTTGAGGGGGTTAGGGGGCAAACAATCCTTTTCTTTCTTGTATGGGGAAGGAGGACAGAGCTTTGGAGGACTAGTAGCTCTTCCTTTAGTTTTAGTATCTATGGAGGGAGACTCTTCTTTAAAATAAGTAATGGAGATATTTTATTTATATTGGTATAAGCATATATTTCTTACTCTATAAATGTCTGCTTTCATAACTTTCATTTTGCTAACTCGAAAGGGTCAATAAGATTTAAGAAAACTAGGATCCTTCCATTTATGTACGTACATATAGAGTAATGAATAAGTAACTAAGTTCATGTACATTTGTTTTTTTTTTTTTTTAATACCAGACCCTTTTCAGGATATTTATATATTCATTTATTAATTCCCATTCTCTCTTTATATATTTAGGCCGTTTCATTCAGTTTTAAACCGTTCTTTTCTTCTTTTTTGCAAATTCATGAGTTGGAGCTTTGATTTTTTTCCTACCATTTTTTTTATTATTTAGTTTTTTTTTGTAAATTTTCTTTTTTTATTATAATATTTAACTAATTATATTTGATAATATTATTTTATTAAATTAATTATTATAGATCAAACAAAGGTTGGCATGTGTCAACTAACTAAGAGCAATAAGCACCAATAAAAAATAAATTTACAAAGTGATAAAATATAAAAATACAAATATATAAATTAAAATTCAATCTAGGCATCATTTGGAGATCAAGTGTTGCCTTCACAAGAGGACTTTACTTGAATAGAGGAATTGGGAAATGACATGATGATGTCCTTAGACTCTAGACTAGATCCTGATTTGCCACAAATTACTAGATGTAATGAGACGTCTTTAATTGAACTTCCTACTCTTTCATTTATGGAAAACCAAGTATATTACTTGAATTGTTAATGACAGATTAAAATTTGACATGTGGTAGTTAATTTTATAAATTCTCTAAGTTTTCCTAACATGATGGGTAAAATGACACTATGCAATATTTTTACATATTCATGCTCACCATTAATTATTTCAAGAAAAAATTTTAAGGTATAATTACTTAAAAGTAATTAATGATATAATCATTTCTTTAACTATTAATAAATTTTATTTACTATAATTCAAGGTTATTAAAAATAGAACTATCAATAAATCTCATAAAAGACTCTTGACAACTTTCCATTACTTCCTAGGAGTTAGTGATAAATTTTTACTCTTATTTTTATAGTAATTTGAAATATTTTACTGTATTCGAAGCTTTACTATATTATATAGTTATTATAAAATAATTATAACATAGAATCTCCTTGTTATCCAAGTGGTATGCAAGTAAAGAAATCTTTTTTCATCACAATCATCATTTTAGTTCTTAGACTAAATGGAAAGTTCCAATACGATAATTCCAGGAAATACTCCATCTTTTTTTTTAATTCATCACTATTATTGCTTCATGATCTTTAAGACAACTCAAAACAATGCGCTTTTTTTTTTTTTAATTTTAAGTTCTAGGACTTGAGTTACCCTTGGAGCCACAATTGTAGTATCAAGATGTTTCAATTAAAGTGATGCCACTCCAACAAGTTACGTAAAAAGCTCTTCCAGACATTTTTATGAGCACTCAACAAATAATGGACCCTTAGAGCCTCAGTTTCAACATGAACATACACCAATAAAATGCTACACCATTGATTAAAGAAACCTTCTCAACAAGAAGGCCCGTTGAAACAACTTTTGAAAAGCACTCCGAGAGCATTTCTGTGAGAAATCAGTAACTAATGGATCCTTGAAGCCTCAAATGCAACAACAACATGCTGCGACTTATGGTTACACCATTAATTCTCAACAAGGCGGCCGGCACAAACAATGTATGCCAAGTGCCTCGAGACATTTCTATGTGTAATGTAATCGACAAATAGTAAAGGCCAAGAGCCTCAATTGCTATTCGAAGCTTCTGCCATCAATCCTCAACCATTGATTGAAGTCCCTTCTCAACAAGAAAACCAGCTCAATCAAGTTACGCCCGATGCCCTACGGTTGCATTGTCCAGATTTTCATGATGCTCTACCATTAATTTAAGTCCCTTCTCAACCAGGGGGCGGTCAGCCAACCATGTACACATAACAGCTTGGACTCTCATTGATCACTTAACAAAGAATGGACTAAGATTAGATGACTCAAGTTTGGGTAGATCCATTTTTTCTCTGACCTAGCATGTGAAGGATTTGGAGGAGAGGATGAATTTGCTGCAAATTGATGAGTGAAATAGGCTCGATTAGACAAAGGATTGGGTCAGGTTGAACTGCTGACTCAGCTCGCACCAGCTAGGCTAGTTTGCCTCGGTGTGAACTCGCTAGTTAAGCAGGTTTTGAATGAGTTGGCAAAACCGAATTGTTCGAATTGTTAGGTGGGAGGTTCTCCCTCGAAAAAAAAAAAGAAAAAAAAAAGGAAAAGGGGAAAGGGAAAAGGACAAACACAACATGACATTTCAAAAGTAGAAAAAAAAAAACACAAGTTGCTATTTTCAAAAGCAAAATAAAATTGCAGGCTTAGGTAAAATATGGAACCATTTTGAATGTAGGCATAAGAAAGCAGATAATAGGATTGCAACCTTCGTGCATACGTGAAAATTTTTGAAAATTAAGTTTTGAAGTAGGTTGCAAAACGAAATGGACAACATGCAGAAATTTACAAGTAGTAGGCTAGTAGGGTTTGGAATTAGAATGCGTAAAAATTTTTGAATTTAAATGTTGTGAGGTAAGAGAAATTTTCAAAAGTTAAGAAACATTTTGCTATCTATGAGAAGGATGTATATATTTGTGCTTGTGCATTCATTTAGTTCTTTATGAAAAAAAAAAAAGAAAGAAAGAAAAAACTACTCATTCTCTATGTGTTCATTTGTTTTTTGTGCTCTCATGTGCTCAATTCTTCACTCAACTCATTTTTGTTCTTTCAAATTCTTCAATGTATTTAACTTGCAAGGACTTATGTTATCTAAATTATTTTTGCTGCCTCTATTTAAGTATCTTCCACCAAATATATATATATGTGTATGTATATGTATATATTTTCTAGTAACAAGATCATCAAGTTACAATTTTTCTATATTAGTATTTTTTTTATACTAATTGAAAAATGATGAGTTTTTTTTTTTGTAGTTCACCTTCTAATAAGAAAGGGGCTTTGGAAAATGTGATAAGGAAAAATCTGTTTAATATGAAATTGAGTAATTTTTTGACATGGAGGATTACAATCTCCACAACTTCTCCAACAAGCATTTAGAGGATTTAATGATATTGCCTCCAGAGTTTGAGCATATGACTCCCGATTGATAGGAAACAAAATCCTACAGGACTTATCACAAGAGCAAGAACCAAAGGGTTACAAAATTTGGCAATAAGGGTCCTCTTTGAATAATCTAACCCAAAGAATATTTGTTTAGTATCTTTTTTTTTATTATTATTACATATTTGTTGTGCATTCCAGCAAGAACACTTATTGGTTTTTACAGGATGGTGGATAAACTCGCTAAAGCTCAGTTTGTGGGTTATTCATGGACCTACATAAGTCAAGAAGAATAGGTCCACAATATGTTTAATTGAAGTGAAGAACCAGCCACTTGAAGATTATTTGTACTTGTAATTTGTTGATTCAAAACCGATCACTTATTGGTTTTATTTATTTATTTTTTTGGTTGACTTTATCCTAATTAGAGCAAGTATAAATACTTGCTAAGTAGGTTTTAGAGAGAGAGCTTTTGACTTATCATTTTTTAGATATTGAAACCGTGAGGGACACTTCCTTTCATGCAATTGCTCTTATCAAATTCTCCTAGAATTTGTGGTGAGTGGATTTTGATTGTGTTGTACGTAATATCAACAACATCAAAATCAAACATAATTCCAACTAATGCGTAATATCTGATAAGGAATTAGTTAGTTTCTTTTCTATCCTTTTCACGCCATTTTTAGGTTCCATTTTCAATTAGGGTTCATGCCATTTCGATCGTGTATCATTCAATCGAATCCTAAATTGCATTGTTTGCTTGTAATTGGACAAAGGCTCATCATCGATAGACAAAGTGAACCGTTGCTACAAGAGAGCAATGAGGAGGAGATAGAAGAAGAGGAGGAAGACGGTGTACAGGAAGTGCTAGAGGAAGAAGTATCAAGCCACATACACAACAAAGCTGGCTCCACAAGTAAGCCACTTGTACTTTTTAAATTTAACATTTTTACTAAATATTTTCGTAAAATTGCAAAGGAAGACAGGGATACCCATGCATATTGCAACTATTGTCAATCAGATTACACATGAAAGAAGTAGGAGGGCTATGGGACTTTAAATAGGCACATGCGATCGAAGTACTTAATGGAGTTCCACATAGATAAGTCACTGTAACAAATATCTTAATCCGGTGGTTCACAATTATCAAGCCTATTTCGAATTCTACTAAGAGGCAAAAAGTTGCCTTGGTAGAATACTTAGCCAAATGTCACCTATCATAGAGTTACGGATCTTCCACTCACCACTTAGAATACGAATGGAAAACTTTAAATCCAAGCTCACAAAGGTATAACCCAAAAATGATGCAACAAACTACTATAAAACTATATTATAACGATAAATGTGAATTAATTGCTACATTTAATTCTCTTGATATGCAAGTTTCTATTTGTGTAGATATATAGATCGATCCATGGTAAGATGATTCATACATGGGAATTATATGTTATTAGATAGATGATGCATGACAAATATAGAAGAGACTAATAGTACCTAAGATTTTTAACGAACGACATATGACGCAAAATATTTTTCGTAAAATAAATAATATTTCAAGTGAATACTCATTAACTAAAAATATATTTTCAATCAATTTTGATAATGTGATCGCTAACACCATATCCATTGATGAACTTGAAGCATTATGTCAATCCATGCTAAGTGAGACTTTTTTCCACATATGATATGCCTGCTATATTTTAAAATTTTGTGTTAGAGACAATTTGAATTATTTAAAATTTAAGATATCCCTTATAAGACAAGTAGTTGGCTTTTTAATTAACCATCCATCTATAAATAAGGCATGAAGGAAATTTTGTATTGATAACGGAATGTGACCTAAAAATTTTACAAAAGACATTAAGCATAGGTGAAATTCCACTTATCGACTTTTGAAAAGTATAGTTCCCTATAAAGATGCGTTGTGTTTTTTTGTTACGATGAATGTCCTAAATATTCCATTACACCCTAGCGATTGAGATGTATGCAGTAGAATGCTACATGTGCTTAGAGTTTTCCATGAGTTTACTTTAACATTTTCTTAAATGTACTAGGATAGTATTTACTTTTTCCTAATGAATACCGTAAATATACTATCAATAATGCTTGAAACCCGAGGCGACCCATTTCTTTAGGTGGCTATTAATGAAATGGTTGCTATATTATAGACAAATTTCTGTCATTTATCTTGTTACTTCTATTTTAGATCCATGTTGTAAGAATGATATGCTTTTAAAATATTTAAATTTGTATTATCAAGTTGTTGATGTATTTTCTAAGATAAAAGAAATTTATGTCATTATTGCAACACAAGAACAACAACAAGAAACCCAAGTAACAAAAGATTTATTTTCTAACTTTTTTACTACATATGGTATTTAAGTTCCCGCAACTCCCTCACGGTCCCTCGGTTCACATGGTGCTACATATGGTCATATCCTCCCTATTCAACAAATGATGGCTCAAAGGTTGAAGTGGTACTTTGCCAGTTCGAGTGAGTATATGGAACTTGACCACTATTTTAGCACAAACATTGAATTTGGAGACCGAAGTATCATGGACTTCAACATCTTGGATTAGTGGAGAAGGTATAGCAAAACTTATCCGATTCTCTCTTGAATGGCTTACCAAGTTCTTGCTGCTTCTACATCAACATTGACACAACATGCCTTATCCTAACACAATGGTGATCAAGACTGTTACTTATTAACATTGAGATGCTAACTTGCGTGGAGGATTGGTCAAAGGCAAGAAGTAGAACACAAGAGTTGTACAAGACGTCTAGTAAAGAATATGAATATTTCAATGACTTTGTCTCATTAAAGAGAAGCTTTACTGGCTCAACTCCTGATCTCATATAAGACATAACGGGTTAAATAATATCTATTTTTGTTATGCATATAAGGATAATGGTACTACCTTATTTATTTTTTACACTTGTTTAAAGATAATTTGTAAGGGGGTCAGTACTTTCTTATTTATTTTTGTTATTTATTTGCAGGGTCTAAGAACCGTGTATAAGAGGTAAGGTCAAATGTCTCCTTTTTTTATAACATTTTTAATTAATAAAAAAATTTGAAGTTGGCTTCCCCCTAGGCTTTACCGCCAATAAATAAAGCAAATATCATTTATAACAGCAAAAATGATGGATTAATTTTCTATGTGAATAAAATTTTAGAAAGGAAGAAAGAAAAAAAAAACACCAAAAAAATACAGACGGATAAGAAAAAGACAAAGAATTACATATGGATAAGAAAAAGAAAGAAAAAAAAAAAGGGCCGTGAACCGACCCTTCCTATCATGGGCTAGTGATGCAATTTATACATGTTATAAAATTAAGAAAGCTGCCCATGATGCAATTTATTTTTTTGTTTTTTTTTAATTCATAAGTATTTATGTACCATTTTTTGCTATAAGTTCAAATTTCAACATTTAGTTCTATTTTTTTTAAATTCATATCAATTCTTAATTGCGTTTTAACTTGTCAATATCGATAGTCGTTTTTCTTTATTAAATATTGCATATAAGGGGGAAATTTCTCTCTACATATTATGGCGAAGATAGAGATTAAGGAAAAAAATAAAATAAAATTTGCACCTCTAACTACCATATATTGATATGTTATTTATTTACACATGTCGATTGTTCATTGGTTGTATTTGTTAGTTTGCTGACTTGGTATTTCAGTTAAGATGTATCTAGCTTATGAATAGTCTCTGTATCTTTTCCTCTAACAGAACACTGTTACATTGAGTTGGTTAATACAACCCAATTCTCTCTCTCTGGATTTTTCTTCTTTAGTATTCATGGTGGAACTGGATATAACTTCACATGATATGCGTGGTGATTATTTTATATGGGTTTCACCTATGTATGTGATTGCCATTTACAGGTATGCAAAAGGGAGATCCAACGTTAACTCCATGGATTATTTCACAGTTTACTTTTACAACCACCACTTACAACTAAATCATGGAAAAGCACCTTGAAGTTACTATTATTTTGAGATTCTTTCAAATTTATGCTCAAAATTTAATTGAAATAATCAATCCAACCATTACTTTCCTAATTTACTAGTTGATCTGTAATTGTGTCCATTTAAATTCATCACCCATAAGCATATGCTGCAACATGATTCTGACTAAGATAAAGATAATTAATTTGATAAGTAAAATGTGGATTGAGTATGTCTTAACAACTTCAAGTAGGACATCTAAAATTTTATAAGCGAAAAACCAATAGTGTATGTCATTTAGCAACTCTAAATTTCATATATATAATTCAAAAAATAAATAAATTCTAAGTATTATTTAAATATTGACATTTTATCATCGTTTGCGGTTGTTATCTATAGAAAATGTATTCGCTTTTGATTAGTTAATGATAATTAATTTAAAAAATAATGCTACTAAATACTATAATAAACATAATAAAAATAATAAATACTAAATTAAGTAAGTACTATAATAAAAATAATACTAAATTACAAAAAAAAAAAGGAAAAAGAAAGAAAGAAAAGACAAGCAGCAAACCAAAGCCTTTTGGGGCTTGGACGACCACTTAAGACTAAGGGGGCTAGTAGGTCCCACTCTACCACAACAACCTTTTTTCTTTTTTTTTCTAATTTTCGTGGGTAAAACATTTACCACCGTAAATAAGTGGTACGATCTACTTGTGATGGTAGATCATAAATTACAAAACTATTATAGCTCTTGTTAGTCATTTAAGGGTTGAAGGCCATCAACTAACACCTAAGTGGGATTGTGCTATCCCCACTCTCTCAAGTGGTGGCTAATCATTTTCTAGCCTTAGATTAGCTGGCTAGGCCATTTTGATTAGATTTTTTTGCTTGAAATTGTCTTTTTTTTTTAGTATTTATTTTTATTATATTATTTAATTGAACATATTTAATAATATTATTTCATTGAATTAATTATTGTAGGCTAATCAAAAGCTAATATGTGTTTGTGGCTAATAATGATAAGTATAATGATAAAATACAAGTTTGTAAAATGAAATTTATGCAAAAATATATATAATCAAATCTAATCTATCCCATCAATGCAATTAAATAAACTTGGTATTTCTCATCTAAAATTGAAATTTAGTCATTGTATACCAAAATAAAGGCAAAACAGGGAGAAAGTGGCTCCTCTAAAAATAGAAATGAGAATCTAATAACAAGAAATATAGTCCCCCGCTACATATTGTAAACACCTAATTTTTTCCCCATCTAAAAAAAATATAATAAAAAAAACAAAAACAAAGCTAGGTATACAAAATAAATAATAATAATGAAGAAAAAATAATAAAAATGAAATTTCTTTATCAAAATAAAAAAATAAAAAATAAAACAAAATAATCATAATCATAATAATAATAATATATTTGGGTTTCTAAATTAAATTTGAGAACATCAAAATTAGCAAAAAATTAACTAAGATAATAGGTTAATATATAATTTGATTACAATATTAAACCGAGAAATGGTTTGACTTAGCTGGTCTACACATTTGCTTGAAACGCATGGGAAGGCTCTCGGTCATGAGTTCGAATCTTGGGAAAGGCACTTTATGTCCTTTTCTTTTGTTCTATCTCCAACTAGCATGTGGCAACATCTGATTAGCGAAGACAAATCATGTGCAATGCACATAATTATCTTCAACCTCTAGTCGAGAACGTCGGGGAAGAGATAAAGCTGGAATTCAACCGCTTCAAGTCCGTTTTTTAACACAAATCCAACAATCTTTAGCTAAGAAATGATAAACATCATTAAACCAGTAAGAATCTTAACTAAAAAATGGATTAACTCAAAGCTTCGAAAACCTCATCTGCCTTGCTGGTTAACTAAGATTCAGCCATATCCCGAACTCTGAATAAGATGCAATTTACACCAATATAAATAGGGGAACTCGGGAAACAATGGGGGACTTTTGGGAATCGCAAAAATACATGCCTATACACTCAACCGAGAGCTTTCTCACGCTAGGATAGTCAAACCCATCCTTCACCTTCTCTTTAGGATAGCTCCACCGATAAGCCACCTTAGACCACCATTTAGGCACTAGTGGATTCCTTAAAATGTGTAAAAGAGGAGAAGTCCTGTCTTGTGGCCCCATTTTGCTTCAATCGACGAGATCGGAAAACCATTGCCACCACCGTTCATTGGCCCTCGTCAATACATCCATTTAGGCTAGTTTTCAGTGAAAACCATCACCACCAATTAGTTCCTCACCTACAAAAACCTAGGAAATCACTTATCAGCTACCTCTAACAGTTGTCGAAATGTCACCAACGAAGACCTTCTAGATGCCACACGCGTGCCTAACATGACCCAAGTTCAACCCAGATCCAACTCAAACCGAACCAAAGCGACCCGAATCGATTGTGTCTAGGTTAGTGAGTCTCATATTATTATTATTATTATTATTATTATTATTATTATTATTATTATTATTAGTTTTAGGTGACAATAATAGTGATAAATAAGAAGATAAAAATAAATAAATAAATGATAAAAAATAATAATAATGATGAAAGACATGTTTTAGAAATATGTTTTGTTATTGATAAAATAATGAGAATTTTTCATATATATATATATAATGTTTTATCATTTAGAAAAAGGATTTTGAAAAATAATAATAATAATTTGCATTTTTTTAAATTAAGAAATAAAGTTTATGCTTAGAAATTTATTTAAATAAAAATAAATGGTAATAAAAGTAAACCTGGCACGTTTTCATAATTAAGACTAAATAATTCACTAAAGTTTTATGAAAGTGAACTACGGCTTGTTTAATCCCAAATAGCAGATACATAGGTACCCTGGGCAACTCTAAAAAAAAAAAATTTTAAATCACTATTGGTATAATCATTGTTCCATTTATTTATTTTATTATTTTCTTTTATACTAAAAAGGATATCATTAAAATAAAAATTTCAAAAGGTTAAGGTGGTAATTTTAAGGTTTTAATAGGTTAGCCCTCGAGGCAAGGATCTCTGGCTTTTCTATTTTTTTTTTAAATAAATGGTTTCATTAACTAGTGTTAAAGTTAGAATTAATTCTAACTTAACAATTTTTCCCAACTCTCGTTGAGTAGCGACTTCAAATAAATGATGAAAATCAATTTTTTTTTCTAGTTCAAGTCAAGGGTTTATAGTAGATGGGCATAAGATCTAATATGAATTAAATTAGGAAAATAATAAAAAATTTAAATTAGACTTGACAGGATGACAACTCCACTGAGGAATTTTAGTAGTCTAGCCACCTAAGTCTTCTGAAATTATAATTTATTTTAAATATCTTTAGTTAGCATTCTTTCTATAAAATATTGTTTGCATTAATGTTTGTATTTTCTCGTGATCCAGGGATTTAATAAATTTAGTTTTTTTTATTGATTTTTCATGCGTATGATTGTGTGGTTAGATATGGTCAGACCCAGGCCATTTAAAACCCTAGGATGAGGAGCTATTGTGTAAGTTCCGGACGAAGTGAGGTAATCACCATTCGAGGCCGATTAGGCTACCCCACCCAATGCTTCAATATGGCCCAAGATCCATTTATTTGAAAATGTAGGAGGCTATAAAGCTTGGAAACCTTTAGAACCCATCTCTTTGCATACATAAGATCATGAACCAGCAAATAATTAACGATGTAGTATCTTGTAAATTTTTCTTTCTTTTACACTTTGGAGTTTGGATGCAATCTCCCTTTTGTAAACATTTCCTGTAAAAGAATTATTATCATTATGTATCTGTTTTGTGAGATATTTGTTTGTAATTAGATTTTTTCATTTTGTAACTCTACTATATGGCTAGCACTGTAATTGACCGTCTTCTTTGCAAAGAGATTCGTGTTTGCAAGCCTCCAGATCCTAAGATGGTACTGGACCATTGGCTCACTCTATATAGTTCGAAAGAGCAGACCTTAATCTAAGACAAAATAGGGCCCATCCTTTCACTGATGAAAATGGATGTCAACCTACCTTTAATTCAGGTCGTATTACACTTCTAGGAGCCTAAGCTTGTGGCTTTCTTTATCGGGCCATATGAGATTACCCCAACCATGAAAGAATATACTCAACTTCTCCAGGCCCCTCCACTTTCCAATGGGGTATATGTGCCAGATTTAGAAGTTGGGCTAGCCAGCATATTTAGCAAACTTTTAGGGGTTCATAGAGCGGTAATCAACTGAGCATTGGAAAATAGCAATGGGTACTGTCTTCAAATGGATGAATTAGAAGCTTGGTTTGTGGCATGATGAGATGATGGAAGCAAGAAGGATATCTTATGTGGAGACCCTAAACATTACAAACAAAGATAGGTTTATGCTTTCATCTTAACAGAATTTGCAACTATCCTTTCCCGTACTAAGATCTTCCACATTCACTATAGGGTTATAGAATTGGTATTTCAATTCTTGGAAGGAAAGTCTTACATCTAGGCCCTTTTAGCTGAGCAGATCCGAAATCTAATTTTTTGTAAAGAAAAGAGGTCATGGAATCCTTCACTCAAACATTAACCTTATTTTGATCTGGTTTGTAAGCCATCTCAAATGTTTTGGGCTGAACATGGTTAGAAAATCACTAGCCCAACAAGTGAACCTCATAGATTCATGTGCAGAAAGGATAAAGTTGCCAGATGACCTTCCTAGCCATAGTTGGCTTGAGGCGCTCAAGGGTTTTAGTGCTGAAGATATTTTATGGACTATTAGATGGAGCTCCTACGGTAAGATTATTCTAATGTGCAGAAACTTTCAAGCCATTCCATTGATTGGGCTTAATTGGTGCATGGGCTATCATCTAAATTCAATGGTCTATCATTTTAGCACCATCCAAGATATAGTTCATAGGCCATCATTAGAAAGGATCACGATTGAATTTTAGGACCCAAACACGTTAGTAGCTAATAAGATTGCCAAGTTAGTAGAGGTAAGGGTCCTATGGGAAGCCTGAATTGAGAGCCTTAATATAGACCTCGGGGAATTGGATGGTAAAGTAGGAAAACACCGAGTTACCAAGGACTGTCATCAACCAATTATATAAGACAGGGGAAAGGATGTACCATGCTCCTGATGTCACTCAGCCTACACCAGGCAACCCAAGCCTGGAAATGAAAACTTACATGGAACAGATAAGGGCTCGGATGGAAGTCCATTTTGAAACCACAGAAAGCAAGAAAGGCGTGTGGAAGAGTATATTTAAGGAATCTAATCAAAGGAACAAGGCACTTGAAGCCCAATTGAGGAAAACCCAAGCAAGGGTTAAAACACTAGAAGCCGCCATAGACATTAAGAAGAAAAATAGAGAGTCAACGCCTACCTAACCAAAGAAGAGGAAGCTTAGAAGTTAGGAAAAATTATATCGTAGAATTTCTTTCTCATGTTTTTAATAAAAGCATTGAACTCCAAAGTTTGCAATATCAATAAAATTTTAGTATTATTATATATTTAATTAAGTGTTGGTTCTTTTGCATCTGTGTGTGATACATGCATCATACCCACTCGTTTTTTTTTTTTCAATAAATAAATGCTTGCCAAGCATCAAAGATAGCTTCTAAACAACCAAATCCTCGGAGAAATCCAATTAACACTCACTCCAAGACTAAAATGGCTAGTAGTGGCAACAACAACAGCAACAACCATGTCAACAGCGGCAATAACAACAACATCGACACCTCCCTTGATCCAAAGATCATATCATCAGAATAAACAGTCAAACAATTGACCACGTAAGTTTGTTTCTTAACTAAGAGCATTGGCCTCCTTCGTACCACTTAGCCTACTCAAGAGGAACATTCAAGGGCTCAAAAGGGAAAGGCGGTGGAAATCCAGCCACTAGAATACAAGGAAATCAACTCCCGACTCAACCTCACATTTGAGTATGAACTAAAAACGACGATCAATATGGGGCTAACTTCAAATGACATAAAGAGGGAAATGGAAGATAGGCAAAAAGAAATAGAGAGGAAACTCTTCCAGTAATTGGCTGACAAGGTAAAGACTTTGGAGAGTCCTGATAGTTTTGATCAAATCGGCATCACAGACCTGCTAATATATGGGGTAGATGCTTATATAGAAAAATTCAAGGTACCCGAATTTGAGAAATATAACGGCACTGGTTGTCCTAAGATGCACACAAGGCTATATGTGTAGAAAATGAGTAAATACGCACAATATGACCAGCTCATAATCCAAACCTTTCAAAACAACCTCACAAGCCTTGCCCTAATATGGTATGCACAGTTAGATCTCAACCAACTCAACACATGGGATAAATTGGCCCGTGTGTTTTATGAGCAATACAAATTCAACATCGAAATTGCCCCTTCGGTGCTAGATTTAGGGAGCCTTCGAAAGAAGCACAACGAATCCATCAAAGAATATGCTCAACGTTGGAGGGCTTAAGCCGCTAGGGTTTCCACTACAATCTTGGAGAAGGAGTTAACTTTCATCTTCACCAATACATTGGAGAAATCTTATTTCACACATCTAGTGGGACATACCTCATCCAATTTCACAGAAGTAGTGGCAACGGGATGCAAGATAGATAAGCAACAAACCAAAGCCTTTAGGGGCTTAGACAACCACTTAAGACTAAGGAGGCTAGTGGGTCCCACTCTACCACAACAACCTTTTTCTTTTTTCTAATTTTCATGGGTAGAAAATTTACCACCGTAAATAAGTGGTATGATCTACTTATGATGGTAGATCATGAATTTCCAAACTATTATATTATAGCTCTTGCTAGTCATTTAAGGGTTGAAGGCTGCCAACTAACACCTAAGTGGGATTGTGCTATCCCTACTCTCTCAAGTGGTGGCTAACCATTTTCTAGCCTTAGATTAGCTGGCTAAGCCATTTTGATTAGATTTTTTTGCTTAAAATTGTCTCTCTCTTTTTTTACTTTTTTTATTATATTATTTAATTGAACATACTTAATAATATTATTTTATTGAATTAATTATTGTAGGCTAATCAAAAGCTAATATGTGTTTGTGGCTAATAATGATAAAATACAATTTTGTAAAATGAAATTTACGTAAAAATATATATAATCTAATCTAATCTATCCCATCAATGCAATTAAATAAACTTGGTATTTCTTATCTAAAATTGTAAGTTAGTCATTGTATACCAAAATAAAGGCAAAACAAGGAGAAAGTGGCTCCTCTAAAAATAGAAATGAGAACCTGATAACAAGAAATATAGTCCCCCGCTACATATCATAGAGCATGTTTGCGAGTTTCTTTGAAAAATGGTTTTACAAAAGTACATCCATTGGGTTGAGCACCATAGTAATAAAGATGGGTAAGACTAAGTTTTCTTTCGAACTAAACCAAATCATAAAAATATAATTTGATTTTTTATTACTTCAAACCAAATTATATGGCTCGATTTAAAAATATTTTCAAATCATAAAATTTTGATTTGTTTTTATTTGATTTGATTTATAGATTTAACTATATCTTATTTTTTAAGAAAATAAAACCCAATAAACTATAAAATAATTTCACATGTAAAATTAGAAAATACATTGATAGGGAAAATAAGAAGCTAGGAATCTAGTCAATAAAGGCAACTAAAAAACTGGAAGTGAAATGTAGTTCACCAAAGAGGAGATGGAGGTCAACCGAGTCATCTAAGATCACTTCATATTAATTTTTCATTAACATTAAGTTGAATCATGACAAAAGCATCCAAAAGTGAGAAATTTAATTAGAATAATATTTGGGATACATTTCAGTTTTATTTTTTCAGTATCACTAAAATTTTAAAATGATTAAATATCATATTCAATTAAAAATTTTCTTATCAAATTTGCAAGCCCATCTCTCATCGTGTTCATTTAAATTTATCGACAAATGAGCAGTTGATAGTTTCGTGAAGTTAAAATCGGAAAAGAAGTAAGAAGCACCAATATACCAAACCGACAAAAAAGGATACATGTAAAAATAACAATGGTCAAATAGACCGAACCAATACATGCAAAACAATACCGGACATAAATACATGGAACCAAACTAACACAAAGCTAAATTTCATTAACAAAAAAGGATACATGTAAAAATAACAATAGTCAAATAGACTGAACCAATACATGTAAAACAACACCGTACCGGACATAAATAGATGGAACCAACACAAAGCTAAATTGAATTAAGAGAAACAAAAGAGAACTTGGGGTAGTCATCCCTAATTGTTAAGCTGATTGCCTTAAGCTCTGGTAATATTCACGCCAGTCATCAATGTATACCATTTTCTCCCAACTCATGTTTGGAATCTCATTTCTTTCAATGATTTTCATAATCTCTTCGGTGTCCTCAAAAAATTTGCGAATGCGAAAAGCATCCTCTCTCCTTTTCTCTATAGGCAAGCTTGAGTTGTCGGAGCATTCCCTCAGAATATAAGGCTTTAAATTGGTGAGGCAAGCTCCTAAAATGTCGGCAATTTTAGCGCACAGTTTCTCGAATATCCACTCGCTCTCATCATCTTGAGTCGACTCATTCTCATTTCTCTGTTCCTGTTCCTGTTCCACTTCCTCCAATATCGTCTCAGATAGCTTATACTTAGAATCATTTCTCGCTCTGGTCCAACGACTAAAAGATTTCTGGAAGTCCTTTTGTGCGGATTCTGCAATTGACTCGAGAATTTCTTTGGGGCTTTTATTTTGAAGAGCGGGTTTTACTCTCTTAACCGTGCCAACAAATAATATAAAGACAAACCGGTCAACCGCATGTATGCTGTACACCTAACGACGCCGAAATCTTGCGCGTTATTGAAATTGTCCTCTATTAGCTTGGCAAGCACAATGCCCTGAAATACACCTTTTAACAACTCAACTTTGGAATGGCGAGGGACATTAGGAAGGGCAATAGCAATGGTTGTCAGTATCACCACCGGAAGAGACCAACAATTACGAGATACTCCACGCTGAGTCAGCGGAGCAACAGCCAGACTGTCAAAGCTTACAACTCCTGCAAAATCACGAGAAAGATATCGATCCAGTAATTTTTCTAGATCTTTTGTGTTCCTTTCCTTTGAAAACTTATATTTCGGGGCGACATTTGGGATAGATTCCTCTTTACACTCGACCGACCTATCTTTTGTTGCATCAGGCGAAGGAGAAATATCTTGTCCACTGGATTCCTCTGCCTCCGACGCAAGGTCATCGGGTGGAGCCTTTGGGGCCAAATCAAAGAACTTTAAAAAAATCTTTAAAAATTTTTTAACAAAGAAAACCATTCCGTAAATGCATTTGATAATTGAAAAAAGGAAAAAACGAAAGAGTGACCAGAAAAACCAAAGTAAAAAGAAAAAACAAGAGAGCAAAATGAAAAACCAATAGAGTAATTTATAATAAAGGCCGTTGTGTTGTGAATAATCAATTCGGCGAAATTCATAACGAATTCGAAAAGATGAGAACCATTTCCAAAAAATTTCTGCACCGAATTCATTTAATTTTTGTGGGGATGAGTTCACCTGCTTCAAGAATGCCATGCCAATATAACACCCTCTGATGCATAAAACAATGGTTCCCACTCCCAAAGCTATAGTTTGAGCCACATAAATCCATAAAACTGACCAATTATAAGCAGAAATACTGAATGACGTTGAAGCCAAGAATTTGTCCCTATGGGCTCTAGATATAATCTGAGTCACAAAAAACGCTATTGCACTTGCTAAACTAAGTGCGACAGAAAAAGCACTATCAATTGACGACACTAATTTAGCATGGGGGCAATGGGAATAAGCCAATGTCAAAAGTCCTTCTATATTTTGCTTCAGCTTCTCTGTCAGGGGATGCTTATTATCTTTATCACCAATCCATTCCCCTTGGTTTAACTGGTACTTTTCTTGGTATCTGATTTGGTCAAAAAATTTGTGGCTAACAAGTGCCAAAGCTGACACAACGTACTGGATTAGAAGAAGACTCATCAAGGTTAGCATGGTAACATGCGCTGCTTTGAATGTGTAAATGACTCCACTTTTTAACTGGATGCAGAGACCTACTATCGAAGAGATGACAAAGACACAGAGAGCCACAACATTTGATAGTAGCTCCCAATTCTCCAGTTTTCCTAGAGAAGAGTAAAGGCAACCAAGTGCAATACACAGAAAAGCGGACGTACCGAGCTTAGCCAATTGATCTATATGCCGTGGCATTGTTGTACTTAGATCCATCGAAAGCTTGGTCGCTGCTCCTAAAATGGCTAGAGAAATGGGATTTAGTGAGGCCCACTCGGAAGGGATCCAATAGTGTTTGCTCCGCAAGCCCTGCACAAGGTCGAATAGAATTGCTATCCCGCAAACCAATAGGTTTGCGGCAATGTAGACACCGATTAGTGGCGTCCATTCACTAAAATGTGAGTTGTTCATCGTACCTGTCGTGCAGTTTAACATGATTGCTTTCTTTGATATAGCTCTTTATATTATAGGCTATATGATATTTTGAAGCTCTTGTCTTTGCAGAACCTGCAGTTCGAGTACTTATAGATAAAAAATTAGCTCTCTTCCTTATGTTATGCCTACCTTGTATGATAATTCATCTGGAGGCCCACCTTAACAGAAATATTACAGGGTAAAAGCAAAGCTTTCCATTCAAGTTTTTGCATCCATCTTTTTTAAGGAAAATAATGAGAACTTGCTTCTTTCATTTGATTCACAAAACCACACTTATGCAGCAAACATGACTGTTAGTTAATATCTAGCTAATGCAGAAAAACGCAACACAAAAATGATCTACTCCATGAAACCAAATCGAAACAGAGCAGCAAAAACAAGATGCAATCCAACTTCGTAACAGAGCAACAACGGCAACAGCAATAAAACACAAAGCAATGCAACAGCACACAGCAGCAGCAACAAGAAAATCTCTGATGGCAAAAACATGAACTCAACTCCACGAAAATTGCTTATTCCATTCAAATCAAATAAATCAAGATTACAATCTAATTTAATAGCTAAAAATTAGAACTAACTAGTGATCTTAGGATAACGTGTTTATCATTATTTAATCATACTTATTCAATTCTACAATGTAACATTTATGTCTGATAAATAACTAAATAAAATAAAGAAAGAAAATAAATCAGAATTAATATCTTCAAGATCCTCCCTTAATTCTGATTTGGAGAATTCTTCATTCCCATTAGGTTCCTCAACTTGATAAATGAATCAATCTTCAACGGTTTGGTGAAGATGTCTGCAATTTGATCTTCAGTCTTACAATGTTCCAACTTGATCACTCCTTTTGCAATTTGGTCTCTTAGGAAATGATATCTTATATCAATATGCTTGCTTCTTTCATAAAAAACCGGATTCTTAGCTAAGTTAATTGTAGATATGGTGTCTACATAAATCTTCAAAAGAACTTGCAGCTCACATCCAATTTGACTTATTATATTATTGAGCCAAATCACTTGGCATACACATGAAGCTGCTGCTATAGACTCAGCTTTGCATGTTGATAGAGCAACAATAGGTTGTTTCTTCATTGTCCATGGACATGTTGTCAGTCCAAATAAAAAACAATAACCACTTATGCTCTTTCTTTCATCCAAATCTCCTCCCCAATCACTATCCGAATATCCAACAATTTCACATTCTTTAGCCGATGTAAGGAATAAACCAAGATCTTGCGTCCCTTTGATCTATCTCATGATCTGCTTTGCTGCTTGTAAGTATTGCTATCAAGGACTTTCCATGAACCTACCGATCAAGCTTACTGCATAACATATGTCAGGCCTTGTGCAAGTTAAATATCTAAGACTTCCAACAATTTGTTTGAAGTGTGTTGGATCAACACTTCGTTCATCACCATCCTTAACTAGCTTTGAACTTGTTTCAATTAGTGTTTGAACTGGTTTTGAATCTTCCATCTTATACCTTATCAGTATCTCACTTGCATATTTCTTTTAGCTGATGAAGATTCCATCATCCTCTTGAATAACCTCAATGCCAAGAAAAAACGACATAAGGCCAAGATCTATCATCTCGAACTCATTCTTCATGAATTGCTTGAACTCGTTGATCATTTGAAAGTTACTTCTATGAACATTATATCATCAACATAAAGACACGAGATTAGTATATCTCCAAAACTATTAACTTTCACATATAAGCCATGATTAGAAGGACATTTTTGAAAACCAGCTTCACTGAGAAACACATCAATTCGTTTGTTCCATGCTCTTGGTGCTTGCTTGAGACCATGCAAGGCTTTGTTAAGTTTATACACCTTGCCTTCTTTTTCGCTTTGTATGAATCCAGGTGGCTGTTTTACATACACTTCCTCATCGAGTAAACCATTAAGAAAAGCTAACTTCATATCCATTTGGTGAATTTTCCATTTTCTTTGAGCAGCTAATGCTATTATCAGACACATGGTTTCCATTCTTGCAACATGCGCAAAAATCTCCTCATAATCATAGCCTTGTCTTTGCTCAAATCCCTTTGTAACTAACCTTGCTTTATACCTCTTAACTTCACCATTTGCCTTTACCTTGATTTTGTGAACCCATTTTACATCAATTGTGTCCTTGTAGAAGGTCAGTGAGCTTCCATGTATTGTTCTTCTCAATTGCCACCATCTCTTCATTCATAGCAGTCATTCACTTGGGATTTCTAATTGCATCTTCGAGTACTACCGGTTCTACATCTGCAAGGAAGGCAAGATGCACTAGCTCTCCATCATCAATTTCCCCACTGAAACTTGTTTCAAAGTCATGTAGATATGCAGGTGGTCTATGTTCTCTTCTTGGTCTCCCTGTGTCAGTCACTTGAGTCGAACTTTCATCTGTAGTTGATTCCGGTACATCTTCTTCAACAGCACAGATAACACGATTTTAGGAATCCTCTTGAATATCAGCACTCCACTTCCACATTTCATCTTTAACAAAAGTTACATCACGACTAACTTTAACCCTCTTAGTCATTGGATTATATAACTTTTAGCCCCCTTGCTTGTATCCAATGAGAATGGTTTTCTTAGCTCTATCATCTAACTTCGTCCTTGTTGCTGTAGGAATGTGAACATAAGCAAGAGAGCCAAAAACCTTTAGATGTTGAACATTTGGCTTAAATCCACTCCAAGCTTCTATAGGAGTTGTGTTAGGAACACTTCTATGGGGAGATCCATTTAGTAAATACACAGCACGTGAAACCACTTTGGCCTAAAAATTATTGAGCATTCCTTTTACTTTCAACATGTTTCTTGCCATGTCCAAGATAGTTCGATTCTTCCTTTTAGCTACTCCATTGTGTTAGGGAGTATAAGGAAATGTAGTATTGTGTTGTACTCTATGTTGTTCACAATACATCCTAAATTCATTGGAGATATATTCGCCTCCTCCATCACTCTGTATTGCTTTGAGCGTTTGCCCACTTTGTTTTTCAACAAACAGTTTAAATTTCTTAAAGCAATCTAATACCTCAACCTTACTTTTCAATAAATAAATCTAAGTTTTCCTTGAAAAATCATCAATAAATGTTAGAAAGTACCTATTTCCTCCGATTGAGATGGTGTTCATTGGACCGCATACATCAGTATGAACCAACTCCAAAGGAGATTGTGCTCGTTCCACTGTTTTTGAGAATGGCATTCTGTAGTTCTTGCCAATGACACACGCTTCACATAGTTGGTCCGGATGTTTGATTCGTGGTAATCCTTTCACCATGTTTTGTTTTGCCAGTGCTTCCAAACTTTGGAAGTTTAGATGCCTAAATCGAAGATGCCACAACCACGACTCATCATTTCCGATTGCATTCAAACATTTGAATTCTCCCCTGCTGATGTCCATGAAAAACATACGATTTTTAGAGAAACAAGTTCTTAGGATCAATGTACCTTGTTTGTCTCAAATTGTAAATTCATTTCCAGACACATGCATCTCATAGCCTCTCTCAGCTAGTTGGCCCATGCTTAGTAAATTGCTTTTCATATCTGGAACATAGAACATATTAAAAATGTACTTATGATCTCCATTATTCAGTGTAATGAGAATTCTTCCTCTCCCTGTCACTGGGGCACATCTGCCATCCCCAAACTTTACTTTTGCTTGGAATGTCTCATTAAGCTCAGCAAACAGCTCCTTCCGACCACACATGTGATTCGTATAACCCATGTCCAGATACCAGGTGTGGCAATCCGACATCTCATTTGATGAGGAGACCATTAGCAATGCATGATCACCCTCAACCAATTCTTGATTATGAATCTCTTTTACATAGTTTGCAGCTGGAGTTCTATCCTTAAGCCTACACTCGCTTGCAAAATGTCTTTGTTTGTGACAGCTGAAGCATTCTACATTAGACTTATTGAATTGTCCTCCGCTGCGTCCACGGCTACTAACTTGCTTGGTGTTGTGAAAGGCATTGTATTAATCCGCAACACCATGGTTCAAATCACTCCTAATTTTGTTAAAGTGATTGCCACTTCATCCTCTTTCTCTACCACGAAAGTTTCCATGTCGTTGGTAGGAATTCCCTATGGAGACTTGCGATTGAAAAGCTTGCTCAATAGGTTTGTCCAATTTGTTTTCATTTATCCTTTGTTCATGTGCTCGTAGTGAACCAGATAACAACTTGACCGTCATTGTTGACAGATCATGGCTCTCTTCTATTGCTGTTACAACGTGCCGAAATCTTGGAAGTAAGGTTCTCAAAATCTTCTCAACTTTGCTTTGTTCGGACAATGTCCCACCATTCGTTTTCATGTTGTTTGTCAACACATGAATTCTATTGATGTATGCATCAACCGATTCGTTGGAGTCCATCTGCAGCAGTTCATATTGTTGTCTCAGTGTTTGGAGACATACCCATTTTAATTCTCTTATCACCTTTGTATGAAGTGGACAAGATATTCCACGCCTTGTTGGATGTGGTGGCTCCTTCAATTTGTTCAAATGTTTCATCATTCATGCCTTGATGAATGAAGTATAACGCCTTCTTATCTTTCTTTCTTAGATCACGATTTACTGCCCTTTATGTATCATTTGCATTTTCCGCCAATGTAAGCACCCCATTCTCCACCACTTCGAGTAGATCATGATACTCGAATAGGACCTTCATCCGAACACACCAACGGTTGTAGTTCTTCCCATCTAGGATAGGAACTAATAGTTGAGTTATGTTGTTCATTGTGGCTCTGATACCAATTGAAGAAAAAGGCAACACAAATATGATCTACTCTATGAAACCAAATCGAAACAGAGCAGCAAAAACAAGATGCAATCCAACTTTGTAACAGAGCAACAATGGCAACAGCAATAAAACACACAGCAATGCAACAGCACACAACAGCAGCAACAAGAAAATCTCTAATGGCAAAAACGTGAACTCAACTCCACAAAAATTGCTTATTCCATTCAAATCAAATAAATCAAGATTACAATCTAATTTAATAGCTAAAAATTAGAACTAACTAGTGATCTTAAGATAATATGTTTATCCTTTATTTAATCATACTTATCCAATCCTACAATGTAAGATTTATATCTAATAAATAACTAAATAAAATAAAGAAAGAAAATAAATCAGAAATAATATCTTCAACAGCTAATCACGCGCCATTGAGTTTTTGTAATCGTGAGAACCTTTTTAAACATGTTTACCTTTGAGAAATTTGCGATGCAATGACCAAGTAATCCAATTTATTTGTATTTTTAGTATTGGTGAAGGAAACTCGTAACCGACAAAGCGATATGGTTTTGATGTGGCTAATTAATGTTTACTTCTAGATTAGCATAATTACTTGGTCAAAAACATCCTTTCGTTTGCGGTGATGGCTTATATATCACAGTTTATTTGTAGCTGATCCATATGTTCACTGATACAGACTGTATATTTTGTTAAGGAATAAAATGAGAGCTGCCCTTGCTCAAAAGGGATTCAATCGTTTCTTGGTTTTTCAACTTGCCTGGGGATGATGACTACGACATGTTGTTGAATTACCAATTCAAGTAGCTTAATTTCTTCCGTATGTGAAGCCTGAAAGACGATGTTTTCTTAAATAGAAAAACTGAAATACGATTTCTTAGTTATTGCATGTGGTTATGAAAAGAAATATAATAACACTAAAATGAAATTAATCGAACAGCGGTGTCCTATATTTGATCCAGAAAATTTATTTTAAAAAAATAGAAACCAATGAAATCAAACAAAACCACCTTTTACTGGCCGATTTGTAATTTTCCATTTTTACGGATTACTCCGGATCTGGTGACTTAATCTCATTTAGTTCGATTCTTGGTGCATTCTGATTTTTTTTTTCCATTTTAAAATCATTTACTTTTAACATTTTTCTCTGGATCTTTTGATTCGGTTCTGATTTACTATATTGTACTTCTAAAAATCATGAGCTATTAAAGTAGGTGATTGGCATCAAGTTAATTGTGGATACGAAGAATTAAAGGAATACAAAGGGCTATCTACCATGATGAAATTGTAACACTTCAGAATTTAAAACGTTACAACTTGCTATGTGTCATTATTAGGTAATGATACACTATAACTCTTAACCTATCTAGAATCCACAAATACTTGTATAATATGCCAAACTCACATGATATAATTCAACCAATAACACATATGAGTGAAGTATCATAGTTCACTCTAAAACCACAAGTATAACATGTAAATGACAAAAACAACTAACAAAATTAAAATCCAAGATGGCTCCTACAACAACTACAACCTATTAGAACCACAAACTAATTGACAAAGCCTGGAGTCTATCTCCACCATATAATCGACTATCAGAAACTAAAAAGATTAATTGGGGTCTTATCTCCAGATATATGTACAAACCAACAACAACATAATAAAGTCTATTCACCGATCACATCCTACTAATCTCCTAATCATCATAGTAAGACAGATACTTAACGCCTTTACCATCCTGCACATACTCGTTGCCTTATGAATATTAATGGCACATATATTTATTAGAAAAGTAACACCTCGGAGCTTGATAATGCTACGACCTATCACATGTCCTCATTATATGAAGACACGCAAAGGCTCATATACTACAAATCTCCAATACTTACATTCACGTACCCATGATAATAATTAAAAGATCTCTCCAACATACAAGAGATTAATAGGAATTTCTATTCTTAATAATATATCATCAACAATCTCCTCAAATTATTGCAGCGAAAGCTTGTAACATTTAATTATAATAGAAATTCTCAAAACAACTTAACAAGTAATTCCAACATATGTTTTTCTTAAATCCAACTATCGATCATTATAATAAACATATTCTATATTCTTCTCATTATTTTGGTCTTAATTTGTCTCCACTAGGGTCCCATCATACCTTACAATTTCTCCTATGGAAACCACAATTAAAAAAAAAAAAAAAAGTTCCCACGAGGGGTGAGCTAATGCCCAATACTCCGCATACCTACAAACATATATGCATGCTATGATAGAAATGACAATACATACATAATGCAACATGATATTCAAACACAATTTATTCATCTTTCACAGTATTTAACCAGTACACAATTTCATCAGCATCACACAACCTTACACAATTCCATACGATCCTTCCACAAACAATTATATATATATATGACAATCCATGAATCCATAAATCCTTTCACATCTCACTCAACAACCTTCCACAGTCACATACACAGCATCATTTCACGAACATATATCCTTCTACATACTATCTGGATCATTTTGGTACACGATTTCATTAAAGACAACGTCATATACCAATCATTAGAATGCCACCCTGAAACACCAACCTACACTTGGTTTCTTCAACCCCACAATTCACAAACACATGTGCACACAATCAAGCTCACTTACAATAATATTTAATCTACACACAATATCTAACTTAATAAGCACAAATAACACACAAGGTATACACGTACCTAAATTGCAAATTTTTTATTTCTTCCTACTTATACAATCTTACAATTCTTCTAAACCTATTCATAATCCCAATTACATGATCTTATAATTGTATGTCAACACAGTAAAATGAAATGGACTCATTTTAACTCAACATGACCATGTTGAAGGCCGTATAACTCAACACAGGTTAGTACAAGGTCGTACTAGAGGCCGTGTACCTTTCTATTTGTTTTATAGTTTGACACAAGATAAGATACGGTTATGCTTGGAGGCCATGTATCTTTTTGTATGGTCTGGGTTTGATATAAGACAAGACATGACCGTGCTAGAGGTCATGTATCTTTCTATGTATTTTATGTTTTGACACAAGATGAGATATGGCCGTGTAAGGAGGCCATTTATCTTTTTGTGTAATATAGGTTCCAACATGAGGTGAGATACTGTCGTGTTGGAGACGATGTATCTTTCTATGTCCCCATGTAAGTTACTGTTCATTACAAACCGTCGTTCTCAAATTCAAAATTCCTAATTCTATTCTAATCCTAACTCAAATCCAAAAATTCTAATTCTAGTTAGGCATTTTTTTTCCACAAAAATTGCTAATTAGGGTTAGATTAATAACTTATTGAATCAAGTCATCCTAACACTTGAATCCTTATCTCGAACCTTGTGTAAAATAGATTGATCTATAAAAAGTTTTAATGTATTAATCCCTACTTTACAATGTACACTCAAGCAAAGATCAATATTCATTTATCAGTTTGCTTACCTTGATCCAATATCCCTACTTTACCTAAATTTTCCATTCATCATTACCATGTAGTGACTCTTGATCTGCTGATAGTAATTAATTTAAATAAGAAATTGTTATTAAAAGCATATTTATAAAATAAAATAATAAAAATTTTGGATAAAATAAAAGAAAAAGAGAAAAGGCAGAAAATTTATTTTTAAAAAATAGAAACCGATGAACTCAAACAAAACCACCTTTTTTCTGGCCGATTTGTAATTTTCCATTTTTACGGATTAGTCCGGATCTGATGATTTAATCTCATTTATTTCGATTCTTGGTGCATTCTGATTTTTTTTTTTAATTTTAAAATCATTTACTTTTAACATTTTTCTTGGGATCTTTTGATTCGGTTCTGATTTTTCAAATCTGGAAATTTTTTGCCATCTTCATTGCTTCTTTGCATTATAGAAAGCAAAGTTTAGTTTTTTTTTTTCATTATTCCCAAATCGTTCTATATCTTCTTCTTTTTTTCAAATCTGTCAAGTTCTTGATGTTGGTGTTATTGACTTTCCTTCTCCCCCGTCCTCTGTTCTTACTTCCAAGAGCAGGGGTTCTGGGCTTCCCTCTTCGAGCCAAAGGGTTTGCATCAGATATTGAAGGTGTTCACATTCAAACAAAACGACATTTCCTTTTCCTTTTCTTAAAATGTTTAATTGTATCTGGGGGTGTGAGTTTTGCTGCATGCTCTTATTCAATAGATTTCCCCTTTCATGATTGCTATTTTAGTTCGAGCTAATGTTTATAAAATCATGTAAATTATGTCCCGGATACTTACGAAACACGTTATACTTCTTGTAAAAATATTTAATGAAATAAGATATATGGACATTTCACTTTTGAATTTTACTTTGCTTGGGCTTTAAATTAAATAATAATATATGTTGAAACGTTTTTTTTTTTTTTGGTAAAACATATCTAACATAGATACTATAAAATTATATTATCTTGAAAAGAGTGTTTTGTTTGATTAAATTAATTTTTATCACTCAATTAAGAGTTGTCATGTGTCAATACTAGACATAAAAATTAACCGTGCTTAATGAAAGTTTCAATTTGTAAAAATTAGAATATATTAAGAAGTTAAATAGAAAAAGTTAAAAGAGTGAGGAATCCAATAGACTTGTAAGTAAATTAGGGACTGAAAGTGTAATTTTCCATTTTGGAAATTGATACACTTACAAAAGACAAACTACATAACAAGAATAAAAGATTTGGTGATGAATTGGATTGATACTGTCATTGCTGCGATGGACTACAAATATATACACATCGCAAGGAACAAATCCGGCAAGATATCCCTAATTATAATGCACATCTTCTCCTAAAATAATGCTACAAATCCGGCAACATATCCCTAATTATACTCTTATACAAATCATCTAAATATTTCAAGAATAATTACAAAATAACTGACATATAATTTCCTAATACTCCCCCTCAAGTTAGAGAGTATAGATCAATAACTCTCAACTTGTTACATAAAAACTCAAACTGCTCTCTGCCAAGAGCTTTTGTAAAAATGTCTGCCAACTACATCTTTGTAGAGACATAACAAGGTCGAATCACCCCAGCCTGTAATTTTTCCCGAACTATATGACAATCAATCTCAATGTGTTTTGTACGTTCATGGAAAACTGGGTTAGCAGCAATGTGTAAGGCCACCTGATTATCACAAAACAACGAAGCCGGTTTAAGTAATTCAACCTTCAAATCTCGAAGTATATACCTCAACCATGTTAACTCCAGACAAGTGTTTGTCATAGCCCTGTACTCAGCTTCTGCTGACGACCGTGAAACATTCGTCTGTTTCTTTGACTTCCAAGAGATGAGTGATGACCCGAGCAAAATACAATAGCCAAAAACAGAACTTCTAGTAGTACAACATCCTCCCCAATCTGAATCACAATAGGCACTGAGTGTTAAATTATTTTCAGATGGTAAAAACAAACCCTGACCTGGCAACTGTTTAATGTAATGGAGAACGCGCAGTTCTGCTTCCCAATGCGGCTTTCGAGGCATGCTTATGAACTGGCTTAGTGTACATACTGAATACACTATGTCTGGTCTGGTAACTGTCAAATATATTAATCTCCCAACTAGTCTCCGATACTTGCTCGGGTCATGAAGAACTTCGCCATCTTCATCTGTCAATTTTAAATTTTGTTCCATAGGGAACCTTTCCGGCTTCACACATGATAATCCTACGTCTTGTAAAATGTCTAAGGCATATTTTCTCTAAGACATAAAGATACCTTTCTTTGAATGAGAGAATTCTATTCCCAGAAAGTATTTTAACTCACCAAGATCTTTGATAAGAAAATGCTTGAGCAGATGACTTTTGAGTAACTTGATCTCATGCAGATCATTACCCGTTAACAGGATGTCATCAATATAAATAAGAATGGCAGTGATCTTTTTACCTTGAGACTTAGTAAAAAGTGAATAATCCGCCCGTGACTGTATGTAGCCTGCCAATTTAATAGTACTTGCAAAAGTGGACAACCAATTGCGAGATGCTTGTTTCAAACCATAGATGGATTTCTGAAGCCAACATACCAGATTCTCCCCCTGTCGGCGAAGGCCAGGAGGTGGAGTCATATACGCCTCTTCGTGCAAAGTTCCGTGAAGGAACGCATTGTGTACATCAAGCTGATGGATATACCAATTTCAGGAAGCTGCGACTGTTAACAAACAACGGAGAGTGGTGAGTTTTGCAGTTGGAGAAAAAGTCTCCTGATAATCTATACCTTCAATCTATGTGTACCCTTTTGCAACTAAACGCGCTTTATAGCACTCAATTGTCCCATCCGAATGGTATTTAATCTTGTAAACCCACCGACAGCCTATTGGTTTGTGCCCCGGAGGAAGGGGAACCAACTGCCATGTGTTGTTTCGTTCTAGAGCCTGAAGTTCGACAGACATGGCTTGGCGCCAAAGAGGATCACGGTCGGCTTGTTCGAACGAGGTGGGTTCAGATTGTGCTGTCAAGAGAGCTAAAAAGGCACGATGATTTGGAGAAAAACAAAAAAATAGATAAATGAGAGGAAAGAGGATACCTTGTACCGTGACGAGAACTCGGTTGCATCGAAGAGAGATTAGCCTGGGAAGACATGTCGTAGTCTTTCTGCCATACTGGTGGCTGGATAGAGCGGATGGAACGGCGGAGAGGTGGTGCATCAATGGAGGTGGACGACGGAGAAGATGGGTGGTGTGTGGCGGAAGGTGATGGAGAGACTGTAGGTGATGAGGATGGTGGGGATGATAAGGGTTCGGGTGAAGCAGTATGAGGTGAAAGTGGAATGAAGTCAGTATCCTGATGAGGCATGGGAAGCGTGATATTGGGAGAGGAATTTGGAGAAAATATCGGCGGAGGATTCTCTGGTGAGCTATCGAAGGAAACATGTGGAGGGAAAGGGAAACTTGGTGCGGAAGTTTGAGGAGATTGGGAATGAGAATGGAAAGGGAATACATGTTCCCTAAAATAGACATCTCTGCTAACCGAGATTTTCTTTGTGTTTAAGTCAAAAATTTTATACCCTTTTTGGCCATGTGGATATCCCATGAAAACACAAACAGAGGCTCGAGGGTCAAATTTTTGTTTAGGGTGAACGTTGGTCGCGTAACACTCGCAACCAAAGACACGCAAATGTGTAAGAGAAGGAGGTCGGTTATATAAGACCTCGAAAGGGGACTTGTTGAACAGTAAAGGTGTTGGGATTCGGTTTATGAGGTAAACTGCCGTTAAAACACACTCCCCCCAAAATTCAAGTGGAACATTTGATTGAAACATAAGAGAACGAGCAACATTTAAAATGTGTCGATGCTTGCGTTCTACAACTCCGTTTTGTTGCGGAGTATAGATGCAAGAAGTTTGGAGCTCAATTCCTTTATTTTGAAGAAAAGTGCGAATGGGAATAAATTATGTGCCATTATCCACCCTTATTGTTTGAACATTTGTTTGAAACTGAGTTTTGACAAATTGTACAAAATTGATTAACAAAGATTGTGTCTCTGATTTATGAGACATGAGAAAAATCCATGTGCAGCGTGAAAAATCATCGACAATTGTGAGAAAATAGCGCAAACCAGTGTGAGTAGGAACTTTATGAGGGCCCCAGACATCACAGTGCAAAAGAGAAAATGGAAATTTTGTTGTTATTGAACTTTTGGGAAAAGGCAAGCGTGTCTGCTTGGCCTTCGGACAAATAGCACAATTATTCTCTAATTCTTTATGATCTGAAGGAAGTAAATGTGACAACAATTTAAAACGAGAAAAGGAAGGATGACCCAGGCGTAAATGCCATAAGTCAAACGGCTGAGAAACATGGAAAACAGTCGATTTATCCTCTAATGGAAGCATGTAGTATAGGCCACCACGTTGTCTACTCGAGCCAATCGTCTTCCTCGAAACCAAGTCCTGCACAATACAATAGTCAAAAAGAAGAGAATGCAACAATTCAGATCTTTCATTAGCTTACTAGCTGAAACCAAATTCAAATTGAATGATGGAACGCATAGGACATTTTTAAGTATCAATTTTTGATTAAAAACAATAGTGCCAGTGTATGTGATTTGTGATATAGCACCATTCGGTAAATTGACATTTGTAGAATTGGAAGGCTTGGGTTCGGTTAACAGAGATGGGTGGGAAGCGATGTGATCGATGGCGCTAGAGTCCAAAATCCAAGAACTTGTACTACTAGAATTAATAGACACAAGAGTCAATGGAATCAAACCTGCAACATTAGCGTATGCATCAACATTACCGGAATTATTGTGATTTAGGGCATTGATTGCCTGTGCCAATTGTTGAATTTGTTCTACGGTGAATCCCTACACTCCGCCAGAAGAAGTAGAAATAGCTTGGGATTCTGCCACATTCGCTGCTGGTTGGTTCCGTTGCCCTTTAAACTGTCTCGGCTTATTATTGTTCCCATTCTTCAACCGGCATCTATCCTCCGTGTGACCCCTTTTGCCACAAAACTTACAATGAAATTTGAGAGTCCGGCATTCATCTATGGTATGCTCGGATCGATTGCAATGATCACACGTTTTCTGCTCTGATACCATAACAAGAATAGAAGATTTGGTGATGAATTGGATTGATATTGTCATTGCTGCGATGGACTACAAATATATACACATCGCAAGGAACAAATCCGACAAGATATCCCTAATTATAATGCACATCTTCTCCTAAAATAATGCTACAAATCTGGCAACATATCCCTAATTATACTCCTATACAAATCATCTAAATATTTCAAGAATAATTACAAAATAACTGACATATAATTTCCTAATACTACAACCAGCAAATTGTGATCTTCACCTTCATTTGTGCAATGCATGCGCTTCAGTTTGATCAAGGGTGTTTGTCTTTTCTGTTCAAATTATACAAACATGTCACAAGTTTATTTAGTAAATGATGATTGAATAATCTCCATTTCTTAATAATCATGAACCTGTTTGCTTTTGCCGATTCAAAATGCTTCCTATGCGATTCATGAACCAGTTTTCCGTGTGTGTGAGCATGAATTACAGCTTACTTCAGCTTATTTGTCTATAAAAGCTATATACCAAACTTCAGGACTTTAAAATCGAAAGACACAGAATAAAGGGATACATCTACCGATAAAGGACACAGTTTAGAATCAATTTTTTTTTTTTCTAGGAGACTTCATATTTTAAGAAATTGAACCAGCAAGCTATGCCTTCGTACATTGAAAACTTCTAGAATGAAATGACTTGAGCAACTCTATCCTTTACTCTTTCAAGAATCCTGAGTCTATTGCATGGGCACTTAAAAGAGCATCCTGCGTGAAATTACTGAGAATACGAATGAATTATACCTTGCTTCAGCTTAAAGAACTATGTACCAAACTTCAGTGATTTCAAAAGCTAAAAGAATGATATATCCATCAAATCATGTGTAGCTCGTAATAAAGAGAACAGTTTAGAATCAACTTTTTTTCTATGAAACTTCACCATTTAAGGAATTGAACCAGCAACCTTTGCTTTAGTTTGTACATTGGAGACTTTTGGAGTGGAATGAAATGAGCATTAGCATCCTTTACTCTTCTGCATAGTTTACTCTATCGAGATAATGCTTAAGTTTGTAGAACAGTTTAGAATCATCTCTTCTATCATCCAATCTCTACCGTTCAATATATTCTAAGGCTGAACTGTACTCCTAACTGGTTCGTTAGTAGAACAGATAAATCTATCCAAGCATGAGATCCCAGCTTAAGATCTGCATCATCCTTAATAGCACAACAAAGTTATCAAAGTCCTTAGCATTTGATTTGCATATGAACAGGTCGTGATGGATGAAATTATCAGTAGAAGTTGACTTAATGAACTACACATTTCCAACTTTGCCAAATTTTGATCTTGTTATGATTAATCTACCACTGGTTCTTTTTTCTTTTCTTTTTTTTTTTGTTATGATAGTTTAACTGCGGCTCCTACAACAGCTAAAAGAATGGCATTTAGTGAAAGTCCCTGAATGGCATCCAGTTTTGTTTGCAATGAAAACCCGCAGCGAGATCTGCTATCATTGCAAAGATGCGGACAAGAGTGGCTGCTGCAACATATAGGCCACTTCATAGCTTTGGCTCACCAAATTTCGAGTCATCAATTGGGCCACCTGCGCAGTTCAAAATGATTGCTTTCTACAAGCAATTCCTTAAATATTTGGTGATGATATTACGTAGATCTTGCTTTTTCAGGACAAGCCAGCTCAAGTATTTGTAATCACAATTAGCAGTCCTCCTTAAGCTTATATGTTATATTGTATTATAAATCCATTAATCTATGATTTTGTCAGCCTACCTAGACAGCAATATTTTAAGGTAAAGTTAAAGCTTTGAGATCTATTCCAATGAAATACGAGAATATGTTTCTTTCAGTTTATTAGGATATGGTAATGTCTCCATAGGTCATAGTTTATTTGCGATGGGTCCATGTGCACTGATATAGCCCATACACAGAAATCTTTTGAATTAACAACTAAAGTGGCCTAGATTCTTCCTTTAGTTAAAGCTAAAAGAGGATAAGCTCAGCCAAGAAAAAAAGATAGCCCCACTTGTACTTTACTGTTTAGAAAAGGGTATAAGAAGAACACGAAGAGCTTATTTAGTAAAAGATGGTCACAATAAATTGATTTAGCGAAGATGAGTGGGAAATCCTCCTCTATCCTTTTGCTCTTTGCAGTTCAAAAGGCTTCCTATCAAATTCATTTCTGTTTTAAGTGTAAGCATAAATTACACCTTTACTTCTGCTGGTCTATTCAACTTGATACCTAACTTCAAGAGTTTAAAAGTTAAAACTATCCCTTACCTCAGCTTAGTCTGATGGAGCACATTCCAAGCTAGAATAATCCCTGCTGTGATTCCTAATTGTAATTGAGAATTGGACAAAGAAATTAAATAAGAACACAAAAACAAGTAGATTGAATGATCCCCATTTCTTAAGAATCATGAACCTATTTGCTTTTGCCGATTCAAAATGCTTCCTATGCGCATCAAGTTTCCGTGTGTGTGAGCATGAATTATACCTTACTTCAGCTTAGTTGTCTAAGAAAGGGAAATGAAAAAAACCCATGAAAGCCAAAGCATCGATACTTCTTTCAATTAAATATACCCCTTTTCCCTTAACATTTTTCTTTCACAAACACGAATACTCAAAAATATCATTCACACACACAACCACGAATATTTGTTACTCTGCATGAATTTAGTACTGATTTTTTAACTTATGAATTTGTTACTCTACATGCATGTAACGTGTTAGTAACTACTGTGACACTCTTTACATGAGACATGTATCATGTGTTAATATTTTTCACATAGGTGATTTGCATCTTGTTAAACCATGATTGCAGTTGAAGCAGATGATGTCAATCACTTTAAGGAGTATCTTGAAAAAAAAAAAAATGAAAGTTCGATTCTATGTTAATATTTTTCTTGTATAAATAAATTTTTTTCAAGTTTTCTATAATGTTGGAATTGCATTTACTATATTGTACTTCTTAAATCCATGAGCTATTAAAGTAGGTGATTGGCATCAAGTTAATTGTGCACGTGAAGAATTAAGGGGACACGGAGGGCTATCTACCATGATGGAACCGTAACGCCTCAGAATTTAAGACGTTACTACTTGCTATATGTCATTACTAGATAATGATATGCTATAACTCTTAACCTATCTAGAATCTACAAATACCTGTATAATATGCCAAACTCACATGATATAATTCAACCAATAACACACATGAGTGAAGTATCATATTTCACTCTAAAACTATAAGTATAACATGTAATCGACAAAAACAACTAACAAAATTAATATCTAAGATGGCTCCTACAACAACTACAACCTATTAGAACCACCAACTAATTGACAAAGCCTAGAGTCTATCTCCACCATATAATCGACTATCATAAACTAAAAAGATTAATTGGGGTCTTATCTCCAAATACATGTACAAACCAACAACAACATAATAAAGTCTATTCGCTAATCACATCTTACTAATCTCCTAATCATCATAGTAATAAAAATACTTAACGCCCTTATCATCCTACACATACTTGTTGCCTTATGAATATTAGTGGCACGCATATTTATTAGAACTGTAATACCCTAAAACCCGGTAATGTTATGGCCCATCATATGTCCTCATTATGTGAAGATATGCAAAGGTTTAGACATTACAAATCTCTAATACTTACATTCATGTACCCATGATAATAATTGAAAGACCTCTTCAATATACAAGAGATTAATAAGAATTTCTATCCTTAATAATATATCATCAACAGTCTCCTCAAATTATTGCAGCGAAAGCTTATAACATTCAATTATAACAGAAATTCTCAAAACAACTTAACAAGTAATTTCAACATATGTTTTTCTTTAATCTAATTGTTGATCGTCATAATAGACCTATTCTACATTCTCCTCATTAGTTTGGTCTTGATTTGTCTCCACTACGGTCTTATCACCCTACAATTTCTCCTATGGCAATCGCAATTAAAAAAAAAGGTTCCCACGAGGGATGAGCTAATGCCCAACACTATGCATAACTACAAACACATACGCATGCTATAACAGAAATAACAATACATACATGATGCAACATGATATTCAAACACAACTTATTCATCTTTTACAATATTTAACTAGCACACAATTTCATCAGCATCACATAACCTTACACAATTCCATGCAATCCTTCCACAAAAAAAAAAAAAATATTATATATATATATATATATATATATATGACAATCCATGAGTCCATAAATCCTTTCACATCTCACACAACAACCTTCCACAATCACATACACAACATCACACGAGACCTAGATCAGCGATTGAGGGTAAGGACTGGGCCGAATGGCAATGACTAGCTACAAGTGGTAGCAAGGCAAGTGCACAACACAGCTGATCTGATCTAATTTGTGATTGTGATTTCAATTTTGCTATTAGCTACTTTTTCTTTTTGATTTTTTTTTTAATTAATTTGGGTGAGCATACAAGCCAACCTACACCCATAGCAAGTGGCCTACCCTAACCCGCAAGCCATGCGAGGCAAGCTAAAACAACCCACACATCTTAGAGGCTAATTTTTTTTTACCCTCCTTATAAAAATTTAGTGGCTCGGCCCACATTCCCAGCTCTATATATACATTTCTCAAAGTATAGAATAATTAAAATTGACATTTTAAATATTACTGAAGGGATTTACTAATCAGTAATATTAATCCCATTTTCTAACCACCCTCACTACATATTATCATCTTACAAATTCAATGCTTAATTCATCTAAAGATCATGACTTACTTTCTACTATTTGCAACTTATACCTATTAATCCTCATTTAACATCAAACTTAGGCTCATAAGGATCATCAACCTATGCTTTGATACCACATAAGTTGTAATGCCTGAAAACTGCTAACACGATGACCCACCATGGGTCCTTATTATGTGAAAACACGTAAAGGCTCAAACACTACAAATCTCCAATACTTACATTCACGTACCCATGATAATAATTAAAAGATCTCTCCTACATACAAGAGATTAACAAGAATTTCTATCCTTAATAATATATCATCAACAATCATCTCCTTAAATTATTATAGTGGAAGCGTATAACATTCAATTACAACAAAAATTCTCAAAACAACTTAACAGGTAATTCCAATATATGTTTTTTCTTAATCTAACTACCGATCGTCATAATAGACGTATTTTACAGTCTCCTCATTATTTTGGTCTTGATTTGTCTCCACTAGTGTCTCATCATACTCTACAATTTCTCTTGTGGTAACTACAACTAAAAAAAAGATTCCCACAAGGGATGAGCTAATGCTTAACACTATGAATACCTACAAACACATACGCATGCTATGACAGAAATAACAACACATACATGATGCAACATGATATTCAAACATAAGTTATTCATCTTTTGTAGTATTTAACCAGTACACAATCTCATCAACATCATATAACCTTACACAATTCTTCCATAAACAATTATATATATATGACAAAGGGTACTCCCCTTTTATTTATAAGTCTATTCCATACATAATATATATATTACAATGGGTACTTCTCACTGTCCATTAATTCATGAATCCTTTCACATCTCGCGCAATAACCTTCCACAATTACACACACAACATCATTCCACATGATACTCAAATCATTTCAGTACATGACTCCACTAGAGACAATGTTACATACCGATCATCGAGATGCCAGCTCGAGAACACCGACCCACACTCGGTTTCTCAGACTTGGCAATTCACAGAAACATGCACACACAATCAAATTCACTTACAATAATATTTAATCCACACGCAACATCTAACTTAACAAGCACAAACAACAAACAAAGTATACATGTACCTAGATTGAAAATTTTTTATTTCTTCCTACTTCTACAATCTCACAATTCCTCAAAACCTATACATCATCTCAATTACTTGATTTTAGAATTGTATCTTAACATATTAAAATGAAATGGACGTGTTCAACTCAACACTATCATGTTGAAGGTCGTGTAACTCAACATTGGTTAGTATACAACCGTGCTAAAGGCCTTGTACCTTTATGTTTGTTTCATAGTTTGACACGGGGCGAGACACAACTGTGCTAAGAGGTCATATGTCTCTTTATATGGTCTGGGTTTGATATGGGGCAAAATACGACTGTGTTAAAGGCCACGTATCTTTCTATGTATTTTATATTTTGATGCAGAACGAGACACGACCATGTTGGGAGGCCGTATATCTTTCTGTGTAATCTTGGTTTCAATACGAGGTGAGACACGGCTGTGTTAGAGGCCGTGTATCTTTTTGTGCCCCAGTGTGGGTTACTGTTTATTATGATACCCTTTCTCAAATTTGAAATTCCTAATTCTTGTCTAACCCTAACTTAAATCCAACAATTCTAATCCTAGTTCTGCATCATTTTTCCATAGAAAATGCTAGTTAAGGTTAAATTAACAACTTACTAAATCGAGTCATCCTAACACTTAAATCCTTATCTCAAACCTTGCGTAAAACATATTGATCTATAAAAAGTTCTAATGTATTAATCCTACTTTAGGTCTCCACAAAGAGTGTCTAAGGTTCTATGAGTCTCACGACTTGCAACTTTCAAAAGGAAGAAAAGTGTAGCCTTAGGTCATAAAAGGGTTTATATACCTTGGCCATGAAATGACCACATTGACCTTATCTCATTATTTTAATTACCATCTTATCTCTAACTATATATATAAATATTCGTGTACTTATAAGAAATATATGGAAATTAAAACATATTGGAGGATTTAACGGCTACAAAAAGTAGTATATCTAAAATTTCCAAAAGTAGGAATGACTAGAGGTGGATGCAATTTGATTTAGTTTAGTTCTCCCTCTAAAGTGAATCAAACCATAAAATACAATTTGGTTTTTTTGTCACTTTGAACAAAATTTTACAGTTCAATATAGGAACTTTTTTAAAACATAAGGCTTTAGTTTAGTTTGATTTGGTTTATGATTTAAACTATAATTTATAATTTAAGAAAAATTAAATACATGATATGGTAACTTTATGTTAAAATTACTAAATTCCTTTATAAGCATTAGAATTATATAAAAGGTTAATAAAGTCAATATTTATATAATTGAGGAATTTTAAATGTGTTTTAATAGTCAAATATTTTAATGAAGCTAGTATAAAATATAAATTTTGAATCAACTTATATATGTATTCTAATAACCTATAGTCATAAAAACCAAATACATGTACATTTCAATACGTAGAAATCTAGATTTCTTTTAAATGCTACATTATATAAAGAAACTTTTTAAAATCACATATAACATAAACTTTTTTAAATCACAAATAACATATTACTTTGTTTCTCAAAACAGTTTGGTTCAATTTTTTTGGTTTAATTTAGTTTACCCTTCTAAACCAACCATAAATTTTTTATTTTCTTTATATTGATAATTTTTCAAACTAAATTAAAAAATAAAACCAAATGTTGGTTTTGCTAGGATTGATTTGCAATTTGGATGGTCTTTTCGCCTATTCCTAGCAATGAGTCCTATCTTTATTATTAGTAATAGATATGTTAGCCCATCAAAGTTATAAAACTTAAATTTTATCAATTTAACATATTGGCATTTATTTTTTTACTACATAAATTTAGGGTATTATTAATAGAAAAGTGGCTTCTTCTTTTTTTCTTTATTTTTCTTTGATTTTTTTTCCTTTTTTGTTTGGGTTTAGCAATAAGGTTATACATTTTGATAAAGTTAGTTTTATAACTTAATATGAATAATATTGTTCATAATCCTTTTTATATAGTGATTGTGCATGTAAGATTCCTTCTTTTAACTAATTAAAGTCATAGTATGTTATCTCATTTTATCTAATCAAATATTCAGTGTTATGAAAAAAGGGTGGATTGAGCCAAAATTCCTATCATGTATTATATTGGCGAAAGTTTCAGATATTTGAAAACCTACTTTATGACATCTGTAATTATCTTTAAATCTATGCTTTGTAAAACTTATAGATTTCAATGTATCCTATGAAAATGTTTAGAATGCTAGGGATAAGTATATTAGATGTTCTATATATTTATGCCAAAAGTCAATCAAATTATCAATATTTTGAATAAGTCATTTAAATCATCCAAATTTTAAGTGAGTCATTCAAACCCTCTATATTTATTTATACTTAAAATTATTTAAGTCCTTCGTATTTGAATGAGTCGTTTAATTCTTCTATGCTATATAAGCCATCAATATATGGTCATATATCATAGGAAATGCTAAAAAGGAACTTAACTGGTGTGAAGACACAAATATAAGAAACTTAAATGATTCACTTGAAAGATGAAGAATTTATTCAAATTTTACTATAAATTTAATGGACTTAAAAAAAAAAAAAAAAACTCAAATGAAACATAAAGGCTCTTATTGTCATTCAACATAAACGTAAAGGGCTTTTTGCATACTCTTTTCCAAAGGAATGATATTTAAATTATAAGTTGATACCTTTTTCATGATAAATCATAACAAATAAAATAAAAATATAATGAATTCAATTAAAACATAAAATAATAACAATGTAAAACAACTATAATCCAAAATATTGGCTCAAGCTTGAGAATAACTTGTTATAAGTTAAACCAATCATTTAGTTGAATTTCCATTAGGTAAATGTCACTTTTGGTACTTCAACTTTGCCTATCTTTACAATTAATTACTTAAATTTTAAAAGTGTCAATTTACTACGTAAACTTTATCTATTTTTGTAATTAACTAACCATCCTTTCTTACAATCAATTACTTAAATTGTGCTTATTTTTACTATTAACTATCCCATCTAAGTACTATAAATAATCTCAAAAAGATTATAGGTAATAAATTATCACTTTAAACTTTAGGTAGTTAATTGTAAAAATAGATAAAATTAAAGTACCAAAGATAACATTAACCCTTTTCATTATATTCCTCATATGAAACTAATATATTTATTAACATTATTGCACAAATAAAGTTTATGGTACCTTGTGTGTATTAAGAAATTAAGTAATAAAACGTAAAAAGGGTCTTTTTCGCTCTTTATTGTGGAGTTTTCTTCTTTTTTTTTCCTTCTCCTTTTATTTTAACAAATTTGAAGTGTTTAGTTAACATAGATTTCAAGAAAATAATATGATAAATATACTTAGTTGATACATAATAGTCATGCAATAGATATAAGATGGACCAAAAACATACAAAAAAAGAGGCCCATAATATACAAAGTGGAGGTTTCTAGCCAGTTATAAGATGGTATGACTATAGGCTTTGAAAACTTAGAACCTACTTTATGACATCTAACATGCACTGTATACTTACCCATTTATGTAGGGTTTGAAAATTTTTAGGGTACGACAAGTTCAAACGCTCAACCCTATTTAACATATTAATTATCACAATTGGTAAATGAACTTGGCTAATTTTTCAATTAGCTCTATAAACTTTAAGATTGTCAATTTTAGTGGCCAATGAGACTTTTTGAGGTCAATACTAGTACCTGAGCTAACTTTGTCTTCCTACATAAAAAACATTGGTATTACTAATTTATAGGAATATGATATATGTTTCAAATGATATATTTAACTTCAAAGTGCCACATACAATGCCACATTAGCTTATAAGTATTATTAAAAGAAATTAAAAAATAAATAAAAAACACGGTCCACCCCCTCTTTTTCCTATCTCTCTTTGACCACTTCTTCCACTCTCTTAAACAACTATTAGGATAAGTTGCCATTTGATGACTTTAAAATACTCCATATTAAAGATACTGAAAAAGAAATTTTAAGAAAAATAATCTAATTATAGAAAATTAATTCATGAGTTATTTAACAGTTTAAACTGGAGTTTTCTTTTTTAAGTCAACAAATGTGACTTATTCCAGCCCTATCTCTTCTCTCTCTTATTTTATTTTATTATTTTTTTAACTTGCAAGATTTTTTCTCAAATTTATCCTCAAAGTCACCATCTTTACATAAACTCTTAAGAAACCCATCTTGAAAATGCAAAGTTTTCTAGAAAAAAAAAACTATTATTATAAGTATTAGCAACAACAAGAATGGAAAAAAAATATGAGTAGGAAAAAGCCTTCCTCACCTGCCGTGTTTAAAAAATCAAAAAAGAAAAGAAGTAACAAAAACTCCTATTTCATTATGTTCACAAAGAAAAATGCGAAAAATTAAAGCTCTTTTTCTTGTACATGAACCCAAACAAAAAGGGAAAAAAAAAAAGAGTCATAACTTATCAAAAACTAAATTGCCCTTTTTTCTTCTTCTTTTTTTTAATAATTGTGGATGAAGGAATTAGGATTTTTGAATTGGGATGTTAGATTAGGTTTCTAGGGTATATGTTTTAAGGATTTTGTAATCAAGATTAAATTTGAATAGTAGTCACCTTGGTATCACAATGTAGGAGGTTCATCTACAATAGTGTGGGCTATGAAGGTCTAAGGTTGGTCTTGTGAGGATTGATCTACTATGGTGTTTAGCTGTTGTGGTATTTGAGTTGTAGAAATGAATATAGTGGCGGCGACTCCATGATGTTTGCTTTGGTGGTCCTGCTAGCTAAAGGAGTTGAAATGGAAGTCAGTTTTTTTTCTTATCTATTTGTGATTTGATATAAGTTAAATTAAGGAAAGTGAGAAATTTTGATTTAAATCTTCACATATAGGTATAGAAGCTATAAATAGAAAATAAGGCGAATTTATATATGGAATACATGACAATGGTGGAGTTTGAAGTATTTCTATTTATTGCTCATGTCATATAGGCCCAAATTAAGCATGTAGTTGCTTTGATTTTGAATTATGTGGCAAATCTTACCTATGAATAATAGATGTTGAACACATGTGTATATTATGTGGATATATATATATATATATATATATGTGTGTGTGTGTGTGTGTGTGTGTGTGTTTGTGTGAAAAATCAAATTGGGTATTGAGATTAAGAAGCTTATCTTTAATTAAATCTTAAAACTAATTTTTTAGGGTAATTATAAGAACAATCTCTCAAAATTATTGAAATTTACATAAGAATCTAAATTTGTAAATACTTTTTTTACATCCATTAAAAGAAGTTATATAAAAAAAAAAAAAGTTCTTAGATATAATACAATGTCAATCTTCTGTATCGGAATACAATTATAATTATTCTTTTAAATTGATTTATTACTCAATTAACTTGTATATTGATAGATAAAATGTTAATCATATTGAGAAAATCCTCGTTCCAACTAGTGAATCAAGCCAAAAAGTTATTAGGGCCTATTTGACTCTTTTTTTTTTTTTAATCTGTTTAGCATCTATTTTGTGCTCATGGGTATTTGCCTCAAAACAAATAGAAGAAAGATTAAAAAGCAGATGAATAAATAAAGTTGCATATCTTCCATTAAAAATAAATAAATAAATAAAATTGCACATAAAAATTGTTTAGTATAATATAATGTAAATGTGTTGATTAAAATGTATTTGTGTAGCCTAATGTTAGTAGCAATTTTCATGCAGTTTTTCTTTGAATTTTTTAATAATTATTTTATATAATAAATTTATTTATGTTATGTACAATATAAAGAAGATCATTTTTTCTTTCTTTCTTTTTTTCTCTCTTCTTGAAGAAGATTACAGTTTCTCTTTTTTGCCAACAAAAATGTTTTTCTATAGCCTAAAATTGATATAGCAGTTTTCTAATAGTTTCCTTTAATATAGCCTAATATTACCTTTTAGAGTAAGGGAGAATATATGGGGTCGTAATTTTATTAGTTGGTGGTAGTTATTAAGTGATTAATTTGTGTGGAAAGTAGATAAGTGAAAAAGAAATTTTATGTCATAAAATTGGAGTCAAATAAATAGTTGGTAACTTATTGGTTAATATGCATTTATGTAGCCTAATGTTAGTAGCAATTTTCATGCGGTTTTTCTTTGAATTTTTGAATAGTTATTCTATATAATAAACTTGTGTTATATACGATATAAAGAAGATCTTCTTCTTTTTTTCTTGAAGAAGATCACAGTTTCTTTTTTGCCAAAAAAAGATGTCTTATATTGCCCAAAATTATTGTAGCAATTTTTTGACAATTTCATTTAATATAGCCTAAAATTACTTTTTAGAGTAAGTGAGAATGTATGGGCTGGTGGTCGTTATTAAGTAAGTAATTTGTGAGGAAAGTAGGTGAGGAGAAAAGAAACTTTATGTTATAAAATTAGAGTCGATTAAAAATTTAGTGGCTTATTGGTTAATATGCATTTTTGTAGCCTAATGTTAGTAGCAATTTTCATGCGATTTTTCTTCAAATTTTTTAATAATTATTTATATAATAAAATTATTTGTGTCATGTGCAATATAAAGAAGATCTATTGTTTTTTTTTTTTCTTGAAGAATATTATGATTTCTTTTCTTTTCATTTTTTAGGGGGTAACAATGATGCTTTATATGACCTAAAATTAATGTATTAATTTTTGACCGTTTCGCATAAGATTACCTTTTAGAAAGTGGATGGGTTGATGGTTAGTTTATTAGTTGGTGGCCGATATTAAGTGAGCAATTTGTATAAATGTAGGTGAGGAGAAAAGAAACTTTATGTTATAAAATTGGAGTGGAATAAAAAGATAATGGCTTAAATATGGGCTTAAGATAATATAGTAGTTTTCTAACAATTTCCTTTAATATAGCTTAAAATTACTTTTTAGAGTAAGGAGAGTGGATGGGTTGCTAATTATTTTATTAGTTGGTGGTAGTTATTAAGTGAGTAAATTGTGGAAAAAGTGGGTGAGGAAAAAATAAACCTTATATCATAAAATTGGAGTTAAGTAAAGGTTAGTGGCTCAAATAAGGAAAAATGCAAAGAAAGGACCCATATTTGTGTACTTTTGTCGAAAAAAAAAAAAGGCTCGAATTTTTTAATAATGCATTTTAGAGCCTATTCTTATAAAATACTCACATTTCAAGGTTTTCATCTATGTTAATGGAATTTGATGTGACATAGATGAAAACCCTAAAATGAGCGTAATTTATAAGCATAAGCTCTCAAACGCATGGTAAACATACAATGTTAGTTGAATGACAATATATATTAATTCATATTTAGAACTAAAAACTTGATCTTCAAGTTTTGATAATTATTTTTCTAGGCAATAATAATAATATATTTAATCAATCTATTAATAGATGGATATTATGGTTCCATTTGCAAAAAAGGCATCTTCCAATGGGATAATTAAATATTGAATTTAAGAATACGTATCATTTGGAATTTAGTTTAGCAATGATGAACATAAAATAAAAAATAAAAATAAATAAAAAATATTGAAAAAATATATATTACTTCTCATATACATAAAGATGCCATTAAAATATAAGATTTAATTGTCTTTAGCATGTGTTTTAATGAAATTAAAACTAAAATTATGTGAAATAAATTTTAATCAAGATAATTTCTCATATGTATGCACATTAATTATATAATGTTATATATATAAATAATAATAATAATTTTTTATATGTAATAGTATATAATTAAATGAGAAAAAAATATAAAAGAAAGACTTATATTTATGCAACTTTTATAGGGTCTAGATTTTTCAACTATGCGTTTAAGACCTATATTTATAAGTTATACTCATTTTAGGGTCTCAATCCATACCACCTTAGATTCTATTAATGGTAGATGGGCGATGGTCATAAAATAATAATATCTTGTAAATACAGACCCTTAAATGCATAATAAAAAACAAAAATTAGGCCCTTTTTTTGGAAAAAAAAAAGGAATAAATACAGGCCCTTCCTCTACATTTTTTTTCTAGCCTAAATATAATAGATGGTTTAAAATTATTTGTATTATATACAATATAAAGAAGATCTATTTTTTTCTTTCTTTTTCTTTTTCTCTGATTACAGTTTTTTTTTTTTTTTTGCCAACAAAGATGTTTTTCTATAGCCTAAAATTAATATAGTAGTTTTCCGACAATTTCCTTCAATATAGCCTAATATTACCTTGTAGAGTAGGGGAGAGTAGATAGGTTGGTCGTAATTTGATTAGTTGGTAGTAGTTATAAAGTGAGTAATTTGTGGGAAAAGTGGGTAAGGGAAAAAGAAACTTTATGTCGTAAAATTGAAGTCAAATAAAAGGTTAGTAACTTATTGGTTAATATGCATTTGTGTAGCCTAATCTTAGTAGCAATTTTCTTGCGGTTTTTCTTCGAATTTTTGAATAGTTTTTTTCTTTTTATAATAAACTTATTTGTGCTATGTACGATATAAAGAAATTTTTTTTCTTGAAGAAGATCATAGTTTCTTTTTTTCCCAACAAAGATGTTTTATATTGCCCAAAATTAATGTAGCAATTTTTCGATAGTTTCAATTTATATAGCCTAACATTACTTTTTAAAGTGGGTGAGAATGGATGGGCTGGTGGTAGTTATTAAGTAAGTAATGTGTGGGAAAGGTGGTTGAGGAATGTTACAAAATTGGAGTCGATTAAGAAGTTAGTGGCTTATTGGTTAATATGCATTTGTATTGGTTAATATTACAATTTCTTTCTTTCTTTTTTCTTTTTCTTTTTTTTTTTTTTTTTTTGCCAACAATGATGCTTTTATATGACCTAAAATTAATGTAGTAATTTTTCGACAATTTCCTTTAATATAGCATAAGATTACTTTTTAGAGTAAGGGAGAGTGGATAGGTTGGTGGTTATTTTATTCGTTAGTGGCCGTTATTAAGTGCATAATTTGCAGGAAAAGTGAGTAAGGAGAAAAGAAGCTTTATGTTACAAAATTGGAGTGGAATAAAAAGTTAATGGCTTAAATATAAGCCTAAGATTAATATAGTAGTTTTCCAACAATATCCTTTAATATAGCTTGAAATTACTTTTTAGAGTAAGGAGACTGGATGGGTTGGTAGTTATTTTATTAGTTAGTGGTAGTTATTAAGTGAGTAATTTGCGGGAAAAGTGAGTGGGGAAAAATATTTTATATAATAAAATTAGAGTCGAATAAAAGGTTAGTGGCTTAAATAGGGAAAAGTGCAAAGGAAGGACTTGTATTTGTATACTTTTTTGCAAAATAGGCTTTAATTTTAGAGTCTATGTTTATAAGCTACTCACATTTTAGAGCTTTTGTTTATCTGCCATTAATGGAGTTTGATGTGGTATAGACAAAGACTATAAAATGAGTATAACTTATAAACATAAGCTCTTAAATGCATGGTAAAAAAAAAAATCAAGTCTTTTTTTGTAGAAATGCACAAATGTAGGCCCTTCTTTGCATTTTTCTAGATAAAATATAATTGAATAATAATATTTACACTATATTTATAGCAACTAAGTAATATACCTTAAAAGAATATTGATTTTGGTGATTTTAAAAATAAAATAAAAAATTATTTTTAGTAGTATTGTATGTGCTTCAAAGCATCATTCATATATAGTGCAAGATAAATGACAATATATATCGATTTATATTTAAAACTAAAAACTTTATCTTCAAGTTTTGATAATTATTTTTCTAGACAATAATATATATATATATATATTTAACTAATCTACTAATAGATGTTACCATTTGCAAAAGTTGCATCTTCCAATGGGATAATTAAATATTGAATTTAATAATATGAATTATTTGGTATTTAGTTTAGCGATAATGAACATAAAAAAGGGGAAATAAATAAAAAATATTGAAAAAAATAAAAATAAAAAATAGTTCTTATGTACATAAAGATGCCAATGAAATATGAGATTGGATTGTTTTTAGCACGTGTTTTAATGAAATTAAAAACTAAAATTATGTGAAATAAATTTTAATCAAGATAACGTTCTCATATGTATACACATTAATTATATAATATTATCTATAAAAATAATAATAATTTTTTATATGTAATAGTATATAATTAAATGAGAAGAAAATATAAAAGAAAGACCTACATTTGTGCATTTTTACAAAAAAAGATCTAAATTTTTCAACTATTCATTTAAGGTTTATATTTATAAGTTATACTCATTTTAAGATCTCAATCCATACCACGTCAAATTCCATTAACAACAAAAGGATGAAGGTCATAAAACGAGGATATCTTATAAATATAAACTCTTAAATATATTATCGAAAAATTCAGACCCTTTTTTGCAAAAATTACATAAATACAAGCCCTTCCTTTATATTTTTCCTAACCTAAATATAATAGATGGTTTAAAATTTATTTTCTTGTTGGGACCAAAAAGAATCTTAATCATGGTTGGATTAGGCTACTAATACATAAGATCTTTGATACGATTTGCCTCTAAAATCTTTAATTACATCGCCGATATACACTAATATTCACAAACCACTTATATATAAATAGGTAACGATTCCAATTATCATCTCGTGCCTTTTCTTTTATCTTTCCAATGTTGCACTTCAATATTTTATTACCTCTAACATTAATCTATATGGGGGTAAACTTTTTGCTTCAAGGTTCAGAATGCAACCCCATATTGAGCAAAAATACCGAACAACTCCATAAGTTGGAGTCCATAAAATCAAAATTATTAGAAGATCCTGAAGGCATCGAAAAACATGAAGATATATTTGGTGAATTGAAGCATCTTGAACTTCCTTCGCTTGACGTGCTTGCGAATATACTATTATACGGCGATTATTATCGTTATGAATTATTGAATGATTTTTATGGATTACCAGTTTTATTCAATGTAAGTTTTCAATTTTAAATTTTATTCTTTCTTGTTAAAATCTAATCAATTTTTAAATAAAAATTTGTTAGATTTGCACTGGCAGATCTCCACCCTATATTTTTCCCTACATGACCTAGCATCAATCCAAGTTCGGGGATGTTTTAATAACTAATGTGGCACTTATGAATCTCTTTCTTTTTCAACAATATGAAATCATACTTTGTGCCTAATTATAGAATAAAATATTATAGTTGCACATTGTATTAAGAGGCTAATGAATGTCCAATTTGAATAGATTGTATTAGTTACTAATTGGGTGCAAGAATTAGTGATGTGGGCAAACGTCCAAAAGTTGCTGTAGATATTAAACACTGAAGTTATGAACCTACATCTTTGAACAAACAATATGCTTTTCTCTTTAGAAAAAATTTCTAGCTACATCCTAATGGCGTAAATTTAATGTATTTTTCAGTCAAACTATAGCCAAATGGAGCCGATGATGTATGATGAAGTTGATATCATGGAGAAAGATGAGGTAAGTCAAATTGGTAACTTAATTTCAAATTAGTGTAGAACATCTTTAAAATTATAAAATATATCCAATTATGAGAGCAGAGAAAAAAATTTTATATTTACTTTACTTTTATGATGTTAGTGAAGATGGGGAACAATCTTGAAAACTCAAACACAAGTCAGTGCCATGTTGTAGCTTCTTTTAATGATCATCATATATCATACCCGACTTTCCTTCTTGACCTCAAGAGCAAAAAGGAACAGCCGGCCCTCTCCAATTATTTGAACAATGTTGAACATCCTCGGAGCAAGCGGTCGCAGCGAAGAAAATGGTCAAAATTATGCATGCAGAAAAGTTTCCCAACAAAGGACATCGAAAGAAACGTAGAGAAAATCGAAAGGAAGAGGAAGAGAAAATATGGAGATGAGAATTACACAAGACGATGCAAGCATTGTCAAGTGACTTGTACGCCACAGTGGAGAGAAGGCCCAGATGGGCCAGGAACACTTTGCAATGCGTGTGGAGTCCGTTACCGGATGGGCGGCCTTTGCGAAGCATATCGTCCTATATCAAGCCCAACATTTGTTTCAAGTGAACATTCGAATTATCACAAAGAGGCCATGGAGATCACTAAGAGAAAACGTTCAAACTATTAAGTTCATTTACTATTAGATTAGATCTAACATAGAGAGATTAGAGGAAATTTTAACTCACATTTTGTATAGCCAGCTTCAGTTAGTAATCTATTACCATTATAATAGATAGGGAAATACCATTTTATGTATATTATTTTTAATTGATCTTTTATTTTTATTTTTTTAGTTTATCAAAGATTTCAAGCTGAAAATATATGAAACAAGTTAAATTGCAAATAGATTATTATTTGGTTTTCATTGAGGTAGGGCAATAATCTAGCCACGAAAAGGCATAGAAAAATCATCTTAGTGATTTTTTTCTCTTTTTATTTCTTTTGGAATACCAACATAAAAGAACTGTATGATACTATTGAATTTGATTTTTATGCATACATCATAGGTATGCTAGCTAATAGTCTCTTTATTACGATGCAAGGAAATTGTCAATTGGTTAGTTATTCAATTTATGTATATGGTTTCATATGCTTCCAAGTTTGGAATAGAATAAAAATAAATTAAATGTTTGCATTGCATACATAACCTTTAATATTTGTGGCATTTAACGTGGTTGTCCAAATATGTCGATGAATTTTGATTTTGGAAATTGCCGAACCCTAGCATTCGAAGTCATTCCTTTTGACTATATCTTAGCTTATCAAAACAAGAATTTGAGAATGTTTTAATCTATCAATCACCCTTTTGCAATAAATAGAATACATGGGGCTCGTTTGCACAAGATTAGGGTTCGATACTAGGGTTTCCATCATCTTTCAAGCACTACAATATGACAAACAAGTCTAGGTGAGTGACATCTGCTATCAACAATTGCCTACACTGGCCTTTATTGATGATGGAGTAATTCCTTTCATTTTATTTTTTTTAAGCAGAATTTTCCAAAAGATAAGCATGAATCCCCAATAATTCTAATGTCTTTGATTTGGATCTTTCAAGTTTTGATTTATGACTGAATTACATTTCAATAAACATGTCTTAAAATAATTAATTAGGAAATTAGAATTAGAATTTAATAATAAGAAAAACACATACATAAAGGCATATAGGCAGCAAAGCATGGATTTGATATATCTTATCTTCTTAGAGTTTTCTCTTGGACACATGCCATTTCAAGAATACATCCATATGTGTTTCCTATGTCTCACATAATTAATGAACTATGTTAGCCTTGGATCAAATAAAAGAATGGTTCTCATTTGCTCTCTAAGTCATACACATTTGTTTATTCCCCACCAATCAAGTTGACACATCAAATGTATATGTTGATTCACATACATGGGCTTAAGTTTATAAGGCTTCTAATAACTGTTGAAAAAGATTTATAATTAATTAATTTTTTCTTACTTTTGATCTATTTTATAAATACATTTGATTAGATATTGCACTTAATTTGCTTATATTTTAATTTCAAGTCCTTAAAAGTAACTTTGGATGAAAAGAAACAAATTCATGCAAATTTCATATTAATCAAAAATAAAATGAACAAGTTATGGAAGTGGAATGGTAGTCACGCACACCAACATGCTCGTGTCAAAGACCATGTTGAGCTTATAGAGAAAGACAAATTGTAAGACCAAGTACATGACCATGCCAAAAGTTGTGCAGGAGTATATGCTTACTAACTGGTGTCGCTCGAATCTAACCGATCATTTAAGTTTTAAATTTATAACCAATAAAACCTACTATCGATCTAGGCAGTGTACCTATCGATTATAGTATAGATTTAATTGGTGTTATCCTTTGGAATCTAAAAAACAAGTACTAGTATTACCTTTCTCTACTATCTAATCTAATTTATAATGTGGGAATTATAAATTAAATTAATAACTAACAATTCCTAGTAACCCTAGAATTGAATGATATTGTCTAAAAAGTGTATTCAATCACAAAATATACCTCTCATCTTGTTCCAGCCTAACCCTTAAATTCTCAAAATAAGATATTAATTAACAAATTTATTTACACTTTGCACTGTAGGAATTCTCAAGTAAAATCAATTACTCTCTTGAGTTAATCAATTGATAATCATGCATAAGATAATGGAGACATCTCCCTCACTATCGTTATGTAAGATCTCATTAAGTTCACAATTCCAATAAATTGCAGAAAATCAATGTTTTCCTATCTCTAAGTAAAACATGTAATCTCTCTATTCATAAAAATCTAATTTACTAAACGAAACCTCTTTCAATCTAATAAAAATCAGACATGCAATCAATTTGAGCGCATAAATCAATTACAAGAACAATAAAAACACTTGAATAGATGCAAAAATATAAACAATTCATTAATCAATCAATGGTTCGACGCATAGGTTAGGGTTTCACAAGATAAAAGATATAAAGAATTACTCCTCCATAGAGTTTTCAATAAAAACAGATAATCTAGAGAAATAGAGTTGATTCATGCTAAAAAGAATAATCCTTTGTTATTTTGTGATCTCCAATGATGCTCGGACAATTATCCTCTTGAAGTTTGTAATAAAGCTCTCCTAGGGTTTTCCAGAACGAAGCTAAAAGAAAATAAGTCTCCTTTAAAATAAAATAACACATCTATTTATAGTTCTCACGAAAATAGGATTCAGCATAGGTGTCAGCACGGTCGTACTTGAGACCGTGCTGACTTCGGAACGAGTTATTTTTCACTACCCAATTCAGCACGGCTTCCAGCACAGCCGTGCTCGAGGTAAGGCTGAACAGGATGTTTGTTATTAATCTTCAACACGGGTTGTGCTGCACCTAGGGCACGTTTTAGCATGGCTTCTAACCATTTCCTTCACCCAGCACGGACATCTACACGGGTTGTGCTGCAAGTTATGCTGAGCCAAAATCCATTTTTCTTTATTTTTCACCAATTTTCACCTCGTCTTTGATCTTATCTTCCTTCAATTTTTTCTTTTGTCTTCATTAGTGCCTGAAATTAAAATTTAATCATATAAGTACCATTTTCTTCACCAATTACATGAAATCCTTATAAAATTATAACTAATAAGTACTAGAATTAAGGGTCTTTTGACATTTATTACTAACACAGCTTTGTCAAAGACCATGTTGAAGCAAAATTGTAATTTTTTTAGAAAATTCAATACCAAGAGTTACATGGACATTTACACAACTATGTTTAAGGTCATGCCATACACAAATGTCACTTTCCTATTCAATCACAACTATTGAAAATTACCTTTCTAATTAATAAACAATATTGAAGATGCGATTTTCTGTCCATTGAAGATAACTTTCCTATTTTATGATGATTAAATTTTCCATTCCATGAAAATATGATTTTACTTTTCAAGATATATTGGATTATTATAAAAGGAGTACAAAGTCCAAGTTATATATATATAGATTTTTAAAGTTAGCATTAGAGTAGTCATAAAATTTTACTCTACTATTGATTTTTTTTTTTTATGTTTCTCTTTATGTACTTTTATATTTCTACTTTAAATTTCAATATGATGCTAGCTTAATTTTCTTTTGTATTTGGGTATGATGAACCTAGAATAAAATATAATTGTTGATTTATTGTTTAATAAAATTATTGATATTGTAATGATCCAATTATGTGTACTTTATTATTTTCATATTAATATTGTTGGTGTATTAATTTCAAATTTGATTTCATTCATTGAGATTGATAGATCTTGTTTTTGAATTAGATCTAGTATCATTAGAACGAGTTACATGCAATCCTAGAAATAATTTGATGTAAATCTTTTAGATTATGATCAAACCTAATAATGGAATTCACATATCAAATGTAATGTGATTCTAAGGGTGTTAATTAAAAAAAGATTCTAATTAATTAACCCAGAGTTAGGAATGAGTAGATTCAAGAGAGTTATCAATTCAATTTAGGAATTTCCATAGTCCAATATTACAATAACAGAATTGAATAATAATTAGTTAATTGCATTAATAATTTTAAAGAGATTCAATATTCAAGTATGCTTTTATAAATTGTTATTTTCTTAATTTACTTACTAATTTTCTTGTTCAATTTTGACAATTAGATAATAGGAGAGGGGCTAATATTGGTAATCATAGTCCATGTGGGATTAACACTTAATATTAATATACACTTTACTATAAAATCGATAGGTGCACTTGCTTAAAGGTCATTGGATAATAAAATAGACCAATATCAACTTCTTATTACAAAGACCTGTATATTTGGCCCCAAAAAAATAATAAAAAGACTTGACAAAGATCACAAGCCTCTCAATGTGATCATAGCCCTTAGTGCCATTCACATACATAAGCGTAAACAAGTTTTATCCATTTTTATTTTATTCAACTCTTATCCCATTGAATTAATTTATCCACCTTAGAAGCCCCTCAATATTTCAAAAAAATTTGACTCCAATACCTTAATCGACTAATCTACTCGAAGCATATCGATCTCTCAAGTAATTTTAAGTTAATATTAAATCAATGATAAAAGTATAAATTTAGTTTTTAACGTTTATCACCTTTTCTATTTTAGTTTTAAACTTTTATATTTTTACATTTGAGTTCTCAATATTTGCAAACATTTGCAAATAAGCTGTTTTAACAACAATGTTAGCTTTTCTATTAAGGATTGACACGTGATACAATTCAATTGGTCTACATAATTATATAAAATAAATAATACAATAAAATTATAAAAATTAAATAAAAATAATTAATTTTTTTAATATAAAAGTAAAGAAAAGAAAAAAATTGGAAATAAAAATATATATGCATCAATATATATATATATATATATATATATATATATATTTATAAAAAGGAAAAATTTTGAAAAAAAAAAGAAAAAAATGGAAAAATAAAAACATAGTTCTAGTTTTTTTATTATTATTAATTTACTCAAATGCTAGTATGTATGTATATACACCTATATCATACATGTATTGATGTGTATATATATATTTTTTTTATTTTCAATTTTTCCTACATTTTTATTTTTTTCTAATTTTTTAATTAATTTTATTTAATTTTTGCAAATTTATTGTATTATTTATTTATATAATTACATAAACTAATTGAATTGCATCACATGTCAATTCCTAACGAAAATGTTAATACCATTGCTAAAAGGATACTTAAATGAAATAAATAAACATTTAGGAATGAAATAAGACACGTGGTAAATGTTGAATACTAAATTTGTATTTTTCCCGTGAAAATATGTTGACCAATAAGGTGGTACAACGTATAATTCCTAATAAAAAAGTTATCACTATCATTAAAAAGATTTGTTTATTAATTTTTATAAATGTAAAGGATTTAAATGTAAAAACTAAATAAATAAATATATAAAATTGAAATAAAAAATATAATAAACATTAAAAACTAAATTTATACTATTTGCTAAATTAATCAATTTCCAATAGCTGGACCCGAATTCTTGATGCTTCCCATTTTCATCCAATTCAAACACTTGCCGTATTGAACGCAACTGTTTATATTCCTTTTGCGATTGTCATGTCATGCCCTCTCTTGATATGGGAGGCTTGAACTCTTTAATTACCACTATTACACTATGCCTCTAAGACATGTTTTGTTTTCCACCTTTCTTGTTTATTACATCTTATTGTTTTTCTAACCATCGGTATCATGTCATGATATTTCAAATAGTTGAAACTAAGAAAGGAATAGAGGACTTTGTCATCGATATTGTGCATGTTCACCTAGCAACAGGCAAGCAAAACATTGGGATTTGTTATGTTGACTATGTATGTTCGAAAGTAAATATGCTGTTCCCCCTAACACGAGCTTTGGTCCCTTGGCAATTAGGATAGGACTTTGATGCTATTTAGTGCTGACGATCAATGACGCTTCTTTTTGGTTCATAGTTCATTGCATTTCATATTTTCCATTTTGTCTGATTACTTATTTTCTGTATTGAGTATTAACAAAATAAATTTATATGTCAATTTATACATGAGCTATCAATACTAGAAAGAAAGAAAGAAAAAAAGAAAATTCCTAGACTTAATTAACTAATATCTCGAATACTAGCTATCAAGAGCAATGTACAACATCGCATGGTTTTCTGTTCGATGCAAAAAACCTGGCGACTGTTTTCAAAATGGGTAGGCCTGCCATGCCATGCTGTGTCTTCATGTCCAATGAGGGATCCATTTGAATTTGACCATTCTTGGGATTGTAAAGCATTTTAAATAAATCAGATTTCTTTTATAACAAGCAAGCAGGCAAGATATGAAGATACCGGAGATCATGCTCACTTGATCAACCAAACAATGGGATGCATTTAAGAAATTCTGCTGTTGGCTATTGTAATTAGGATGTAGACGTACTATAAACGTTGATTACCTTAGACTGGACCAGGCCAACATGGACCATTATATGTGCTACCACTAGATTAAAGAGTAAATACAGACCTAGTCATGGCTAAACTAAGTATATAGACATTTTCGTATTTACAAGATGAAACCAGCTTTTTGGTTTGCATTGCGCGGAATATTGGACTGTTCACTCCATGAGTTTTGTCATGTAATGAAATATAACATATTTCTTATTTAATAAAATACGCTAAATTTTTTCTACATTTAATTAAGATTTTAAAACAATTTTAGAATTATAAAATTCTTTATTGCTTTTAAAAATATTTAATTTAATACTAAACCAATTTTAATATACAACAAACCTAGCACCATAGCAACTGTACAAACACATTTAATACTAATCACATACATACCTATTTCTAATAGAGCAACCAAAGATTATTGATATATAAATTTAAGTATAATCAAACATTACATAAATACTTATGACTCTAAAACAATACAATAGAAGTGAATGAGTTCCAATCTCACTACATCGAACTATCGAGGTTTGACAAGAACAAACAACTCCATCCTTAAAAAGAAAAATTAAACAACAACCTCATATGAAATTTACCGCCATTATTCAAACATCAACAACAATCACAATCTACTTGTGACGTATAATTTGCTAGGTCCCATAGCCTCATGTAACAATCCACTCATGAGTTTTTTTCCATTCTTACTAACCATCAAACTTAGTCCTTTACAAGAACACTTTGAATATTCTTAGGGACAAAAGATGAACACATTGAATATATTTATTTTTTTTTGGAAAATTAGAAGCTCAAAACAAGTTAGCCTTGCATTTCAAAAAATAAATAAGGTTAACACATACCAAATGAAGAATATTACAAAACAAGCTATAAATAACATGAAGATAATTAAGAACATTTAAACATCTTCAAGAAGATAAAGCATTTCTTGGAAAATTAAACTCAATAAAACACAACCTAACTTCTATTAACACTTAAAGAAAACAAGCTTAACTTTCCAATCGAATCAACCATTCTAATATCATCAAGATCAACAAAGATCAAATCAATCACTTAATATCTACCTAAAATCATCAAGAACATGATCAACTTCATTAATAGCATTCGTTATAACCAAATTATCAAACACCTAAAGTTCATTAACCATATTTTATCAATTAATACCGATTACTCAACCAAACCAACTCTAAATCACATGAAGCTTCATGAGTCAATGTACATATTCATAGATTGAATCATTTCTTGCGAAATCAATAAGTTTCATTTCCTTAACCCAGCTTATGGCCACAAAAAAGAGAGAGATATAACCACATTCACCACTTGATCCAAATCAATCCTAGAGTGATTATACTACTTCAAAATATTGAAGATTAATTGAACAATATAAGAAACACCAAGAATTACCCTTGAACTTACCCTATGCCCACGATAAGAATAACATTTCCAATATCCATCATTTCAAACCCTAAGTTCTCAATTTGAACACATTCAATAACATCTCCTAACACGATTTGAATCAAATTAACACTCAAATCAACAAATCAACCTCCAATACCCACATACACAACACTAGCACCACTCATATATACCTAATACAGCAATGCTTATCTCAAACTTCAATTCAACGTACATAACACTACTAAACTCCAACTTAGTATACTTAACTAGATTAAGTAGATTAGTCCTCATTTAAGTAAGAAAATTCCCAAACTCCAAGAGATCTCACTTCTCCAAATTTAATCCTTACAAAATTATCAAATCAATGCCAAATAACTAGCTAGAACCATAGATGTAAGTGTAACACCTCGTGATAAAAGTAATCAATAGACAAGTTAACAAACACTAATTAATCTTTTTCACCAATTTGATCTAAAAATGTATAACCAATGTTGATATATTATTCACAACTTGACCTTATAGTCCAATACCAATTTTCTCTCATAACCCATGTGGTTACTTCATTAGGTTAACATCACATGGAATTAAATATAAATAAAAGACACTTGGTAAACTCTATATGTTAATAATGACTTCTTTAGACTTCAAATGGACTCAAATATTGTTGGTAGTTCATATCCCAAATCTAATGGAGTGGAGTATAAGCCAGTGGAGCAAACTTACTCAATGAATGTCATTCGATTAGCCATTTGATTGGTGTGCTTGAGAAAAGTTGACGATTGACCATTGGCCGTGATGATCAATTAAGGATATTCGAATTGGCCTAAAATATTTACTATTTTGCTTATCTTGAACATATGAAGCTCCAATTTTTTTTGTTCCATATATAGACTTGTAATATAGTTTAAACACAAGGGAGTGTCTATACATCTATCGAAATGAAAACATTATTATGTTTGACATGGTGAATTTGCTATTTTGTTTCCGTGATTTTTTTATTTCAAATTCATTTGAGGTTTTTCACATTAATTTTTATATTGTCTATTGCTCTTGTCTTATCTCTTTGCTTTTCTATTGATTGATTGCATTGTAAAAATCTCTTCATCTAAAACTTCCAAATCGGCATACAACAAAGATTTGTAGTATCCATTTTCTTTGAACTATAGTCAACATAGTGTTCCATCTCATATACACCATGTCTCCCAAATTTCATTACTTTCCTTGTTCTGCAGAAATGTTGTGTGCATTGAATTCGGATTGCACATAACTACGTTAGGATTGGACATAGCTACTTGTTATCTCTTTCTCTCTCCAAGTGAATTAACATAAAAGAAAAATATAAGAGATATTTTGTAATTGAAGATAATTAATATAACAAACAAATTTTTTTGTCAAACAACCATTTTCTTGCCAAATGATGGTAACATTTGGTAACAATAAATACTTAAGACCTTATTGTAAAAAATCCAATAAATTATTTAGAACCAAAATTCAAGAAATTTAAATGTGAATATTTAAAATGGATTGTTTTGAGGAGGTGAATATACTTGTTAAATGAATATATGAAAATAAACGAAGTCTTTATCTATCAAAACAAAAACAAAAAAGAACTACCGTTATATTATTTGTTTGGAGATTAGAATTTAGAATTTGGAATACACTTGTTTTTTAGTTTTTTTTTTTTTCAATATGGAGGACTTGAAAATAAAATTTAATATACGAAAGAGTACTAGCCGAATGAGGAATACTCAAATTGAAAAGCAATGAAAAATGGATGAGCATTTTTGTATGTTTCCCAAAATTAATCTGTAGAAGCTCAATCGCCCTTCAAATAGTGATGGAAATTAAATACTTCATTTTTCATTTTCGATCGAAATAAATAATTACCAAAAATTGAGATACACAAAAGTAGAATTCCAGCAGCTAGTGTTCATTAGTATTAAGAGAAGTTTTCTCACCCTTTAATATGTTTTTTTTTTTTTATGTCATAGAATGTATAATTGACACTTTGAAAATGATTTATTGTATGTTAAGTAAATCTAATAAATATGAAGAGATACCTTTTAATAATAAACTAATAAAAATAAAATCAAATATAAATATAAATATATATTTTTTAAAGAAATTGCCATTATATTTGTTAAAGCGAACCCATGAGATGATCCACCAAGATACAAGAAAACCTTTTATACTGAAATTTAACACAACATATATGGGAAATTTCAATGTCAAGACTCAAGAGAGTGAGAGTTATGGTCTCCAGATAAGAAGACATTGGAACACAGATTCCTGATGATGTCTACGATCAGAAACGTGGCCCACAAAAGCATTGAAACATCCTGTCATCATCAATCCATCAGGCTGACATGATGTTGGACCACTCTGATTCTGACAGGTCTACATTACATGAACTTCAGGCCAAATGGATGGTTGTGATGTGTTGTCTATAGCTATTAGCTGTATATGTACTGTAGCTTTATTAATGTTCCTGTCTTTTTGTTTGGGACAAACACAGTCAAAATTACGTGAAAGGAACACTGTTGACTGTTGTTGATGTAATCCTTAGGATAGGATTTAGGATATATAACATTATAATTATATATATATATATAATGTGAAAATAAGTGAAAAAGAAAAAATATCTATTTTTAATATCACTTTTTTTAAATCGAAAAAAATCGATAAAAATGGATAAAAATATAATATAATTATAAAATTATTCTTTTTTATAATAATGATCATGAAAAATAATAATAAAATAATTTTATTTACTACTAACTCTATTTTTTTATTCATTTTATATATTATCAAATACCAAATAATAATTACATATCATTCTATTTTCACTCATTTCTATTCATTTTTTCTTTACTATAAATTTCCAAACACACTATTAATTTTAAGCCTAATTGAACTTTGGTATTTGTGCCCTAACTATAGTTTAATTAGACTTCTTTTATTGCCTAATTGGTCATAAATAGGGTGATAAATAAGCGAAGTTCAAAGGTTATAATATCAAACTCTAATTTAAGATTTATTTAGATTTTTAAAATTCAAACTCGACTTAAAAGTAAAATTTTGAGTTTAAACTAGAACTTAATTTGAATTTTCAAAATTCTTAATCGACTCGATTAAATTTGATATAACTAAAAAATATTTATTCTAATTATAATACTATTAATATATAAACTCAATTTGAATTTAATTACTATTTAATATTGATATTTAATTCAAGCTTTACTAAAGCAACACAGTTTTGAGAAAACTCAATAACATGACAAGAGGGCACAAAAAATGTGTGTGTGTGTTTTTTTTATGTTTCAAGTCTAATTTTGTTTATGTTTGAATTCGTGCCGAGATCATATGTCGAAGTCGTGTACCCCATCTAACAAAATTGAATTGACATGTATAATTTCAAGATGATCTTTTCGATTTATAACCTATTTAATAAATGTGTTAAGATTTAATTTAAATCTTCCTTATTTTTATTATTTATAAAATCATATTTCTAGTATTGATTTCAATGAGAAATAATGAAAGTGCTGATTTCAGTAAAGAATAATAAAATCAGTATTTTAAATAATATATTTTAAAATTTATTAAAAAAAAGAAATGTTTTTTTCCTATTCCTATTTATATGGCTAGTTTCTAAACCATACTTCTGTTGACATCATAGGCAGATACAGCATAACTACAAAATCATGCAAAGTTGACTAAATCATATAGAAATAAAATCAAAATTGGAAAATATGGTTCGCAAACTAAAGCTTTTAAGGGTTAACCACCCACTGATATGTCTGAGAGCAGATATTTTTTTATTTCCATGATGGTACAGTACTTAAAGTTAGGGATTAAACTCTCCTGGGGGTTTTGCAGGCATTACGAAATACGAACTTACAGTAACGTAATGTACACCAGATATTTGCATGCTCTCGACTTGGCCCACTACATTCCCTGATCTTTGCAATAAAAAAGTCGGTTTTGTTAGCTTCCATTTTCCTATATTTGTATGTGAAAATTCATGCTCTGCCTACCAGCGTACCATAGAATAGAATATCCGATCAAGAGTACGATGGACTAAGGATTGTGAAAAAACAAATATATATATATATATATATTATGATAATTGATAATTGTAATATTTTAGTATATTGTAAAAAAAAATGGTTTTTTCAACGTAAAAGTGTTTACTCTAAAACATAAAACGATAAAAATTAATAGTTAAAAAATGTAAATAATTAAAAAAGTGAGCTGAAAGTTTACACTTTATGCATTAGAGATTTATAAAGTGATATGGAGTAAAGGAAATGTATTTAGAGATGAATAATTTTTTCTTTTTATTTTTTATTAAAGAGTTAAATTTACACTTAAAAAAATAAATTGATTCATAGTATTAAACTTTATGTCCAGATGTGATGGGGGGAGGATTTTTCTTCGATGTACGACCACAAACACGATCTTGTGACCCTCCTTGTACAGGACTTGTGCTAGGTTTTTCATGTTTTGGAATGAAACTTTATCGAACAATTGATATTTAATTTTATATCTCTAAAGTGCCAAAAGAATATTCTTGAAATCTAAAAGAATTTTTTTTTTCATCCAGATATTCTAGAATAAGTTATAGTCACAACCTGAATATTACCAAAATTATAAAGATGCTTGAATTTAAAAATAATATATTGAACTCTAGGAGAATATATTGATACTATGAATTTTATCTCCTTAATATAATAGTAAGTCAATCTTTTATATCAATATGTAGTTGTAGTTATTTTATAAGGCTAGTTAATCGCTTGATTTAATCTTTATTAATTGTTGAAAGTCAAATTAGTTAAAAAAACCCAAAAACTATATGAAGCATAGAAGATTTATTACATGTGTAAATTTGTAAAAAGAATTAATTTGATACTATATTGAAAAAGAAATTTTATAGAATCAACTTTTTGTTTTTTTTAAGGAATAAAAATACGATAAAGAAATCTCTATAGTTTTAATAGCTTTTAGATGACATGATTATAACTTCCCTACACATTTCCATCTAAAGTTGCAAACCAATTATATAATGTAGTTAAATCATTCTAACTACTCAAAATTATCATAATAATGATTTTGTTATATTATTTTAAATTATGACTTTACTATTGGACGTATCGATACATTTAGTTTGAACTCGTCATACAAATCGGATTGGTTTGGAATCTTTGGAAATTTGTTTTGGTGGATCACTAATTATCAGATTCTTCCAATAATATCATTGTTTAAATCTTTGGCATAATTAGGCAATTGACAAAGGAGGACAATCGTTTGGCACATCCCTCATGTGGTATGTTTGTCATGGACCCTGAGGCCAAGCCCTCGTCCTCGTTTTAACAAACTAAAATAAGCAATGTCCATGATGTTTACCTTGTCAATTCAAGATCTAAACAAACAGTTTTTAAGGTATGATGATAACCGAATTACAAGGTTTAAGTAATATTTTCGTACGTGTTCCAGCTCACCATGTGTATGTAATTCCTATCTATTTTATTAATCTCAGCTTTTGTAAATTTTTTTTCCCTTCTACCCTTAATTTTTTTTAAAGAATTCAAAAAAAGAATGTTTAGATGATGATATAAATAGGATTTGTATTTTAAATTAATTAATCATCCTAATCCTTCCCACTAAAAGATTAATGTATATACTACTTAATTATAACTATAAACTAATCATTTTCATTGTTACAAAATAATTACGATAAGTCATAATTCCGTATACGTAATTAATTAATCATAATAATTATTTATCTTTAACTCTTTGCGTAATCTTCAGAGCCATGGACTCATAGTTATAAACTTTTTGAAATTTTTTTCCCTAAATTCTTAAATTAACAGAACGAATAAATGTATCTCGGCCATGCCTTGGAAGTGGGGACTCTGGACTGGGGACTGGGCAGGTATTATAATAGCCAGGACAAAATTAAGGACCATATTAATTAAATTTAGTTACCCCACATGGCCGCAAGTTGCAAAAAGGAACCCAACAATGGCACATGTTTCTGATTGGCTCCGCTCTTGTTCTGCTTTTTATTTTTTATTTAATTATTAAAAACTATAGAGCATTTTTGGACATAATCATACATGTAACTATATAATATATATATATATATATATTTCTTTCAAATAAATTACAAATGTATTTTTTATATTTACTTTATATGTATTTAAAAGTTCTATATTTAAATTTAAATATTTAAATCCTAAATTTTAAAAAATAATACTTTTAGACTTATACATGAAATGAAATGATCACTTTACCTATAATTTCATGATTTTTTAAAGTTTAGTATACATATTTTTTTATTAAACAGAAAAATAGTAAAATAAAGTCCAAATCCACACATTTTGAAGATTTTGGTCTAAAATCGGGGCTTATGCATATGAAGCATATATAAAAAAATAAGTGTATTGTTTTTTATTTTTATTTTTCTTATTCTTGTCTGTTACTGATCTGTTTAATTTTATATGCAAAGTTTTGTATTCTTCTCCCACTTGAGTATATATATGATTAAGATAAATGCAAGATATAAAATCAAAATAATAAATAAATAAAAGAACTTCTTACGTACTTAGGTACTGTACTGTTTTTCCATAATGTGAAATGACTTGGAACAAATTGAAAACTTTTCCTTAAGGATCAAGCTTAAAAGAATAATCCTAAAGCACCAAAAATCCATTAACATGACTCATAAGAAAATTAAACCATAGACAAGGCCCAATATTATTCAATTTCAATTGATGCTTCGTCTCAAATAAAGTAAAGATGGATCAATTGATTATAAAGATAAATAATTATATAATGAAAAATTAAAAGAAAAACAAAGCACGTGAAAAGTAAAATCATTATCAAGTAGTCAAGTTGGATATTATTATGGTCGTTACCAATTATTTGGATTATAAATATATATATATATATATATAAGTAATACTACATCTTTTTAGTTTTATTAATCTGCCTATCCTTTAAAATATACTATCTTAATCGCACTACATAACTTTAATCTTAAAGTTGCATTCTTTAATCTTAAAGTATCTCTATCATTTCAATACTTATCAAGGTATATCAGCGTAATTCACTGTAGTTATTTTGCCGTATCAGTAATAATTAATTAATGATAATTATAATTATTTGATATTTCAGCAAATTCATATTAAAATATAAAGGATCAACTCTTCAGGCTTCACTACCAGCACAAAAATCTCGCGATATTTTAGACAAAGAATCATGACTCTTGAGTCTTGACCCACCAAGACTTACTAAAATAAAAAAAGGTAATTAATTCGCTTGATTAAATAATTAATCCCTTCTTTAAATTGCATTAAACTTAATCAGCTCTGTAAAGACTCTTATTATTCGGAATTGGAGGGAGAAAAGTACAAAAAAAAAGAGTAAATTAATTGTTAATGGTGAGATACTACTTACATGAGTTGTGGGTATTTCCTAATAGAAATTACGTGTTTTTTCTTCGTTTATGGAATTTTCTTTTTTGTTTGAATTTGCTGCCACATTAATTAAAGATTTTGAAAGGTGAAAAACAATTTTAGTGATTTTAAGAAGGTACATGAAAAAAAAAAAGAAAAAGAAAATCTTCTAAAAACATGAAAGTATCTTTGTACATTTATTAAAAAAGTCCTATTAATAAAGTAAACAGCAAAAGTCATTGTATTTGATGGAATTGGAATAATTTATTATTGATAACTTTCAAAAAAAAAAAAAACTCAAATTCAAACCTATAGATAATATATAAATTAATTTTTTTGACCTGAAACTTTTTCCTCAATTTTTTTTTTTAAATCCCTAGTTAGATTTTTTAAGTTGTCAAGTAGGACTTTCTCTCGTAATTATCCCGTTGGCTTTGCTTTAGTTTTGGTTGATGTGTCCGGTTCCAGAGAGAACAACTTTAACTGTAAAGTACAGAGAGGATAGACAGGCTAAAAAAGTGTGGTTTGTTTTGTGTTGAGATGCGAAGAGAGAGAAAACAGAAGGTAAAGAGTTAATTACCCAAAAAAAAAAAAAAAAACCTAAAACAAGGACAAAGCAAACAAAAGCATTAAGGTAAGAGAAGAGACAAGTCCATGTTTTGTGTGACGTTCCCTGGATATTGTTCGGCAAATTAAAAAAAAAAACTATAATCAATTTATAACTTATCTATATCTTTTATCTTTTATTTATATTATTAAATAAAAACAGATTAAATTATTATTATATAACAGTCATTTTTTAAACAATATATATAAAATGTGGCTAGATTAATTTACAATAAGAAAGAAAAAAATAAAACTTAATTCATTTAATCTATAAACTAGCGTATTAATAGATTAATATTATATATATATATATCTTGACATTCACATAAAATAAGTACATCATTCTTTTTTCCTTTTATTATTTTAAAATACAATGAATTATGGGTTCGTGTCCTTCTAACTAATATATTAGTCGGGTATTGGTTTGTTATAGAATTTAGTGGCATGAATGAGGAGTATCAAATGGGATTCAATGAAACCAAATGCTTAGTTAAAATATAAATACACGCCCTTTTCCTCTCTCTCTCTTTCTCGTCTCTCTCTCCTGTTTTTATAATATTTCTACTAAACACGAGCTGGTTGCTTCTGGTTCTGTTTCTGCGGAACAGTGCTTGTGTTAAATAGTGTTTTTTTCTTCCTTTTTACCCTCTGTATTGTATGGTGTCTGAATTATCACGGGTTCAGGTCAGTATTTGCAGAATCTTTAAATTTAAATGGAGAATCAGAATCAGAAACAAAACAATTTCCTAATTTTCTTTTCCTTTTTGGATTTTCCTTTTATTTACCTGTCCAGGACTCCTTGTTATCTGTCTCATTTTGAGTTGACCGTGTTTCTTTATAACTGTTCAGACAAAATTAGACCTTCTACACCCTCATAATTATTAAGTTTTGTATCCAGAAATTGCATTTTTAGGTGGTTCTTAACTTTGCCATAAGAGGTAAAGTCATGTTTTTTTTAATTGATTTTGGTTCAAAGTTGTCAATCATTAAGCAATTGTTGATACCCTGAAGCTAGAATTGAGTTTTTGTAATTCAAGCTCGATTTTTGAGTGCTTTTTTGGGATTAAAGTCTGCCACTTTTGTCAAGTTATGGATTTTTAGCCCATACCCAGGATTTAGATTTATGTCATGAAGTTTGTAAATTGGTAAATTTTACTTTGCACTGTAAGTCTTGAAGAGGAAATAGGAAAATTTCTTCAAAGCTTTAATCTTTTCATTCTTGTAATTTGATTGAATTTTTGGAATATGGCTTAATCTGATGAGTTGTTCATTTTTGGCTCAGAATTTTAGGATAGCATACGCAGTCCTAACTGAAGCAACCCGATAATGAAGGAACCAGAACAAAGCTTGGATCCTCAACTATGGCATGCCTGTGCAGGAGGACTGGTACAAATACCGGCTGTGAACTCCAAGGTCTATTACTTTCCTCAAGGCCACGCTGAACATGCTTCCTCAGCGGTGGATTTTGCTGGCGCCTCGCGAATCCCGCCGCTTATTCCTTGCCGTGTTGCTGCCGTGAAGTTTTTAGCTGATCCTGAAACTGATGAGGTATATGCCAATATCAAACTTATACCTTTGCCTAGCAGCGAGCTTGATGTTATGGATGACGAAATATTTGTGTCTAGCAGTAATAAGTCTCAGAATTTTGAGAAACCGACTTCTTTTGCTAAAACATTAACTCAATCTGATGCAAATAATGGTGGGGGGTTTTCGGTTCCACGATATTGTGCGGAGACGATTTTCCCAAAGTTGGATTTTTCAGCAGACCCCCCGGTCCAAACTGTTGTTGCAAAGGATGTCCATGGCGAGACTTGGAAGTTTAGGCATATATATAGAGGAACGCCTAGGAGGCATTTGTTGACTACCGGGTGGAGTAGTTTCGTAAACCAAAAGAAATTGGTGGCAGGGGATTCGATTGTGTTCTTGAGGGCAGAAAATGGAGATCTTTGTGTTGGGATTAGGAGAGCCAAAAGGGGATTTGGAATTGGAGGTGGAGGTGGCGGGGGATCGGATTCTCCATACGGCGGAGGCACGTTTTCAATGTTCTTGAGGGAGCTGGATCACAACAAGTTAATGAGAAATGGGGTTTATCCGAATTCGGACTATAATGGAAGCGGTGCTGGTTTTAGGGGGAGGGGAAAGGTAAGACCCGAGTCTGTGATCGAAGCTGCAGCTCTTGCAGCAATTGGGCAACCGTTTGAAGTGGTTTATTACCCAAGAGCTGGCACACCAGAGTTTTGTATTAAGACATCCTCAGTAAGGGCAGCAATGGGGATAAGATGGTGCTCGGGGCTGAGGTTCAAGATGCCATTTGAGACAGAAGATTCTTCGCGCATAAGTTGGTTCATGGGGACCATCTCTACCGTTCAAGTTGCAGATCCCATCCGCTGGCCTAATTCTCCATGGCGGCTTCTTCAGGTACTTTTGCTGCATCTCTTATTATTTCCCTGTTAATTATTAAATCTCCCTTTATGCTATATGAGAGAAGAAGCACCATGAATTTATGACATTATGACGACTTCCATAGAAGTTACTGTTGTGCGTTCACTCCATTATGTAACAGTAGTTTCCTTGTCATTATTGATGTTTGGTTGGTTGGAGGAGAAGCGTAGCATGTTGTATTGCTTCTTTGAATCTTCACTATGTGTTAAGTTCTGAATCAACTCATTCATGGTATAGCTGAAATGCATAGTGTTTTTGTTTGGTGTCCCTCATTACATGTTTGTCTTTTGAAAATAAAATCTCCAATTGTCTCTGTCATATCTGAAATCCCTTTTTTTTTTTTTTTTTCCCATTTTTAGTGTAACTAGCAGATTGTGACCAACTGTTATTGCCCCATAAACTCTTTCACAAAAGCCAATTCATTTTTTAATGTAATTGGTGGTGTCATTGACTAGAGAAAACATTGTTGTGACTTCTGTTTAGTTTTTGTTTCCAGCTAAATACAATTGTTGATTTTGTTACTACTGTAAATTGCTGGATAAATATCTTAAGCACCTAATTCAATTCAACGTTCTAGAATTAGTTACCAATTAGAACCAAAAAGAAACCAAAAGGAAAAAAAATTTGCTCAGGCTTGCTCTGAAGCGTGCGATGGATTGTTATCCAGGATTTCAGTATGACACTACCAGATTGTGAAAGTATGCATTATGTTTCTTCTATTTAAATTTAACATATCAAATACTTAATTAGTTAATTGTATAATGTTACTAGGAAATATTTTCTGTACTGACTCATTTAAAGTCGAATAAGTGGTGGTTCTTTAATTTTGACTTTAAAGGGTCACATGCATTGTTTTTTCCCTTTAAGCTTGTTTGCTTATACTTATGTCTCAACTTGGCTTTGTTATTAGACAGCTCAGCCCTTTAAGTTGTATAATACCCATCAATTTTTATATCAAAATTATCAATGAATATAATTGTTTGTCTTACTTTTTTATCATACATCTTGAATTTTAATAAATAAAGTCCTTTAGTTACATTTTGTTATGAAAAACATTAACCATATCACACATTTTAATCTATGATATTTTGGATAATTTTTACCGACTTCAAATCACCATCATTTGGCATCTGTTTTCTCTGAGTCTGCAAAGTATGATTTTCACTTGAATTCTCAGATAATGTATTTTATAGTAACCAGTTGCAGTTCATATGACATTTGTTACACTCAGTAAATGCAACGTTTGACGTGGAATTTGTGTTCAGTGAATTTACCGTCTTCATTTCTTTTTGTTAACAGGTAAATTGGGATGAGCCTGACTTGCTCCAAAATGTAAAGCAAGTAAACCCATGGCTGGTAGAATTGGTATCAAACATTCCTGCCATCCATATGTTGCCTTTCTCACCACCAAGGAAGAGGCTGCGGTTGCCGCATAACCCAGATGTTCCCTTTGATGCTCAGTTTCCAATCCCAACATTTTTGGGCAATTCTCTTCGGGCTAGCAGCCCTTTGTGTTGTATTTCCGATAATGCTCCTGCAGGCATACAGGGAGCCAGGCATGCTCAGTTTGGATCATCTTTAACAGATCTGCAACTCAACAACAAATTGCAGTCACGGCAGTTTGCAACAGGTCCCAATTGGTTCAATCTGCGTCCTAAAATATGCAACAGCATCACTAAAGGCAATGATCACAGCAATGAAAGTTTGTCTTGCTTACTAACGATGGGCAGTTGTACGCCAAAATCTGAGAAATCTGACAGTAGCAAGAAGGGTTTTCAACTCTTTGGACAGACAATTCTTACAGAGCAACATATGACCAATAGTACCTCAAGTGAGGAGGTCTCACAAATGCCACTTGGAAAAGCTTCCTTTGATGGGAATTCTGAGAATACGAAAGCACCAAATAAGTGGAGGATTCCTGACTTTTCAAGACAAGAAGGTTGTCAAGCCGCGACTGAATTCGGCCTAGACACGGGGCATTGTAAAGTCTTCATGGAATCAGAAGATGTGGGCAGGACTCTCGATCTCTCTGTTATTAGTTCATACGATGAACTGTACATGAAGCTAGCAAGCATGTTTGGGATAGAAAGACCGGAATTTCTCAGTCATGTGCTCTACCATGATGCGACACGTGCTGTCAAACGAGCTGGAGATGAACCATTCAGGTATGTATTGTCAGCATGCTTTTCAAGGCTTGTAGCTCCATCGCATCTATACATAAAGTCATGTCTTGATGATTTCTTCCCAACTTGGACATGGCAGTGAATTCGCAAGGAATGCAAAAAGGCTAATGATTTTAGCAGGCAGCAACAATGTTGGCAGGTAAAGAAAAGATGCTATACATTTTGTTACCTGAACTTCAGAACTAGAAGTTATTTTTTGATATTTTTCAAATTTAGTTGTTGTGATTAAACAATAACAACTTTGTTTCTGTAGAACATTGCTGACGGGAATGCGGAATGCTGAGAATGGACTGGATTCTTCAAGTAAGGCAGGACCCTTGAGCATATTCGCGTAGCAACTGCAGAATTTGCAACAAAGATGTACATGCTGTTGCAAATTAAGAAACCGTTTATGATACTCTCTTTGGATCCCTGTAGTTATGATCCCAGTTTAATGCTTTTTCCTCTCATGTTTATGGTATTATTTAGTCCCTCTGTGCCAGGCTCAAGTGTCTTGAAAATGTATAGGTGCTTGTGACCTTCATGGCTTTGCCTTAAAACGAGACCTGTAAAATCTTGGCCGCAATTGTGCATTATCTCCTTTTAGCAATTGAAGTTCATTCTAGCTAAACTATTATTATTATTATTTTTTATTTTTGGGTTGTGTCGTCATTATTTATTTATATTCTTCATTAGGGTATCTTAGGAATTAAATAGAGAAATCAGGTTGGTTGATTAGATGCATGGGGATTGATGAGAATAGTTAGATCCGGAACAGTGGTGAGTTTTCTTTTTTTTTTTTGAGTTGTCAATATGAAGCTGATAATTTGGCTCTGTTGGCTTTATGGTACTTTGTGTTTTATAATTATTTATAAGATACTGTGTATTGATCTTAAAATAAAATTGAGTGAGTATATATAAATATAAAAAGATTAATACATGTTTTGGATCTTCGTCTCATGGTTGGGAGTCGTACTAATAAAAACAAACCCTTTAGTGAAGCCTTTAAGCAACTTATTTTCCATTTACAAGAAAAAGAAAAAGATTAGTGGCTGCTGTGTATTTATTCACTAAAAGGAATTTTCGTGTTAAATTTGTTCTCTTCTATCTCCAACACATAGCTAGTGCTTACTTAATTTACTTTGAAGTAGAATTTCATCTTCCTTCCAATTCTTCTTAGTATAAAATTTTGAGATAGAGGTGTTTGTTGTCCAGTTCATTCATAAACAAAATCTTTCTAACCAAAGGACGAGGACTCCCTTAATTCTCTTCTTATGCTCTATATAGGGTTTCCACTTTTGAGAATTCTTCAAGAAGAGGAATGCTTCTCTAACACCATAAAGCACTTTTTATATCATATTGAGGTGAAAATACAATATTTTTCAGATATAATCGTAATAGAATTCTTATCCCTTAAAAATCGAATATACAAGTAATACTTTTGTACTTTTTCTAGTGATTGTACTAGTAGGTTCAACAAAGGGAAAACACATTGGAATTTCAATTATTCTCAAATATATCAATTATTAGCTTTGCCTGATGTGGAGATCATTTTTTAACGTCAAAGCTTAGGCTTCCAAATGAGATCTTCAAGATTTTATGCTAACTAAGAATTTCATCATATCGTCTTTTGAATCAACCACATGCAACACGATGACTGCATGTAATAAAATCTCCCAAGGAAAGTCGATTTTGATCCCATATCAAGTGGATCCTCCTTGCAATCACTAAATACCATAGTTTATAATAACGGGTTTCTCTCAAAGTATCTATTCCACTTATATAACAATAAAATGAATAGATAATTATATATATATATATATATATATCTAAAACTATTACAGAAGTATTATTTATGCTCTTATTAACAATAATTGATGTTTTACCCCTAAACCATCACTAAGATCCCAATACTATCATAAATAAAAACATAAATAACAATACTTCCAGACTTTAACTATGGTTTTAAATATGTGTTCATATTTTTAAAAGTTATTATGAGATAAAATAAAAGTATACTTTGGGAGTTTAAAGAGATATATCCACCATTAAGCAATATTTTGGGTTTATTGACAATTTAAAAAAAAAAGTTGTGGGTAAAATCAATGTTTTAGTATTATATAATCTTTTAAATATTATTAAAACACCAAACAAAATGAATAATTCCATAGTAATAGAAAATTTATATGAATAGCATCTTAACCAACCAAAAATAAAATATCTCATAGGTGAAATGAAAAAAAAAGAAAAAAGAGAGAGATGCTTTTTTCTTATTTTTTTTCTTTAATTGAACATGCTAACAAGTTTTCATGTACTCTTGTTAGGAATCAAAAGAAGGGACTTTGTTCACTTCTTTTATGTACTTACGCTTTCATGAAGTGTGAAACTATTGTTGAAAAAAAAAAAAATTCTGTTTTTAGGTTTCTTAACCAATGTTGGAAATATCCATTAATAAAATCCTTGTACATAATTATTATTTCATCAAGTATATGAAGTGATAAATTTCCTTCCTAACATTTATCAAGCTCCTGAAAACACTCATTAAGTGGACTTTTATCATCACATGATCTCAAATGTAGTAGATGGAGGATTTGTACAATTGAAGTTGCCTCCACGGGCATTGGGATCAGAAATCCCTAAAACATGGTGTGTGTGTTTTGTTTATAGGGTTGCGGCAGTTTGACGGTCCTACTGGGTCTGGTTTGAAATTTGTAGACACGAGAAGCTTTTTTCAATCCCCAACCAAAACCACCACAGAAAACCATGTAATATATGTAACAACGTTAATCCCACGAGCCACACCCACACGTGCATGTCTTTGTTTTAAGGGCATATTTTTATATATACATCCCATTAATATATATATTCGGAACACTTATTAAAAATATAAAATAATAAATTTTTTTATATTAATTATAAATTTTATAAAATATATATATATATATAAAAAGAAAATCGTCTGATATTTTAATAAGTGCTGGAAATACTGGTTAATAGTTTTTTTTATATATATATATATATTTCTGTTTTAGAAAATGTTCACGTGAAGTGACCTTTTGTGTCGCCGTTTTGGTGGTCGAGTCATTTGTTCTCGCCGCAGCTGGATTTGACATTTGACATTTTTTACTCTCAGCCTAGGGTTTGGGCCATCATAATGCCCTTAAAACATGCCATGTGGTTGTGTATTTGGTGATGTTTGCTTTCATTTTCATGGACCGTACCGTCCATGTGAATTTAATTTTATTCAAGATGACAAGGCACCTAGTCATGTCTTTTCATTATCTTGAACTAATCGTGTTTCCAATTGGTGTCGATGAAACTGATGTTCCACGACCCCTTACACCTTAAAGGTTTTTTTTTCTTTTTCCTTTTTTAATGTTCAACCAGTTAAAATCAATCTATTCAATTCAATGGAGTCTAGTCATGTTAAGATATTAGTGGTTAGTATTATATTTATGTTTGAATTTAAATTGGTATGAGAAAATATCATACCTAATTTCATTGGATTTGTTTGCTTTTAGTATTGCTCATTTCAATTTTAATTGAAATCAAGTTTATTTTGAAATCCATAGCTCAAAATAGAAATTAATTAGGCTTGTGCTGTGAGTTAAAATTAATCTAATCAAATCGAATGGAGTCAAGTCATGTTAAGGTATTAGTGGTTAGTATTATATTTATGTTTGAATTTAAATTGGTATGAGAAAATATCATACCTAATTTCATTGGATTTGTTTGCTTTTAGTATTGCTCATTTTAATTTTAATTGAAATCAAGTTTATTTTGAGATCCATAGCTCAAAATGGAAATTAATTAGGCTTGTGCTGTGAATATTCAGAGTCAACTTCAAACATCACTTAAATTTGATAAGTTATTTAAATAATTTTTTAGTTGAATTTCGTACAAAGTTTTGAACTTACGTTGGATATGATTTTCGATAACATGTATAAGATAAAATAAAATAAAATAATTAAAATGCATTATTGTTTCCATGACAATAACAATTTTGGCCTTTTTTAATCTTTCCTTGTCCTACGCACAATTTTATTGTAATCCAAACTATACATGATGTAACACATGAAAAATTAATCTTTTATATCATTATTAACAAATAGTCCAAAATATTAGTTTGAGGTTTTTTTTTTTTAAAAAGAACTTTTCAAATTAATTATTTCTAAATATCATGAGAAAATAAACATATAAAATTATTTAAAAAATTCTATTTAACCTTTTAATAAGTACTTGGAGTAATGATTAGCAATTCTTTAATGAAAATACCAAATATTTACATCGATATCCATATAAGCCAAATTTCCTGTTAACCCCAATTATGAGGCTTAAATTATTTATCCACATAAGTTATGGAATTTCTAAATTTAATTGTTATCTCCTTAATCCAAAAGAGCATGGGAAAATAGACTAATTAACTCTTAGAAATTTGTTAATTATACAATCAAGCTCATAAGTATTAATTGTAAGCAATTCGATCTCCATACTTTCCCGTTTATTTCAATAAGTCCCTAGATTTTTCCTTTTCTACTAGTTAAAAATTATTATTATTTTTTTATAAAATCTCTAATTAAATCAAGCTCACATATATATAATATAAGAATTTATAATTATATTTACTATTTTAATAAAATTGATTTATTTTTTAATTTTATTATTAAATTATATATATTAAATCTATATTATTGATTATTATAAATTTTTTATTGTTAATATATAAAATAATAATAAAATTAAAAATTAAAAAATATCAATGATATATATATATATATAAATAAAGAGAAGCGGAGAAAGAGATTGACGTAACAACAAAGATGCGATTACGTGGCAGAAACAACCCCCTCGTGCGGTGGACCCTACTAAAAGTTTCTAAAAGAAAAAGTGTGGTTGACGTGTAGGGTTGCGATTGTTTAGGTGAGTTGGTTTGAAAGGTCCAGATCTATTATTAGCCTACGGAGAAGGATGCGTAGGCGGTCTATTCTTCTTTCACCCGCTTCCCTACTATGTCTAACTGGTACCTACACACCGTAGACGATACGATAAATGTATAAAATTACTATTTGTTAATTTCATTTTCTCACGAAACGAGATTATTTGAAATTCATAAATTCTCGCCTTTGCTTTTGCAAAATGTAAATAAATAAACAAATCCATTGTGCTTTTTCTTTTTTTTTTCTTATTCAATTGTGGAAAGTCTTTCGACACCGTAACTCCCAAACGCACTGATAGAAGTGCTGAAACTGAAATTTTGCATTTTAATCATTTGAATTCGCTCGAGTAATATGAATACTATGAATCAGGTTCGAGTATTTTCTTTTTTAACTATAATAATAGTTGATAAAAATTTAATTATTATCATAATTAATTAAACTTATAAAGTTTTTCAATTTGATGGAATTAAATTTTTATATTCTGATTTTAAAATGCCATAACAAAAAAAAAAACATTTTTTTTTCTTTTTCTTTTTCTTCCCCTCTTCACAAGTAAAAGGAGCTCACAACTGAAACTAGCCTCACATCGAAGAAGGAACCAAACCATGGAATGGTTCGATTTTTAATTAAACCAAGAATAATATAGTTAGGAAAGAAAAAATAAACTAAAAATTAATCAAGAAAAGCTGAATCGTGAACCAGCCTCCCTGGGGGTTCTGAGAATATGGCCTAGAACCGCCATTCCAAAGGGCAATCAATTCCTACTTTATGTTAAACTTAATGAAAATTTTCGATTTGCAAAATTAAACTGTCCAGATTTAATAAGAAGCGTCTCAAAAGCATTTGTGATCGCTTTCCTTAATAAATTAATGTTGATAACAATTAAAAGGGGAATTTATGTATATTCCCTTGACTTTTATAATTTCTAATGTAAAAATAAACTATACATAAGATGTCTAATAAAAATAATTAAAAATTATAATAGAGTTTCTTACCGTGGACTAACATATGAAACCAACCACCGTCGAAATTTAGCATAAATTATAAAAAGACTAGATTTATGCTTGCCTAATGTGCATAGCTCTTATCTGCTTAGATAGACATTTACACCCTCTAGGCTCTAAACTTCTTAAAATAGGCATTCAATCCTAATTTTTTAACTTTGTTCTATTAAAAAAGTAACAAAATGATAGAAAGAAAATTTATCTGTATTAGAAAATAATTAAAACAAGAAAATGATTAATTAATAATATATTAAAGAATAAAAAAATAATTTTAAATTTTGAAATATGTATGTTGAAAAATAAAAATTTCATGTCTTTCAAAAAATAAGAGAAAATGTAACTTTATAGCGTTTTCTTTTTTTTTTTTAAAAAAAATCTTTATAAATATTTACTTTATTTTGAAATATGCAGCTTTTAAGTTTGAATGTCATCTTCTATTTTCCTATCTTTTCTTTCAAAATTTCTAATTATTTATAATAATTCTTCCAACTTTTTAGTTGCTCTTTTATAATTCTTTTAGAGAAAAAAATTCAAATCAAATTCTAAAAAGTGGCACTTTTAAAATTTGAAGGTATCAAAACTCATTTGGAATATTGAGGTAACTTTTATGGTGTAGTCAAGACATTGTGCAGTTACTTTCTTATTACTATAAAATATCTTTAAATTATTGTAAAAATAAGGTACAATATGGGGAATTTCTCTTATAATACCTTTAAAATTCTATGGTGCATGGTTATATAAACTTTTTTTTAGTAAATTGAGAAAAATTTTATATAATTAAAGAGTGATAACATGATATCGTGACAATATCGTAGAATTCCCCAAATAAAGGAAGTAAGTGCACGTTAAATAAAGATTAAAAAAAACGTTTTAGAGTACCTTCATTCATGGGTTCTTAACACAAAAATCTATGCTAAGAACTTATAGATTCTTAGCACTATATCAAGGAAGAGGGAAGAAATTAGGAGCAAGGTTGTCAAAATAGTGATTTTACGTAGAATCGCTAAGGAGTTCGTAGAATTGGAACGTAAAACATAAGTTTTTATAACCTATGTAAAATAACTTTCAAATATTGTAAATTTACTTGCAATAGTCATTAAAAAATATCTTGGATAATAGAAATAAGGAAATTCAACATTTATTTTGGTCATAAATTGCAAATTTGCAATAAAAGTCATAATATAGATAATCAAGCATAAGTTGTATAATATAGATATTTTATTTCTAAAATGATAAATCATGTATAAAGCGAGTTTCACTTAGTTATATATACAAAAGCTAAAAGATAATAGATAAAATTTAAAACTCAATTGTGACTTTAAGAAATTACTAATAAAAAAAAGTTGATAATGAAGATATACCATTAAAAGGGAATAATATAAAAAAATGACAAATAACTACCAACCAAAAGTAAATAATAAAAAAGGTACTATAACAAGAAAAGCCTTCAAAATTATATATTACTAGATAAATTTTTGCACTATTCGTGATTATTAATTCAAAATATATTTACTTAACAATATATATTTAAAAGTATTATAACTATGAGATATTGAAAAGATAGAAATATAAATACATTTATGCCTTTTCTATAAAGTAAAAAGTCTAAAAAATTCTTATAAAGTTAAAGTTATCTACCATTTATTTTATTTACTATTACAAAAATATTAATTAAAATAAAGAAAGTTGCAGCAATGAAACATGAGTGCTTAACACGAACATGATCACAAATAGGAACAAGAAGACCGATAATCGACGAACACAAACACGGAGACTTCAACACAACGCAGTACATCGACAAGCAACGAGTGATGACCGATGAACATGTTGGGGTGTGGCCCATACTCCCTTACTATATATTCTCTTTTTCAGCTGTAATTGTGTGATAAAAATGAGAGAGTGAGATACTAATTAAAGTGGAATCCCCTACTGGACGTAGCTCTAGTTAACGGGTGAACCAAGATAAAATCTTGTGCCTTTATTTTTTGAATAAAAGCTATAGCCTACAAATTTACTTGAATTTTGGGTTAGGCTAGGCTTTTTTGGGCTGCACGTCTTCAATTAGGCCGAGCTACTTCCTCTTCACTCCTTCTACTAATGGAAAATAAAACCTTGTAATAGAAACGTAAAAACGCTAGTGGACTCGCGATTTTACCAATTCCACGTGTGGAATCGCAATTATATTACGATTTTACCTCAAAAATGTCTTTACATGCGAGTTGACTAAGAATGTGCTCACCAAGTCATAAAATCGTAGAAACATGCAAGTTAACTCGCGATTTTGATAACATTGATTAGGAGGGAAGGAAAGTGGGGGGAAATGCTTAGAGAAAAAAGAAAGCGAAAGAAAAAAAAAAGATAGATTCCATAATTTAAATAAAGGAGAGAAAAAAAGTGAAAGGAAAGATGTAATATAACTTTTTATTTTGTTAAAATGGCATAAAAGTCTATATTTTAAAAATGTATTTTTGTTTCAAGAGTAAATTTATAATTTTATTACAATTTTTCTCTTAATTTGAGAGAATTCTTTTCGGTGGACCCAAAGGAAATGTTTCATTCTTAAGTCAACTCCCTCCACCTTTCCTTCCTTTATCAAACAAGAGAAAAGCAAATTTTTCCCTTTAAATTCCTCTCTTCCCCTTTTCTTCCTTCTATCCAAACAATGAGTGAGAGATAATGAGAGCTCTTAATAAGAACCAGTCCTTCGTAAAGGATTGTTAGTATTATATCTAACTTTTGCCAAACTTTCTCTTGATCCCTTCTTTCGAACTCTCTCTTTAGTTTTTGCTCTTTCAATTTCATTCGACATTTTGCTAGACATGCAAGTGAAGCTTTTATTTTATGTCATGTTAGTTTTGCAATTGTAACGCTGTAGAACCCGAGCAATGGTATCGCTCACCACATGTTCTTGTAAGGACACGTTAAAGCTCTAGAACTACTCTAATATCACTTAATCATATAATTTCTATAACCACAATACAAAATACTCAATATATATCCAACATTATATAAATACATTCTAATTCATCATTCAAACCTTAAAACCAATTTAACATGAAATCCATAATCAACATCTAATGTAGTGGAACAATTATAAAAACACTAGTCTATTTTTCCTCAAAGATCTCAAAATTTATTATAATATGTAACTCAATTTCTCCTAAAGTCTATTCACCATAATAATAATGAAAATCATCTTCTTCCTCCCTCTTTGGTTCAATCACTCCTAGGTTACCTTTTGGGTTATCAACTTCCTCAATACTTGCATCTAAAAATATATCCTCAATGAGTGAGTTAATGCCTAGTATGTATAATACAAGCACATACATTATGCAAAACTTAAATAGCAAGCAACCATTTCATGATATACTTTAAGCCCACAAGCAATAGTATGATACTCATGACCCCCTTAACACACTTAAACATTTGGAACATGAACTAATGATGGGAATTGCCACTACATGCCCCACACCTATAATCCCTTAAACCTTACACGTAGTGATGGGAACTGCCACTACAAGCCCCACACCTATGATCACTTAACCACTTAAACCAACTCAAATCGTTTCCAAACATGACTCCACTATAGACAATGTCACACAAAGATCATTAGGGTGCTCCCTAAGGATCTACCACTATGAGCCCCTTGGCTGAGCCAAGCACATACAAGAAGCAACTTAATCACTTAGTCATTCCATTCATTTAATCCAGTTCAATAAATATACTAACTTAAACAAACACAATATAACAAACAAGTTATACATATCTTGAGTCCTAGTCTTAAGTACTTCTAGTCCTAGACTTAAAGCTAATATGTAATCTATAAATGCAACAATGATTAATTCTTAATACTAATATAAGAATAAGCTAATCTCTTAATTCTCTTAGCCTATTAGAGTTTCTAAGCTCTTACTAGATATCTAGGTTTCGTGGAAATTTGTTTAATTGAAAATCAATTCAAGAAATAAGTGTTTTCCTAAGTACACGGTCATGTTTGGAACCATGTACTTCAGCACACCCGGGTATACGATTGTGTTAATGGTTGTGTACCTTTCTGTGAATTTTTCCCCTCAACACACCCTAAAACACGAGCATATATGTAGCTGTGTTCGACATCGCCGACATGCCCCACAACACGGGCGTATATCCTGACTGTGTACCCTTTGTATACATGCATTCTAGCACGGTTAAGTACATAAGCATGTACTTGACTGTGTTCCCTAATTTTCTTCTTGAATCCTAATTCCTTTTTCTCAAATTTGATCTAATTCCAACATCCCTTAATTTTAAGCTTAATTTAATCCTAATACATGTAATTCTAATCAAATTTCATAAGTTAGGATACTTACTTCTCAATTTTTGTCTCCCAAATTCTTAATTGGATGAATTTTATGCTTGTCCCATCCTTTCCTCAATTCAAAGTTTGATTAAACAATCATTGGAAATTGTTTAAATCTTCAATTCACATGCCAAATAACCATTAATTCATTAATCTTCTCACTTGATTTACTCATAATCGTCCTTGTGGTTCGCTAAGTCACCTTATGTTCTTGAGAGTGTTTTCCCTTTTTGTTTACTATCTCACTACACAAAATGGCAAAAGAGAGGAACTAGGTCATTGTGGGCTTATATGCCACCTCAAAGAAATGTCCAATTGCCTCTCAAGTTTTATGAAAATCTCCTTTTTGGCTTTAGTTATATTTTATAATACTTGTTAAATAATATACTTATTCAGGTATTTATATTCTCCCCTCTTTATAAAAACTTTCGTCCTCAAAAGTTACTTGAATCTGAAAGAGTTTTGGATACTTTTTTTTTTCATCTCCTCTTCCAATTCCCAGGTCACTTCCCGTTCGGTTTGATTGGTCCATCGCACCTTAATGTAGGGAATTATTCTCTGCCTTAGCACTTGTTCTTTAGTGTCCACAATTCTGATTCGTCTTTCCATAGATGATAGGTTTGGTTGAACATTCAATGGTTCTAAAGCTACTATCTAATCCGGGTCGGGTACATACTTTCTTAGCATGGATACATAAAATACGTCATGTACCTCGACCAAATTTAGCGAGAGAGCCAACCTATAAACTATAATACCCACTATTTCTAAGATCTCAAATGGGCCTACATACTTCAGGTTCAACGTCCCTCTCAAATCGAATCTGATTATCCCTTTAGTTGGAGAAATTCGCAGCAAGACCTTATCTCCTACTTAGAACTCCAAAAGTGTTAGGGGGAGAATGTTAAGTTCTCTAATTTAGTTTTGATGTTAACAAAAGAGGAATAATGTGTAACGAATGTTTGAGCTTGTCAGAAGTTGTTTCAGAAGATAGTATGTAATTTTTCTAAAGTTGAACAAGGATACATAAGCTTGTTCAGAACCTTCAAAAGTGTTATATCGACTATTTTTGTTTTGACAGAAGGTGTTTCAGAAGTTGTGTAGTGTATCCATAATTATCGTGTTAATCTTTCAGAAGCACTTTCAGAACCTTTACAATAGGAGAACAGTTGACAGGTTTGTTTCAGAAGCACTTTCAGAACCTCCCATGTCTGTCACGAATTTTTCCAGATTACGTTCTAATTTTCATATCGATATTTTTTTTAATAAATTTCAAGGCCTAACTCCATGTGTCAAGTATATTTGGGTAATATACTTGATGTGTTTTACTAAAGTTGGATTTTATATCATGGGGTTTTTAATTTATATAAAGTTTTACAAGATTTTATTCAAAGATTTCATTTTATGATAAAGTGAGATCATATAAGATTTACAAGTTTTATCAAGATTTAAATTTAGAGATTTGTGCTATATTTTGGGAGATACAGCAGTTACAAAGATAAGGGTAAGAAATATGGTTGTTACATGAAGATATGATTCCACAATGTGAGGGATATCTTCAACAAACTTGATCCAAGAGATATATCCAAAGAAGATCTCGATCAAACTGATTTATCCAAGCTTATCCTCATCAAGAATATCACGGAATGCAGATTCTCTCCAACAGATCCAACTTATTTTTGAATTACAAAAATTCAAAAATAAATTCAAGATTATCACGTGAAAAGTAGCCGTTATGTTCTCTTCATATAATGAGTGTTTAATTCAAATGTAGTGGGAAAATGTTCTTTGAAAAAAAAAAACAGAAGAAAAAGGAGACATACGAGAAGAAAAGGCTCATACATCTTCAAGCGAAAAATCTTTACATATACATGTGGTCTATTATATAGAGGAAATCTGATATTCCTCATTGATGTTGTAATTCCTTTCGTGAATAAGGAATTGTTTGTTTCATCACTGTAGTTGAGTGATTAGCTTAGTGAAGAAGCTAGAAAGACTCAACAGTGAGACTTTGCCTTGAAGAGGTTTATGTTGTATATCTTCAATTTGTTTGATATAGTGAAACACAACCGGTATAGACAACCGGGACACCGGTGTGGAGCTGGAAGAGAGGACTGATGCTCGAGGCGGAACCTCTATAAATATCTGAGCATCCTATTCTTCTCTACTTTTTATTTATTGCACATTATTGTTCTTCATTATTTTCATTCACGTGATTTTATTAGTCAAGAGTTTTGAATGATTTTCAAAAAGTGAAACTTTTAAGTAATTAATCAATTCACCCCCCTCTTGATTAATCTAATTGGGACCAACAAAAAGGCATCTTCTCTTGTTTGCATAATTCTTTTGTTGGGACTAGGTTGTTTATATGCTCTACTTGATCAACTTCACCTTGTCCACTACCTCTTGGACTAATTCTAGTCCCGTCATCTACCTTTCTTCCGCTTCATCCCAGTGTAATGGGGATCTACACCTTCTTTCATATAGAGCCTCATAAGGAGTCATATGAATAGTTGTTTAGTAGCTGTTATTATAAGCAAACTCAAGCAGAGTGATATGCTTATTCTAGTTACTTCCAAAATCCAGTTTACAAGCTCTTAACAAATCTTCCAATATATGTTGGTCCTCTCAAATTGACCATCTGCCTAAGGGTGGAATGCAGCATTGAACTGTAGTTTGGTGCCCAGTGCTTGATGTAAGCTGTTCCAGAATCTACTTATAAACCTTATGTCTCTATTAAAAGTAATGGTCACTAGCACTCTATGTAATCTGACTATCTCATGTATGTATATCTGGCTAAGTTTCTCTAGCTTGTATTCCACTTGATAGGTAGAAAATGAGCAGACTTGGTCAACCTATCCACTATTACCCAAATTGCATCTTGCTTCTCTTTGGTATTTGGGAAGGCTGTAATAAAGTCCATTGTCACATGCTCTCGTTTCCATTCTGGTACTGAAAGAGGCTGCAATTCTTTAGCTGGCCTCTGATGCTCAATTTTTATCTACTGGCAAGTGAGGCATTTGGCTACATATTCAGCTTTCCCCTTTTTCATGTTTTTCCACTAGTAATGACTCTTCAAGTCCTTGTACATTTTAGTGTTTCCTCGATTTATTATGTAGGCTGAGTAATGTGCCTCTTTCATTATCTTCCTCTTCAATTCTATATCTCTTGGCACACATAATTTGGTTCCATATCTCAAGATCTCCTCTATGTTCATGTTGAATTCTAAAGCCTTGCCCTATTCCATCATACTCTTAATCTCTTGTACATATTTATCTTCTATCTAGCCAGTCTTGATTCTGTCCCTTATGATTGGTTGTATACATAAAGTGGCCATTTTAGCTTCCACTTGCTAAGTCAAAATCTCTAACTCTAATTTATGCATGTTTTCCAACAATTCCTTTTGTGAAGTAATCAGAGTAGCTGCGTTATCTTGTTTCTTTCTACTAAGGGCATTTGCCACCACATTAGCCTTTCTTGGATGGTATTAGATCTCTAGGTCATAATCCTTGATCAACTCCAACCATCTCCTTTGTCTCATATTCAGCTCTTTCTATGTGAATATGTACTTCAAACTCCTGTGATCAGTAAAGATCCTACAACTCCATAGCTTCAAGGCCAATACTATTGCTGCTAACTCCAATTCATGAATTGGGTAATTTTTCTCATAAGGCTTTAGTTGGCGAGATGCATATGCTATTTACTTGCCTACCTTGCATCAACACACATCCTAACCCTTGAATTAAAGCATCACTATACATAGTTGTCGAGTCTAATTTTAAAATTTTATATTATCTCCCTAATCCAATTCATATTAGATCTTATACTCATATAATATAAATCATCGACTTGAATTAGGAATTTTATTATTTATTTAGAGTTGCCAACCAACTGGAGTTGGGAAAATTATTGAATTAAAATTAATTGAGCGGATTAATTCTAATCTATACAACTAGTCGACGAAATCTCTTTTTTTTTTTTTTAAAAAAAAAAAAAGAAGAAGAAAGAAAAACCAGAGATTCTTGACTCAGGGACTATCTTATTAAAACCCTAAGTTACCACCTTATTCTTCTAAAATCTGAATTATGTTATGATATCTTCTTTAGCATAAAAAGAAAGTATTAGAAAAAAATGATAAAAGGATTATACTAACAATGATTTGAAAATATTTTTTATTCTTTTTAGAGTTACCCTATAAGGGTGCCTATGTACTCGCTATTCGAGATTAAACAGGCCGTAGTTTGCTTTTATAAAACTTTAGTAAATTATTTATCTTTAATTACGAAAACATGACAAGTTTACGTTTATTACCGTTTAAATTCATTTAAAGAAATTTCTAAGTCTAAGTTTTTCATTATTTGTTATTTGTTTTTAAAAAACTAAAGCTTCTAAAAAAATATACTTTTTATATTTTTTATATATAAAAAAAGTTATCTAAGTGATAAAATACTTGTTATATTTTTTTTGTTAAAAAAATCTTTTATAAAAAATTTTGTTAATAATTTTTATTAATTATCTATTAATTATAATAGACACATATATTTATTTATTTGTATTTTTTATATATTTATTTTTTAGAAAAAAAAAACTCTAAGCCCAATTCTAATAAAAAAATTATTTTTTTATTCTATCATTTTTTTATAATAAAAAATGAATAAAATAAAAAATAAAAATAAGGAAATAAAAAAGGGATCCGACTAACCTGGACGCGAGTCGGATCGTGTAGCGATCGAAGGTCTTCGACGATAGCTCTCCGGCGTCTATTTTCGTCAATTTGGGGGGGGGGGGGGGGGGGGGGGGGGTGCTGCTTCTGAGGCTTTTGAGGGTGAGGAATCCAATCGCTACGGTAAGGGTTTGAGAGAGAGAGAGAGAACTCCAACGAGGGTTTTTCTCATGTATTCTTCTACTTCTTTTCCTTCCGATTGCTTATTGTTCCTCCTCTCGTTGAGTCCTATTTATAGACTCGTGAAAGTCCTCCGGATATGCTCAGATCAAACATGCGGTTGAGACCCATCTTCATCCTCTCTTTTTTCTTTTTGATTCGTGTTAATCCTTGATTTTTTTTTTGTTAGGATTAGTGTTAATTTGATGATGTTTATCCTCTTTTAGTTAAAGATCTATTGGATTTGTGTAAAAATTCAAATCAAAATGGCAAGATTCTATTCTTCCAGCGTTGACACCGATCTCAGACGGAGGTTGAAGATAAGCATGCGCCAGGCACGTGCGCTCATGTCGTCTAATCAACTGCTAACACGTAGCAGTTCGATGAAAAAAAAAAAAGGCAAAACGGCACGAAGTGCCTTCCCAAGATTCGAACCCTCGACCTCGCCTCCTCCACACGTGTCCAAAGAGTGCACACGAGCTAGCTGAGCTAGCCCAAATCTCAGTTTTGTATTTAACGCATATTGCATATAAACATGGCAAGTTTTATTAATTTTATAGTATTTTGAAATTCTAAAATTTTATAAAAAAAACCCTAAATATCTTCTATTGTTATTTTTACCTTCATTTTCCATTATTGGTGTATTATTCCTATTTATTTTATTTTTATCATTATTTTTTTTCTTTTATATCTGAAAAATAGAAAAAAAGATTAAAAAAAAGAAAACATTAATTATAATTAGAAGACAAAAATGGGGTGTTTATAGCTGCCCCTCTTTGTAGTAAAGTTTGATAAACTTAACTGCAAAGACAACAAAGACATCATTTTTACCTAATAGAATAGGCAGATAACGCCATAATCGGCTGGCTATCCGAACTTGGCTCTACTAGGGAGTTGTTTGACTATCAATTTGAGTAAGGGAAATGCTCCACGAGCTAACAATCTCATGTTGCAAAAAAACGATGATCACTTTATAATGATTAATACTCCTTGAGGAGTGGTCTTAGACAATAAACATCTCGCCAGACTAGCAACTTGGAGGGAGACATTATCTAGAAAAGTGCTCTTATGAGCTGACTAATCGATGATATAAAGCCTCTCATTAAACTAACAACCTTAGATAGAGATTGTTTAGGAATGTGTTTTTATGAGCTAACTAACTGATAATAAGGATCGTCTTATAAGACTAGCATCCTTAAAGAGAAGATTGTTTTAGGAAAGTGCTCTTATGAGCTAACTAGCTGATAATAGGAAGCGTCTTGTAGGACTAGTAACCTCAAAGAAAGGATTTTCTAAAAAAGTGCTCTTACGAGCTGACTAATCGATGATATGAAGCGTCTCACTGAACTAGCAACCATGAAGGAGAGATCATCTAGAAAAGTGCTTTTATGAGCTAACTAATCAATGATGTAAAGCCTCTCATTAAACTAATAACCTTAGATAGAGATTGTTTAGGAATGTGTTTTTATGAGCTAATTAACTGATAATAAGGATCGTCTTATAAGACTAGCATCCTTAAAGAGAAGATTATTTTAGGAAAGTGCTCTTACGAGCTGACTAGTTGATAATAGGAAGCGTCTTGTAGGAATAGTAACCTCAAAGAAAGGATTTTCTAAAAAAGTGCTCTTACGAGCTGATTAATCGATGATATGAAGCGTCTCACTAAACTAGCAACCATGAAGGAGAGATCATTTAGAAAAGTGCTTTTATGAGCTAACTAATCAATGATGTAAAGCCTCTCATTAAACTAACAACCTTAGATAGAGATTGTTTAGGAATGTGTTTTTATGAGCTAACTAACCGATAATAAGGATCGTCTTATAAGACTAGCATCCTTAAAGAGAAGATTGTTTTAGGAAAGTGCTCTTATAAGCTGACTAGCTAATAATAGGAAGTGTCTTGTAGGACTAGCAACCTCAAAGAAAGGATTTTCTAGAAAAGTGCTCTTACGAGCTAACTAATCAATGATATAAAGCATCTCACTAGACTAGTAACCATAAAGGAGAGATCATCTAGAAAAGTGCTTTTATTAGCTAACTAATCAATGATGGGAAGCGTCTCACTAGACTAACAACCCTAAAAAGAGATTATTTAGAAAAGTGCTCTTATGAGCTAACTAATTAATGATAGGAAGCGTCTCACTAGACTAGCAACCTTTAAAGGAGAGTTTATTTAGGAAAGTGCCCCATTATGGGCTAACTAACCAATAGTGGGAAGCGACTTTTAAATCTTGCAACCTTGAGAGAGAAAGTTTAGGGAAGTATACTATTGTGGGCTATCTGACAGTGAGAAATATCTTTTGAACGATGTCTGAATGCATCTTAATAACCTAGCATCTCTAAAAAATGCTTCTTGTAAGCTGATCAAATGATAATGAGAAGAGTCTTATAAGACTAGCAATCTTAAAGATGAGGTTTTCTAGAAAAATTCTCTTACGAGTTGATTAATCGAAAATACGAAGCGTCTCACTAAACTAGCAATCATAAAGGAGAAAATTTAAGAAAGTGCCCCATTATGGGCTAACAAATTGATAATGAATTCCTAAGTGAGAATCTTATTTTTCCAATAACAGTCAAGAGTTTAGGATGACTTAAAACTTTTGAACAAATGATAACTAAAGCTTTTCTAAAAATCTTCAAGACAATTGCTCTTCTAAACTTAAGAATAAGGTGAAAAGGTATTAAAGTATTTTCTAGCAAACTTTGAAAATTTTCTCTTTCTTCTCAAAAAAATCTAAAAGAATTATTATTATTATTTTTAATTTTTTAAACATTGCTAGCAAGTAAAGAGTTTGATAGGATTCCCAAAAATGCAAATAAAGGGTAGGCTTCCCCTACTACTCAATAATCACTTGCTCTTTTGCTTCATTTTACTTGAAGAGTTTGGTTTAATCTTTAAAAAGTAGTGTCTTGGCTTAATCAATCACCTCTTGAGGGGTTTCTTACAATTAAGACTTATATCTTCTTCTTAGGGGGCATCAATATTTAAAATTTGAGCCAAAGAACACCAATGAGGAATGACTTTAAATTCCCTTATTCTATTTGGAAATAGATATCTCATTCTCAATTGGTTTAATCTAAGAGGACTTCCTTACAATCTCTCGATTTAGATGTCACTCTTGACTTTTATTTCAAAAATTATGGTCTTTCTTGTAAGTAATATGCTTAGATCAATCTGTTAGGCATTTTTGGGACTTGTAATGCAATAGGCTTTTGGTTTCAAAAAAGTACCAATGCCAAGGTCTTATTTTGAAAGAATCATCATTTCAACTTGGGTTTACAAGTCAAGAAACCTTGAGAAAAACTAGAATAGCACTTGCCCTAACAATTTTTGCTTAAGATAAATTATTTTCAATGATTTGGAAAAGTCTTCAAAGAAGGGTGGTATATTTTTTAGCTGTAATGTTTGGGTTTTTGTATTTGATCTTGGTATTTTCAAGTATTGTTGGGCTTTTTTTATTGTGTATAGGTTTAACCACATTTTTGGGCTTTTCTCATTTCTTTTCTTCTCTTTTTCTTTTCTTTCTTTTTCTTTCATATTCTTTTTCCATCTTTTTTCCTTTTCTTTTGAGCTCAATAGTGATAATCTCTGGCCATATCGAAGCATCGGGTGGGGTAGCCTAATTGGCCCCGAGTGGTGAATATTTCACTTCACCCAGAACTTACACAATAACTCCCCATCCAAGGTCCTAAGATGGCCTAGGTCTGATCGTATCTAATCACACAATTGCATGCATGAAAACTCAATAGAAATAAAAACAACTAATCCTTATTAAATCACGAATAGGTACAAACATTAGTGCAAACAATATTTCACAACATAAGAGCTAATTAAAGATATTTAGAAATGATTTCAGAAGGTTTAGGTGGCTAGCCCATTATGGGTCCCCAGCGGAGTCACCATACTGTCGAGTCTAATCTTAAAAATTTATATTATCTCTCTAATTCGATTCATATTAGATCCTATGCCCATCTAATATAAATCCTCGACTTGAAATAGGAATTTTATTATTTGTTTAGAATCGCCACCCAACTGGAGTTGGGAAAAATTATTGAATTAGAATTAATTGAGCGGATTAATTCTAATATAGACAACTAGTCGACAAAATTTCCTTTAAAAAAAAAAAGAAAAACCAGTGATTCTCGACTCGGCGGGCTATCCTATTAAAACCCTAAGTTACCACCTTATCCTTCTAAAATCTGAATTATGTTATAATATCTTCTTTAGCATAAAAAGAAAATATTAGAAAAAAATGATAAAATGATAATACTAACAATGATTTGAAAATATTTTTATTTTTTTTAGAGTTGCCCCATAAGGGTGCCTATTTACCCGCTATTCGAGATCAAATAGATCGTAGTTTGCTTTTATAAAACTTTAGTGGATTATTTATCTTTAATTACGAAAACATGCTAAGTTTACGTTTATTATCGTTTAAATTCATTTAAATAAATTTCTAAGTCTAAGTTTTTCATTATTTGTTATTTGTTTTTAAAAAACTAAAGCTTCTAAAAATATATACTTTTTATATTTTTTTTATAAAAAAAAGTTTTCTAAGTGATAAAATACTTGTTCTATTTTTTTTGTTAAAAAAATCTTTTATAAAAATCTTTTTAATAATTTTTATTAATTATCTATTAATTATAATAGACACATATTTATTTATATTTTTTATATATTTATTTTTTAGAAAATAAAAACTTTAAGCCTAATTTTAATAAAAAAACATTTATTTTTTTATTCTATCATTTTTTATAATAAAAAATGAATAAAATAAAAAATAAGAAATAAGAAAATAAAAAAAAGGATTTGACTAACCCGGATGCGGGTCAGATCGAATCGAGTTGAATCATGCGGTGATCAGAGGTCTTCGACGGTAGCTCTCCGACGCCTGTTTTCGTCAATTGGGGGGTGTTTCCAAGGCTTTCAAGGGTAAGGAATCCAATGGTGGTGGTGGTTTTCGTCAAAAACCACGCTAGGCAGCGGTTCGAGTGGCTACGATGAGGGTTTGAGAGAGAGAGAGAGAACTCCGATGAGGGTTTTTCTCGTGTATTCTTCTACTTCTTTTCCTTCAGATTGCTTTTTCTTCCTCCTCTCATCGAGTCCTATTTATAGACTCGCGAAAGTCCTCTGAATATGCTCAGATCAAACTTGCGGTTGAGACCCATCTTCATCCTCTCTTTTTTCTTTTTGATTCGTGTTAATTCTTAATTTTTTTGTTAAGATTAGTGTTAATTTGATGATGTTTATCCTCTTTTAGTTAAAGATTTGTTGGATTTGTGTAAAAATTCGAATCAAAATGGTCAGATTCCAGTCTTCCCGCGTTGACACTAATCTCGGACGGAGGTTGAAGACGAGCACGTGCTAAGTGCGTGTGCTTGTATCGTCAAATCAGCTGCTAACACGTGGCGATTTGGTGAAAAAAGAAAAAGAAAAAGAAAAATGACACAAAGTGCCTTCCCAGGATTTGAACCCTTGACCTCACCTCCTCTGCACGCGTCCCAGCCATGCACACGAGCCAGCTAAGCTGGCCCAAATCTCAATTTTGTATTTAACGTATATTACATATAAACATGGCAAGTTTTATTAATTTTATATTATTTTAAAATTCTAAAATTTTATAAAAAAAAACCCCTAAATATCCTCTATTGTTATTTTTACATTCATTTTCCATTATTGGTGTATTATTCCTATTTATTTTATTTTTATCATTTTTTTCTTTTATATCTAAAAAATAGAAAAAAATGATTAAAAAAAAGAAAACATTAATTATAATTAGAGGACAAAAATGGGATGTTTATAATAGTAAATTCCTCTCCACTCTTAGGTAATGTTAGAACTGGTGTTGATATGAGTTTCCCTTTAAGCCTCTAAAAGCTAGCTTCACATTTGTTATCCCACTCAAATCTTACATTTTTCTGTGTCAACCAAGTAAGAGGAGTTCTATTTTAGAGAATCCCTCTACAAATCTTCTATGGTAGCCTGCCAAACCTTTGAAGCTCTTTATATCTGTGATTGTCTTCGGTTTGTGCCAATACACTACAGCTCTCAACTTTTTTTGGGCTACAAATATCCCATTTTTATTAACCACATGACCCAAGAAAACCACTTGTTTCATCCAGAATTTACACTTGCTGAATTTGGCATACAATCGTTCTTCTTGTAACCTGCCTAACACTAATCTCAAGTGCTCTTTATGTTCATCATCACTCTTTGAGTATATCAGGATATCGTCTATAAAGATTATTACAAATTTTTCTAAGAATTCCCTAAATAATTTATTCATTAAATCCATGAACACTGTAGGTGTGTTAGTCAATCCAAAGGGCATTACCAAAAATTCATAGTGCCTATATCTAGTTCTAAAAGTTGCCCTTTGAATATCTTTTACTTTGATTCTCAACTGGTTGTACCCTAATCTCAAGTCTATCTTAGAAAAAACCTAAGCTCCTTATAACTGGTTAAACGGGTCATCTATCTTGGGAAGAAGATATTTATTCTTAATAGTGACCTGTTTAACTTTCTATAGTCTATATAGAGCCTTATGCTTCCATCTTTCTTCTTGACAAACAGGACTGATGCACCCCATGGAAAAACATTGGGCCTGATGAAACCCTTATCTTTTAGCTCCTGTGACTGCTTTCTCAATTCTTCTAATTTCACTAGTGTCATCTTGTAGACTAATTTTGATATGGGTACTATGCCCTATACCAAGTCAATACTGAATTCTATTTCCTTAACTGAGGGTAAACTAGGAATGTCTTTTGGGAACACTTCTAGGAATTCTCTCACCATAGGTACTAGTTTCAACTTGGCTTCTTCACTAGCTTCAATAGATGCAGTTGCCAATATATTCTTTCCTCACATCTCATAGGTGGGTAATCTAGTGGGTCTCTGTAATTCAAGTTGATATTCAAAATACTCTTCCCCGAGTATATTGAACTACACCACTATGTTGTGACAATCAACGATGACATGGTATTTTCACTACTAGTTGACACTTAGAATTATGTCAAACTTTATCATTTCTTAAATCAAAAGCTTTACTGACATCACCCTACCCTGTATCTCTATTTCCATTCCTCTGCATATTCCACTTATCTTTCCTTCAACTCCCAAAGGAGTACTAACAACCGGACTATCACTTATTTGTTCAACATCTAATGCACATGCGCATACAAAATTCTCAAACACACAAGATATAGATGCACCGGTATCAAATAGTACGTAAGTGTTGTAGGAGTATACTGGAAGCATATCTACAATAGTGTCATGTCAGGGATGTCCTGGTGCTATTGCTACTGAATAGCAAAAACCTTGGTTTATAGGCACACATTGTCTAGGATCCTCTTCTTGTAGTCTACCACCTTATCCCCTCACTAGAGGTTTGGCTACCTATTGAGCTAGGATTACCTGATTTCTTACTTGCCCTTGAGGACAGTTGACTACTTTGTGTCCCCTCTACTTACACACATGATAGAAGATTAGGAGGACTAACCTCCTAGTGCAATGCTTGCTAATGTGTCCTATCTACACACAAGAGAAGCATGCCTCATCTAGTCATCTGCACTCTTTCAGCTCATGAGGCCTATAACACCTAGTACATTTTACATTCAAGCCTACTGTAGGAAGTGCCAAAGGCACTTGTTTGATCTGTAGATGAGGGGCTATAGTACTCTACGTTCGAATTTAATGCACATGAGGTCTCATTCCTTTATCTTGCCCCATTCCACTCAAGGGAAATCTTTTTCCCAGAGTTATTACTTCGCTACGGCTCCTTTGCTCTTCTATACTTTTTCTATTCTGCTTGAGGTACTTGGCCTTATCAACCATTTCGGCATAGGTACTCAACTGAAAGGTCCCAACCTCATGTCAAAGGTCCAAATCCAAGCCTCTAAAAAATCTTGTAGCCTGGGATCTATCATCATTACAAACATTCTCAGGCAAAAATTGGATTAGGCGATTCAGTTCTACTTCATATTCTTCCATTGTTCCATCCCCCTACTCACAATTATAATATTCATTTTCCATCTAGTCCTTAGAGCTACTGGGGAAGTATCTCTAATAGAATAACTCTTTGAATATTGCCCAGTTCATGCATTCCCTTGCTAGTCTAGGAACTGAGGCCTACCATTTAGCTACAGTTCCCTTCAGCATGAATGCAACATAATTAACTTTCTTGTTTTTGGTTATCTGAAAGACATCAAATGTCTTTTCCATTTCTTGTACCAAATCTTTAGCCTCAATTGAGTCATCCACTCTTGGGTTAAATTCCTTGGCCACTTTGATGATCCTATCAAAGCTAACGGGTTCATTGGCATTTCTACAGTGTGCAGCATTAGGGGCTTGGTGTTATGTGTTAACAGTCCCACCAAATGATTTACAGTTTGTAGCAGTTGGATTGTCTCTTCAGCCATCTAACCTCTTCCTCCCAGTGGCTGTTGACCTTGATTATTCCCTTCATTAAGGTTGCCACATCCAACACCCCTTCCTGCTCCTAATCTATTGATTCTTCTTAGAGGCATTTTGTTTAAGAAGAGACAACTAGATAACTTGCGAGTTAGTATCAGTCAATGTTAGCGTCATGGTGTGTAGGTATAAATACATATATACCCTTACACATCATTGCATAGTTATATATATAAAGACTTAACAACTAAAAGAAGTGTAAGTAAAATAACAATACAATAAAATAATTTAATAGATAAAATAAACGTCCCATAATTTCCCACTCTCTTCATATCTCACTGTCTTATAGATCGAATATTTAATTTCTTTGAAGATCATATCCTATGCTCTACTATTTGAAACTTACGTTTAATGATCAATACTTAATTTTCTAGAGATCAACAAGCATAAGTTCTTCAGGATCATCAACCTATACTCTATAGATCAAAACTTAAGTCCCTAAAAATCATAAACCTATGCTTTGATACCATTTAAGCTGAAACACCTTGGAACCTGAGCAATGCTATTACTCGCCACGTTTCCTTATCATACAAAGACACGTTAAGGCTTTGGAACTACTCTGATGTCACTTAATCATATAATTTCTATAACCATAATACAAAATACTCATTATATATCCAACATTATATAAGTATAAATCTAATTTATCATTCAAACCTTACAACCAATTTAACATGAAATCCATAATCAACATCTAACGTAGTGGAACAATTATAAAACACTAGTCCATTTTTCCTCCAAGATCTCAAAATTTATTACAATATGTAACTCAATATCTCCTAAATTCTATTCACCATAATAATAATGAAAATCGTCTTCTTCCTCCCTCTCTAGTTCATTCACTCTCAAGTTACCTTTTAGGTTATCAACTCCCTCAGTACCTACATCTAAAAATATATCCACGAAGGGTGAGCTAATGCCTAGTACGTATAACACAAGCACACAAGCATGAACACACAAGAACTTAATTTACATACGTTATGGAGAACTCAAACAGCAAGCAACCATTTCATGATATACTTTAAGCCCACAAGCAACAATAGGATACACATGACCCCCTTAACACACTTAAACATTTGGAACATGAACTGGTGATGAGAACTGTCACTACAGGCCCCATACCTATGATCCTTTCAGCCTTAAACGTGATGATGGGAATTGCCACTACAGGCCCTACATCCATGATCACTTAATCTCTTAAAATAACCTAGATCATTTCCAAACATGGCTCCACTAGGGACAACATCAAAAAAAAAAAAAATCATTGGGGTACTCTCTAGGGATCTAACACTATGGGCCCTTAGGATGACCCAAGCACATATAACAAGCAACTTAATCACTTAGTCATTCCATTCACTTAATCCACTCCAATGAACATACTAACTTAAACAAACACAATATAACAAATAAGTTACACATACCTTAAATCATACTCTTAAGCACTTATAGTCCTAGACTTAAAGCTAATTTGTAATCTATAAATGTAACAATGATTAATTCTTAGTACTAATCTAAGAATAAGCTAATATCTTAATTCTCTTAGCCTATTAAAGTTTCTAAGCTCTTATTATATATCTAGGTTGCGTAGAAATTTGTTTAATTGGAAATCAATTCTTTTCCTAAATGCATGGTCATGTTTGGAACCGTGTGCTTCAGCATGCCCAAGTACACAATCGTGTTAATGGTTGTGTATCCTTTTGTGAGTTTTTCCCCTTAACATGCCCTAGAACACGAGCTTGTATCCAATTGTGTTTGACATCTCTGACACACCTCATAACATGAGCGTGTATCCTATTGTATACCCTTTGTACACACACATTCCAGCATAGTTAAGTACATGAGTGTGTACCTAACCATGTTCCCTAATTTTCTTTATGAACCCTAATTCATTTTTCTCAAATTCGATCCAATTCCAACATCCCTTAATTCTAAGCTTAATTTAATCATAATTCATGTAATTTTTAATCAAATTTCATAAGTTAGGATATTTACTTCTTAATTTTTGTCTCCTAAATTCTTAATTAGATGAATTATGTGCTTGTCCCACCCCTTCCTCAATTATTATTATTATTATTATTATTATTATTATTATTATTATTATATAAAGAAAATCCTATAAATAAAATGAAAAATCTTAAGGTCCTTTTGTTAAGAATTTTAGAAGAAAAAAAAAAGGTATAAGGGTCATCAAATAATAGAGACTTTTAAAATGCTAATACGATATTTTAAGGATCCCAATTGGATCCTTAGAGTTAAAGATGCTCGTTGCAAGTTTTCTATTCTATTGCCAAACATTTTTTTTTTGTAATATTTTTTCTTTTTTGTAATCTATTTTTTTTTTCTACCGTAGTGTGCTCAAGATTTTGATAAAAAGTAGAACTCAAAAGTAGAGGAAGGGAACAAGTATGGGTAGTTATGGCCATAGATCCTAAACCCAATATGGCCAAAACCAGCAGGTTGCAAGTAGAGGTATGCAAGTGGGTCTAGACCCATGGGCTAAGTAGTTTAACTCTCTTTAAAAAGCAGGATAGGGTTAAGTTTTTCAACCTGTTTAAAAAGCGAACTAAATGAACCCAGCCCATCTAATCTAAAAATTAATGTGAGTTAACCCGTTACAAGCCGAGTTGGCAGGCTTTTCAAAAAAACTGAAAAATATAATAATAGAAAATTGAAAAGAAAAACTACTAGTTATGGTAATTATAAATATCATCATTATGGTTTCATCCTTAAAGGTAAGTTTCCCTAAGTTACAATATTTTTTGGCATTTTCTATTACTAATTTCTTGTTTATTTATATAGTTTTTTTTGTTATTGCAATTAAGAAAAATAGTGAAGAAGGTATCATATTTTTATATTTAGATTTCTTTACAAGAAAATATATAAGCTTTAAAAAATATATTTGGATTTCTTTTCTTTTATTTGATGAAATAGGTTGAACCTAAAGATGGATATAAAATAATTTTAGAAGATATAATTTGAAAGAAACATTATATTACTTCCACATAACTACACCAAAATTTCAATTTTGTTCTTCTTATTATGAAATATTTATATAAAGCAAAGCCTCTTATTAACTAATGGGTATGTGTCTATCTTATTATTTTTTTCTTTTAATCTTAAAAAGTTTTAATCTTAAGAATGGTAAATTTGTTGATCACTAGAAAATTAAATGGTAAAAATCAATTTAGAAAGAAAAATACATTTTAATGAATTAGTTCATATAACTCAATAAAATGTATAAATGGATTAAACAAGTTAGGTTAGCCTACTTAACTCACCAAAACATATAGTGGGTTAAATGGGACTGATTAGTGGGCTGGCTCGTTTAATCCATAGGCTACAATGGATTAGGTTAGGGCTAACATTTTTTAGCCCGATTAGTAAATGGGTCGCAATGAGCTGGCTCGTTCAACTCGTGAGCCAAAGTAAGCCAGATCGGGTTAATTCATTTAACCTACTTACACAACTCTAGTTGCAAGCATCAACATTAAGAATCATCCTTGACCCATGTAAGGCCGAGTTTATGTCGAATCCTGAGATCCAAGGTTCCAACAAGTTCTAATCATAGGTCTTAAACCAGCAATTCTCATTGTGTTTTACATTTTCACATTGTCATATTTAACAATCCATCAATTAATGCAAATTGAAAATTAATTCTTTAGTATTCTCTTACTCAAGTGAAATAGTAAACAATTCTTCATTTATTCAAAGAAAAACATGTATGTGGGAGCATTACCCTCTTGCTAGGTGTCGAGTCTAATTTTTGAATTTTCCCATTCCTAATCCGATCTAGACTAGACCCTATGTTCATCTAATATAGATCCTCGACTTGAGTTTGGAACTTTGTTTAATTTTGGAGTCGCCACCCAACTGTTGTTGGGAAAGATTGAATTAAGACTAAAGGAGCGGACTAGTCTTAATTTGGACCACAAGTCGTCGTGATTTCCTCTTCTCGTTTTTGGTGAAAAGAGGAAAAGGAAAACCAGAATTTCTAAGTTCGAAGGCTAACCTATTAAAACCTTACGGCTACCACCTAATCTCCTAAAATTATCTCTATCTAGAAATGTCTTTTATTTTGTTTCTGTTGCTTTTTATTATGTTCTTGAAAAAAATGATTTTTTTATTTCATTTTATGAGTTAACCCAAATGGGTGCCTACGTACCTGCTATTCAGGATCAAACAAGCCGTAATTCGCTTTTCATGAAAAGATTTAGTGGTGTAAACACCCCAATTTTGCCCTAGGAATGAACAATAATCAATAATAATCAATTTTCAATTTTTTCCAATTTTCTTTTCTAATTTAGCAAAAATAATAAAAATATTCAAAATAAATAAAAATAAATAGGAAGACACATCAATTCTTAAAAATGATTTCAGAAATGATAATAATAAGGGATAAATAATTTTTACAAATTTTTGAAATTACAAAAAAATGGAAAAAATGCATCACATATGTACAATTTGTGATATAAAGAAAATTAGGAAATTGGGCCAGCTCAGCTGGCTCGTGTATGCGCATGAGGAATGTGTGGAGGCCAGAGGTCGCGAGTTCGAATCCTCCCCCGAGCATTCTGTGCAATTTTTTTGCCTTTCGCCTGGAGCTGCCACGTGGCAACGTGTGATTGGCCGAGGGAAGTCACGCGTGTCGCGCGTGATCGTCTTCTTCGCAAGGCCAGTTGGAGAAAAATCCGGCAGAAGTATGATAAGGCTGAAATTGTTGGATTTCTTCGAATCTTTTTTTATTTCAATAAATCTAAAACCGAATTATCCAGATAAATCACAAGATTACAACAAATCGGCATCAAATAGGTTGGATAAAATCAAATCTGAAAAACGGAAAAATATGGGTTTATCCAAATCACCGGATTTGAGCTTATCCGGAGAAGTTTGAAACGCCTATAAATAGGAATCGAAGACAGGAAGCTGGATGACAGATCAAAATCAAGAGAAAGTGAGAGAAGAGAGTAAATCGGAGAGAACCAAAGCTGCGACCACCGATCGGAGCTGAGCCACCACCAGGAGACGTTCTGAGAGCAAACCACCGCCACCATTGGATTCACCACCCTCGAGAACCTAGGATTCGACACCTCACCCGTTGCAAAAGGTCGCCGGAACGCCGTGAACGAGCACTCTCCGCCGCCGTGCCCGACCCGATTTGACCCGACCGACCCGACCTGCGCACCGACCCTGATCCAAGTAAGTCGGATTTTCCCGATTTTTTCCAATTTATTTATTTACTTTATTTATTTATTTTATCCCGATCTGATTTATTATTTTGTTATTTATTTACTAATTTGTTTGTTATTTATTTATTTATGTTTTATTTATATTTCCATAAATAGGAAAATGTTAGAAATTAGATTTCTTTAGGATTTAATAATGTAGAAAAATAATAAAAATAATAAAAATAATAAAAATGTAGAAAAACAATATAAATATTAGAAAAATAATAATAAAACTTTAGGTTTTAAAATAGGATAGATAATAGTTTAGGATAAAATTTTTAACAAAAATTCACAAAAATTATAAAAATCAATAAAAATCATAAAAATATATATATATAAATCATGAAAACTTAGAAAAATTATAAAAAAATTTGTAGAAGAATAATAAAAATCATAAAAAATTATAAAAGAAAAAAAGAAAAATCATAAAAATCATAAAAATTAATAAAAATTCAAAAAGTACGTAAAAATAGAAAAAAAATAAGTTTTAGCACTTAGAAAAAACCATTTTCTTCAAATAAATCCAAAATTGATGTTTTCCCTCAAAAGTTATCATTTTCCAAAAGTTAAATTAAAGCTTAGGCTTAGATTTTTTAGAAAAAAATCCCAAAAATGATAAAAACATAAATCGAAAGAGATTTCAAAATTAAAATTCACAAACACACTTAAGGTTTTAAGGAAAAGCGAACTACGGCTTGTTTGATCCTGACTAGCAAGTACGTAGGCACCCATTTGGGTCAACCTATAAAATGAAATAAAAAATTATTTTCTTAGAATAATAAAAAACATAATAAAAAGTAACCAAAAAAAATAAAAAACATTTCTAAAAGGGAACAATTTTAAGAGACTAGGTGGTAACCGTAAGGTTTTAATAAGTTAGCCTCCGGACTTAGAAACTCTGGTTTTCCCTTTTCCTCTTTTCACAAAAACGAGAAGAGGAAATCACGACGACTAGTGGTCCAAATTAAGACTAATCCGCTCCTTTAGTCTTAATTCAATATTTCCCAACAACAGTTGGGTGGCGACTCCAAAAATCAAACGAAATTCCTAATTTAAGTCGAGGATCTACATTAGATGAGCATAGGGTCTAGTCTAGATTGGATTAGGAATGGGAATTCAAAAAAATAGACTCGACAAGTGGGTTTGTGAATTTTAATTTTGAAATCTCTTTTGATTTATGTTTTTACCATTTTGGGGATTTTTTCTAAAAAAATCTAAACCTAAGCTTAATAATTTGATTTTTGAAAATAACTTTTGGGGAAAACATCAATTTTGGATTTATTTGAGAAAATGATTTTTCTAAGTGATAAAACTCATTTTTTTCTATTTTTTCTTAATTTTCGAATTTTTGTTAATTTTTTTTTTTTTTGTAATTTTTTTATGATTTTTATGATTCGTTTATTATTTTAAAATTTTTATAATCTTTATAAGTTTTGTAATTTTTTTATTAATTTTTCATAATTTTTGTGCATTTTTTTTAATTAAAAATTTTTCTCCTAGGTTCTACCCTACTTCAAAATCTAAAGTTTTATTATTATTTTTTTCTAATATTTTTATTATTTTCTATATTTTTATTACTTATTATTTTGATTATATATTTTATTATTATTTTTTATTAACTCCTAAAAAAATCTAATTTCTAACATTTTTCTATTTATTGAAATATAAATAACACATAAGTAAATAAACCAATAAATAAATAGAAAATTAATAACAAAATTAATAAATCAATTCGGAAAAATAAATCAAATAAATAAAAAAATAAAATAAATAAAAAACGGAAAATCCGACTTACCTAGATCCGGGTCAGTGCGCGGGTTAGGTCGGTCGGGTCGAAGCGGTCGGACAAGGCGGTGGGGAGTGCTCGTTGATGGCGTTCCGGCGGCCTTTTGCAGCGGTTGAGGTGTCGAATCCTAGGTTATCGAGGGTGAGGAATCCAATGGTGGCAGTGGTTTGCTCCAGAAACGCCTCCTGGTGGTTGCTTAACTCCTAATCGGCGGTCGCGGCTTCGAACTCCTCCGGTAGACTTCTATTCTCTCTTTTCTCTCGCTTTTGATCTGTGTTCTGGCTTCCTCACTTCATCCTCTATTTATAGGCTCTCGAAATCGAGCTAGATAAGCTCGGATTTCCACCGATCAAGGCAAATCGGATTTGCGGTTAAATGAACCAACTCCGATTCGTGTAAATCCTTCGATTTGTTGAGATTTGATTCTAATTGGATGATGTTTATCTCAATTCCGTTGAAGATCTGTTGGATTTGTGCAAAAAATCAAATCGAAACGGCCGAAATTCAAATTTTTCTCCTCGCCGGCGATCTCGGACCGAGGTTGAAGACGATTACGCGCCCGGCGCGTGCGTTTGCTTTAGCCAATCAGATGCCACCACGTGTCCCGGGTAAATGAAAAATTTGCAAAACGAGGAATCTGCTTCCTCTGCATTTCGAACCTCGGACCTCGCACCTGCGCGCGCCTGCCTGACCGTGGCTTGGACCAGCTGAGTTAGCCCATTTTCCTGATTTTCTTTATTTCGCAAATTAAATATATGCAATGCGATTTTTTTATTTTTTTGTATTTTTTGAAATTTCAAAAATTTTAAAAAATTATTTATTCCTTATTATTGCCATTTCTGAAATTATTTTTCAAAATTGATGTGTTTTCCTATTTATTTTTATTTTTTGAATATTTTTCCTATTTTTTGCCAAATTAGAGAAAAATTGGAAAAAAATTAGGAAAAATTGGAAATTGATTATTATTGATTCTTAGGGCAAAAATGGGGTGTTTACAGCTGCCCCTCTTTGTAGTAAAGTTTGAAAAACTTAACTACAAAGACAAGAAAGACGCCATTTTTGGCCTCTTGATTTGGATAGATAACGCCTTGTTTTGGCTGATTATTTGGAAATTGGTTTTTGGTGGGAAAATGCTCCAAGAGCTAACAATCCCACGAGTTTAAAATGGTCCTAACAATTTAGAGTAATGTTCCTTCCCAAAAAGTGCTTTATGGGATGACTAATTGGCGATAAGAAACATCTCAAGCATTGTTTTAGGAGTGTAGAATAAATGATGATAGGAAGCGTCTTATCAGACTAACAACCTTGAAAAGAAGATTATCTTAAGAAGCGCCCTGATGAGCTGGCTACCTGTCAACAGAAGCGTTTGACTAGACTAGCAACTGTTTGGAAAAATACCTCCGAAAAGTGCTCCATTGAGCTGACTAATCGATTATTAGAGGTTTGAAAAAGTACTCCTATGAGCTGATTAATTGATAGATTCGAAAAGTGCTCCTCTGAGCTAACTAATCGATGGGTTCGAAAAGTGCTCCTCTAAGCTAACTAATCGAGGGAGTCTAGGAAAGTGCCCCTTCTTTGGGCTGACTGACCTATAGCAAGAAGTGTCTTCTTAGACTAACGACCCTGGAGGAAATGTCTCAAAAAGTGCCCCTATGGGCTTACGTTGAGACAAGATATTTAGGAAAGTGCCTCTCTTGGGCTGACTAACCTATAGCGGGACGTGTCTTCTTAGACTAACGACCCTAGGGGAAATGTCTCAAAAAGTACCCCTATGGGCTGACCTTAAGATAAGATATTTAGGAAAGTGCCCCTCTTGGGCTAACTGACCTATAGCGGGACGTGTCTTCTTAGACTAACGACCCTGGGGAAAATGTCTCAAAAAGTGCCCCTATGGGCTGATTGACCTATAGCGGGACGTGTCTTCTTAGACTAACGACCCTAGGTGAAATGTCTCAAAAAGTGCCCCTATGGGCTGACCTTGAGACAAGATATTTAGGAAAGTGCCCCTCTTGGGCTGACGAACCTATAGTAAAAATATCTCAAAAAGGTGCCCCTATGGGCTGACCATAAGAGAGGATGTTTAGGAAAGTGCCCATTTTGAGCTGACTAACCTATGATAAAAATATCTCAAAAAGGTGCCCCCATGGGCTGACCTTAAGAGAGGATGTTTAGGAAAGTGCCCCTCTTGGGCTGACTAACCTATGATAAAAATGTCTCAAAAAGGTGCCCCCATGGGCTTACCTTAAGAGAGGATATTTAGAAAAGTGCCCCTCTTGAGCTAACTAACCTATGATAAAAATGTCTCAAAAAGGTGCCCCTATAGGCTGACCTTAAGAGAGGATATTTAGGAAAGCGCCCCTCTTGGGCTGACTAACCTATGATAAAAATATCTCGAAAAGGTACCCCTAGGGCTGACCTTAAGAGAGGATATTTAAGAAAGCGCCCCTCTTGGGCTGACTAACCTATGATAAAAATATCTCGAAAAGGTCCCCCTAGGGCTGACCTTAAGAGAGGATATTTAGGAAAATGCCCCTCTTGGGCTGACTAACCTATGATAAAAATGTCTCAAAAAGGTGCCCCTATGGGCTGACCTTAAGAGATGGTATTTAGGAAAGTGCCCCTCTTGGGCTGACTAACCTATGATAAAAATGTCTCAAAAAGGTACCCCTATGGGCTGACCTTAAGAGAGGATATTTAGGAAAGTGCCCCTCTTGGGCTGACTAACCTATGATAAAAATATCTCAAAAAGGTGCCCCTATGGGCTGACCTTAAGAGAGGATATTTAGGAAAGTGCCCATTTTGGGCTGACTAACCTATTAAAGGGGATGTTTAGACAAGTGCCCCACTATGGGCTGACTCATCTTATGCTTTTTGAATATGCTTTCTACTGACTGATCTAAATGATGTGATGCTTTTCATGATATGATGATAGTTATTCATTTTAACATGCTTGCCAATTTATCGTGGATGGCAACCAAACAACCGAACCTTCGTGCCGGTTTGCTTCTGCTTCACTTCTTGTCATCTTGACACGAGGTTGAAAATCTTAATGTGCTTCCTTTCTTGTGCGCATGGCTCTTTTGCCGGTAGTGTTATCCTACTAATGCGCTAAGTTTTAATGCTCAAGAATAGATAAAAATATATTACAAAACTTATTGAGATTCATTATTATTTTAGTGTTTATCATTTATTGGTGAAGTGATGGGTAATGTGTTTAGGAATATTTGTTGCGATGAAAATCGATTGGGATTATTGACCATTCATGGACATTAACTTTGCTTGTAAAAAGTAAAAACTCGACTCAACGAAATTTGTATCGAACATTGGCTTTCATAAACATTGGCAAAATTTCAATTCCCTTGCCTAAGGATAGTACATCTTTACAGCATCTGTGTTAATGGGGTCTCTCAATTCCGGACCATCCATTTGAGTCAGTATCAAAGCACCTCCTGACAGAACCTTTTTCACCACATAAGGGCCTTCATAGTTTGGGGTAAATTTCTCTCTGGAGTCTTGGGCGTTCGGGAGAACCTTCCTTAGCACCAGATCCCCTTCTTTGAAGTATCGGGGCCTCATTTTCTTGTTGAACGCTCGGGCCATCCTTTGTTGGTAACACTGGCTATGACATAGTGTAGTAAGTCTTTTTTCATCAATCAGATTCAGGTGATCAAGCCTCTTCTTTACCCAATCTGATTCGGTTAGCTGAGTTTCTGAAAAGATTCTGAATGATGGTATGTCGACTTCAACCGGTAGCACTGCTTCAGTACCATATACCAATGAATATGGGGTAGCTCCAGTAGATGTTCTTATTGAAGTCCTATAAGCCATGAGAGCAAATGGTAACATTCTGTGCCAATCTTTGTAAGTAGTTGTCATTTTCTCGATGATCTTTTTGATATTCTTGTTAGCTGCTTCTACTGCCCCATTCATTTGAGGTCGGTAGGGAGTTGAATTTCTATGGTTTATGCGGAATTGTTGACATAAACCTGTCATCGATTTGTTGTTAAGATTGGTACCGTTGTCAATGATGATAGACTCAGGAACTCCATATCGGGCTATTATGTCCCTTTTCAAGAAGCGGACTATCACCCCTTTGGTGACATTGGCATATGATGAAGCTTTTACCCATTTGGTGAAGTAATCAATCGCTACTAGTATAAACCTGTGGCCATTGGATGCTGTCGGAGTGATTGGGCCAATTATGTCGATTCCCAGCATGGAGAAAGGCCATGGTGCTAACAAAAAATGTAGCTCATTAGGCGGAGCATTTATCTGGTTCACGTATACTTGACACAAATGACAGTGCTTGACATATTTTATGCAATCTGATTCCATGGTTAACCAATAGTATCCTAACCTCATGATTTTTCGGGCTAACATGTAGCCATTCATATGAGGTCCACATACTCCTTCGTGTACCTCTTTCATCAGTTCGCATGCTTCATTTTTGTCCAAACATCTCAACAAGGTGGTATCAGATGATCTTTTGTAGAGTATAGACCCACTTAGTAAGAAATGGCTTGCTAACCTTCTGAGTGTTCTTTGGTCATTCTTGCTAGCCATTTCAGGGTATTTACTTTCTTGGAGAAAGGTCTTGATGTCGTGATACCAAGGCTTGTCATCTTGTACTTTTTCAATGGTTAAACAGTAGGCGGGCCGATTTTCGATGTCTATCTTTATCAGTTAGATTTCGGCTCCCCCTGTTATCTGGATCATAGATGCTAGTGTGGCTAGTGCATCTGCGAACTGATTCTGAGTTCTCGGGATGTATGTGAAAGAGATTGCCTTGAATTCTTCGATTAGCTCTGTCAAGTGTTGATGATACGATACCAGTTTGGGGTCTTCAGTCTTGTATTCCCCTCTTGTCTGTAGTATGATGAGCAAAGAATCTCTGTATACTTCTAATTCGCGGATTTCCATTTGGCAGGCCATTTTGAGGCCAAGAATGCATGCCTCATATTCCGCGATATTATTGGTATAGGGAAATGTAAGTCTTGTCGCTACAGGGAATTGAGTGCCATCTGGGGATATCAATACTGCCCCAACTTCGCAACCTAATACGTTGGCAGCTCCATCGAAAAATAGTTTCCATTTCGGGTTCTACTCTATCCCAAAGTCTTCTACCGGTATATCTTCCACTGTTAATATATTTTCGTCTGGGAATTGGGCTTGTAGTTCTTGGGAATCTGTCTCGACAGGGTGTTATGCCAATTGGTCGGCTAAGGCTTGCCCTTTCATCGAGTTCTGATTTATGTATGTGATGTCAAACTTGGATAAGAGCATTTGCCATTTAGAGATTCTCCCTATCAAAGCTGGTTTCTCTGCCAAATATTTCAAGGGATCATGTTTTGTCAGTAGCTTAATATGATAGTAAAGGGTATATTGCCTTAGTCTATGCATGACCCAAATTAGAGCACAACAAGTCTTCTCTACCTCTGAGTACCTCTGTTCCCCTTTTGTAAATTTCTTGCTCAAGTAATATATGGAACGCTCTCTTCCCTCTTCATCTTTCTACCCCAACACACAACCCATAGATTCAGAGAGTATAGTGAGGTATAAGAATAAGGGCTTCTCCTGCTTCGGGACTATCAAGACCGTGGGTTTTATAAGGTAATCTTTAATCGTCCTGAATGCTTCTTCGCATTCGTCGTCCCATTCTATGGTGGCATTCTTTTTTAACAGACGGAATGGTGGCTGGCATTTATCGGTGAGCTGTGAGATAAAATGAGCTATATAATTTAATCTTCCCAGCAAGCTTCTTACTTCTTTAACAGAGCGTGGGGAAGGTAACTATAATATAGACTTTACCTTGTCAGGATCGATTTTAATGCCCTCCTGGCTTATGACAAACCTTAACAATTTCCCTGTTGTGACCCCGAAAGTGCATTTCTCTAGGTTTAACTTGAGCTGGAATTTTCTCAGTCGCTTAAACAATTTCCTCAAGATATCTATATGGCTTTCTCCTTTCTTAGATTTGGCTATCATGTCGTCGACGTATACTTCAACCTCTCGATGCATCATGTCATGAAGTATCGCGACCATGGCTCTCTGATACGTTGCCCCGGCGTTTTTCAAACCAAAGGGCATGACTTTGTAACAGAAAGTTCCCCATGTTGTGATGAAAGTCGTTTTGGTTTTATCTTCTTCAGCCATTTTTATCTGATTATATCCTGAGAAATCGTCCATGAATGAGAAAAGATGGTTTCCCGCAGTGTTGTCCACTAAAACATCAATGTGAGGTAGGGGGAAGTTATCCTTTGGCGTAGCTTGGTTTAAGGCCCGGAATTCTACGCATACGCGTACTTTTCCATTCTTTTTCATAACAGGGACTATATTTGCCACCCATTCCAGGTAATCGGATACTTCGATAAATCCTACTTCTAGCAGTTTCTTGACTTCTTCTTTAATCTTTAGTAAGATGTCAGGCCTAAATCTTCTCAGTTTTTGTTTTTTAGGTTTAACATCTTCCCTTGTGGGAAGCCTATGAACCACTATCGATTGGTCTAGTCCTGGCATGTCGCCATATGACCAGGCGAAAACATCTGCATATTCTGTTAATAACTCGGTTATCTCACATTTTTACTCGGCACTCAAACTAGTCCCGATTTTGAATTTTTTAGGTTTTTCCATGCTTCCTAGATTTACTGTCTCCACTGGCTCATCGATCGAAATTCCGCTTTGTTCATGTTTTTGCCAATTTTCTTATATTATTTCGTGGTCAAGGATATCGCCTTCAACAACTGACCCAGCAGCGTTGGAAATAATATCAGCGTTTTTATTTTCTACCTTCGCAAAATATCCCTGATGTTCGCTAGTAGGAGATCTGGGTAAAGTAAAGATGTAAGCATGTATATGAGAAAAAAAAACAGACTGTAATTGAATTGATAAAGAGTCTCAATAAAATTCGTTCAATAATCATTCTCTATTTTTGAGCTGACCTAGAACTATTGATAGGATAACAAAACCAATTGTTCAGAGCCGGATGCTGATTGGACGTGCGGGGGGTTGGTTTCCCATTATTGACGTCACCTTCGTTTATCCGAAGCTCTTGAATAATATTCGCTCTTCGGAAAGATTGTTGGAGAGGTGGAATGCACATCTGGGCGTCGATTAGCTTCTCCTTCATTCTGCCTTTGACACCTTTTGCTTGCTCTTCTTCTTCGGCTGTTAGAACGTACCCTAGTCCTCCCTTGTTGCCCCTCTTTAAACTGAAGGCCCTCCTTGCTGGTCACTACGTTCACTTCATTGAAAATTTGTAGTCCAAGGTCTTCTAAACCTTCCTCCCTAATATATGGTATAGCAGTCTCCTTGTATATGGCGTAATCCTGCTCGCCAAGTACGGTGACTATCTACCCGTTCACAATGAATTTGACCCTTTGGTAGAGACTAGAGGGGATGGCTCCAGCAGCGTGTATCCAGGGTCTTCCCAAAAGTAGGTTGAAAGACCTTGGGATGTCGAGGACCTGGAAAGATATGTGGAATACTTGTCGACCAATTTCCACCGGTAGGTTTATCTCCCCTACTATATCTCTTTTTGACCCATCAAAAGCTCCGACCACCGTTGAGCTAGGTGTTATATTGCTTGGATCGACCCCCAATAGGTCGAGGGTAGCCAGTGGGCAAACGTTGAGGGACGATCCGTTGTTGATGAGTACCCGGGAGACAATTGTGTCGTTACACTTAAACACTATGAACAGTGGTTTTGTATGTTGGTCTCCCTCCTCCCCTAGCTCTTCTAGAGAGAAAGATATCTAGTCCATGGTGAAAATAGAATCCGCCACGTGACTTATTTTGTCTGTAGCGATGCCTTCTGGGACCTGAATTTGTTTGAGCACTTTGAAGAGTGCTTCCCTGTGGGGCTCAGATGCTGTAAGAAGGCCCATAAGTGATATCTGTGCTGAAACTTTGTTTAGTTGTTCCATTATCATGTATTCACTCGCCTTGACCATCTTTGTAAACGCAGCGAGTCCCTCTTCCTCTTCCTCTCCTTTCTCCACGTTGGGCTCTTCGGTCGGGGTTCTATACTTTGGGTCGTATATTCTCCCAGAGCGGGTAATTCCTCCCACCATAGGAGGTCGATCTTGTTCGAGGGCCCGATAGTCGAAAGGTGCGGCCTTATAACTTTCTATCGGTATCGGGACATTAAATACATATCTTTTCCTTGGGATTTGTATCTTAGTTGATTGTCCCTCGTAGCACTTTATCACCTTGGGCTTCTGATGGGAATTGATCATGTTTATAGTATTCTCCTCTTCCTTCGGCGGGTTGTCCTCCTTCTCAAACTCTGGCCCCCATCCGCTAGGCGGCCCATACTCAGTTGGGGTGTAAGAATAGTTCACCAAGTATTCAAACCTCCCATGTGATTCTCCCAAAGTGCCGACTGTTGGGTCTCCGGCTAACCATCTTCTTTTGATATGTGACTTTGGGGTTTTCTCTAGGGCTTGATGGGACTGCTTTTTCTGTTGGTCCATCGTCTTCTGCTTAGGGGCTTCCTTGGGAGTTGACTCCTCAGATGTGATCATGTTAATGGTGGGCTTATGATTGGGCAGCGGGTTGGTGTTGACATTGGGTGCTGGGGTGCTCACAAAATCCAGCTGTACGATTCCTGCGTCGATTAGGTCTTGGATTTTGTGCCGGAGCCTCCAGCACCTATCTGTAGAATGCCCCTCTTGACCCATATGGTAGTCACATTTGAGGCTTGAGTCGAAATTCTTGGGCTTGTACCGGTCGTTGGGGATCTCAAAGCTGATCAATTTGTCCGCCCTCAACCGAGCAAAGACTTGACTGAGCGGGATGGGGATTGGAGTGAACTACCTTGGGACCCTGGTGGCCTGGGTATGACCTGTCGTGGATTGCTGGGCTGGGGTACTCATGGTCTGAAATGTCACACGAGTTCCAGCTTTTTTTGCCTTACCAAAATGGACAGTGCTGACGGTGGGCTCCTTAGCTCTATTACCTCCTAAGGGCCTTTGTGTTGGTGTGACCCTGAGAGGATCCATCATTTGGAGTCTGCCGGTGGTGATGGCATTTTCAATCCGACATCCTGCAGCTACCACCTCTGCAAAGCTGGATGAGGTCTGGCCTACCAGATGTAAAAAGTAAGTCTTGTCTAAGGTGTTGACAAATATGGATGTCAACTCCTTCTCAGAGATTGGGATTGCTACTCCGGCGGCGTGAGCTCTCCAGCACTGAGCATACTCCTTAAACAGTTCAGTATGTCTTTTCTGGAGACTCCTCAGGTCAATCACGGAGGGGGCGACCTCAATATTGAACTTATACTGGTCGTAGAACGTTCGGGCTAGTTTTTCCTAGGTGTTGACATTATTGAAGTCCAGGTAGGCGTACCAAACCAATGCAGGGCCTGTGAGGCTGTCTTGGAAGGTCTGGATCATAAGTTGGTCATATTGAGCATACTTGCTTATCTTTCGGGCATATAGCCAGGTATGCATTTTGGGGCACCCGGTCCCATCGTATTTTTCAAACTCCGGGGTCTTGAACTTCTCAGGGTATACCTCTTCCCTATACACTGGCAGATTGGTGATCCCGACCTGCTCGAAACCATCAGGACCCTCAATTGTTTTCATCTTATCATGGAGCTACTGGAAGAGTCTCTTCTCCATTTCCTTCTATCTCTCTTCCATCTCTCTTTTTAGGTCATCAAAGGTTGGCCCCTAGTCGATCTTCGGCTCATATTCAAAGGCCGGGTTAAGGTGGGAATTGATATCTTCATACTCCGGAGGCTGTCCCTCCATTGCTTTTCCTTTCCTGGCCCCTAAATGTTCTTCCTGGGTTGGCTGAGTGGTGCGAAGGAGGCCGATACTTTCAGTTAAGAGGTGGACCAGGGCAGCCAATTGTTGGACCATTTGTTCTAGGGATACGATCCTGGAGTCTGAGGCAGCTTCGGCATTTGTGTTATTGCGGTTGTCGCTACTGTTGGCCATTTTGGTTCTTGAACGTGTGCGAATTGGGCTTCTGGGAGGGTTCAATTGCTTGGGAGCTATCTTGATACCTGGCGCGCATTTTGTTTTTTCTTTAGTATAATGTATGCAAAATGCTATGCATGTGTCACACATATGCTAAAAATAAAAGGGGTTGACAATTGATTGACGATGTAATATTGAAACTTTCACTTTTATTAATATTGGAAATTTTGGAGTTCGATATTTAAAGAAAAATAAAAGATTACAAATGATGATCTATTTCCTAGCTCTTTTGGTCTTCTGTTGTGGAGGCTCAGGCTTCCCGTTGATGACGGCTTCCAGTTCTTCGACTCTGGCCTTGGTCTTTTCTAATTGAGCTTCCAAGGCTTTGTTCCTTTGGTCGGATTCCTTGAATCATCCTTTCCAGATGTCTTTCTTATAATCTGCAGCTTCAAAGTATACCTCCATCTGAGCCTTGACCTGCTCTAGGTAGATTTCTAGCTCTGGATTTACCTTGTCTGGCCTCGGTTGAGTGACATTTGGAACCCGATATGCTCTTTCCCCTGTCTAGTACAGCTGGCGGATTACAAACTCTTTGGTGGCTCGGTGCTTTCCCACTTCGCCATCTAGCTCCCCAAGGTCTACATTCGGACTTTCAATTCTGGCTTCCCAAAGGGCCTTGACCTCTGCCAGCTTAGCAAACTTTTCAGCCACCAGCAGGTTCGGATCTTGGTACTTGAAGGTGACTACTTCCAGCGAGGGCCGATAAACTATGTCTTGGATAGTACCAAACTGGCGGACCACTGAATTGGGGTGATATCCAATACATCCATTCATTCCGATCAAAGGCACGGCTTGAAAATTACTGCAGGTCAAAATAATTTTGTCGCAGCAACTCCACCCGGCCGTCCACAGAATATCCTCGGCACTGAAGCTTCTAAGCACTTCTACCCAACTGTGGCTGGTAAGGTCGTCGAGTAGCTTTATCTTTTCCACGCATGAATCCACAAGGTCCACCTGCTGGGCCAAGGTTTTCCAGACCATGTTCAACCCGAAACACTTAAGGTAGCTTACGAACCATATCAGCATAAGGTTAATGCTTGAGCGGAGGATCCCATGGCCTTTCTTCTTGAGGAAATTCAAGTTCCAAATCTGTTCAGCCAACAGAGCCGGGATGTAAGATCTTCCTTCCAGGAATTGGGTCACCAGCTCTGCAACCCGGTAGTGAACGTAGAAAGTTCCGGTGGGGAATAGTATGGTGGCGAAAGCTGTCAAGATAAAAGCATTCACCCTTCTCTGTCTGTAAGTCTTGGGGTCCCCACATAGTATGTCTTTTCTATCCCCATTGTCTTCTCGGGCAATGAACCAGGTTTCCAAATCGTCCATCCGTATGCAGTATCCATTACAGTCGGCTAGGGCTTTGTTGACTGCTGTTTTGCGGATACCTAGTAGTCTGCTGAAGGTATCGGCTGGCCCGGCCTCAAGATCTGGCACATAGATTTGATCAGTCAGTGCTGGAGCCTATAGCAGCTGGGTGTACTCTTCCAGGGTAGGGGTGATTTCATGTGGCCCGATAAAGAAAGCTGCGGGCTTTACTTCCCATAACTGGAGCATAGCCCGTACCAAAGGCAAATTCACCTCTATCTTTGTTAGTGAGAGGATGGGCCATATCTTTTGCTGGATGAAGGCCTGCTCCTCTGGATTGTACAAGGCAAACCAATGGTCCAGTACCAACTTTGGGTCCAAAGGTTTATACACCCGAATTTCTTTTCGGAGGAGGCGGACGACTGCGGTGCAAGCCATCTATTACAACAAGAAATTTCCTAATTACAACCAGAACTATGAGAATATTACAGGGAAATAGATTCAAACTCCATTGAGTAGAACAATAAATTATTACATCATCATCAATTGTCAACCCATGAATTATGTATGCAAATAGGTTGGTTCTAACTGGTCCCCAAGCTCTATGGCCTCCCATATTCTCGGAGAAATGGATCTTAGGCCATATCGAAGCATTGGGTGGGGTAGCCTAATCGGTCCCGAACGGTGATCAACTCACTTCGCCCGAAACCTACACAATGGCTCCCCGTCTTAGGGTTCTAGGACTGTCCGGGTTCGACCGCATCTATTCACACAAACATATGCATGCATGCAGACCCCAAAGTAAACTAATCTTAGCTAATCCCTGAAAAGTTAGCAACAGAATAATAATTGAAAAACATTTCTTTAAAAGAACAATTTGAGGAGATTCAGGTGGCTAGCCTACTGGAACGAGTATTTCCCCAGCAGAGTCGCCATCCTGTCGAGTCTAATTTTTGAATTTTCCCATTCCTAATCTGATCTAGACTAGACCCTATGCTCATCTAATATAGATCATCGACTTGAGTTAGGAACTTCGTTTAATTTTGGAGTCGCCACCCAACTGTTGTTGGGAAAGATTGAATTAAGACTAAAGGAGCGGATTAGTCTTAATTTGGACCACTAGTCGTCGTGATTTTCTCTTCTCGTTTTTGGTGAAAAGAGGAAAAGGAAAACCAGAATTTCTAAGTTCGGAGGCTAACCTATTAAAACCTGACAGTTACCACCTAATCTCCTAAAATTATCTCTATCTAGAAATGTCTTTTATTTTGTTTTTGTTGCTTTTTATTATTTTCTTGAAAAAAAATGATTTTTTTTTTCATTTTATGGGTTGACCCAAATGGGTGCCTACGTACCTACTATTCAGGATCAAACAAGCTGTAGTTCACTTTTCCTGAAAAGATTTAGCGGGTTTGTGAATTTTAATTTTGAAATCTCTTTTGATTTATGTTTTTACCATTTTTGAGATTTTTTCTAAAAAAATCTAAACCTAAGCATAATAATTTGATTTTTGAAAATAACTTTTGGAGAAAACATCAATTTTGGATTTATTTGAGAAAATGATTTTTCTAAGTGATAAAACTCTTTTTTTTTCTATTTTTTCTTAATTTTTGAATTTTTATTAATTTTTTTATTATTTTTGTAATTTTTTTATGATTTTTTTATCATTTTTATGATTCTTTTATTATTTTAAAATTTTTATAATCTTTATAAGTTTTTGTAATTTTTTTATTAATTTTTCATAATTTTTGTGCATTTTTTTTATTAAAAATTTTTCTCCTAGGTTCTACCCTACTTCAAAATCTAAAGTTTTATTATTATTTTTTCTAATATTTTTATTATTTTCTACATTTTTATTATTTATTATTTTGATTATATATATTTTTATTATTTATTATTATTTTTTTATTAACTCCTAAAAAATCTAATTTCTAACATTTTTCTGTTTATTGAAATATAAATAACACATAAGTAAATAAACCAATAAATAAATAGCAAATTAATAACAAAATTAATAAATCAATTTAGAAAAATAAATCAAATAAATAAACAAAATAAAATAAAATAAAATAAAACGAAAAATCCGACTTACCTGGATCCGGGTCAGTGTGCTGGTCGGGTCGAATCGGGTCGAAGCGGTCGGACACGACGGCGGGGAGTGCTCGTTGACGGCGTTCTGGCGGCCTTTTGCAGCGGTTGAGGTATCGAATCCTAGGTTATCGAGGGTGAGGAATCCAATGGTGGCGGTGGTTTGCTCCAAAAACGCCTCTTGTGGTTGCTCAATTCCTAATCGGCGGTCGCGGCTTCGAACTTCTCCGGTGGACTTCGATTCTCTCTTTTCTCTCGCTTTTGATCTGTGTTCTGGCTTCCTCACTTCATCCTCTATTTATAGGCTCTCGAAATCGAGCTGGATAAGCTCGGATTTCCACCGATCAAGGCAAATCGAATTTGCGATTAAATGAACCAACTCCGATTCGTGTAAATCCTTCGATTTGTTAAGATTTGATTCTAATTGGATGATTTTTATCTCAATTCTGTTGAAGATCTATTGGATTTGTGTAAAAAATCGAATCGAAACGGCCGAAATTCGAATTTTTCTCCTCGCCGGCGATCTCGGACCGAGGTTGAAGACAATCACGCGCCCGGCGTATGCGTTCGCTTCAGCCAATCAGATGCTGCCACGTGTCCCGGGTAAATGAAAAATTTGCAAAACGCAGAATCTGCTTCCCTTACGTTTCAAACCCCGGACCTCGCACCCGCGCGCGCCTGCCTGACCATGGCTCGAACCAGCTGAGCTAGCCCATTTTCCTGATTTTCTTTATTTCGCAAATTGCATATATGCAATGAGATTTTTTTTATTTTTTTGTATTTTTTGAAATTTCAAAAATTTTAAAAAATTATTTATTCCTTATTATTGCCATTTCTGAAATTATTTTTCAAAATTGATGTGTTTTCCTATTTATTTTTATTTTTTGAATATTTTTCCTATTTTTGCCAAATTAGAGAAAAATTGGAAAAAATTAGGAAAAATTGGGAATTGATTATTATTGATTCTTAAGGCAAAAATGGGGTGTTTACACTAGAAAACATAACACCAAAAATGAATAAGACAGTATCACTACTCATACATAAAATAATTAATAAATAAATAAATAAATTAAATAACTAAAATGTACAAGTTGTTTAACTTTGTAATTTTAATATTTCTCATACATTGTAAAATTTTACAAGAAGCCTTAGGTGATTGGTATCAAGAAAAACATAGAGATCAACAATAAAAATTAAATGAAGATAAAGATAAAGATAACTTTGATGTTACCTTGATTTCAATACCAACACCATAAAATAAAGTAATTAAATTTGCGGAATAATGCATGAAAATATTCATAGTTAAATATATAATATAATTAGTATTATCATCCCTTTTTGTGAACCAGTATCGATTAAATATAAGTATATTCGACATCCCCATCTTTTACCAATTTTCTCCATTACATAATCCACTTCTCTTTTATCACTGGGTTGAACTTTGTTACTAGTCTAATTTGTCTTGAGTGGTAAAACTATTCAAGAAAGTGCTTGAAGTGGGGTGAATTAGGGAGATGAAGGAAATTCATAGAAGAAAGAGACAACATGCACTTAACCATGATAAGGGAGCTACAAAAAGATGTAGTAATAGTGATTGCAATACAATTCAATTTCCACCTTAAGCTTCCATGTACAGTACAAATTCCAAAGTGAAAACAATATTTCACTAGAGTAATCTTTATCTACTACTTTCTCTAATTTGTTATCCTTACACACTACTTTATGCCAATCACCTATTTCAACATTTTAGGATTTGATGAAAGACAATACAAGTACCACAAAAAGATATACTAATATTTATTACAATACGTATGTTATAGAATAGTTATAAAATTTAATAATACACAAAAATATTAACATAGAAAACATTTTTAAAGAGAAAGGAAAAGATATTCACAAATGTTTTAGGAGAGATTTGTGAGTTTGTATTCATTAAAGATATTTTAGGAGAGATTCGTGAGTTTGTATTCATTAAAGCTTGATTTTTGTTTTTTTTTACATGAATGCACCAGGTAGGCATGACTCAACACTCAACTTTGTTCATTTCCTTTAAAAAAATAATAAAATGATAGAAAGAAAAATTATCTAAAGTATCAGATAAATAATTAAATAAGAAATTAATTAATTAATGATATATTAAACAATAAAAAATAATTTTAAATTTTGAAATATATATATTGAAAAATAAAAAAATTCATGTCTTTCAAAGAATAAGAAAAATAGATAACTTTGAGGCCTTTTCTTTTTTAAAAGAAAAAATAAATCTTTTTCAATATTTACTTCATTTAGAAATATGCTGCTTTTAAGCATGAAAGTTATCTTTTGTTTTCCAATCTTTTCTTTCAAAATTTCTAATTGTTTCTTCCAACTTTTTAGTTGTTATTTTATAATTCATTTAGAGAAAAAAATTTAAATCAAGGTCTAAAAAGTGGCATTTTTTTAATTTTAGAAGGTACCAAAACTCTCTTGGAATAGAGGGGCAAATTCTATGGTGCCATTATGGCATCATGCTATCATTCTCCAATTACTATAGAATATCTCTAAATTATTGTAAAAATAAGATGTAGTATGGAGAATTTCTTATGGAGTACCTTTAAAATTCTATGATGCATGGTTACAATTAATTTTTTATAGTAATTTAGGAAGATTTTACATAATTAGAGAATAATGACACAGTGTTGTGACAACACCATGGAATTCCTAAATAAAGGAAATGTGTGCACATTAAATAAGATAAAAAAGGGCTTTTAGAGCACCTTCATTTATGGGTTTTTAACACAAAAGTCTATGCTAAGAACCTATAGATCTTTAGCAATGTATCTAGGAAGAGAGTAGGAATTAAGAGGAAAGGAAAGTGGGGGGAAATGATTAGAGAGAAAAGTAAATGAAAGAAAAAATGATAAATTTTAAATTTTCAATAAAGGAGAGAAAGAAAGTACAAGGAAAGACGTAATATAATTTTTTTTATTTTGTTAAAATACCATAAAAATCCCTATATTTTAGAAATGTATTTTTGTTTTAAGGGTAAATTTGTAATTTTATTACAAATTCCTCCTAATTCTCCCCAATTTTTTTGTGAGCCCAAAGGAAATGTTTCCTTCTTAAATTCATTCCCTTCCTCTTTCCTTCTTTGCCAAACAAAGGAAAAGCAAAAATTTCCCTTCAAATTCCTCTTCTCCCCTCTATTTCCCTCAATCCAAACATAGTGTGAGCAATAATAAGAGCTCTTAAATAAGAACCGCTCCTTGGTAGAGAATTATAATAATAATAAGAAGAAGAAGAAGAAGAATAAAAATTCTTATTATTATTATTATTGAGTTCTTCCTATTAAGAATTTTATAAAAAAAAGTGTAAAAATTTTTAAATAATAGAGGCTTTTAAAATGCCGATACAATATTCTAAGGATCCCAATTGGATCCTTAAAGTTAATGATGCACGTGTTAGGTTTTCTATTCCACTGCCTTATGTTCTTTATTTTTGGTTTTTTTTTTTCTTTTTTGTAATGTATTTTTATTTTTTCCACATGGCATTTAAATACTCATTTAATAAAGGTGTCATGTTATCTACTATATTGTGCTCAAGATTTTGATAAACAGTAGAACTCAAAGGTAGAGCCCAAAACCAATCTACCCAAAACTAGTAGGTTGCAGCATCAAAATTAAGGATTTGTTTGAATTGTTTTTTTTTATCTATATCTAATCTGAATTTGATATGAAATTTGGTATTTAGGAAATTATTTTGTTTGAATGTTATCTTTATAATTATGATGAAAATGGTGATTGAAAAATGGGTATTGAGAAATAAAAGTTCATGTACTTTAAAAAAAAATGAGAGATTTAAAATATATTTTATGCATTGGAGAATGATTTATTAGTTGATATTTTTGTAAAAATAAATAAAGTAATTGGTAAATAAATTCAAATTTTTAGAGATATGTTAAGTATTTTATTTTTCAATAAAGGTATATATGTATTTTTATTTTTATCTTTTTACTTCTTCTTTTTTGGACAAATACATATTTAAACAGATGCTAAACGGATAAAAATAATAATAAAAAAAAAACCCTAAGAATCATCCCTGGCCGTCTAAGGCCGAGTCTATGTCAAGTCATAGGATTCGGGGTTCCAACAAGTCCTATTCACAGGTCCTAGACTCGCGACTTTCAATTTTTTTTTTTTCCCACATTCTCAACGAGTTTTACAATTTCACTTTGTCGTATTTAACAATCTGTTAATTAATGCAAATTGAAAATTAATTCTTTAGTATTCTCTTATTCAAGTTAAATAATAAACAATTCTTCATTTATTCGAAAAAAAAAAACATGTATATGGAGCATTACCCTCTTTGCTAGAAATATAATACCAAAAATAAATAAGATAGTATAATTATTTTTATATAAAATAATTAAAAAATAAAACAATTAAGTAACTAAAATGTACAAGTTGTTCAACTATGTAATTTTAATATTTCTCGTACATTGTAAAATTTTACAAGAAGCCTTAGGTGATTGATATCAAGTAAAATAGAGATCAACAACAAAACATAAATGAAGATAAGGATAATTTTGATATTACCTTGATTTCAATATTAACACCGTAAAAATAAAGTACTTAAATTTATGGAAACTGCATGAAAATATTCATAGTTAAATATGTATTGCAATTGGTATTATCATCCCTTTTTTTGAACCTGTATCAATTAAATATAAGTATATTTAGCACCCTGTCTTCTATTTGAGTCCTCAACCTTTTTTTTCTGCTATTTAAGTCCTTAATGTTTTTAAAACTTTATAAAAATAGAACTTTTATTAAATAAGTTAAAATTTTCTATTTATTCGACGTGCGCATTGGCTTCCAATCTGCTTTAAACTAGTTGGTTAAGATGGCTAAAGTACACATAAATTTTTTAGCCCCTTTTTCTTAATTTTAATTATTATCTTTGTATTTTTTATTATATTATATCATTAAATATTTTTAATATTATTTTTTATAATATTATGTAAATATATATATTAATATTATCATTTTGTCAATTTAATTATTATAAACCAATTTGAAGTTGATACATGTCATGTATTGAAGGAAAACTTAATATATTTAATGATTTTTTTTTTTTTGTAAGGTTTTGAAGTGTTAAAGATTCAAATAGAAGAGAAAAAAAAAGGTTGCAAACTCAAATAGAAAAGTAGGTAAACGTTGAGGACTAAAAGTGTACTTATCTCTTTTTCCTTCTTGTTTTTTTTTTGACATGAATGCACCAAGTAGACATGACACGAAATTCAACTTTGTCGAGCCCAAATTTTTCCTTTTTTTTCCTTAATTTGACTTATATTAAGCCCAACCCACTGATATAAGCCACTTAACAAAATTAAGGAAAATTAAAACAACTTTCCGAAAGACTAGAGTCACCACCTAACCAAAGTTGGAAAAAATGGGAAATTAGAATCAAATGAGTGGATTGATCATAATAGTCTACATAAAAACCTTCTTTATATAAAAAAGACTTTTTAAAACCAAAGAAAATTAAGTTCGGAGACTATCTTATTTAAAACATTTCAGTTTCTATATAAGAATATTCAAAAATGAAAAAGAGGCCTTTATTAAAAATTTCTTTCCCTTTTTATTTTCTTTAAAAATGAGTAATAAGTATGTAAAAGATACACATGAAGAAAATAATGAAGATAAACAAAGAGACACACCTTTTACATATTTCCCTACAAAGCTTCAAGAATTTGTTTAGTTTTTATCCCCAAAAAATCTAAATAAACTGAAAAAGAACAAAATTAACTAAAAGAACTATTCATGATTTCTTGCAAGAAAGAAAAGGAAAGTTAGCACTCAAAAAAAGTTTAAATAAATTGAAAAAGAAAGTAAAGAAAACACTATAGCTAAAAAAAAAAACCTTTTTGATATATAATTTCTTGCAAAAGAAAAGAAATTAGTAATATGACCAAAAAACAGTTAAAAAAACAAAATATTTTTAATTTATACTTCTTTGTAGTTTTTATTGTTTTGGGGGGAAATGATATTTTTATTTTTTCATGGTTACCCCGAACGTGCCTACATATCCACTAATCTGACCACCATACTTCCTCTTTTTTATAAAACATTAATTTGTTGGTTATTTTTATTTTTGAAAAAAAAAAGCATCGACTTTAAGTTTTTAGCCAATTTACTTTTTTATGACAAGTCAAAAACCCTAATATTTGTCTCTTTCTAGAAAAACTTAAGAAAATATCCTAAATTTTGATATAAAGGCCCATTAAAAGATTTTATTTATGAAAACATTTACTTATGTGTCAAAAAAACTTATTTTTGGAGAAAAAAATGTTTATAAAAGAAAATTGAGTATTGAAAAGAACATTTTTCTTTTTCAGAAAAATTTTAGTTAAAGGAAAAGAAGAGATTTTTACCTTATTTTATTTTATTAAAAAAATACATTACAAATATTACATATTTATTTTTATTTAAATACATAAAATAATAAAACATAGAAATTAAGGAAAAAGAAAAATAATTACCTTCCATAGGGTGGTTCACAACCAGTTCAAGAGCTTTCCATGGCGGTTCATAGCAGTTCTTGAGTCAATCCAACTCCTAACATCATAGGTAAGCAAACCCTAAATCACTTTAGGATCAGGCTTGATCTTGATCTATTTCACTTGAACTCGTTCTTTAAGTTCTAAGGACTCCTATTTATATTAACAAGTAATAAGTAGTGTTTAAGAAATCATAGATACGAAGAAAAATCAAACCTTTGTAAGAATAGATATTTTCGATTCTTGAATATTTTTAGCCAAATTTATCATGATTTTTGTGGATTTTTTTCCAAATTGAAGATGAAAATACGTTCTATAGGCTTTACTTGACTAATCTATGTATTTGATTCGTGATTTGCAATCCAATTTAACCTATGATATTCACTTAAAAATCGAATGTAATATGTGTATATTTCATTTTCTTTATTTTCATTTTTATTTTTAGGATACTTTCCTTTATTGTAAAATTCGAGTTTAGAGTGCAATGAATAATGCTGTAAGTGTATATTTAATTTCCACTTTTTGTTTGATTTAATTTGGCCAAGAAATGAGTTAATTGAGTCTACAAAAGGAGGATTCAACTGTATTTTTAAGTTTTCTAGTCTATAAATTTGAATGCCAAAGGAAGAAGATAACAATCCATTAACGGGCAAACAATCAATGGCAACCACATGTTGCATGAGAAGAATAAAAACTAAAATACTCCATGCAACTTACCAACTGAGCTACAACTCACTTGTGATATGGCTGCACCCTATAAAATTCAATCTATTTTGGGTTGATTTTAATTAAACATTTCAATTAACTTCAGGTCTTAAAAATTAGTCCAAACCACGTGAACTCTTTCTCACATACAATCTAGTATTCATATGTGCAATTTATTTTTTTCCATAAATGACTTAATTTAATGGAATTACAAGTCTGATTTCATCTAATATTCAATTTAACTTGAAACTTCAATCGCTCATAAAATTAGCAATTTAAGTCCATTTGAGGCTCCGTTTGAACGCATGATCAACTTAGAATTTCTATTTTATTATGAGCATATCAAACCTAGGCCAAAAAAGAAAAAAAATAATTATTTAATAAAAAATCGTTCTATTAAATCACATATGCATATTTTCATTCAAAAATTGTTTTTGATTTCGAAAAATTATTCCTACTCCAAGATAAACCAAATTGGCCACCATCCGACCTTTTTTTTTTTTTTGTATTTTGGCCCTTTTCCTAAAATTAGTGCTTAAACTAAAAAAGAAAAACAAAAACCAAGAAGGGAAAAACGGGTCATGGATCATGAATCAGTCGTGTGGGGAAAGTGGGGGTCGGGTCAGGGCATGGGACTGAACCGCACCGTGCCCATGTCCAATTATGGTTGCTGGGCATGACAGCCTGGCTGGTCTACCGCCGGTGTGCTCTTTCGATTCGACCCGAGAATTCTTTCTTCTTCCTCCTTTTCTTTGTCATTCGGTTTGACAACGGGCTATTAAATTTTCAAGAGTCCACTGTCCAGCATCAGAATATACTTTCTGCAATTTGATGCACGACAATGCACCGTCGATGTATATATGAAAGGCATGTACATGTACTATATAAAAGAGGTAGTGCAAAGAATGTTTTTAGAGTAAAAATATATAATAATATCACAAAACCCTCCATACAAATAATTTAGTCAGCGTGGAAAAAACAATAATAATCAACACTCCATGTGTAAAGTTGTAACCATCTTATTAAGATGTTTAAACAGAACTGAAGGACCCTTTACTCATTGTTTTTTTTTTTTTTCATTTTCAACCTGGTTTTTATCTGAAATATTATTTTTCTTTCTTAACTTAATTATGACCACCGCGAGCACAATAAAAAGGTATCAAACAAACACCTTGATAGTTTGGTCAGGATTATTATATTCCAGAGTATGTAGACAGAAGCTTTTTTTTTTTTTTCTTTCTAGTCCAGCTAATGTGATGATTTTTGTCACGCTTAATGCTTAATGCTGAAGCCACTGCGATAGATACTAATGTATATGTAAGCTTTGCTGCAATTGCAATGTTAATGTAGCGATTTTAATGAACATATAGGGTGGACCAGGCTGGCATAAAACTGGCACGGTTTGGCCATCATCGTCCTGGTCCGATGACCACTTCTAAACGAAAGCTTTATTGCAAAGTTATAAACACTATCAAAAATCCAACTATCGATATTTGTTTATCAAAATGCAAAATTTTGATAGCATTTTAAAGCTGAACAATACAATACAGGAAGAATAGGTATATACTGTACCAAAAAAATAAATAAATAATGTATAATAATCTTGTCCCATATTTGATCTGTGTTATAGACGACACGAGTTTTTGTAATGATATTGAGTTATTTTACGTATTAAATATACAAGAATTCACAAAAACAGAAAAGGAATGCTAATATAGGATTATATTATGAATTTTAAGGTTATATTTATTTTGTTTAGTGAAATAACTTTTTGTATTAATAAATTTTATTAATTTTATCCGGTTTCTTTTTATATAGTAACTTGATTTTAATATAAGAAGTATATTTCTCACCATAAAATCAGAAAAAGCAGGGGTAAATTAGACTTGGCTCCACTATATTTCAGCCGTTTCTAACGTTGATTACCTTGTTACGTTTTGCATGCCATATTTTTTTATTCCCCGTACAAGAACGTTAGTTTAGTTCCACCCTTAAAAAGGTCATATGCAATGCCCATGACGCGCTAAACTTGCACCGCACTCTCTTACAAAGCTTAAGGCTTGAAATTTTTGTAGTTGTGCATGTGCTAACGTGTATTATGAACTAATTCTCCGCATAAAGACGTTTGCTTAGCTGGGAATTGAGATGCACGGGTTATTTTTTTTTAAGTGGTGCAGAGTTGAGTTGATCTAGGTAGCTTTTTGAAATATATATAGCTCATTCACTTCACTTCACTAAATAGAATATTATTACAGTATTTATTTTGACTATAATAGTTATTCAGTATGATGAAAAATCTCATCAAATATTTAATGGCTATTATGGAAGAAGAACATATGAATAACTATTCAAAATGATTTACTCTTTTTCTTCTTCCTACCTTCTTCATTTGTTGTTCATCCAGAGACTACAAACCACTATCAACACAACACATCACTATTGAACCACCACCATAGATCATACTCATCCATGAACCACTGCTGACCACCACAAAGCACAGCCACCCACCAATAGAAAGTATGGTTTGGTTTGGTTTTTTCTTTAAACTAAACCAAATCACAAAAATATGACTTGTTTTTTTATTACTTTAAATGGTATTGAAGTTTTTCCAAACCATAAAACTTTTGTTTGATTCAATTTAACTTTCGAATTAAATCATATTTTATTTTAAAATATTTATTTATTAAACATATAATCTCATATGAAAAATATTAAATTTATTTAATAATAACATATATTAATATCGTATAAGAAATTAATAAAGCTAATATCACACAACTAAAAACTTTTAAATATATAATTCAACTAATTTATTTTTTAAATTAGCATATAATTTTTTTTAATTATGGCTCAAAAATTTATATACATTTGATAAATATAAACTAAAATTTTTTCTAAAATGATTTAGTTCAATTTTACCGTTTGATTTAAATTATTCCTTTACACTAACCATAAATTTTTTGTTTAGTTCATATTGAAAATATTCCATATCAAATTGCCAAAAAAAAAATTAGATTTGATTTATAAATTGGTTTGATTTAGTTGGTTTTTTTCCTACCCCAACACACCAACATAGACTACCAAGCACCACCACACACCAGCATAAGCCATGCCCATCCATGAACGACAACAAACCACCACGAAGCACACCTACCCATCATCATAGACCACCACAAACTACATCCACCTACCAGCACAAACCACCAAGCACGATCCTAGCAACAGTGGTAGACAAAGCATAAATTAAATACTTGGTCTGTAAACCGTACCCATCCTGAAGCACTGCTGACCTTCAACAACCCAACGATTTCTACTTCAATATACTCAAAGGAGGAATCTTTCAATCTCCAACCTTAATCAAAATCCTAACTATCGTTGAAAATGCCGATGAGATGTCCCTTGTTGACATCGCTGCCACTGCTACCACCATTGTGCTACGAATTAGCCATAACTTAGAAGAATCGAAGTTTAAGAAAGGGGATACCATTATTATGTTTAATTTAGCAACAAATTAATTGGTGGATTAAGTAAAATGAACAGAAGTAGAAATCATTTGGAGTGAGAAAGATAAACTAGATGCGGAAGAAGATGAGAGAACAGAGAGAGATAAGAAATGTACGGATGGAGAGGGTATGAAGAGAGAGAAAGAGAAGGCAAAATGATTATTTGAATAGTATTAGTTATTTCCTCCCTTATAAATAGGAATTCTATTATGGAGTTAATACATTTGGAGAAGCCACCAGATAAGTAATGTCTGAACGAATTTTCATGCAATGAAAGCCCACAGGCCTGAGAGTTAAGATTTGCTGCTGAAGTTTCTCTGAATTGTATTCATGAAAGTGAACTTAAATCCTAAGCCTCTGCATCAAATAAGTAATATTTTCGGGGGGGGATCTTAAAATATAAATCTTCCGTCCAATTCGAATCCCTTGAATCAATTACGAGATCTTGTAAGCAGTAAACGGGTTAAAAATCCAACCATTCCAATTCTGCAAAGCTAGAGCCTTCACGTAAGTGTTGCTATTCCACACTTCGGCAAGATTGTAACAGTGACATCGGGGGGATAATTTTATGCAAATTTTCTTCGCTCCAAATGCGATTACATTCATCAGAATAAGATCATGTAAAGAGATCATGACTCAAGTTCATATCACACTATCAGAAGTACTCTGCATCCCATGGACGTCAAGTTCTCCCTTATCTGCTAATGACAATAAAGATGACCCGAACAAAGAACCAACTATGCTACTTATTGTAAATGTCAAAAAGTTCGCCGAAGCGCTAACAATAGTCCAAAAAAGAAAAGGAAAGGGCACATAGTGCTGAAGAGCCGTTACTGGACCAAGTCATAAGAAATGATTAAGAGCAAGACCATGAATAATTATGAAGAATGGAGTATTAGTAAATGGGCATACAGCGAATCTCACTACATTCAATCCAACTAAAAAAACAAAATTACTGTACATACCCCTGCTGCATGAGAAGACTTTGGCAACCGTATCACCTTGCCCACACCACGATTGCCAAGGTTACGAGAGCCAACCCAGCATCACTCCAGAACAGCAACCTCTTGCTCAACCCTCCAGTAGTTTGCGTCATTGAACTCCTTAATTCTCGCTTCATTCTCCTCAGAGTTGTCCTTTTCAGGTGACTTTGGAAGTATACTCCTCTTTAGAGGTCCCGCTTCACCAACGATTCCCTCCTTCAGGGCCTGCTCCATCGCCTTCTCAGTGCCTTCTAATTCAACCCCAACAAATTCAACATCCTCCTCAAACAATGAGGGCACAGCATTGGATTTAGGACTTGCATCGCTGCCTGACGAACCATTGCTTGAAGCTGCTGATTTACTGGACTCTATGTTATTAATGGAGCCATTTGGAAGCATGGAGTCTCCACTTGATGAGGAACTGACATGAGCTGCTGCTTCTCCATGACCAGAAAGATTAACATCAGTGTCAACAGGATCCTCAAATGGATTCACACTTGAGCCACCTATTTGCATATCAGATGACTCCCCCCAGCCCACCCATTCGGGCAAAGGTCTATTGGCAAAGAGGTCTTCATTGTGTGGCATCTCAAACCGGAAGAAATTCGGGTCTGAGGGAGCACTCGCACTCTCACCGTGAAGATTCCAACCTCCTCTCTCCATGGAATCATGGCCAGAAATCCCATTGAAGAAGTTTGAGTTGGAAGTGGACGTTCCATGGCCAGAATCTTTACTCCCAGCCAAGTCTTCATCTTCCCCTACAATCACCTCATCATCACTACTACTGTTGCCACCATTTGCAGCAGCTCCATTCAAGTTAATTTCATCCATCATCTCAGTAGATGAGGAACCACCAGTCTCACTGCCAATTCTATCGTCTTGGAATGCGAACCAGTTAGAGTTTGTGAAAAGACTGCATTACAAGAAACCAGAAGGATGAATAAACTGATACTTTTAACAGAGAGTTCATTGAAGTACGCAATTGCAATGCACAGAACTAATTATTTTTTGGGGTTAAGTTGCATAAAACTAATGTCTCAATATTTCAAACAAAGCATTAGCCAGACTATTACATCCGCCATCCAAGCTTTAGAGAAGGGCTCCTGCAATATATACTGCATATTCTCATCTGATCATTTGAAGTGATCTCATAAGGTAAAAATATTCATTTCATATAAGCAAAAGGACCATATGATGCAAAGGTGCCTTTCCATTGGTCAGAATGATGCTACACTCAAGCCACCTAAACATAATCAGGAGCCAGCTAGACTATAATCTAGTTTAGATAGTCAAGAGCCAAATGTCAGGAAAACCTTAAGACAATTATATGGATATATCACCTAGAAACCCAATCAATAAACAAAACTCTAGACAAAGGTAAGGAGACCCTTCTTTGCCAAGGACCACTAATCATATATGTTTCTCAACTTAATAAACTTTAGGAAAGGAAATGAAAATGAAAATGAAAATGAATTCCAGGTGAAAATAAATAAATTCAAAATGACCAAACTTCCATTCTTTAACAAGATATGAGACTGGCAAATTGAAGGAAATGTACTTCTAATATATAAAATAACATTCATCCTACATGAATGGAAACAGTTAATCACTGCCTAGATTAATTGTCTCAAGGACAACTAATCATAATTACACCATCCTGAAAACTTCAGAAATTACACTAACACCCAATTAACATAATTGTACGCTTACACCCCACTGATATGTATGTGAGGTGTATTGAAACCTATTAGAGGTGCAATTTCATATGATAGGGTGTAAAAAATGGAGTGCCAAATGCAATTTCAAAAACTTTCAGGGTGATAGATGCAATTTATCCTTTTCTTTTTTCATATGTTTAGCTGAAGCACTTCGATGCATTATGTTTTGCCCCACTTTTCCTATTTCAAGTTCTTTTTAATTTCATCAGTACAGAAACGTAGAAATACTAGGGTATATAGTTAGACTTAAACTGAAAGCAGTTCAAACCAATTTCCAGATCAACTAGAAATGGGCAGAAAGGAGGACAAGGGAGGTGGCAGATATCATGAGGTTGCTTTCTGATCAATCACTCATTTCCAATTTTTAACATCTGAACTCATTACCTCCTGATTTTTATCCAAACTTTTGCAACAATAACTACATCCAACATGACCTAAACATAATTCGCAAAGAATTTACCTTCTTTGATCATCACCAAGTCTCAAGGACGATATAACAACTTCAGCTGATTCATCATCAAAGTAAACATCCTGCATATCATCATCACATCAAATAAACAATTAACACTGTAACCACTATTAGCATTAATGGATAACCAAGCCATACATCAATGAGAGAATCCCAGGGCATTTGTCAAAATTATAGATTCAATTATTACCTCATCATCTCGATCAAGAGCACCATGACCCTGTATAGGTTGGCATGACAAACAAGTAAGAGTTCAGACTTGAATAAATTAAAAGCATGAAAAAATAGAATCATAACCAAGTAAAAAATACCTGTTGTGCTTCTTCATTTCCATATATTTTATAGCCAAAAGCCTGACTTAAATTGTTGGCAAGAGCTGCTACATCATAGTCTCGGTCATTAACATCATCTTCATCACTATCCTTTGTCCTTTCTTGCAATGCAGATGGACGGCTGCAAATGATAACCATTGGGGAATATAGATAATCAATAAATTAAGCCCAATGATAGAACACTGAATCAATTAAAACAAATTCAAAGTGATGATCTTATTGATTGATAAGAAAACCATGGACAAAGTAACAGTAAAAAGACTAACAGGAGAATATTGCTCATTCAAACAGTAAGAAGACCTACATTAGCAAATTGCTCTCTCTAAGTAGTAGATACATATCAGGATGATTGTATTGATTGATAGAAAAATTATGAACAAAGTAACAGTAAAAAGCATATTTCTCATTTGAACAGTAAGAAGACCTACATAAGCACATTGCTCATTTGAATACTCTCAATATATCAGGCTAAAAAATAACTAGCTATAGCTTTTCCCTATCTATAGCAGTCTATAGCAGCTAACTCTAACTACAGATTGTGCATGAATCCTCTAGAATCTTCTAGAAACAGCACACAACAAACATAACAAATTATGCTAGCTAAGATAACTAACTTGCCAGCTGGACAATAAAATATCTAAAACAATATATCATCATATCTAACATATACTACAGAACAGCAACTAATATCCCCCCAGCTTACATCCTGTTCACAAGCATCACAGGTGGTTGTACACGTCATTTGTCTACTTGTCAACAAATGGGCATGATTCAAATCTACTAACCCCATGCCAACTTTTTATACTGTAAAAACTAGAAAAGATACAGAACATGAATTGCCCATACGGTTGAAACTTAGTCTCTGACTTTTAAAACCAAGGATAATTATTTTTTGCCCCATTACAATAAATGATGGTTCAGTTCCTAACCAAACTCTAGTTTAAAGTATGTCTAAGACAAGGTTTATCTTGGAAAAAGTATCAAATGGAATTGCAAGTTCAAGTACCATTAGCATCAAGCTCAAGCTTAGCCATTTGTGGCTCAATCATGCTTATTCTCCAAATAGGAGATATTAGATATTTAGGATAAGCAATAATATACCCGCAAACCCAACGATAGACATTTTCGACTGCATTTCTCTCCTGCAAGACATTAGTTTGCCACTCATTCCATTCGTTGTTTTCCTTAAAAATGACAAATATAAATGTGTCAGTAAAGATTCTAAATATAGATCATGACATATCCAAAAGGTAGTGTTCCAACATATGTCGACATAAGAGTGGAACAAAAAGTATGGAAGGCAAAAGATTTGGCAGTAGAGAACATAAATAAGAGCTGCTCCTCCAAAGAAAAATTCAAGAAAGGAGGCAAAAGCAAAACTACTTTCCCATGGTCAAAAGAACATATTAAGTGAGAAGATCGCCATAATTTCCCATCGACATCATTTTCATATATCATTTGTGTATGCATGTATTTATGTATGTAGTATTTTACATAAATTGTTTATATATATTTTTCGTATTTATAAATTCACAAGACAGACAGTATAACTCATTTGGATAACAAACGATACAAAGAGGAGTACAATAGCGAATTCCTTTAAACAACATAGACAGCATCCAGGAAAAATTCTGCAGAGAATTCCCAAACATGGCACATGACTAGAGAGAGCAGATACACCTACACAATTGTTGATATCGCAAGTTCAACCAACAACCATCAACTTAGTCTCAACTGCCATAATCAACTCTCTCTTTAAGCTTTTGTCCCTTTTTTTTCTTTATGGTTTGGTTGGGGGCAGGGGCAGGGGCAGGGGCAGGGGGTTGGGTTTAAATGATTTTGATTCCTTCATTCAAAATCAAGAAAGATACGTACAAAAAATCGTCAACTGACAGGATGGGGTAGCATAGCTACTCGAGACTACTACAAGAGTATACAAAACCAACATATGTGGAAACTAGAGTAAAATCAAAACTATCAAGAGCAACATAGCTTAAATTTGGGTAGCTAATAACTTCGGTTGGGTAAGGACCTCAAGTCAAACTGAGTTGTCTGTTTAAGCTTTTGACAAAACAAAATACAAGAAAGACATTTGTATCCAAGACATTTAAAGAAAGAAATTTCAATTCATAGGGGAAAAGGTAGGTAATTTTTACTTGCCAAAGAAAAAAGGTGTTTTAATTATATATTAAATACAAGTTCTTATTTTATTCTAACTAAATTGTACTACCATGTACTTCATGTCTTACTCTATACATTAAGCTTTTGAGACACAGTAATGAAAAAAACTTCATGAATAATCAAAAAGTAAGTCTTTGATTTGTTCCATTCTTACTAATTTTGTGCCTTTAAACAATTCAATTTGCACACCCTGACATATTCATCTATAATTTCTAAATTCAAGGCTTCCCAACCAAGAATGTTGTTCCAAGTATAGTTCCAGGGTCAGCTTCTATAAATAGGCCGGAGTTCAGGGGCAAAGGAAAGGAGGAGTCATTCCCATTGAAGGGAGAGGCTGGCGAAAGCTACTAGGGGACACCAAAAGGATGAGTAAAGATTCCATCACTAAGACTGTCTCGTGAAAGCTGTGGTCTGGAATGTTCAGGGGGTTGGGAAGCACTTTGAATATAAAAGGCTGACGAGAATTTCTTGGTCGAAAGTACTATCATCAGCTTCTGCTAAAGCTGTTCGGACAAGAGCCCCTTCAATGCATCACTTACACTCACAGCTCCCTCTCTCAGGACATTCTCCGCCTATTTTCTTCCTTGCTTGTTAACCCTCTTTCTTATCAAAAATGAATTAGATAATTACAGCTTCTTACCATTTGGAGAAAAGCGATGCTTCCACATTACTTTATTTCAATATTTCTGTTTCAGAGTGGAAGGATACTCAAAACTAGGTTAAGCATAAATATTAATAGGAGATAAAGGTTGTCAAGCATCAACAGTTTAACATTTTATCCAAAAGCTTCAGATATTCTCTCTCTCTCTCTTTTTTTTTCTTTGGGATACCCACATTTATTGCAGGCCAAAAAGGGCTTCATACAAAGCAGGTTACATCATCATTTCTTTATATTATCACCAATGCTTGAAAGATGTCAAAAGGGAAAAAAAATTAAAGAGGTTTGAATTTCATGAAAACTGCCACCATAACATTTCCCCAAAGCCTCTCCACTCACTCATTAAGGAAAAAACAAGGCACACCTAGCATTCCAACAAACCACTGTTCTCACTTACTAAGGGGAAAAAAGGTAGCACACCTAGTTTTCAAGAAGACCCTTATCATTACACTTCTATCCATAACTAATTACATGAATTTTTATCACAACCATGTCAATAGAGATGACAAGAAAACTAGCTACAGTAAATGACCTCTCTTTACATCTTCCAAACCTGGAAAGTTCAGATTTTACTTTTTCCTATGCACTCCATTCAAGTGAAGTAGTAGTGATGCAGGGTCTATGGCCATAACACATTTTGTTTTAGGCAAAATTTAGCTAATAATTCCTTTTAAAATTGTTCTATTAAATGCACATGCACAACTTCTAATAGTGCATATTATGTTCATCCCACAATCTTCCTCACATAGTTGAAAATAGTTCCTTTTGGAATTTTAACCACCTGAAGAAATTTCTGAATGTGGCTGTTACTGCTGCCCAATTGAACAAGCTTGTTTGATATTCTTGTAATGTGTCCAAGATTTCCTGCACGAGGTGCACACTTGCCAGATGCAGGTAATGTAGGCTGCATAATCCAGAAATGAAACCCATAGTAAGCATTATGAGTTTCACCTTATTGGACACCCCCAACCCAAAAAAAAAAGGGAAAAAGGTTTCTCCAGCCACCAAGAGTTCTGCATGAATCACCTGATTTTTTTCACTGGAAAGATTAGGATTTTTATCAGCTTGAAGCATTTTCCCAATTAAGTTGCAATCTTGAAGCAGGTGATTGACCATGGCTTCGTTTTTGCTTTGCAGACAGGAAATTAGAATACTCTCAACATGATGGTGCAAAGCATTATTGAAAGGATATCTGAAAAAAATAAAACAAAGGAAGAAGAAGAAGTTAGCATATAACAGCATCTTTAGTGCCAAATTCAAACATGCGATATTACAATACCACAAGGGGAAAAAGGACCTACTCTAAGAAAAGATCAAGGACCCTTTGAATAGTTCCAGAGCTAATTAATTCATTCTCTGCAGCAACATTTCCACTCCTCATCAGCACTGCAATGAACTCCACAATCTGCGAAAGCACACAAAAAAGCATGTCATGAAATTAAAATATGGTGTGAATTGACTTGTTTATCCTAGCCCAACTCAGAAGCTCAGAGGAAGTATAGGCTTGGGTAGAATCATCTGTGAGGCTGTGAAAAAGAAAATGAACCTTCAGACGGTGCTTCCCAAGAGGTGGCCTCAATTCTCCATAGGTTGTTGGCAATACCTTCTCATCAGATGACACACTCAACAGCATCAGCAAGTCACCTGCATTAACAGTCAATCAACTCGCAGCATATGGAACACAGGGCATCTAGATAAACAATCCATTTTGTTAGTTATCATACACAATAAACATCACAAACTCAAGCAATGCCTCAAAACCACAATTCTGCAGAAACAGAGGCTCTCTGTTGCTCATGCTCCTCACTTTCTCAAGCTGTAACCATGTTGGACTCTTTGAAAGTAAGAAAAAGTGAGGAGTCCGATATGGCTAGAGCAGGGGAAGCGAAGAGTTAAGTAAAAGATATGCCAGATATGGAAAAATAACAAACAATTAATAGGCATTCCCACCTTGTACTACAAGTTGAGAATCAGCTTCTACAACATACTTGAATAATGTTTATAGAGTTGATAGCCTAAACTAAGGCCCCTCCACTTAAGCTCGATAAATAAAATAAAGTACTTTTTTAGCAAATAACTACCGCAAAGAAAGATAATCCACAACTTTTATTTGGCCAATGTGACAAAATAAGAAGAAATCTGGGACAATTTCCAGGGCAGGCATCTCAGGCATTCTAGCCTACTGCAGTATCTATCACCTTTGGTAGTAATAGATCTCATCCCTCTGGCTCAAACTATGAATACCCTAGATAAAAACCAATAAAAGGAGATGGAAATACAAGAGCATTGTTCTTTTACCTATAAAAGAACCATCTACATAGGAAAAAAAAAAAGGATACTTACACATACAACAGCCTATCAAAGACAGTATGTAAGCATTCTAAGGAAGGAAAGAAGAGGTAAGCCAGTTCCTTAACTTTTTTTAACACATTACAGCAACTCAAGGACCAGAAGTCTGGAAGTCCACATTCATATAACACACTATACACATGAGAATGAAATAAAAGATGTTTCACATGCCAACTTTATAGGCTATTGTATTTGGCATATGAAACTTTGAAGAATATGACGTCTAACTCACCTAGTCTAGGCAACATTGCCCTGATGGTCTTTGGATCAACAGGGATTGGACACTCATACATGTGTTGACTACGGAAAAGCAAAGGAGAGGAAAATGAAGATTTTTTTGGATCCAACATTGAAATGCAGACTGAAAGTGAGTGGACAAGAGATGATTTAGAAGGTGAATCTTCCAGTGCATGGCCAAATACTCTCTCCACAAAGCTGCATGGAGAACAAAAAGTTTAGCACTGCTCACTATGCATCAAGCATAGAGGTGACACAAACACAAGCTAACAAATTCGTTAATCAAATTCCACTTAAGTAACATCTCCTGTTGACAAGGTATATCAAGTACCAACCTCACAGAAGAGAGTTTTGAGGCCAGGGCTGATGGGGCATTTCGAGATATAGCACACAATGTCTCAGCTGCATTAGCATGAACTTCAGGAGGACTCTGATCCACAAAACAAAATAGTTATCAGGTTCTTCCTGGAAATAGACCAACATATCTAATAGGTAGCACACAAAATAATTCTTCCAAGCTTGCAGTCACTTTCGATTACTTAAGATTGAGTTGTACTAGCATCCCACAGTACACAAATTTCAGGAGTTAAAGTATTGGGAGTGGTAAAGGAGATGGTCAAGGGAAGAAAAATCAAGTGAAAAAAGTGACATAATTTCAATCGATTGAATGGGGCATTTTTCAATGATAAGTAGGTATATCGACTGCAAAAAGAATGAGAAACAGAAAGTATATGAAAGTGAAGCAATTTCTAATTTTAATTATTTCAATAACAGCATGCTCGAATAGCAAAAGGTGATACTCACAGATGGACTCAATTTATCGACTATCATCTCGAGCAAATTGCTATCAGCCAGCCACTGCATTACATCCAAAAAATTTGGATACACATGGTCATCTGCACCTACCAGCCGAACCAATACCTGTGTAAAAAGCATGTGTTTACCCAAGTTTAATTGAAAAAGGTTCAAGAGCATATAAGGAGAACCAAACTCTGCAATAGAACAGGAGTTGCTAGAGTTAGGATAGCATATACAGCTGTCATCAATGCCATATCCGAAGTTCTAAAATAAGTCATTATCTCCCTTAATGTAAGAACCCTTCTATTTGATGCCTATTCATGTAGTATCTATCTATTATAGAGCATGAAGAAAACAATGTTCAATACAATAGGAATGCAAGGCCTCATCAGTAAAGCAACAGTTAACTAGACAGAAGAGTCACCTCCATGATGGATGTTATTCCTATTAAATCAACAAGCTGACGGAAAACATCTTGATGAGCCTGTCAAATATACAAGTATTAATGAAACGTATACAATATAGATTTGTGCATAAAAAGGCAAACATTGTTTTCAAGTTTAAACTACAGCTCTATTTAGTCCCATTTAATCGCACAGCATATATTGAAGAGATGTCAACGTTGAAAGGAACTCCAATGGGCATTGAAACTTTAGCACCTTAACTTTCTAATTACACTTGAAATACTGACAAAAACACATGCATTTGGACTGCAAGAATGAAAACAACCTTTTAACAATTGAGATGTTTAAAATTGCAAGGAAGCATTTTTTCTCTTATTATTTAGATTGAAGAAATTGCAAAGCAGCATAAAAGAAAACCTCTGCTTTCATTAAGGAAATTGGAATGATGGTTCTGCAATAAGTGTCGGTCTTAGATGTAAAAAGCATTCAAGTTCTGTGAACCCAACCCATGACAACTAACAATTTTTTTTTTTTGGGTAATTAATAATTTATTGATTTGCAAGTGGAGTAATACAATACAGGAAAGTAAATTACAAGGGGCACACCAACAATAAGTGTGCTAGCATGTTATCCCTAGGCATTAGGGTGCGGTGAAGTGGTAGGGTTACAATGGCGCAGAGTAGGCACGTATTTGGTTTGCTACAATGCTAATTCCCGGAAGAGCTTGCCCAAGACGCACTTTATTACGGGTGCGCCAGATGCAATACACTGTTGCGGCTAGGGTACTACACCACCTATGATGTGTCAGCGAGTCACCCAAAGCCATGAAGAATCTAGTCACTTGTTCCCAGTTGTTTGAAGAGACTGGACAATTCATACAATCACAAACTATGCTCCAGACTTGTGATGTATAATCACACTGGAAGAGAAGATGGGCGTGGTCCTCCGGATGTTGGTGACATAGGAGGCATGTGGTAGACTGTACTAGTCCCCAGCGATGTACCCTATCAAGGGTGGATAATTTCCTTAACCACGCCAACCATAATATGAAAGCATGTCTAGGTAGGGAGGTATTATTCCATACTACTCTCCACCAAGGCGTGCTGGGGGTTGGATTGTTCAGGAAAGTGTATCCACTCTTGATGGTGTACTCTCTAGATCGTGAGTGTTTCCAACAGTAGCGATCCTGCTCTGCGCTATTCGGTTTGATGGACTGGGGGATACTGAACCTATCCCATGGTGGGCCCCTCGGGATACTCCATTCGTTGCCGTTGATTATGGAACATAGCCTGGTAGTAGCTGGGAAGCCCGTGCTGTGCATGATCCGATCACTAAATAAGGTATCCAGAGGTCCTGACGGGAGCCAAAAATCTGCCCATAGAGAGATATCTAGGCCATTGTTTGGTTCCCAGTAGAAAGAAGATCGAACCAAACCTCTCAGCTTGAGTAATTTCTTCCATGTCCAAGAACAGACAGCTGGAGCCTTTGACGACCAGAAATTCTTTCCTTTGAGTATAGTGGAATGAACCCATTCCGGCCACAAGCTCTTTGCTCCCTGCTTGCACAACCTCCATATGTGCTTGATTTGGATAGCTTTGTTCCACTGGTGGATATCCAGTAACCCAAGGCCACCACTCTCTTTTGGTTGGCACACTTCAGCCCACCTGACTTTTGCCTTAGTGAAGATATGCGGGTCACCACTCCAAAGGAAATTCCTAAGTAGCTACTCAATTCTCGTGACAACCGACTTGGGAAGTACAAAGATGGAGCACCAATAGACCTGCATGGAGAATAGGACAGATCTAATTAGCTGAAGCCTACCCACATAGGATAAGTGCTTGGCTGTCCATGAATTAATACGGGCCATTGTACGTTCCACTAACATTTCACAATCCTGTTTCTTGAGCTTCGATGAGATAAGGGGAACCCCTAGGTATCGCACCGGTAGTTTGCCCTCATTGAATTGAGTGCATTGGATTATGGCCTCCCTTATGCTGGCTGGAACCTGGGAGAAAAAAATGCAGCTCTTGTGGTTATTGACTGCCAGTCCTGATATGTCCTGGAAGTCCTTCAGGGTATGCCGTATGAGAGAGATAAATTCTTTGTTCCCCTTGGCAAATATGAGGAGGTCATCTGCAAAACAGAGATGGGTGATCCGTTCAATTTGGCACCTCCAATGAAATGAGAACTCGGGGTGCTGTATAAGTTGTCTCAATCGCATTGAGAGGATCTCCATACACAGTACAAAAAGGTAGGGAGATATAGGATCTCCTTGCCTTAAGCCTCTTCTACTAGCAAAAAACCCCACGAGTTCCCCATTTACATTTACTGAGTATTTCGGCGTTGAAATGCACTGACTCATTAACCTGCAGAAATGGGGAGGAAATTTCATAGCTGACAGTACCCCTATCACAAAATCCCATCTCACCGTATCATAGGCCCTTTGAATGTCTACCTTCATCATGCAGCGAGGAGCTCCCACTTTGGCATGATAATTTGCCATAAGTTCCTGAGCTAGGAATATATTGTCTGAGATCTTCCTCCCCGGGACAAAAGCTGCCTGTTCCCTCCCTACCAGAGATGGTAGCACCAGTTTCATCCTTACTGCAAGCACCTTAGAGATGGCCTTATATATAACATTGCAGCATGCAATTGGCCTGAAATCTCCTAATCTAGTGGGGTTTGTCACCTTTGGTACTAGAGTGATAGCCGTGTTGTTTATCTCTTTCAATAGATACCCCGAAGTCATAAACTCTCTCGTGGCCCTGATTAAATCCGCACCAACTATGTCCCAGGCTTTCTTGAAGAACAAAGCAGAGAAGCCATCCGGGCCAGGCGCCTTCCCATTTGCTTGCGATGTGTATCCCCACTGTATTTCCTCATCTGAGTAGTCGGCAAGGAGGCTGCTCTGTTGTTGGTTCGTAAAAGTCCGTGGTTGCAAGCTCCCCACATCGACAGTAGTGGTCGGAGCTATGGGTGGGTCATATAGGTGTTAGAAAAAGTGGAGTATCTCATGCCTGACCTCCTCTTCCCCTGCCACCTCACTGCCATCCTCACGGGTCAGTCTATGGATAGAGCTACGGTTGTGCAGGCTCTTCATGGCTTTATGGAAGTAAGCCGTATTTCTATCGCCCAGCTCCAACCATTTGGACTTAGACTTCTATTTGAAAAAGCTTTCCTCCGCCCCCCTAAGGGTATAATACTCTTTATAGGCAAATCGCTCTTCTGCCAACCGGTTAGTGTCCCCAGCTTCATGGATAGCTGCTTGCACATGTATCAGCCGTTGCTTAGCGTCCTGTACTCTTCTCGATATATTGGAGAATTCTGCCCTGTTTAAACTTTTGAGGCCCTCCTTTACTAGCTTCAATTTTTGGACTACCTGGAACATATGGGAGCCTTGGATATCCCTACTCCAAATGGCACTCACTAGGTCGTGGAAACCCTCGTGGTCAACCCAATAATTGAAGAATTTGAAAGGGCATCTTCTAGTCCTTGTTCCATATTCCATCTGAACCACGGCCATTGAGTGGTCGGATGTGATAGGTGGGAAGAAATGGGCGTGAGCATTTGGGTGCAGATTCATCCAGGGTAAGTTAACCATGGCCCGATCTAGTTTTCTAAGGATGGGGTCCTGTTGCTGCTTGTTTGTCCATGTAAAGAAATCCCCGGAATATCTCAAATCTTCCAACTCCACACTTGCTAAGCATCTTTGGAAATCCAACATTGCTTCCGTACCTAATGCTCGGCCTCCTACCTTCTCTGTGATTAGGCGAGTAATGTTAAAATCACCCATAACCAGCCACGGCCTATCCCCCACAGCCTGAGCTAGCCCCTCGAGGTTCGACCATAGGTCCTTCCGTTCACTATCATTATTGGAGCCGTAGACACATGTAAAGGCCATGATGCAGTTCACTCTCAAGTTGGTAATGGTACAGTGTAGAAATTGTGTGTGTTCCTTTTCCACAGAAACGTGCCACTCCCTAGGTTGCCACGCTAACCAAATGCGCTTTCGTGCCATGGAGTTAACCCACACTTGCCAATTCGGACCCAATCTACTCTTGACGGATTCCTCATTTGCTGCGTTGACTCTTGTTTCCAATAGACCAATCAAATTGATGCTATGCATAGCACATAACCTCTTAACCTCTGAAGCTTTTATGGGGTCATTTAGACCCCTTACATTCCATGTTGCCACTGACATGGATGCATGAGGCGATAGGTATTACGGATTAGGTGAAGCTCCTGCTCCTCTTGCGCTGTTTCTTCTTCCTGCGGCTAGAGGAGCTAGAGCTTCTGTTAACCATGGGTTGGGAGCCCGAGCTATGATTCATCTGAACCATTAATTTGTTGAGAGGGGTGTTCTCAAAATCAACATCCCCATCAGCTGCATCCCCTCCTTTATCAGACGTTGGAACAGTCGTGCCACTGCTCGGAGATTCTGGGATCGCAACTGCTGCCAGGGGTTTATCTTCTACCTCCAGGGCAATTGGATGCTTCACACTAGGCATTGGGTTGCCGATGTCCACCTCCATCCGTTGAGGTGCAATGCGCCCCTGGTTACTGGGGATGTCTACCTGTGCCTTAGCAATGCTGGCAGCCTCTGTTGGCTTCGCAAGCCCACCTTTTGATGCCCCTCCTCTGGCTGTTGTTTTAGCTCGTGAAGGTGTCGGCCGTGGGTCGCTAGTGGTGAGGGGTTGACTTCCAACGCTTGGCGGTGGCCTGTCCTTCTCCTCACACCGCAGCTCCTGCCGTCCAGCATCAGCACCCGAGGCGACCGGGCTGCTTCCCGCCACCTTTGCTCCCCCCTCCTGCCTCTGGGTGATCGGCACAGATTGGCACTTGTGTCCAAATACTTTGCACGTTGCACAACGCGGAGGCAACCATTGGTATTCCACTTTAACGTCCGCCACCACCCTGCTCTCCCCCTCCACCCTGACTTGGGTGACTAGGTCCTCACGAGCATCAAGTTCCACCAGTACCCTCGCGTGGTTGGCACGCTGTCTCCTAGCCGTTGAAGCATCGGCCTTTAGTGGCACTCCCACGCCACTGACAATACGGCTTAACCCTTCAGCCCCTAGGAACTCGCACGGGACTCACGAGAAGACAGCCCAAACTGGGATATTGGTGGGCTGCGCCTTGTCTAGTGGTAGACCTTTTCGCCATTTCTGCAAGATAAGGAAACGTTGGGCAAAATGCCATGATTTCTCCAACACCAAAGTGGTATCACAGTCCTCACTGAACCGGAAATAGAAGAATCCATCTGAGCTGCCTATGACGTCCATGAGGCCAAAGTCCTTCCATAGTTTGAAAGCAAGGGACCGGACCAAGGAAAATGGCAGTTTACGGCCGAGGAAATAGCCCACCAGAGTGTTGTTCCAGAAGGTTGCACCCAGGTCTCCAACTGCCTTGGGAATGTGCACGGTTGGGGAAGGGCCTTTGATGGCCGGCGGCAGATATTGCAAGCGGAATTCCGGTGGGGTATCTGGCACCTTGGGAGTGCATGCTTGCGCATACGTTCTGCCAGTCGGTGGTGCCTGAGCAGGTGCAGGTGGCTAGCCAATAGACGATGGAGGCTGGGATGTCTCCGTCGGGGCTCTGGAACGTGTAGGGTCGTTTCCCAATGCTGGACTTCCGAAAATGGAAAGATTTGAGATAGCATGTGGGCCCTGGCAAGAGTGTGTGGCTATTTTGGGGAGTGTGGGTCCACTTCTGCAGGTGATAGGGCTGATCTGCACAGTGTGGGCACAAGGCTCCACATTTCCCTCCTTGGCTATGTTTTTTCCTTTCTCTTTCCCAGTTGGAAAAGCAGGACATGGACTTACCATATTTGGGTTGGCATTTAATGCCTCCTCTGGAATCGTGCTTACTTCGGGTGGGGAGCCTTGGTCTTGCCCTCCTAGTTTGAAGCCACTACCGGTGGCATTGAGCCTTGTCGCCTCCACTCTCTCCGGCAAAGCAACCTTGGCCGGAATCGGCATGGTGGATGCAGGTGGATGGATGGCTGTAACTACTGATCTAAACTAATGGATTAGGGCGGTGGTCCTAAGGGTCCTACGGGTAATTGTGTTTATGGGAGTGTGTAGGTGAGAAGATGGTCTAGCAGAGTTAGAGAGAAGTGAGAGCATTTTCTCTCTCTAAGTCCATGACAACTAACAATTAATTTTGATGAACCTGACGCAATGATGCAGATTATGAGGATGCCTAAAAACTTGGTATCCCCTAGCCTGACCTAGTTTTGTATACACTATATTTTACTCTCCCCACAGACCCTTTGTAGGATACTCTATTCCCAGCTTTAGTGAAGTCCATACTTATAACTTCATGTTTTGGGTAATCACACTTAGAACTTCTTGTTCAAGCACACAGAATATACCTCACAAGGATAAAGAGTAAGCTTTTCTAACTCTCTATGTAAATTGATACTTGAAAAGTCATCAACATATGAATAACTTCAAACACACATCGAAATTCTTCAACAATAGAGTAAAATTCAAACCCTCTAACCACTCACCTGAACATAATTCATAAGCGGAACTGTCCTCCGTAACATTAAGCATACAACCACCTAAAAAACAATAAAAGAATAACTATTTAGTTCATAATCCAGATAGCAAGCATACTTATAATGTGTTTTCTTTTCAAACTGGGAAAAACAACGAGAGCATTCACAGAGGTACCTTGCTGAAATACCCAGCTAGAAAAGCACTATGAGGACGGTTTGGATCCAAGAAGGAGAAAAGTAAGTTCATAAGCTGCCGTACAATGAAAGAAAAACAGAGAAGAATGAATTCAATATATCTCAGCTTTTACAGTGATAAAGCATTATCATCAACTGTAAAGAGACAATACCTCCTCTTCCTCCACTAAAGTTTTGAGAATGCTGTCAATTTCACATGTAAATATTTCACATGAAATGAAGGGAAACCTGAAAGGAACAGATGTTACTATGCCAAAAGGGAGACCATTTAAACTGCTAAAAGATTTCTAAAAGTCAAGGAAGAATTTCACACTTGAAAGCACGTTTGCTGTCAGCATCCTCAGGAGGCTCTTCAATCACATAATGCAGCAACTGCTCCACCTGTGCTCTGTCTCCTAGACTACAAGTATATACATCATGTAAGCATCAGGTCATATCTCACCGGAACCTTCTGCTATAATTAGGCTCCATTTTTCCAAGCTAAGGACATTAAATCGAAAATCAATATAAATGAATGTGAATATTGGTTGCCTAAGTAAGAAAGCCAATTAAATATGCCTTGGCACAGAATCCTTCAATCGAGTGAGGTTAATCAATCCAGATAACCAGGTAAATTTCTTTCCACGAGTAAATATGATAAGCTTTGTAACTACACACATGGGTGTACACAAGACTCTACCACACACGGATAATGATGAACGGGTGAAATTCCCTATAGGCTTTATGTGATATCAGCACCTTTTCAGGTAGGCTATAGACCAGCAATTTTCCCAAAGAATAGCACCTCTCATTCCTATAAAGCATCCAAATCCTTCTTTCACCTCCCTTTAATTTCAAAAAATTCATCATCTGGAAAAATTCATGCATTTTTGTTTTGAATTTCTCAGAATTTCCTCCATCCAACTATAGACTATTTACTGTCAACAGGAAAAACCAAACAGCTGTGAATGCATAAGAGAATGTGTAAGAGCACAACCAATTCACTAAATCAGCTTTTCATATTGCAGGCATAACTATGTTATATTACGTTCGTGTAGATAGATTACTATTTATCAACGACACTTCATCTGGCTTAATTGGCCATTCATTTTCTGTTACTACAAACGCTAATAAAGTTCTGATAGAGCAAGTCAGAAAGGATTCTCAAATATATCTTACAGCAACTTTGTTTTTCATGATGCAAAGATAATTTTTCCATATAATATCTGTTGCAGCCATCTACTCTCCCATGTTTTCATGATAACTGGAGGTAATCATGCGATAAAAATTATGAAAGGGCTCTTCCACACACAACATTGTCTAATTACCGCATCAAATAATGAAGCACTGAAATCTGGTTATAGTTATGGGTGTTGTTGCGTTCTAGGATTAACAAAGGCAACATTTTGCATTTTTCCTGAGATATTTCTAAACAACTGTCCTTTATTTTCACTTATAATATATAAGCTGCACCTACTGACAAAAAAGCTGGGGCAGTGCCAATTGAAATACAAATACAATAATAGCCTCAGAAAAAGCATGAATAATTACAAATTTATTAAGCGACTGTTCAAGGCTTTGCATTCTTGAATAATCTCTTCTTCATCCAAAAGCTCTTCCAATGTGAAGTTCTCCTTATCCAGCACAGCCTCCACCTACACAAACCAACAGCAGAATAAGACAATATAACCACCACCACAACCACTACAGTCCACATACTCCAAACTCCAATGCATACAGAACTTCCTTCATCAACAACAGGCGCCTTTTCACTAAGCAAACATTGCAACATAAACACTAAAGCTAAACGTTTGTGGCCGTGTCTCAATAAGAAGATAAATATACAAAAACCAATCAAATAAAAACAGTCTCCCTACTCAAAATCCACATACAAAACGAATAATTAGTTCAATTAGTTTAAATTAGAACAAAAGCGGTCAAACCTAATTATTTATGCACATTCTCAATTTAAATCTAATCAATTCAACAAAGCTGAATAAATATTATGTCCACATCCAATTAAACTCAAGCATTTCCGCATAATTAAATTACAACGAAAATATCCGAATTCGAGCCGCTCCGCAAGCAATTCCTTCCGGAAACAATAACAATAACTTAAACAATCAGATATACTTCAGCATATGCAAAGCAGATTCAAAAGATATAACTAAGAAAAATTACTGAAGTTCAAGTGCAACATGAACGAAGTTAAACTAGCTAATCGTTAACCAAAAAAACCTAATTGAATAAAAATTAAACAACTTCTAGAGAGAGAGAGAGAGATTACCGGAGAGGAAGCGGAGAAAGGAGTGATCTTCCAGAACATGACGTAGGAAGGAGAAGGAGGAAGAGAGAGAATCGATTAGATCTTGTGAAGATATAAATCCCTAGAAAAGCGAAGAAGAAGCTGGAACAAGAAGAAGAAGAAACGGAGGAGGAGGTTGTGAAGTGTTTGGGAGCTGTAAGAAGTCCAGGATTTATGGAAGAGATCGAAATAAAGCGACACCGTGAAGATCGAGAAAAGGAGGAAGAAGAAGGCGAAGAGAGTGAAGGGAACAAAAATGAGGAAAAATCGAAGCCAAACAAGAGAGGGGGAGAGAGAAAGAGCAAGACGATGTTTAGGTTATCGTTTTCAAGTTCAATATTATTTTTTTTATTATTATTATTATTATTATTATTTTAATGTTTGTATTTGTAAGCAATGACCGATGACTAATGAGAGGGATTCGAATTTGGAGGTTGCACTATCTCTGAATATAGAAATCGTTCAAACAAATTTATATCCGATTTTTTGTTTCCATTTTAGGAAAAGCTGAATTTTTTTCTTGTTTTAAAATTACTTTTTTAATTTCAAAATTTCTCCAACTCAAACTAAAAAAAAAAGAAAGAAAGAAAAAAATCGTGTTAGATTAAGAAAAATCATTTTTATAAATTCAAGAAAATTACAACTATTCTTCTAAACTTTAAAATGTTTGATTTTTTAAAACATACATATATAATACAAATCATTAGTAAAACTTTAAAATCTCTATTACTCATGGTCTTTTTAATAAAAAAAACTTGAGGTTTTAGAAATAACTAATGAGTTATTCATATATTTTTTTGAAAAGTTGTACAAGACATTTAAATCATACTTTAAAATTTTAAATTACCAATTAGTGCCACACAAATCATTTAGAGTATTTAATTAAGGTAGAACAAAGGACCAAATGTATTAAAAATTAAAATAAAAAACTGAAATGACCCTAATGGTTCAAAACTTTTCTAGAATTATTACATAAACACTATTTTAATAATTAACAATTTTATCGTGAAATGAAAATAATCCAAACAACCCATTCGTAAATTTCAAAAAAAAAAAAAACCCAGAGTTTAGTTTAGTACCATAGACAAATTTATCAAGGATAATGGAACTTTTTTTTTTTTCTGGGTGGGGTGGGGAAGGATTCTTTTTCTCTTTATAAATACTTTTTTGGGATTGGAGAAAAAAGACAATATATTTGCCGAAAATTTCAGAAAAATAAATAAATAAGGCAAAAGGGTTGGGGCTTAACGTATCATGGACCCCGCTGGGCGTTCGTGTTTGATGTAATATGGACCCCCACCCCACCCCGACACGCCTGGGTGCTATTCGTGGGATATAGCTTATCTATGTCCTCTGATTGCCAATAGTTAAAAAAGTACTAATTAGGGCATGATAAGTGGAGGTTTCTTCTTTTTCCCTTGAAGAATTCGAGGAGGTTTTTTTCCTAGCATAAAGGAGTTAAAATTCATAAACGTTAATTTTTATCATGTACTTCCATACTAAATATTTCAAATGGTATGTATATATATCCCATAAAAACATTCTCAAGTGAGAGAAGGTTTGATGAACTGCAATGGGTTATATTTATTTTGGTTCAATGTTAACCAGCTAAAAAGGAAAAGTTATGAGCACTTGGCATGTATTTTCGGGTTTTTACAATTTATTGATAAGTATTTTATATTTTAGAAATGAATGATATGTGTTACTCTTCATTAAGCAATCAATAGTACTTATTGGTGAACAGCAAAGTTTAAACATGTGGAATGGGGTATGGGATAGAGTCTGCCCTGTGTTGTGGTCAAACCATGAGGTGAGACAGAGATGGAGCTTCTTACCTACCAAAAAGAGCACTTGGTAAGAGTCTCCTATTACGTTAATTATTAATCGCATGATGAGGTTTGTTAACCTTTTTGGCTTTTTCTTTTTGCTAAATTGCATTGTAATTTAAATTTTCGAAATTTCACTGTGTGATAGGTATATAAGATTAAAGGACTACTTATCTTTTGAGTTTGCATTTTATGCTTACCATTACCAATCATCAAATCCTCGAAAGTCATGCTACTTGGAAATTTTAAGATTATAAATTGTGAATTATAAAATACCATTCGCTAGATTGTTTACATCTATAACTACACTTGAATAAAAATATGAATCATTAACAGTGGGTTTCTAACTCTTTGTGATAAAGCAATATAAATAGGGTTTTTTTTCATAATACATAACTTGTTTGTAATCATGTTATCAGGAGAGAGTTTGAGAATGTGTAATATAACAACAATCGCTTTCTTTCTTAACTTATTGCCATACCCCTTGTCTACTATTATTTCCAGATTAAAAAGAGTAGCAGGAAAGAACTTGTAAAGAGAGTCATGTTGACAGTCCCACTAATAATAGGGAAAAAATTACAAATAATTCCTACACAATAGTTTAGGTATAGATTTACTTAGAAATTTCAAATGTTTAGATTTTAATAAATTGGTAAATAACCTTAAAAAGTATAAATAACATTTTATGAACTTTAACTTTGATACGAAAATACTCTCTTAAACTTAACAAAATATATTCTAACATCATATAAACTTTGATCTTTGTGTGTGCTTGTGTTTTTAAATAGAAAAGCAAATATTTTTTATATTATCAATTTATCAAATTTTAAAAAAGTTATTTACATCATTTAAAAAGTTCAGGAAAAAAAAAATCCATATCTAAATCAAAGTATAAAGGGATTATTTGCAATTTTCCAAAATAATTATGCTACCGAACTCTTAAAAACCTTGTTGGAGTTGAAATTTTGTATGTAGTAAAACAAGTACTGATTAAAGCAATGTGTGGCTGCACTCAAGTTCAATGATTGACAATTTTATTTATGCTTTTTCTCTTTTGTTTTTTCTTTTTTTCCAATGAACGTTAATTTTGGGTAAAAAATTGGACTTAGTTCAATGGTTTTTGAGATATTGATTTTGCCCCTAGGCATTTAACATGTACACATATGTGAAGAATAATTTTCAAAATTGGACTAACTAGACAAAATTACAAGTCCTACTTTTTTCATGATCTACCGACCTTAAAAATAATTTCTATATAGAATGAGCAATTTAATTCAAATTGGGACACCCTTTAAAGCCACGATTTACCCAAATTAATCTTGTTAAATTATTTTAAGAACAAGTTAAGTAGATTGAGCATGAATTTTTTTATTTTTACAAACTAGTGCTTTTTTACAAAAAAACTCCAATTCCATCAAGTTGTGTATACATATTTTGACTTTAAAAATCGCCTTTGACCCTCAAAAATGATTTCCACTTCCAAGAAAGATATTTTGACCCCAAAAAGAATTTTTTTTTCTTCCAAATTTTACAATATTTTGTATCTTTACTTATTTCTCTCATTCTTCTCCTTTTTTTTTTTAGTTTTTCTTGTTTTTTCGTTTTTTCTAGGATTTTGGATTTGTGAATATTTTATATTTTTTTTACTTTTTTTCGTTTTTTTTTATTTTTTAAGACTTCCCTAATTTATTATTCTTTTATTTATTTTTTTTTACCTATAGGAAAAGAAAAACTTTCATTTCTAAAGGGCACAAAAATAAGAATGTTTACAAGTTACTAGAGACCTCATAGCATATAGATCAGCATTTCCTTTTCCCAATAAAGCATCCACTACTACATCTCTTTACCACTTTTGGATCTTATAGTCAATACCCTTGAATTTTATGAGTCACTTTTGCTAATAGTGTCTAGATTCTTGCTATTTAAGGAGGTATTTTAACATTTGATTATTTGTTTTAATCATGAGTCTTTGCCCCAATAAGTAGAGCTTCCGTTTCTCCACAACATAGACTAAAGTCAATAGTCCTTTTTTATAGACCAATTACCAACCTTATTTGGAGGACTTGTTTTATATAAATAGGGCAATGTACTTTTCTTGCATTGAAATAACCCATAATACAATTCCATTTACATCAACTTCAACCACAAAGGGTTTAGAATAATTATAAAGTTTCAAAGTTAGAGATTATATAAGAGCAACTTTAAGCCTAATTAAAAAAAAAAAAGGAGCTTCACTTGACCATGAAACTAGTTACTTTTTAGAGATTCATTAAGGGTTTGACTTGCTCCTCCATTGTCCTTAATAAAAACGTTTATATCATTTCATCAAGTCAAGAAACCCTTGAAGTTTCTTTTAAAGATTTAAGAATCAACCATGCTACAATAACTTCAATTATCCTATAATCGGTGGATATACTTTCTAGTAATTACATGTCCCAAGTACTTAACATAAGTATTACCAAACATACACTTACTTCCTTTAAAGAATTATTACTACTTTTTAAGAACTTCAATGCTTATTTTTAAGTGTAGCAAATGCTCCTCCATGAAATGATTATACTTTAAGATAGTATAAAAAAATGATATAAAACCTTCTTACAAATGGCATGAATAAGTGTTCATGAGACTTTGAAAGATAGATGGAGCATTTGTCAAGCAAAAGGGTACGACAAGGAAAATCGACCCTAATGGTTTAATTGTTTAACTCCTTGTAGCTAAGATGCATGTGCCATTTGTTGTCTTTTCTCTTTACTAAAACAACCGAGGTGTAAAAGGACACTCGATCACTCTAATCACTCGTAGACGTAAAAGTTCCCTAATCATTTCTTTCAACGCAATCTTTTGAGTCCTTGAATAGCAATGAAGCCTCAAATTCATTACCTTTGCTCCTTCTTGAATAAAAATATGACAATCATGCTAATGAAAGTGAGATTTACATTTTTTTTTTATCCTAACTTTAAAATATATATTGTGCCTTTCTATTAGGCAAATGCTTGAAAAAAGAATGAAGTACATTAAAGGAAGTTTATGTGCAAGAGATCACAAGAAAAAGATTAAGAAATTAACATGTAAGGTAAGGAATCACACAAAGTCAAGACCATGTCATGGGGTGAGTACAAACCCATTTTTACTAGCCACAGTAGACCCCACAAGGTTTAAACAAAGCGGCTGGAGGAAGAAAGAAAATATTTTGACATTATTTCATTTGAATCTCATACAAGTAAGGTTCAAACAAAGTTCTTATCCCTATAGTACCTATAAATAGCCCCATTACAAAAATTTGACAGAACCATATTCAATTTAACACACTGTACAACCATCACTTTCTATTTTCTCTTACATTTTTTAACAACTTTCATGGTTTGTAGTTTTTTCTCGAGGACTACATGCTGGAAAAAGCAACAAGGTAATTTGTGCAAAGATTCAAGGAGTAAGAACTTCAATTTTTGGGCAAAGAGTAGGTTTTCTTCTTTTGTTGTTGGATTGCATTTTTCCCCTTATATTTCTCATGTTTAGTGCAATCTTGAATTAGAATTAAATATGTTAGGATGATTAGTTGTTGAATTATGACATTTGTTGACTAGACATTTAAATGTTTAATTTCTATGGCTATATATGAAATGCACATCAAAATGGGCTAGGGTTCAAAAGAATTTAATTCAATCACTTATGTGAAATTTTACTTGGATTATAAGATTGACATAGAAATATGCACTCTTCAGCTAGGGTTTAGATATAAATCGATTGATCAACTTTTAGTATCATTTGTTTGGATTATCTTTTATTGTTTGTGTTTTATCGGTATCTTTTTCTATGTTTAAATTTTATATGTTTGAACTTTGACATTTGGTAAACTAACTATATATATTTTATTTACTTCTATTTCATAACTATGGTGAAGGTGTTGGTTGAGGAATGAGAGTAGGGAAGTGAAATATCGCATACTTTTAATAGAAATGGTTTAAAATATATATTTTATTTATTAAAAAATGAAAATTTAATTATTTTTTATATAAAAATAAACAAAGTAAAGAATAAACGTGTATAATCTCATAGGGATTTGTTAGTATTTAATTTCATAAAGGGGTATATACGGACTCATTTGGTTTGCGTTAATTAGCAATTTTGCTAGGATTTTACTTTCTATTGGCTACAAGTTCATGTATCCTGACCTTAGATATCGCAACGTGTTCCTTCTAACACAAACTCCATCTTCCAATGTTGGAATTCCAACATATATACTATTGGGCAATTGATCATAATATGCTTAGAATCAACTGTTCAACTCCTAGTTTAACAAAATACACCTCAAACGTAAATTCCAAACTTTGCATTTGCCATTGTAATAAAGAATTTGAATGAATTAATAAATTATATGCATTAGCAATTATTACCTTTATAGGGACTTGACAATTAAAACCCTTAGTTAGTTTCCCATGGAAATAATTCAAGAAACTCCCTTACACTTCTCATTCTCTTTCTTGTAGAATTTACTTTATCACATATTAGTGCATAGACCTGTTTTGCCTCCATCGAAACTCAAAAGTATATAGGGTTAACTCGAAAAGCTCTTCTACTAGCTTTTGCCCTTCAATTTAGGTCCCCCTCTCCTCTTCTGAATTGTTTGAAGCTACAACAGGCATTTTTACCCTCTTTTATTTAAATTGGTGACTTGGCCCAAAAGCTTCCTTACACTAGAAATATATTTTCTTCCTTCTTTTCTCTTATAATATTGTTAGGATGAGGTTGTGAATGTTTTGATTAGGAACTTTTTCATCAGGCCATGGTCTGTATATTATTAGACGAACAAGATAATTAAGTCTTGGGTTGGGTACACGACAGTAAGTATTTGGATTGCAAGTGTTTCATGGAGTTCTAAGGATAAGGTGAGAGGAGTTGAGATTAGCTATATGGAGTTTAGCAAGTGCATATGTTGTTCGCAGTATAAATCTTTGTAAATATATTGGCTTTCCTTAACCCGGTTAAGCTTCCCACCTCCTACTCCTTTTACATTTTAAATTATCTCTCTATCTACACTTTGTGACTGGACATGATTCTCAATCTTGTCACATGCAAAAATTTATTGATTTATTAATTTTGTCAATAAAGGGAGAGTTCTTTTTTTTTAAAAAAAAAATCAATTTTAGTATATTAAGTTCATTTAAATAAAATTGATTGTTTTATATTATTATTGTTAAATTTGTCTTCTTCTTTTTTTCCAAATTTCCATTTTTAACTTAAAATCTAGCATGATAAATCGATGATGCCTAAGTCAAATTAGTATGTTATTTTAATGAGAAATGACACGTGTCAAGTTTTTATTACATCTATGTATAGGATTAGCAGGCTTATACAAAATAGCAACTTTGATAATTCAAAGTTCAATTAGGCTCTATGGATGACACTTGCAATCTATAAATTATCGTAAAATATTTAAAATTTAGGTACTAAATATAATAAATACTCTATAAATTTTTACATTATTAGTCATTTGTTATGCAAAAGCATTATAGCAAACATCATAACAGGAAACTCACTAAAATATTTCTAATTTGGAATGGGACTTGGTTGATAGATTTACGTTGCATTTGAATTGTTAGATTATATGCACCGTGTGATGTGGGTAGCGATTGTTCTGATTGGGCATCTATAAGCTTCCCCGATTGCGACACTCGTTGATGACTTTTAACGTGACGACTTTGAAGGTACTGATGGATATGTTAGTCTCCTTGGCCACAATCTGTGGGTTGAGGTTGAGGGTGAGTGAAGCCATGCTATCTCTCATTGAATTGTTTGCTAGAGACTTTGGATTCAATTTATAATTTGAAAGACCATAGCCCGGTATGATGCTGGTTTATAGATTTCTAAATATGTCGATCAGATGTATATTTGACTGTATGGAACCATTAACCGATTACAGTTTGTATGTTATGCTCCATAGATTATTAATTAATTGAATATTGAAGTTTCTTATTAAATCAAGGAATTATAAAGGTTATTTTGATGAGAATATATGTGAGTAGACGCATTCTAATGGTCTTAAAGTGATTCAATATTTGAACACGAAAGTAGGAAGTTATAGTGTAGTTTCTTATAATAGACCTGTAAATTTTCTTAGTCCAAAAAAGTTTGCACCATTAATCATTAATCGATATTATGACATTTGTGTCCTCTCCAGTTATGCAATTGTCAAATATAAGGAAGGAATAGAGTCACTGAAATATGTAGGTCCAGCTCTCTCCGGTTGAAGTTGAAAGTTTACCATCGTTTTGATGGGCTGCAATACAAGTAATTTTCAGCCACGATTCAATGTCATGAAGGAGACGCAGTGAGCGTCCACGTCCACAAGGTGGTCTTTTATTAAATGCTTACTGCTTTTTTTTCATTCAAACGAAAGCTATGGCAAAGTTGACATTTGATAAAGAAAGATGGACAATTGGACGTACAACTGTACGAGCTCGAGAGACTCCCCTCTTCTCTGATCATAAATTTTAAGGACGGTTTGGTTTATTAAATGGGCTGGCTAGTGTGTGGCTTGGGCATTCATGGCCGGTGCAGGTGCATGGAAAATACGATATCCAAAGGTAGTTGCGGTCTGTGTTCCTCTTTGGCAGGGTAAGGATGACGGATTCAAAGGTAAGCATGACTTATTGGTGGCAAGAAAAAACCAGATGTATATAAAATTAAAAAGAAAAAAAAATGATATTTGTGTAAATGGATGGTAATGCATAAAATTATAATATAAATATTAGAAATACTAATTTATGAGTCAGACTCATACATGTTTGTAGGACTTATTTATTTACTGAGTTTGTAAAGAAATTTAGGAGTCCAACGTTAATCTGTATATATGTATTATATTTATTGTATAATGCAAAATTTTTCATAATCATATCATACCGTTTCGGGTCAATGAATCCGATGGCAAATTACAAAACTTTATATAAAACTAATATGTTATACTGATTATGACAAGTTAATTATTATTTTTTAACTCAAAAAGCATAAAAAAGTGAGCAGAGGTGAAACCTTATCCCACAACTCTCATTAATTTAATTTCGCTTTTTTCTTACGGATACAAGGTTTTTTTTTTTTTTTTCAATGTACAAATTGAAGGTCGCTATTTGTGTTTCTAACCTTCCAATATGGACACATCTGATTTTATATACATTTAAAGAAAGGAGAGGTTTACATTTCTGCACAATTATTTCATGGAATCATTACCCAAACTATAATTTTTTTAAAAAAATTATATTTTAGATTCAAAGTTATTAGTTGTCATATTTAATCGAACCCTTAATAGTTAAATTTAGTTCTCATCTCCCATTATTTTAACATATATTTTATGACTAATATAATATTTATCGTTATATCTTTTTAAAGAAGATTTATAGATAATTTTATAAATAAAAGTTCCATTAAATACGGTATTTAAAAATTCCTAATTTGAGGTGTAAAATTCAATGAGGAATCTTTGATTGGTTGGTGTAATATTCAAAAAATTTAGAAAAACGTTGAAATTGTAGGTCTCGTTTGTTTGGGGGTATCTCCATCCATGATCCTTAACACCAAATCCAAAGATCTACTTTATTTATTTATTTATTATTTTTTGCTTATTACATTCTTTTCATGATCAAAATATAATTTTCAAGTTAATTATATAAAAAATAATATAGATATTAATTTTGTTAGGGTTAGAACTCTTGCAAAAGTTAATTAAGATGATATTTCATTTTTTTTTTTAAAAAAAAAAAGAAGGGTAAACCATTTTTCTAGAAAGGACCATGATCTTCCTTTAATAGCAAAAATGTTTCCCCTTGCAAGAGAAAAAATATTTTACTTAAAGTTCCCTCTTTAGTTATATCAAACAAGGAAAGATAAAATAGAGAAAATGCTTTTCGGAAAACCTTTCTCCAAGAAGCGTAGTCTTATTTCATAATCGGAACCCTTTGGTAAAAAGTAAAATGCCAATGAGCTTTACTAGGGCCGTTGAGGCGTCGAAGCCTGCTGAAGTACGGAACTTGACAGTGGAGGGGCTTCGGCTAAATCCGGACGTACCAATAACGTTGTTGGATCAGAGCATATCAGATTTATTATCAAGCCCGACTAATTGATAGGTAGGCTCACGCTCATCGTACCCATTTCATGATGCACACTTAAAATTCTTCTCACGAAAATGAAAATTAGTAAGTTGTATCATCCAATAGTTTAATTTTAATTAATTAATAACCCCATAAAAAGAAAAAAATCTACCGAGTAACTAATTATATAAATTGTTTTTATTTCATGGACGGATAAGAGGAAATCGAATCTATTCCATTTGACATCAGATCAAAGTGTTTATATCACTCGGCTAATAATGATAAAACCAATTATACGGATTCAGTTCTTACATAAGCACATCACTTTTTATGCATGTAAAACTATGCCCCCCTTCCCCCACAAAAAAATATATATATAGAAAAGAAAAGAAAGAGAGAGTCACACACATAATTTTCTTGAACTCTTTGAATCATATTGGTTATGTAGGAACTGGATGACTTTACCAAATTTTCTATTTTAAACTTTGGTCAACACTTTTGGCAAAATGATGATGATGATGATGATAATGGGCAACACGTAGGTAGAAGCTTATGAGATTATCGAGTTTGAATATTTGGTCTTTTCGAATTTCACATATAGCTATTTATGTAAACAAAGCACAAATGAAAAGGGAAAACAACCTCCAAAACTCATCTAGCTCACCATGTAAAGTTATAAAATACCGAAAATAAATAAGTTTATTTAACGAAGCATTAATGTAATATTGTGATTATGCAAGGAGCAATGTGGACTCTTTAACCCTAGACTATATAAGCCATTTCAAAAACCCTATTGTCCTCTTTTCTAAACTTCGTTATTCTCTATAAAAAACGCTTAAACGGGTAATGTGGAAGTCTTTATTCGATTAACTCAATACATGAAATCCATGAGGTGAGTGTTAATCTTATTTGGATTATGGTATGCCTTTCTATGTTAACAAGTGTTTAACCTAAGTATGGATTTACATTACTCTTTAGATGCAATTAGGGTAAGCATATTTGGGGGTTTGGGTGATTGGAATAACCTTGAAATCGATTGAGCAATTCAACCAAGTAAGTTAATCTTTTTACACTAACCTTTGGGAATTAAACAACTTCCTGTATTAAATTAAAAGTAAAGATGAGATGAGTGAGGACTAGCTTGGAAAAGGGGATGAATTGTGAAGAAATCAAACCTTTCGTGAGATTTAGAGGGATATACATCTAAGGTATACAACCGTGTACTTTCTAATGATGAAAATAAGGACAAATTGTAAGAAACATGATACATGGCTAGGTACATGCCCATGTTGAAATACACGACTAAATACATAGCTGTTTACTTAGGTGTGTCAAAAGGCCTTGACACACAAAAAAATACACGGCCATGCACAGAACTGTGTTCCTAACCGTGCACTTAGACACGACTATATACATAATTGCGTTACCTTATAAAACGTCTAAAATGATTCTTCTTTCCTATTTCTCAAATTTTATGAAATTCAAAACCTTTCTTGTACCAAATTAAGTCATTAGGAAGGGAAATCATCAACCCACACTTAGAATTACAAACTAGGCGAATTTAGATTAACCTATAAGTTAGTGTTAAATTAGTTATTTGTATATAACAAGTTATACTAAGGTTCGTAGTTTCTAGTTAAGTGACCTCAAAACAATTTCTTTAGGTACAAGACTACATTATTTATGTTTTGTGTTTGATATTGTAGTATCAAAAGTGAGCTTAAATAATACTTAGATAATGAACCGGTCATGGCTTATACTTGGCTCAACCTAGGGACCGGTGGTAGTAGATACCTAAGGGCACCCAAATGATCTTTGTGTGATGCTATCTTTAGTAGAATCGCACATTGAAATGATCTATGTAGGTTTAGGATTACTCATGAGTGTTAGGGATGGAAGTTACACTTCCCTGCACCATAGTATTGGGGCTTGAAGTAGCAATATCCCGATTGTATAAGATTACATGTATATATATTAATATAACTTCTAATGCCTATGATGTGTGGAGTTATGATAACTTCTTTGTTATTTGATGGATTTAAAATAAAAATAATGAAATTATTAGATGTTTCCTATTTGCATTTAAATGCATGTGAATCCTATATGTGTATGTCATGCGCACGTGGTTGTGGTTAGTATGTACTGGACATTAACTCACCCTTAGTGGGAAATCTTTTTTAGTTATAGGTTCGGGTAACACCTCCTTTTATGATGAGCTAAGGGTGGACTACGAGCATAATGATGAACAAGTGGACTTTTATTATTATTATGAAGATTAGTGAACGTGTTGATTGTAGATGGAAGACTTATTTCTTAATGAGGAGACTATTGATATAATGGAAGTATTATAATAGTTATTTTATTTATGATAGTTAGATTCTATTTAAGGATGAATTGTAATAATGAATGCTATGGGGATTGTTTATTTAATTGAATGTGGTTGACAAGTTATTTGAATAATTATAATTAAGCAAGTTAAGAGCCTTACATGCCATTAGATAGCAATGACATGTAGTATGTTGTTGTGCTCCGGGTTTTGGGGTGTTATAACGTAGGTAGTATTAGAGCTAGGTTTTGACCACTAGAGTATAGGCTTGTGATTTATAAAGCTCAAGTTTGAAGATTCTTAGATACTAGGCTGATGATCGATAGATATAAACCTCAATTAGTGGAAAGTAGGTTGTGATCTTTAGATGAATTAGGCATTGAATTTGTAGGATAGTGAGATATAAAGAGAGTGAGTAAAATTATGGTTCGATTGTTTTTGTTCAGTAATTTATTTTACTTTAATTATTATCTTTATTTGTAGTTTCTTTTAAATCCTTATTTTACATATATATGTGTGTGTGTGTGTGTGTGTGTGTGTGTGTATGTGTAGATATATGTATACATATGTGTGTACTATCGCTAGCCTTTTTGAATTGACTTTAACTATCGGGTTTATTCAATTGCCTTCTCTCAAGCAGAATGCCTCCTAGAAGAATCATAGGACTTAACTCATTTGGTGTTGGACGAGATAGGGATGCCCTAGATAAAAGGTACCCTTCAAGACCACCACAACAAGGAGCTTTAGTACCGATAGCTAACATGATTGCACAATTGCTAGAGACTGTAAATTCTCTAATGGGGATGCTAACACAACAACAACAACAAGCCGTGAGATTTATTAGGCCAGCAAAAGACTAATTTAGGTTAGACAAGTTCATTAAGCTAGCAAAGGAGTTTAACTCAAGAGTTGATGATCCCATAAAAGTTGAACACTAAATCATAGAGATCAAGAGAACATTTGCTGCATTTAGGGTACCAAAGGATAGGAAGGTAGATTACATTGCCTTTATGCTAAAAGGATTAGCTACAGACTGGTAGGCTAGCATCTTCAAGCTAATAGGAGGACCCATCCATTGGCGGAGGTTTAAGAAACCATTTTACGAGAAATACTTTCTTAGCAACATTAGGGATAGGATGGAGACAGCATATTATAACTGTCAATAAGGTAACCGGACTATAGAGGAGTATAAAGTGGAGTTGAATCGCCAGATCAAATTCTTACCTAAGACAATTAGAGCTAATGATGCCTTCAGGGCTAGGAAGTTTGTAAAGGGCTTAGAACCTAATCTACAGCATGAAGCAAGGTGATTCTAACCATCTATTTATGTAGAAGTGGTTGATAAAGCAAAATTTATGGAGTAGAGCAAAAAAAGAATAGATAAGCTCTTGAGTCATGTAAACACCACATTTTTGCCATATGAATCAATAATTCTAAAAAATAATCAATTTTCAATTTTTCCCAATTTTTCTCTAATTTACCAAAAATAATAAAAATATTCAAATAAATAAAAATAAATAGGAAAACACATCAATTTTGAAAAAAAGATTTCAGAAATAGCAATAATAAGTAATAAACAATTTTTACAAATTTTTGAAATTTCAAAAAATAGAAAAATTGCATTGCATATATGCAATTTGCGAAATTAGAAAAATCAGGAAATTGGGCCAGCTCAGCTGGTTCGTGTGTGCGCCTGGAACGTGTGAAAACGCCTGAGGTCCCGAGTTCGAATCCCCCCGCGCGCTCGAAAATTTTTTTCTTTCTTTTCCCTGGAGCTACCACGTGGCAGCATGCGATTGGCCGAGAGAAAACGCGTGCGTCGCGCGTGATCGTCTTCCTCACCCGGACAAACGCGAGGAGAAGCTGGAGCAGATCCGATGAAGACGAAATCGGCCGTTTTTCCTCAAATCTTTTGGATTGCTGTCAAGATAAAGCCAAATCCATCAGATAAATCAAAGAAAAACAAGAGATCAACATCAAATCGCCGGGATAAAATCGAATCCAAAAATGGAAAAATATGGGTTTATCCAAATCGGAGGATTTGAGATTATCCATAGTAGATTTGAGATGCCTATAAATAGAGAAGAACAGGAGGAAGCTAGAGCACGAAGAAAAAGTGAGAGAAAGGAGCGAATCGGAGTACGCCGGAGAAGCTTGAAGCCGAAACCACCGACCGGAGTTAGAGCCACCGCAAGGAGACATTCTGGGAGTGAACCGCCACTACCATTGGACTCAGCACCCTCAAGAAGCTAGGATTCGACACCTCACCCGCTGCAAAAGGCAGCCGGAACGCCGTGATCGAGCAACCCCTGCCGCCGCGTCCGACCGATCTGACCCGACTCGATTCGACCCGACCCGCGCACCGACCCGAACCCAGGTAAGTCGGGTTTTCCAGATTTTTTATTTATTTATTTATTTCGAATTTATTTATTATTTGTTATTTCTTTAGCCATTTACTTATTTATTGGTTTAGGTTTTATTTTCAATAAATAGGAAAATATAGAAATTAGGTTTTTTTAGGATTTAATAATGTAAAATAATAATAATAAAATATAGAAAAATAGTAAAAAATATTAGGAAAATAATAATAAATTTTTTTCAAAATAGGATAGATGATAAACTTAGGATAAAATTTTCAACAGAAATTCCCAAAAATCACAAAAAAAAATTATAAAAATCATGAAAATTAATAAAAAAATAAAAAATTATAAAAGAATCATAAAAAAATGAGTTTTAGCACTTAGAAAAATCATTTTTCTTCAAATAAGTCCAAAATTGATGTTTTCCTCTAAAAAATCATTTTCAAAATAAAATCAAAGCTTAGGCTTAGAAGTTTTTTAGAAAAAAATCCCAAAAATGGTAAAAACATAAATCGAAAGAAATTTCAAGAATTAAAATTCACCAACACACTTAAAGTTTTTAGAAAAGCGAACTACGGCTTGTTTGATCCTGAGTAGCAGGTATGTAGGCACCCATTCGGGTCAACCTATAAAATGAATGAAAAATCATTTTCTTGAAATAATTAAAAAACATAATAAAAAGTAACAGAAACAAAATAGAAACACATTTCTAAAGAGAAACAATTTCAAGAGATTAGGTGGTAACCGTAAAGGTTCTAATAGGTTAGCCTCCGGACTTAGAAACTCTGGTTTTCCCTTTTCCTCTTTTCACAAAAATGAGAAGAGGAAATCACGACGACTAGTGGTCCAAATTAAGACTAATCCGCTTCTTTAGTATTAATTCAATTTTCCCAACAACAGTTGGGTGGCGACTTCAAAAATCAAACGAAATTCCTAACTCAAGTCGAGGATCTACATTAGATGAGCATAAGGTCTAGTCTAGATCGGATTAGGAATGATAATTCAAAAATTAGACTCGACAAGTCATAAATCAGGTATAGTTTTAGAGAAGAGGCTTGCACAGGGAGTAATGATCCAAGACAAAGGTAAGAGGCTTCAAGTGCAACAGACCAGACCTATGGTCACAGCGGCTCCCTCAATTCAAACTAGATTAACTCTTTTAACCCTTTCTATGGCTCTTACTATTAAGTGTACTAGATGTTTTAGGCCACATGAGCTAAAGGATTGCAAATGGCTTGAAGGTGCTTATTTCTCATGTGGGAGAGTAGGATACATTAGCTAGAATTGCACAAAGAAATTTGTCCCTCTCACATTTTACTATATGTGAAAACAAAGGGGACACAAAACGATGGAATGTGGTAATATGGGAGGTTATACCACTGTAATGTAGTAGGTGCAGATAATAAGACCACAATCTAGAGTTCAAGCAAATAGACCTCAATCGGGAGGCCTAAGGCAACGGGCATCGATGAGATTCTTTGCTCTATAGTAGCAACACTAGGACATCCTAGATGTAGACACTATAACAAGTACACTCCCGGTACACTCTCATAGTGCCTATGTGCTTTTTGATACTGGTGCGACATACTCTTGTATTTTTTATACATTTATGCATCTATGTGGTTTGAATGCTAAACATTTGGATGCTCCTTTATATGTGAATACACGTTTAGGGGGTAAGAGAATTCTTAATCAAATATGTTGTGGTGCAATATAGAAGTGGAAGTTAGAGTGTTACTAGCTAATTTGTTAGTGTTAAAAATGTCAGATTTTGATGTGATCTTGGAAGTGAACTTGTTGTTAAAGTACCATGCCACCTTAAATTGTCATAGTGTGGTGGTATATTTTAACGTCCCAGGTAAAAATTCCTTTTATTTTTAATTGAATACTTGAAGACTAGCAAGATTGCCCACTTTTGAATAATGGGGCAAAAGTATGCTAAAAGTAGTAATAATAAAGTCGAGTGAGATAGTAAGATTGGAAAAAGTACCCACAGTGAAGGAGTTCTCGAACGTCTTTCCAAATGAACTAATAAGTTACCTAGATTATCGCCAGCTCAGAAAACAGAGTTTAACATCGATCTGGTACTGAGTATAGTGCCAATTTCCAAGAGACCGTATAGAATAGCACTTACGGAACTAGCAGAGCTAAAGACACAGTTAGAGGAGTTGCAAGACGAATGATTCACTAGGTGTAGTGTGTTTCCATAAGGTGCACCTATTTTATTTGTTAAGAAGAAAGATGGTAGTATGCGACTCTATATAGATTATAGGGAGTTAAATATGGTCGCTATTAAAGACAAGTATCCCCTCCCTAGAATTGATGACCCTTTGATCAATTATAAGGAGCTTAGGTATTCTCAAAAGTTGATTTGAGATTAAGATACCACCAACCCAGGTTTAAAGAAGAGGATATCCAGAATATAGCCTTTAGGACTCGATATAGGCATTTTGAGTTTTTGATGATGCCTTTTAGGTTGACTACTGCACTCACTACTTTTACGAATTTGATGAATAGGGTATTTAAGGACTTCCTGAATAAGTTTTTGGTCATCTTCATTGATGATATCTTAACATATTTCATGAGTAAGGAAGATCACGAAGAACATTTAAGACTAGTGTTAGGGAAATTACAGGTTGAAAAGCTTTATACTAAGTTTAAAAAGTGCAAGTTTTGACTTAAACAAATATCTTTCTTAACTTATATAGTAAATAAGGATAGGATGTCTATGAACTTAGAAAAAGTAAGAACAATAATAAGCTGGTCTAGACCAAAGAAAATGACAAAAGTCAGAAGCTTCTTGGGTTTGGCTAACTATTATAGAAGATTTTTTGAAGGGTTTTTTAGCACAGTAGCTCATTTAACCCAATTGACACAAAAAGCCATAAAGTTTGTTTGGGATGACAGATGTCAAGATAGTTTCTAAAAACTAAAGCAAAAGTTAGTGTCAACTTTAATATTGGCTTTATCCAAAAGTAGGGAAAAGTTCACCATCTTTAGTGATGCATCAATTTAGGGTCTAGAATGTGTGTTAATGCAAGATGGCATGGTAATAGTTTATGCATCACAATAGTTGAAGCCATATGAAAGGAATTACCTAAACGATGATTTGGAGCTAGCAATGGTGGTGTTAGCGCTCAAGTTGTAGAGACTCTATCTATATGGAGAAAAATGCAAAGTATTTACTTATTACAAAAGTTTAAAATACATTTTCACTTATAAGGGGCTAAATATGTGCCGGGGGAGATGGTTGGAGTTAATTAAAGATTATAATATGGAAATCCAGTACCATTGGGGAAAAGAAAATATGGTAGTAGATGCTCTTAGTAGAAATAAACGAGGCAATATTATTACCTTGATTACATCTTGACGGAACATATTAGAGTGCATGCGCAGGTTGGATTTGGAGATAATAACACAAGATTTGGGAGTAAAATTAGCAAGTTTGCATATCTAACCTACCTTAGTAGAGAAAATAAAAGCTACCCAGGTCGAAGATACAAATATATAAGACACCATGGTTAAAGTAGAACAAGGTATGATGACAAAATTTATTGTCAATGGGAAAGGTATTTTGAGATATGGATTACGATTGTGTGTGATGAGAAATGTAGAGTTTAAGAAAGAGATCATGAAAGAAGTGCACCACTTTGGATATACAATCCATCTCGAGAGCACTAAGATATATAAAGACCCGAAGAGTTACTATTAATGGAAGAATGGCAGGAGATAGCTAAGTACGTAGTAAAGTGCATAAAGTAGATTCGAATTGAACATCAAAAGTTAGTTAGAGAATTGCAGCCCCTCTTAATACCTTAGTAGAAATGGGAATATGTGACGATGGGCTTTGTTATGGCCATCTTGAGAATTAAAGAGAAATAAAATGCAATGTGGGTTATAGTAGATCAGTTAACCAAGTTTGCCTACTTTTTGCCTGTTAATGTGGGATATAAATCGAAGAGATTAGACAAAATGTATATACAGTAGATAGTAAAGTTACAAGGAATACCTCTAACTATAATCTTTGATAGAGATACATGGTTTATGAGTAGATGATGTGCTTAAAACCAAGTGAAAGCACACAAAACCAATGTTGAAAGACAATTATACAATGTCAATCAAACTAGTCAATTAATGGCGTAAATCTTCAATACTTATAAACCAAATCCACAAATGTCGACGTGATTAAATTGAATATCCAAGTAAGATAAGCTTTGATACCAAATTATGATATGCCTTAAATTGAATTAAAGCATATGCAATCACACAATTGAAACAAATTAAAAAACAAATCCAGATCAACCTTCAATTGGGCATGAACCCTAAAATTGTTTGTAATCCGAATTGTTAATCAATGAAACTCAACACTAAAATGATAATGTACTCAATTGAATTAAGCACCTAACACAATATCAAATGAAATTCTAATCACCAACAACACTAAGATTGGCATGAACTTCTTACAACAAGTAATTTCCACGCAAAAGAAGAATGGCAATTACAAGATAATATCTATGATACAATTCCACTAAAATTGATAACAATATAAGGATGGAATTGAACCTCCAATTGACGCCAAAATCAGAACCATTAACCAATCCTAATAAATACTAGATATGACACACTAGTTATGAAAAGGAAAAATCAACTTAGGAATTGATATTACTCACAATTCACTAGGTTGCAATTGACCATAATTCCAATGGATGAAATTGATAAGAGTCCTTATGAAAACTTAGGATGAACCCTAATTTCTAACGAAAATTTACAGCAATGGTAAGTGCATTCCCTTCCTCTAAACCCTACTTAAGCAAGTATTTATACTTACTCCCTTTAGGGTTAAGATGACTAAAAAATTACAACTATGCCACTAAAGGGTGACTGGTTCTAAAACACAAAATACAACCAAATAAAATGTCCCAAAAACTTACAAAATAAGTGGTTCCAAGAAAATAATAAACAAATAAAAATAGTCTTCAACATGTTGATTCTTCAAATCAATTCATTGGTCCAGCTCATCTTCGATTTAGGTCGATCCATGGATAACCAAAAAGCTGAGTTTTAGTGAGTTTGTCTATTCCTCTGTAAAGACAGATAAGCTTGCCTGCTAGAATACACAGTAGATAAGTAATAGAAAAGAGATTAGTATATAAATAATTCTGGGGTTGATTTGTTCAAAAAGGACCCTTATCGTCAAGATTTTAAATCCTTTGGCTCTTACCCTAATGATAGGTTTTGTAGGATTTTGATTCATATTAGTAGATTTTGGAATAACTTACATAAAGCTTTAGGTATAAAATTGCAATTTAGTACTGCTTTTCGTTCTCAAACAAATGAATAATACGAGAAGACCATATAGATCCTAGAAGATCTACTTAGAGCTTGTATGTTAGACTTTGGAGGTAACTGGAATGAACACATACATTTGGTTGAGTTTTCCTACAATAATAATTATCAAGTAACCATCCAAATGAGTAATTGTGAAGCCTTATATGGAAGGAAATGCGGATCCCCGTTACATTGAGATGAAGTGGGGGAAAGATAGGTGTTGGGATTGAATTAGTCCAAAAGGTGGTGGATAAGACAAAGAATACAGATAGCTCTAAGCCGTCAAAAGAACTATGCTGAGAAGAGGTGGCGTCCTTTAGAATTCCAAGTAAGAGATAAGATACTACTAAAAATTTCTCCAACTAAATGGGTGATCGGGTTTGATTTAAGAGGGAAGTTAAACCCGAGATATTCATTTGAAGTCTTAGAAAGGATTGGTAAAGTGGTGCATAAATTATCTTTATCACCAAGTTTAGAAGGAATTCATGATGTGTTTCATATATCCATGATGAGGAAATTTGTATCGAATCTGGATCAAATTGTTACATTAAAGCCCCTGAACGTACAATCGAATTTGTCTTCCATAGAACAACTTGTAAAGATAGTAGATACCAAAGAACAAGTACCGAGGAGATGAGTGATTCCCTCTGTTAAAGTACAATGGACCAACCAAACAAAGTGTAAGGCAACTTGGGAAATGGAAAATGACATACAAAGGAAATATCTGAAACTCTTCCTAAATTCAAGTAACTTTCGATGACGAAAGTTTTTGTAAGGGGTGGATGATGTAAAATGCTGAAAAAAAAGAAAATAAATAAATTTTATTTAATGAGGCATTAATGTAATATTGTGGTTATTTAGGTAGCGGTATGGACTTTTTAACCATAGATTACATAAGCTCTCCTAAAGCCTTATTGTCGTTTTTTTTTTTAACTTCACTCATCTCTATAAACAATGCTTAAACAAGTGACGTGAAAGTCTTTATTGATTAACTCAATACACGAAATTCACAAGGTATGTGTTAATCTGATGATTATGGTATGCCCTTTCATGCAAATAAGTGTTTAACTTCAGCATGGGTTTACGTTATAGTTTGGACGCAATTAGGGTACGCAGATTTAGGGGTGTGGGTGATTGGAGCAACTTTAGAATTGATTGAGTGATTCGACTAACTAAACTAATCTTTTTACACTAAACTTTAAGAATTAAACAACTTTTTGTATTAGATTAGAAGTAAGGACGGGATGGGTGAGGATTGGTTGAAAAGGGATGACTTGTGAAGAAATCAAGCCCTTCATAAGATTTAGAGGGATGTATGGTTGTGTACTTTCCCGTAGTGAAAATAAGGGCAAATTGTAAGAAACGTGGTATACGTTCAAGTATACGCCCGTGCTGAAGTATATGTCCAAATACACAATCATGTACTTGAGCATGTCAAAAGGCCTTGACACATAGAAAGGTACACAATCATCTACATAACTGTGTTCTTAACTATACACCTATACATGGCCACATACACAACTGTGTTATCTTGTAAAACGTTCAAAACGATTATTCTTCCCTGGTTTTTGAAAAATTCAAAACCCTTTTTGCACTAAATTAAGTCATGGGAAGGGAAATCATTAACGCACATAAAATTACAAAATAAGTAAATCTAGATTGACTTGTAAGCTAGTGCTAATTTGTGTATAACAAATTATACTAAGGTTTGCAGTTGCCAGTTTAGTGACCTCAAAATAGTTCATTTAAGTACGTAACTACCTTATTTGTGTTTTATGTTTGATATTGTAGTATCAAAATGAGCTTAAGTAATACTCTAATAATGAATTAGTTATTGCTTGTGCTTAGCTCGCCCTAAGGGCCAATGGTGGTGGATCCCTAGGGACACCCCAATTATTTATATGTGATGCCGTCCTTAGTGGAATCACGCATTGAAATGATCTAAGTAGATTTATGATAACTCATGAACGTTGGGGTTAGAAGTGGTAGTTCTCAATGTCGTAGCACCATAGTCAGAAGTGGCAGTATTCCGAATGTATAAGATTATATATATATATATATATATATATATACATAGATGTATTAATAAAAGCTCTAATGACTACGCTATGTGGAATTATGATAACTTCTCTATTGCTTGGAGGATTTAAAATGAAGATAATGAAATTGTTGGATGTTTCTTGTTTGCATTTAAATATATGTGAATCCTATATGTGTGTGTCGTGTGCATGTGTTTGTAGGTAGCATATACTAGGCATTAGCTCACACCTCGTAGGAAATCTTTTTTAGTTGCAAGTTCAAATGACATCTCCTTCTATGATGAGCTAGTGGTGGACTATGAGCAAAATGATGAACAAGTAGACTTTTATTATTATTATGAAGATTAGTAAAAGTGTTGATCATAAATAGAGGACTTATTTCTTGATGAGGAGACTATTGGTGTAATGGAAGTGTTATAACAATTATTCATTTTTTTTTCAAACCATAAAATTTTGATTTGGTTCAATTTGGTTTATAGATTAAACCATATTTTGTATTCTAAGAAAATATAGTTGCTTAACATGTAATTTTTTATGAGTAGTATTAATTTCATCTAATAATAACATATATTGATATCATATAAGAAATTGAAATTTTTAATATAACTAATTTATTTCTTAAATTAATATATAAGATAAATTTTAAGTTAACATATATACATATTTGTTAAATTATGGTTATAAAATTTAAATGTATATATTTTTTTAATAAAGGTAAACTAAAAACTCTTTTAAATGTTATATTACAATAAAAAAATTTACTTATAAGTAAATTATCATTATATTTTTTTTTTTCAAAATGGTTTGGTTCAGATTAATTCTCAAAACTAATTACAAATTTCGATTTGATTCAAATTGAAAAATTTCCAAACCAAATTGCAAATATATATATATTCAGTTTGGTTTAGTTGGTTTTTTTACTCACCCCTAAATGCTATGATGACTCCATACATGTGTGGAGTTTTAGTAAATACCGAGCCTATGTGATTAACTGCATTCATTATAAATCTTGGGGAGTTACAGTCTCATTCATTTTACTTCTAATAGAATACAGTATTTTTAACTTAAAAGATGTGTGGAATTTTTTTTTAGAAATCTTTGTGCTACAATCATTTTCACTTTCACTTGGCTATGAGATGAGTTATTAGTACTAGCCATATATAAGTGTGAGTTTTCAATGTTCTCAATTTGAAATGAACTAATTACTGCTCAATCATACCATAGTGTTGTGACTTTTTTGAATATTTGTATCACTTAAGAAATACTTAATTGATGTTGAAATTCAAAGAAGTGGCTAAATTAAAGCGCACTGGATGGTAGATAGCTCATTGCAAGTTGAGAATATTGGAAAGACTCGCATAACTGATAAAAATAGATTATTTTAAATTAATAGAAAAAAATTGAAATATGTATTTTTCTCATAATTTTTCCATATTATGGCATTGGTATTAGAATTGACGTAATATTAAATGAATTGTTTTCTTTATCTCCCTCTAGTTCTTAAATTTGATATTACTCTTCATTCAAATCTCTTTATTCAACATCTTGATAATTAAATTAGGATGAGATGATGATTGCTTTAGAAAGTAGAAATGTGCTATATAAAGAGAGACTAATGGTCGTTATCGTATAGATAATAGACGGACTTATAACACTTTATAATGTGAAAAATATTGATGTTTGTAAATGATGTTATTATGTACGTTTTAATGGCTTTATTATATTGTTATATTATTTTTTATGTATTTATAGTTTTAATATATTAATGAAATTTCTTTGCAATTTAAGTTGATAATCCAAGTTAATCAGTTGTATATTTTTAATATGTTATACAATTTTATTTAGATAACGAATTTGCAAAATCAGGATGCTAGAGAAACCTTTCATTTTTTATTTTAAAAAATTGAGTTGCACTAGTTCGAGATTCACATATCATAACCCAGACCTGGGTTGCACTAGTTCCTTAGAACAGACACAAAATCGGAGACCTCAAGCTGGTCCCCGTTCTCACTTTGAGGGACTTGTGACATGGCGATTCCAGCCTGTTCATGTCCATGCCTAGATCTACCACTTTGCAATCTTAAGAAGTAACTAAACCTATGTCAATATCCATATAAACATATCCAAGATAAGATAGTATCTTCCTTAATGGGTGCCACCCTATCCTACATGTATTCATAGATAATAAACATTTGCTACAATATCTTCTTAAAGATAATGGAGTAGTATATTTGATAGAAAATTTTGGATTAGCTATGAGATTTAAATAGATTCAAACTTTAAGTATAACATTTGATTAGCAAAAATTTGATTCAATAGTATATTTGGAAACTTAAAATTTTAGATATAAATTTTAAAAAATGTGTGCTCAAAGTTTAAATAGCATCCTGTTTTTATTTTTATGCCAAGGAAAAGGCTATATACCATCTTTCCTTAAACTCCCCGTTTGTTCATATAAAATATCCATTGATTGTATCCATGTCAATGGCAGAACCTCAAGATTATAAATAGTAGAATGACACATACTTTTTAGAGAAAAATAAGATTTAAAACCGAGTTTAGAACAATTTATTAATATAAACCTAAAAGGCTTGTTAGAACCACATTTTTAATTATATCTGAATATATATAATCGGCATTGTATATTATTAATCTGAAAAATATTACACAATCGGGATATTTTATTAAGATGTTGAATAAAAAATAATTTTATTTAATTATTATTTTTTCATAATGTGTGTTAATGAATCCTAAAATAAAGAATATTCTTGCAAAAACATTTTACAAGTACCTCATAATAGTTAGAAATTGTTGCGCAATTATAGACAACTTGAGGAATCTGAATTTGTTCTGTTTTTGTTGTACGAAAACCTGTCTTTTGAAAAGCCCAACCAGGCGTGAAAAACTTGAGCGGCATGCAAAAGGTGGTCTGCTCAGCTGCCGTCTGTTTTACCTTGCCTGTCGAATCTCTTCATCGGCCGGCGGCAAAAACCAAAACGATCACCTTGTCTTAAATTTTGAAGAGTCACGTCCGTCCCCACAAAGCAAAAGACAGAAAAGCTACGTAATTTTCATAGATTCACCATGCAATTTGTTACACCAAACGTGATACCCACCCCATTTTTCTCGGTTAATGAATGATAATTGCTTCTTAGAGTTACATCACGTTTGTTTTATAAGAATGGTATAAAATAAAATAAAATTATAATTAGAATAATAAATATGTTATAATGATATTAAAAATTAAATAATTAATTTTAATTAATTATCATTAAAAAATTGAAATAGAGTCATCATTCCTTATGGAATTGCAATTACACCATTTCAAAGATGGAATCAAATTCCTAATTAAAAGTAGAGTTGATAATTAAAAGTGCATTTAAATGTATGAAATCAAGTAGAACTTAGAATCACGATTCCATTTTAAACTCATTCTCCCATACCAAATGTGTCAAGATAATTTTTATACCAGGATTAATACCTTACTTGGTACATAAATTTTATCTATTTTTATAATTGATTATCTAAAATTTGAAAGTATTAATTTATTATTTACAAATTTTTTGTGATCATTTGTAATACCTAAATAGAGTAGTTAATTATAAAAATTAATAAAATTTAGATAGTTAATTATAAAAATAATAAAATTTGATAATTAATTACAAAAATAGATTAAATTCAAATAATAAATAGATATTTTAAAATTTTAAATAATTAATTAAAAATAAAATAAAATTCAAATATCAAATATAATATTAACCTTTATACTTTTAAGTATGAAACTATATACTCAAAGTTAAGAATAAGTGTAAGGTAAAGTTAGAAGCTTTCATTAGTTGATATCATAAGACCAAAAGTGCATAATCCATTTCGTACTCCATCAAAGGAGAAATTTTGTGACGTAAAATGCGTTATTTTAGAAAATTAAAAAAAGTCTTTATAATGAGGAGTTGTTTACTTATTTTGTCGTAAAAATATTAATTTTACAATATTCATAGTCTTAATTGTGAATGCAAAAAAAGAAGACAATTATGATATAAATAGTAAAAATATTTCACTCGAGAGTTGCCATTAGTGAAGGCAAAAGTTAATACTAGGAATAGTAAAAAATATGTAACATGAAGTTGGAAAATGCCTACATTCACTACTAAGTACGGGGATCTTGCATATTTTTTGAGGGATAACAATGTGGTATTATAAAAAGTCTAATTTTTTTTTATATAATTTAGAAAAAAATATAAAATTGATTTTTAATATTTATCATCTTGTATTTAAATTCTTAACATTTATAAATATTTATAAACAAGTTTTTTTAGTGATGATATTAATTTTTTTTTGTTAAAAAAAAGATATATAATATGATTTGATTGAAAAAATTAATGGAGAGCTTATTTATAAACTTTTATAAATGTTAAAAATTAAAATAGCAAAAATTAAATATTTATGATTAAAATAAAAAAGAAGACGGGGGTTGAATGCCAAATTTATACTTTTTTTTCATATAATTTCAATTGTTTTAAAGTATGTTGCAAAATAAATAAAAAATAAAGAGACATGCACGCTAAAATATGCAAATGCACTCCTAGTCCTAGTTAATGCGTTGAGATGACTTGAGACCATGATGATTGGCTTGGTTTGGCTTGGCTTTGACGGAAAGGAACAACACTGCCGACCTATTGATCTGTCCCAATAAAGCCTAAAGTGAAAGGATCCTCTTCGAAACCCAACCGTATCTCAGCATTCAATACAAGATCACCAAATTTACAATGTGATTCACCATTTGTAAGTTTCTCATAGTGTTGACCGTCGAGCATTCAATATATATTTTACTTTTATATGATATATATAATATACAAAACACCATATTATTTAATTATATAATATTTATACCAAAGTTTGGTCAGACTTAGACTTAGAATTAATGTTAAAAATGTTTAATGTGTCGGTGGGTGTTGGTGTGCACTTAATCTAAATTCAAATGCATTTACATGAGTTTCATCCATTTATTAATTACATCAAATTTTATCGACTCGAATCATCCTACCTCACTTTCGTGTCCGGATTGACACACCCTACTTCAAAATTTTCAAATTCATACCTTATCCTATGCAAATCCATACGTAGGCATGTAAAAATCAGAGTCTGAGCACAAGATAAAGAAGAACAAACTTCATGATCGACATCATCTCCTTCTGACAGCTATTGCCATCATAGGACATAGAGACACAGACTGCCATGGAAAGGCGCCAACAGACCCTCAGCTCCCCCGTAAAATTACATTTCACACCCTCTATTGTCAACTTCACTTCTCAATGAATATGCTATAAAGGACTTTACCAACTATCCCAAGACTAAAAGATAGTTAATCACCACCCGAAAGAAGGATATGTAACCCCTCATAATGGTAGTCAATCGCCTTCTAATCTTATACTAGCTAACCACGGTCCACAAGTACATTTAACAGGTTAATCATGACCCACCACCATGAGTTGATTATGGTGGCCACCATCACTACTAGGTGGCACAACTCACACATTACCTTTAAAATTAATATAAAAAATAATATTATAAAAAAACCGCATTACATTATAGTTTGATCTCACGACTAAACTATTAACTTACTAAATTTTTTCATCCATCACCAAGATAGGTTTAATCACCCACCAACGTGTTAGGTAGCCACCTATCATTGGTTAGTTAGCTATTAATATTTACCACCTTGGGAAAGAACCACCTATTCACCACCTTGCACCCTCCTTTCGTAGGTGACAGACACCAACATTACTAAATATTATCTATTCTTCATAAATAATATAATAAATATTATGCTATTAGAAAAGATATATAAAATATATATTTTTTATTTTAATTAATTTTCTTTTTTTTACATTAACTACATAATATAATAAGTATGTAATTCAATTACATTTTTGTTGAGTTACAAATAAATTCTCGCTTTATTATATTCAATGAAAAGATTTCAAGATCATCATTACCATTAATTATTGAATTAATTGATCAATTTGCTTTTGAACATTTTATGGATTGTACATGGACGATAATTGAAGTTGATAACTCTCCTAGGGTTCTCTCATTCGAGATCCCTGAGGAAGATCTAATGTGGAATTAGGATTCACTAAGACAAAAATAAAAGCATGACACAACAGCTGATTGGATATTTGAGGATAAAACACTGTTTTAGTGGAAGTTCGACTTTAATAGCCCCTAGGGTTTTGCCTTATTTTTTCAAGCTTTTTTTTATAGTAAATATTTACAATAATTTTATTATGTTAATTAATTAAATATTTTTAACAATGTTATTTTATTAATTAATCTTTACAGACCATTCACAAGCTTTGCAAGTATGTACTAATTAATGGAGACGAATATAAAAACACCAATATCCAAAATATCTTGAACAGAAGTACAGATATAAAAAGGTTACAAGGGCAAAAGTTCATATATATAAGATAAAATTTGCGCCAAGAAAAAATAAATTATAATAGCAAGGAATAACTACATTGTGAGTCTCATTAACAGGGCACTTGCTAGGAGAATAAATTGTAAACTTTCCATAATGTTTACAATCAAATGAAAAGATGAAAATTTCCTGTAGCTAATAGTTTTTAATGACACCTATTAACAGATTACATACAAAAATTAAAAGGAAATGCCAATGGCTAATATTGTACTCTAAGTTAATCCAACACAAAATGATGCAAATATTATTCTATTTGAGGGTTAAAAGTAGTATCTAAAGCCCATACTTATGCATTGAATCCTCGAAAAATTTATCAGGATTATCAAGTCCAAGACTACAAATTACAAGGTAAATAATACAACAAAAACATAGAAGCAGACGTCAGGAAATTAGTACAATAAGTTAAATATTAAAGACCTATTATTAAATCTCCATTATATTTTTAATAGAAACTCCTCAAATTTCAATACAAACGTTTAAGAGTCAATAAAAACTTAATTTTTAGTACAAGTCTCAATTATTCAAATGTTTGTGTTGCATACTCTCCTTAAAAAGATAAAATTGACATCTTTACTGTTTTTACCCTTAATAAATGTCCATATAAATTGATAGTAAACCGATCCCATTTATGAAAATTAAGCGTACACGATATTTTCGTGATTTTCTAACATAAAGATATGTACAAAATAAAAATCATAATGTAAAAACTCAAGTACTATAAATATATAAACTCAATCAGATTTCAACTCTAAAAACCCAAAATCAACATAGGATCCATTAAAAATACTATCATCATCATATCACTCAAAAAGACTAGGATGGTACACAGACAGGGTTTATGTACAAGAGACAAATTTAATTAAATTAAAATTTAAAACTATCAAAAGAAGGGTAACAAAACTCCCTATTTTTTTTTTTTACCTCATTCCAAGTATCTTTCCATTTCTCCATAATTCCAGATTGAGAGGCAAATCAGGAAAAATGAAGTTGGAAAGAATCATTCATCAAAATGTTCACACAAAAGACCAATTTATAAAAGAAAATGCAAGGCAATGGACACTGTTGTCTTCTGCCGAAAGTACTTTCCATGCGATGGCTTGATCATATGAAACATGCCTGCCCATCGTCGACATGCAGATTCCGGCCGGCAAGTATGCAAATCCCTGGATTTAACACCATGTTAAAGACACTAAAAAAATACCCACAAGCATGTTTAACGTCATAACTTGCAGTTACCTGTTGCATTAGCTTGGCAAAGTCGGCACACAAAGCCTTTCGTCCGGATTCATCAAATATTTTATCAAGGGTGATGTCTTGGAGGGCTACTAGAGTGGTCTCTAGCATGTCAAGCCCAGCCTGGTTAGCAAAGATGAGAACCGGAAGAGACTGCAAAAAATACAGATCTCTCGTGTCATTTCATCACAGAAGTTTTGGCAAGGCAACATATATCAGCGTAAACTGCATTGATTAATAACTTGAGATGGAGCCATACCTTCAATGTACAGCACAATATTGCATCTTGATGGTGCCATAGATCTTTTAATACGGAGTCACCACCAAGGGAATCAGATCCAAGTAGGTCTGTACCCACGTGGAAACTGCAAACAGAAAAGAAATAAGAATTCCGTACTGGCAGAAACGTGGAGTATCATGATAATGAATCCTGCACGCATTAAGATGGTTGGTTCGTGCTATAAATAGCCACAAGATGCTTTCCTGATTTATAACTAAAAACTAGTCCAGTTGATAACTCTCAACTTGCCTGTAGCTCTGGCAAATCCAGTTAGCTAGGGTAAGAGCTTCAGGAGAACCAGGGGAGAGCTTAGGTCCCATGTTTGGTCCTATTCCTGATGGAGTGATCACCATGGCTACCCGCTGCACGGAAGAAATCACACTGCGGATGTACTGGCGTGCCATGGTTGCAACATTCTCCTGCAGACCACTCTCAAAAGGGAATTGGAAGGCAATTGTCAGAACCGATCTTGGACTCTGACCTGATGATGCATCTCCCCCACCATTTGCTGATGCAGGTCCGACTTCCATACTGGATGTAAGATCAAGTGTCCGGTTAGATGGCAAAGAATCCTGCACATCAGACGGCATATGAGTATTGGGGTAGTCACAATAATTGGAACATGCATATAAGCTACTCTTGAAATTATAATACGGTGCATTGCTACTGTGTCATCACCAAGGAAAGCTGAGGCATGACTTAACTGATTTTGAATCCAACGGAATAATGCGGAAACCAGAGGGAACTAATGGAGCATCATCAGGGAACATTTCATCAATAGGTGCAAAGACAAGCTCTGAGCAGACTCCTACTGCACTCTCATCAATTCCACTGCATATCTGCAGAGTCGGTAAAAGGACATGTTGAGTGATGAAATAACAGCACTTAGTTCTTTGATCTCATTTACATTTGAGTTAAGGCAAAATTATCTGGAAAATATAAAGTTAAAATCCACAATCATATAATAAACTTATGCATGAAAAGCAAAACTAATGTAAAACTAGCAAAAACAAATGGCTAAATATGCAACTCAAATTCTATCCAACTGCAATGATGATTCATACGAAAATACATCTATATCTCAGAAACTCTGGTGTATGTATTGACACAAAAAAATAATACTGTCCAAACTCCATTGTAAAAAAGAAAGACCTGTAAAAGATGAATGTCCCTTGATGCAAAAGGGTCCTCTTGACCTAGAGAATGTACTTCAAGCCGGATAACCTCAAGTAACTGCAATAGAAACCGATTCATGATTAGCATATATAACATGTGTGTGTGCCCGTGTGTTTTGGGGGCAGGTGGAAGTAGGATTTGTACAGTGATCAGACTACCAATGGTAATGACAAAGTCATCTGATACAGTGCAAATTTTCTGAACCTAGTCAAGTTGTGCCACTTGGAAAAGAAATGAAAATGCAACCAAACTCATGTCAGGCCATCCCCAATGGCAGACCCTTAGTGCAGATTCCAAGACTGAAGGATCTCTTGTGGATGTCTTCCACTGTGTCCTTAAAAAGCTGCCATAAATTTTTTGTTGATTTTGTTTGAAGTTTGTATTATGGGTCTAGGAAATAATATAAACAAATCTTAAAGACCTCTATTTAAGAACACTTCAGGTACAGAGTGGAGAACTCCTTGAGAAAAAAAAGGCCTTAAGATTTTTTACGTGGCATTTAGGGGAGGGATCCTAAATGGGGTTATGCATTGGGAATGGTCAAGAAGTACCCAGAGCTTTTCATCCAAAACCAAATTCTTCGAAAAAGAAAGCAGAGTCTACCTCTTCTTGCTCTATAGTGTGGCCAAGAGGCATAATAATTTGGCTCCCTGTAAATCTTGGTCTCATCCCAGGATACACACATGACCCTGCCTTCAATGATGAAGCACAGTATGCATCTACATTGAAATCAGCCCACTCTGAACGGTGCTCCCTCAAGAACCGAACCAAAACAGCTGGGGGTACATTCTGCAAGGTGAAGAACAAACAACAAAACTATTCAACATGTGCTACATGCCAGTAAGCAGCTCTAAACACCACTATATGAAAGAAAAAAGGATTTTATTGCTGACAGAATGAACACAACTCTTGAGTATTTTTGTCCACACACTACTTTAAAATCGCATAAGAGAGTGCATCTTTAGAATGCCCATGTAAAAGGCTTTACAATGAAATATCCAATAGCTCAAAGAGAAATAGTACTAAAACTCAATAAAAGATGAAACATTTTTTTGAAGATTCATCTTCAGATGTAGATATTTCCAAAACTTGCTTGAGTACAACTAAAAGATTCAAATAAAAAACAAAAAATATATAACTCACTTGAAGTAGCATGGAGGCCTTCGCACAAAGAACTCCTCCAATAAATGGAAGAGAATTAGCAGGATTTGACACGTTATTCAGGTTTCTTGAGCAGTTAACTGCAACTATGACATCTTCAGCTCCATCAGAGTTGATCAATGACCAACCGTCGTCATTGAATCCATTGATTGCATCATTAAAGCCTCTAAAAGAATAAAAGCAATATGTATTAATGAACTCCACTAGAAAATATTACCTATATAAAACACCACCAATCAAATGAGAACAAGGAAAAACACTGGTTGAAGTTCATCAAGTCATTACCTGCTCAATCTTTGGCTAAAGGTTCGGAGGACTGCTGGTTGCCGACCCAAGCCATATACCACCTCTCCACTTGTTTCCTGAGCAATTTGTCGGATATATCGTAGGGCCTTCACAGAATCATACACTAATAAGAATCCTCTCAAACTTGTCTCCTTATTATCCTCTTGCTAGAGTGACTAGTAGATACTTTGTAGTTCTTAAACATTGGGTATAAAATTTTGCAGCAATGAAATTCCCATTTCCAAACTTTCATTCCAAACATCTAATGTCATTGCAGAGGAGGTCAGAACATAATTCTAGAAAGTACAGATAGTATTATGAATAATTAAGGGCAAATATATATATATATCTATATATATATATACTTGCCACAAAGGCAGCATTACTTTAAACCACTCACCACTCTCCAAAGAAAATATAACCTTATCAAAACTGCTTACCGATATAGTCATCCTTTGTGCTACAACTTTTGATGACTCATACAGTGGCCGAAGCACCTCAGGCACACTCCATGCCTAGAGCAGAAAGCAGCAGTCAGCAACCTTTTCTTGTAGAGAGAGTTGAAAATTCTAGTAAAATGCCAAACCTCAAGATTAAGGTGATCCACTATGTGAATGATTGATCCTCCACCTTCACAAGGACGGATTAGATATCCACTAGGAAGCATTTCGGCTCTTACAAACTGAGCAGCTGCAGCTGGATTTGGTCCAGAACCGGATCCAGAAAGAGATCTCTCACATACCTGGACAAACAAAAGCCAACCAAGTAAAAAAATAAATATGCTAATACTCCAAATATTAATGCAAAAAGCTATTGCAACACTACAGGAAATACACTAATAGAAGAACTAAGCATACCACAAGACTGCCATTGTCAAGAGTTCTTGTATATCTTATCGTCCAGAAATCCCGTGCAGGAGCAAGAGTAGTTGGAGCATAAATCTGAAGCAGATTTTTCATTTGAGAACTACCAGAATAAGCAGAATCACAACAAAGTTACTGCAAACAATACAATATCTTCTTTACCTGAGTATAGACAAGTTCAATGGTTCCACCATTTCCACCAGGAAACATGGTGAAAATTTCAAGGCTCCGACAGTCCCGGAACCAAGAAGGACGATCCTTAAGGATCTCTGCTATCTGTAAAAGTCGGATCTACTTAGAGAAGAAGCTACCGTCAAAATATAAAAAATGATAATTACTGAAAAAAGCTAATGCTGGCCATAACCAGCTTTCTACTTTTAGTCTTACCTTCGTAGGATCTAAACTCACAAGACCACAGGCTCGAGCAGCCACTCCACTGCATCTTTGTGAAATGGCAAAGATCCCAACCGAATCCGGACCAGGCTAATGTAAACACAAAAAAAATAGAGCAATATTTCTTAGGTTAACAAGGGTTCAAGAAACAAGGGGAACCAAACAAACTCATAACAAATAAAAAGAAACCTTCATCCCAGGCATCTGAACCCAATCGACAGCTGTTCCTGTAGCCTTTGAAAGGAACTCTGCCAACGTCTCCTCTGCAATCGAGAGGAGCCTGCCCACCAAAAAAAGAAAAAACAAACAACAAATCCACATGATGTTACAAATAAAAAAATCTAGAACATGATGAAAAGGGGTATGCTCACTGAATTTTACAGCTTACCCAGCGGGGTTGTTCGCATCTCTGAGTGAATTCTGCTGTGGAGTGGTAACCACAGAATCACAGCTTGCATCAGCAGTTGAAGCTGGTGCCTGCATAATTACAAAAACAGACAACAAAAGAAAGTAGAGAGACAAAATAAGTAACTCAAGCATCTTCTCCATTAGGCACAAAGTATCACTATAGCTACATCAACTACACAAGTAGGAAAAAATGCTGAATAGAGTCAGAATCGTTATCATAATTATAGAAAAAGGACACAGAAAATTTACGAAACAAATACTCTAACGAAAGAAAAAAAAAAAAAGCGTTTCTGGCATACAAAAGGGACGTGTGCAAGAATAACAAAATTTAGCCATTCAGATCAAACCTAGGAAGACAAAACTACTACATGAGGTAACAAACCAACGAAGATCTAACATATGACAACATTAATAAACACAAAAAAAATTCGGTTAATTTATAGTATAATATACGGATCAGCACATACAGTGTGGAGTTGCTGTCTCATATATCCGTTTTCACAAACCAACTGAGAAACCTGCTTTTGCAACCGTTCATTCTCTTCCATCAAAAGCTTATTCATTGCTGTCAGTTTCCTATTCACAGTCTGCAGTCTAGAAGACTCTTTTCTTTGCTTCTCTCTACACCTGCACACCCCAAACTTCCAATCTCAGCATCATCATCCTCATAGAAACCACGATTTTACTTGAAGGAGAGGTACCATTATGAACAATCATTACCACATACCACAATTTTCTGGTAAAAAATTTATGGCCTCACCGAGTTAACATAAGATAATAGGCCATTCACACGTGATATTACCTTAAAAGGGAAAGGACTTGCTAAAACAATAAACATTTAAATTAAGGACCATGTACATTCCTGCACATGTACTAATAAAATTTATTCTAGGACATCAATATCACTCGTTTCCCATATAACTAGTTTTATTAAAAAAAAACTTTAATAATATATTCAACACCCAGGAGCAATGTCTCTTCTTCATTCCTACAAAAAACAAAGAACCCCTTGATCCAAAAAAAAAAAAAACAAAGAACCCTGAACCACTTGTTTTTTCAAACAAAAAAAATGGGCATTCTTTACAAACAATAGTCAATAGTAAATACCGCAATTTTCTTGAAAGAATAAATACTCACACTCAAATTAACATAATAATATACACCGTTGTCATTAATGATAAACACGAAAAAAATCACCTTGAAAACAAACAAACAAAAAAAAAAAAAACAAAAAATTACCAGAACTGGACATTAAGAAAGGGCCATGGTCATTCTCATACAGATACCATAGTTATTATTCAACATTACTTTTTCTTTACACATGACCATTTTCTCTTAAAAGATAAAATTTCCACTAATACAATCTACACCCAGATGAGAATTTCTCTTTCTCATTCTGGTAAACAAAGCCAAAATTCTTTTCTTCTACCGTTAAAAATGGACTTCCCTTAAAAAAGAAAGAAAAAACCAAGTATAGCCCAAAACGAGCAGCTAAAAAAGCTTCCTTATACCTGCGATTTTGAAACCAAACTTTGATTTGTTTAGGCTCAATGTTAGACAAAATGGGACATTCTCGGATCAACTGTTGTCTCCTCAATGAACTAGGTTTAGGACACTCAGCGTACACTCTTTCAAGTGCCTCCACTTGTTCAGCCGTATATCTCACATATTTCCCCGCATCAGTTAAGTGCTTGTTTATGCTACTCCCGCTACTACTTTCTCTATGTTGTTGGGCAATAGCCATAGCCATTTTCGCAAAAACCTCAGAACAAGTTCTTTTCTACGTCTCAAGTTTCGGTCTTTATGCTGTTTCTAGGTTCTCGCTTTGTAAAGTCCCCCCCTTTTTTTAGGTTTCTTAGCTGTTTCAGTTTTGCTTCTAAGGATGAAAAGCTTGTAGGGGAAGAAGGATGAGGAGGAGGTAAAGGCCAAAACCGGGTCTAGGAGACACAAAGAAACTGCTGCTTATTTATTGGGAAAAAGATCAAAACTTTTTCTTACTCTTAAAAAAGAAGCAAAATCTCACAACATAAACAGCTTTTGGTCTTGTATGAACCCAACAAACACAAGCTTGTTTTCGCATAAAGTTTTGATCTTTGAATGAAATAAGATACTGGGTATTTGATTTGAAGTCCAATTCTTGCAAGAATCACTCAAAAAGAAACCAACCCAAAATACCAAGCTTAAAAGGAAAAATAAACCCAAAATATCTTCTAAAAAACTCAAGACATTAAGATACAAAGCTTAATGCCCAGAAGTTTCTCTGAACACAAAGCTTAAGCCCTAGTAGCAGAGAAAAACACATTAGGAGGAAGAGGAGGAGAACACTAATCATGACTTTAAAAGAAAAAATAAAAAAACCTTTTCTAAAATTAACGGGTTTAATTTATTTATTAATTTATTATTTGGAAGGAAGGTGATTTTGAAGAGAGAAAGAAAACGGTGAGAAAGCGTTTGGACTAGTAAGATAGTAGTGAGCAGTGATGTGAGAGTGAGCTAAACAGAGAGTATGAGAGAGAAATGCTATATAGAGAGAGGGAGAGACAACATTGGTTTTTTTTTTTGGTGGGGGGGGGGGGGAGGGGGGGGGGGAATGTTTTTTTAATTAATTTTTATTACTTATAATTAGTGTTAGTTCATTTTTATGCAAGACGACAAAATGGACTGGCAAAGCATTGGTTTTCTTTATTGTGGGTAGTAAAATGACGCTGTCACCCCTATTTGTTTATCTGAAATGACATCTCAGGTCCACTGGCACAGAGCACAGCCAGCCACGGTTCAGACACACAGAGAGAGAAAGAGACTGACGTTTTTAACTCTGGTTGTAATTGAATTTGACCTAATTAGGGTTTAGTTGGGGTTTGGGAGTTATTGCTTACTTGGAATTTGGGATGATTTTGATTGGATGTGAGAGTGGAATTATGGTTTTTCTTCTTTAATTGTTCATCGTTACTAGTTAGCCCGTTTTGTATAAATGAGTTTTCTCTTATTGGAACTCAAAAATACGAGTATGCAAGTTAATAATGAAATTAAATATTAAACCAGTCTTACCAAAAATTCGAACGAAATCATAAAAAAAATTTTAAGGTTGTTGAAATGGAAAAGGGTCTCAGAATTCATACCGTTTAAATAAGATGAAAATAGAAAGAAATCAATAAAAAAAATTACAAGGAAAAAAAAGAAAATAATAAAAATATTAATTAGTACAAATTACCCTTCAAAACATATAGTAAGGTTTCCTTTCCTTCCATTTTTAAAGTAACTTTTTAAATTCTCATTCATTTCAATTTTTACTTTGATTTCTCTAGAAATTTGGTCAGAAGAAAGAAAATGGCTCTAGTGTGAAAACAATTCAACTTATTTCCATTCACTTCATTGCATTTCTATCCATCAATAAAATAGCCAAACACATTCATTGTTTCCATCCATTTCCAACCAAAGCTCAACCGTTACTCAAATATAGAGGTAGAGGTATCCGATAGCGAACACGATGGCAATAACTTGCGTAAACGGCTTATAATTTTCATGAATAAAAGGAAAGAAAATTAGTATTCTTCTAGATGGTCTCACCATAATGCAAAATGTAGACGGTTGTGTCATCTTACTAGATCCAGCAAAACAAGGAATTCAAGCTTATACTAATAAAGATACTTACTTATTTCAAAATTACTACTATTTATCAGTATTGACCTAATACAAAAAGTCCATATAAGTAGAATCCTTCTTGCTTTGAGAGTGTTATATTATTTTATTTACTTATGTTATATATATATATATGCTAGGGTTATACCTATGGACACCCTTCATATACAAAGTATAAAACTTGCTTGTCACAATTCGGTCGTTTCTACCAATTTCATTGATATTAAGTATAATAAATATTTGATATAAGGTACATTTTATGTTTAAATAATAATCATACATGCATGGGAGTTAAAGTTTTTATATTCTCAAATCAAAGCTTTATCTATATTATTTCCAATAACATATTACTATGTAGAAGTAAAGAGGTAAAAATGAGATGCAATAAATATTCTCAATATACAGTGACTCATAAACAAGGAAGATAAAATCAACACTATAAGCAGGGACATGGAAGCCTTGTCCAAATTCAACATAAATAGAAGTTATTGCTGCTTAATATATAATATTTAATAAAAAAAATTTAAAAAAAAAAGGAAATGTGGTTATTGTTCAAGAGAAGAGAGGAGAATCATACAAAAAAAGGGCAAAGGATAAAATGCAAAAGGGAAGAGAGAGAAAGGAAAATGATGGTGGTGTTCCTCCATATGTCAAGGTGGTTTCTTAATTCCCAACCAAGCATTATTTTACCAAACAATAAAGCAAGCAAATGCGAACATGTCAAAGGTGGTCCTTTTTCTCTCTCTTCTCCCTTTCCATTCTCCTCCCACGCCCCTGTTTTTCTTCCGGCGCGGCCCCCTCGGCGCACATTCCCCTTAGTCGGCGGTTAACTGAATTCCACTACAATTTCTTACTTTAATAATCCGCCAAACAATAATATTGCCACATTACATGTCCTTGTTCACTTTTGGGTAAAAGCTGTTAATAACGTTTATGATAAACCCATCGAGTTTTTATTATTCTTTTTCTTTTTCACGAGACTATTGTTTATTTAGTTAATACCGATTAGCGGATGAAAACAACGTACCTGCTATGCATGTGCCAAAATATATATATATATATAAAAAAAAATAAACCGTGAAAAAAGAACAATAATACTTTTATATTCTTCACCTTAAGTAATGAAAATTATTGTACTTAAAACATAAAATAAATAAATAAAATGATGTAATAAATCTTAATAAGTACATCACAAAAGTTTACAACTGATTTATCAATTCAAAACTGCTTTGATTTCTAGTCAATTACCGTAAAAGAGCCAATTACTATAAAAAGATTGAGATGACACATCTTGTGTTATATTTATATTATTTTATAATAATTTATCTTTATCTTTTACAACAAACAATTTTGCTAATAGCCATGAAACCCCATGAGGATGTTTGATTAAGAAAGGAAAAATGATATTCTTGATTAGGCTAAAACAATGGCAAGGATAGCCAAAAATTGTGTGATGTGTAAAATTGATTGATTTATAAGGAGTGATCATTACTAAATAATAAATTTTTATCTTAGGTCCATCATCATCTTTATAACACCACATTGTGGGCAACCACCATGAGGCCTAATGGCACAATTTTGCAATGTTACAGTATGGATTAAGATAGGTCAGTTGATAGTTTTTCTCCACCGTCAAAAGGAAGTAAATTCCATCTTTCACTTCATAGCTGCCACTAATTAAAAAACACTACAAAAAACATTTATGGTGATAAACTTAATATTAGTATCAATAATATAACGATAACGTCACTTCAATAATTGTATATCTTTTTTATGATCAATTTTTATAACATAAAATCATTTTATGATAGAATATGTATAACTTTATGATGGTATCACTTGATTTCTTTAAATAAGATATTTCATTTAATTTTACTCATAATTTTGCTTTTGGGCATTTATATTAAAAAGTAGCAAATGAGAACATGGATACTTATTTTAAATATTAGGATTTTTTTTTAATACAAAAAACGGCGTAGATTTAGTCTATATGCAATATAAAATAGAAAAATATACCTATAAGATACCAAGATCTCATTCAAGTCAATAAAAAATATACAAATGATGAAGTCATGAACATGTTATATAGGACTTGGCATATTCACTTACTTTTTGCATGCGTAAAAAGCAGATTCATTCACATGCTCCCCACATAACATCATAAACATCCAACACACTTCCTACAGTTCCCATTTGACTGTTTCAAAAAACCCTAGAAAATAATAATAATAATAATGCTTCTTCTCCTTCTTTTCTTTTTTTAAATCCACGTTTGGCTCTGTCACTCCTTCAATTTAGAAGCAAAGTAACGTGTGTTTTGTCAATTATATACAAGTATTGCATCACAAGCAACGATGGAGAGTGATACCATAGGATATTATTATCCTTGAGATGGAGTTAAAATCTATCTTTTCGATTCAATGATTGTGCATTTTGCAGTGAATAAAATATGCCATCGATTTCGTGCTTCAATGTTATTGTTCCAAAAGTTGTTATTCCGGAGTGAGTGGTGATAGGGTTGTTTATAGCTTATATTTGTATAATGTACCATTGATTGGAGTATATCTTAAAGTTATTTATTGTATACTTGTATATCCCTTTTTTCTTCAGTTACATGTAACTTAGTTTTCATGCTTTTCACTTAGTATGTCCATGCTGTTATTTTCCTTCTGGTTACAAAACCTTGATACATCATTAAAAAATATATGGAAGAACTTAAGACAAAACGTGAAAACGCAGAATGCCTAGTAGAGTTTGATTTAATTATCCTGTAAATTGAAAGAAAATAGTAACGTGGGTGTGCAAAAGAAAAAAAAAAAACGATAAGAGATATGCTGAATGAGAAAACGCAAAAGTTCAAATAAAATTTCCTTCATTTGCCACTTATTACACTTCTCTTACACACCAAAAAGTTCAGGGCATTCTCCCTATTGCACAACCACCTCCGGCCTCTCTACCACCATGTGTTGCTGTTATAGGACCAATTGCAAAGCCTGTATATCAACCACTCTTTCTAAGTTTTTTTGCCCTTCATTTACTATTTATGTTCTTTTTCTTATCGAATATGTGGGTAATCTCATATTCAACTGCTTCATCTTCATGAACTTCCATTGTAGTAGATAAAAGGAATTGTAGTTTATTGTTTCTATCCTTTATCATCGAATACGAGCTTATCGAGTTTGGATTCAAAATGATCCTAAAACTTCTTATGTTCCATTAGTATAATCTTTTTCAAGCTCATTTTTCACAGCATCGTAAAAAGGTTTGCTCGTGATGTTAGTAATTCATTGTCTATATTTCTATTTTTTTATTAGAGTTAACATGCCTGTGTTACTGCCAATTTGTTTGATCGCTTTGGTTTTATTTTTAAATCAAGTGTAATTGGTCGTATGTCCTTGCTCATAGGCAATGGCATGTAAAATTTTGTAGCGTTGTAATTCTTAATTCCTTGCTTCTAAAATTAACTGATTTTTGAAAGACAAAAGGGTTTTGAATGGAGAGCGAGATGCTAGCAAGTAAACTAACCAACCGATAATAGATACATTCAATAATCAATACCGTACATGCTCACGTATTAAATAAACAATCCGGTTAATGCATAATCAAATATCCAACAATCAGTTACAATTCAATATTTCATTTAATCCTATTCAATCACACTTATCGAATGAAAGCTGCTTCTTTTGCTTTCCCAAACAAATCTAGCCTCATGTAGATTGCCTCAAGACCTTATAGCTTACCCCTGTAGGGGCAATGAGTGCCCAAAGTAATTACTCTTCTCTGATTTATTAACCTTGGACAATCGCTAATAGCTAGTTCATAGCATTCCCGTCCCATATGAGCCTTGGTGCCAAAACCATAACCCCAAGTTATTTCTCCATGATTTTCCAATCCACTTAAATGACCATTGAAGTCTAGTCATATCACCCATGTATTCTACTTCACGCTAAGAGTAGGTATCTCATGTCTTATGTAACCACTTTGTTTCCAAATTCACGACCTACATAAAATGGTCTATCATACCCCAAGCCTAGGGTGTTGCCAATGTGCTACATGCCATTATCACTTGGTAAGTCCATGCAAGGCTTCATCTTGCACTCTCCATTCTTTAAATCTAGTTATCTAAAAAAGAGTCACTAATGCTAATGCAACACTTAAGCTCCATTTAAATTGTAATTTTAGGCATAATAAACGACATAAACATAACATTATGAGATTTGGAATAGCTCGGATTCCATTAGCAAGCATATATATGATAATATATATTATATATATTATGAAGGGTCATCTAATCCCAACATCAAAACCAAAGATGTCTCATCACAATTTCATTATTGGTATCAATCATGGATCCTTAGTCCACTGCAACTGTTTACAAAGTCATCCTATACCCTAGTATGACCTATTAAAAACCATATCCCAAAGACCAACCCATTTAGTAGTAATTATCCAATTAATAATTCACCTGTTTGAGCAAGGTGATTCAACGCTTCCACCATAGAGCTATTTCATCTTGAATGTTCGATCCTTAACAAACAACAAATATCAAGTCTATGATTGCCACTTCTAGTACTCCCAGCATAGGCTCAAGTAGAAGGAACAAAACAATTAATTAAGGTTAATTAATTATTACTTTTTTTGGAGGGTAATTTAACCAGCTTAAATGGCAAATGACAAACAACAATAGTTATTCACCTTGTTTTTCTTGTAACCTTAACTCGTTATTTCCATCTTCAAGATGTATCCTATAATTTAATCCATAAATTTAATTAATTTGAGTACTTCACTCATAAATTTGTTATTTTGATTATCCTAAGGCTTGAGGGAGTCTTTAAACTTGAGTTAAGATTATTGAGAACAAAAATATAACAATTTATGCGACTCACATCAACCATATAAGGATAGTGGTTGACTAGATCATAACACAAGCTAATCCAGTCAACAAATTGGATATTGTGGTTGTTGACTTCTACATATCCAAATTTCAATTATGAGGTTTAATTGATGATATTAGAAGATATTTTTATCAACTACAAAACTAAGTTGTTCTGTTTTTCATCATAATTGCATTTATTATGATTTTAGGTTTGAAGCTAATCCTTTTTATTTTGTCTATGGTGTAGAAAATTTTGAACTTATATCTAATTAGGATAAGAACTATATTCTCTTTGTCTAGTTTCTAAGGTTTTTTTTTTTTTTTTTTTATCCTTGTAAGTTGTAACTAAATCTCAAATTTTTTATTTAGTTTTTATCTAATACTTTCAGCGCAGCTTTTCCTCATTTTTCCTATTGCAATCAATGATTTCGATTTCTTGCTTTTGTAAATTCTGAGGAAGGATTTAAGGTTCCATTTATAGGGTTTATGTGAGTCTTATCTTAGTAAGTTTTGTAGATTTGCCATTCTTTAAAATTTTCGGTTTCCTCGTTTATATTAGCAATTATGTCTTTAATGCAATTCTTAATTCAACTTTTGTCAATAATTAATGTAACTGTGGCTTCCAGTTTGGATTTCATTTCTTAATATAATTTGTCAGGTCTTTACTTTCTTTCAAATTGCCTGTTATTTTCATATTTTGAGTATTTTGGCATACACTATAGCTTTGATTATTATGTTATCATTTCATTAGTTATATTTATTTATTTTATGCATAAATTTTCTCGACTCAAGTTGCTTCAATCGTCTCCTCTTAATTATTATTATCATTATTATTTATTTTTTGCCATGGAAAGATGAAGGGCTTATAATGATTTCAATTTCAAAAACTAAAGGAAGATTCTAAAGACTAGTTATCAACACATGACTATAAGCGTTAATGTGGTTATTTTCTTGAATTTTACAAAATACAATTAATTGTAAGACAGATGGGATTCGAGCCAACATTGACTAAGAGCGCTGAAATTTGATACCAATTACTTGTTTAAAATTATAATTCAAGAGTTTTTTTTTTTTTTTTTGGAGAAAATTTACTAAAATCAAACCAAAGTCTGAAATGAAAGACCAAAAAAAAAAAGTCAGTCAATGTATAAGATTAGTGAGTAGAAGGAGTATCATTTCCTGCATCTGGTTCTTCATATATGGCTTGGGAGTCCTTTTGACCTTTGATGGAGGTTGTTGATTGGTATGGTCAATAAATAAATGATATTTATAAATTGCTTTACTTTATATTAAAACTTTATGTCAAGTTGACATGACATAAAACCTTGAACTCGACTAGAAAGTTGAAAGCTCAATCAATTAATGAATTTAGAATTTTAAAGTTAACTTTGATATACAATGACACTCAACGAGTTTGATTTTAATTAAATTTATTGTTTCATGCTAATAATGAATTGAAAAGAAGGGATTCCAATTTTATGCTTGCTTGAGCTAATTTATCCAAAGACCTGGTTGCTTTCACATAAACAGGAATTACTAGGTTGGTAGAGACATAAGTGCCTAATATATACCGAAACATGGAAATGTCGAAATGATTCAGTGGTGTATGGTAAAAGAAGATATTCCTTCCTAGTCACTCAATGCGTTGATGTTTTCTATAATGAAACAAATGGAAGGCCAAATAGATAGATGTTGCCAAAAAAAAAAAAAAAAAAGAATAGCAAGAAGAAGACACACCCAATAGTCCATTCAACACATGTATGCTCTCCTTCTTCCATTTATAGTACAATCAATGGGGTATGATGGTTATAAAAAAGTCAAATGGGTAATATCTATTTATTTATTTATTGGGAGCTTTAGGTGATGGGATCAACATCCTTCCACTTTGTCTCCCTCATTCCCTGTTTAAACTTTTGTTTTCACTTGGCTTGTTTTTCCTTTTCTCTTTCTTAATTTGTATTCTTACCTAATCCTATATATTTCAAAAGTATTATGTTAATATATATATGAATATCAAGTAATAAATCATAATAAAGGACTTTTATATTTTTGAAAATAATTACACAAGCATTAATAATAAGTGCATTTATAGATAAAATAGTATTTCCTTCCAATGATTAACAGATGCGCTTCGGGATACTTGTTAATAATTTTCTTTTCTTTTCTTTTCTTTTTATGGTTGGAGGGTTCCTATCTCCTTTTCCCCTAAGCCATTGCTTTTGTCATAGGGAAGGAATAATGCCAGTGCTTCCTCAACCCCTTTTGGGCCCCACCTGTGGGCCAACCATGTCTGGGCCTGGGCCCAGCTCACACAAATCAAACCCTAGGAAAACGCTTTTGTTGCGTAAATCAATGGAGTGCCTACGCGGCAGTAAATAGAAGGGTTGGGTGTGGTTGAAGTGGAGATATGGCCCACCTAAGTCAGCCACTTAGACACACCCATACTTTGCTTCTTTGCTACTGCACTTCCAATTTTATTTTTTATTTTTTTACCTTCTCTCTCTTTTATCTTTCTTTCTTTCTCTCTCTCTCTCTCTCTTTTTCTTTTTTTTTTTCATGATTATAGATATAAAATCTGAACATGGTCGAATTACATTACATCTAAATCCATACAAACTCAATAGCATCTTTATGATATTTAATGTATTTTTAATTTTGATACGAAAGAAAATCCAAACTCAAACTACTATTTGATTTTGCAATAGACTAGTGCCAAATTGGCTCAAGAATAAAACTAGCATGGTGGATAAGAACTGAATGATATATACCAATTTTATATCTAATTCTATAAAAAAATTAGAATAAAAAAACTATTAGTTTATAAGATCAAAATAGACTATCTCTATTTATTACCATACCTTGGTACACATTACCAACCAAACATTAGTCATTTTCATTTTCATTTTCCCTTCTCCATAATCCTGTTCCTTTCACCATAAAAGCTTTAACATGCATACAATGGATAAAAAGGAAGATACTGTGTTTTTTCGCATGGTGGTTAGGGGTGTCATCCAAGCAAAAACCAGGTTTATTGTTATTGGGGGGGTGTCTCACCTCAACTATTGAAGTAAGATGCAAAGGGGAATGAAAAGATATACATGTGCATATTTTACTTCAAGCTTGCTGGAATCATGAACAACATTCTTTCACTGTCATTGGACCAAGGAGTCTACTTTATATTTATCAAAAAATATGTATATCATACGGCACCTCATAGGGAAATGACAAAAAGGAAAAAATGTTCAAGATTCAACCTTGTGAATTTGTGATAAGATTTATTGAAAAGAACTTATTCTGAATAAGAGACTCTTTTGTCCTCCATAGATATGGAAATAGTGAGGGTTTTTTCGAAAAAAAAGAAGAAGTACGAAATATGCTACTAGGTGGCAAATCAGTACAAATTAAGAAGCTAAAAAGAGAAAAAAAAAATCATTTTTACATTTAGCTGGTTATTTCATTAATTGTAGCATCAATTTTGGCTAATATAAAAGGTTTCCTTTTATACCCTATAATACTGAGTTTCCCTAAAATACTCATCAATAAAACTACAAAATATATGACTGAACTAAATGGCCCTCAGAGAGTTTCCTTTGTCTCTTTTTATTTTACTAAATTCCTAAGAAGGGGGTAAAGAAATTATAGCCTTATAGGTATAGTTATATTTAAAGTTAATGCATATATATCATTTTTATATTTGATTCACGTGTGTCAAAATTTTTTATCTTTAAAATTAAGTATTTATACCTTAAATGTTTTAAAGCAAGTACATTTGAACTCATGTATGATCATTTTATAATATTTATAATTATTTTATTCATAATAAAAGTTAAAAATTAGGTTTTATAAAAAATTAGGGATTTAAACACTTAATTTTAGATATAAAATACTATACATATAAAGTAAATATAAAAGATATATTCATAATTTGCTGCCCTTATATTTATCTAAATAACTAGTGAACTGGATCTTAAGTTATCAAAACTCCTCGGTGTCATTAAAAGATGCAAAACAATATGACATCTTGACATGACACAACTTTTAAAATTGCAGCAAACAACGTTAAAAGGAAACACATGAAAGTATTTTTGGTTATCTAAAAGGAATGAGATTTGGTTAGTTCAGCTTTTCTTTTTAGAATGTTTAATCTCCATTTCATCATTCAATGCCATGACATGGCTGAGGAGGAAGTTTTTCAAGAATGTTCCAAGTGTGATCTTGCAATGAAAAAAATTCATTAGACTTATACATGGTAGTTAAGATTCAATAGAGAGAATCACTCAGTTTATTATATAATTATCAAAATCTTTATTATATTAAATTTTAATTATCATTCTTCTGGTAAGTAGATGATGGATCAACGACCAAACCATGAAAGTTTCTGAGACTGAAATGGTGATGTTGATAACACTAGGCACCTAAATTTCTCCTATTGCAAAATGTCTAAAGTTCAGTCATATCAGTTGACATGTTGGGTTGTAGAAAAAGAATACCGGATGCACATGAATGTGGTAAAACGGCTTAAGCTGAAGACGCTAACAACAGTTGCATTGAGCTTTCAAGTATATACAATTAAATCCCTAAATTTATGCTTATCATTTTTCTAAAAGATATTTTATAATTATATGATTGTAAATTATATTACCCCAAATATAAACATATATATATTGAAGTTACAGTGCAAGTGATACGTACTTAAAATGAGTAGGGTGGTTGCTGCAGCTGATGAACATTATCTCACAAGTAGATCCAAAGTTAAAAGTTTAAAAACAAAAAAAAATTAAAAAAGGGAATGAGAAGCACTACCCAGAGATTGGTACCTAGCGATCATTCTGTCGTGGAATAATAAAGCAGAATGATTGGAATTGCTTACTAATCTTGCATGACGGAACGTATTTTGACTTTCTCCTTCCTTTTTGTTTTGTTTTCTTTCCTATTTTAAATTTCATGTAACCAAGCAAATGGCATCCTCACCTCATCTGTCCTCCCCCATTTCATGTAATGTCAAATATCATTTTGGTTCGTTCACGGGACGATTTTATTATATTAGATCATCAGAATATCAAAGTTCCCTATATTCTATTATATAATATCCACTCAATCGATTAATAGGTTTTATAAGATAGTTTATGAGTTGAAGTCATGATGATGATATTATTTTTTCTATTCAAATTTATTACGAATTTTTATTAAAAACAACTCGAGATTATTAACTATCTCAATATTTATTTATTTACCAGTGGATTATATACTTTGATGGGTTACTCCAGAAGGACATGCTGCTGTACCGATCCATCCATAGTTATTTACGTGCTAACTGTGAGTATAGAAGTAGAAAGGACAGAAAGCGACGATACAATACAAGAGCTGAGCAAGCATGCATGGCGTCCATCCAAATGTGATAAATGGATCTCATTGACACTATGCAATTGCTATCTACCTTAACCTTAAAGCATTAAGATGGCATTGCAGACTCTCAGCTCCTGGGTTTCTGGTTCGTAAGTATTGAGGAAAGGTCTGCAGTCTGCTCACAAAATTAAATCATCATGTCCTGTCCTTTGCTCAGTAATCTTGCCCCCCCAAACAAAACTACTATTTTATCTACCATGTTTATTGTTCCCAACGAATCCAAACGATCTGTACTGCTATTATTATGTAATTAGTCAGAATACAGATGAGAGAAACTGAGTACAAAGAGACATGCGATGGTTATACTTTAACGTTGAACTTAATGAATTTGAATGATCACATCAATAAACACCAGCTTCAAAAATTTTAAAATAATAATAATAGTAATAATGACAGCCATATATGTTGTCTTTAACTGATAATAATAGTGATGAACATTAGTGTAAGTGTGAATTAGAGCTTGGAAATGGTTAGTTGGCAACGACAGGATAAGTTGTAAATATAATAAATTGGTGCTGTCATATCAAGTTTTATTTTAAGAAGCAATATCCAATACCCAAAGGACCAACTTCAGCAGTGAAATTCAAACATTAGGGGCAAGTGAAACACATAAGATATGTTTTTAGATCCACTGGGGGTTATATACCAAACAGAAAACCGAAAAATATGTACGATTTTCAGTAAAGATTATTTCGTAAGGTTTTAGTTCAATTTGCAACCGAACCGGCCTTAGCTCTTAGCTACCCGATTGCAACCACATCAGGCATTGTGTAATGAATACCTACTTTTCTTGCTGAATTGTAAATTAGAGTTTCCTGGTTATTCCACTCCATGGAGGCAAGAGATGGGCAAGCACAAGTCATCCACCCATCCAGCTTATAAATAACTTAGTTGACTTGATTGAATTTAAAATTTTGAGCTTTAAGTATTATTTGAAGTTCAACCTTTACTCAATCAAACTTGATTTTTTTTCAAATATTTATCTATATGTATTTTAATTTTATTTAAGTTAATTATGATGAAATGAGTTGATTTAACTCGAACTCGACCAATATTAAAGTTAGATTTAAGTACGATCATACTCATGAGTTAGTTAAATCAAATATTGCAAAATTTAAACTAATTTAATAAATTACTCGAGCAACTCAAACTCTACTTGATTGTAGTGAAAAACCAACTTGAGTAAATAATGGCCCATTTACACCCATATGAATAACTCTGGTTAAATTTGCTTATTAAAGAATTTAAAGGTTTTAAAACACTTGATACCATTTTGCAATTGTAATCGAGTGTGGAAAGAGAGAAAATTTATCCTTATTGATCTTTTATAAATGCCAGAGAAACTTGTTTAAGGTCCTCCTTTTTCACACTACCAAACATCCCTATACACATTCGCTTTTCTGTGAGTGGTGGTCCATGCAGAAAAGGACTTATCGAGATGGAGATTTCACCCCACTCTAATAATTCATCTTGCCGAGACAACTTTTGGCTAACGGAATCTTCTGGTACATTAGAAAAAATGACAATCCAAAGTTACAATGACGGAACCGCTGGAGAGCCCACATGGCCACAGCCACGGCCACCCTCCAGGAGGCCATCTGGAGTTTCAAACCGGAACAGAGAATGAGCAGAAACTAAATCAATTTTCCGCACGTTCATCTGCTTAGATGACAGAACTCAAGCTTGCCATTCAATAGAAAATATGAATACGTACCAGAAAAAAAGAGAGTGAAATTCAGGGAATGCATAGGCATGATATTTCCAGAGTCACCGCCGCAATCCGCCCAGCTCAGAAAGCAACCCCCCCCCCCCCCCCCCCCACACCAACACCTCTTTATTTATTTTTATTTATTTATTTTTCAGATTCAAAGTAACATTCCTATTTGAGTGTATACTATCATCAACTCAATACCGGTGATGAACTCAGCTGCTAATAAACTATATAATGATACTGTCAAAAGTTATTCGACTGACCTACTTTAGAGGACAGGAGACTAATAAACAAAAACAAACGAAAAGGATGATTGAATAGCAAATCTCATAATGCACATATTGAACCTACAACACCACAAAAACCATAACATGTTTCCTATGGAACTTGTCCTTTTTCTACTGCCAAATTCTTCAAATTTTAAGTTGTTCCAAACCCCGTACTTCCTCAATTTCTTTGCTTGGTTTTAGGATCAATTGCAGGTTCTGTTGAATTGATTCTGGAAAATTTTGATGGGTCTGGAGAAATAACAGCAGGAGTTTCCTCCTTTTGAATTGTAGGGGGTTCCTCCTTTCGAGCAGGTGGAGCCGCAAACACTGGCTCAACTTGCCTCATGCAAACGGGTGGGGCAATGCGCACAGGTGAGGAATGCAATACTGGAGAGGCAAGCCTCGATGGGGGTGGCCGAGGTGGGGCAGAATACAGAGGGACTGCTGTTCTCATTGTCACAGGTGGTGCTATGCCTCGGCAAGATGCTCTCAACTGCCCAATGGGAACATATGGAGCTGCACCAGCAGCAGGGAACTTCTGTGGGCGAACAACACGACTTTCCAAGGCCGAAGTTTGCAATGGTGGCACAGGCTTGTCATTAGCTTGTCCTGAGGGTCTTTGACGAACCGTCTTTGGGTAAATCAATGGCAAGATCTTTGATGCTGTTACAGGTGCTGGCTGAGGGCTGGTAGGCCTAGGGCTTTGAGTAGGAAACTTCTTCGGGAAAGCAATAGAGCGAGTTGGAGAGTTAGCCATTGCTATCTTTTCCTTCAAACAGTAGTTTAGCAAAGCTCGTGCTATCGTAATTTGTTCCAGCTCATCATTGTTCTCTGATTCTGAAGAACTTGCTGCTTCTTTTGCCACTGTTAGAAAAAGTTACATCACACAGGGCTAAAAATTTCTGAAGAAGTACCATGTTCCAGTAAGCTTACAACTATCAAATAATGCCACAGAAAATTAAACAATAGAAAAAGCAGGAAAAAATTGGCAATATGGCAGCTGTGTATCTCCTGAATTTGTAAACACGCACTTGCTAGCTAAAGTGGAAAATTTCAAAACAAAAATGCTGAGCATCATTATGAGTTTTTCTTTCCCACTTTTTAGGTGTAAGGTTTGACTGTAATGCTCCACAAAAAGGTATTCAGTCAACGGAAGAATGAAAGATCAAATATCTATAATTCTCATGACAGAAAACAAAAATATCTCTGATTCCAAGCAGAACTCTGCAGGGGATAAGAGCAGTGCATAAAGCTGGCCTCATCCAGCATGTAAGAGGCTGTCAACTGAACAAAATTGCAAGGATATTTTAAGAAGAATAAGCTACTTCTCACCAGTGATCACTAAAAAGCTAACCACCCACTATTTTCTTTTCAAAAAGTGACAATGCTTTACTTTCTATCCAATCTATTTTTGACAGAACCAATACAAGACAGACTCACATTGTTTTAGGGATGACCATGCAGCCATAGCTGCATTCTTTTCTGCTTGTTTCTTATTCTTTGCTGGCTCTCCTGTAAACGTGATTCCAGCTAATTCTACAGTCCCTGTAAAAACTGGCAGGTGTCCAAGTCCTGACCGGGAAGTTTTATATTGTGGTAACGGTGCCCCAACTCTTTGTGCAATCTCTTGCAGGAGATTCTTGTAGACCCCTGTCTCATCCTAGAGGAGGAGAAACAAAAGTCATCTTAGTACAAGAAACAAAGACACAGAAGATGTTCAAAATGACAAACTACATTTTATTTTACATGATTATCATGCAGAAATATGTCATTTTGTATTAGGCAGACAGTTGACCTTTTCACTAGTTATTCAGATTTATAAATGTGGAAAGACAATGAGCACATGTTAGTTAGAGTGCTGAGGCCTGCTGCCCTTCACAAGATTGTTAAAATAACACTAACATGCCACAAAATTTCTGACCTTCGATTTTGGTTGCCTAGATTGTATGAATAGTGCCTTGAAATGATATATAGTTGCAGAGAGCAGTTAATAAAAACGAAATCATATCATAGATGGGGTAAAGATCTGAAGAAAGTAGCATATATAAAATGAGGCCAAAATAAGAAATCAATGTTATGTAATAAATATTAAGTTCACACCATATTTACAAGTTTAAGCTTTTAGATCAGACCAGAAAGTCTTGACTTCGAATTTCTGCATTGTTAAATCAGCCTCTATTATTAAATTGTTTAATTGATAAGTTTTAGTCAAAGTCTTAGAGCCTGTAAGTGAAAAAGCATGTTATGTAATAAATATAAAGTCTACAATATATCTACAAGCTTGAGCTTTTAGATCAGATGGTTATGGTGCCGGTCATAGCACAAGATGAAATTAAAAAGGAAAACTTAGTGAGCGATGGATTATTTGAGTTAGTAACAGGATCAATTCCTCTTCCAAAACAAATCATTGCCGCTGTCGCATATTTCCGCATTGAAAACTTTTTTACACATGAATACATAATGTTTACAATAATAATTGCTATCAGTGGACATGATCTCAAAACTAACATATAAGATAACCAGAAAAACAGGTAACGGGTCTCATTAATCGATCATCATAAATGAAGCATATGACAAGTAGGTATGATGGGAGACAGAATGGGAGTAGGAAAACTCTATCTGAGGGATAGATCAAGGAAAAATAAAAGGGCATTGGTTAGACTAGTCAAACTATGTTTCTCCTCAAGGAGATGAGTTTTGTATAGATCTACAAGCAAAATGCATACCACTGCATTCTTGGCTCACGAGGAGAAAAAGGATGCATAGCATCGCTAGAGGATGAATATGGAGGTTCCTTAGCAACTTAAGACTTGCATAACTAACAAAATGCCTGGAAAGATTTTAAATGTTTCATATGGAGTCTGAAGACAGTCCCTTGTGAAAAGAACCAGCCACAGTTATTTGGATAGATAAATAATTTCATTAATTAATCACAAATATACAACCATCAAAGATGGGAAGATTTACAAAGCACAGCTACTCTTTAAAGAGTAAACAAAAACACTGCATGAAACAAAATGAACTCTTCAAGAACCTAAACAGCTATTGGAGTAAGCTAAAATTTGATTGGCTATGGAACTAGAAGTAGGGATATATTTCCAAGATGCACCCTATTGCAAACTCTCCAAATGCAATATACAGCAGCAGAACCAGCTATAGTTTAGGCTTATGGCATCAAACTATAAAGCTGTAGGTACTTTATGAAAAGTTCTTTTGTCAATCACCCAACAAATGTCCTTTTAAGACAAATGTGAGAATGAACTTCACAAAAAGTTCCTAGTAAGTTTTAGACTAAAATTTAGCAAATAAAGTAACAAGAGGTTTAATGCTACAGCAAGTTGCTATGCTTGAAAATGCTGAAGTTTGAAGTGGTACAGTTTTTCTTACAAACAATGTACCCAAGCAGGCTGTATTTACACAGTATTATTTGGTTATATCAACACTTAAACATTATTTTAAATATGTTCCCTTTTTTGCGTGCTCTGATACTATGCTGGTCTTCTAAGGGAATTAATAAGAAAATTGCATATTTTTTAAACAAGCACTTTATTTTCATTTAACTGAAAAAGGACGAATGTACAGCCATCATAAGTGAAATTTAAATTTAAAATTATAGAAGTACACTTAGATAGGACAGATCGTAATTCATCAGCCACTTAAGATTTTCTTTAATTCCAAACGGCAACAAAGAAAAACAGGTTGAAGCATGATAACATGGACGTATGTAATTTGTGTAATCATATTATGATTGGCAAAAACAAACTACAAAGTCCAAGACTTTTCATCCACAATCAGTCTTCATAAATTAGACCATTGTGACAATCCGATGTGACACATGAGAAAAATGAATTTCATCTTCTCCCAATTAATCTAAACCTTTGAACCACCATCACCTGCCATGCAAGATCTGAGCATTAAGTCCTTCACCACCAAACCAAACCCAGCACACAACCCCCCCCAAATAGCTGCACTCATTGACAGTAAAATATCATCCCACAACCTCTGCCCACTTGAGCATAATAGAGCCCATCCCACCTATACTGTCTTGGCCCTCATATCAGAGCCAACCAACAATTGCACCCTCTCCAAAGAGGCAAAGACCATCTCCTCAACTTCTCCAACTTCCTGCAGTATCCTATTGTATTGTAACTTCTACTTCATTTGCATTTTACATGCAAATCTAGGCAAAGCCTCCCTATGCATGCAATTAGTCTATATCCTGGGATTGGCTCATCAGTGCATGTTTGCTCACTCCAACAACTACAGTCTCACCATAATTTTCTCTCTAATCTTACATCCACCTTTAGCCCACCCTCAATTAGGCACTTTTGGTTTAATGCCCAAAAGAGAGAAAATATATGTGAATACTATTTTCTCTGTGGAGGTTTCATTGGTCCAAAAAAAAAAAATCATGTAGAGGGAAGGTACTGCTCATCTGGATATGCACGAATTCCTGGATTCCATAATAAACAATTATCTAGTTTTGCTCTCATTATAAGGGCTGCATATGCTATAATATGGATGCAGGTAGTTAAGTTGAAACCACCAGACCTATAAGCAGGTGATGTAAAGTGCATCCCAATAGAAGAATGAGTTTTGGAAGTCATAAACAAATTGTATGGTTCCACTTCATCGCAAGATAGATCATATGCACAGCATTTTAAAAAATTATCAATTTAAACCCCAGAAGCTTCACAAATACAAGATAGCTATAAAGCCAAGGTAATAACCTCACTAAAAAAAATTGTTTTTAGTAACTTAATTACTTAAGTAACCATAATCCTACTCCTTAACCATAAATTTCCCCTAATTTTACTTGAGTCCAGGTGCCCTGGGCATTTGTTAAGGCCCTAGAGTAGAAAATTCCTACACGTTCCAACACTGATTACACATTTTACATGAAAACTATGGAAAAGGTCTTTATTTGGCATTTTAACGAGTGCCTTTATAGCATATGTTAACATATTCCTTTTACTAAAATCTTATCAGAATCCGATCCCCACCATACCGCTGGACTTCGTACTCAATTTCTACTGTGTAAATTATTCAGATTATATGCAGATTGAAAATTTATAAAATTTGGTGCCTCCAATGTGTAAATGAAACGCCAAACAAGGGCATTTCTGTCCACTTTTCCTAACCTCCAAAGACGACTAATTGAGCGATGTCCTGGTTTAATCACCACCAAAAACAGCACAGTCCCGACTAAATCAGTCCACAAGGAGGCTTCCGGTCTAATTTAATAGTAACATGACACCCGAAAGCGCCTGCGTATCATATTCAAAATTCACATCACAGAATTTTCCACCGCCAACAGCTAATCAATCAAATGCAGTAAATGGATAATAACGAATCACCAAATGACAAACTAAGACCCTAAGAAAGTGGGTGGTTTGTAAATGTGAGAAAGTGGAATTAAAGAAAGGAAATCCAAAACTCTCACGAGAATACGAGCGGCGAGAGAGTGAGAAGGACCGCGGGAGGAGAGAGAATTAAGAGCTACTTCAGCTGCAGCGTGCTCAGCTTGACGGAGAGTAGAACAGTAATTAGGACTTTCAAAGATCTCTCCGTTGAAGTTAACGGTGGCTTTGAATCTAGGCGCGTGGTCTGGACCTTCCCGAAGACAAGTGTAGGAAGGTAAGTTGAAGCAGCTCCTCTGCGCCAGCTCCTGTAGCTGGTTCTTGTACATCTCTAAACCCTAATCTCACTCTCTCTCTCTCTCTCTCTCTCTCTATCTATCTATCTGTATGTATGTATCTTTCTCCCTCTATATTTATCTATCTAACTAAGCTATCTCTCTCCTGAGTTAGAAGAGAGAGGTGGTAGGTAGGAGGGGAACGGTGATCGGAGGTGTGAAATTAGGGTTCCGGTGAGATCGAGGAACTCTAGGGTTTGGCGTCACAGAGAGAAAGAGGAGAGAGAGCGGAGAGGACTATGTTGGACTAAGTGCGTGTGGTGTTTGTTTTGTTGGATAGTGGAGTCAACTCAAAACTGGTGAACGTTAAAGTTTTAGTATATATATATATATTTTTAATTTATTCTTTTGCACTTTGTGCATCGCATGGACTTGAATTTTCACATTATGTGGAATCTTTCCTAGATTTCCTCCTCTTTGTTTCAGGATAATTAATATAGTGAAAACATGTATCTATTCTTTTTATAATTAATATATATATATATATATATTAATTTGAGAAGTTCTGTTTCTTATTACACCTTTTCAGCTGATCTATATAAATATATACTTGAATAAGAGTCATACATATTATGTACTGCATCCAAAAATTACACACATTATTCAATTATTAGCATTGCTCTACGGTTTCAGTCGACTAAAATATCCAACCATCGACTAAAATCCTATTGCATTAACTCCGATGACTCAATTATTCGAGATTATACATGATAACATTTATTTTTATTTTGTATCGTTTAAGATGTATATCTTTTATTTATACTTAAACACTGACATATACTCTCTTTGTTTTAATTTTTAATTTTTTTTTCATATTTTTCTTTCCATTTGATTTTTCTTTTGCATACTTGCTTTAGTCTCGGTTTCAACTAGATATCACATAGTGATATAGAACGGAAAATCTAACCTACTCTACTATGAATAAAATATTTTTATCTAACTTTAGTGTCCCATAGTTTCTCTATGATTTTCAACTCGTGATTCTAGTTAAAATTTATAAAAACGTATATCTAAACTCATAATCATAGTTTTGATCAAACACATATATACATACTTTTTTACACATATGACGAGATACGATCATAAAAAATCGAATCAATCGTAAAAAAAATAATGATTATGTTATTAGGACCATAAGAACAATGCAATTTTGTCAGTTTTACGTAGAGTGATACAGCTGTAAATGTGCTCTCTTGCAATATAACTTTGCTTGTTTTGTAAGGTTGTCACTTATAATTCATCATAATTGTTACAATGTTTATATATTAATAGTATAAGTTGATAAACGTTCTTTTAATTTTTAAATTTCTGAAATTATGTATTTTTTCTAATTATTCATATTGCACTTATTTCTACTAAAGGTACAAATCTAAAAATTTTATAACTATATGTTATAAAATGATTGTTTCTTTAATATTAATTACATTATAATGATGTCATTGATAGAAACAATGATTTTTATCAATGACGTAGAAGTTGCAAGATAAATAATGTAGAAACATAAAATGTAAATTAACACTTTATGCAAATTAATCAGCGATATAAAAATACTAGTAAGATTCTAATATATATCAATTTTTATAAAATATGAATGACGATTTTTAAAATTCTATCGACTTTCATGACATCTATTTCTTATGACACGATAAATTAGATACACTTTGCCACTACATCGTACCACTAACTAAATTGAACACCTATACAAGCAAAGGAAAGCAGCGCTCTTATTTCTATGAAATTTATAAATTTACCCCATATTTATAACCTTAAAAATTTGAAAGAAAATTAAAAGAAAAAAATGTTTAAGTGACGATTGAATAGGATATTCATAATTTCTAAATTGATAGCGCTCAATATCACAAAAACGAACGTACACAAGTGCTTGTTCTATAGATTCAAAGGTGATATAAACAATTTCATAATTTTAATGGCAGTATAATTTACATGTTATTGAAGAGAGATTGGAGAGAAACACATGAAATTACCAAATCAATCCCTCAATTACGGTAGTTATGCATGAATGATAGCTTGAATTTCAAAAATTTTATCTCATAATTTGAATATTAAAAAAAAGAAGAAAATTATTTATTATACATAGTGAGAAACTAAATATTTAACCTTCTAGTATTTGATTATTTTATTTTTTTAGGCACTCAATGTTGTGTGGGATTTGGCTACTACTAATATATATTAATTCATAAGAACCACAGCTACACACAAGCAAAATTATTATAATCTCACTAATTGAAAAAAGGATTTATTAGTATTGATATGTTATATGTTTTGATGATTGATATATAATTAACAATGATTTTTGAGCACGTGTTAGTCATCATAAGTATTTTTTAAAAAAAATTATTCATATTTTCACGTGTTATAATTTTATTAATACTTACGCGTTACTAATTAATTTACTTTACGTGTTAATACTTGTCAAGAATTCAATAAGTAGATTTCATTGGGCAGATGTTGAACTAGAAAACGAGAAGAGATTAATTATTTAACTAATAGCGTGTCACTAAATTATTATTATACTATTGATGCAAAGAAAAGCAGTTATATTTATAGGTATTGGGTGTTGACATTCATTATTATGACTTTTAGTATAGGACCCTCCCCGGATGAGAGTTGGAAATTTAAAAAGGCTATTATTGTTATGGTGGGGGGTGGGGTAATAATTAATTAATTATTACATATTGATTGCAGGTCCACTTTCTTCAAATTACCTGCTTTAATCAATAACCCTTCCTCTATTAATAAAATATATATATAAGTTTTGAATTATGATATAACGACAAACAAACTTGAAAAGCATCCTCATGATTAAATAGTTTCTATGGAAAAAAAAAAACAGAGGGAGAAAAACTTCTTATACAAGGAATATTATTGGACCGTTGGACTAGAGTGAAGGACAATCCTTTAGTTGGTTAAAATTTAATTTGTATTATATCAAATCCAGTAAACTGTCAAGATAATTATCGCATAAAATTAATTTTAAATTAAATTCAAGCATTTATATAATGCTTGAACTCAGTTCAATTAAATCTAAATAAGGTTAATCGAGATTAAAAACCAATTAGACAGAGCTCAAGGAAAAAAAAAAAAAAAAAAGGAATCCAAAGCTCATTCCACACACGTACGTCCGTCAGGGGCCTGGCTACTAATTACTTTCATATATTATTAGCAAAATGATATGATATGGGCTTAAATATGGTGAGAAAATAAATAGCAATAATCATCACTAATTTCTAATGGTGTTATTTGCATTGCCAATGGGATTATAAATTATATAACCATGAAGTAGTGCCGCAAGAAACAGAAAAAAGAAAAAAAAAATTTGTGGAATTTCTACGTGTAAACAGATATACTCTACATGGAATGTTACAATAATTTTAGGTCACCAAGAAAATGGACTTGCTCCTAGCAAAAAAATCTCATTCTCCACATCTTTCACCCATTGACAAACGCGGTTGCAAGTCTTTATTGCCGCTGCCTACAAAGTCAGATCAACCAAAAGATCAAATAATGCACCCAGAAAATAATGTTAGCTTGAGCAGCCTGCAAGAGAAGGGAAGAGGCAACTCCATTGATCAACAGTGCAAGCAAACTAGGGTCGTGAATGTCAACGGAAGAAAAAATAAAAAGAAACATAAGATCATGTCTAAATGCATCGAAGAGGTGAAACTGGACTGACAAATTATTAGCAGCAAAGAAATTTCACGGGACATTTGCAGGGAAATAAGCATCTTATTAACAATTCACCGAGCTAAACTATTCAAAAACATCCTCAGAACTATAGCAAGCTATTAGCTGAATCTGTACGACCAGATCAACAATATGGTCCCTGCACCTAAGAGAAGATGTATATTGACTTATAAATTGAGGGAAACGCTTAATATGGAAACAACACCAAACCTTGTCTGCAAGTGGATCAAATGCGGCATAGAGTTCAAAATCCTGGGTAACCCAGCAAAGTAAGACTGCAACACATAGACATTACAGAAAAACGTCAAGAAGGCGTTCACTCAGCGTATGGAAAAAACTTATCTCAAGCTACATTATTCGATATAAATATAAGTAACTCCAACATTCCATGTTGGCAGATGAGTCAAGTACATAATACTAACTACTGTTAACATAACCATCAAGAAGCTTTACTAAAGTTCCTACCAAGGAGACAAATACATATAGAAAGGGCAAAATATGACTAGGTGCTATAGCAGCTTAAAATTCCCAATTCAATTTATGTAAATGAAAAACTAACACCCAATCTGATAAAAAAATCTGGAGAAGATATACTTCTTACAATCCATCCGCTTGTCAAGAAGACTTAAAAACACAAAACCTGTCTAATAATCAAACTATCATATTGTAAAGTTAAAAGATATCACCCCTGTATAACATTGAGCAAAAGCTAAAACACAAGACTTTTGTTACTGAACATGAAAAAAAATCCAGGGTAATTCTTAAAAATTATTTCAGTTCAGTAGCTCAAGGACCATCAATTTTATAGTTGACAATGTTCAAGGACATCAGAGATGCCATGGAAGAAAAAGAAATCCTTACCATAGTTCTCATCTCTTCTAAACTGAGTTTTGTGAGGGCCAATGCTTTTATCATGCATGGAAGCAAAGAGTTTCTGGTAAGATCTATATAACCTGAAAAGCATCAGCAAGCAGCCTATTACCATAGAATGATTAAGATATAAATTTAAACAAAAAACAACTCTGTTATGGCCTGCGAATGTTACCTTTTCTGCAGTTGGGGACTCATCATTGGTGGTGAAAACTCAGAAGCAACATACTGGTCCAAATATATACTTCGATATATAAAATGAAGAAGCCCAGCAGGACCACCCACACCCACATGAGCTTCCTTGACAGTCTCCAGAGATTCTGTCATGTGTCTGGGCTGACCTAAGTGGGATAGATATAGAAAAGATCCAGAACGAGGCAATGAATCAACTGGCAAGTCCTCAACTCGCATTCCACCATCTAGCATGGATCTTTGAACTTCGCTTAGAACATTTGATTTCAGTAAAACTGTTTCGATCCGAATCCTATAAAATTTAACTCCCTGGATTAATATGCTTTTCACATCTGATTTAGAGGATTATTCAGCAAGTGAACCATTTGGTCGGTCCATGGTCAAGTGGAAATCCATCTTAGAGGTTGTTACTCATCGCAATCAAATGATGTTGTCACTAAATTAGACCTTTACCTACAATCCTTCAGGTGGTAGAAGGCATCTGAACTGGTAGTGAGCAATATCAAATATGTCTCGACCTAGAAAAGAAGAATCAATCTCATATGACAACTGATTCTTTGGAGAAAAACAAAGGATAAACAGTCCACATGAAAGAATAACAATTAGAAGGTTAGAAACACTTACATCAAGAAAATGGACATAAGCATACAGGAATGCCATAGGATTATATCTTGGCAGGCAAATTGGAGAAAAAGATTCCGATGTCCTGCACCAATATGGAAATAATGGTATGATCAGATTACAAAAACAAAATAGGAAGCAGAAGAGTAGATAATTATAATAATGCACTTTCATCATACTAATCCTAAGAGAGAGAGAGAGAAAGCAGAATGGCTATACATAGAAACACTAATACTGATTGAGCTTCATGTTTGGCTATTTCATAAGAACAAATTGAATGGCTAGCAAAAGCCAAATTCACTTGCCTAAATGATTCTGATGCCATTACAAAATTTGCAAGCAGCAACATATCATCTGGATGCAAGGAGGCTTTTTGCGCACCAACAAGACTGACAACCTGTAAAAAAGCTCAACCTTTTTTATATGCCTTAGCTATACAAAACCTTGTACAAATAAATTAGCCATAACCAGGTGATGTCCTCACAAGAAACAGAAGAATGATCACTAACCTTGTGTTTACACATTAATATAGCAAAAAGGACACCTGAATCAGCAACATCCTGCAGTATGGCACCAGCAGCCTGCCTTGTTGCATAAGCAAGCGGAAGGCAAGTGTATGCATGAAGAAATGTGGCTGGGTTCCTTTAACCAAAAAAAAAAAGCAAAGAAAAAAGACGTAAATTCCAAATTCAACCAAAATTGACATCTTCAGAATTGCTCCCTTCAGCAGAGGGATTGAGACTCTAAAGCTTTACCAAGTAAATGATTGTAAATCACCAGGGAGGTTCCCAGGAGATCATGCAATGCAGGACAAACATGATTTAGCTGGAGATAATAGCCAACAAATAAGCAATCCAGGGCTAGATAGGGCAGATGGAGAGAGAAACATTTCATTTTTCAGAAGGACCAGAGCTAAAAGTATCTGAGATAATCAGACCAAACAATTTCAAAACATCTCTATCAAGTATGGTGCAGATATCATCAGCAGTAGCAAATTTCTGTAGAGAATTCCAAGGGGAGATGACATGATTAGAAAATATTCTACAAAATTTATATATTCTTCCCAACAAACTTTCTACCACTTGAAATGTCTATATTTGAAGAAATTCCCTGCTATCTTGATAACTTATTCCCCGATTAACATTTTTATGGAACTAAAAAGCATAGAAGTCTGCTGTCAGCAAATTGTAATTTGTTTTACCTCCAAGGTTGGTAATTAAGCAGGAGACAACTAGAAGAATAAGGAGCTTGGAAACATACCAACCAAAGGAATGGATCAGAGATGAGAACACAACATCAGTTCCTCCAAGCAATGGTGTCATATCAAACTTTGGGTTCTTCTCAAAACATCTATTCACTGATTTCGTTAAAATAAGTACCATCTGCAGCAAATTTAGACCAATATCATCAAACAAGGAGCCCAAAGAATAGAGGAATACACTGGTTTTCTTTGTTATGCACAAAATAAAAGGATGAAGAGAATATGATGAGGAGAAAACAACCACCACCAGCAAAAGGGGAGAGGGGAAGGAGAAAGAAGGAACTGCTACCTGACCATATATAAGTTCCAACTGCCCTCTTAAGGATTGATAAGGTTCCTCAGTACAGCTGATGCAGACCAAGTATATTGGTCCCTTGACAAGAAAAACCACCTGTGCACAGAAATTAGCCTCCCGCAATTACTAAAAACTATCCAAAGAAAAGAAAAGATGGGCACAGTGATGAAAAAGAAGGTTGCATAATGCTTTGTCTACACTTATATTTTCACTTTTACAATTCACTGTAAGAGGGGACTGAATGTAAGTGGTGCCTTCTTCACTGGTATACACACCAATTTAATCTCCTTATCCTATCAACTAAAACTGCAGAAGTTACATATATAGAGGTACCATCCTACTCAAATATGAGGACACACCATTATGCAATTTCTTCAAAAGCTCCTCCAATACAAAGTATCTTATGAGACAATTGATATAACAGTTGTTACGACCTGAGCTCCAGTGTTGCACGTGTACAGGAGGAGGGCCTCGACATGTTGAGACACAGCTAAATTCTGTTGAGTTTTGTTATGCCTTATGCTTTGTTATGCTTGTATAGACTAGCAGTGTTAGTAGTTATTGTATAGGCATAGGGTGTTCTTATAGACTAGCAGTGTTAGTAGTTATCATATAGGCATAGGGTGCTCTTTTTACTTGTTGTGCAGGTTGTATTAGAAGTTTAGAATTGGCAGCCCTATAAATAAGCAAGAGCAGCTTACAGAGAGTCAGAAGACTAGTGCAGAAAATATCTTGTTAGTTGAGAGCTAGTTGAGAGCAACGTGCTCTTAGAGAAGTCATAGTTGGCTTCTGTGTACAGTTTTTTTTTCCAGATTCTATCAATAAAACTACCTATTTTTGCCCTAAAGAAACCCTAGGCATAATAATTTTGGTGTCATCTATGGGAAATCCTCATCAAAGATGATGCGTATGGAGGATTGTGCTCAAAATTTGGAGAAATCAGTTTCAGATATGACCATTACTTTGCATAATCATCATCAATTGGTCAGTAACTCCATTGAGGAGCTTCATGCTGCCTTCAAAGATCAGCAAGCTTCAATTATTATTTTGCAAGAGGAGATGCGTGCAAAAAACGCTGCACACGATGAAGAACTAGCTTTGATGACATCATTGTTGACTTCTCTGAATAATTTGATGCTGAAACAAGTTGAATGATTGCAACGTGTCAACCTTCCACAATCTTCTAATTCGTGGAAGCATGTCACATCACTTGCAGAGAAAGCTCCGTCAATGGCAGAACAGGAGAAAGTCGAACAACTTCCACAGTAAGCTTCGTCGGTGAATGTCCAATGACCTAAGTCGGCGACTTTGTCGAAGATTATCGAATGAGCTCAACAACAGCCTTCGCCGAAGCTTTGCTGTGCTGCTTCCGTTCTTCCTCGTGATGATTCAGTGATTGTCGAGATGATGCCAATCTTCCTCACGACCTGGTTTATATCCCTCATATGACACATGCTACTGTTCCTGATGACACTATGGATCGCTTTCAAGGATCTTCTGTTTATGACAAAGCTAGGGTTTGTGACATTGCACGCCATAATGCTAGGCTTCAATCTTCTTCTTGTTCACTGGTTCCTACTACTAAGGCTCGTAATGGGTTGATCATTGCTAAGCGATCACAGGGGTGAATGTCATAAAACGTCACATGACCGACATGTGAGTGACCACCCTAAAAGAACTATCTCTTTTTCTTCCAGTGAAGCTACTGATTTTTCACATTCTTCTACTAGTTATACAAGCTCTGATATTAGTGATGATGATAGTCGTTGACTATAAAATGCAGACATCCAGCCTATCTTTGCCTACTTTTGATGGTGTGGATCCAACTTCATGGCCAGCTGTTGTGGAACAATATTTTGATATTAATCGGGTTAAGAGTAGCAAAAAGAGAATTAAATTGATTGCACTTTGCATGCATGGAAAAGCAATTCATTGGTTTAAATCAGTGCGCTGTAGACATCCACGTCCTGATTGGACTACTTTTGTCAGTAAGTTTTTGTATCGTTTTAACACGAAGACATCATCCAATCTTTGTGTGAGTGTCTAGATTAAGACAAATGGGCTCAATTGATCAATATGTTGATGACTTCGAAGCTTTGTCATCTCAAGTGCCTTTGATTTCTGAAAGACAGTTGCTTGATTGTTTTATCGGTGGTTTACGAGATTATCTTGGTGCTTGGGTGACTACTTTAGCTTCTCATACTTTGGAGAAAGCTATGGAGTAGGCTTACAACACTAAAAGAGAGTATAATAGAGGGATTTTTGTTTCATCTCAAATGGGGGAGCAAGATTATGGATACCTGACCACCTTTGTGTCTAATCATTTTAAAAGTTATGCGCCTTCATATGGTAAGATACAACATACAAGTTATGTTTCTCATCATGTTATGTCAACTCAAAATGCTCCAAAGTCCATGGTTCATGGGGTAATTTGAACAAATATGAGATCTACGGCAACTAAAAGTTCGAATTCTAAAGAAATTAAAGGCAACAAGCAAATGACACACGTGGAATCTTCGGAAAAAAGAAATAAGGGCTCGTGTTTTAAATGCGATCAGCCTAATCCACCTCGTCATATTTGTCCTAACAAGTCTTTACGGGTGTTGGCAGCAAGCGTGTGTGATCGTGTTCTAGGCCTAGATGACTTCGAGGGGTGCTCTAGTGTTTTGCTTGTTAGATTTCCTTCCTAGTTTACCTATGATTACCGAAGGGGTGGGCTTGCTGGAGAGAACCCAAGATCTCGTAATAAGGTTGTTTTTGCTGAATTTTCAATGCCTTCCTTCATTGATTGATTTCCTTAAATACATACAACAAGGTGGTTACATAGTACTTAGCCTCAATCCACTACCTACTCTCGTTCCTATCTTTCCTGTCCTACTCGCCCACTTGACCATGATCCTTAGCCCCACGTTCAGCTTTCGGAAGCCTTGTCACCCACATCCAGGCTTCTTGTCATTTCCTTGGTCACGGTCTCCTTGTACCCTTGGTTCCTTCCTCTATGTCTCTTCCTAGAGTAGACCTGGTCAAATGGCCTTATCCCACTCCCTTGACTTTTATCATCACTCCCCCCTTCAACAAGGCGCATGACCTCGTGAGCAAAGGATGGATACCACTAGCAGATCATGGTGACTTCTTCCCATGTAGCTTCTGCTGGTGAGTAGCCTTTCTAGTGGATGAGGACCTCAATGAGTTGTTCTCCATATCGTACTTCCAAGGCAGCTTGAGGTGCAGGTATCAGCAGACCCTAGCTAATCAAGGGGAGCTCTGGTTGTGCTGGAGGTGTACCATGGAAGGGTTTGAGGAGGGAAATGTGGAAGACTGGGTGGATCTTCAATTCAGGTGGCAAGCAAAGATGGTAAGCAATGGATCCTATGTGCTCCTTGATGGGGAAGGGCTCGTAGAACTTAGGTGCCAACTTCTTGTGGGATCTTCGACGTAGGGTAGATTGTCGATAAGGTTGGAGCTCGAGCCATACCAGGTCACCTTCTTTGAAACTGATGTTTTGATGTTTGGCGCCGTAGCTGGTCTTCATCTTCTATTGTGCACGTTCTAACTGGAGTTTGAGTTCGGCCAGGACCTCATCACGATCTTGAAGTGCTCTCTCCACTGCCTCCATCTTGGTTGTGCCGATTGTGTATGGCAGCAACCGAGGAAGAGTCCGTCCATGGACCACTTGGAAAGGGGTGGTCTTGAGGGAAGAGTGGTAGCCCGTGTTATAACAGTACTCGACCCATGCTACCAACTTTTGTGGTTAAGCTCCCGTAAAGCACCTCAAATATATCTCCAAGGTTCGGTTAACCACTTGGGTTTGGCCATCACTTTAAGGGTGGTAAGCTAAGGAGAAGGAAAGCTTGGTGCCATGCATTCGAAATAGCTCCTTTCAAAAAGTGCTGGTGAAGGTGGGATCATGGTCACTTACGATAGATTCCGGTAGTCCATGGAGCCAAATCATGTTATCAAAGAAAAGCTTGGCTACGGTTAGAGCGGAGTAGGGGTGGCTCATAGCTACAAAGTGACCATACTTAGAGAATCTATCCACTACCACAATAAGAATTTTTTTGCCGTGGGATTTTGGAAGGCCATCTATGAAATCCATAGAGATGTTGGCCCAAACTTGACTCGGGATAGGGAGCGATTGAAGGAGTCCTACTGTAGATGCTTTGACTTGTGTCGTTGGCACTGGAGACAAGTCTTGACTAGCTCCTTGATCTGCTGGCGCATTCACTTCTAGTAGAAGTCCCTAGTGATGCGATGAAGGGTGCATTGGTATACTTCGTGGCATTGGTCGTGGAGGGCTTTGGCAATGGTGGAACAGAGCTCGGAGGAGGAATCTAGGAAGATCTTGTTTTTTAAGAGGATCAACCCCCCTCTCGAACACCCATTCTGGCTCCATCTCTCGTGCTTGTATCCTGGAGGCCAGCTTACTCATCTCGGGTGAGGACTGCATAACCCGTTGCACCCATTCGATTAGCTGCGGTTGGGGTGTGGATATGGCGAATGCTGACGCCATCACTTCCTCCTTCCTAGATAGAGCGTCGACCACTTTGTTTTTGTGGCCAGCCTTGTATTCAACTTCAAAGTCGAATCCCATGAACTTGCTAAGCCAATGCTGTTGAGTGGAGGTGGAGACTTGTTGATCCAGCAAGAACTTAAGACTATTGTGGTCAATGTGTACCTTGAATTGTCTTCCCCACAGATAGGCCCTCCAAAGTTGCACTGCCTTAGCCAAGCCTATAAGCTCCTTCTCATAGGTTGTCGGCCGGAGGTGTCTTTGGGCGAAGGGTCGGCTGAAGAAGGCGATTGGCTTGCCATTCTATTGGAGGACAACCCCTAGGCCGTGATTAGATGCATTGCATTCCACTACAAAAGGTTGTTCGAAGTCAGGGAGTGTGAAGACAAGCGCTTGTGTCATGGCCTTGCACAAGGCAAAGAAAGCCTGCTTCGACTCAAGGCTCCATTTAAATCCATTGTGTCTCAACATGAGGATTAAGGGGGCCACAATGACGCCATAGTTTTGCACAAACCACCGATAGTAACCCGTGAGCCCCAAGAATCCCCTCAATGCAACGTTGGTTGCGAGTCTCGACCATGATAGCATGGCTTCTACTTTCTAGGGGTTGACCTCCACTCCTTTGTGCAAGATGAGTTGTCCTAGATAGGCCACCTGCTGCTAGCCAAACATACATTTTGAGGGCTTCAACCGCAAGTGATGCTAGCGGACAAGGAGAAAGCTTGGCTGAGATGCTGAAGATGTTCCACCCATGATTGGCTGTAGACAAGGATGTCATCGAAGAACACGAGGATGAACTTTCTCAGTTGGCCTTTGAATACTTCGTTCATGAGAGCTTAGAAGGTAGAAGGGGCATCGGTGAAGCCAAATGGCATGACTAGGAACTCGAAGTGTCCATGGTGGGTGTAGAAGGCGGTTTTCTCCATGTCTCTGGACCTCATCCACACCTGGTGATAGCCCAAGCTTAAGTCCAACTTGGAGAAGTAACACGCCCCTCCTAGTTCTTCGAGGAGCTCTTCAATAATTGGGATGGGGAACTTGTTTTTAACGGTTTTCTTGTTAAGGGCCCTGTAATCAACACAAAACCGCCAAGTATTGCCCCCCTTGCGAACCAAGAGCACTAGGGAAGAGAAAGGGGATTGGCTGGGTCTGATCAAGCCCTTCCGAATCATCTCCTCGCATTGGTGCTCGATTTCATCCTTTTGGCCGTGAGGGTGCCAATAGGGCCTCACCACAACAGGAGGCGTTCCCAGGGTTAGCTTGATAGCATGGTTGCAGGGGCAAGGGGGGAAGCTCTTGCAAGGGTTGAAAGATATCCTCGAATTCTGACTGCAGCCACTGTAACTCACCGTCTTCCTTCCTCTCCTTTATGATTGCTGCAGTTCGAGGTGCCTCCCTTTCCTGAGTCTCTCCTTGCTATTGCACTCACTCTCATCCCTAGAGGAAACCCATCTTCATCACCGCAAAGTCCCACGAAATGAGGCCTAGGGACTGAAGCCAATTGACTCCTAGCACAACATCCACCCCGCATATAGGCAGGGAATATAGGTCTATTGTGAATGTTCGGCCGCCCAGCTGCAAGGATACTCGCCCACATACCCCGTCACTCCCCACCTTGGCTCCATTGGCCACTACAACCTTCAACCTCTCTCGTGACAACAGAGGTAGGCCAAGTTGAGACACCAAGTCAGCACTTATGAAGCTATGGGTGCTGCTCGAGTCGATCAACACAATGATCGACCGCCCCTCGATCCTCCCTCCCACTTTCATGGTTTGTGCTTGGGACAACTCAACCATGGTGTGTAATGAGATTTCCAACTGTCCTTCCATTGGCGCCTCCTTCTTGCTCTTCCTCCGTTTCCCACTCTAACTAAAATAGCTTTTTGCACCAATGCCCCACTGTAAAGGGCTAGTCACAATTGAAGTATAATCCCTTGCTCCTCCTTTCTTCCAGCTCTACCCTACTCAATCTCTTGGTGTAAGGGGATTTGTACGATGTGGTAGGCGATCGTCTCTTCAACTCAGTCTCTTCCTTCAGTGTCACTCCCCTTTTTTCATACAGCCAGGTAAGGCTCATTGCTTTTGAGAGGCTTGTAGGGTGGTGCAGCTCTACTTCCACCGCGATGGCTTCCTTAAGGTCACTAATGAAGATTGCGATCTTGTGCTTGGGCGCTAAATCTAGCACCTAGGCAGACAATTGCTCAAATCATTGCCAGTAGTGCTCCATGGAGCCCACCTGGTGGAGTTTGGCCAACTCGCCTACCTTATTGCTGCAGATCGGGGGCCCAAAGCGCATATCACATAGGTCCTTGAAGTTTGCCCAATTCAATTGGGGTTGTTCCCTTTTTAGTTTGAGGAACCATAGTTGGGCATCCCTTTCCAAGTGGAAGGTTGCCAGCTTCACCCTTTCCTCCTCTACCACAGGTTGGTGCTTGAAAAATTGTTCACACCTGTTGAACCAGCTAATAGGGTCTCCATTACTGTCATAGCATGGGAATTCCCATTTAGCCAGACATGCTACCGACATGCTTCTTTCTCCCTTGCTGCTCTCCGTAGACACCTCTCCAATCTCTTTAGCCACAGGGGTTGAGGGCTTCAGCGGGGTTCCTCCTTGCGTCAGGCTTTCCAGCTAGGTGGCTAGGCGATCTTGTCTCACCTCATTCGCTCCAAGTGCTCTTGATCATCTTAGTGCATGGCTAGCAGCACTTCTAGTTGCTGTTGGACCTTCTTCCGATCGTCCATGGTGGCCTACTCTGATACCAAGTTGTTGGCAGCAAGCATGTGTGATCGTGTTCTAGGCCTAGATGACTTCGGGGGGTGCTCTAGTGTTTACTTGTTAGATTTCCTTCCTAGTTTACCTATAATTACCGAAGGGGTGGGCTTGTTGGAGAGAACCCAAGATCTCGTAATAAGGTTGTTTTTGCTGAATTTTCAAAGCCTTCCTTCATTGATTAATTTCTTTGAATACATATAGCAAGGTGGTTACATAGTACTTAGCCTCAATCCACTACCTACTCTCGTTCCGATCTTTCCTATCCTACTAGCCCACTTGACCATGATCCTTAGCCCCACGTTCAGCTCCCGAAAGGCTTGTCACCTACGTCTAGGCTTCTTGCCGTTTCCTTGGCCGTGGTCTCCTTGTTCCCTTGGTTCCTTCCCCCACATCTCTCCCTAGAGTAGACCTGGTCAAACGGCCTTATCCCACTCCCTCAACTCGTATCAATGGGTTCTTGTTTTGGATGATAATGTGGAGATTGCTATTGCTGATGGGAAGGACATGGGGTATCCTGTAGCAGCTGATGTTGGGTGCTGAGTTGCTGGCTTAGGCTAGCTGTGTTTGTTTTTCAGTTTGTCCTTGAGGACAAGGACATACTTTCAGAGGAAGGCATGGATGTGACCTGAGCTCCAGTGTCGCATGTGTACAGGTGGAGGCCCTCAACATGTTGAGACTTCGCTACGTTTTTTTTTTTATGAATAAGACTTAGCTACATTTCGTTATGTTTTGTTATGCTTTATGCTTTGTTATGCTTGTATAGACTAGTAGTGTTAGTAGTTATGGTATAGAGTGTTCTTTTTACTTGTTGTGCAGGTTGTATTAGAACTTTAGAACTGGCAGCCCTATAAATAGGCAAGGGCAGCTTAGAGAGAGACCAGTTCAGAAAATATCTTGTTAGTTGAGAGGAAGTTGCTCCTGGAGAAGTCATAGCCGGCTTCTGTGTACAATTTTTTCCAGATTCTATTAATAAAACTACCAATTTTTTCCCTAAAAACACCCTAGGCATAACAATAGTTTAACCACAATATATGGAAGCTTAATAATATATATGAATCACTAGGGGTTGGCCTAGCGGTTAAGGCCCTAGATACACTCATGACAACTTGCATAAGGTCTTGAGTTCATATCCCATATGGACACTTCCTGAGGTTACCTACATGGTGCAAGCTATTCTTACCCAGTGCATGAGTCTTGCAAAGTGGTTCGTGTGCCCGAAGGTAGCCGGTCATGATATGGCCGTGCCCCTCCATCATATATATTTTATATATATAAAAACCTTGCAACAAGACAAATGAAAACACTCTCAAGCAAATAAAGGTACACATAATCACGATGAGAAACAAAATTTCATGCATTGCTCAAGGTATAAATCTTAGGCAGTCATCCAGCAAATCACCTGGTGTTTTCCAGCTCTGACCAACTTGACTCGATCTCCTCTGGAAAAGAACTTGAAACATAAAAACTATTGAAATCTCCATTGACATAGAAGAATACACCCACAAAGGACATAGAAACAATTCACCGATTGAAGTAAGTCTTACCCATTCTCCACGAAGGAAATAATCGCTTGCAATGTTGCAGAAAATCCTGCCAGTTTATGTTCATCTCCATATCTGAAATAAACATGAAGTATGCAATATTAAAACCTTATATGATGAAACAAACAGTTTTTCCACGTTAAAAAATCTAGGGAGACAAAAAGCCTACCTTGAATATATTGGTTTACCAGAATGACTCAAGATGAAAAAATGCTTCTTCCTTTTCCTCCATGTAATTGAGGCATCATCCTGCACTTCATTTATCAATGGAAAGGGCTTAAAAGTGTATTGAGAAAAAGGCTAGTTATTTAGTGCAACTTGCTTATATCATCTTCAAAAAATGACGAGCACTGCAAAGTCCCACAAAAACTTGTAAGGATAGCAAGCTAACCATTAACCACCAGCATTCTCCTTAGCTGTTTTGCAAGTAAAAATATTTACGTCCAGCAATCAAGAAGTTTGAATTGCATATCCTTGTAAGGTTAGACCCTAAAATCCATGCAACCAAGCTGACAAACTTGAATAACAAAATCTAAGTAATTGTCTACACAGTTAAGACGTTTTCACATATGGCAAATCCATCTGTTTCCCCCTCATCAATTTTCTTGACCTTTTTTTTTTTTCATCGGATGGGAAAACTCAGCACTGCATATTATATAGACTTGACTTGGCATCTTACTCCCTAGGATATGGAAATCCAGGCCTGTTAGTTTCTGTAGATGCCAGAGGACCAGTGACCTGTAATCAGTCCAATGTAATTCCCTGCACCTTCAGCTTTAATTGTTATAAAACCTTGTAACGATTTCCAATAAGGGATTTCTGCTTGTGGAGCAGTGACAACTATACTAGTTCTAGCCCGGAGCCAACACAGCACTATCCCTACTCTGGTAGGGCAAAAGTGGTGCTTCAATATTTGTCAAAGCGACATATGGGCAAGCTAACTAGAGAAGAGCTTCCTCCATTTTGATCTAAAATCGCATGGGAAAAGATCACAGTTTCTCCTGGCCTCTTTTTTTTTTTTTCATTGCCTCTTTACATTCTGTTTTAATTCTCTCAACTCACAAAATACCATTATCAAAGAGTGGCTTTCATTAACTTCATATAAACAGTTTTCCTCCAGTCCTGAAATTCTAAACAGAACTATGCACTGTGATAGAGTACGTATACAGCATGAAAGTAAACAGACAAAGACATTACTTATACAAGTCTAAGGACTTTGATGCTGCCAAGGCTCCAACTTCTAAAACAAGATTTAAGCTGTGCTACACAGACCTATGGGGCAGCCAGCGGCAGAGCTACAGCCCGAATGACAGTTTGTATGATTCAAAATACAAGAGACATTGCAATTAAATACCATGGTAAACACCCCCATTATGAAAATACCATTAACCTACTACATCATTAAACCTGATCCAAATTAAAAAAGTCAGACGCTTAACATCTGATACTACACAAACTTCAAGTAAAATTTTCAAATCACATCGCGAAGTTGCACCTAAAAAACCCAAAACCAGTATCAAATCTAAACTTTAAACAGTAAATACAAACGGAAACTGAAATGCACGAAGTAACCCAATGATACCTCATCGAGATTACGCTTCGCAGGTACCCACGCCGATGCTGCGGCTAGTGATTCCGACATCCCTTCACCTCTATCCTCATCCCTTACTTCCTGAATCTCATCATCATCATAATTATTATCACTACTCGCACTACTAGTCCCTCTCTCTCCCGCATAACCACTACTACTAGGGCTCGAATGCCTCCTCTCAATTACACCTTCTTCCGAGTTAACTCTCCAAATAACCCTTTCTTCTTCTTCTCGAATCTCACTCATCGAACCTTCGACTTGAGCCCTACTTTCAACACTGATCGATCCGTTCGTAAATTCCTCGTCATTTTCATCAGAATAATGTCCATGTTCTTGATGGACTTGAGCTAACGAGAGAGACTCGAATCGGTGTTCGATCGGTTTGGGAGGAGGAGGAAGAGAATCGATATTAGGGTTAGGGTTAGGCTTGGAACTGGAATTGGGATCGTCATCGGAGGAGGATGACATGAGGAGGAGAGGTGGACCAAAGGAGCGACCTTTAATCGTAGATATATATATACATATATATATAATTTTCTGTAGGGTTCGAGATTAGGGTTTTTTGAATTAGAAATTAAGGCGTTCGATTAAAGAGAGAGAAAGGGAGAAAGTGCGCGTGTGGGGTTTTGCCTTTGGAGTAATTTGAATTTCCGAAAGTGGAGGTGTGGCTGTTTGTTTGTCTCCTTCTAGCTCGTGTCCTACCGGTCATTTGAACACTTTCGTTGGCTGTGTGCTTTGAAGTGGTGTTGACCGTCTGGTGGGTTGAGGATCCGATAGAAGGTATCCGGATATTGTTCGTAACTTCTGGGTTGGGGATACCAATTGAAAAATCCTCGTATAAGCCGAAGTCAACGAATGAAAATTAAATCATGTTTCGTCCAAATGTAGCACGTTTTAATTCTCCAATTCAAAAAGGTATTTTAATCTGTTTGGCATAGTATGAAATCTGTGGAAAACTATAAAAATGGAATGAAATTAATGAAAATTTGATGCTGGGCTATTAAAAATAAGAGCAGAAGAAGATGTGGAAATACTGAAAAATCACTGGAAATATTTTCATTTAATAACATTAAGTTTTTTTTTTAAATGAAAGAAATGAATGGAAATTAATTGAAATTATGATAAATTATTAAAATATCTCTAAAAGTAAGATTAAATAAATAAAATTAGGGACATTTTTATTTATTACTATTATATTTCCTTTTAGTTCCATCAAAAAGCAAATAAATATATTTCTTTCTATTTCCTTTCTTTTCCTTTTCACTTATTTTCGCCACTTTCCACTCTTCTTAAATTTACCAAACAGAGTGTTCCATTCCGAAAATGCAAATGGTTGCTCTAGAGGTAAGAGGAACAATTCATGTTGGTTTGATTCAATTTGATTTCCACTTCATCTCAAATTTTTATTGATATAAAAAATAGATAAAGTTTAATAGAGAATACATATAGGTCCTTTATATATATATATTTCTTTCTATCCTGGATAGCTTGAAGAAATTCATTACTGGAATTGGTCATTTCGAAAGGTTTGAAAAGCGGTTTCTTTTCAACCTTGGTATTTTCATTGTTATTGACCTGGGGTTTACTAATCGAATCTTCAATTCTGTCAAGTTGTTGACCTATTGTGTAAAGATTTTTATTAGTAAAATTGTTTTGATCAATAATCTTTTTAATACCAGTTCCCTCAGATTCATCTGCATTTTTAAAGGGAGCTAGTTTAATTTCGGTTTCCTTATGGGAATACCGGATGTTGCTAAGTGGGGGATGAGTAGATTCAACTACATTACCATTACTTAGTCTCCATTGGACGGTTTTATTAACCTCATTAATCCTTTTAGGTTTCAAATAATATTCTTCTAACCAATCGAAGAATAAAATCTAAGAACCAATTTCATTCATGAAATTATAATAATCATTTTTAATCTGTATTTTAAACTTATCAAAAGTTTTAAAATACCATTCTCTTTTCTCCTTATTTTTAGAAAAATTAAAATTATTATTTAGAAATATCTTATCTGGTTCGAAAGGTTTTTCTATGACATTAAGCTCAGAATCTTCTAATTCTGAAGCAGTAGGTTCTTCCCATTCTGGAGAAGTTTGATAGATTGGTAAACATTTTATAAGAGATCCTTCTCACATCCGTGATAAGAACTTAGATCTCTTATCCAATATGAAATGCAAGTCTTTAGGCGAATTCCGCCAATACAAAGACATATTCCTTCAGAGGGTATTGATGCGAGATGATTGTAACCAATTCTTCTGGAAAGAAAAATTTCTAGCTGGTTTACCATCCCTAATAAGTGAACAAGTTAGATCCAAAATTCGTGAGGAATTTAATGGAGAAATTCCTTACAATAATCTTTCTTATGGTGAGTTAACATCTTATGTCTATAAGATATGAACTCAAATGTGCAATACAATTAGATTGCAAAAACAACTTAAGAAAGAAAAACAATTGAAAAGGCAAAGCCTTGGAGAATTCTGTCAACAGTATGATTCATCCTTTGTCTTTGACAAATCTAAATGTGTAGATTGTAAAAGGAAAACAAAGAAAGAATCTTCTAAATCAAAAGATAAGAAGAAGAAATTTTCTAAAAAATTCCAAAAACAATATGAAAACAATGAAAACCCTAAAAGGAAAAATTCTAAGAAAAATAGAAAACCTTTTACGGGAGTTAGATGTTATCTATGTAACAAATTTGGTCACACAGCTGACAAATGCAATAAAATAATTTTATTTTGGCTCTGATACCAAAAGTCCTAAGCCAATAACGCTTGGTGATCTTCAAAAGGAAGTTAATTCCCAAAGAGAGGAAATCAAAGAATTAAAATCAATGCAGCAAGAACTGCAGCAACAATTCTTTGAATTCAAAATTTCCAAAACAAAATATTCAGATGAAGATGCTGAATATGGAAGTTTTTCTGAAGTATCTGGAAAAGAAGTCAATCCAAAATACTTAATGCAGCTAGTGGAAGTTACCACTAGAAAATGGGTAATGCCAATTACCATTAAGATAAATGAAGAATTTATCTTAGAAACTACTGCCCTATTTGATACTGGCGCGGATTTGAATTGCATTAGAGAAGGGTTAATTCCTACAAAATATTTTGAAAAAACAACCCAATCTTTAAGCTCTGCTTCCGGTAACAAATTAAACATTAGTTTCAAATTACCCAATGCAGAAGTTGTAAAGGATAATGTTTCCTATAATACTAGCTTCATCTTAGTTAAAAATTTGAAGCATAATGTAATCCTAGGAACTCCCTTTATCAACTTAATTCAACCATTCCAAGTTACCAATGATGGAATTGAAACAGATTATTACGGATAAACTATCTGTTTTAACTTTGATTCAAAACCAAAAACTAAAATGATTGATATGCTCAAACAGAACTCAATTTCTGAGTTAAATTGTTTTATTAAAGCCAATGAGGACTATCTATCCTTCTTAAATGACGATTTGAAACTTCATAGAATTGAAGACCAAATAAAAAAGAATCCTGTAAGGACACAAGTTTCTAAATTAGAAAGTGAGATCAGAAACACCATCTGCTCCACTCTTCCTAATGCTTTTTGGGATAGGAAATCCCAATCGATCGAATTACCTTATGAAGGTAACTTCGATGAGAAAAACATTCAAACGAAGGTAAGACCTTCGTAAATGAACAACAATGTTTTAGAACACTGTAAGAAAGAAATTAATGATCTGTTAACTAAAAAGCTTATTCGCAAATCCAAATCACCTTGAAGCTGCTCTACTTTTTATGTTAACAAAAATACTGAAATAGAAAGAGGTGTACCAAGACTGGTAATTAATTATAAACCTCTTAACAATGTTCTTAAATGGATTAGGTACCCAATACCTAACAAGAAAGATCTGCTTGGCAGAATACACAACGCAAAGGTATTCTCCAAGTTCAATATGAAATCTGGATTTTGGCAAATCCAGATAAATGAATCTGATAGGTACAAAACAGTATTCACTGTCCCTTTTGGACAATATGAATGGAATGTCATGCCTTTCGGATTAAAGAATGCACCCTCTGAATTTCAGAGAATAATGAACGAAATCTTCAGTGATCTAGATTTCGTAATAGTTTACATAGATGATGTGTTGATCTTCTCACCAAATATAGAACAACACTTTAAACATGTCAGATCTTTCATCAGAAAGGTCAAATATAATGGTCTTGTAGTATCACCTTCTAAGATATCCTTATTCCAAACCAGGATTAGGTTCTTAGGATTTGATATTCATAATGGAACAATTCAACCAATTAAGAGATCCATAGAATTTGCTTCTAAGTTTCCTGATAGGATTCTGGACAAAACCCAGCTTCAGCGATTCTTAGGTAGCTTAAATTATGTAGCTGATTTCTTTAAGAATCTCAATGTTTTATGTAAGCCTTTACATAACAGGCTTAAAAAGAATCCACCAGAATGATCTGATGAACATACAGAAATCGTCAGACAAATCAAGCAAAGGATAAAGGAAATCCCTTGCATTCACTTAGCAGATCCATCCCTACCAAAAATAGTAGAGACTGATGCATCTGACATAGGATTTGGTGGAATCCTAAAACAAAAATCCAATAATGGGAATGAGAATATTTTCCAGTATGTGTCTAAACACCGGAATCAATGTCAATTAAATTATTCCACAATTAAAAAAGAAATTTTAGCAATTGTTTTAGCGATTTCCAAATTCCAAGGAGATTTGTTAAATAAAAAATTTCTTTTAAGAATTGACTGCTCTGCAGCCAAAAATGTATTAGAGAAAGATGTTCATAATTTGGCTTCAAAACAGATTTTTGCCAGATGGTAAGCCATTTTATCTTGTTTTGATTTTGATATCCAACATATCAAAGGAACATCCAATTCTCTTCCTGATTTCCGACTCGTGAATTCCTGCAGGGAGATGCCTCCCAAGGGAAAGGGAAAGGAAAGGGAAGTCCCCCGTAAGGGACTCACAAATGTCCGGTCGTGGCTTGCTGCTACGGCTCCCAAAACCAATGCGCCATTGGCGATCAAGGAACGCGATGAGGAGTCAACTGCCTCATCCAAACTAATGACCAGACAACCCGTCGAGGGAAATGTGAGTTTAAACACCGATGTGGTAATAACGCCTGAACTAATTAAGGCTATTACCAATGCTTTGGGTTCCGGGTCTCCCTTAAAAGACCAGAAAAAGATGATTAAGAAATCATCTACCAATATTTATGTTACCGAGGTGGCATCTTCTTCGAAGACATTAGTCCCTCAAAATGTTTTTCAAAAATGGTATCATAAGGATATTTCCAAGTATATCTTTTCAGTAGAAAAGGGTATGCATGAAAAGGATCCTTTTGATTTCGCTAGGAAAATATTTCCTGAAAATATTTTTTATGTGCCGTATGATCCATTGAAAAATATGGATTTTTACGAAAAAATCTTGGTTGATACAGGTTCTGTGTCAATCAAACATTTTCAAAACAATGGAGTAATTTCTTACTCAACCGCCAGAATTCACAAGGTCATCAACCTATGTGATTGGCCTGGCAGAAGCTTTAGCAAACAAAAGCTTAGCTTCAACCCTCTGGGTCTAATGGAACCACATTTAGCTACTTATAATTATTTTGATTATAAGCAAGCCTGGTTCAATGCTTTTTTAAGAATGAATCAGAAAAGGTCACATATATGGCTGATCTTTTTTTATAAATGTTCTTCTAAAAATTTGCCCTGCTGGTTTGCACACTGGTGGGATGAATATGGGGCAATTGAAGAAATTATCCACGAAAATGCCAAGAATGGGTATAACCTTTTCTTCAAAATGTATGAACCAAATGAACATGAATACATGTTCAGCAAAACCATGTTATACTATATGCACATTGGTATATCATGGGTAATGGCATGGAGCTTCGGTTACAAATCTGACCGAAGAACCCAGACTCCAGTTCTCACCAGGACATTCAAGGTCAAATGGTGGGACGGATTTAAGCTATGGGATAAAGTGACTGAGTCAGCAATCGACAAATGACTGACAAAGCACTTTGCCCAAGGTGGTACTTAAACCCCATTCCTCCATGATAGGGGTTTTCTAATGTTAAACATGGCAAAGACGCAGAATTCAGAAGAAATGAAAAAGGTTCTGGAATCTGCCTTTGCACAATTGAAGAAATCCGAAGATGAAATGAGGACTAATGAAGATACCTCTTCCGCCTCTACATCAGCCGGATTACAAAGCAATAAAGATGACTGCTACGACATCAACTTAGGAAGTCTATAGGGTCAAATGTAAGTGTTTTGTTACACTTGTGACAAAACACGTAGAATGAAATACAGTATTAGATACTGCATAATTTTTTGTATTTATTACCATATTTATACAGATTATGTTGTATGTATTCCTCCGTCATCTACGAAACAATTACCTATGGGGTCATCCCTAAAGCCAGAATGGACAAACCGTCATTTACGGTTTGAATGATAGGTGGTACTTTTCCACCGAAAATTCTCTGGGAATTACCGTAGAAACAGTAATATTCCCGACAAAGTACTGTGCACTACAGTAAAAAGAACTTTTACTGTAGAAACAGTAAAAATGCGGTCTTTAAAAGACAGATGCTATCTCATTTGAGGCATCAATCTTTGGGAACGATCAATTTTAAAGAGAAGAACTTCTTCGGACCTAAGACTAAAATCCTCTGAGCACAAACACTTAAACCTTCCTTCTTCTTTACTAACCCCTCTTCTCCTCTACCTCCGGCAACCAACCTTCTGCCACTTCTTACACACTTACCTTCTCTCTCCATTTCTTTCTCTCTCTCTCTCTCAAACACTAATCGAGTCATCTACTATGGTTGATGAACCATAGGCCATAAGTACGCAAACATACTTAAGTATATCCCTTCCTCTTTTCGTCACTAACCTTCGACTAATCTTCTTCCATCCTTTATGTTCTTCCACTTCTCTCTTCCTTATCCCCTTTCTTCTTTAATGTATTGTTTGTTTCTGTCTGTAACTAATGTTCCTTATTTTTAAGGATTAATGTTAATGAAGTAAGTATTTATTTACTTACTTGTTTTAAAGAACAATAACCCACTAGCCTTGGCTCTGTCGCCTGTGGTGTTAAGTTCTTTTGCAATTTATTTATTGCAGTTTATAATTTCTCTCCTCGGCTGGTTTTATCGCCTTTAGAGAGTTGCAATTTATTTATTGCAATTTATTTACTGCTTTAAATGTTAATGTTTAATATCTAAAGTATATCGGCTGGAATACTAGTTGCTGCGGGTTACTGGTCCAAAGGAAATACCCCTAGTTGGTATTTCGTGCGATTAGAAAGACAACGCCACGTACTTTGATATTTTTAATGCTTCCGCACTCTGCTTCCTAATTGCTTCAATTACTTTAAATTTAATTTTGTTCTAATTTACTCATCTCTTACCTAAGCTATTGACTAGTTAGTTAGGCTAGGCAGCCGTAAGTCCTAGGCTTAGCTACTGATAACATCCATCCGTAGGTGCCCCCTAATTGATCTTGGCGTCTCTTGGTATCAGAGCCAAGGGGGGAGTATATAGTTAGGTTTGAATGATTTTATTTTAGGATCTGAAAACCGATCTTCCTCGTGGGGAATCTTTAAAATTAGATACTCCTAAGTTTAGGAATTTAATTATTGAAGATACTCCATCCGAAAAAATTAATGCTTTAAGTGAAACCAATGATTCTAATCCAGATGATTTATCAGATGACTTAAGTCTTGATAACTCTAATGGTTTAGAAGTCAATAAGATTACTTGGCAAGAACCTCAAAAATTATATTATTAGCGAGCAACTCCTCCTGATATCTTGTTAGAGGAAAAACCAAGTAATTATCAAAACAAATATTCTGCAAGAACTACCTATGAATGGAACATAGATGGAGCCTCAGAACAAATGATCTTGAATGTTTTATATATATATATATTTGGTATCTTTTTTGCATCTATTCAAATTTTATGTTTGATGAGAATAAAATACCAAAAATTAAATACCTAATAAATTCTTACAAAGTTGAAATTATTTATCATTTACTTTATTCATTTTTACAAAAATACCAATTAAGATATCATTTTCCAATGCATAATATATATTTTTAAACTTCTTTTTAAAAAAAAGTTTGTGAATTTTTACTTCACAATTCTCTTCCCTTAATCATCATCTTTATTATAATTATAAAACAAAAACAAATAAGATATAAATAGAATAGTTTTTTAAAGACTAGATTTTGAACGGATACAAAACAGACAAAACAAATACAAAAAAAAAAAGAAAGATAATCTAAACAAGCTCATAATTTATTTACACTATAAAGTTAGTTTGATCCGTCTTTTTTATATATTTTTATCATCTATTCAAACTGTGTGTTTATCAATAATAAGATACTAAAAAGATAAAAATATAAATACATACATCCATATTACAAAATTAAATATCTAATAAATTCTTAAAAAGTTGTACTTAATTTACTTTTTTACTTTATTAATTTTTACAAAAAAAATCTAATTAAAAAATTTCTTTTCAGTGTATAAAATATATTTTTCAATATTTTCTTTTAAATATATATGAATTTTAACTTTTCAATACTCATTCACCATTAACCATATTTATCATAATCATTAAATAAAAACGGATATGATACATATGAAATAGTTTTTAAAACAAATACATAAAAGATGTAGACAAGATATTGATGAGATACAGACAAGAAAAATGGTAATCCAAATATTCCCATAATTATATTTATTTGTAATATAATTGATTCTTTCATACCATATTTTGTACATGTAAATGAGGAAATTTGTATAATATTATTTTATGATTTAAGGTCAAAATTAACTAAAATTATGCTTAAGTTAATTATTTAGATTAGTGATGGGATCTAAATGATTTTCAATTGGTGGACTTAGGATTGGGTTTGTTAAGATTATTTCTAACTTTATAAGCTTTCTCAGCAAATTTAAGTGTCACTGGGTTATGTTATATAGTTGAGCTTTCTTATTATTTTTTTTAGCTATAGGGTTACTAAATTCTAATTGATTTTATCCATTAATAGTTTGTGTAATCTAACGATAATTATCACATATAACTCATTATAAATTCATGTGTGTACTACTCATGAAAGGGCTTTCAACCTAATCCTCCACATACCACACACCACTCAAGCCTTAGGCTTGGTGAGATTACTTATCTCATTTCTCTAATTCCTCTTTAAATCATTTTTTTTCTTTAGTTTGATTATCATTTTTACTACAATATAACCCATTTTTATTCACGTGAAGTGCATAGAGATATCTTGTACACATTGTGATACTCATAACAAACCTTACATCTACATTATCAATTTTGTACTTTATCTTTATGGTTGAGTTCCGAAACAATTTACCTTTTTGGTTTGCATTCGTATTTGTATTAACATATCATGTTGGAAATTGTTAACCTTATCTAAAGGCATTTATTAAGAAACTAAATTAAGTTAGTTTTCACATTCTTCAAAAATTTACTTTTTGTAAAGTGTTAATCCGTATATAAAAATACCAAAAATTTCATTTTTAAACTCTTAACAATCTTGAGGAAAAAAAAAAAAAAAAACTCTTAACAAGTGTTGCTAGCAGAGGTTAGGGAGGCTTTATTATAACACTAGAATGTGTGCACCTATAAAATATAAAATAACTATTGAATCAAATTATATGTTGGACCAATGTTGAAAAAAAAATTATGCTCAAACCATTTTGAAAAGTAGAAAGGAAAAAAGAAATATACATATGTATTAATACATTATGCATATATTAACTAAAATAGAAAAAAAAACATATTGACAATCGCATGTATCAATTATCTCTTTATCAATCTAAGATCATTCTTAAATATGTACTATGAAACATCTACTATTTTGATTATCTTAAGCGTAAGCGTCCATCATCCTCCTTACTAGTCACGGTATTATATATAGTTCGATTTGTAGCATGTAAAAGAAAATAACAAGAGAAAAACTAAGAAAATAATGAAGCAGCTGCTCTATTAGTGGAATATGCCTTATATAATTAAACTAATGAAAAGTAATTAATGATAAATGTACTAGATGAAAATTATTGATAATTGTAATGTTAAATTGATGATTCAATTTTTTAAAAACATTTAATCACCAAAATATTGAAAAAATAAATTAGGAATTTCTTTTATATTAATTGCTTTACTTTAACTTCGATTGGTTTGCATACACTTGATACGGTGACCTGTAGTTATTACTCACTGTCTACCTAAAGATTTCCATACATCATTTCATACTTTATAATAATAGCTATTTAAATTATGCTTAATTTGCTTTATCCTTGCGTACATTTATTACTCACAGTCACTTATTATATAGTTTTTAAATATGAACGGCGGATGAGTTAAGTACTAATTAATGGCCATCCATTAGTTGAGCTTTAAAAAGCAAGGACGCAGGGTCATAAAATCGAGAGGCTAGATACACCCTATTCGAGCCGATATTAATTAATTCAAAGAAAAAGTTGATTTATTGTTGGAATTATGATACATCTTATACATGTATAAAAGGGTTCTATTAAAATATGCAATTTAATGTTTTTGAATATATACTATAAATAAATTCAAAATTTTAGAAAAATTATAACCAGTAAATAGAGAGCTTATAATTATAATTTATATTATAGCTACTAATTAATAGATATCATGTTAAGAAAATTTTATTTAGTTAACAATTAATGGAATTTAGTTTTGTTGCTTTCACTCAAAATCTTATTGTTTGTATTGTTTAAATAGTTTCATTACCAAAATTATTTTCAAAATAATGTCTAGAAGGCATTTAAATTGAGTATAAACTTGAGAACAATACAAATAGGGGAAATAAAAAGAAAAAAAGGAATAAAATAATAGAGATGAAACTATATTACTTGGAATCATGTGAAAAAAAAAAATAATGAAACAAAAAGGAAAAAAATGGAGGAACAAATTCAACTAAGGTGGATTCTATATATTAAATCAAATTACATTTGATCAAAAGTTACAACTACTTTAAATATAAAATATTTTACAAAATTCTATAGACAAAAAATGTTCGAACATATTTAAATACTTTGGACCTTTTTGCTTTAAGAAATTATTTTTTGCTCTTGGTGAGGACTAGTTAGAACCTTTTTATAGGAGGTCTAAACCTTTCCTCCTAATCATCACAAATCTCTCTTTTTTGCTCATGTTTAATATGCGCACTACCCTAGTTAATCATTAAGCTTTCTAAACATATAATCTATACTTCAAAATATATAATTGGCAACAAAATGTGTAAGATTGTTTCATATCTACATACATTGAGGTCTACATACACAAAATCTAAATATCGCATGAAAAAATTGGGGCAAGTAATTGTATGTATAAGAGGTAATTAATCCAATGTAATTTTGATAAACAAGAGTTGATAATAATAGTAAAAGAAAGATAAGAGGATGCTTTTAGTCCTTTAGTCACACCAGAAGGTCCAATTGTTTATGTGACTATGGTACCATTTGGTTACTGGTACTAGACAGTACTAAAAAAGAAGGACTGGACAAAAAATATTTTTGTACCACGTTTGGTTTGTTCAGTACTGGACAAGGATTTTTGTGTTGTCCAGTGTTTGGATTGCAAAGTACTGGACTGAACATAGTAAATTTGACAATTTTGCCCTGGACAAGGCTTTTGTGGATTTTCCAAGATTAACACACGCCCGTGCCTTCAACCGTGTACTAAACTGTGTGTGCTTCTGTGGATTTTCCAACCTTAACACACGGTCGTGCCTTCAACCGTGTACTCAACCTTGTGTGATTCTGTGGATTTTCCAAGCTTAACACACGGCCGTGCCTTTAACCGTGTATTGAGCATGCATTCGAACCCTAACCAATAAACCTCCTAAAGCGAATCATGCAATCGAACCCTAACCAACTCTTCTCCATTATAGAGTATGCATTCGAACCCTAAAACCAAAAAACCCCCTAAAGCGCACCACGCATTCGAACCCCAAAACAATGTTTAAGCTTTCCCTACCCCCCAATGGATAGCAAGCGACAAATCTTGAACAGCATGTGAGCACTGGGGGACTTGTTGACGGACACAATGAACAAGCATGCGATGAACATTCAAAAGGAAGCAACAATGTGAAAAGAAATGGAACCATACGTACCTGATGGCGACTTCAGGCTTCACAATGGCGATGGGTGAACTTGCGGTTGATTCCACGGTGGGCGGCAGTGAAGGAGCGGAGGAAAACACGACCGGTTGAAGCTCGTGCGGCACTGGAGGAAAAACCAAACAGTTGCTACGAACGAAAGGGACGTCTGTGCAGCAGGGATTCAAGGTAAGTATGAAGGGCAAATTCGGAATTTCAAAAAAATTATAGTTAGTCCAGTACCGCATTTTTAGTATCGAATTACATACGGTACTAAAATTTCTGATTTTGTCTAATACGTAATTGGTGTTTAGTTCAGTACTTCCTTCATGTGTGTCAACCAAACGAGGGATAGAAAATTTTGTTCAGTCCAGTGCCGAATTTCAATGTCAACCAAACGCTATCTATAGTTCTTAAGAGTGACTTTGGCTGTTGCAAAACTTCCATCATTTATTTCATGTTGCTACTGTTTCTGATGTTAGCTTAGGTTCCTATGGTAGCTACTGGAGATGAAACCTCTTCATAAGCAGCTGAACCTAAACCAGATAAACTGAGAGTTATGTAAGAATAATAAGTGGAAGCTGGAATAACTACCCATCGTTTTGAATTGTGCATTCTAGCTCCAGCATCACTGAATGCAGCTGTGTACATTGAGAAAGAACCCTTGAAATTGGTGAGAAAGCTTTTATGAATACATTTACTCGTGAGCCTTCTCAGTAAACACTAACAGCATGCTTACACTTCTAATGCCACAATCTCATCAACTAAATAAGGTGTCAGTCATAACCCCAAAAATTATATAAAAGCAACTTCGTATATAATGGCTCATTAAAGTATTAATACCGTATCCAGTTTGTTTTCATAAACCTCGAATGAAATCACAGTCGGGTAAATTTCCACTCCTTTTTTTTTTTTTTTTATTTATTTCTTGAAACAGTCACTGATTGAGAAGGCAAGGATTGTTATCTCAACTATGAATTATAACATTTCAATATGAGACCATCCATGGTTACAATGCCTACAAGGAACCTAAGATTTGGCGATGAAGCAAGCAACAACAGAATATGTGCTCCATCATACGCCATTTCATTGTCGATCCTAAACATTGATTTCTCCATAAGAATATGCACCGTGATAAAGCTAGAGAAAACCTAGCTTAGAATAGCCTCATGTGTCTCATAAAAAATATCTTGAGACTTACAGTAAAGTGTCACTATATGAGACACAAACGTCACATACCAATCTCCTAAAACTCCAAGGCTTTGAGACAATGGTCATATGGAGTGGAGGCTCCACTTAGACAGCAATGATGGTTGTCATCCAATAAAATCAACCACAATCTCCAAACACGTTGATATGATTACAAGCAAGGAATTCATAAGTGACTCCCACTAGACATGCGTATCAAGAGCACAAAATAACCATATCAATACAGCCATACTAAGACATTAAATCGAACGGTATATATATAATACACATCAACAACAATAAGGTAAGGGTAGGGAAAAAAAAAAGATCAAATCAACTCAATCCACAAACTAAAACAAACAAACTGATATATATATAATTTTTGTAATTTGATTTAAAAGATTTCCAATTTGAACCAAACAAAAAATTTATATTTGGTTTGCAAGAATAATGCAAACTAAATCATAAAACCGAATTAAATCATTTTGAAATGATATAATAATATTTTACTTGTAAATAAAAAAATTCTTTTATTATAATATAATATTTAGAAGAATTATTAGTTTACCTTTTATTGAAAAGTATATGTATTTAAATTTTAAAACCATCATTTAGTAAATATGTATATAGATTGATTCAAAGTTTATACTTAATGCTAGATTGATGAATAAATTGGTTGTATTAGACATTTAAAATTTTTTAGTTTCTTAAATATTGACTTCAATAATTTTTTATATAATATTAATATATGCTATTATTAAATAAATTTAGTATTACACATATGAAATTATATATTAAATAAATATACTTTCTTATAAAATAAAATATAACATAAACTAAATCGAACTAAATCAAAATTGTATGATTTGGATAAAAAAGAAAAAAAATCAAACCGTATTTTCAGGGTTCGGTTTAGTGTAAAGGAGAAATTGAATTAGAGTTAACCTCACCCACATGCAAGCAATCATCATGTTGAGCATTTCACTATATCGCTATATCGTGTCCGTTTATTATGGCCAAGCGGTCATCATGGATCCCGAATCTCCTTCTCCTTTATATTTCTTGAAATCGCAACTTTTTACTCTTAGCACAATAAAAAAGTATAACATAATTAGCACGAATAATATACAAATATACACATATATTCATTAAATATAGATATTTTAGTTGTACCATGTGAGAGATTAAATATCATTAAGAAAATGCATCGATTTTTTTTTCTTTTTTTAATGCGTATTATATTACAAGTTTTGGGAAGAGAGAATTGGACTAATATATTTCTTTAGAAGACAAATATTAATATCATTAGACTATAATGGCATTAACAAATACATCAAAAGTTTTAAGAATATTTTTGATCTTTTGCAATGAAGTATTAGAATTTAAGTTTTAAATTTTTCTATAAACACGCAAAGAGATTATAAGATACTATGTGACATGCTTTAACATTCTTTATTATTTTTGTGCTACTAGATGTTGATATATTATGCCTTTGTCAAGAGTTTTTTCATAAATTATTAAAATATAATAAAGTCGTAAACCCTAAGCCTCGTTTTAACAATCAATATCACTTGTGACGGGGTGTGCACAATCCGAATTCATATACCTAACCTATATCATAAACCATAAATATCATTTAAATCAAATCGTGAACTGGATTAATTACAATACAAGAATCAAATATTCAATCACGTTTGGTATTGATTGTGAGTAAACGCAAAATATTTAGCCCAATCTACAGCTTGAATTGCAAAGTATAGCTTGATTTGGTTAAATTCTTAGGCTAAAATAGTGTATCACAAGTAACATTTCAAGCCAGATTGGATATCAATAAACCTATCTTTTGCAGTCTGGTCTAGTCTTAACTTAGATCACTGTAGTTTTCTTTTTGGCCAAAGAAGTAATAATATTTAATTTTTATAAGAACGATAAGTTCATGAGATAGTTCATCATAAACTACTAAGACAATCAAGTTATAAAACTTTGAAAAATAGTTCATCAATTTATAATATTTCATTTGTTATTAGCATAGCATGCTTCATATATTTCTTATCACGTAACATTAACATGGTATGCCATGGCAACGAAGTCTTAAAAGGTAGTATATTTATTTAAATGTCAAATGATCATGAGCAAGATAGATTCCATAGAGAGGCTAGTCGACCAATGAAGGGGTAGCATTGCTAGCCATCTTCAGTACTGGGTTGTATATGACCTTACATTAGGATTAGTTAGCAATACAGTACCTCTGAATTCTGATTGGTATAAATGATAATTATTTATACGATATAATAAAATGACATAAGATATAAAATAATAAAAAATATAATTATAGAGATAAAATATGACACATAATACAATACATTATGTAAAGAATTGATTATGATGCGAATAAATGTTATTTAATTATTTGTAATTTCTATTTAATTTTATATTTATACGTTTGAGAATCAATATGGATTGGACATGAAACAGAGACATGAATACAAATTTTTAACACAAATTACCAGTCCTACTAATTGATTCATACGGCACTAATGCTTACTTATTTCCAAATTTATCTCACATTTAGAAAGAAAGCTTATTGAGTTTTTTATACATTGCTAACATCAGAAGAAAAGTATCAAAACACGAATATAGTGCCAAAAATCAAATATTAGAAGATAGCACTTAATTGCATATACTCAGAAGATTGTAGATCTTGATTACTGATATCAAAGTCTCAGAATACAATCGTAAATCCCCAAAATGATTTCGATCTCTTTTTTCCTAGGATTTCACCATGGCCGTGTGTTGGGGCTGAGGAGGCATGTACTTCATCAAATCATGCCATCAAGATGGGCCAAGGCCTGTAATAAAGCCCTGGAATCAACAAACCAAACCAAACCATGGGCCAAAATCTATGTAATATTGAACCGGTGACAACTGGCAAGTAGTAGTAGCAGCCCGAGCCGGCCGAAAAAGACAAGCCAGTAAGCCCAATAAAAGCATTCACGTGGTTGTAACTACTTACCCTGCATGCATACACGTGACATTATCTGGCATGGCGAGCGGCAAAGATGGAACACAATCACGCTGTTCACAAGCTTAGTTAAGGAAAACAAAGCCCTAGGCACACGTCCACACCGCCACCACACAATACATACATATGAAGTTATGTCTTCATCGTATGAGAGTGGAGTTACCTACGTTGTCGGTTACTTATAATTTAGAATAGTACTTATACTGATTTCAATCTTGTGATCCTCTTCCATGTAACCGCATTACGAATCTGGAAATGAATTCTCTCCATTTACATTTATTTTTAAATTAAATATTTTGATTATTTAAAATTTTAAACAATTTTTTAACATCATTGTCATATAATTGTTTTTTTAATAATTTCAATTATTAATTATATAAAATAGCATTTAAAAAGATAAATGGATAAAAAATGAAACAGTATAATTTAGAAAGAATCCAAATTATATCCGATTTAAAAACTTTGAAAATTTATCAACCTTATTTCTCAATTTTCTTCTTACATAACAGCTAATAATTGATGAAAACGAATAAAATGGCCTCAACTCTAAATAATGATCCTACTCATATTTCATCTAATCTCATGGCGATTCATGAGGGTTTATTATACTTTGTATTTTTTGTAAAAAAAAATAATATTTATATATAAGATTATAATTCAAAGTTTAGCATTGAAGTTTTTCAATAATGGTATTTAATATTGATGGAGACACACGCATGGGCGGACACACGGCTTGTGCCACGGCCGTGTAGTGTTTGGAAGGAACTCACAGAAGTATACACGGCCTCTACATACGGGCAGAAGCACGGCCGTGTATTTTACCAGGATTTCCACAGAGACATACACGGTTCCCATATACGGTCGTGTATAACGACCGTGTATCCGATTAAGGTATCCCACAGAGGCTGACACGGTTCCGGGCACGGCTTGGGACACGGCTTGCGGAACTTTCACAGAATCATACACGGCTTCGAGGCACGGCCGTGTATGAGACCGTGTACTAGGCTTGTCACTTGCCCAGAAACATACACGGCTTGAAGGCACGACCGTGTATGCGACAAGTTATAAACGTATATTTTATTATTTATTTCCACGTGTACGCTTAGATTTTCCCCTTTTAGATATTTTACGGGGAAGTATAAATACCTTTTTGTCAGATATGCTAGGGTTACGTTTTGTTTCATTATCAAATACATTTCGTAAGAGAATTTTCTCCCTTTTCTCGGTTGTGCGCAACCAGATTTGCATCAAAGTGTTTCTTTGTTGTGTGAAACCAATCCATATTCGGATTCGTTTCGTTTCGCTTTCCGCGCTGCGTCAGTTGGTATCAGAGCAAAGCTATTTCCTGTGGAGATGTCAACTCATCAAGGCGATGATAGCGGTCGTGTTCTTGACGGTGTTCAAGAGGCGAGGTTTCAAGGGAACCATCAATGGGTTCCAAGGGCAGAATTCGACGCAATGCATCAGAAGGTCGAGCGTATGGAACGGCGCCTTGATGAACTGATCGAGCGTTTCGATGCTCTGGTGGTAGACCCCAATAGGGTTGGAGGCGCTGGCAGAAATCCACCACGTGCGGTGGAGGAATTCGGGGGACGCGTGATCCGACCTGTCGTTGAGAACAGGTGGGGGCGTGTGGAGAGTGAAGAGTCCAGCGAAGAAAGTGATGACATGTACGGGAGTAGGCCACGGTAAGGGCGTGGTGGTAGAGGTGGTGGTCATCGGATGGCTCATCATGGAAACCACCCTAGAGAAGGTGATTATAGGAGGAACCGTGGAGGCTATAATCAAGGGGATGGGGGAGACTATCGTCTGAAGGTCGACATCCCATGGTTTGATGGCAGCCTCAACATCGAAGGCTTCCTTGATTGGCTTGCGGAAGTGGACCGGTTCTTCGATTACATGGAAATTCCCGAGGACCGTCATGTAAGGTTGGTGGCATGCAGGTTGAAGAGTGGCGCCTCGGCATGGTGGGAGAGACTACAAAGTAGGAGGTAGAGGGAAGGAAAACACCCAGTGAGATCATGGTATCGCATGAAGCAGTTGCTGTAACATGATTTCCTCCCGCCGGATTATGAGCAGATATTGTTCCAACAATATCAGCGGTGCCGCCAAGGACAACGCTCCGTGCATGAGTATACGGCGGAGTTCATGAGGTTGGCAGAGCGGAATGACTTGAGGGAGAGCGAAGGTCAGCAAGTTGCAAGGTATGTAGAAGGACTGAAGCTCCAAATTAAAGACAAGATTGGGGTTCGATGGTGAGAACCCTTATAGAAGCAAAGAACTTGGCTCTCCGAGCTGAACTAGTGTTGCAGGAACAAGGGAGTAGATATGGAGGAGGACGGAAGGGATATGTAGGCGAAGCTGTGGGTGGTGGTAGTCGGCCGGTATTTGAGAAAAGTAGGACTACACCATATAAACCAATTGAGGACATGTCCAGGAGGGAAGAGAAAAGTGAGGGGAAGAAGCCGATGGAGCAGAAGGGAGCTCAAAGACAGAACAATCCCTATGCCAAACCTATATTAGGTAAATGTTTCCGATGCAACCAACCGGGTCATCGGTCAAACGAATGTCCATCGAGGAAGAGTGTCAACATCCTTGATAGGGGAGATGATGAGGAGATCTGCTGTGAACCTGATGGAGAGGGAGAATATTATGAGGAAGAAGAAGAAACAGCGGAACCAACATATGTAATTCGGCGCATGATGCTCACCCCGAAGCAAGAAGAGATCACGCAAAGACACCAGTTGTTTCGTACACGATGTACTATCATGGGGAAGTTGTTTGAGCTAATAGTAGACAGCGGCAGTTGCGAGAACATCATAGGAAGAGAGGTTGTGAAACAACTGCAACTGCCCATCGAGAAGCACCCGAATCCGTACACTATTGGCTGGATTAAAGCAGCCGAGAAAATTGAGGTCAAGGAGAGATGCCGGGTACCTTTCTCAATAGGGAAGTACCGCGATGAAGCATTTTGTGACATTGTAGACATGGATGCCTGTCACATCTTGTTTGGGAGACCATGGCAATTTGACGTAGACGCGCAACATGCGGGTAAAGAGAATGTCTACAGGTTGGAGAAGGAGGGTGTGAGGTACACCTTGTTGCCGTTGAAGAGGGAAGGGCGAGCTAAAGGAAAGAAGGTTGAGAGTCGATCATTCTTAACTATCACTCAATCTGAGAAGGGAGTAATGGAAGACTTAAGGGAGTCGCGAGTGGTGCACGCCCTCATCGTGAAAGGTGTGACCGAAGGAGGGGAGGAACTTGATGGAGAAGTGCCAAGGGTAGTGAAGGATCTTCTTGAGGAGTTTAAGGAAGTGGTTCCTGACGACCTACCTGAGGGGCTACCCCCTCTGAGGGACATTCAACACCAGATAGACCTGGTGCCCGGAGCTAGTCTCCTAAACCTCCCGCATTACAGAATGAGTCCCAAGGAAGCCGAGATTCTACAAGAGAAGGTCCAAAAGCTTTTGGACAAAGGGTTCATCCGGGATAGCTTAATTCCATGTGCGGTTCTAGCGTTGTTAACTCCCAAGAAAGATGGGAGCTGTAGGATGTGTGTTGATAGCCGAGCTATCAACAAGATTACTATAGGGTATAAATTCCCTATACCCCGCATCGAAGATATGTTGGACCGTTTGAGTGGCGCTACTATTTTCTCCAAGATAGACTTGCGGAGTGGATATCACCAAATTCGGATCCGTCCCGGAGATGAGTAGAAGACGGCGTTTAAGACTAAGGAGGGGCTGTATGAGTGGCTAGTGATGCCATTTGGGTTGAGTAACGCACCGAGCACCTTCATGAGCGTAATGAATCAGGTATTGAAACCTTTTAATGGCCGTTTCCTTGTTGTGTATTTTGACGATATTCTAATATTCAGTAAATCCGAAGAGGAACATTTGGAGCATCTAAAGTGTGTGTTATCTGCATTAAAGGCGAACAAGCTGTTCGCTAACCTTAAAAAGTGCACATTTATGTCAAGGCGACTGTTGTTCCTTGGGTTTGTGGTTAGTAGTGAAGGAGTGATGGTGGATGATGAGAAGGTGAAGGCAATTAGAGAATGGCCTATTCCTAGAACTATTACAGAATTGAGGAGTTTCCTTGGCCTAGCTAGTTTCTACAGAAGATTCATCAGGCATTTTAGTACTGTTGCTGCCCCCCTGACTGAATGCTTGAAGAAGGGAAAGTTCCAATGGGGCGAAGAATCTGAATCGAGCTTCATGGACTTGAAACAGAGATTGTGTAGTGCTCATGTACTAGCGCTACCGGACTTTGAGAAATTGTTCGAGGTGGATTGCGATGCTAGTGGGGTTGGAGTTGGTGCAGTACTATCACAAGAGAGAAGACCAATAGCCTTTTACAGTGAAAAATTGTGCGAAGCAAGGAGGACTTGGTCTACATATGATAAGGAGTTCTACGCCGTGGTGAGGGCCCTTAAGGTGTGGGAGCACTATTTGGTTGGGAAAGAATTCATTTTGTATTCGGATTGTGGGGCTCTTAAACACTTGAGTGGTCAAACCCGAATTAGTAAGGACATGCACGCCAGATGGATTGAGTTCTTGCAGAGGTTTCCTTTCAGGTTGATGCACAAGTCGGGTGTGCAAAACAAGGTCGCAGACGCCCTGAGTAGAAGAGCGAATGTCCTACTTACTTTAAGTGCGGACATTGTTGGGTTTGAGAAGCTAAGGGAATTGTATGAAAAGGATAGCGACTTTAAGGACACTTGGATTAAGTGTACCAACAGGGAACCGTGTGACGACTATCATATCCATGAGGGGTATTTGATGAAAGGGAATTAGCTGTGCATCCCTGAAACTTCCTTACGGGAAAAGCTTATCCGAGATCTACATGGGGGAGGACTAGCGAGACATATGGGTAGAGATAAGACCCTAGCCGTAGTAACTGAAAGATACTTTTGGCCTCGGATAAGAAGAGATGTGTATCGGATTGTAGAAAGGTGCTACATTTGCCAAGTGTCTAAGGGGCAATCCCAAAACACGGGCCTATATACTCCTCTTCCCGTACCATCAAACATCTGGGAGGACCTATCGATGGATTTTATACCGGGTTTGCCTCGTACCCAACGAGGTGCTGACTCCATGTTTGTTGTAGTTGACAGGTTTTCCAAGATGGCTCATTTCATTCCCTGCAAGAAGACCGCAGATGCTCGGGCTATTGTGCGGTTGTTCTTCAAGGAAGTGGTACGGTTGCATGGAGTCCCAAAATCCATTACTTCCGACAGGGATAGCAAATTCCTCAGTCATTTTGGGAGGACTCTTTGGTATCTGTTTGATTCTTCATTGAATTACAGCAGTACCGCTCATCCCCAAATCGATGGTCAGACCGAGGTAACTAACAGGACCCTCGGAAATCTCATCAGAAGCATCTGCTGCGAGAAGCCGGGACAATGGGATCAAGCACTGGCTCAGGCTGAATTCGCTTACAATAGTTCCATCCATCGAACTATTGGGAGATCACCATTCTCGGTGGTATACACCAAGACACCACAACATGCGCTGGACTTGCTCAAATTACCCAAGAATATGGTGGGTGATGTGGCGGTTGAACATATGGCAGAACAACACCAAGCCACTATTGAGGAAGTTAAACGAAAGATAGAGGAGTCCAATGCACGATATAAAGGGGATGCAAATAAGCATAGACGGAAGAAGCTTTTTGTAGTAGGCGATCAGGTCATGGTTTACCTCCGAAGAGAGCGTTTCCCTGTAGGGAAATATGGGAAACTTCAACCCAAGAAGTACGGACCCTATGAAGTTGTACATAAGATAAATGACAACGCATATGTTGTACAACTCCCGGAAGATATGAATATCTCCTGTACTTTTAATGTTGCGGATCTATCACCTTTTCACCCCGATGATACTCTTTTATATCCGGATGAGAACTCGGGGTCGAGTTCTCCATTAGTGGGGGAGAATGATGGAGACACACGCATGGGCGGACATACGGCTTGTGCCATGGCCGTGTAGTGTTTGGAAGGAACTCACAGAAGTATACACGGCCTCTACACACGGGCAGAAGCACGGCCGTGTATTTTACCAGGATTTCCACAGAGACATACACGGTTCCCATACACAGCCGCGTATAACGACCGTGTATCCGATCAGGGTATCCCACAGAGGCTGACACGGTTCCGGGCACGGCTTGGGACATGGCTTGCGGAACTTTCACAGAATCATACACGGCTTCGAGGCACGGCCGTGTATGAGACCGTGTACTAGGCTTGTCACTTGCCTAGAAACATACACGGCCTGGAGGCACGGCCGTGTATGCGACAAGTTGTAGACGTGTATTTTATTATTTATTTCCACGTGTACGCTTAGATTTTCCCCTTTTAGATATTTTACGGGGAAGTATAAATACCCTTTTGTCAGATATGCTAGGGTTACGTTTTGTTTCATTATCAAATACATTTCGTGAGAGAATTTTCTCCCTTTTCCCGGTTGTGCGCAACCAGATTTGCATCAAAGAGTGTTTCTTTGTTGTGTGAAATCAATCCATATTCGGATTCGTTTCGTTTCGTTTCGCTTTCTGCGCTGCGTCAAATATTTATGGCTTTGTATTTTTTTATTTACTCCTCCTAAGTAGTAAGGGTAGTAAAAGGATTAGGCTAACAGGTGTTGATCAACTTATTGTTTTTCTATTCAATTATATAATAGGAGACACTGGTTCCTTTTCTATGAAATGGTCTTCGACCTTCTCCCTAGATAGGTTATTTTTCGACACATAGGATTGTTTCATTAAGAAATGTTGGTTATTCTCTTTCCTTTTTTATTGGAAACAAATACCCTCTAGATATGGTCCATGAATCCCATAATAAAGGAACAATATTATCCTACTAAATCGGGAATAATAAATCCCACTAAATCGGGAATAATAAATCCCACTATATCAGGAAAGATATGTTCCAAATAAATCCTAATTTTGTGGAACAACTCATTGATGGAATGAGTTATAAATAGGAGTACTACGGGGTCCCTAATCCTGCTCACAACTACAGAAATACACCATCTATATTGAGTGAGTTAAGGTTTAGAAGCACCAACCGTAACCGAGGCGTAACATTATTCTCCATCGAACAGGACACCTATTTGCTTTGCAATGGCTGGAGGTATGTAAAGGATTTATTTCACTTCCGCTGCTGCATATGATTAAGTTTTTATATGCTAGTTTATCATTTGGTATCAGAGCCCTTAACGCCTCTGCCTTGCCCTATTGAATTCTGTGGAGTTTGGCTTTGGTTTTTTATTTGTCTGCTTAGCGGTGTTTTTAATTTTCTGATGATTAGAAATCGTTAAGTGATGAAATTTTATTTCTCATGTACTTATTGTTGCAAAGTGTAAGTATGACGTTTAGCAGAATAATTTTATATTAAAATTATTTGCATTTGTCAATGAATAAAATTTATTAAAGGGAATTAATTCCTTTAGCATGCTATGAACTTAATTTGTGATGTTGCATGCTCATGTTGTATTTATGGTTTGCCATTATACTTGAAATGTTGATTAGACAATATAAGAATGTTAGAAATATATTCATAATATATTGCTTATGGTTTTTTGATATACACGTGGAATATTTGTTGTAACACGGCCGTGCCTGGGGCCGTGCCTCTGGCCGTGTCAGCTTCTGGAAGCATAACTGTTGTAACACGGCCGTGCCTGGGGCCGTGCCTCTGGCTGTGTCAGCTTCTGGAAGCATAACTGTTGTAACACGGCCGTGTCTGGGGCCGTGTCTCTGGCTGTGTCAACTTCTGGAAGCATAACTGTTGTAACACGGCCGTGCCTGGAGCCGTGCCTCTGGCCGTGTCAGCTTCTGGAAGCATAACTGTTGTAGCACGGCCGTGCCTGGAGCCGTGCCTTTGACTGTGTCAGCTTCTGGAAGCATAACTGTTGTAACACGATCGTGCCTGGAGACGTGCCACTTGCCGTGTGAGCTTCTGGAAGCATAACTGTTGTAACACGGCCGTGCTTGGAGCCATGCCTTTGGCCATTTGAGCTTCTGGAAACATATTTGTTGTAACACACGGCCATGCTTTGAGCCTTGTCTTGAACCATGTGTGTTTTTGGGAGAGAATCTGACTGGAGACACGACCGTGCCTCCTGGCCGTGCCTCTTAGCCTAAGGATTTAGTTAATGATTAAGTGATCCATATAATTTTAAATGATTAGGGAATAGCCACAACATCCTTAATTGATTAAAATTATAGGGGTTAATTAGGATCACATATTGATAATAAATATTGTGTAGACAAAATATCAAATTATATTTTTTAATTTACCCACAGGAATTAGAAAAGGGAACATAATTTGATAGTTTTATTGTAAGGCTTAAGAAGAATCTAATTGAATTAGAACTTTAGCCCACAGGCAAGTTTTATGTCACTAGATTCACATTCTATCATGATAATAAGTCTTAAGTAGAATCTAATTGAATTAGAACTTTAGCCCACAGGCAAGTTTTATGTCACTAGATTCACATTCTATCATGATAATAAGTCTTAAGTAGAATCTAATTGAATTAAAACTTTAGCCCACAGGCAAGTTTTATGTCACTAGATTCATAATTTTTCATGATTTTACATTGGTAAAAGCATGTTATATATTGATTAGCCTCGAATTTTGAGCATGTTCATTTAATTATTGCAGCAATTCAACCTGTCAATTTTTCTGATATGCGATGTGATGTTCCCGAGCTTAAAGGGGATAACTATAAGGTTTGGAAGGAGAGGGTTCTCCTTCATTTGGGATGGATGGACATTGATTATGCTATAAGGAAAGAAGAGCCCCCTACAGTAACAGAAACTAGCACTCTAGATGCGATAAGTCTTTATGAAAAATGGGAGCGATCCAATCGCCTATCAGTTATGTTCATAAAGACTAAAATTTCTGCTGGTATCAGGGGCTCTGTCGAACAATATCAAAGGGTCCAAGATTTGCTGAAGGCCATTGATGAGCAATTTGCTACTTCAGACAAGGCAATGGCCAGCACCCTAATTATAGAGCTTTCAACTCTAAGACTCACCAATGTTAAGGGTGTGCGTGATCATATCATGCGCATGAGGGATATTGCGGCCCAATTGAAGGCATTGGAGGTTGAGTTATCAGAATCCTTCCTTGTTCACTACATTCTTTGCACTTTACCTCAACAGTATGGCCCATTTAAGATATCCTATAACACACATAAGGATAAATGGTCAATCAATGAATTATTGACCATGTGTGTTCAGGAAGAGGGCAGACTAATTATGGAGGAAAAGGAAAAAGAGAATGTGAACTTTACTACTCATGGGAAGAGCAAAAGGAGGGATCAAGCCAAGGACAAAGGGAAAGGGAAAATCCCTCCCATAAAGGACATTAAGAAGGAAGTTGTGTGCTTTTTCTGTAAAAAGAAAGGGCACATGAAGAAACAGTGCACCAAGTTCATGCAGTGGCTTGATAAGAAATGTACTCAACTTTCACTTGTTTGTTATGAAACCAATATGATTGATGTTAATCATAACACATGGTGGATTGATTCTGGTTCTACAATCCATGTGACCAATTCATTACAGGATTTAAGAAACCTGCGGAATCCAGTGGGAAGTGAGTGTAGCATCTATTCAGGCAATAAGATGTCCTCACATGTGGAAGCTGTTGGGACGTGCAGCTTAGTTTTAAGTAGTGGTTACATTTTGCAATTGAAAAGGACATTTTTATATTCTTGGGTACTCTAGGAATTTAATTTCAGTTTTCAGACTTGTATCAGATGGTTATTCCTTTAACTTTTCGGACTCAGGATTTAATTTGTTTTATAAATCTGATGTTATTGGATGTGGTACTTTGTCTGATGGTCTTTTTCTTCTTAGTTTACAAAATGATGATAACCATACTATTATGCATGTTCATGAAAGGATTGGCACTAAACGATGTGTTATGAATGATGAATCCTCTATGTTATGGCATCGGAGATTAGGTCATATCTCCATTAATAGAATTAAGAGGTTAGTAAATGATGGGGTACTTAGTGCTTTAGATTTTACTGATTTTGAGACTTGTATAAGTTGTATTAAGGGAAAACAAACTAACAAGTCAAAAAATGGTGCCAAAAGGAGTTCTGAATTATTGGAAATCATACATACAGACATTTGTAGTCCAGACATGGATGCGTACCGTAACAAGTATTTTGTCTCTTTTATAGATGATTACTCACGATATATGTATCTCTACTTACTTAATAACAAGAATGAAGCATTAGATGCTTTTAAGGTATTTAAAGCAGAAGTAGAAAAACAATGTGGAAAACATATTAAAATCGTGAGATCTGATAGAGGCGGAGAATACTATGGTAGATACACAGAGAATGGATAAGCGACTGGTCCATTTGCGAGGTTTCTTCAAGAAAATGGGATTGTTGCCCGATACAGTTTACCTGGCTCTCCAGACCAGAATGGAGTAGCTGAAAGGAGAAACTGAACATTATTGGACATGGTGCGGAGTATGCTTGCAAACTCCAAGCTTCCTAACTTCTTGTGGAATGAAGCTCTTAAAACGGCTGTGTACATATTAAACTGAGTTCCAACCAAGGCTGTCCAAGGGACGCCATTTGAATTATTCAAATGGTGGAAACCGAGTTTGCGACATGTACGCGTTTGGGGATGTCCGTCTGAAGTAAGAGTCTACAATCCACATGAGAAGAAGTTGGACCCAAGGACTATTAGTGGGTATTTTGTAGGATATGCCGAAAGGTTTAAGGGATACAGATTTTATTGTCCATCTCATAGTACTAGGTTTGTGGAATCAAGAAATGAAAAATTTCTTGAGAATGACTTGATCAGTGGGAGCGTTCGATCTCAAGACATTGGTTTTGAGAAAGACCATTCAGATGCCCAATATGATGCCTCGAGCAGTGGACTAATTGTTGTTAACAACACGCCTCCAGCACAAATGCGTGTTGAAAATTCAGTCTCCGAGGTACCACAAGCTGTCAATCCTGATTCAGTAGATGTTGAAGTTCAACAGATACCCGAAGCTGTTGAACAGCCTGCTGAACGATATGATCCTGCCCTTCAGGAGAATGTTGATCTAGCATTGAGAAGATCTACTAGAGTAAGGAAATCAGCAATTCCTAGTGACTATGTTGTATATCTACAAGAATGTGACTACAATATTGGAGCCGAAAATGATCCTGAGTCGTTTTCACAGGTCATGAGTTCTAAGGATTCGAACTTGTGGCATAATGCCATGAAAGATGAGATGGATTCGATGGCATCTAACAGAGTCTGGAATCTCGTCAAGTTGCCTGATGGTGTAAAAGCCATTGGATGTAAATGGGTCTTCAAAACTAAGAAAGACTCACAGGGCAACATTGAGAGATATAAAGCAAGACTCGTTGCTAAAGGATTCACTCAAAGGGAAGGAATTGATTATACAGAGACATTTTCTCCTGTGTCTAAGAAAGATTCCCTTCGTATAATGATGGCTTTGGTTGCACACTTTGATTTGGAGTTGCACCAAATGGATGTGAAAACGGCTTTCCTTAATGGAGATCTAGAGGAAGAGGTTTACATGAAACAACCTGAAGGATTCTCTTCTAGTGAAGGTGAGCACTTGGTTTGCAACCTTAATAAATCCATATATGGATTAAAACAAGCCTCCCGTCAATGGTATTTGAAATTCCATGATATCATCACTTCATTTGGCTTTGAAGAAAACATGATGGATCAATGTATATACCAAAAGGTCAGTGGGAGTAAAATTTGTTTTCTTGTGCTATATGTGGATGATATTTTACTTGCAACTAATAATAAGGGGTTGCTATATGAGGTGAAACAATTTCTCTCGAAGAACTTTGATATGAAGGATATGAGTGAGGCATCTTATGTCATTGGCATTAAGATCCATAGGGATAGATCTCAAGGCATTTTAGGCTTGTCTCAAGAAACCTATATCAATAAAGTTTTAGAGAGATTTCGGATGAAAGATTGTTCACCAAGTGTAGCACCCATTATAAAGGGTGATAAATTCAGCTTAAGTCAGTGTCCCAAAAATGAGCTTGAGCAGGAACAAATGAGAAACATCCCATATGCTTCAGCTGTTGGAAGCCTGATGTATGCTCAGGTCTGTACCAGACCTGACATTGCATTTGCTGTTGGGATACTAGGAAGATATCAGAGTAACCCAGGTATTGACCACTGGAGAGCTGCAAAGAAGGTAATGAGGTACCTTCAAGGGACAAAGAGTTATATGCTCATATATAGACGAACCGATAATCTGGAGGTTGTTGGGTACTCCGATGCGGATTTTGCTGGCTGTGTTGATTCACGTAAATCAACATCTGGTTATGTTTTCATGTTTGCCAGTGGGGCCGTATCTTGGAGAAGTGCAAAGTAGACCTTGACTGCTACTTTCACGATGGAGGCCGAGTTCATATCTTGTTTTGAGGCTACCTCACATGGTGTATGGTTAAAGAGTTTTATATCCGGGCTTAGTATTGTCGACTCTATTTCTAGGCCATTAAGATTGTACTGTGATAATTCAGCTGCTGTATTTATGGTTAAGAACAATAAGAGTGGTAGTCGAAGTAAACATATCGACATCAAGTACTTAGCCATAAGAGAATGTGTTAAGGAAAAGAAAGTGGTCATCGAGCACATTAGCACTGAGTTAATGATAGCTGATCCTTTAACTAAAGGCATGCAACTAAAGAGTTTTAAGGATCATGTGATGAGAATGGGACTTAGTTCCATAATGTAATTTTATTATGTTTTAATAAAACTCTTATTCAGTTGATGTTTTCTCATTTAGCCTTGTGTACACATTTGTTTATTCATTTATTTTGAGAAATATCATTAAGTCTGGACCTAGAATAAACATCGAGTTTATTCATCAAGTTCTATAAGATTGAGAAGCACAATGCATTGTAATACATGGGAGATAATACTCGTCATTAGAGGACCTATCACTATGATTCATGAATTTTGTTTCTCATTAAGATAAATTATGGAATACATGGACCAAGTGGGAGAATGTTGGTTATTCTCTTTCCTTTTTTATTGGAAACAAATAACCTCTAGATATGATCCATGAATCCCATAATAAAGGAACAATATTATCCTATTAAATTGGGAATAATAAATCCCACTATATCAGGAAAGATATGTTCTAAATAAATCCTAATTTTGTGGAACAACTCATTGATGGAATGAGTTATAAATAGGAGTACTACGGGGTCCCTAATCCTGCTCACAACTATAGAAATACACTATCTATATTGAGCGAGTTAAGGTTTAGAAGCACCAACCGTAACCGAGGCGTAACATTATTCTCCACCGAACAGGACACCTATTTGCTTTGCAATGGCTGGAGGTATGTAAAGGATTTATTTCACTTCCGCTGCTGCATATGATTAAGTTTCTATATGCTAGTTTATCAAGAAATTGTTGAGTCTGAGAAGACAGGTTAAGGTGGTGCCATCTCCTTTGCTCCTTGTGGTATGGTAGCATCTAAAGTTCCACCTCTTTTTCTATTACTTGGTAGCAATTCCTAAAAGTCTTCTTCTTGGATAAAGGATTAAAATATTGCTTTTGAAAAAAAATTACAAAAAATTGCACTTTTTAATATAATTCTAAGAATACCGCAGTTGAAATATATTATGATTTCGTTTTGCTCTAAATACTCGCCTTAAAAATAATCATAATTTATTTACAAATTAAAATAGTATTTTAAAGATAGTATTTTTTGGGTTATTTTAAAAAGTGCTTTCTTTTCCTTTTTTTTTTAGTTTTCTTGCTTTTTTTTAGTTTTTGCATGCCGAAAGATGGGAAGACTTATTGAATAGAAAGCCTCATCCTATCCTTCAATTGTTGTCGAAGAGGTAAATCTTATTGTAGACTGCCCTCCTAGAGGGCACCTGGCAACTCACTATTGGGGCATGATGTTCCAAAATTCCTCAAGTACTTGCTTCACTTCATGAGCAAGAAGGCACGTGCAACTAGATAAACGGTATATTCATAGGTTCTCTAATATTCCTATAGATGTCGGACTCTACGGGTATCCTCTTGTAACTTCATTGCCAGTGACTTTCAAATAGAGCTACTAAAAACTTCTTTTTTTCCCCTCCTCTTTTTATTGGGATTTCTTTTTCATGTCGTTATTGAACAAAGGAGTCCTACTTAGTTTGTGAATGACAGCTTTTGGCCTTTTACTATCACGGGGCAGTAATGATACCCCCACAACCATCCACGTTACCACACCCTGAAAACAACAATCGAAGACATCAAACCAACCCCGCAAACTTTCATACCCATAACACGTCGGTTGGTAGACTCAGGAAGGAGAATGAGGAAGTGTGTCCAGGTACTGTGGTGTGATGCCACCCACACAAAAGTGTAAATAATCCCCATGTCGCTATTAACAAAACAAAAGAGAGAGAGAGAGAGAGAGAAACGACATTTGCGATAAAAACGGCACAGAACCGAGCTAGCTTATAGACAAAACGCAAGAGAAAGAAGATGGCGATTTCCATTTCATCATCACAAGTCACAACCATGGGCTCCGGTCAACTAGCCTTCCCCAAATCTTTGGTCCCACCGTTTGTGAATCTAAACCTATTTGTGGTGCTCCTTCTTCACTATAGTCTCCATTGTCTTGGCCCTTTTGGCAGGATCGTTACCCATGAATTGGAAATATGTCTTGATATTTTCTACAAATAGATTACTTGCAAGGAAAGTATAGCAATAGAAATTATCTAATGTAGAGAATTCCGTTCATCAATTGGCTTTGCTAGATTTGGTAAAAAAAACGTAAATCTATCGTCCAAGTTTCTTCTATTTTGTGTCATACTTATTAAAGCTTAGCATTTTTAATTATAACACTATTTAAATGACCTCATACCTTAGGATTCCCCTTTTTAATATAGGAACCCATCAATAGATGCTTATCATTTGTCCAATATGACATCATTTAACTAAAATCCATCAATCAAATTATATATTGTAAACCGCTTAATTAAGAAGCCCTTAGATGCATTAAAATCAGAATTCTCTTTAATAGTGTGTTTGGCAATTTTTTTTATAAAAAGGAAATGGACAGAAATGAATAGAAAAGAAAAGCAAGAAAAAAAAATAGAATGGAAATAAAATGAAGTATAATTCTTATTTTATGTTTGATAAATTATAAAGGAAATAGAAAAAAAAAATGAAATGAAATAAAGTTAGTATTCAACAAAATTATCTTTATTATCATTTTGATTAATATTAGTATAAGGGATATTTTTTATTTCTACTCATTTATCTCTAATTTTGGAGAGAAAGGAAGTGGTATTTAAAGTGGAAATATTTTCATTCATCTCCTTTATTTTTTACCCTTTTTTACTCTTTATTTAAGTTGACAAATGTATTATTTCCACCGACTCCATTTCATTTCTACTAATCCAAATACAGTGTAAAACATGCTTGGTTACTTATCTATTTTGTTTATCATGGGGGTTAAGTATTACTTGGATTTTTTATTACCATCAAATAAAAAAATTACAGTAGCAGTTTTTTAGCCTTACCATGCATATTTACTCGGTTTTTTAAATAAAAAAATAATATAGAAAACTGAATTTATTATACTAAAATATTAAGTTAAACCTTTTATAAATTTAAGTTTGATTTCTGAAATTAGATTAATCCATATATTCAAATGATTAAAAAAGAATTAATTTAATAGATACAAAATAAGAAATGTTGCATCAATCCGCCTGCATTAAAGCTTTTTTAGATAGGTGATGATGGGTTTTGGCTTTGGTCGATTTGCAAGCGCAACGTGTGACTGTAAGTAATTGCTAAGTGCTAAACGAAGCAACTTTATGGAGCTGTAGAGTACTTTACTTTTAAGCGGTGAGGTGAGAATTTCCGTGAAGCAAGGGGAGGAAGAGTTGAGTTGATTGGTGATTGTCCTCTTGTATTTATATTTACTGCTTGTTTTTGTCCTTTTAATTTTTAATTTTTATTTATTATTATTATTTTTTAATAAGATTTTCTCTTGGACAAAATGGTCATATCAAGAATTTACTTTGGGAGGAAATCGACTAGACAGTTTATTTATTTATTTTTTGGCTATGGACTAGACAGTTGGTGCCTTGGTGGGGGGCAATCTAAATTGTGCAGCTGTTCCTCAATAAATGCCATCTCATCACTCTCCTCCACATCCTTTCGTTCCAAAAAAGAAAGAAATTTCTGGCGTTATCTGGGCCTCTTTAGTTCAAGCCACTTGATCCCTAGACAGCGAAAGGTATCGAATACAATCTACTTGGTGGTTTTCTGATTGTGGTGGCCTTGGCTCTTGAATTACATATGTAGCTTACAAGTCTTTTTATAGGTGTTGTAATTCGATACCCATCATTATGTTATATTTTATAGAAGGGGAGAGTATATTATGTTATGTATTACTTAAATATATTGTAACACCTTAATTTAAAAGTTGTTAATAATTACATCTAATAGATGATTAATAAAATTTTTCAATCACTTGATTTAGAGTTACTTAACTACTTTTAATTGGGTATTTACTATCTTAGTCATTTTTTTTTGGTAAAGTTTACTATCATAATCTTATAGAATATTAGTTATTTCTCATGATTCATGTTGAATTTTACTTACTTGTGGTATCGCATATTTTATATCCTAAACACGAGATGTCCTTATTGCATCACCATGCAGTTGGCCAATACATTTCCCCCCTCTTCAGTGTGTCATTTGGTTCATTTCTCTCGCTCTCCAAAACTAATATGAACTTGAAGTATCTAAGACCGAATCAAGTTGATACAAGCCACTGGTTTTCATGCATATTCATCCCTAAATCATATACTTACTAGCAAAAGGTTGACTCCCGTATTATTTGCAATATTTAGCTTTTAAATAGTCGATAGTCAAGTCAATAGGTAACAATACATCTTTTTAATAACTTGATCCAAAAATTGCTAGCTCTTTTTACTTAAAGGGAAAAATATAAATTTAATCATTAACGTTTGTCACTTATTTTTTTTAGTCTTAAATATTTAATTTTTTGTATTAGAGTCCTTAACATTTATAAATATTTTCAAATGAGTTCTTTTAGCAATGGTATTAATGTGATAGTGTTAATTTTTCCATTAAAGAATGATAAATGGCACGTTTGATTAGTCGAAATAAATTATTTCAACCAATTAGATCGTATCATATGTTAATTTTTATTTCAACCAATTAAATCGTGCCATTTGTTAATGTTAACGGAAAAGTTAATAATAAACTAACAACAAAGTTATTTGCTAATTTTTATAAATATTGAAAATTAAATATTTAAAATTGAAATTAACAAAAATAATAACATTAGCGACTAAATTTATATTTTCCTTTAATATTTACTATCTTGCCTTTATAGATTGCTACTCATTATGTTCCCTAATGGACGTAAAACTTTACTCACTTGGACAAGAGCAATCAATGCATGGATGAAAGTCGAGTAAGTACTTATTTTATTGTCTTACATTATGTTTTCACATCTAATAATTGCAATCAACGTCTCAGGACTCAATAGCTGTAATATTGATATTGTGCTAATATTTTTGAGGATGTAGAGTTTACATATTTTTAATTTATATGAAATGCATGCTCAATTGATGATGTAAATCTCATCAGCATGATGAAAGACGGAATTTCCTTTTGAAATTTCTATAAAATCTAAAAAGTTAGAAGATTATAATTATTTTGGATCTAGTGACTCGGGAATTCTTTTCAGGTTAATGATTCTCGATAAATCCTTTAACTTGTGGATATTAATTCATCAAAAAAAAAAAATCATTTTCCGAATTGTGATTTTGTGTATCTGAGCAGAATGATCTTTCTTTCAAGAGTTTGTTTGCCAATAAGAGGTTTTTTTTTTTAAAAAAAAAAAATTCAATATCCAATTAATAAAGTATTGCATTTTCTAAAACAATATCGATTTTTTTTTCCTTCTTCTTTTTCGTATTAAACAATAACCTTATGCAAATCAAGGTGTCGAAGATAATCGAGACATGTTTTGTAATCGATCACAACATCGTTTACTTACAAACTATAATTTTTTTTTTTTTGAATCTCAAATAAAAATTACATAAAGATAGGCATGAACTTGATTCTAAAACAATGAGGTTTTCTTTTAAAATTTAAAAAATATCTATTAAAATTAAAATATTATAATTAATTAGATCGGTAGCCATTTAGGAATCCTCAAACCTGTCAATATTCATTTATATAAAAACAAATCAATTTCTAAGTTGTTGTTTATTTTGGACAATTCATTTTTAATGGCTGAATGGAATGATCTCCTAATAGTTGCTTGCTTATATTTCAAAAGCTTATTTATAAGAAAAAACTAAAAAATAACTATTGCTTTCATCCTAAGAAGAAATTACAATTAATCATTTAGTAGTAGTAAGAATTTTGTAAAGTAGTTATTTGGCAATTCAAATATAATAATAGCTATGTAAAAAAACAAGAATATTTATTTGATTTTACCGATAAAAAATTAACCAAATATACTTCTAGTTTTGAAATATTTTATAATTGATGACATAATCCATTTCAATAGAAAAGGCCAAGCAATATTAAGAGATATAGATAGAGTCAAGCGTGTTAGAAATATAATCATACAACTAAATTAGTATTATAGGATACTCAAAACTTAACCGTACAAAAACAAATATCATTTCAAACATATCATCATGAACAAAAAGGAACATAAAAACCCTAAATACTGTCATTTATTTAAGTTCTCAACCAAAATTAGGCATTCAATTCAAAAGTTAAAAAAGCTTTATATTCTATCCATATTTCTGAAGTCCCACCCAAAACCGCGGTTCCATCGACTTAGATACCCGGGATGCCAGACCCTGTCGGACAAGGTATCATCATTTTTTGGTCTCATATTCGGTCGGCATTTTTGACTTGTTAAAGAAGGGCATCCACCCATGAAAACGTTTGAAAACTCACCACCCTTTTCTATGTACCCAAAAACCAAAAAAAAAAAAAAAAAAAACACAAATCTCCTACTCAAAACAACGTAATCTCCAAAAACCGCACAAATTTTGTTTAAATTATCCTTCAAAACTGCGTAGATTCCCCTAATACCAACTTTGCCCTAAACATAAATTACAAAGTAGTAGAGTAATAAGGTTTCATATTTACATCGACCATTATTACGTTTCTTGGAATGCCATTTCGTAGACTTTACGCAAAGACTTAAAATGACATTTTCAACGCCACCGAGTAACCAAATCCGCAAGCCATATCGATCATTCGTTTCATTTGGCTTTCAAGAAACATCCTAAGTCTTCTCTCTCTGTCTTTTTTTAATTTTAATTCCCCTCTCATACTTGCAAAGAAACAAAATATAACCAATCCCGAAAGCAACTTATTAAAAATAATTAAATAAACAACGTGAAACATAAAAAAATGCACTACCCGACAAAAACAAAATTCCACAATAATTTAAACTATAAATTATGAGTAATATTTTTTAAAGCAAGAACAACAACAATATATAATAATTATATATCATCGTGATATCAAAAAGTGAATGTAAACTTCACCGAGGCTCCGCAACATAATTAGACAAAATCCGAGGGGTGGAAATGAAAAATTACAAAACTAAACCAGACCCCAAAAGCAAAAAAAACCATTCTACCACTAAAGGAGTAAATGAGCATTCTAATCTACGATATTCCTCTCTTCAACGTTATTTTATAAACGTCCTCTTCATTTTCTCTTCTTCTTCTTCTTCTTTTTTTTTGAAACTTCTTTTTTGCAGATTGATCCAAAAGTTCAAGAAAATGTTAGTCTTCAAACCCAGTTTTCTGCCAAATTGCATTTCTGACCCGGCTAAGGTCTCTTCCTTTCAAAGTCCTCCCTCTCCCTTCATGAACAGAAAGCGGCGCGATCCTTGTACGTGCTAAGAACTCATGGGGTGGAACACGCGCTTTGCCACCACAGACATCCTCGTCACGGTCGTCATCAACATAAAAATCCTCGAACCCCTCGCGCCACCCGTTGTTCTCCTTATACTCGCCACCCAGAATCCTTGACCAATCGGGGATGTTCACCGGAAGAGATGACGGCCCAGAGGTGATGGTCTGGTCGCCGGAACAGGAGCGCCTGGACGGTTTCCTGCGGGATTGGGTGGTAGCAGTATTGGTTTTGCCGAACTCAGGCGACTTGGAGCGGGCTGAGTAGTAAAGGTCGGACTCATCGAGTTCGAACGAGTCGTGGGAGTTTAATGGGACAGTATGGTCATTTGGGAGGAATCGGTAAGTAGGTCGAGCCAAGTAGGCCTTGCTAGTCGCCATTGGATATAAAGATCGGTGCTTTATGCTTTCACTCACTAGTCACTCTCTCTTTTCCTCTCCTTTCCTTTATTTGGGTTTGTAACAGGGAATAAGAAAAGAGGAGGAGGAAGAAGAAAGCGAAGAACGAGAAGCGCTTGCGATAAAGGAGTCTGGTTTAGCTAGAAATGGGCAGTTGTGAAATACTGGAGTGGTTTTATAAGGTTTTTGGGTTTGGGTTTTTGTTTGTAAAGTGGATAAGGTTGTTTTATTTTTAAATGTTTTCTTTCTTTTTCTTTTTCTTTTTTCTTTTTTAATTTCTCTTTTGTTTATATTTTGTTCTCTGCGAATTACCAATATCTCCTGAGATCATCTCGCATTGCAACGTCATTTTGCTTTCCCACTTTTTCTCCCACCCATTCTATCAAATCTTCATGGATAATTATTATTAAATTTTCATCATTTTCATTAATTATACATTAATTAATAATAAAATTTAAAATTAAATCAATCTAGTTAAAAATATAAATTGAATCATAAAAAATTCCCTCCTTCTAATGTGGTTCAGTAAGTTCTATTTCGTCACTTAACCGATTAATTGGATTTTTTGACTATTAATAATTTAATTATTTATTTGATTAATTAATTATATGTGATTATTATAAAATTTAATATTTTTTTTCATTTTTCAATTATATAAACTACTATAGTTTTGTGCTCGTCGAAATTATCAAGTAATTAAAATCGAAAAAAAGATTAAAATTTTTTTGTTAATAACGTAATATTTAATTCCTTATTTATTGTATAGTCTAATTGAAAATTAGTATTTAATTGCATTGTATTTCGTTTTGCTTTTGATGTATGGGGCTCAAATTCCTTCTACTGAAATATTTATTTGAGGCTTTATAGAGAGTCAATTTGGCCTTTAACGTATAATCTAAATAGATAAATCCAACTATTAATAAAATGATTTTCTTTTACAAGTCTCATATGGGATTAAATCGAATGATGTATTTTCCAATTGATTCCTAATACATTAATATGTTGAATATCGATTTATTCACTTGTTTTTAAAAATAAATGGCAACAAGAAAGAGAATAATGATATTTAAGTATGGCATCACTAAATAAATGTCCTACAAAGATGTTTACACAGGTCTAAATAGAATCTACCTTGTCTCTATGGTACATTCTAGATAGAGAAAACCAAATCTTAATAAAATGACAATTTTTTTTTATGAATTTGGTGTAAGATAAAGATTTATGATATTTTCTATTTGAATTATAAAAGTATAAATCAAAAGTTTATTACTTACCATAATGTATCTCATTTGGTTTTATTCAAAACTTTCCTTATGGCTTATGTATGTGGCCTAAGAATTTAATAGAGGATTGAAAAAAAAGTTTAAGGTATCATTTAGTTGTAAAAAATTTGTGGTACTATATTAGATAAAATATTTTATTATTTGTTTAGTTTATATATTTTATTAATTACTAAATAAAAATAATCCAAAAGTATTGAACAGAATGTTTATTTTTTGTACCATTTAAAATATGATACAAAAATTAAATTTATTAGATAAAAACATAAAAATTATTATTTAATACTTTATATATTATGTTTAATATAGTATTTTGTAATCTAAATAAAGGATATCATAAATTTTTTTGTCTAAAACTATATATATCAAATGCGATATAAAAAAGTTTTACTATTATATTTTTTTATTTTATACTATTTAATTCTTTTTATATTGCCTAATACTATACCCCAAATGCTATCTAAATGATAGCTTATATATTATTATTGTCATAAGATCCTTCACTACTAACTAACATAAGTATTATAATCAAAATCACAAATCAAGTGGCAAGATAAATGGATAAAAAACCCAAAGAAATTTCAAAGTTATTCTTATTAGAGGCTATTTTAATCCGTTAAAAAAGAATAAAAAGAAAGAAGCTATGGTAGATACCTAATTTAGTTTAGGATGCATTAATAATTTGCATTTTAGATAAGGAAGTAGATAGAACCTAAAAGGGCTGTTCTTTTTTTAAAATCGAACCCAATAATGAAAGGGTCGACCTAAAACACAAATTATACAGAGGTCCCCACTATTAATAATTGCATTATTTATATATTTATTTATTTTCTTTTAACCGAGTTTTAATAGTGGGCATAGCATATTCTATATTCTGATTTCTGAACTCTTTTTCCCCTTTTTATTTTTTTTAACCATACTCCTTTATGCCACCCCATACGAAGCTGCCACGTGTGGGATGCAGAATTAATGCATTGCGCAGAAAGTTCCCACTACTCGACAAATTTAAAAAAAAAAAAAAAATAGAGAGAGGAGGTCATTTTGGGAAAATTGTAATTTGTCCGGTTTCAACCTTTTCCCTTGACAAAACCTTTGCCTTGTCGCCTTGCACAAAAATACTAGAATAGCCGTAGGGAAAGCAAAATTATTTTAAATTAAATAAAAAAAATTAAAATTTTTAATCCCAAAATCATTTTTTATACACTTATTATTATTATTTTGGGCGTATTATTAATACGAAAAAGATAATTTAAAAAAAAAAACCTATCGGTTAGTGCATCAAAACGTACTTTAATGGAACCCAAAGCGTGCTTCATGCCTTGTTCAAAGTTTTTTCATGTATACCAAATTGATCACGTACGATTTGAAATAGGAACTAGTGGTTTTTTTTTTTTTCAGTTTTTTAATAAAAAATTGTGGTATTGATTATCGTCAATAAGACACTATTTAACAATTGTATACTTTTTTCCTAACCCTTAAAAATATCTCAAGTTCCTATTAATAAAATTTTCATACCTTTTCGGATGCTGCATTTTTTCCAAAAATATATAATAAACATAGTATTTTGTTTATTTTTATCAATAAACAAACTGAACAAGCTTCCTCTCGCAAACCAAGACTCCTAAATTATTACGTGGTTTTCATTATTTTTTAAACTTTATAAATGATGTCCTTTGTCACTTCTTACATCTTTCCCCAAAAAAAAGGTAAAAAAAAAGAGAGATTTATCATTCAACGTACCTATTATCCTCGTGAATGAGTACGGAAGAAGTATTTGCGTCCTTGCTCAATAAGATTTTTCAGAACATTTGTTTGATGGAAGAAAATTTACCGTACGAGTAATGATTAATTATATTATATAGAAATTATATTTATTAAAACATATTATATATAAAATTTAATTTAAAAATAAAAAACTCGAAAAAAAAAATTAATTACAAAAATTTATATGTTATATAACATATTTTAATACATCTACACAATGCCTTTTGCAATAGACTTTTATCCTTACTTAACGATACAAACTTAACTTTGACAAATTTTAATCGGCAAATATGGGATAAACATTATTAAACACTCTTTATGGGGGTGTTCACCTGACCTAATCCTAGCAATGAAGACAACGTGGGCCGGTTTGGATTAACGATGATGAGACACGTGGATAATTGTTGTACGGTTTCCAAGTGGCATTTCACCATTGGATGGAAATACCGGGACCCGATAGCACGTGAAGTATGGGACCCTTTGGGCTTGGGTCTAGTGCGTCCGTGCCAGCTGGTCCAGCGGTTCGAGAATGTTGTCATCGTCTCATGACGAGAAACCAAGCGATATTTCGTGAGAATTTGTCAGCATGAAGCGTCTCCAGGTCTAGGCTAGGATTTTGATTTTTGTGACTTTGTGAGCTTTGGTTGAATGTTGAATGAAAGCATCAATGGCTTCACATGTTAAAGCGATTTCTTATTTGTTTATTAAATTATATTCCCGTGATACGAAGCTTCTACGTTGTTTATTATTTTAATAAGACTCATTCATTTTTAATTATATATATTAAATTATTATTTATTAATTATTATTAAATTTTTATCATTAATATATAAAATAATAATAAAATTAAATATTAGACAATCTTACTAAAAATACGAACAAATCTATAGAATTTTTCTGTAATATTTATGTAAAGATTTGTTAAAGGTTTAAAATTATTTTTTTCATATGTAATAATATTAGTTATATGTTTATAAGTTAATAATTATACTAAAAAATTTCTATTTTATTTTTTAATACGAATCCTGAGTTATTTGAATTGTCCTATGTGTATTTGGGTGGACGATGTACGAAAGATGTGGTCATTCTGAGGTTCATCCTTGTGGACAACTGGCTTTAAGTTTCTTGTCGAAATTGGAAAAAAAAAGGGGGGGTAAAAGGTATACGCATACGCTGAGTATATATATACACCCACTAACCCGAATATGCGGATCTTCTGTGTCAATTTAGAGAGTCGGTCAATTTTGTAGTTGGCAAAGCGACTTTTTTTTTTTTAAGGATAATAAGTAGAAAGGAAATGAAAACAAAATGAAAGAGATAGGAAAATTATGTATCTTATATGTGTTTGGATATAATAGAAAGTTGAGATATTAAAAGTAAAATAAAATAATATAATAAAAATGATTGTAGAAAATAGAGAAATTAAATCTACAATTGCATCATTAAAAAATGAAAAAACAAAAAAAGCACCAACCTCTAAAGTGGAGGTAAATTTAGAAGTTAGACATAGATTTAGAAGCCAAACACAATTTCCTCCAATAATTACTTCACTTGAAATGGTTAAGATAAAATATATGTTATATTATTTAAAACTTTCCACGTATATTCTTTTTCTTCCACAAGGACCACAACAACAATATCAGATGGGAGATCCAGTGAAGGGTGTGAATCTTCTTGAACAATATGAGCAGATAGATTATATTGGGAATTCGAACAGACAGTAGTATAAGTAACACCTACCATTCGGGGATGAGAAACCATTCGAATTTGTCTTATGGAAACCCGAGTATTTGAAGCAATGGCCATTACTTTATTAGCCTTTATCGCTTCCTTCAGCATAGCAACCTCAACAAGAGCTTTAATGCCATGCTCCTTTTTCAAGAAGTTGGGACTTTCTGACCTAACATCGATTAGGATAAGTTTGCAGCTTGCTGATTGCTTTGTGAGGATTCCCAAGGGGATAATCGAGGATATCTTAATAAAGGTAGGGAATTTCATTTACCCCGTTGACTTTGTAGTTCTAGAAATGGATGAAGATGGGGGATATCCCTTTGATACTTGGGAAACCATTCCTAGCCACTGCTAGGGCAATGGTTGATGTGGGAGGAGGCAAGCTTACTTTGAGAATCGGTGATGAAGAGTTGGTAGTCCAAATGGCTGCCGCTATGAAACATACTATATGCATTGATGACTCTTATTACTCTATTGATGTTGTTTATATTTTAGTAGATGATCATATAAGGGAAGTTTTGAGTAAAGATGAGTAACAACTAAGCTTGACATTGGGAGAGAAGAAGGATGTAGATAACCCAGAGGTTGTGTTACTTATTGAACAACTTGATGCTTCAGAAGGTATTACACCTCAGCATGGGTTTGAAAAGTTAAGAATAGAAAATGAGGCGAGACTTAAAACTTCTATAGAACAGCCGTTGGTGTTGGAATTGAAACAATTACCAGAGTATCTAGAATATGCTTTCCTTGTAGAAGACTTTAGCCTGTGGGTTATTATAGCCTTAGATTTATCTCAAGAGCAGAAAGACTAATTACTCATGGTCCTGAGAGCACACAAGTGAGCCATCACTTGGAAAATATCTGATATAAAAGGTATCAACCCCTCCTTCTGTACTCACGAAAATTTATTAGAAGAAGGATTCAAGCTTGTAGTGCAACCATAAAGACGATTATATCCTAATATGAAGGAGGTGATCAAACTTCTTGACGTTAGACTTATTTACCCCAAATCTGATAGTGGCTGGGTTAGTCTGATGCAAGTGATGCCGAAGATAGGGAGGAATTGGATCTTCAACTACCAGATACTTAGTTGAAGAACGTGAAGGGCGTCGAGCTAACGACATTAAACAAATGCGCTTTTTGGGAGGCAACTTATGTCTAACTTAGGTACGTAACGTTCCTTTTATTTTCTTTTTATTGTCACTATCCTTAGTCTATTATTTTTAGAAATTTGCAGATCTTAAGGGGAGTTTCTAAGCTTATTTGAAGAGAGCGGGAGTAATTTCTAAGTATGGGGAAGCGCCAATAACAAGTAAGGAAGTTTGAATTTTAATCACTAAGTGCACCTAGTAAGTCTTTCTCCACGTTCATTTACATTTTTAGAGGTGCACGATGATCCCAGTTGTTATCTATTGGCTTGGGCAAGTTTTATTTTTCCTCTATGTGTTTTTCAAAGTCGGTACTACCTTGAGCACAATCAATGCTCAAGACTATGCACAACCTAAAGAGGCTCTATAGATGATTTTGAAGTCAACACGACCTCGAGCATGGCCGTGCTAAAGCCCATGCTGTATTTATTAAACATTATGTGGATTTTTTGAAGTCAGCATGGTTACGAGCATGGCCGTGCTGAAGCCAGGGCAGACTTGCCCCATAAACGCCGCTTTTTGTGCTCCTTTTAAGGGTCTGCACCCCCTCAAGCATGGCCATGCAGCAGCCCATGTTGAAAAAAAAAAAAAACCCACATATATATACAGTTTCTCTCTCTCCTCCCTCATTCTCTAAACTGTCACAGCAACCTTCCCTTACTCTCTCAACTTTCTTCTTCTTCTAACACTTTACATTCACACACTACATAATTCTTTCATTCCATTCATTTTATGGCCACATTCGTTTACATGCAGCACAAACTTTAGGTTCACAGCTCCAATGATGACATGCCATTATTGGTTTGCTCTTATATTCGGCCTTAGACTCCACATGTAACCGTTTGCATATAAAAACCAGGGAAGTTCTTAGTGTCTTTTTCTTTTTGTTATTTTTCATTTTGTTTTTTCCTTTTTCCTTTTGTGTCCTTGATTTGGGAAGACATTAGGGACAATTTCTTAAATAAGTGTAGGGAAGAGGTATATAGAACGAGGAAAATTGAGAAATTTGGGTCCTACTTCACTTATGTTATCTATGCATTGTCTTATTAAATTTCCCCTATTTAAAATTTTGCAATTGAATTTGAATGTTGATCTTGGATCATTAAAAGGCGAGATCCTTGAAATTGTGCCAATAAAAAAAAAAATAGCATCCTTGGAGAGAAGAAGAAAAATCAGTGATTTTGTGTTCCTTACTCACTTATTCTTGGACTTGATATACTTAGTTGGAATTTTAGGATGAAATCTAAGTGGGGTAATCTTATTTTCCATTTAATTATTGATTTTAGAGTTGTGAAATAGATCGAAGTCCTTAGTTTAAAGTTAAATGGTTATATTTTTATGCTTATTGGTTAATATATTTACCTTTCAAAAACTTTGAGAGCTCTTCTAACTTTTCGTGAAAGTTGCATTTGAAGTCTATCACTTAGTGAGTCTTCTTAAGTGATCTATTTGAAAATTAATTAATTAATTAATGTGTTAATTGAGCAATAATGTGAAAAGCTTAGTCAGTATGGGCGGACTTTGGTGCCTCAGAAGAGCGAAGTCTAACCCCGCTGCTGACTAGTCAATTAATTAAAGAAATAATAAACCGCCACTCCAATGACTTGGGTTCTCCAAGTTAAAAGTATCTTTATGAATCCCTAAAGTTAAGATAACGGAAGTTCGATGGGGTCCCTTTAAAACTCGATCACCTAAGATCGTCTGGCTTAAGATTGGTCGACTGATGATATTATAATAACAAGATGAGCTACAAAAGGGTAAAGTTCAGTAGGTCTTGTAATTCGAATAATTAAGTCTGTAGAGATGCCTTTAATTAAGGGGATAACATCTGTTAACTTAGGTGACAAACCCGAGATTATCGGCTGAACATTCGTTACATGGGTTGTAAGATTTTAAATAACTGAAGTTAATAGATATATACATATATATATATATGTACATACATACATACATACATAAAAAGAGAGGAAAACTTGGAAATTTTTTTAGAGGTTTAACAAAAAGAGAAAGAAAATCCAAGGGAAAGATGAATGCCATATACTTTCACTTGAAGTTACTGTGCTTAGAAGAGGTAGTTGAGCAGTTTATATATTCTTTAGTAAGTGGTGAGATGTGACCAAGCCACTTTTGCTTTGTTTGACTTTCTTTGTAACTCGGGAAGCGTTTCTTAAATGGTGAGGGTAATAGTTAATTTACTTAGATTAACCTGTAAACTCTAATTTTTGTATGTTAGGTACACGTACAATTATGGTAGGTTTGAGCGGTAAGCGCTAATGAATTACTAAGATTGAATTAAATGTGATTTAAAGTTTAACAATGAGTACAATTGATGAGAGGGGATCTATTTTGTCTTTTTTTTTTGTTTGCTTGAGGACAAACAAACGATTAAGTGTGGGGAAATTTGATAAGTGTCAAAGCAAACGGTTAAGTGTAGGGAAATTTGATAAGTGTCGGAAGATCCTTAATTCTAGTGCTTATTAGTTATGATTTTATATGGATTTCATGTGATTTGTTGAAGAAAAGGGTACTTATATGATTAAATTTTAATTTCAGGCTTCAATGGAGATAAAAGAAAGGTTTAACGATGATATGAGTAAAGGCGAGATGAAATCTGGTGAAAAAATGAAAAAAATTGATTTTTAGTTCAGCAGAACCCCGAGCACAATCGTGCTGAACTGGGTAGTGAAAACTACATGTTTTGAAGTCAAAACGGCTTCGAGCATGGCTTTGCTAACACCTATGCTGAACCCTGTTTTCGCAAAACTATAAATAGATACCTTGTTTTATTTTAATGGGAGGATTTTTTTTTTTTTCGGATCCATTATGAAAACCTTAGACGGATTGTTATAACGAGCTTTAAGAGGAGAATTGTCTAAACATCATTGGAGATCACAAAACAACACAAGGGATTATTCTTTCCATCATGAATCATTTTTACTTCTTTAGATTCTCTGTTTTTATTGAAAACTCTATGGAAAAACAATTCTTTATATCTCTCATCTTGTGAAACCTTAACTCATGTATTGAAACATTAATTGATTAGTAAATTGTTTATATCTTTGCATCTATTCATGTGTTTCCATTGTTCTTGTGATTGATTTATGCTCGCGAATTGATTACATGTCTAATTTTTATTAGATTAAAAGAGGTTTCATCTAGTAAATTAGATTTTTATGAATAGAGATATTATATGTTTTGCCTAGAGGTAGAAAAACATTGATTTTTTGCAATAAAGATTAAAACTTTAATTAGAAATTGTGAACTTAAGGAGATCTTGCATGATGGTAGTGAGGGAGAGGTCTCCATTATCTTGTGCATGATTAAGAATTGATTAACTTGAGGAAGTAATTGATTTTACTTGAGAATTCCTACAGTGCGAAGTGTAAATCGATATCTTATTTTAAGAATTTTAAGGGTTAGGGTGGAATAAGATGAGGGGTATGTTTTGTGATTGAATACATTTTTAAGACAATATTATTTAATTCTAGGGTTGTTAGGATTTATTAATTGTTAATTTAATCAATAATTTTCATATTGTAAATTAGGCTAGATAGTAGAGAAATGTAATATTAGTACTTGTTTTCTAGATCCCAAAGGACAACACTTATTAAATCTATACTATAGTCGATAGGTACACTGCCTAGCTCGATTATTGATTTTATTGATTATAAATTTAAAACTTAAAACGATCGGTTAAATTCAAGCACACCAAGTTTTTGGCACTGTTGCCGTGGATTTGGCAAGGCAATATTAGGAAAAACCATAGCATCTACTACTTTAGTCACTCTTCTTATTTGTTTTATCCATTTCTCTTCTCTACATCTTTTGAAAAGTTCTAATTCACACTTGGTAATAGGAACGCACAATTGTATTAATAGGAACTACACAATTCTAGTTATAGCTAAGGTAGTTAGGCTTAGACTAGGCTTTGATTTGGACATGGATAGAGGTCTAGGGTTGAAGGCTTGAATTAGGATTGCACCGAGTCAAATTAGGATCATTGAATTTTTCAAATATAATTCATGTTTGAGTGATATGTATGTAAAATATTAAATTCAATTAAATCATATATACTCAAATAAATAAAAACTTGATTAAATCTATTATAATTTAAATGGAAATGGGAAATCCAATTCAATAAATTATATATCCAATTAAACCAATCAACTTATAATAAATATAAATATAAAATAGAAATGAATAAAATATAAATTTAAATGTTTGTTTGGTTTGTTTTAATTTTATCTGTTTGGTATCTATTTCACGTCTATTTAAATATGAGTATTTGATTGGAATAAGATAAGATTTAGATTAAAAAAAGACAAAGATATAATTATATTATAAAAACTAAATCTTTAAATGCTATTTTAAAATATAAGTGAATCAAAAGCAGATCATATGCAGGTTAGATATAAATAAGTTACAAATAAAAAATTGACAATCCGAACAAACCTTAGATCAATAGTTTGGTCAAGTATTATTAACTCATCATCATTATTGTTTTATCTTATAGTTGTTTGTTTATGTTAATTATAAAGAAACACAATTAAATAGTTATAAAGTATAAATCAATGACCATCCTCAAAAGTCAAAGCTAACCAATTAAAAAGAAAGACTAAAATAGTAGAACTTAATGTTATACAACATTTATTAAAAGGTATCAAAACTTGAACCACCGACGACGAGACCTAGGAGAAGGGTGCATCGACAATGCTTTGCTTTGCGATAGGATTTTGGTTTTTTACATTTAGAATTCAGGGTATTGAATATCGAGAAAATATGCTAATTTTATAATTTACTAGTTCGAATATTACTTTTTATGTATATTTAGTAAGTACTTATATTATTTCAATATTAAAATATATATATGAAAAATAATTATGTGTATTATGACCCGATCAATCCCTTTAAGGCAACCGGATCAATATTCAACCATTTACATTGCGTCCTATAAAGTTACATTGAGAACGTGTAATGCGTGATTCCTTGAAACAATTATTTGCGCTTAATCAAAATTTTAATTATACTTGTCATCGTGCATTATTTAGTTATTTATATTTTTAACTCAGTAATATACTACTATCTTATGGTTAAATGTTAACCTTGAATAAAGAGACCACTCGATGCGACGTCGTTTTTTTAATGCCGGTTTTGGATTCCAAATCCAGCTAAAGTTATAAACATATAGGGTCCCCCAATAATGGCTGCTTATGACAACGATTCTTTCAGATTAATTAATTCTAATCACACATGACTTTATATTAATTTAACCCTTAACTTTCCTTTTCCTAACTCCCTACTGGTTCTTTAAAAAGGTAATCGATATCTGCATAAAATAACTCTTAGAATAAAGTACTGTGGTATTTTAGAATAAATATCGTAGTTGGTAGGGACCAAAAAAAAAAAAAAAAAAGCTCCCAAAACAGGGAAGGCTTGAAGTATTAGTTTGTAATGCTCCGGGAAGTAAATATATATTTTCGAATATTTTTGGAATGCAAAACGGTTTTTGAGAGTTTGCGCTTAGATTTGCAAGTCATTAATAATTTTAAGGTGCAATTGTAAATTATATTAGAAAGAATAATAGCTTTTTTCATAATATGAGTTTTGTTAATGAGTGTTTTATGAGACATAATATATACTTAATAAAGCAAAAAAAAAAAAAACACTTTCCAATCACTCATTACACATTAGAGGTCAGTAATGTATGTACTCGAATTTGCAAGGTTCATATATAGAGTTTTTTTTTTTTTTCGTGATTTTCTGTAGTATGTGTTTTATGGGCACTACGTGAAGGTTGATAGTATATACTGTCATCATATTTGGAAATCTATAAGAAAAATATATACATAAGATATGTTTAGTTTTTCTTTTATATTAACCATAGAATGTATATTGATCATCTCACTTATTGCATATTCACTTAAGATGAATAGTTATTTGATTTTCTCTTTATTACACATAAAATTACTATTATAGTGTTTAGTTAAATTTTAGACATCAAATAGTTGTTCTATACGAATTGCTATTATATAAAATATTGAATAACAATTTATGTATTCAATAGTTTATTTATCAACGTTTATATAAATACACTTATTTTGGAGTCACCATTTAATTCCACCACCACACGACTTATCGTTTAGCATACTACCATCGATGAAGCCCATCACATTTGGCAAGTGTTTTTATAGAAGTTCTTCCTTGTTAACCCATGATTAGGGAATTGGTTATCCACATTGACGTGTTCTACTATATCTAAGAAAACAAATTCTTGAAAATTACAATTTCTGCTTCCTTTGTATAGTTGCTCACTACCCTATTTATTTAGTTTTTACACAAGATATTTACAAATATTTAGTAAAAAAAATGTAACCTCTCAACAAACACTCTCACTCAAATACAACCATTCCTTGAGGAAAATAAGATAAGAATCTTCAACAAATTTAACATAAAAATAACATGAACATTTTTTGTAAAATATTATTTAATAGTTATTTTTCTTTATACACGCTTTAAGTTTTCATATAGCTTCTTTATATAGTCATCATTTGATGCTTCAAAATGAAAATAGTTGTTATATGCAATTTCTCTTCATCACTATACAACTTCTTTTTCTCTATAATCATTGTAAATGCCCATAAGATTTCCACAAATATATCTTTGACACCTTATATGAATATGTCTTTTATGAATATGTCTTTCTAATGCTAGTAAGGAATTAGCTTTTATACAATGGTCATAAAGGTTGTCTTTGATATCTTTTTAATCTTGTTTTCCTTGAGTTATAGAATCAAATATATTTAACACATGGTAGTAGATTTTTAAATATGTAAATATATTTCTCCCATTCGACCTAATCATATTTGAAATTGAAAGATTTCCTTTCATAACTCTCTATAAATAATATGCATTAAATGTTCAAAAATATTACTCCCATCTTAATCCTCTAAATATTGAATTTGTAATAAAAGCTTTTGAAACAAACTTCTTAAAATTCATGCTTCCGAAATGACTTTTATTTATTTATTTATTTTTTGGTTGCTTCCTACTTCTTTCGATTGCAGGTTTCAATACTGGTTCTATGTTCCAGCTTTGCTTCTGGTTCGGAACCAAGTTCTAATTTTTGCTCAAATGAAATAAGCTATGGATCAAACTTTATATTTTAACCCATTTATTCAAAATAAACTTTTCAATTTATCTATTAAAAAATTCACAACTTCATTCCATATGTAATATCTAATGTTTGGAAAATTTGTTCAATTTTAGTGGAACAAAGTCCAACATATTACCCAAATATATTTAATTAACGAAGCTAAACCTTTGATTAATTGTTAAACCAAATTAATCTACAAGTACTAATAATAATATTTAACTAGAAATATCCTTTATTTTGCATGATCAATAAACTTGTTAGTATTTACTTATGCATATTTTGTTATCATAAAAATCAAATTAGGAGATTTAATATTTAATAAATATTAGTTAGATTTAAGTTAAATTTAAATATTAATATCATTTTAATTTAAGCTTGTTGAATACTATTCTAGTTTAAATTTAAAACTTTAAGCTTAATACTATATTGACTTAGCTTGACTTAACTTCGACTCCTTTAAAGGTGTATATTTATTCACAAATCCCACTGTTGAATGGAAATGACATTGAATGTGTTAAGAAAATGACTTCCTTAACAAATGCCCCATTTACGGGAGACCACGAAAGGGACATGTCGTGTCTTTTTATGTGAAACATGCAAATGATATATTTTCTTAATTAAATGAGCATGGCTAACAAGCATTTGTGGGTGACCTTTAGGTACTATAACGTCGTCTACAAGCCAATTTGATTCGTAAAACGCGTCGGAAATAATACAAGAAAATGTAGGCATCTTGATTCTACTCATATCGTGCCCACCGAAGAGGTTTCGAATGCAAGAACAAAAGATCAATTAAATGCCATTGGCATTTGGCATTGAAAGTCATTCCTTGAAGTTCTTTACTTTACCTTTTTTCGATGACTATGTGGAGATAGAAGATTGGTTACCAAAAGACGTGACAAACTTTTAAAGTCAAGATGCGACATTTATTTTATCAATCACATTTTATTTGCTGGTTTTCCTTGTAAACTGATTATAAATTATATCATATTATTCAAAAGTACGACCTCCATCTTAATTAGCCAACAGAGTATGGCCTTGATTAACTTGCGCATCGGATTACATTGGTCCTGTGGACAAGTGCTGTCATCACTATCATCTTGGACGAGAAGGCAAGGGCATGTGATATTATATATAAAAAAGGAATTTGGTATTTGCATATTTAAAGATGATGGAAACATTGCATGCGTACGAACGTGTACATTTGCATATTTAACATCCTTATTCTAACTTTCTAATTATCATATCGTTCATACTGTATTTTGAGTTTACATGAGATTTAGGTCAATGATAACTATTAGGTGGAGAAATGTGTAATGATTGATAGTTATTGTGTACTTAAATTTCTATATTTTCTACTTCCTTGATTTTTAAAGTTTTTTCACAATAGAGGTTGGGATTTCTTATAACTTTACATATTTATTGTCATTGTGTGTACTTAATACACAAAGTAAAAAAAAGCCAAAATTTCGAATGTCATGATCGAGGAAAAATTAGTACTCTACAATTATGATTGAACCATTTGCATTTGCTATTGTAACTAACGATTTATTACTATGTTCTTTCAAGGCATGTTTACTTTTAAGAATAAAATGACAAGAAAGAGAAAAACTATATCTTTCTAATAACCATCATCCGAAATAGCCTAATCATATACATTCCATTATTTACTTCCCATAAATATCCACGGGATAGAATAACTATTATATTGTTTATAATATATAAATATATTGCATTGTAAATGAAATAAAAATACAAATATGCTTTTGTGAAGAATAACACTATTGCTATTGCCATTATCACAGTTATCACCACATCATCTCCTTCATCCTACCACCGCAAATAAGGCCACCTTTATTATAATACCACTAGATTATTACCACCACCACCATGATAGTTATGCTGTGGTATTAGAGTTAGTGTTAGTGGTGATGATAGTAGTATCAGTAGATGATATATCAGTAGTGTCAGTACATGGATTAGGTGATAGTGCGGTATTGTAATAGTGATGGTGATGGTCATAATGCTAAAGTGTAGTTAAAATGGTAATGGTAATAATGATGATTGAAAGACCCCTAAAAATAAAATAAAATAATGGACAATATAGTCTAGCTCCCATCTAATTTAAATTTTAAATATGCAATTATTAATAATTTTATAATTGCAATGTACCTTATTTCAATAGGACCGGTTACACTATAACAACAATATACCTTATTGAAACTCTAGTGACTAAAGGATATAAGAGAAACGGAAATAGATGTTCTCTCCTAATTGTTGCTGTGACAACACTAAGGTAAGGGAAATTTTAGGCCTTTAATCTTCTCTTTTCTTCCATATCTTAAGACTTAGGGGTTGTTAATACTCAGGACTTTAGTGGTTTGGGAGAATTTGCAAGAATTATAAGAGGTTTTTGATGTTGTCTTTAAGTATTCATGGGAATTGGTGAAAAAAGGTAAGAGATTATTCTCCATTTGAGTTTAAATTATGAAGAATCATGATCTAATGTGTGATTTGTTCTTGGAACAAAAGTATTTCACTTCCATGTGGTCTTGGAGTTGGTGTATAACCTTAGAAAGATAGGAGTTTCAAATTTATGAAAGGTAAGGATCTATAACAATCATTCTTTTATTTACAAATATCATAAGGAATTGATTTGGAATTCATCATGCTATTAAATTCATGTGATGCCTATAGTGATAACAAAGTAGTGATACAATCAAAGGGGTGCAACTAGAATCTTTATTCAAGTTTGATGGTTTATGTTAATTTAATTATAATTTGGAGATATATAGCAGTTGTGAGTTAGGATTTTATGAAAAAGAAGAAGATAAAAGTTATTTTGTTTTTAGATCTACGGATTATGCATTGTAGGTTTGAATTATTGATGAACATATGTGATAATTTTTAGATACAAAGGGTTAATCTTATAATGAATTAATAGATTGATAAATATTGTTAATAGACATATTAAGGAGATATAAGTTTTATAAGCAACCTCATAAGAATTTTAGATTTTAAAAGCTTTTATGAATTATGTTAAAAACTGCTCTTAATTGTGATTGTAATAGATTAGTTAGTGTTGAATGAAAGGAATGGATTAGAGTTGCTATAAGTATGTTAAGAAGTATGGGATTTATTAACGATCCATAAAATGATGGAATTTGAAAAGTTGAGTTGTGACATATTGTAAGATGTCATAATGATTTCTTAAGAGACCAAGTTTTTAGAAATACATGGTATGAATCAATGAATGAACAAAGCTTGATCCAATGTGAATGAATTTTTGATGAATTTTTGTTTTGAGGAAAAAGAAAAAAGAATGAATGAAACTTATTTTATAATTAACATATAAAATGTTAGATAAAATAATAGTGGTTAGTATGTTAATAGTTAGTCTTTAAAGGTAATAATTAGCATTATCAAATTATAATTTAGTTAGTTAGTAACAAGTTGATATATTGAAAAGTTAATTATTTGTTTAGGCTATTAAAGGAAAAAAAAAGAATCTGTAATAAGATGTAAAGAAATAGTTAATGGGTTTAAAATAATGTAGGTAGTAAATGGGTATTTATGTATAAAGGAGAATGTTAACTAATAATGGTGTCATTCCATGAGGTGTACTACAGTTCATTTGAATACATATTGATGAATTAAAATTTTCAAACCAATTTTAATATAATAAATTCGATTGTTTAAATTTGACCTTGATGTAATAGCTTATCAATGGTAATATTAGAAGAGCTAACATTAACAATGATGATAATGATAATGTTAATAACATCTTGACCATAAATCATAATTACTAATAATAATAATGGAAACATCTTAACATTCATAGGTAATAATAATAACAAAATAACATAACATATTATCCATAAGCACTAACACTAACACTAACAATAAAATTAGATAAATGAATGTACAATGGCAATAATAAAACAAGTATGTTTATTTATATATGTATATATATATATACACATGAGCGTGTAAGTAAATAAGCAATAACAATAATACTTATATATGTATGAACGTATATAAAAAATGTGGGTGAAAAATAATAACAGTAATTATAGTAAGTAAATAAATAATTAAGTAGTGTACATAAGTACATACATAAGTAGTAAATAAAAGAAGTAAGCAGTAATTATATTAAGATTGGTATAAGTAATTATATGAATTATCTTTGAATGTATATAGTAATAGGTAAGCAGTTAACTAAATTCTGAAGTAACCATTGATTCATATTATCTAATAATTACTAGGTAAGCAGTTAACTAAATTCTGAAGTAACTATTGATTCATATTATCTAATAATTACTCTTAGCTATCAAAATAATACCTTAATATGATTTAGAGTTGCATAACAGTTTCTATAAGCCCAAACCATAAGTGATAATCAATACTAAAGTTTTTGGTTTAACTATTTGAATCACTAGGTGCAAATCTTGTCATATGTGTTATACATTGCATTAAGGAGGTGATATTTGTGATTGGAAATTAATGGATATTCAGTATATAGGTACGTAGTTATTGTTTGTTGGGTGTGCTTGTTAAGGTAGTAAATAAATCATCTTAATAAAAAGTGAAACCAAATAAATTGTATGCTACTTGTGCTTTGGAAATGCCTAAAAAGAGACGGGTTGATGCTGGTAATTTAGAACATACCACCTAGTGATTGGTATGATTTATTTAGCTGTCGTGTAAGCTCATATTGATAGAATTCGGTTAGTTAAGTGTTGACTTTCATATTAGTGGGTCGCTGACCTAGGTGAGGTCATGTAATGGGTTAGTATATTGGGAAGAAGTTGTAAGTAGTTCATACTTGTTGAATGATGATGCTTGTATGTACACTTGCATGTGAACTAGTAAGCTAATGGTAGCCCGACATTGTTCTGAGAACAATGCGATTTTTATAGTCTTAGTTTCAGTTTTATATAACTGGTGAATATTACATTAGAATAAGTTATATATATGTGTTATGTAATGCATGTTCATGTGCATGTACTTATATGACTATGTATTAGGCATTAGCTCACTTCTTTGGGGACATTTTTTTTTTTTTTTGGTGCAAGAAAGATTTACATGTAATGATTTTGGCACCGAAGTATGGAGTTAGGTGAGTTGCTAGTGCATTGATAGGAAGGATTTTACTTAAGATGTAATAATTTAACTATATATATTTTGATTTGCCCTTTATATTGAATTTTGAAGGAAAAAAATATAAATAAATTTGAAGTTTTAGAATTTATAGTGACGTTTTTGCAAATGTTAAATATTTATGAATTTTAGTTATTCTAACCTTTAATATACTCATACTATGGTATGAGTATGTGGAAAACTATTCACAACCTTTGGTTTTGGGGCATGACAATGATGGTGGTAGCAAAGATGGTGGTGCAACATTAATAGTAGTGTGGTGGAGGTGTAGGGGTAGTTAGTGGTAATGGTGGCATTAATGATGGTCATCATAGGGTATTGATATACTGGAGTAGGATGATGGTAGTTGGTGGTGATGCAACAGAAGGATAGTAGTATCATGGCAACAATAATAGCAACATTGATGTTAATGGTAGATGGGGGGGTGGGGGTGTGGTAATGCTGTGATGGGGATGGTGGTGATATTAAGATAATAGTGAATGGAAAACATTGGTAGTAATGATAGTGTAATGGCGATGTGGTGGGGATGGTGGTAGAATATAGTGGTTGTAACAATGATATAGATGTTGTAGCTATCATAATGATATAATGGTGTTGGGGGTGGTGTATTGGTGAGGTTTATAATGATTGTAATAGTGTGTAGTGAAGGTCGAGTTAGTGACGATATGGTGGTGGTGTAATTTTAATGAGGGTAAAACTATAATAATCATAAGACCTAATACCTATTTAGAAACAATAACTAACACTATTTGACATAAGGTAATAGCTACTTGTACAGAGTACAGATAAAATGGCCTTTAGAATGATCATTTTTAGTTAAGTTTGAAATAAATAATGAAATGGATATTATTTTACTAATAAATATATTATTCCCTCTTTATTAATTTGAAGCTATTAAGTTCTCTAACATTGGGTTTTGATGGTAACAAAATGATTAAGCATTTTACTAACAAGTTTATGAAGTGTACAAAATAGAATTGCTAATCATAACAGAAATAGAGTAACTTAGAGAGTATATCAGAAGTTGTTCTAGACTTAAATGAAGAATGTAGATACTTAGAAAATAGCTTAGAGAATGTGTCTAGAAAATGAAGTTTAAAAAAAATGTTTGATTCGAGTTTAGGTTGGACAATATAATGGGATTGAAGGTCTAACACCACTTATTGTGTGTATTTGAAAAATATTCTAATTCCATTCCACTTAAGTTGGTTCATAAATCTATGGGGATTAATTTTAAGAAAATTATTAAGTATGTTTGTTTTTTATTATGAGAAAGTTGCTTACATTTATTCAATAAAGAAGAACAAGGTTCACAAGCTGCTTAGATATTTATATATGATTAGAAGAAGATGTTACTTTTCAAATTTAAGGAGATTTAATTGTGCTTTTTGGATAATGGTGGAAGTAGAGATATATTTGAGCTAATCAAATTTAAAATATTTAATTAAAATTCAAATTAGAAGATTAGAGCTTATTCACAACTGATTGAGGAAGTCTTTAGCACAACATTTTGATTTTATCCAATAAGCAACAAGTATAACAAAATCAAAATATCAGGAAGCAAAGCAACATTTAAATTTCAAAGAGATAAAGATTAAGCTAAGATTTAAGGGTAACTACTCCAATGAATGATCACTAGGATATTAGAAGAGATTTGTAACCATTTTAAAAGGGTGAAGATTGAAGACAATAAATAATCAACGAGTTTAAATTTGAAAGAGATAGAAAAACATAGTTGAGGATTACTTACTATTGAAAACTCAAAGACTTCCTTAGAGACTATTATGCATTATAGTGTCATTCATTTTAATGTTCTATTTTGAGCGCAAAAATTGTTAAGAATTTTTTAATGTTGTATTCCTTGAGTTTTTTATTTCTAAGAATTTGATAGTGTTGTTTAAGAGAAGTTATAATGGTTCTTTGTAGATTTGTAAATTAGCTGAGTTGAGGGCTAGATAGGTAGAGCAGAGAGTGTGAAACGCTAAGTGCTCAGCCGACTGGTTGTAACTTCTTATTATTTTTGCTTATTGGATTAGTGGAACAGACACATATGATCTCGAGAAGTATATATTTAATAATTAAAAATATATTATAAACCAAATTATTACAACTTATCATATTAGTAAATTCCCAAGATGATATTGTTTTTCCATTTTACCAATATTTCTTTTGCAAAAGAAAAATATCATAATGAGGCTTGTGCTAGTGACTAGATTTAGATAGCATTTGATTACCAATATTTTATAATACTGGATTGAATAAAATCTTTAATTATTTGTTTAGTTTATATAATAAATTAAGTCATTGGACAAAAGGGACTAAGGGCGCATGTAGAAACATAAGAGTAGGAGAGGAGGGGAGACATACTTACCATATTTAAATCGAAATTACAATATGCATATTATATATATATATATATATATATAGATTTTGCAAGTCACAACACTTTTTAATATTTAATAAGAATGGTTATCAATGGAAATATAATATAAGAATATTTAAACAACAAATTATAAGTAGAGTTAAAAAGGTAACATGATATAAATATAAGTATTATTTGATTTTTTTTTGAACAATGGCTCTACAAAATTATATTATTAGCAATGCTACACAAATTATTAATTTCATATGATTAATTACGTAATCGGTTATTAAAAAATCCACATTTATTTTTATTATATTAATTATAAAAAATATATCAAGTAATATGATTGTTATTATTTATTAATATTTTATGGAATAAGACTGAAATATTTAAAGTATTAATATAATTTTTATTTATGAAATACTACTAATAAATAAATGGCAACTTAAGATAATTTAGTTAGTTTATTATAATTTAATAATGAATGAAATTTAATGCTATTAATTATTGTGAAGAAAAAAATAAAAAAAGAAGAAGTAAAAAGAGCATGCCATTAAAGTAATAAATACAAATGGAGAAAAACTAAAATGACTATCATAAGAATTGAACCTTTTACCATTAGTGTGAAAACCTTTATATTTACCACTATACTATACATTATGTTTTATTATTAATTTTTCTTAATATATATATATATATATCTAATTTTTCTTCTTAAAAAATTTCATAATCATTTATAATTAATTATTATTATTTATTTTTATTTTTTTAGCTTAGGGAGTTTGAGGCCCCTCTTAGCCTTCCACCTAAATTCACCTTTGAAAGGGACATTAGGGTGTTGAAAAAAACAAAAAAAAAAATTATCATATATTTTATGGTATAAAAATTTATTTCACTTGATAAAATAAATATAATCTCAAAACCCAAAATATAATCCTATATTACGATTATTTATTTTTATGATTGTATTTACTCAAAAACACTTTTGATGAATTTTTATGGTGGCATAAAAAATAACTTGATATCTATACAAAAATTTGTATATTGTATTATATAAACCAAACATGATATAAAAAAATTATACTATACTATTCTATTAAATTATTTATTATTTCACTTGTTTGAAGATCAAGCATGAAAATGCAAGCAATAAATAAATAAATAAACTTATAAAAGGTTTTGGCTCAAGAGAAAGAAACATAAGAAAGATAGTTACATAAAGACGAGACCAATTTTAAGCCAAGATGCGACATTTATATTATCAATCACATTTTAGTTGTTGGTTCGGTTGGTAAACAAATTAAAATGATATTATATTATCTACATAATTAAAAAGCACGACGTTGGTCTTAATTAGCCAATAAATAAAGTATGGCCTTGATAACTTTCGCCTAACTTTATTTACATCATGATATGTGCATATTTAGTTTATTTTGGTTCTAGGGACAAATGCTTTCATATTATTATTTTGTGCACGAATGAATATATATATATATATGTATGTATGTATTTATATTTGGGAAAGCAATTAGGTAAAGACTACGCTTGAAGGCATTTTGTTTTGTATTTTTGGGATGCTTAAGTTATTTTTTGTTATGTGTATTAGGGGTTTTTCTCCATATATGCTATTATATGTTTTAAGTAAACAAAATGGTAGAGTAGTAAGAAGCCTTGCAAGAGGATTTCTTTTGCTGTGTAATATGTTTGCCCATCCTCAAGAATCACAACTTTCTTGCATAGCTTGTAGAAAAGAAGAATTGGGAAAATAAAGTCCTTTGAGAACACAGACCCACAAGGTGTTTTCATTTGTTAAGATTCTCCATTTTAACTTGGATAATAGAGTTAGAGTTAAAACAAGTTAAATCTTTAAAGCCTAAACTCCACTAGATTTTGATAGGGTCATCTTTTCCCAACTAACCCAATGTATTTTCCTTTCCTCATCAACTTGCCTTCACCAAAATTGTGCTATCAAGGAGTTAACTTCCTTACACCATTTGGCCGGAAACTTTAGACAACTCATCAAATAGGTGGGAATTGCATTGGCCATTCCTTTTATTAATATCTCCCTACCAGTATTTGATAATAAGTTTTGCTTCTAATTTTAGAGCTTTACTTTTATCATCCTTCACAAATCTCAAAGCTTTGGTCTTGTTTTGCTTGAAAGAGTTGGCAAACCTAAGTACTTTCTAGGATTAGAGGATATTGAAACCTCTAAAGTCTAAATTATCTATTGCATTCTTTTTGGTGGGGTATTTTTGCTAAAGAATATGCTGGATTTCTAAAAATTTTGTGATTGTTTAGAGGTGTAGCAATACTTCATATGGGAACTTTTAGCAGTTGTAAGTTAGTTAGAGTAGCCTTAACAAAAAAAAAAAGGAGTCATAAGCAAAAATCAAGTGTGACATAACTGGACATGATTATTTTATTTCCATTATATCAACCCATACATTACAATAATATATGCATGCTTCACTTAAATATATATCATAAAACTATATAAAATATTGTTGAGGGTTAAACTTAATTTATAGGCTTATAGCCTATTATTTTAATGGATTTAACTCTTTTGGTTGAGTTGATATGACTTAAAGAGTGAAGTTCATATTTTGAGATGATTATGAGAGATTTGATATGGTAGGCTTGAGGTAGGGTCTGTTGGATTGACCTGTCCGATCCAACCTTCTCAATAAGGCTTACACACACACACACACACACACTAAGGGTCTCTAATGGGCCTAAACCCATACAAAGTCCATACGGGGCTTATTTGCCTAGAACTGTTGATTGACGTCACTATCCAACAAACGAGATTCATAGCCAGATACTATAAATACCCCATACTTACTCATTCAAAAGGCAGGCTTCTTGGGGAAAAATGTTGTTACTCTGTTAAATTTTCCTTAGAAGACCAAAATCATGATATTCCTGCATTTACTTACAAAGCACTCACTTATTACCATAGAGTAGAGCCTTGTCTGAGATTGCTTACTCCTGCTCCTCGTCTCAATCACCCCCTGATCATCTTTATACGTGTCATTCCTTCGTTAGGCCATGTGTAGCGCGTTTCCACATAGCACATGTGTGACCCTATACTTGAACCAACACCCTTACATTTATTTGGCAACTCCACTAGGGAATGAGGAAGTTGACAACATGGCATCTTTAAGGAGAAGAATACCTGACTCTACTGAAGGAAATAATTAAAAACTAGACACTAATGTTGAAATTATTGAACAAATCACACCTACCCTTAGTGATGCAAACTAAGGAAATATCGCATCAGAAGGTGCAATTGATAGTATCTAAGTCATGCAAGCAGTCTAACAGAACAATAGGAAGATAGATCTCTTTATTACTATGAAGACTCAATTCATGCTTGCTATGGTTATTGTTACTAATGTGCATCAGGGTATAACTTTCCTAAATCTTATACATGCTGCATCACAGCGCACTCCTCAGGCACCTTAGCAAGTTAACCCTCCTGTTGTCAATGAATAAGTTGCGATTGAAGAGTAATCTCTAGCCTAAGAACTTGCACCTACACAACACCCGGCTGTTGTGGGAAGGGAGGTGGTGATTTAAATTGGGGGCCCTTCATTTTCGCACAGTACTCCACGTGTTATTGTTGCTGAGTATGTGAATCATCTTAACCCTGTCCTTGTTACACCAGTAGAGCTTAAAACCTTTGTTCTAAGAGGTTCATTTGTTACTAAGGAAGACATGGATGTATATTTGAGAGATATACAAATGAAGTCTACCATAGGGGTTTCGGAACTGAAGCTCCCTTATCATCAGTATATCTCTATGAAACCTTATCCAAAGGACCATGTGAGTCCTAAGTTCATGCTCTTTAATGGCAAGAAGAGAAATGCCAATGAGCATTTACTCAAGTTCACTGAGACGTTGGAAGTATATGGATTGGACAATAACTTGAAACTTAAGGAATTCTCCAACTCTCTCATGGTGAAAGCATAAACATGGTATGTTAATCTTTCTTTAAGGTCAGCAGACTCATGGGTGAACATGTGTAAGATGTTCTTGGAAAAATTCTTCTCAACCGAAAAAAGGGTGACCCTCATTGACATGAGAAGAATTCATCAAAAGTCAAGGGAAGACGTTATAGATTATATTGAGAGGTTTAGAGAGCGCTCTCTTGATATCCTGGATATTTGTGATGAGAGGAAATTGGTAAAGATTTGCATACAAATGTCGATTTGGCTACTATTGCTGGTCCTATTTGGATTGAGCTTGTTGCTATTAAGCAGGATGTTTTACAGGAGCCTTCTTTGTTCAATATTGTGCATTCTTTATCACAAGGAATTGACAGTCCTAAGGATTTTCATTTGGTTGATGATATTTCATATGGCGATGGCAGATTAGTGGTTCTTGCTAAGTCTTATTATGTTTCTCCTTTTTTTTCAAGAGTTCCATTATACCTCCATCATGTTACTTTTCCATTACCATTTTTTTTAACAATTAGTTCCTTAGAAACTTCATGATTGTTTAAAGAACCAGAGATAAAGCAAAAGACAATAAGGAACCAGAGCAAAAACGCTAGAATTGGAACAAATGACAATAAACTAATAGCAAATGTAGCAACTTGACTATGCCAAAACTAGCATAGAAACATAGAACAAAGAAGAAAAAACTTTTCTTTAGACAATCAAAATTTGTCCAGTGGCTAATTACAACCTATTCAAGCTAGAGCCGGGAATGTGGGTAAAACGAGTCGGCCCGCCCCGACTCATACCGGCCCGCGTTGGCCTGCACATGTTGTAGGTCTAAAAATTCGACTAGGCCCACCCTACATAGATTTTTTTTTTTAGAAAATAAAAAAATTATTTTCATCATCAACTCTTTTTTTTTTCGCAACAATTTAATTTGTTTAACTCTAAGGCAATGTTAAACTTTTTTTTTTCTTCCATATTCTAGTGGCGATGACTCAGCATGAAATCACAATCTGAATATAGAAGTTTCATGTTGTGTTTATGACTCATGCAATGTACATGTCCTTTGCTAGACAAGTTGTTGGCCTATGTTTCGAAGTCCTTGAAGTAGTGACTATGAAGATGTATAGGAAATCTTTTTGGACAAAAGCATAAATACAACTTAGATTAAAAAAAAAGTTGTGCTTATGCATGTGTAAACACCCCATTTTTGCCCTAATGATCAACCACAATTAATTTCCAATTTTTTCTATAATTTAGCAAAAATAGGAAAAACATTCAAAAAGTAAAATAAATAGGAAAAATACATCAATTTTGGAGAATAATTTCAGAAATGGCAATAAAAAGGATTAAATAATTTTTACAAATTTTTGAAATTTCAAAAAAAAAAAAAATCGCATTGCATATATGCAAATTGCGAAATAAATAAAATCGCGAAAGTGGGCTAGCTCAGTTGGTCCGGACTAGGGTCAGGCGTGCACGAGGGGTACGAGGTCAGGGGTTCGAAACACGGGGGAAGCAGAATCCGAGTTTTGCGAAATTTTACTCTGCTTGGGACACGTGTCAGCATCCGATTGGCTGGAGCGAACGCACGCGCCGGGCGTGTGATCGTTTTCAACCTCTGTCCGAGATCACCGGCGAGGAGAAAAATCCAAATTTCGGCCGTTTTGATTCGATTTTTTGCACAAATCCAATGGATTTTCAACAGAAATAAGATAAACAACATCTAATTGGAATCAAATCGCAACAAATCCATGGATTTACACAAATCGGAGATGGGTTTTTTAACCGCAAATCCGATTTGCTTCAATCGGTGGAAATTTGAGCTTATCCAGCTCGATCTTGAATGCCTATAAATAGAGGATGAAGTAGAGAAGCTGGATTACGAAGCAAAAGGGAGAAAAGAGAGAAAATAAGTGAGATTAGAGCTTCGCTAGAGTTTTCGAGCACGACCACCGATCAACACTGCCTTGAAACGTCGCCTGGGGAGGTTTTCGACCATAACCACCACCGGTTTTAGGTTCATCATCCTTGGAAGCTTTAGAAACACCCCTCATTCGACGAAAAGGGCCACCGGAACACCGCTGATGAGCAGTCCCAGTCGCCGCATCTGATCGATCCGACCCAACCCGACCCGCGCACCGACCTGAATCCAAGTAAGTCAGATTTTTCGATTATTTATTTATTTATTTTATTTAGTTATTTTATTTATTTCGAATTAATTTATTTACTTATTTGTTATTTATCATTCAATAAATAGAAAAATGTTAGAAATTAGATTTTTTTAGGATTTAATGATAAAAAATAAAATAATAATAATAATAAATAAATAAATAAAAATGTAGAAAATTCATAAAGGAAATAATAAAAATATTAGAAAAATAATAGTAAAAATTTAGATTTTAAAATAGGATAGATAAAAATCTAGGAGAAAATTTTTCCAATAAAAAATATAAAATATAAAAATTATGAAAAATTAATAAAAAAATTAATAAAAAATCAATAAAAATTTATAATAGTGGAAATGATTTGAAAAATAGAAAAATGAAATTTTATCATTTAGAAAAATCATTTTCTCAAATAAATCCAAAATTGGTGTTTTTTCCTTAAAATTATTATTTTCAAAAATCGAATTATTAAGCTCAGGCTTAGATTTTTTAGAAAAATCCCAAAATGGTAAAAACATAAATCAAAAGAGATTTCATAATTAAAATCCACAAACACACTAAATTCTTTTTCAGGAAAGCGAACTACGGCATGTTTGATCCTGAATAGCAGGTACGTAGGCACCCATTTGGAGCAACCCTAAAAAGAATAAAAATCATTTTCCTAGAATAATTCACTCAAAAATACAATAAAAGATAACAAAAAATAAAATAAAGGACATTTCTAGATAGAGTAGATTTTAGGAGATTAGGTGGTAACCTTAGGGTTTTAATAGGTTAGTCTCCGAACTTAGAAACTCTGGTTTTCCCCCTTTCCTCTTTTCACAAAAACGAGAAGAGGAAATCACGCTGACTAATGATCCAAATTAGGACTAATCTGCTCAATTAGTCTTAATTCAACTTTTCCCAACAACAGTTGGGTGGCGACTCCAAAACAAAACTAAATTCCTAACTCAAGTCGAGGATCTATATTAGATGAGCATAGGGTCTAGTATAGATCGAATTAGGAATGAAAAATAAAAAATTAGACTCGACAGCATGTATAAAAACTTAAACGCAAGACCTTGCTATATCTTAAGTGTGTGCTTTCTAACAAGCTATTAGCCTATGCCTTTCTTTGGGGAGATAATCTTTTATTTTATTGTTGACAAAAAAAAAAAAAGAGATATAAGGTGCACACAACACATCATGCAAGATTAGAAATTTGGTCTCCTTGAAAGCATGCATGTAGATTTCCATCAGGCAATTAGCCTGTGCCTTGCAATTAGAGGTGCCCCTTTTATTTTATGGTTTGTACTTTGATAAGAAAATACATGCCTTAATTAATATGCATTTGACCCAATGCAAATATATATATATAATCACGTACGAAAAACTTTTCACCGTCGTTGGTGAAGTAAAGAAGGCAAGTTTTTGTAGACCTCAATCATTAAGCTTGCTTTGAGAACTTGAATATAGTAGTACTCTATTTTACCGTCTGAGATCTATGAGGAGTAATTCAGGTGAAAGGAATGTCTACACAAATCCAAAATAGAAAGTGAACCACCTCGAACTAAGTTTATTGATCGTCAAAGAAGCTATCATTGATGTGTCCACTTTATGCTCTTTAGTATCCAGGGATAATGCAATCTTAGTTAGGCAAAGCAATGCGTTTGATTAAGCGGTGTTGCATATTTGTGCACTAAGAAAAATTTAAATTTCTTTGCAAGTGCTAGCATTAGGCTTTTATAATATGTAAGTGTATATGGCAACAACGCAGTTATTCCACAAGCGCACATGTGCCAAGTAATTTCTTAGCCATTACGAAGGCTTGTTTAATGCCCAAACCCCTTCGACTTCGTTTAAAAGACTTTGATTAGGAGGCAAAATGTAGAGGACTAAATCTAATTCATGGGCTTGTGGCCTATTACTTTAATGGATTTGACTCTTTAGGCTAAGGTGGTAGAGCTTAGAGAGTAAAATCCATGTTTTGAGATGATCAGGGGAGATTTGGCATGGTGGGTTTGGGGTAAAGTCTTTTGGATTGAATCGTTCGATCAAACCTTTCTCAATAAGGCTAACATATATACACTAAAGGTCTTTAATGGGCTTAGAATCATACAAAGCTCATATGGGGGCTCATTTGCCTAGAACCCTCGATCGATGTCACCATCTAACGAATGAAATTCATAGCTAGATACTATAAATACCTATCATTCAAAACGAGGCTTTTTAGGGAAAAATGCTGTTACTCTACCAAATTTTCCTCAGAAGACCAAAACCAAGATATTCCTACAATCACTTACAAAATACTCACTTGTCACCATAAAGTCAAGCTTTGTCTAAGATTGCCTACTCCTCTTCCTTGTCTCAGTTACCCACTAATCACCCTTATACATGTCACTCTCTCGTTAGGCCACGTGTAGTTCGTTTCCACGTAGCACTCGCATGACCCCGCGCTTAAACCAACACCCCTATACACATATATAAAGAGAACTTAAGTAACAGGTATATAACCTATATTTATGTGCATAGATTACATAATTGTAAGACATATATATGTATATATATATATAATAAATATATTATGTTATAATTTTATATTTAAGTGCTTAGATTATATCATTTTTATTTATAAATATTGATTTTATGGTTGCCTTTTTTTGTATGTATTTATAATTATTTTATAAATTTATTTATAACTTTTTAATTAATAAATGGGTCAAGTTATAGGTTTAGGTTTTCATACATGATTAATAAAAAGGTTAGATTAAGGGTTGAGGCTTTCAAGACACGGACTCGTTTAGATAGGGACACGAGTCACAATAGGTTGATATAACTTACCAGGCCTAACTTTCCCATTTATTATAATTCTATAAGATATAGATGTCACACATTCCATTATCCATTTCACCTATGTTTCACCAAAGCTCAATTGAGTTAAAATCGCTTTAAAAAAATCCCATTCAATATGGTTGTAGGCTTTGTTCATGTCAATTTTGAGACTATAGTGGACTTTGTTTTTTTGCTTGTCCAACCCTCAAAGAATGAAAAGCTTTATGTGCAATGACTATGTTATCAAGGATTGTGCTACTAGACACAAATGCACTTTGTTGTTTTGATACTAAATTATTTAGGCTGGACTTCAAATAGTTAATAAGGGCTATGGAAATGATCTTATATACAAAATTAGACAGATTAATGGGATGGAAATGACCTAATTCTTGTGGAGAAGGAATTTTTAGGATAAGGACTACATCAATATAGTTAAGAGAAGGAGGAAATGTACTTGAATTGAAGAAATTTAAGATAGCATCTACTACACTGCTCCTAACTATATGCCAATAACACTGGAAAAAGACTCCTAGAAAGTCATTTGAACTTGGAGCTTTTAAAGCACCCAGCAAAAATTGGCAGTTTTGATTTCCCTTGAGGTCACCGGCCTTTGTAGTAACTCATTCACTTCTGTTTTAACTAGGTTGGGAATGGTTTCTAGTATCCTCTCCCATGACCTATGTCCACTTGAGGTAAACAAAATTTCATAAAAGTTTTGGACCATTCTCATGATGTTCTCCTCATTGTCAATCCATGTTCCATTATCATCTTCTAACTTTAGAATCTTATTCCTTTGTCTCATCATTTTTGTAGATTGATGGAAGAATTTTTTTGTTTCGATCACCTTCTTTCAGCTAAGAAATTCTTGAACATTGGTGCCAATACATTTCTTCTTATTTTCATAGGAATTCTAGTTACCAAATTAGTTCTACTTCTTTGATTAGATCCTAATAACTACCCATGCTTTGTAGCTCATACAACTCTTTCTTAATTCTTGAAATTTTGTTCCTATTATTTAGAAAAGCTTTCTGGCTCCATTATAACAATTTCAACTTGCAATTCTTCAATTGATGCCCTAGCTTAAAAGGGATTACATGTGGTGAGGTGAAATTCCAAGCGTTCCTTATAACCTCACTACACTCTTTCGAAGAAGTTCACATATTTTCAGACTTAAAACTTTTCCTCCCTTTCCTTTTTGTATAATAGGAATCGATCAAAAGTGTTGCACGATCCAAGCCTATCATTTTGCTGTGAAAAACTTGCGTTTGTAGATAATAGGATAGCTATGCATTAGAGGCTAAGGCTCAATCCGTTCTTTTCGTTACCAACCTAGCTCCTGCGCGTTTGTTCTACCATGTAAAACTAGGCCCTTGGAAACCCAAATAATTAAATTTACATTCATGACTATGCTATTGAACCTGTCTATCAATTGGCTACATTTAGGAATAACTCCCTCCTATTCATAAGAGAACATGATGTCATTGAAGTACAACCAAGGTAATTGAGTAGAGCTATTATCGATTCTTTCCAAATAATTCCACAGTTCATACCTTTGATGAGGGTTGAGATCTCCATATCCATGAAATGTTTGAGAAGAAGGAGCCATCTACTAGTTGAATTGATGAGGAAATGTGGTTTTTGTTTGCCCTGAGAATCATGACCATCACATCATCGATCTACCATAAAGCTAAACTACCTAATCTTTTTGTCTCCATAAGATAAATTAAATTGGGCCTGTATTTGAAAATGAGGTCATTCAAGTGTTGGACTGTTAAGGAGGACCCCAAACCTTGGTAGTTCTAGCTTAGAATAATCATGGTTGTCTTGTGGTTAAGTTTGGCAAGCTATCATAGTCGCTTGGTACATCATTAAGAAATACAAGCAAGTTGAATAAGTTATTTGATGGAGATTCTAATGTTTTTCGAGGGGAAGCTTTTTTGTTTGATCTCACCACTGTTTTCTTAGGGGGGGGGGGGGGGGGTGGTGTGGAGGTGGAGGTGTTGGCTTGGAGCAAGTAATTGCAAGTTGAGATACTGTAGGTTCTAGATTTTTATAATTGAAAGAGTTTCTTATATTAGGAACATTTTCACTTCCTTCCACCATCATACTGTTTGAAGGCAATATAGGGTCCTATGAAGGTTCACTAGGTTGAAAGAATTGATTCGAATTAGCTAGAAAGTCTTGTTGTCTGCTTGGAGGAAAGGGTTGCTTAGTTTGTTGGGTTCTTTTGAAAGGAGGAATGTATGATGAATTTGGTGTATTTTGGTTTTTGGGCTTATGAGGATTTATTTTAGATTTCCTAAGTGTTCTTGTTAAGACCTTAAAGTAAGCTTTACTTGGGTGGGTGGATTCACAAGATGTAGCTTTAACAAAGGAAGAGTGCGTAGGTGACGAGTTGTTGTTGGAGGCTTCTATGTCAGAGGCAACTTTAATTGGCAAAGCCTGAATCTAAGGACCAAAGCTATGTCTCATCCCTTCTATTACACATCTTGTAGATATGCCTTAACCTTTCGCATTTAAAACAGATATCTCCTAATTTCTCATATCTGAACTTCACAAAATATCTTTCATAACTTGCTTTGCTAACCATAACCCTATTTTAAGAGGAGAGGATATATTGAACTCCACCTTCATCCTTTGGAAGCCCTTCATTACTCCTCCTGTTAACTTCGCCAATTCAATTTCAAGGACCTTTCCAATTGTTTCACCAATGTTTTTTTATATTCATATTTGTCATCTAGTCTAATTGAAGGCCATAGACTTGGATCCAGAAGGCAAAGCAGTCTAGATTAACGTCTTCTTGTTTTTGGTGTGGCTCCCAAATTTTTAAGACTAGAAGTTTTCCTAAAATATTCTTGGGGCCATCATTGATTACCTTTAATGTCTATTCTTTATCTTTGAAAGTACACGCATAGGTGTTAGCTTTCATCGCGACTAACTCCATGTGTCCATAGCTCTTCCAAGATTTTTTGATAATTGATATAGGCAACATATTTTTACACTTTATTGAAGCATAAGGTCTCCACTTCAGAAGATTCCAACTCCTTTGATTTACACTCCAAATCTAAGACTGGCAAGGACTCTTTCTTAAACTTGTTAGCCTATTAGGAGTAGTATTTGGTATGTAGCTCATCTATCTAGGGGAGACACAAATTAAAGAAAAGTACAGGATGAATATAGCTAAGAAAACAGAGACTAAAGGTAGGTAAATTAACAGGACTCAAACAAAACTCTAGAGGACACTACTTAGCTAAAAGGGTCTAAAGACTAGGGTAGATATAAGGACATCAAAGCACATGATTAATAACTAGACATAGTTAGAACAAGCTAAAAAGAAAACTTAAAAAGATGAAAGAAAGGGAAACATGGACTTATCTTAAGAGGGACTACACACTCACTAAAACTCTTGGAAGAGCCAGGCAATGCAAAAAGTTAGGTCAATTCCTCCCACTGTGGCGCAATGTCTTTGGTTCGTCACAATGAGAGGGTAGTTTGCGATTAGGTCAGGTAAAGCTTAGTGTATATGTATTAGAAGTTTTGATAGTGTTAAGTTAGATGTAGATGAAGTAATTTTTCCATTTTGAATCACAAATATGGAAAATCGCTAGTTAGGGTTTGAGGTTTGAATAAGTTGGTAGGTAGAGGGGACGATTCAGGTTTGAAAAGGTGGTTTTAGAGGGAAACAATCACAAGGTTTAGTTTATTCATAGAAAGGTAGGATTTTTTGGTGAATTTTGTTTGAAAGCAGTTTGATGAGGTTATAGAATTAAGGTTTCATAAAGGAAAAGACCCCTTTCACTGGGGTAGAGAACTCTCGACCATAGGAGAGAGATGCTCTTACCAATAGGAGAGGGAAACTTTATGATAACCAATACTATGCTAATGACTAGATTTAGTTTAATATGAAGTATGTTATAGATTCTCTAACAACCCTTATCCAAGTAATCAAAAGGTAAATCAATAGGTGAACAATGAGCATAATCCATGTCAAAATTTACTCAAATAGGTATCACGATCTCCCCTTACATGTGACATCCTTATTACAAGACCTTATGATTAAGCCTAGTTCTTCCTCCTTTTTTAGTGCGCGTTTCGGTCCATTCCCACCACTCTTTACCTATAGATCATCCCAAAAGCTTGCTAAGAGTTACATCATGGCAACATTCTTCACCCTTTTTGAACTTTTCCTCAAAATTGAGTTAAAGTAGGCCCACTAGCATGCTTCCACATTAGTTCATCCATAATCATTTACTAGCAAAGGGTTAGTTGTGACGCCATTTGTAATGCTCTTGTCCAAAAGTAGTCAATAGTCGAGCCACTAGGTTGCTATTGGGCCTTTTTAGACAAATTACCAAAAAATTCTGAACTACTATTGACTTGACATTTGCTACCATGGCCTTATTAGTCACCACTAATTTTCACCCACAATTTATATGGGATTTTACTCACATAAGATATCACAAATTCTATGGTTCTTTTCTATCTATCTCTCTTCAACACTTTTTTATGTAGTGTTAAATTATTAGAATTTCACATATTTGAATTTCTAGCATAAAGGCTTTTAGTTGGAAATTGTTTTTGTTTAGATTCCTATCTATTCTTTTTTTTTTCTTCCCCTAGAAAATCAAGCTTCACATATTAAAAGTCGCAAATGCATCAGTAAGTTTATCAACAATGGAATAGAAACATTACAAGCATCAAAGAGTAAGATCTCATCTAAAGAAGATGGGAGATTTAAATCCCAATCATTAGGCACATCTTCCTTCTAGTATGAGTTGCAATATAATTCACAACTCCATTTATGTTTCTACTGATAAAGTTGAAAGAGACAAACACAAAATTGATCCCAACTCTTTAATATTTGTTTAGATAGGGTTCTATCTCCAAGGTCTATTAATGCTTGAAAAATGGCCTTAAAATGATTGTATTATCCTTTTTTATAGTGATTTTTTCCCCATCTTTTCCATATACCCAATTGTAGCACATCGAGAACAAGAGTTGCTTCATTCCACCCTTCACATTTAACAACAATGGAATTACTTACAATAACACTTGCAGTTGTCATTGTTGTCTTGTTGTAGAGTGCCATCAACATTGAGTTTGATAGTGTTCGATGTTGGTAGCACCCACAATAGTCGGCCCTTTTCTTCAACCCTTTGACGAACACATGAGTTGCTACACTTACACATCTCCTCTAGTTTTATTGAGTGCTAACATAAACAACTTAACGGCAAAAGGAACAGTTGAGTTAGTTGAATTGAAGACTCTTTTACACCTAAATTTTATATGAACAACATAATTGTGGCTAGCTTTACAAACAACGCTTGTTACTTTGCTTTCTTTATAACAAACTCCTTAATATGCTTTTTTAGCTACACATCCAAAGTAGTGAATGAACTTACATCAATCTTAACATCAAAGGTTGTAAACCAAATCAATTTGCTCCAGGAGAAACACAAAAAAGAAATGCTCTATTGATGCTTTAGCATTACAAAAATTGCACTTAGCAAACTAAAGAACATGCTTTTAAGTATATTACAATCACTAGAATTTGTATTATCCATTTTATCATAACTATTATTTATTGACAATTTGTTCTTTTTTGTTAAAGCTACTCACACTCATGTATAGGGTTCAAATTTTTTTTTCCCTAATTATTATGGAGCCTCTAGACAAGAAATTAAGTTACATATATCTAGCATGTTCTTAGCAAAAACTCAAGTTTAGAGAGGAGTAATGAGATTTGTGATGTTTTGAGTATCTAAGGAAATATCTTGGTTTACCTATTATGTGGGAAAGAAACAAAATTGAAGCTTTATCTTATGTTAAGGATAGGATTTATGTGAAACTCAAGAGTTAAAAGAGACGTCTACTCTTATGTGCTAGTAAAGAGGTTTTTATGGAAGCAATTGCTATTGTATTTCCTACTTAGTGAATGAGTTCTTTTAGTTTTTCAATAGATTGGTGCAATGAAGTAAACTAATCTAGTATTAGTGGACTTAGAATAATGATGATAGGAGATAGGAAAATTCACTGGATGAGTTAAAAAAAAAATTTACCTTACATAAGATGAAATGGAGCCATAGATTTATAGGTCTAAATTTTCATGATCTGGCCCTCTTTACCAAACTAATGGTTGAGGTTGTATTATGACAATATTACTTTTTAGTTTTGCACCCTCAAAGGTATTATTTTCCTAACATTGCTTTGTTACATGTTTTTAGAGGCTCATGATATTCCTGGAAGGATTATTTAAAGGAGCATTATGGCAAGTAGCCAATGGTCTTTTACTTTAATGAGATAAGACAAATGGATACCTAATCCCCATGGGTTTGAAGCCTCTTTTGAGTAGAGTTTAGCCAACTTGTAGCTTAGAATCTTGGAGTTACTCCACCACGAGTGGAGAGCATGGAATATTATGGAGTTAAGGAAGTGGTTTGTGGATGAAATTGCAAAAGCTATTCTTGAGATACCACTTTTTAGTGCAATTAGAGAGGATGGTCTTATTTAACTATATGAGAACAACATGAAATGCATTGTGAAGTCAGCCTATTATTTTATCATATACTTAGAATCAAGAGGCAACTTGATTATATCTTCTTCTCACCAAATGGACAAAGTAGTTTGGAACCTAGAGTGGAAAAATCCTTATTTATCAAAGGTTAGGTACTTTATGTAACATGCACTAACTCCTAATGTTGTAAAACTTAAAATAAACAAGGAATGTTGGAAATTAATTTTAAATAAAATAATGAGAATGGTAGGAGGTAGTGATGCCTTAAGAGTAGGGAAGGTATCGATCGGTCATCCCCATGTCCTCATCAGTATGAATGTGATTTCCATCTTTATTTCGCAACAGATGACAATAACAAATATGACCATTCCCTACCCTATGTAAGGTACCTTTTATTTGTCTTGAAAGCTAAAGAATTAGTAAACATGATATAAATATTGACAACACAACACATATAAAGAACCATGAATAGGACACCATCAAATATCACATTAAATAATAAGGGGAAAAAAATCAATAGTAAAAATTGAAAATCATCATTAACCCTCACAATTGGCTTCAAAGAACTTTGTTACCATTTTTAAGCTCAACTAATATAATCTTTAAGTACAAGACGATAGACAATTCTTAAGTCTATCATAATAATTCTTTAGATTTGGAAAAGCACTTTAAAAATAAATAAGTTAGAAATAAAAGCTTAATCTATAACATGCAATTGCATATATATTAGAGTAGAGCACTGTTAAGACTTAACATTGACCTCCACTCTATCTGAAAATGTCATCCTTGCCATAGATGGTGTGGGGCAAGATAGGTCCTGCAGTCGCAGGTTAGATTGGCATCCTACTAAAGGAAATACAAGATGTGAAAGGAACTAAAGGTAATGGCAAAATGAGATGGAACAAAATAGTTGGTAATTGGAGCTAATGTTTGTCCATTGCCGTTTGGGCTTTTTGCCTATCTATGTCTATGTAATATAAGTCACTTTTTTTTTTTAGGTATTTTCTAAAGTTTATGATTGACAAGGAAGTGGCTAGAAAACTTTGACCAGCATTTAGCATGATTATAAGCTTATATGTGAACATAGGACGTGTGGAAGTATTTGTTAGGAAAAGAGGCTCCCGTTCTTTTTCTCTTGCCTGTGTGATTGACAATTGATAATAAACAATCAATAATAATATGCGGAATTAAAGTAAAATTCAACACCAAGGATTTACGTGGAAAACCCTAATTTGAGGAAAAAACCATGGGACCGCTGCACACCAACTTCCACTATAAAAATAATGGGTTACACACCTCACTAGTCCTACTAGTGAATTACACAGTCACACCATAAGCTGGTGGATCAATTACAATGATTTCTCTCTCTAGAACTCTCTCTAGGCTTAGGAATCACGTCTACTGTGTTTTTGGTTTTTCTCACGTGTGTTTTCGTCTACAGAAAAAAAAACCTAGGTTACAAGAAGAATACGGCTATATATATATTCCACAATAATCAACCGACTTAGGACTTAAGTCTGCTTAAAAGCCGGCGGCCTAAGTCTTAAGGTCGGCGGCCTTTATCTTTCAACGCCGATGGCCTAACTTTCAAGGTCAGCGGCCTTTAGGCCGGCCTTGGCATACACGACCGTGCCTCAGGCCGTGTATGCTTCTGTGTATCTCTAAACTCAACACACGGGCGTGCCTCAGGCCGTGTATTCTTCTGTGGATCCTTTGAACTCAATACACGGGCGTGCTTCAAACCGTGTATTCCTGTTTCACTTGATTTTGATAATTTCCTTCAAGCTTAACATTCCTTCATCTAAGTATACTTAATATACTTAGGATAACCTTGGTATAGAACCATATGTGTTGGATCTATACCTCAACAAACTCCCCCTCCAACTCATATGGGGGGTTCCATCACCCCTGTAATCTTCCTACAGCAAATAATCTTCTCTTTGGGTAGAGCTTTTGTCATCATATCTGATGCATTATCATTAGTGTGAATTTTCTCAAGCTTCAGCTGTTTAGATTCTAGCACATCCCTGATCCAATGATACCTAACGTCAATATGTTTTGATCTGGAGTGAAACATCGGATTCTTACTGAGATAAATAGCACTCTGACTATCACAGTATAGCTTCAACTCTTCCTGCTCTTGACCCAGTTCTTCTAAAAACTTTTTCATCCACAAGACTTCCTTGCAGGCTTTTGTTACAGCAATATACTCAGCCTCAGTAATGGAAAGTGTAACACACTTCTGTAACTTTGATTGCCGGGATACTACTCCCTTGCATAGGTAATCAGATAACCTGAAGTGGATTTCCTAGAATCCAAATCACCAGCCATGTCAGTATCTGAAAACCCCTCTAGTGCAGATTTATTGTCACCGCCAAATTGCAAACATAACTTGGAAGTGCCCCTGAGATATCTGAGAATCCATTTAACTGCTGTCCAGTGCTCTTTGCCTGGATTTGAGAGATAGCGACTCACCACACCTACAGTATGAGCAATGTCTGGCTTGGTGCACACCATGGCATACATAAGACTTCCCACTGTTGAAGCATATAGGACTTTCTTCATATCTTCCTTGTCTGCTTCACTATGTGGACACTGAGTTGAACTCAATTTGAAGTGACCTACAAGTGGAGAGCAAACAACTTTTGCTTTGCTCATGTTGAATCTCTCTAACACTTTCTCAATATATCTCTCCTGTGATAACCACAATTTTTTGCTCTTCCTGTCTCTGATAATCCTCATACCCAGAATTTGGCTAGCGGGTCCTAAGTCTTTCATAGAGAAAGACTTACTCAATGCAATCTTCAATTCTTTGATCTGCTTGACATCCCTGCCAATAATCAACATGTCATCTACATAAAGTAGCAACATAATGAACTCATCACTGGTTGACTGTTTAATGAAGACACAATGGTCTGTAGCAGTCCTGATGTAACCCTGATCAATCATGAAGGACTCAAACTTCTTGTACCACTACCTTAGAGCTTGTTTCAGTCCGTATAAACTCTTCTTTAGTCTACAAACAAGATTCTCCTTCCCCTTGATCTTAAACCCTTCAGGCTGCTCCATATAAATCTCTTCCTCTAGATAACCATGGAGGAATGCTGTCTTCACATCCATCTGCTCAACCTCTAGATTCATTCTAGCAGCAATACTGAGCACAACCCTGATAGATGACATCTTCACCACAGGTGAGAAAAATTCTTCAAAGTCAACCCCTTTCTTCTGACTGAACCCTTTTACAACCAGCGTTGCCTTGTACCTTGGCTGAGAAGTACTTTCATCAGTCTTCAATCTGTATACCCATTTATTCCTTAGAGGTCTCTTGCCCTTAGGCAGTTCAACTAAGTCATAGGTCTTGTTCTCATGCAAGGATTTTATTTCCTCTTGCATGGCTTTTACCCATTCTTTCTTGTTGTCATGAGTCATTGCTTCCTCATAACATTCAGGTTCTCCCCCATCAGTAATCATTACATACTTATCTGGACTATACCTCACTGATGGTCTTCTATCTTTAGAAGATCTCCTCACCTCAGCCTGCTGCTGTGGCTCCTGTAACTCATAACTTGAGCCTTCTATCAATCTTCCATCAGTAAGGTCAGATACAGGTGCAGGGTCTACATTTGTGGGAATCTGACTTGAGAATGCTGGCTTCTTAGTCTTTTCCATATCTTCAACTGTTTGGTCTTCTATGAAAACCACATCTCTGCTCCTGATAATTTTCTTATCAACAGGATCCCACAATCTGTACCCATACTCATCGTGTGCATATCTAAGGAAAATACATTGTTTAGAGTTAGCATCAAGCTTTGCTCTCTCATCCTTTAGAATGTGCACGAAAGTCCTGCAACCAAAGACTCGTAAGTGATTGAAAGAAATGTCTTTACCTGTCCAGACCTTCTTTGGGATATCACCATCCAGAGCATATGGGGGACAAAGGTTTATCAGATCAACAGCCGTTCTCATAGCTTCACCCCAAAATGACTTAGGCAGCTTGGCTTGAGATAACATGCACTTCACTCTCTCAGTGATAGTGCGATTCATTCTTTCTGCAACACTATTCTGCTGTGGTGTCTTTGGGACTGTCTTCTCCAGTTTTATCCCATGATCAGCATAGTACTGTTCAAACGGGCCTCTGTACTCTCCACCATTGTCAACCCTGACACATATCAACTTCCTGCTGGTCTCATGCTCTACTCTAGAGTGAAACTGTTTAAATACATTTAAAACCTGATCTTTGGACTTCAATGCATAAGTCCAAAGCTTCCTAGAGTAGTCATCAATAAATGTAACAAAATACATTGCACCACCCATTGTTAAATCCTTCATATAACACACATCTGTATGAACCAGATCTAATATATGAGCTTTTCTGTTGGGTGTATTTCTTTGAAAACTAACTCTGTGTTGTTTACCAACTAAACAGTCAGTGCATGGTTTTAAAGAAGTACCTTTCAAATTTGGTAGAAGCTTCTTCTTCATAAGCATCTGGAGTCCTTTCTCACTCATGTGCCTAAGCCGTCTATGCCACATCTCCACAGTAGCATCATCAGTAAAGTTCAATTCACCTTTACTTAGCTTTGCTGACATTAAGTAAAGTGTGTTATCCTTTCTGCCTTTTGCTACAATCAGAGACCCTTTGGTAAGCTTCCAATTACCATCACTAAAATAGCTATGAAAGCCCTCATCATCTAATTTTCTTGCTGAAATTAGGTTCAGGCGGATATCTGGTACATGTCTCACATCATTGAGAACGAGTTTACAACCTATATTAGTTTCCAAGATGATGCTTCCAATGCCTGTAATCCTTGAGGTTTCATTATTTCCCATCCTAACATTACCATAATCACCAGCAGTGTAGGATGAGAAAAACTCGCCATGTGCTGTCACATGAAAGGAGGCACCAGAATCAACTACCCTGTCACTGTCATGACCTGCAAGACTAATACAACCCTCATCCCATGTAACCACTATCTCACCATCTGCTGCTGCAGTGGTGTCTTCATCTGAATCATCTGACTTTCCTTGCTTCATCTTCCATAGCCTACATTCTTTCTTGTAATGTCCTGGCTTGTCACAGAAAAAACATTTAAAGTTCTTTCTGCCCCTTGATTTGGATCTCCCCATTGACTTATTTGATCTGTTAGATTTTTCATTCTTTCCTCTATTCTTGCTTCTATCTCTCCTATCATACTTGTCTGTGACAAGTGCCTTGGATTCTGAACTAGTACCCAAATCTTTCCTTCTGGCTTCTTCATTGATTGAACTGTCCTTAACCATAGACAAGGTCAAGGTTCCATCTGGGGCTGAATTACTAATTGATACTACAAGAGTCTCCCAACTCTCAGATAATGAACTCAACAATAGGAGTGCTTGGATCTCATCCTCAAGCACAAGCTTCATTGCAGTCAATTGATTCACGAGTGTCGAGTCTAATTTTTGAATTCCCATTCCTAATCCGATCTAAACTAAACCCTATGCTCATCTAATCTAGATCCTCGACTTGGGTTAGGAATTTCGTTTGATTTTTGGAGTCGCCACCCAACTGTTTATTGGGAAAATTGAATTAAGACTAAAGGAGCGGATTAGTCTTAATTTGGACCACTAGTCGTCGTTCTTTCCTCTTCTCGTTTTTGTGAAAAGAGGAAAAGGGAAAACCAGAGCTTCTAAGTCCGGAGGCTAACCTATTAAAACCTTTACGGTTACCACCTAATCTCCCAAAATTGTTTATCTTTAGAAATGTGTTTCATTTGTGTTTCTGTTACTTTTTATTATGTTTGAGAATTATTTTGAGAAAATGATTTTTCTTTATTTGAGGGGTTGACCCGAATGGGTGCCTACGTACCTGCTATTCAGGATCAAACAAGCCGTAGTTCGCTTTTCTGAAAAATTTAGATTTGTTGGTGAATTTTAATTTTGCAAACTCTTTTGATTTAAGTTCTTAACATTTTTGGGATTTTTCTAAAACTTCTGAGCCTAAACTTTGAATTTGATTTTTTTGAAAATGATTTTGAGGGAAAACATCAATTTTGAGTTTATTTGAAGAAAATGGTTTTTTCTAAGTGTTAAAACTTAATTTTTCTTCTATTTTCATAATTTTTATTTTTTTTAATTTTTATGATTTTTGTGATTTTTTATAAGTTTTTTGTGATTTTTATAATTTTTTGTAATTTTTATGCTAGAACATTTTATCCTAAGTTATTATCTATCCTATTTTGAAATCTAAAGTTTTATTATTATTTTTCCTAATTTTTTTTATTATTTTATTCTATTTTTTTATTTTTTATTTTTTATTATTTTTTTATATTTTATTTATTTTATTATTTTTTTTACATTTTTCTTAATTCTAGAAAAATCTAATTTCTACATTTTTCCTATTTATTGAAAATATAAACAAATAAATAAATAAATGGCTAACAAAATAATAATAATAAATAAATAAATTCAGAATAATCAAATAAACAAAATAAATAATAATAAAAAATCTGGAAAATCCGACTTACCTGGATCCGGGTCGCTACGCGGGTCGGGTCGGATCGGATCGGTCGAAGACGGCGGCGGGGTTGGCTCGTTCACGGCGTTCCGGCGGTCGTTTGCGGCGGGTGAAGTGTCGAATCCTAGCTTCTTGAGGGTGCTGAATCCGATGGTGGTGGTGGCTTACTCCCAGATCGCCTCCTAGCGGTTGCTCCAACTCCGATCGATGGTCTCGGCTTCAAGTTCCTCCGGCGTACTCCGATTCACTCCTTTCTCTCTCTTTCTCTCACTTTTTCTTCGTGCTCTGGCTTCCTCCTGTTCTCCTCTATTTATAGGCACCTCGAACTCCTCTTGGATAAGCTCGAATCGGCCGATTTAGATAAACCCATATTTTTCCGTTTCTTAGATTCAATTTTATCCCGGCGATTTGATGTTAATCTCTTGTGTTCCTTTGGTTTATCTGATGGATTTGGCCTTATCTTGACTTTAATCTAGAAGATTAAAAAGAAAACGGCCGATTTCGCCTTCGTCGGACTTCTGTCAGACTTTTTCCTCCGGCTGGGCTCGCGAAGAAGACGATCACGCGCGACGCGCGTGACTTCCCTCGGCCAATCACATGCTGCCACGTGGCAGCTCCAGGGAAAAGAAAGAAAAAATTGCATCGAGCGCTCGGGGGAAGATTCGAACTCGCGACCTCCAAGCCTCCCACACGTTCCCAGCGCGCGCACGAACCAGCTGAGCTGGCCCAATTTCCCGATTTTATTTACATCGCAAATTGTACATATGCGATGCAATTTTTTTAATTTTTTTGTATTTTTTGAAATTTCAAAAATTTGTAAAAATTATTTATTATTCATTATTGCTATTTCTAAAATCATTTTTCAAAATTGAAGTGTTTTCCTATTTATTTTCATTTTTTGAATATTTTTATTATTTATGCTAAATTAAGGAAAAATTGGGAAAAATTAGGAAAAATTGAAAATTGATTATTATTGAAAATTATTGATTCCTAGGGCAAAAATGGGGTGTTTACAACGAGTCCCTGAAAAACATTTAAATGCTCCGACATATTCGAGCCTTTCCTGTATTTCAAATTAACTACCCCTCTTATCAAAGAGGTTTTATTCAGGGCAGTTTGTCTTTCATACATAGACTCTAATTTCTTCCATAGGACATCGGCCCTAGTCTCCTGAGCAACATGATGATACACACTCTGATCAACCCACTGTCTAATGTATCCTACAGTCTTTCTATGTAGTATCAACCACTCTACATCAGATTTATCCTCTAGCTTTACAACATCACCACCCAGACGTAAATACAAATCTTTGCAGTACAACAAATCTTCCATCATCGATTTCCAGATAGAGTAATTTGAAGAGTTAAGTTTAATCATCGTACCTAAAGATTCAGCCATGTTTGTGAACGAAAACACAAAACCCTAATACAACTTGCAGCGAAACCCTAATTTTCTTTTTGAAACCTGGTGCTTTAATACCACTTGTTAGGAAAAGAGGCTCCCGTTCTTTTTCTCTTGCCTGTGCGATTGACAATTGACAATAAACAATCAATAATAATATGCGGAATTAAAGTAAAATTCAACACCAAGGATTTACATGGAAAACCCCAATTTGAGGAAAAAACCACGGGACCGCTGCACATCAACTTCCACTATAAAAATAATGGGTTACACACCTCACTAGTCCCACTAGTGAATTACATAGTCACACCACAAGCCGGTGGATCAATTACAATGATTTCCCTCTCTAGGCTTAGGAATCACGTCTACTGTGTTTTTGGTTTTTCTCACATGTGTTTTCGTCTACAGAAAAAAAACCTAGGTTACAAGAAGAATACGGCTATATATATATTCCACAATAATCAACCGACTTAGGACTTAAGTCGGCTTAAAAGCCGGCGGCCTAAGTCTCAAGGCCGGCGGCCTTTATCTTTCAACACCGACAGCCTAACTTTTAAGGCCGGCGGCCTTTAGGCCGGCCTTGGCATACACGGCCGTGTCTCAAGCCGTGTATGCTTTTGTGTATCACTGAACTCAACACACAGGCGTGCCTCAGGCTGTGTATTCTTCTGTGGATCCTTTGAACTCAATACACAGGCGTGCTTCAAACCGTGTATTCCTGTTTCGCTTGATTTTGATAATTTCCTTCAAGCTTAACATTTATTCATCTAAGTATACTTCATATACTTAGGATAACCTTGGTATAGAACCATATGTGTTGGATCTATACCTCAACAGTTTCGGTGGATAAAATAAACTAATTAAATCAAATCTAATTGCAAATCTAATCAAATCAAATTAAAAATATGATTTTTTTTTTATAATATAACATCAGTTGTTCAGACACATTTAAAGTTTTTAGCTATATCAATATTGGTTTTATCAACCTCTTGAATGTAAAGGCCGACTTGGGTTAGGAATCGGGAAGCTAACTTGGCACAATTGGTGCTTGAACCGGTGTAGATTTGTTGGATCACCAAAGAGAGAAAAAAAAATGCAAAAGCCAAATGTTGTGATATGACAATGTTTAGAAACCAAATGACAATTTATTAATGGTATTTTTGAACAATTGTTGTAAGCGATAATTCTTCAATGACACTTTTGAGCCATCTTTTTTGGACATTTTAATTATCTTATTTTGAATTCTTTAGTTATTAATTATTTATACAAATGAAGTAACCGTGTAAACAAGGATTTTTTCATTTTACAAATATTTTACAAAAGAAAATTTAATACTTAACTAAATTTAAGGAAAAAAATTGGTCTGGAGTAGTTTATGGATTGAAGACTCGAAGCTAGTAACTGCTAGTTCCAAGAATCGACTCGGAGCTTACCCTATTAGCAGCAATCAATAAATATAATCTCTTCTTCATGCTTGAAAGATTTGAGGACCACAAGTTGGTCTTGGTCGAAGTTGAAGGCATTTCCACAGCTGTTACATGAAAAGTTTAAGCTATATTATCCATTCTGCTTTTATACAAGTTATGAGTGGGCATATAGGACTTCGAACCCTGGCATATAATGACCCGAAACAGTACGGCTTTAGAGGCGGAGATATTCTTAGATTGCACTGCTCTATCTTATTTCAAGAGAATCGATCCACGCATGCTGTGAGCCCCTTTAATATGCTTTCTTGACTCATCTATTATTCCATATGTTTTACAAGCAAAGTCCTTCAGTTTAGATGGTTTCATTTTCATTCACAAAAAAAAAAAAAAAAAGGTGATGACATTCTTGTTCTTTGTTTGAATATAGCAGCCACTTTTAATAAGATATTTTACATACTTTATGAAAAGTTTTTTCTTTAAATTTTCAAAATATCGTAAAGATATTCATGTAGTACTATTATTTTCTAGAATACCTTTAGCAAGATGTAAGTGTAATAATCATAAAATTAAATGGGATTCCATATGCTTTGAATAAATTTTGGTTAATTCTATCCAACAAAATTTCATAGATTTCTTTTGTTTTTCTTTTGGAGAATTCGTGAACATTTAACAAAAATATATTGGTATTATTTTCGTGGTGTCAACATTATAAAAGAGTTCTGAGTGTGCTATTTTAAAGTTTGAGGTGTTTGTGTAATTTGAAAAGTTTCCAAATTGTATTATTAATAAAAATCTCATTTCATGAGCTCACAACCCGCCATGTAGCGAGCTTATAAGGATCAAAGAGAGATGAGTTTGCCGTCACTAAATATAATTCCTTCTTACACAAAAGCGACTAATGAGAGTGATGGATTGAATTCGAATCTCTACAATTATTTTTTACTGGAACGAAGTGGTTGTAGCTTGCAATTATGGAGTTCTTCCACCATTAATTGCCTTGCTTCTGATAGTTACTTATTGGCAATTATAGACTTTGCAGTGCTTCTGTGGAGGACCCTAAAGATGCTTATCCCTTACAAGTTACACCTTATATCATTTTCCTCGATACGTCTTGCTATTATTTTCCTCATCTTATTTTTGTCAAAACAGCACGGTCGTCAGTCTAGAAGACTAATCCATGATAGCTTATCCGCAGAAAATTTGAAAGCAAAGTAGCATGTGTAAGCCATCATTTGATGGATTAAAGTATCAACTTTGAAATATGTAGTGTAATTACAAACTCATTCAAAATGCGAGTTGTTGCTTTACGCTGACTTCGAAAAACCCATATCTTTACCACTTTAACAATGGATCCATGTCAGTCTTGCTCATGATTTTGAATCTTGTTTTGAAGTTTTTTAGTTTGAAATCTATGTTTCAAGTTCTCGTATCATTTTACTTACTTATTCTCTTGGTTCGTGTTCTTGTTGATCTACAACCGAAACCCAGATTAGATCTGAATAGATTGGTATAAGAGAGAGGTTGATGATAAGATCCATAATTTAAGGTTTGTGATGTAGTTTTTTATGAGGCAAAGAGACGACGACAAAATACGTTATTGAGAAATTGATGGATGCAAAAATTCGGTCAATGGCAAATGAGGATGCATGGGATATTGCTACAATTATGATTGAAGAAGGCAGTGAAGCAAAGGCGAAAAGAAGTACAATGAGTGAACAAATCTCGTTAAGAAAGCCCTCTATACAATCCAATTGGGTGTAAGTAAGAGTATTTTGCAAGAGACACCAGTGGGCAAGATAACAAGTTTTTCTTTAGAGAAATTGGGATTGTGTAAATGACTAAATCTCTAGAAAATTGACTGGAGTTGAAGGAGCACCGCTTTAGTTAAGTGAGGGAACATTGCTAAGACAATAGTGGATTGATTAATATAAATGTGAAGTTAGAGGCCAGGAAACGGGCAATGATCTTGTTCCTTGATTGGGGTTATTCTAATTAGCTTGAAAAAAGAGATGTTTTTAGTGCCACAATCATTCATTTAAACATGGATTTTGAAGTAACGGGCTTGGGGACCTATGTAATGCACGGGATAACTTGGGAATTGGGGCAATGCATGCCTAATTACTAGAAATTCAAGTTAAGGTAGAGATTGCGAGAGCATGTTTCAAATTTTCATAGGACTTGGGTTGGAGCTTGAGCACATAAATGTGAACATACATATGTGCAAATCCTTGAGCAAGTGAAAGTTGACCTAACTCAGTTCTCTAAAGGCTACTTTTATTGACTAAAGTGTGCCATGATTTGTTCAATTAGGGTCTTGTGTCCATCAAAACCTGCATAAATGGAGTGTTTTATTTCCTATTTTGGTTTGTATGGTTTAGGCTATTTTTTATATTGAATCATATTAGGGTTTGGCTTTGTTACTGTCTCTATATATAATGTTATAGTGCATTAATTAGTGGAAGAGAGTTGTAGGAATCTTGTATAAGGGCTTTTGCTTCCTGTGTCAATGTCTTATCAGAATATATAATTTCTTGGCTAAATATTGGCTAAACACCTAGGCACTAGTTCTAATGTGAGCACATTCACTTAGTAATGCTCACCATGGAAATCAATACCACTCAACTAAAAGAAATTCAATTTAGTTGTGAACAATTGCTCTATGTGATTAGAGAATGTTGTATCTATATTGTTAAATCAGTGGATTCCTTTTTTATTTATTCATGATTTTTTTATCTTGATCTTAGTGTTCTCCATATTAAAATCTTTATATCTTACTTCAAACGTTATATTTGATTAATTAAACTTTAAGGTTTAATAATAGGAAAAACTAGTCACATACATTTTGCACACTTGTCATGTCATGGAGAATGCCTAGGTAAATTTAGAAATGCAAAGTGAATCTTCTTAACTTTCCAAGACTCAATCCAAGATTTTTGAAAATGCTCAACTAAATGGAATATTAGTAAGAAGTTCTATCATATTTTTCAATTTTTATATTAGTTTCAGATTGCAACCACACTTCCCCTTTACGATTAGAACTCTATTTATTTTACAATCATGAGAAATATAAATATTAAATTTCTTTTTCTCGAGAATGCTAAAAAATCATGTATATACAAATCATAAAAGATGCTAAATCCAAGAAGAATATCCCTTGAAGTTGAATGTGGGGGATTCTGTTTCGCTTTCTGACTCTTCTCGTGATGATGGCCTTGTAAAGAATGGGCTTTCCTTCTCTTCAAATACATATTCTTGAGTCCATCGGATGTGGTCGGATTTTCGTTGGACTACCCATATAAATCTATCTTCCAAAGGTGGCTTTGTTTGCCTCCGCCGAAGATGTTTTGGGAGACTTGGTCAGACATGGGCATGAGCTAGTTCCGATTCGTGAACCAGTTTGAATTGGTTCGGTTGGTTCAGGAATTGTGAATTAGCCTATAGGGCCGGTTCACCTGTCAATGGACCCATCGGTTCGATGGGTTATTTAGTGAATAGATAAAATATAATTTAAAAAAAAAACAGAAATTTTATGCTTGAACCAGTCTTGAATCATATTTTTTTAGACTCGTGACTTAGCGTGTTTGGACTAGTTTTGAACCAGTAGCTATGTTTAGACTTGGTATATTAATCAATGAAGTTTGATTTTTATTAGAATGAAAAAAATCAATAAAAATTCTTAGTAATATTTTCTAGCATTCATAGAGTCACTTTTATACAAAAAAATATATAAGTCATGATTTTGCACCATTTAAATACCATCATCATTACTTTCCATGAGTTATAATAACTATCGAGAATTATATAACCAACTTAAAATATAACAAAAATTATTTTATTTTATTTTATCATAACAATAGGTGACTTAATCAAATTATTTGTATAAATATAGAGTACTTTTAATGTATTTATCTCTATTAATATTGAGTTGTGTATGTATGTATATAAGGTCTTCTTCAAAAAGAGAAAAAGAAAATCGTATAAAAAGGAATTATTAAGCTAGGATAGTTAAATGCATACATATCATGCATTTTCATAATAGAAGGATTTTGCAAAACAAAAGATGTATATTGTGCATTCTCACAAAATGGACACGTAGAGACGCATATAAAGTATACATCTACATCTAAAGACACTTCACTGAAAACGCATAAGGAATAACGTCTTTACGCTTTGTTAGGAGCTTGCATGAGTTAGAAAGTCGCCGGCCCTATATGCATTTTTCTTAGTTGTTAAGTTCCTTATCCTACTCAGCCTCCTCTCGCTAGAAGATTCCTTCATGCAGAGCGTGCAAAATCAAGTAAAACCAAAATGGTGATAAATCAATAAATGGAGGCAAAATAAATAAATAGATAGATGCTTTTCTATTGATTCTGCGAGCATATAAAAGACTCTAATATACCATCTTATTTTTTATTTTGATAAATGAAATGAAAATAAAAAAGGAAGGAATTGTCTCCCTCTTGCAGAGGAAATTTTATCTTTCTTTGTTTTGCGATAATCACCAAATAACTTATGCCTCGAGAAGGTGCATACACCCTTGGGGCAAAATTCACTCATCATGAAAACGTATACCTAATATGCGTTTTCACCACCCTACTTCTCTAATACTTGTTTAAGCCATCTGTTTTTACAAATTTTTTAAGGAAAAAAGAAAAAGAAAAAATTATATCCATATAAAACTCATTAATATTTATTGATTTCTATTATACGGGTTTGAGCATATGGAAATGGAACTTGTGGAGACTCCATAGCATTAGCGCCAATGTTGGTTAGATATTGGGCTTCTCAGTATTGGGTTTCAGAGAGGGTGTACCGGGCCTAAGCCTACTTATACCATTCCAACTAACCTTATTAATCGCCCATCTCGGAAAACGAGTACTAATATATATATATATATATTATTAGTTGCATTATTTTACAGAAATTTTGTTCCATTTCGTTATAATATCCGACATAATATAATTTCTTTTGGTGGTTTAATATTACAAAATAATCATGTGCTGCCCAAATGCAATCCCCAATGGCAAATGGCACTACATTTTATATTTTATTTTGGTGCTCCAATTCATCCAAATGTATCAAGCTATTGTCTCCACTACACCTAAACCCTAGACACTCATAGTGCTGTGGAATATCAATACATCTCATGAATCTTAACAAAACCATAATTACGACTAACCAAGCAATGATAAGCTCATTAACAATATCACATGAGTTATTTGATATATATTTCCAACTACAATTACAATTGGGAGGGGATTCGAATTTGGTGCCTATTAAGAGACCGGAATTCATACTACTCCATTGACAAGTATTTTGATATTCCAACACTACACTTTTATTTAATTAATTAATTAATTTTTATGATCTTAATTGTTTCACTTTGGTAAAATGCAATGACCAAGATCAAGGATATGATTGCTCTACTATATATTCCCACTAAAAGTATGAATATGCTAAGGTTTGGAAACCACTAATACCACAAAATAAATTTTTACATAAAATCTCTAATATCTTCCAAGGGTTTAACATGAATTAATCATATTAAATATCTAATATTTGTTTGTAAAAAATTTTAATTTAAAGAGTTTAATAAGTATTATCCATCATAAATCAACTAACAATCTTTCTAATGATCAATCTACAGATCAATTGGGTCAAACCAATTAACATTTGTCCCATCACCTTTGTACAAGTCATATGTCAACTCATCATATGGATCATCATAAATCATCACTTGAAAACACAAATCTCAAATGGGTGGTTATGAAATCTAGCATTTAATTACATCACAAACAAACATAAGCCAATTATCATAAGGCTCGCAGTTATCAAATGCAATAAACAAGGTAAATTAAGATAATTATTTAGGTGTAATAAACAACATAATCTTAGCATTTTAAGTTTTGAAGTAACTCAAACTTTGGTTACACACTTGCTAAACCAAAAATAGAACCGCAATACCATGACAACAATAATTTGTGGGGAATGATTTGATTTTAGATTTCCATAACCAAGAAGAATTGTCTCATATTGAGTTCATCACCTGTATTGTGCTATCAAAAGTATAGTCCATCTATGATGTTTAAATCAACGTCTCAAACCACCTGTATGCCCCACTGCAATTTCTACTCAACCAACCCTTATCAACCATAGTTCTCTAATATTAATAACTCACTAAACCATAACTCATGGTCTAAGCGCTTAAGGAATCACATCGTCCTTGAAGTTTGTCCCTTTTAAGGCCATGAAAACCAAGTCTACAAATATCCATCCATAGATTTTAGCTTAGGCTACATACAAGCAAGTACATGTATTTATTAGGTCAAATAGTTATTAGTTAGGTTCATCTAACTTACAAGCACATGCATCGCCTAATAGTAGTCACATAACTAGTATTGATTCAATGTCTTGATAAATACCAAACTTACAGTCAACACTTATATTCCACATGTAACATATTGATACCCATAGATATACATCAAGAATTAAATTCTTAAACTAAGCTCAATTTTTCCTTTATATGCTTGGTTTTAAACCTATAAAGCTCGTGTTAAGCCACTAAAAAATTATTTAGTTGATCTAAGTAGGTAAGGCAATAGACTAGGGACTCAAAGGGGGGTGAGGCTTGTCGAGCTCATATAGGGGTCAATCAATTGGTTTAAAGGGGTAGTCAATTGCCCTATGTAAGGGTGGTCAACCTTCACTCAAATTAAAGACAAGTCAACTAGGGTCCTATTGGGGTTGACCTAAACTTCTCTTAATGCATCTTTTTAAGTCTAAAAAGGTGTTTTTTTTTTCCATCATTTTTTTAGGTTTTCCACAATTCTTTCTCCTAGTAATCTTAAGCCCCTTAATCTCCAATAAAACTCCTTAATCTATCAATATATTTCTTTATATACAAGTGTATATTTCAATAAGATTTAAAATATTTAATTCAAAAGATAAATTAATACCTAATGAGATTTTCTTAAAGCGATCTTATGTCATATAATTTGTAATATTAATTGATTTATACATAAACTTTAAGAAGGTTCCTTAATTTAGAGTTTTTATCTATACAATAATACAATTATATTACTTAAAGGTTTAGGATTAAGAGAGAAACGATGATTCCACTAACCTTAATAAAAGGAAGAGTCTTAGAGAAAGAGTATAGTACGTAAGATTGTTAGATTCGGTTGCTTTCCAAAACAATTACTTTCATAGGAACACACTTGGTTAGGATTCCCATCATATATAATAAAAAGGTAAAGAACACATTGATTCACTTATCAATCCTTGTGTACTCTTTAGAGAAGAATCTTGAAATTTCACTTCAACTACACCAAAGGGATTATTGTTAGTATTTGTTGGTGTTTTATTATTAGATAACCACTCAAGAGATTGGTAGGATTTACTTAACATCCAATTTGAGAGAGAACTATCCACCAAATCACGGCAAGGAGTTAGTGACACCTAGGGAAGAGAGGAGGGGTTGGCGGTAAGAGTAAGAGCCAAAGCAAAATGCAAGGTTTTTCCCGAGGGTTAAGACTATGTAAAGAAAGGAGGAATTAGCTCTTTGTTTAAAGAGAAGATGTAAGAGTAAAATGACTAATATATCCCTAAATTTGGGAAATTTATTAGGGTATTTCAATTACAGTTGAGGGATGAAGAGAACAACTAAATATATTTTGGTAAGTTAAGGTACCAAAATAAAGATAATCAAAACTTGAGTATGAGAGTGAGATAAGAAAGTTCAAACGTTTTCCTAATCATTATATTAACTCAGCATTGGTTACCTGAGAAGAGTTAAACTTATCGTTGTACATGCGGTAGAACATGCTCCAAGTACATGGGCCATTGAATAATGAGAGACTCCCTTTTAGAATAGTATTTCCCGTGCACCAAGGAGTAAAAGGCGGGTAAAATCTTGTTTTAACAATACTTTTTTTTTATTAAGGATATAATATATATGAAAAAGAAATTTATAAATAAAAAGTATAAAATTTGTATATAAAATTGCTTTCTTACATGTTGCAATAACAATGAAAAATATTATTTGAAAAAAGAAAAAAAGTACATTAAGAAGCTCCTATTTATTTTTCGCACCAAGGGCCTGTACTGATTATGTGCGAAATTTACAAGTTTAAGACTGTACATTACATTGCCATGGATATGCATTTTTGTCTTGCAATATGAAACTATGTCCAAAAGGGCATGCATTTTCATAAGAGAAAATTATTTCTCCAATGTTTTGAGCCACTTGCTATAATTGGAAAATATTTTTCTCTTTGGTTAATATACCTATAATTTTTTTCAAATTCATTAATTATTTCAAGGACTGAACACATTATGATTACACTTTTCGAAGCAAAATCCAGGCCACAATTGGATCACCAACCCATCGTAGCCGAAAGAGATCCTAGATGATACGTGGTGAACTCTCAGCCATCATTTAAATATTGAAAGTTCAGACAGACCAAAAAAGAAAAGAAAAACATGTTAATTTTATTTAATTGTCGTGCCTTAAGCAATAGAAACAAACTTAAATGAAAAATAATTAAAATGGGCGGTGCCGTGTAGGACGTCGCGATAATCCATCAGTGTCACATATTATATAACCCACATATGTTGTCTAGTACTCGAGTACATAAGACAAGAGTGGTCGGGTTTGTTAAATGTTCTCTATTCATCAATATCTAGTGCCAGTGACTAGAGATGGCTATGGATGGGATCCCAATCCGATCCGACCAGATAGAACCGATTGGTCACGAGGCTATCAAAGGGTAGGCTGGTGGCCGGTTTAGTGCTGGATTTACAAGTCTTGGACCAATAAACTGAACTAAACTAATTTTTCTTTGTTAAATTCTTATGTTTCAAACTTAAAACTTTAATATTGTTTTTGATTTACTAGAACCGAATTGTCATTCTATCTTTATTATTATAAAATAATTATTTTTCTATTTAGTTTATAAATAGTTATATTATAACAAATATTTATTTTATGTAATGTGAAATGAATAAAAATTCGAATTTCTTCTCTTTGACAATGGATAATTATTATCTATCACAAAGTATAACTTTTTTTTTCAAAAATATCTCTATAATAAAACAAAATAGTACTAGACGAATTCCAATTCTTTTCAATAAACCAAACTAAATAACTATGTAATTATATCCCTGTTTCTAATGAAGTTGGAAAAGATTGGTGTTTCTATCTATACAGAATTGTACCATACTTGCACAATAATGTAAGTAATGTAGGGGAAAAAACTAGAAATAATGTTAAAAGAAAAAAAAATTAATCTTAAATTATCAAGAAATATAAAACTCTTTCTGAGTAAAAACTTATACATACTATATCGAACCAATACTATGATATATTTAATTTATGTATTGATAAAGCAGCGCATTAAATTATTCTATTGTAAATAGTAATATGAAGTATTCTGAATGGAAAACAATTCCTTATAATTGATATGGAAAAAGTTTAACTTTTTACTTTAACGTAATTTATGTTTTATCTTTTTATTTTTTTTTATTTTCTCTTTTATTATTTAAAATTTTTGTAAGTGAACCATCATAGACTTGGTAGGTCCATGAGTTTAAGGTGCCAAAGCGGTTGTGATTTGTGTACCTGCTAACTCTTAAGGCTTGCAATTCTTGTCACCATGTGTGTCGTATCCATGTTTAAAAGACTTTAACTCGTGACATGACATATATATTAATCATATATGAAAATTTAAATTTATAACCTAATTCATGTATCTCAAAGATTAACATATTTAACTTTTATAAATAAATTTATAAAATACTTACATATTTAACACGAAAGAGGAATAATAAAATTAACTTTTATAAATACTAATAACATAAGGTCTTTTAAGATTAACATAAAATCACGACCCAAATAGCAATTTTAATGAAGTAAGTCTTATTAAATATAATAAATCTAAAAACTCATTAGTTGCATAATAATATTAAATTAAATTGAACCATAACATGAATGAACATTATCACCAGTGGTGATTTCCAAATTTATCATATTTTCTATCAAATCTTCAAGGGAGAAAGTAAAAGAATTTATATATAAGAAAGAATGATATCAATGAAAATATATAATATAACATTGAAAATTAAAAAAAAAAAAGCTTATTACCTTCTTCTTCATAGAGCAATCATTTATACATAGAAGAGTTTTTACAATTCCTAGCTTAAAAGAGTTGCAATATTGATCAAAGATTTAACCTCCAGTATTGAAAGTGGATTTAGAAATTACCATAGATATTGGTGTGCTTAGATATTAAGTGCTAGTCTTGCAACTTGAGATATTAGAATTGATTGGTTATTTAAAAACTCAATACGTCCAATTCAATTATTTTATGTCTTTCTTCATTCAAGTATAGCTTTAGTTTAGATTTGGTAGCACTCTTAAGTATTTGCATGCTTTTAAAAAATTGAAATTCCTAAATAAGATAAAAAAAAAATTATAAACATCATATGAAATGAAATTAAATGGAGAAAGAGATGATGGAGAGAAGAGTTAAAATGATAAAAGAGAAACCCTAGACACCATGGTGAAACATGAAAGTGCATTGTGTAAATACTAGTGCAATTGAATAAACTTTAAAGAAAATAGTGTAAACTTAAATATATTTAAATTTTTATTAATATTAAATGAGTTCGCGAGTCGAACTAAGACTTGTTTAAGGCACATATTTAACAAACAGGTTTGTAAATGGGTCTATATGTTAGACATGAAATTTAACATATCGTTTCTGGTTCTAATCCATTTATTATTTGTGTTGATTTTTACTAACTTGAATCCATTTATAATTGTGTCATGTCATGTTTAATTTTACGGGTTAGGTTCTAAATTGTCAATCTTACCAATTTCTAGCACATATTTAAAACTGCTTATTGAGTTGGATTTAGGTCATAGACTTGGCCAACACTAGTCTAACTAGACTTGTGCCCATGTAATTACTAGGTGCTCTATGTTATTCAACTTTTTTACTTTCTTAAGGTATATGGCTAGTATTTCCTTTTATATTTGATTGAGGTGCGTTTAACTTTCTACTTTTAAAGTTAGTGTATACACCATAAATATTAGAGAATGTGTTTTCTAAGTCCTATATAAGCAATCCATCCTTGATGTAAACAACAAAAAAGTTATAACTGAAAAATTACTTAAGACTAGATTAAAAAAAAAAGAAGAAGTTCCCATTTATTTTTTATTATTTAATTTTTGAATATTATTTTATACTTGATGTTATTTTTATTTATTGTTTTTATTTTTTTTTATCAAGGATTAAGCGCTTATGTAGGGATTTCAAAACATGTTTTGAAGATTTAAAAATCTAAACGTTCAATTTCAAAATTAAAGAGACTAAGCTCATATGAAGTCAATATAAAAAGGTATATTTATCATTTACAATTTCTTTTAAAATATTTGGACTATTAGCTTTAGTAGTTTTGTCTAATATCTATGTTAATCCATAGATGATTGCTTAATTTTTCTTTGATTCCTATGGAATCCACAACTGATTTCTTAATTTGTCACCTTAGTTCTAGAATATTTTGCTTATTGCTTAAAGATTATGCTCCTAATCATGGATATTTCCAAAAGAAAACATTTCACCATGTAAAATCTTGTCACTTCAAAACCATTTTAATGTCTTATAGCCTAAAGAACAAAGATCTTGAATTACATAAGTAACTATTCAAACTAAGGTTCACTCAAATTTATTGTCCAGTTTAGATTTTTACACTCTTATATATATAACTTAAAGTTACTATATGTTATACTTAATTGATTATTTTTCTTAGTAAACATATTCAAAAGATGTACATCTATAATGCACATAAAAAAAAATTAACTTAATTTACCACCAAACTAACCTAATAAAATATGAAAGATTTTATAGAAAGAAAAGAGATATCTAAGTTTGCATTAGAATTTAACATTAATTAAGAATAGTGGGGTAGCGATAGGAGTGAGTGGGTATAAAGTGAGTAGAATATGTGACCTTATCTATACCCTACCTATAAGATACAGGTTCCCAAACTTTAAAAACAGATGTATCTTATAACATCTTAGAATCACCTTAGAACTCATATCCTATAAAACCTATATCTTGTGAAACTTGTAAATTTTGTTTAAATTCTTATAAATTTTAAGTTTATGAGATATTAAAAAAGTACTTTATACGTGTTTTACAAGTTTTTCATATGCAAAATTTATGAAACTTATAGCAAAATTCATAAAATAAAAAAGTAGTTTTTTCTATTTTCATTATTTTGAGTTAATATGATCTTATTACTTAGTAAATGAGAAAAAATAAGGAGAAAAGAATAGAAAAAGTAAAGTTGGAGTGAAAAATAGTGAAGAACATGGGAAAAAAGAGATGTGACATAGGTTTAGTTGCTTAGATTTATTGATTAATGGGCTTAAGTTCCTTTTTTTTTTTTACTAAAACATTTATTGGGAAAAAAATATGATATTGTCATTTGTTATTAATTTATTAATGTTATTTAATTTTTTTTATAGGATGAATACATAGCATCCTAAAACCTATACCCTATATACTAAAATATAGGTTCTAAGGTGAATATAGAATAGAAAGATTTCTTGCTCGTGCCTTACCATGTGAGAGTAGGTTTTAGATAATCTATATGCGGAACATATCTTATGATCCTTAATACTAATTTAGAACCTATTAAGTTGAACATAATGCAAGTGTGTACCTTGTATTATAGAATTATCTACTCCCACTTACCCCTAGGTAGTGGGATATAATAGTTCTCTTATAGTAGGAAGAGGAGAAGGCTAATTATTTAGTAGAGGTGGAGGAGAATGGTACTTAGATAAAAAAAAATAAAAAATTAACATACCAGCAACACCAAAGAATTGTATTAAGCTTTAATATTAATAGATCACTTCACTTTATTTGTTTATATATGTACTAAAGGATGCATACTCATGATGTGTATGCAAAATTGAATATGGTAGTATAATCAAATTTGAAGCATAAAATAATTACTAAATATACAAATGCTATGGAGAAATTAAAATAAGTATAAATTAGTAAAATGCAAAATTAAATATTAAATAAATTACATGTGAAAATTATTTAAAAAATAACAAAAAGACAGATAGGGCAATCACATATCGATCAAATCCGTTTGTTTGTTACAGTCATTCTAAATGGTGAATCATAAGTATTATTTAGCAATACTTGAAATTGGATTTGTACATTATAAAGCAATCCACAAATTAACTCAAGTTCACCTCAAACATTGATAAAAGCAACTCAAAACTCAAAATTAGTTAGTTGTGGTTATTTTGACTAAATTAGCTTATAAAGATCGAAGAAAAAAAACTATAAATTGGTAAAAATAAAATTAGAAAAAAAAAAGATACTAGAGATTAAGGAAGGAATTATTTCTAAGTAATTGCATTCCAATTAAAAATGAGTTTATGATTAAAATATGCAATTAAATCACCAAAAGTTGAAGATTTTGTGCGATGACTACATATAGCACTATGTATAAAATAAATATGCTAGTCATGAAACGGTTATCTATTAAAGTCAATTACTATTTTCATTTATATAATCTTTAATCCAGACCATGGTGTTTTGATCATGTTACACAAATGGAAGGTGTCCCAAATCTAATATGTGGAAACACATAAATTAGAGCATATAATCATAATAATGTTTATTTAGAGATCAAAATGTACTTGAAAATGCTAGTTCTTATATTGTCTTACAAATATACATTCATTTTTCCAAAAGGAAATTAGAGCTATATGATATGAATACTAAATACTTTGCATTTTAATATGATGTGACAATTTCTTTTATTTAAAAAAACCTATCAATTTTAAATATGATGAGCACATACTCACTATCTTGTGTCCCAATAATTTTATAGCAATTTATCCTTTCTTTTACTCAGTTAATCTCGATTACTAATCTTCATTGAACTTTTTAGAAAACACCTTAGATTGGAAACTTAATGCACTACCATTTCAACCTTTATTTTATGGATGAATGGTACTATTGATCGGCGATTTTGGACATTGGCCTCCATGCCCTAATTGGCCTATCTTGCATTAATGAAATGCTAAAGACTTGGGTCTTTTAGTCTAGGTTGACTCTATCAAGCTTAAGTCAATTGGCTCAACCTATAGTTTAAATAAAGATAGGTGAAAAAGTGCTTAACACATAAGATATGTCAATAGCTCCATAATTCCCTTAAGTCTTCTCCATAAAATCTAAAGTCAAAAAGGAGATTTCAAACGTTAATTATCTTCCTTATCCACCCTCCTATAAATACCACACCAAGCCTCTATGTAATGGATTGGCATTTTGCTACCCTATACCCATCCTTTCTCTCATTATTTTGTGGCTATCAAAATCTCAATTCAACTCTTACAATTGTACAATTTTATGATTTTACGAGGCTTTTCTTAGTTAAATCTCATATAAAATCTTTTTTAAGTAAAATAAGGTAGAATCCTGATTTAAATCCTTAAAATCAATAGAATTCTGATTATGTGAGACATTTTACAATTATATGTGTTTTAGAGTTTTTTACCTAATAAGCTAGTACCCTTACTTAATGAGCTTTTAAACTAGCCCATTACACACTTTTACTATTATTTCTTAGCCTCTAATTGTGATTCAACATTAGAAAATACATACATATTCATATGCAAGGGGTAAGAAAGTTAGTACATATATAAATTTGGAGAGTCATGAGATTCAAGATGACTTGGAAATTTAAAACATTGATACTAGACTTAGAGTTAAGAGATATGAATATCATTAGTAGCAGTTCCAGTAATAATGTTAACAATGATGATGATAATGGTAATGGTGGCGATAGGAGAGATGGTTATACTTTTGATGATGGCAAGATAATTGATATTTTATTTTAGTTTTATATTTTTATTATAATGATTTATATTGCAATAGTTTGTATCGGTACTTATGTTGTAATTTCATGTATTTAGATAATGATTTATGCTTAACTATTTATATTCAACTTTTATTTTGACTAAAATTTATGATGAATTTTATTATTCTATCTTGTATTATAAGTTTTTCATTTAATATTGTAAATATATTTATAGTTTCTTAAAGCCAATTTATACAAGATGTAAAATCTTACGATTCTACAACTCGATTTTAAGATATGATTTTATGGATCCCTTCAGAATTTTAGGCAGAATCCCAGTTTTGACAACCATACTTTGATCCCACTCAATTCTGACTTAAGTGTTGGAGTGGCTACATCAAAAACAACTTTAGCACCGTCAAAACTCTTTCTTTCTATCTTATGTAGGCCACATATACCTCTCATAGGATCTAGTGATAACAAGTACCACTTCAATTTTTACTATATGTATAAAAGTTATCTTGGTTGATTGTTTATCAATGCTATATGTATTGTGACTAAATCTCTAACCTACAAACTCAATGGAAGTTTAAGATACTATCAAGAAGTTAAGCAAATAAAAGTTGCTCTTGAGATCTTCTATAATATGCTCATACATGTAAAAATATGAAAGATGTCCTTTTTCCTTATCACACTATGAACAATTATAATTTAGTAGTTAAAAAGGAATGTCAAGTTTCATAAAAACTTAAAATATATATTTGGTTATTCGATTAAAATGAGAAGCATTTCTATCAATTTGCTCTTCATTAAATTGCTATTGCACATATAAAATAAATAAATAAATCATCATATTTATAGTATGAACTTCCTTCTCCCTATTATATACTTTATCAATCAAATTATTTGCCTCTGGTGGCTATGAATACCTAAATGTCTACGTTCCTTACACAAACTACTAATTGCATTGTTTTGATAGAATTAGATGTGATACAATCCACAATATTAATTATAGATTGCCTTCATGTTGCATATACAACCACAAATATTCAAATAATCATTAGAATTGCCATTTGTATTTATTGTAATTATGAAAGTGCCAATACTTTGCATCAAACCAAAAGTGAAACATAAAAAAGAGATAAGTGGTTGTGATCACATAATGAGCATATGGACTTATACATTCAAGAATACTTGCTTTTACATAAATCACATGATCAAATGCACATATATGTTGGCTAAAAAAGAAAAAAGCATGTATGCGGGAATCAACCTAAATCCATCATAAATTTAAGTGAACACAAATTTTAAGCGGAAATAGAGACAAAAAAATAAATAAAAGAATACTTTAGCAAGTGCATATCCTTTTTTCTAAACCAATTTCTTTGCAAATGAAACATCCAAATCTAAGGACTCCATTTCATCTTCAATCTCTACTCCCATCATAGAATTTTATCATGGATTTTTATAATTTTAACTCAAATTATGGAACAATTCTTCACCTTTATATGTATAAAGATCAAGTAAGAGGAAAGAAATTATTTGTATTTATGATAGCATTTAATTGGGATGAAAACTACTCCTAAAATGGAATGGGAGAGATAAAATGAATAGACATATAATTCCATGTACCATAATAATAGGATAGAATTTGTCAAAGAAATTTATCAAAAGGACTTCCAAATTTGGAGGAGTTTACCTATTAGGTGTATGCGGGATAAGAAAAATATTTTTCGTTTAATGGGCACTCGAAGGAATGTAGGTGGTGGAAATTATTCGTTGAAGGGTATGCAACCAAAAGGAAGATTTTGACTTAATATAATAAAAATAAATATTTTAACTAATAACCGTTTATCAAAACATCTTTTTTTAAAAGATGATATAGGAAATTAATTGACAAATTGATAAGTTCAATATGGTATAATATTTAATAATTTTAAACTTTAAATAAAAAATTTAACAAACCAAAATTCAATTAGATACAACTTTAAATAAACTCAAGTTTGAAGTATAAAATTGATAAAATAAACAGAATAAATCGTGATTTTAGCATTATACCTTCAAATCCTCCACTATCATCACCTTATGAATGGCCTGGTGATGAAGCGTCCTAAACATCCTTATAACTTTAAGTAACTCGTACTTCATATGTTCACGAATTGTTTAATTATATAGATCGTAATAATGGACAAACAATTATGGTTGCCTTCATGAATTAATAAGATTATCATTTCAATGTCCTCATAATAGCAGTAACAAGAGTCCATCAACAAAGAATGTGGTGTACATAATATATTAATATTAACAAACTGAAGTTGGGTCTTCTTTTAAGGCAGTCCAGATAAGTTTTTTTCTGGCCAGTGTCATCATCCAATATAGTTTATGGTTCTATTCTTTATTTTGACTAAAAACAACAACTGTGATGCATTATGGTCAGTCATGCCTTAAAGTTACTAAATCATATCCACAACCAAAAAGAGACCGACCTATCCATTTTCGTATTCTTAAATATTTTATTAAGGATCTGTTCATCTAACGTCGACTTATCTCAACATTTCACGAAAATGATCAATTTCTTGGATCCTCATTCATAAATTATCACACTACGTTGGTCTTAGGAATCTTCGATCACCTGTCATAACATTTATAATTTACTTCTGCCCAACTTTTACTTCAGAAGCTGCAATTGTTGCAAATGACCTGTTTTCTCGCAACAGATATACTTTGGTTAAATTAGGTTGATAATTCCTGAAAACTTTTGAAATTAGATCAGTATTCCCGGTTTTATAATAGTACATTTATACCCTTTAATCCTAAGTTTTTGATATAAGGGCCCAAGCTGAGGACGTCCATGTGGACGTGCTAAATGATGAAGGTAGCTCCTTAAATATGGTCGAATCCTTATCAAAGAACCAATGCTTGATATAAATAAGTAATTAGCTAAGTCTACGTATTGCACATTTCTAATAAAATAATTCCTCATTTGCATCATTGGCATTGTTGTCCATTTAGAATCGAAGCTATTTGTTGACATTATATTTTTAAAGTGGAGAATAGTGTAAAATTGAATGGAAATGGTAAATATGAAAATAAACAATGAAAACTTTTTCGTTTGCCTACCTATAGAACTTCAGTGATTATTTTTATAATGGCTACTATTACGAATGACTACTTTCATAGTGGCCGGTATTATTAACAGCTACTTCAAAAACTGTTAGGTTTTGAAAAATAGAATTATGCAAACTTTTAACTTTGTCATGACCTATTCCTGTTTGTCCATGAATTACTCCTTTCATTAGCTCATTACTTTGTGTTTTTTCCTTTCCTTCTCACTTCACCGTAGTCTTACTAGTTAGACAGATGATTTGTTCACTTACCTTATCATTCATTGACATATCATCAGTTGAAGAAGAGCTGGTATATGCTTTAGATGTGCCCACCTTCTGCCGCTTGCATAAACTTTTTTCCCTCTTTTATAGTCTTACATCTCCACATGGGTTTATTATGCAATAATAACAAACAATGCTCGACCATGTATCGTTCTGCTCATTTCTTTAAATAGATCATAAGCATCATTGATATAATTGAGTCAATTCTTTCTACTATGTGCTTCTCATTTTATTCAACCAGAACAAGCCTCAAATTTCATAACATTCTTAGAGATTTTCATTCATTGGTAGTTTCATTGTTGCTATACCCATTTTTGTGGTGTTTTATTCTTCTCAAAGGCTTGCCCTTCTTGAAAGATTTGATGGACTCTCTATAAATATATATATATATATGCAATAGCTAGCTACTTTCAACAATTAGGTCTTTACTAACCTTAACCATGCCAAAATGGGAAGGCTATCATCATTGTGCTTGAATCTTTTTCTATAACCTAGATCTCCTTCCTTTTTGTTATCATTCTTGTTTACTAAATTTATTTGTGCAAAGTATTGTGAATATTATGAAATTATGTTGAATGGTGTTTCTAGCAACTAATCCAAAAGAATTTTTTTACACAGATAGGCCTAATGCATATTAAAAGGTTTTAATGTACAATTAAAAACTTGGAAAGTCATTGTAAGGATGTAATTTTACTTAAACTAAACCAACTTAAAAATGAAAATTAGAGGAAAGTATACAAAATCCATAGTGACTATAATATAATTGTTTGCAAATCCTCATACATAATCTCACTAAATACACATAACAATTCAAACTATTATAATGTGGTGGATAGGGGTTCGACTGATTGAACGACTTGCTTGTTGCCCTATCACTCCACTTTAGTTGACTATTCTAGGTTACAAACTTAGGTATGATTTTTAGCTTTGGGCACCCTTAGTCAATCAAATGTGTTTGCAAGCCTCAAAAAATCTAACTTGTGTTGGTTATTAGTAAATCTAAACAAGTTTCAGATAAAAAAGAAAAAGGATTCAAACTTCACTTAAGATACACCTACACAAAGTTCAATTAATAATTCTTGAGACATTAGTAATTATAGTTTAGGCACTCATTCTTTTAGATCTATAAAATGTACTTTTTTCCTCTTTAAGCACAAAAGAAGTGTTTTCACACCCCATCATCACTTATAAAGTGATTTTACCCATTGCTAAACTCTTAAAGCAGTTATTACCTAAGGGCAAAATATAACTCCCTAAAGTGACTATATCTAGAGGTAAGGATCGGTAAAAGGTTGACTAAACCAATCTAAATCACAAAGCTATATCAAACCAAACCAAATCAATAGGAAAGTGATCTAACATACAGTTTTCCATATGAGACCACTTTTTTATAGAAGAATGCATGCATGTAGACGAAGTTTACCAAAAAGAACTCCTTAAATAATCATTCCATGGAAAAAGAAACCAAATGTTTCATCTCCTTGTTTTACTCTTCATCCATGCAATTGCACATTTACAATGCACCTACAATACAACATATGTTACTAAATTCTCTCTTCGGATGTGTTTAAAAGCTAAAAGTGAGATGGGGTCCAACATACAGTTTTCAATATGAGACCACTTTTTTATAGGAGAATGCACACATGTAGGCGAAGTTTACTAGAAAGAACTCCTTAAATAGTTGTTGCTCGACAAAAGAAATTGAATGTTTCATCTCCTTATTTTACTCTTCATCCATGTAATTGCACATTTACTATGCACCTACAACTTACATTACTAAATTCTCTCTTCGAATGTGTTTAAAAAGCTAAAAGTGAGATGGGGTCCAACATATAGTTTTCTATATGAGACCACTTTTTTATAGGAGAATGCATGCATATAGATGAAGTTTACCAAAAAGAACTCCTTAAATAACCATTGCTCAGCAAAAGAAACCAATTGTTTCATCTCCTTGTTTTACTCTTCATCCATGCAATTGCACATTTGCAATGCACCTACAACTTATGTTACTAAATTCTCTCTTTAGATGTGTTTAACAAGCTAAAAGTGAGATGGGGTCCAACATACAGTTTTCTATATGAGACCACTTTTTGATAGGAGAATGCGTGCATGTAGACAAAGTTTACCAAAAAGAACTCCTCAAATAACCATTGCTTGGCAAAAGAAACCAAATGTTTGATCTCCTTGTTTTACTCTTCATCCATGCAATTGCACATTTATAATGCACCTACAACATACATTACTAAATTCTCTCTTCGGATGTGTCTAAAAAGCTAAAAGTGAGATGGGGTCCAACATATAGTTTTCTATATGAGATCACTTTTTTATAGGAGAATGCATGCATGTAGACAAAGTTTACTAAAAAGAACTCCATAAGTAATTGTTGCTCAGCAAAAGAAACCATATGTTTCATCTCCTTATTTTACTCTTCATCTATGTAATTGCACATTTACAATGCACCTACAACTTATGTTACTAAATTCTCTTTTTGGATGTGTCTAAAAAGCTAAAAGCGAGATGGGGTCCAACATACGGATTTCTATATGGGACCAATTTTTTATGGGAGAATGCATTCATGTAGATGAAGTTTACCAAAAAGAACTCATTAAATAACCGTTGCTCGGCGAAAGAAACCAAATGTTTCATCTACTTGTTTTACTCTTCATCCATGCAATTGTGCATTTACAATGTACCTACAACTTATGTTACTAAATTCTCTCTTCGGATGTGTCTAAAAAGCTAAAAGTGAGATGGAGTCCAACATACGGTTTTCTATATGAGACCACTTTTTTATAAGAGAATGCATGCATGTAGACAAAGTTTACCAAAAAGAACGCCTTAAGAATGTTTCATCCCCTTGTTTTAATCTTCATCCATGCAATTGCACATTTACAATGCACTTACAACTTAAGTTACTAAATTCTCTCTTTAGATGTGTCTAAAAAGCTAAAAGTGAGATAGGGTCTAACATACGGTTTTTCTAGAAGATACCACTTTTTTATAGGAGAATGCATGCATGTAGATGAAGTTTACCAAAAAGAACTCCTCAAATAACCATTGCTCAGCAAAAGAAACCAAATATTTGACCTCCTTGTTTTACTCTTCATCCATTCAATTACACATTTACAATGTACCTACAACATACATTACTAAATTCTCTCTTTGAATGTGTCTAAATAACTAAAAATGAGGTGGGGTATAAGAGTTGTTGCATAACAATGTGGGACCAAATGCAAGCTCACAAGATAAGCTAATTAAACAACATAGACGGTCATAATAAATATAAAATCATATCATGCTTATATATAATGCCATTACTTAATTATTAGCATTACATTAAATTATCAACTTATTTTCTTACCCTCATGGTATAAATAGCCTCAAGTACTTCAACATCCCATAACAAGACACTTTGCTAGGTAGTAGTATTATCAATCCTCTATACATTACAAGAGGTGATATAGTCCCTAGGAGTATACTACATATAATAATAATACATGAGGAGGGACATTGAAACATCAGTGGAGGTAGAGTTCTCCGCCAAGGACTATCACGACCCGCCACCAGCACCGCTAATCGACCCGGAGGAGCTGACTAAATGGTCATTCTATAGGGCTCTAATAGCGGAGTTCATAGCCACTTTGCTCTTCCTTTATATCACTGTTTTGACAGTGATCGGTTACAAGAGTCAAAGTGACCCAGCCAAGAACACCGACGACTGTGGTGGCGTCGGCATTCTTGGCATTGCTTGGGCATTTGGGGGCATGATCTTCATCCTTGTTTACTGCACCGCTGGTATTTCTGGTAAGTCTTTGTCAGTTAGTCTCATTTCATGCAAACTGTAAAAATTAGGTCTTTTTTCAACTACATTCCATGAAAAGCCATTTCTAAGTTTTATTTATATAACTTAACTGAATGCAATTTGAGCGGATTGATGCTTGCAACTATCAAAAATGGTAGTGATGTTCGAACTTTTAAAATGATGATGCTCTCTTATACCTTCTCTAAGTTAGTGTGCCTCTATAGAACATTTCTTCTAGCATAGTATCAAGTCGATCTTCCGTATAATTATATATATTTGTATTTGTTTCAGATGGTTCATTCTGATTCAGACTTTTCCTACCTGATTTGGTATTCCGAGTGTCAATGTAGATACGATCAAGTTATTAGTCGGTCTCAAAAAAAATATTAAAAATATATTCCCATACAAAATATCGATTTAGTATCCCATTATTGGACAAAAAATTTGCAGCATTAATTTTTTTAAAGGATTGTCAAGCGAATGGTTTTAAAATTTTAAGATCTCTTTACAGTTTCAATAGCTTTTGGTATGTCAAAGTTAGGCTGTTCATATGCCTGAAGATGACAATTGCTATCTCTCAACCGAAAAAAAAAATGTTTTTGTCTAATAATTCCAGACGAAATTCTTTTTGTTTTTTTCAAAAAAAAAAAACCCTAGATCCAAAGCAGTTCTTGAATTGAAAAAAAAAAAAAAAACCTTGCGAAAAGCATAATTGACATAGCTAAAATCATTGTATTGAATGTGGTGATGATGTGCAACTGCAGGAGGACATATTAACCCAGCTGTGACATTTGGTCTATTTTTAGCGAGGAAGGTGTCACTAATTCGAGCAGTGCTCTACATGGTAGCACAATGTCTTGGTGCAATATGTGGTTGTGGTCTGGTAAAGTCATTCCAAGAGGCATATTACACAGGACAAGGTGGTGGAGCAAATGAACTGTCAGATGGATACAGTAAGGGAGTTGGACTAGGAGCTGAGATAATTGGGACATTTGTTTTGGTCTATACTGTTTTCTCTGCCACTGATCCTAAAAGAAATGCTAGAGACTCTCATGTGCCAGTATGCATCTTATCATCATCCCTCCCTATTCTGCTCAATTGAAAGGACATTCTACACATTTGAGCATATTATAAATACACTTTATTAAATTAACCCCCTAAACCAGTAAAATAATAACTTTATCTTCCCATGACTCCTAAATATATGCAAACATACTCAAAATTGATGCTATAGCAGTTTCATAAACTTTATCTTCCCATGACTCCTAAATATATGCAAACATACTCAAAATTGATGCTATAGCAGTTTCATAACATTTTAGGATTCTAGTAATGGTTTTTTGGATTGTTTGCATATTTACAAAAATTATGAAAAATAAAGACACATTTTAAAAGTTTAAATGTTCTATTCCTTAACAAATAGTATGGACTATGGAATGTATTTACAATTACTTTTCATCAACCCTCCTACCACTATTTAATCTATAGAACCTATTAAATTTCAAGTAAATACTTTTAGATCGGATCAATAAAAAAAATTTAGTGGATAATTCACCAAGTCTAGACACTATTTTTTCCCTACGACATAATTTTAGGATCTATTGGGACTATAAACTAGTAGTGATTTATAACCATTTACTACAGTTGTCAATTTATGGTAACAATTCCATTTTTTATAAGTATTAATTGTAGAAAGTTTTTATTTTCCCCTTAAAATAGTAAAGTTCATTTTATCGTAATTTTTTTATACTGCAAAAATGTTATAATATAAAAAAGAAAACTTGCTGTAGTAGGTATATACTAGAAAAAGGATTGCTGCTATAAATTGGTAATTGCAGTAATTGTTTGCAAATAGTAACTATTTTACTGTTATAGTAAATATAATCTAAGCTATAATTTTAGGTGATTATCATTTATCAAGCTGGAATGGATTTTTATTTATTGATTTATTTTTTCTCCCAGGTCTTGGCACCACTTCCTATTGGATTTGCTGTGTTCATGGTTCACCTGGCCACAATCCCTATTACTGGTACTGGCATAAACCCTGCAAGAAGTCTTGGAGCTGCTGTAATTTACAACAAGGACAAGGCTTGGGATGATCAGGTATATCTCGTATTAAAGTCATGCATTTTTTTTTTTTTACTGGAAAGATGAAAATCGGACACATTAGACAATTAACCAGAAAAAAGAAAAAAGTAGCTAACTTACTGTGGAATTTTGATATTTTAAGGTTTCATTTTTATTTTTTATTTACTGAAAATACTTAGATACTTCTAATACCGGTTAACTTTTAAGCCATGGTTCCATAATACTATTGAATATAGTTGTATGTTGAATCCTACATTACAGTACTACTAATCAATTACCTACCTTGTGCTCCTAGTATCAATTTTCAGTAAGATCAGGCAATCATTTATCCCAAATTTTATGCTGACTATACATAGCAATGTTAATCATGCATATTCACACATATAAAGCTAATGTGCTGTGTTCCATGATGTATATTTGGCAGTGGATTTTCTGGGTTGGACCTTTCATAGGAGCTGCTATTGCTGCATTTTATCACCAATTCATCCTGAGAGCATCTGCAAGCAAGGGTTTGGGGTCATTCAAGAGCAGTGCTTAAGCTTATAGGATTCCATGCTTTTATTTATGCCCTTGCAATTCACATGGTTTCGGACCAAGGAGGAAAATGCTCCAAGCCTTATGATTTTAGCTTGCTATTTGGTCTTCTTTATATATATAGATATTAAAATGGGGCATAAAATTAAATGTGGATAAGAAGGGTCTCTTTTGAACAATTCGAAAATCCAAACTGTCTTCGTGCCCATGTATGTATATTTGGTGGATGTCAATGTGTGATTGCAATCTCTTTTCGCTTCCATCTTCTGGTTCTCTGGTTTTTGGATTCCTTGGCCTGTGAATTGACTTTGCTTTGCAAACTCAATTGATTGAAAATCGTAATTCATACTTAATACGGTATATGAATGCCACAAGATGCCCAAAGCATAGAAAGAAGTAACTAAAACATATCTATGCATAAGCTATTTAAGTTTAACTTGATATTTATATAAATTTGATTCATTTATTGTTGAGTTTGAAAATTTTGAGTAACCACTAAGCTTATTTGAGATTCATAGTATTTAGATCGACGAACTTGTAAACTTAATTGTTAATTTAAGTTTAAATATAAGTCGAGTTTGCATTTCAATATGATTTTAGCTAGAAGGGAAATAATATTTTTTTTTACAAAATAGGACAAGTTTAATCTCCTCTAGTTCAACTTGAATGCATTACTTTGAGTTGATTTAAAACTTAAAATTTCAAATTCAAAATATTTCCAATATAATCAAGTTTGAACTTTGATTGTTTAAATTGGTTTCAAATTCAATATTATGCTATCCCAGACTTTAATCAAATTGGAAAAAAAAGAAGAAGATAAGATCTTGCTCATACTTCGGAGCATTCATTAACAAAGCTATCTATATTCCAAATAAGTAATGGTCTAAATTTAAGATGTAATTTTGAATGATTTGGCATATGAACACTCCTAACTATTTTCCTTCACATTCTTATCCCATTGATCAACAATGTTTATATGACAGACGAAGAATTATGTGACTGAGGTATTGGACTTATCTTATATGAGTTAGTATTAGAATTACATATATCAAAAAAAAAAAAAGAAGAAAATCTCTTTAATAAGTAAATAGCAATTCAAGAATTTTTTTTTAGTAAATTATGATTTTGTAATAAAGAAAATTTAATATCATTACTTATTGTAAAAAAAAGTAAAAAAAAAAAGGTAAAAAAATTATTTAAATAACATAAAAATAAATATAACTACTTACAAGATTTAAAACCCATGACTATATGCTTTTAAATTCAATATCCAACCACCCAACTAAGTTTAATATATTATTAAAAATGGTCTTTAAAATATTTATATAATATTTATATTTTTCTTTTTAAATAACTTTATACAATTAATTTTCACAAACTTGAAAAGGGAAGTGCGTTTCCCCACGGCGGAGCCGTGCGTGAGCCTTTAGGCGCCTGTCTCTTCTCTTCTTCATGTATTGGACCACTTAATGATGTTGTTGTGGGCATAAGCTGAAGCAACACAAAGCCTGCAAAATCTTTTAGCAAATCCGCGTGTCTCTTTAGGATCATCCACGTTCAAAACTTAGATGCACAATCTCTTAAATTAATGAAAATGATTATATTAACATTCAAAACGAGCTATCAGAGATGTCGAGACTATCTAGTATAACGGCTTCAATGTTCAAGTTGACTGTGTGAATAGAGTTATGATTGCAATAAGGGAATAGAAAAGCTTATAGCTTATTCATTTTACTGTATCGAATTAAAAAGGAATTGAATTATAACTCAATAGAAATATAATAGAGTTGTAATAATTATTATATTTTTATTATATTGTTTAGTTGACATTAATAAATAATAGGTAATTAATTAGTTATAAAAGTAAAATATTTTTTATACCTCTAGTAAGAATAAATATCTATTATATTACTTAATGGATGTAATGGTGATAGTGTCTAATGTAAGCACATTTATAAAATGATGACAAAAAAAAAAAAACCTATTGAATAATAATTTATGAGGGTGTAAGTATAAATTGCTACTCATCATTTTATATAATAGTAATTCATATGTAATAGCTATTATATTATTTAAAATGCAAGTGAATATTGTAATAATGAATCATATTAAATGAGAAGTGGAATAGAGTAGCTATTCCCCTGAAGTAAACATGCAATTAGGGTTTCGAATCTCTTCATCTAGAGACTAATTTTGGTATTTGTGGAGAAAATAGAAGAACAGTTGAGGCCTAAAAATGTAGAGCATGTTCTCTAAATGCTTCTGAGATTTTCGAGTCTTAAAGTTGTGGATAGTTATCACCTTTGATTGCCTTTGCTAGTTATTATTCTGTAAGTTTGGTTTAATAGACATGATTGGATGAGTTAACTTGATGTTTGGGAGCGGAGCTCTATCAATTAGCTCTGACTACTTCAAGCCAACCTAGACATGGGACTCAAGCCCAAAATAGCCCATTAATAATAACTAAAGAACTTGCACTAGGAATAAATATTAAATAGCATAATCACACTTCTCAATGGCCTTAATAAGTTGTTAAATTAATCATTAAGCCTTTGATGGGTTAAGATGTCTTATTTCCAACGGTTTATTTCTCTCTCTTTTCTATTCTTATTTGTTTCTAATTTATATTTCTTCTATATCCTTTTAGTATTTACTTTATATCTATTATTTGTATTTTATTTTTTTTAGTATTTTCAATATTCAAAAACTGCTTTTAAAATAATACCAAAATGACATTTAAATGGTATCAAAGAAAATGCTAAATTAGACATCATATTTCTTAAAATCCATAAATTCCTTCTTTTTCTTACCATATTTTCAGCATTCTAATTCTTAAAATAAAATATACCTTAATTCTTCTAATAAATTTATTACTTCAATTTTTCTCTAAACTTCATTCTCTCTCTCCTTGTCTCAATTGTTCCCTCTCTTTACCCCCTTCATCTTCTTCTTTGTGTGCATTCTGTTTCCACCTCCTATTCATAATTCTAATGCTTGAATTGAATTAATTAAACAAAATACACACATTTCATATCAATCTTATATAAATTATCAATTATCAAACTACAAAATGATATTATCTTAAGAATTAAATTGTATAAAGTACATTCTGGAATATGATTTTGAGATTAAAAACAAAATAAGACTTTCATGGATGTTAAAAGGCCATCGTAAGAGTAGCTAAAATGCGCCAAAGGGTCTATATATTTATAAAATGGTATAGGCACCCTACATATAAATGAGAAAAATGTGAAGGAAGGGTTTGTATTTGTACTCTTTATGTGAAGTGGGGTTTAGATTTGTCCAACATACCTTTTGAGGGACTAGATTTATAAATTTCTCTCATTTTGAGGGTTTTATCTAGAGAAATGGGTGAGTTTGCTCCTTGTAAACAAATTATTTTTTTAGAAAAGACTCCATAAGTAATCTATCAAATACCATGGTAAATTCACAGCTAAAAAATGCAATTTTACTTATCCATCAACAACCATCTAAAATATAAAGACATTGCATATAAAACTTGTGATTTACTAAAATCGTAGCTTAAACTTGTGATTTAGTCGTACATATAGGGTTTTTGCTTCTTTTTCCTCCTCATTTGCACAAAAGTTCTCTCTCTCTCTAAAATCATAGCTAAACATTGCGATTTATAAATTAAACCTTAAGCTTGCAATTTTGTCGTTGACATACTTCCATTACAACATGAAAGCAAAATTGCATCTAAAAGTTGGATTTTGCTATGGCATTTTGCAAATTAGTTTTAACATTGCCTTATTAAAAAAAAAAAATTGCCCCAAAGAGCAAATTCATGATAGTGTGTCCATATCATCTTGCCACAATACTTGAATATATATATAAACCTAGCCATATACATCATTTGTAGTACTAGATAAAATAGAACAAGAAAAACTGGATAAAATAATTTTTTTTGTATCACATTTAATATGTTTAGTATCGAATAAAAATTTTTGTGATGTCCATTGTTTAAAATTATAAAATACTGTACTGAGCATGATATTTTGACAATTATATCATTTGTATAATATCATGGTTATTTAATTATATTTTTAATATTATTTAAAAAATACAATTTGAAGAGATTATTTAATTCACGTAATTGAACAAATTATATAAAATAATAAGTGTAAATCCATTGATTTGCTATGTGATTAGAAAAATTAATCATTCATATTATAAATTACAATAATTTGTGCTATATTTAATAATCGTAATATTAATTAAATTGATATTATAACAATTTAATACATATTAAATTACAACAATTTGTCTTAATATTTAATAAATGTAATGTTACTTTAATCAATATTATAATATTTGATACGTATTGCAAATTCTAACAATCTATCTTAAGATTTAATCACTACAATATTAATAAATAAATAAAATTAATGTCCTCAATATAATAATCGATAATACTTGACAGCCTAAACTTCCATGTCTCCCCATGGACATCATTAGCAACCATAGTTTGAACTAGAGGATCTGTTGTAGTCCACCCTTAGGAATATTGTCTCTACGTAATATCTAGGGATAGAGAAACATCTAACATTGTTTGCATTAGATTAAGTTAATGTCTTAGCAAAGGAAGCTGGTTTATCTAAATTCCCAGATCCCCGAATTCCATCATTTTTTATATCAGCATCTTCTTTAGACAAAGGGACCAATCTCATTTTTACATAAACTTCATCAGTTTCCTTTTCTGCCAAGAACTTTACATCCACAACTTGGTAGGGAATGATAGTCAGGACAATTGGAGAATTTAGGAATTCAACTGTTGAGGAAGCATGTTCTATGTGACCTTGAGGGAAATAGATTACTTTAGAGTTTAATTGGGGAATCTAGACTAGCGCTCTAGTGCATGCATGCCATAACCGAGGATTCAAGCCTTTCTACAATAGTTCCATCATCGGGATTTTTATTTATGCACCGAAACTTAGTACTAAAAATTTTAGCAGATCTATTATCTTCTTCTTATCTCTAACCTAATAAGATATACCCTAGAGATTAAAGAGAAACTCAAAAACAAATATTGGCAAAATCACCATGCCAACCAAGAATTCACAAAGGACATAATCAATTAAAAGAATCCCATAATCAAAGCTTCATTTCCTCTCTAATGTTCCAAAATCCAAAGATTTAAACACTAAAAAATCATTTAAAACACACACCATGAAACCCCAATTTCAACAATTAGAGTCAAACAATGCTAGATAGCACAAAGTTTCTTGCTTTAACATAAAATAGCATTATGAAACCACTACACAGGCTAAGAATCAAACCACAATCTCTAGAAATCATGATAATCAAGAGTCAAACACTATTATCTAACATTTCATCTGAAAAAAGAGTCAAACACTATTCCATATACAAAGTTTGATTATCTTTCACCACGCTACACTATAAAGCATCTACATAAACTTAAAATCAAAGCACAGTCTTCCAAGATATGTACATAATGAAGAGGAAAAAAAATAATTTAACAAACACCTAGAAATGCGCACTATTTAGGCTAATAACAACAGTACAAAAGACATTTAAGACAAAGAAAAAAAAAGTAATGTTTTTCACTCAAACAACATTTAAGACAAAGAAAAAAATATTTTGTTTCATTTTTAGTTTTTTTTTTCTCCCTTTCCATTTAATCTTATGTATGCTTCTGCTCTTACACTATCACTAAAATCCAGAAGAGACAAACACCCATTTAATAATTTGAACTTTGTCTTCTTCCTTACCTTGTTTGTTGGTCTGTCCCATAACTCATCCCTTTCTACTTCAGATCTCACTAAAGTTAAAAACTTCTTATCCTTATTTTTCCTTTTTCTCTCTTTAATAAAGAACAGAACAAAACAAAAACAAAACAAATAGGAAAGCTTAATCAATAATAAAGCATTAGTTTATTAACAGAGGGGAATTGAGTTGGATTTATCTTTATATATTTTTTTATTGCTTCCTTCCAAGAATTTCATCTCAATGTTCCATTCTTGTGGTTTGCCGAACCAAAATGCTTAATCTAGTGTTCATGTTATTCACCAAAGACTCTAGGAACTTAAGGGAAATGGAGTTCTTAGCACCTTCCCCACGTCATCTAATTCTACTAATAAGAAAAATGCTTTTCAAAGTGTGATACCTATGGAATGTGACCGATGTAAGGAGACACAAGTCGATGCTTTATCTAAAAATATCATATCTGTGTTCAATAAATTGAATTTTGAATTGAGGGAAAATAGAAATAGAGTAGCACGTCTTTTCATTAATCTTCCAATTTTGCAAGTAAAGAACTTTAAAGTCTTTAAGATAACTATTCAACCACCTTCCCCTTTCCCCTTCCACAATCTTCAATTCATATATGAATACGCAACAAAGACCCCAATTTCAACAATCCTCAACTTCAACACCTCAAGTCTTTACAAAAGTCCAAACCCATCATCCAAAAAAGATTATTAAAATCGAACAAAGAGCATATTAAAATACCCACAATAAAAATTTAGAAGACAAGAACCCTAACAAGCATACTATATTTTTTCTATTTTTTCCCTTATTTACTGCACTAAAGCTTACCTCTAATCAAGATTGAGGTATATCCCCTCTTGTGAAACCGATTTAGTAAGGGCAGTAGATCACACCTATAGCTACAAAACAAATGGGGAGTGCATATGCATAATAGATTTGCTTAGGTTGTAAAAGCAAGCAAGCGAGCGAGAGAGAGAGGAGAGCACACTTATAGCTGCAAATCTGCTTCGGTTGGAGTGGATGTTTGTGGAGTGTGTGAGAAGAGGGAAGGAAAAAAGAAAATGAATGGTTAACCAAAGGAAAAAAGATGACTACTTCGGCTGGATGATGAGGATATCTTAAAGGTTTCAAAATATATTTGATTTTGTCTTGTGAAATTAATTTTTATATATTTTTTATATGATACAAAATTGAAGTATTTTGTTCAATACTCCAAGATTTCTTTCATCTAATACTTAAACTAAATATGCAAACCAATTGAAGGACAATTTTTTTTTTCCAATTCAATACCACAAAATTTGGATAACTAAATGCTACCTTAATCACCCAAATTGCAAATGACCAAAAGAAACAAAAGTATGAAACCTTGACCCGGACTTTAAAATTAAACCCTTAAAGAATAGAAGCTCTAAATTCAAATCAACAACCCAATTTCATCGTCCTCTCAAAGTAGAAAACTGTAGCTTCTCTTCCCCAAATCAAATTCTTCAATCTTCTCAAATTAGCAAAAGAATAAATCCCAATCGATATTGCCGAGTCCTTTTTACAAAGGAAATGAAAGAAAATCACACGAAAGCAAGTGCAAAGGAAATGGAACAAATCCCAACTTGACAATTTGCTATACATTATTAAGTTCCATAAAACTTGAAACTTTGCAAATTTATCAACTGTTAAGAAACAAAACAGCAAGCCCTTGCAATAAGAAAATAGTAAAAGACCCACTTGAATAGAAACAAAATGGCAACAACCTTCAATTATAATTGAATTTTAGGATTGGGTTGCAATTTGGAAATTAGTGATTTTAGGTTTTAATTATGTCAACTTGACTTGTGTTAGATGATAAAATCGGGTTTAAATATTTTTAGCTTTTTTTAATGTTGAAATATTGCAGAAAAAAAGAAAAAGAAAAAGAAAAAGAGAGAGAGAGAGAGAGAGAGAGAGAGAGAGGGAAGTAAAGTTTGACACAATGAGATGGCATGGATACACGGATAAGTCCATATCAGCAACTTCAATGCTAATGTTTGTGCCACGTCGGATACATTAAATATCAAACCTTTTAGTTTAAGTGGTTACTTGATTAATCCAGTTTCTACTTTGCATAAACAGATATAGGTCTTTCCTCTACAAGGTCCCTTATATAAGCAAGACTCTGTAATCTTTGTAGCCTACATTTGCATTTTCGAGGTGCTTAGTGACAATGATATATATTTTAAATATCAAAATGAATAAATTCATCTTTGATGTCTTTAGTATTTTCAATTTTCTTTAAATTTTTTATTTTATCAAAAATATCACATAAATTATTTGAAAGAGAATATATTTATAAAGTACTTATTAAACTAACGTTACATTTGGTTTGCTAGAATAAAATAAGGTTGGAATATAATAGTAATTTCTTTAATAGTGTTTTGTTTTATGATAGAAGTATTCTTTGAAATAAAAGTTACATTTTGTAATGAATAGTGATTTCTTTGCTAAAGAGAAGGAATCACAATTCCTAATCTATTTTACATTATACATAATAGGTATTTCTTATGATATAACTTTTTGTAAATAAATAAAGAAATAACTATTCTACAATAACAAAGATATAATGATAATTCCATTCAAGTGAACCAAAAATAATGTAAAAGTAAAACCCCCATTACAAGACCCCCACTATCCTTATTTTTCATCCATTACTTTAATACTTTAATATCATGATCAATGTTGATGGTACTAATTAATGTAATAGGGTCACATTTTAGCTTAGAAGACAACATTAAACTTAAATACACACATTGATAATCCACGAGCATTCATTTTAACATTTTAGGTCCACTTATCAAAGTGTTTATATCTATATCGATAATATTAAAGGGAATAGCTCCTTTTTGATATATAACACATAGAAGTGTACAATTTATTTATACTTTTGGGCTTAATTACATTTTACCACCCTCTAATACTCACTTTTATCTCACTTCAATTACATGTTAGCCACCGTCACTAACGATTTTTATTTCACTTCAACTTTCCATGTCCAAATTGTCATGTACAATAATAGAAATGAAGAACCATTAGGTAACTTATGATGAGATTTGGCTTTTGTTGAAATAGTTTTATATTTTTATCATATAATTATTTAGATGAATATTTTGCTTTAATGAGATTTGATTATGGAAAAATATTTTTGCTAATAATTTGATATATCATAACATATTTATGTATTATGCTCAATAATAAAAAAAAAATTACTACTATTATCATTTTGTTGGTGTATGGTGGTGTAATATAATACTATTATTAATTAAATTTTGGAAGTATTTAACAAAAAAATTAAAGTTGATATAAAAGGTCTTTAAAAAATCTTTAAGAAAGGCAAATAAGAGACCATTTTTTGGAAGGAAAAAAATCTATTGAAAACCCTGAATTATAATTTGAAATGCGTACTCTTTTTTTTTAAGAAAAAAGGAAATAGGCAATGCACCAAAATACATAAGAGACAGGATCACCCTACCATTGTTGGTTGATAAGGAATTTTTCTCTTATTATAGTTTTGTCCTATCAATTCAAGGCGCTATAGAAATTGGCTGCTCAATGCTCCATATCCATTCCTGCTCTATATGCATTCCTACTTTTATCTATCATGTGGATAAATTTTATTATTTACCATATATTAACATATGTGATGAATTGAAAATAACAAAATATATGAAACACATGAGGAACTTGGCATGGATCATGGATGAATTATCATAGCATGCAATTATATGTCAGAGTACGGGTAATTTTGCAGCATGTTCGAGTTAAATTTCGTGAGAACTTTCGTTTGATGTACCATTGTTCATGATGGATAGATGTCTAGTAAAATTCATACATGCCTCAAAATGAGTGTAACCAAAAGCAAATAAACATATAACGTATGAGAACATGTCCATAAAATATCATGAGAGAGACGCCCAAAGCACATAAACCCCAGGTGAGAAAACATGTGAAGCGACAGGACGTTTTGTCATTCCTCTAAACAATAGTCCTGTGAAAACATTAAATACACTCACTGTCAAGTGTCAATGTCTTGTACACCCTCATATACATACACACACACACAGGTGAAGGTGGGGTGATCAGCGTGAAGGTGAAGCTGACATGATTTCTATACAAAAGTGTGAAGGAGAAGACTGCATTGATTTCGGTTCTAGCATGCGTTTTATGAATTTCACAATTATATACCTTTGTGGGTGAGACGAAAGAGAGAGAGAGAGAGGCCTCTTTCATTATAATTACCCCCACCGATGACATAACATAACACACATTTTGCTTATAATATAATAATACTATGACCTTTGCTCATCCCCCAAGCTAAGCAAAAGCCCCAATAATCACCACTCATTTTCATTCTTCAGCAAATTAATTAACTACCTTATAATTTGTTAATGTAAGTTGCATTATACCATACATTTTCTAATGATGGAGGTCACCATATTTCTACCTTTATTATTATTATTATATATAAACAAATTATTAGTTGTAGTTTAAATAAGTAGGCAATAGTTCATAACCGATTTCAATCCAGATAGCTTCTTGACCAATTAAACCATTTTACCCCACTTAAAAACACCCTTGATGGTGTTTCCTAACTGGAAATTCCAATGCAAGGACTCTACCATTAAAGTGAAGTCCTTCATTAAGAATTGCGTATCTCTTTAAGGATTCGATCCCTATTTTATTTGTTTATCTATTTTACTTCTCACGGCATTACAATGTGTAGCTGCTCCTAGCAGGGATTTTGCTTGCTATAGATTTTCTTTCGCCATTTCTTTCTTGTCATTGATTGCTTGAAGGCTTTAGTAGTCGAATTCTTCTCTATATTTTAAGTTAGCAAAAATTTTAATAGAACTTTATTTTATTTAAAAAAAAATGGCACTAATTGTTACTTAGTGGAACCTACAAAAGGTATAAAAATTGAAAAGGACATAAAAAAACTAAATATCTGATTTTGAGGCGAACAACTTACCACTTGCGGGTGCTTGCATCTTTACTTTTCCTTTTTAACTGGAGCAAAGTTATCATTTTCTCTTTGGATAGTATAAATTACCATGTTGATGATTAAAGGAGTCTCCATGAATTTGGTTCACATGCTTGAGAGCCCGACAAATGATATACAAACGTTCACAAAAACGGCATCTAGGACCCAATCATAATGAAGAAGCACAAAAATTAAATTACCTGATGTAAATGGACAACATACAATCTACTGACATAAATCTTGTCAAGGGTAATTTAGGAATTCTACCTGCTTTATTTTACACTCATTGCTTGTGGCAAGAACAGGTTTCACATCATTTTGCTCCCTCCTCTCTTTTCTAACCCACCTATTTCATTAAATTCAACTCCAAGCAAAAGATTACTTTAAGGATTCCTATAAATACTAGCCAAAAGGCTCCAAACGTTATTCACCCTCAAAGTGCTTCTACTTTCTTCCCTTTCCAAACGCTTCAATACTAAGAACAAGCAGCATGAGCTACATGCCCTCTACCCCCTTGCTTATTGTGCTTTCACTCAGTTCACTAGTCTTAGCAGCAGCTCAAGAGAGAGCTCCCCATGGACTTGCTAATGAAAACCCCTCGGCTTTTTCACCATCGGCATATGATTTTTTCCATCCTAACACACAGCAGACAAGTAGAAAAAACTCCTGTGCAAGATCGAACTGCTCTCCATTACCAATGGCTGCTCAATTAGCAGATGCCAATCAACTGCAGGAAAACAAAGATTTGGCGTCCAAACCTGCCCGAAGTGGAGTGAGTGCTGGAGGCATTGCTGGCATTGTGCTTGGTGTTGCATTTGTTGTAGTCTTGGCAACGGGCGCTCGCTATGTTGTTACCAAGCGACACGCCAACTTGAGCCGTGCAAAAGCTGTCCAGCCTGATGTTGGATGTGTGCAGACAGTATAGGATGCACTTTTGTGTACTTTTGCCATCCTTTTAGAGCATCCTGTATCTCAGGATTGTTATATAACCGTTGTGTAGTTTCTGTTTTTATTTAAATGTGATGGTGATACGTTTATGATGAACCATTTAGCGAAAACAACGAATAGACCAATTAACAGATCTAACGCAGAAGCATTGGCAGAATTTAAGAAAGAAAGAACAACATCAACAACACTCAAGTCAAGCTATATTCCCACCATGTGAAGTTTGGCTATATTTCCCACTATGTGGAGTCGGCTATATGATCCTATTCTGCCATTGCACATTCAAAATTTAAAAAGAAAAAAGGAAAAAAATAAAATGAGAAATCGACTACGACAATAATAATTGAGGGAAAAAAACAGTCATAAAAGATTTGGTATAACACGATAATAACAAATTTGGCAATTCACCTTGCTTGAAGACCCAATTGACACTAATAAGCAATTTTTTAGCTAGCAAAAACTCGATGCTGGGGGAGGTGATATGGATGGTCGGACAATTGCAGTTGAGTATCACGTCATCTTTAATTCGAAGATATGCAACAAAAATAAAAATAAAAACTCTTTGATGACCTTTCCACAGCAAAAATCGAAGGAAAAAAAAAAAAAAAAAACCTTGATTCTACATATATAAGCACCACAAGAATCCTTTTTCAGGTATATTCCACAGTATTTTAGATCATTTTAGGGCCAATGTCAATGTCACCGAAAAATACAGGAAAAACGAACTCTCCCTCTCTCTCTTTTAGTACTGGTGAACAGGAAAAATCACTACCTATATGACACTCTCTACCTCTTAAACTATCAAGTATAACGATGGCTTGGTCCATCATCCTCGTCTCCTCGCAGTCTGTTAAGATTTTCTGGAAACCTCAACCCAAAATGGAATAAGATGATGAGATTATTGGAGCATCGATGGTGGTCCAGCTCAATTACCCTCCCAACAAAATGTTAGAACACAGATATCATGACATGAATTCCTATTCGGATCACTCTACTCCATATATCGAATGAAGTAACAAATGAAAATCCTTGTAAAGGTTAGTCACAATGTAATGTTAACTTATCCTCCAAACAGCCAAAAAAAAAGTGCGGAACATCTGAATAAAATATGATCCCACCAGTTGAAGAGACAAATCATTTTACTCTTGAAAAATAAAGATCTTACAATGTCAGCGCAGGACAGGACAAGTTTCCAACAAGAAAAAGAAAGATACAACAAATCATCCGAGTGAAAATACAGGTACGCTCTACACCACATGGAACAAGGCAACTCGAGGAAAAATGTAATTATTTCTCAGATATGCCATTTCATACAAACAGGACAGATAATAAGTAAAAAAATGATAATTTCTCATGATACACCTCTTTCAATGGACGAGGTATTTCAGATTTCACCAGCCTCTTGAACTAAGTGACTCAATCAAAGGTCCCAGTGTCTTGTCAACTGTCTTGTTCCATAGATGTGCAAATTCTGAGCGCGACCGTTTCCCAAGTATTGGCTCTCTCACCTGAAAGGAAGAATTAAAGTTCAGTGTCATTTAATAGCAACAAGGATAGATATCTATCCATTTGAAGCATACTACTCATCAAAAGAACAGAATAAAGCATGATTATTATATAGGCCCAAATAATATCTTACTATAAATGGAAAGCATGTAAACTAGCTCAATTATTCCCTATATGAAGCGGCTTGCACCAACATTAATACTTGATAAAAAAATTGGTGGACTTTTTCTAGAAATGACTAAGCATTCTGGGCTCTCCCCAATTAGAGTACTTAGAGGAGGGGTTTGGGAGTACAAGGATGAAGTAGTGTATGAGGATACACATTAGTTGACTCGATCCAACTTCAACTGGCCAAGAGTAACATTTAAATGAGAGTTAAAGTGCGTTCTCCTCCCAATACGGGGTGGCAAGGTGTGTTGTCCTTACAGAAGGAACCAATTGCACCAGCGTAAGGGTTAATATCTGATTCTCTCGTCCAAGCAAGAATAGCTTGACAATGAAAATATTGTATTACAAAAACAGTCATCACAATAGCTGTAACATGACCAATGACTTGACCTTTTTTACTTACACTGCATATGATAAAGAGCCTTTCAATGTATTCTCCTATAAAGAAGGCAGGAAAGCTATAATTGTTGCTTCACTTCTCCCTCAAAAAAGTTATTTATCAGATATGTTCATATGGCATGTGCTGAAGGGAGATCACTGATTTGTCAAGAATCTCTTTGAAAAGGATGATATTTAGCCACAACACAGCAATATGATCCTTCTACATGCTACGCTCAAACCAAGGTGTAACAATAACAGGACCTTCCATTTCCATGCTGTAACATGTCCATTGACATATTAAGCTTTATAGTGCTATTTTGATTATAACTAAGATCCTAAAGACTTTTGGTTTATTCCATGGAATCCAATTTAGTAATGTCTTTAATGAGAGATTGGTAAGAATGTAGGAGCGAGGATGAAAATATATGACCCTATAGCTCCCAATTTCTTGGAATCAGATTCCTCTCCTGTACTAGTCATTAAGATTCTGAGTAAATAGAAGCTATGAGGTCATATCTTTTGATTCTGAATTCTAGATTTTTATCTAAATCTAACTAAAAGTACAATCAGATTGAATTATGTCAACTCCTACTTCATGGAATAAATCAACCTAAACGTACTCACTGTACATCCTCCTAGAGGATGCTACTCATGAAAAACTCTCAAAGTTGAGGTCACTCCAAGAATAAATTAATACAAACCAATCCCCCCAGTTCAAATCAAGCACTAATAGGAAGCAAGTTGGCAGCCAAATTTCCAAATTTGGTATTTTGGTTTAATAATCACATTAAGCTCCACTGCATGATCATTAATCAAGTGCATGAGGAGGAGTTTTAGTACCACCAAAGAGCAAAATTGAAAGAGGTAGATGTAATATAACCCCGGTAGGTACTTCAATTTTGTGATTACCCTGAAGCCCTAGACATGTAGTTTTACCAAAATCTCATTAAATTAGTGCATTTATCCTTCCAAACTACTGATAAAAACATTCTGGGAATTTTAGTGGTGGTTTGGGAGAAAAATGCACTTCATAACGAGGTTTAAGGTGAAATCTTGCATTGCAAGGTTTGGAAGGTAATCAAACTAAAGAAGTAGTTAAGGTATCAGATTGCAACGAAAAAAAAATTATACTATCGAAACAAAGCCACCCTTGAATCAAGGTACATTTCCTAAATCTACATGCACTAATTAGAAGCAAGTTGGCAGCTAAATTTCCAAATGTGGGTATATGGTTTATAATAATATAGAGCTCCACTGCATGTTCTTTAATCAAGTGCATCTCTAGGATTTCTTAGACATAAGCACCCCCAAAACGCTCTTCAACTCATAATTTCATAAATTTAGCTCCAGCTGGTTCAGCTTCAAACAGCAGTACAGGTGAAAGTTAATCCTACTTTTGCAGATGGGGACATTGAAAAATCCATGATTTTCCCTAACACTAACAATGAGCTTTTTTCCATCAGAACAAAATTTCCACTAGTGCCCAGGAAAATGATTGCCTTTATTTAGAATATAAGATCATCTCTCCAAACATTGTGACACTTTTTACATGGATATCCACTAACAACATGAGATACCAATAATCACCACTACTTCCCACCACCTTGAAACACCAAGTGATCACCACCTAACATCCATACCGTGCTATTTAACTATGGTAAACTCTATGCAGTAGCAATAATAGAAAAAGAAATGGAAAGGGATAATTGCAATATAACCCTTGTAAATACTTCAAATGGGTATTACCCCAAAGCATTAAAAGTTTGGTTTTACCAAAATCTCTTTAAAATAGTGCATTTACCCTCCCAGACCACCAACAAAAACATTTAGGAAACTTCAATGGCAGTCCAGGAGATAAATGCACTACATAATGAGTTTTGAGGTAAAATCCCTCTTTGTGAGATTCGGAAGGTGACCACACAAACGAAGACATATTACATTATCGAAGCAAAGCCACCCTTAATTCTAAATACATTTCCTAATTCTATTTCTTTTTCCAATATAACAAAATACCAAAATTTCCAATCATATTCTGCACTCTATTACTATCCACACTCCAATAACAAGTCGCTTGACACATTAACATCACATCCAGGGTTTCTATACTCACAATGCAATTAAAAAATCAACAACGCAATAAAAAACGATTACCTCAGTTTGAGATTGATGATTGGAAATTGACCTGTAAATCAATTTTCGTTCTTCGAATACAATAATCCCAGTGAATATGCTTCCAAGAGCAGCTCCAAGAAGACGCTCCTGCGTAGAAATCGAATTTTGATTGATAAAAACGGAATTAAGTGCTCAAGTTCGAAACTTTGAGAAAATCTTATCTAAGAAATCGGTTTAATTTGAAGAAAAGATTGAGAATTTTGGACTTTACCTGAGCTAGAACGCTTATCATGATTGTTGGTGCTTTGGTTGATTTGGGAATTTGGGAGACAATGCACAGGGAATTGAACGGTACGAGAGTGACGAAGGAAGAAGATAATGGGCTATTGGGCCGGAATCAGATTCAGGCACAATGGGTAGTATAGATTTTTGTTAAGCCCATCGTGTAGAGGTAATTCAAAATAATATATTTTTTCTTCTTGTGAAAACTTTTTACTTTTTTATACATTTCATGTAATTGTTTTCTTCGAAATTCCTATGCAAATTGCATATTTAAAAACTTGTATTTTACAAAGTATGGTATAGGTAGAGCCCCATATTGTACCTACTATGTCACTCACCCCTAATTTAGAGTTAGGGTCTTTATTTTTCATTTTCAAAGGACTAGCCTCATGGGGCATACATGTCAATTCCAAACCAAAATCATGACCTTAGCCATTAAAATAAAAATTGATAGTTGCACAATTGCGATATGTATATTGATATAGATTAAACACAATACAATTATTGAATTAAACTATATACACAATCAATGATTGATAAAGAAAACTACCAATACATTCACTATCTTTGTAAACCACTCGTGTATCCTTGATTGAAATTTTTAAAAACTTTAGATTATATAATAATGCATGGAAACATATAAGATATTTTGACTATATAATATAGAAGATATAGATATAGAAAATAACAATATAATAATATTGATAATTATATAATTAAATTTGTTGACTAATTGCTAGTGAGAATGTAAATCCATAACACACAATATAAACATCCACAACTACAACCCACAAATTTAATATAAATTAACTAGCACCCTCAACTCCATTTTGCTACCTTAAAGAATAAAGAGGTTTGAATTCTCTTGCGTTTCCTACTAGAGTTAGTGGTCAAGTTATTAATGGACTAGTGGTTAGGGTAAATAAAACTTGAAAGGTGAGAAGTTATTTTGTTCAAATATCTTTATATATATAGGTCAATTTTCTAACACTACAAAGAAGAATTACTTTTTAGATATTTATGACACTAAAATGGTTCTCCCACTTTAATATTATTGATAAAATAAATAAAAACTAAAGGTCTAGACAAATCGCGCACATCTTGATTAACCTGAAATGTAGAGTCCATATATTAACATGATACATTTCACATGCCCTCCATTCTACTTTACACCAAATCATTTTTATGATAGTCCAATCATAAGCTTATTGTTATGGATATTACAAATCTAAACCATAATTTTAATGCAATTAGGTATAAACCATTAGTGGCATGGACACACAATGTAATTAAATATTGAAAGTAAATGGTCCAAAATTATGAGACAGTTATCTACAAAAAAAAAAGGACCTTTAAATAGGACATTTCCAAAAGATTTGTACTAGTGTTTTATGCTAACAAGTTACTATGTTTCCAAGTTAATCATACTAAATGATGCTTAATCATTTTGAGCTCACAACCTTAATATATATTATCATTGATATTGAGACATGTATGTATATATGTATGTATGTATGTATGTCTCGCAAAGTAATGATATGGAGGTTAGATCATTGGGAGAGGCAATGATGGAGGAGGCTAGGGGAGTTTGGTAGTGAAATGATAATGGTAGTGAGTGATGGGAGTAGACATAATATGATGGTGGAGTGAGGTAAAGGAGAGGGAGGGGAGTGCTTAGTGGCATGTTGTTGGTGAAAGAGACTAAATTTATAGGGGTTGGATATGGCTATGTAATGTGGATATCCATAGTTAAGCATTAGGACAAATTGGGATTATGTGCATGGCTACTTCAAGTCTGTATAAGTAGGGATGCATGGTATATGGGGTTAAGCATTGGGTTGGGTTAGTTTTGAGTTGAGTTGTAACGAAGTGTATGGAGACATCGGGTTGACCAATTTAAGGTAATATGGTTGTGTATAGTTGGGGTCAAGTTATGTTGGATCGCATTACATGATTAGATGTTGTTGCATCGGGGTTAATTGTAGCTAGGCATAGTTGAGTCAATTTAGCTTAGCATTAAGATTATTGTGGTAATGCTGTGGGGATGCAAGAGTTGATTGTATTCGTTGTTTCAGGGTATCATCGTCATACTCTTTATAGAGGCTTAATTGGTTTCAACTTGATTGGACATGCTTTTTTAGATTGATTTCTCAAGTTAGCGACAAAATCTAGAGAATTAAGGCCTTTTACAAGGAATGTCTTCAAAAGATTTGGCTTAGTAGAATTAAAATGGGGATTGCTAGATTGATTAGCAAACTTATGTTGCTCGGTGGACTTATTTATGGACTTGAACTACATAAAGCCTAAGAAGAAGATTCATATTAAATAGAGGATGCATTTTGTTTGTCGCTAATGAGAGACATCTAATGGGTGTCATGAAAACTCATCTCTTCCATCAATGATATGCCGAATTCAATAAGGAATCAAATAAACATAAAATGTCCAAAGACAATTATAACAAACCCAAATTGAAAGACTTAGATTCCATGCCCAAAACAAAAAAGAAAAAAGAAAACGCCCAATCTCCTTACCGGATATGACGCACTAGTAGAGGATAGTTCAAGCTTTGATTTATTAATATAACACACAACAATCCTTAGCTTTAACTTGCAACAATCAACAAGGATTGATAAGAATTGTTCAAAATGAGGAGAAACTCACTCGCGTATGTTCTAAAGAAAATGTTCCAAAGCTGTCTTTTTGTTTCTATAAAAGGAGTATTTATAGTTGCCTTCCTAAAGAGACAAATATTGGCAAAAAAATTAAAAAAAAAAAACACAAAGCAAGTTGCTAGTCAAAAGATTATTTCCAGTTCAAAGGTGAGCTACCGGTTCAAGTGAGCCATCCTCTAATTTGTTTACTTAGTTGTCGCTCCGAAGCACTGACAATTGCACCTAATTAAATGTAAAACAATCGTGTAAAAGAAATGAAAATACTATGTGAGTTTCTTCAAGTTCCATCTAGTCAACCAGGACTCTCAATGTAAGACTCTGTAGTCCTTTGGTTCTAGCTCAGGTAATGGGTCTTGTTACTGAAATGGTTTGATTCCCATCAATCAATTACCAGAGTCATCAAACGGATGGGGATGAGTTCCAAAATCTGTAAATAGGCACCTCCTCCACCTCATTTGACATGAGTTAAAAGATCAAATAAGTACTTTTATGTTATTGAATTTTTGCTCTTAAGGATCAAACACATTATTAGACAAAGAATGCCTAGCTTTTGCTCAAGAATAGTGAAGTTGATAAAATAAGCTATTTCACTTATCACAAGCACTAAGTAGCTGCTAAGATCACTTGTCCTCCTCTCATGCCTATCTCAAATCACATTCTTCACGTATTAACGATTTGAGGCTTCTCTAAGGTCATCTTAAGAGCAATATCATGTACACATGCATATGACTAATCAGTAATCACTAAGGACATTACACCCATGACTCCATTAGGAAGAGAATGATTTGATTTGGTGGCACTTGTGAGATGAAATAGATGGATAATGATAGCTCTCAAGAGCAATAGACCAACTTTAAGTTTGTTTAGCATAATCCTCTGGTATAAGGGGACAATATCACCCTCGAAACAATACAAGAGAACTCCTCTAAAGTCTCACTCATGCTATGAGCAATGTTGAGAACACCAAAGCTCTTGACAATATCCCAAGTACTCTCATGAAAAAACTGTTGAGGATGACCATTGTTGTTGTGCAACCTAGTGTTACTGTACTAGCTATTAAGGTTATTGCATTAGATGTCACTCACCAAGATCAACTCAATTATACTCACATATATGAGGATGATGTAGCTCAAGAAGATAGTGAGCAAGCGCCTTTGTCAACAACTCTTACTAATTAGGCGCTAACAACTAAGAATATGAGAACTTATCTAGATGTTCTTCATCTTTTACAACTTGTATATGTTTGTGCTTGGCATGAGCACTCATTGCCACTCTTCACCACCTTCTCTAGTAAGGGCTAATGCCCCACATACAAGATCCCCCCTTTGTCATAGAGAGGACTTAGAATTGTATTTGAAGAAGGCATAAACAAAGTCTTCCACTTAAGTGCTAGACTTTAAGTTTTCTCATTAGTAGAGAATAGTTGATAAGTCATATTTTAAGGACTATACGAAAAATTTGAAGTTTAATGACAAACAAGGAAATGACAAGAAGTATTTTTTAAAATTCATTTAGACTTTTGAGGACCTTGGTGACGATCTTAAACTTAAGGGATTTTCAGGTCCCTTACCAAAAAAGTATACACGTAATATTTTAATCTACATCATGGATTAGTCAATCTAGATGTACCTAGCGCAAGAAAAGAAATATACAATAATAATCCTTGAGATTAAATCACTTTAAAAACACTATATATAGCTATTTATAACTATCATAAGTTTACAATAAGCAAGTATAAATATAATCTTAGCATTTTTTGTTGCTCTAACTGTCATGTAATGAAATTAAAGAAACAAAAATTTGTAAGTTTGGGTATCAAAACAAGAAAAGGGTAAAATTCATGTATTTCTACCATCACCATACCCATTATTATACAAATGTTGTTATAATGAAGCCCCTTATTTGTTTTATTTCAAAAAATTAAGGTATAAAAATGCAAAAATTTAAAGCTGGACCCTAAAGCCCAAAAATTATAAACTTGGACATTTTCACCAACATTGTCTTTATGTTTTACTTTTCGATAAGTGTTATGGCACATTCATTAGTATTTATCAGATAAATTAAATTTTTGTAAATACGTTATAAACATATTAATAGGGTAAAAAGATTTATGCATTTTAATCCACTATTTTTTTCTCATAGATATCTCATCAGTGCATTAAAAATTATGTTCATTTTTTTTTCCCAAAAACGCACTGTATTAATGATAATGGATCAATAAATTTCTGGTCAAACACATAAACGTGAACAGCTCTTCACGTCGTCGTTTCCGGGGAGTCAACCTTACTATAAAGTAACCTTTGTTCTGGGTAGTGAGTACGAACTCAGATCTTTCGCGATTCAGCTCCACTCAGCTCAACTCAGCACGACTCAGTATGTCGACTCGCTACTTCCTCCTTCTCTTCTCTCTCGCCACGCTCCTCTTGTTCTCCTCCCTCACTCTCTCTCTCTCTAAAACCGCCACTGCCGCCGCCGACGACGACGAAGATCTCAGCTTCCTTGACGAAGCGGACCCTCACGCCGACTTCGATGCGTCCTCACACGAAGCTTTTCCGGAGCACTTTGACGATGATGAGGAAGGGGGATTCGAGAACTACGCCGATTTCGACGAGTCGGAGATCGATCCCAATTACGAAGCATACAAGGAGCCGGAGATCGATGAGAAAGACGTCGTTCTTTTGAAGGAAGGTAATTTCAGTGATTTCATCAAGAAGAATAGGTATGTGATGATTGAGTTCTACGCGCCTTGGTGCGGACATTGCCAGGCATTGGCGCCAGAGTATGCAGCGGCCGCGACGGAATTGAAGGAGGAAGATGTGGTTTTGGCGAAGGTTGATGCGACGGAGGAGGAGGAATTGGCGCAGAAATACGATGTGCAAGGGTTTCCGACGGTGTATTTCTTCGTCGATGGAGAACATAAACCCTATCCTGGTCAGAGGACTAAGTATGTAATTAATTTTGATTATATTTTGTTTCTTTTCTTTTCTTTGATTCATTAGTTTTTGTTTTTTAGTTTAATTTATTTGTCTTCATAAGAAAGGTAAAATTTTGATTAGTTTTGGAGGCGATTTGGTGCAGGCTTATAACTGTAATGTGACTTAACTCGAATTAGTTATGGCGATTCACATCGTCAATGTTCATTTCATGTTGGATTCGTGGTATTATGGAATATACATAGAATTTATTAAGCTTTTTAGTTGGTCAACTCTTGTCATATTCGGGTCAAATGTGCTGTATCTGTGTATATTTTGGATCAGATCAGGTGCAATTCGTGTTGTTATATCATGTTAGAATGCTAACCCGATCGGAACAAATTTTGGGTGTCGTCATTATATTAAAGGCTTAGACATTAAGTTCGGAACATACCATCTAATTTATGACCGTGGTTCTAAATGCAGGCATACAAATCTAAAGTTTTCTAGATTCAAAGGCTTTTGCTTTTGATACTGTTAGAATAGAGTGAGCTGATAGGATCTAGAAGTAATCCTGTTAGTTTCTTTTTCATTATTTTTGTTTCGGTTTAGATTCTTTGTACATGCAAGTTTGCATGTGGGTAATGATGCGGATTTTTACTTCAGGGATGGGATAGTTACATGGATCAAGAAGAAAATTGGACCTGGTGTGTATAATATAACTACATTGGAAGATGCTGAGCGAATTTTGACATCCGAGAGCAAGGTTGTTTTGGGATATCTGAACCATTTGAAGGTACATGTTTATTGAAACCTTCAGTTAATTTTTAGCTGTACGTAATGAACTTTTATTATGATGGCTCCAGTGGTTATAATGTTGTGTTTTTTTAAATGTTTCACCTATTTGTAGAGTGATTTTGATCTTTTACCCATCAAAACCTAGTTTTTGAAAGTTTCTTGGAATTTCCAATACAGAAAATGGCGGGAAATTGTGATGTTAGTGATTTGATAATTGGTTTTGTCATAATACAGGGCCCTGAGAGTGAGGAGCTAGCTGCTGCTTCCCGAGTTGAAGATGATGTTAATTTCTACCAAACTGTAAATCCTGATGTTGCCAAGCTTTTTCATATTGAGTCTGAAGCTAAGCGCCCAACATTGGTTGTGATCAAAACGGAGGAAGAAAAATTGAGCCGTTTTGGTTGGTTTACCTTTTATCTCTCTTTGTACTAAATCTAATCACAAAGCTTTCAAGGTTCCTGATTCATTTTTCCTTGCTTATTCAGATGGCGAATTTGCAAAATCTGCTATAGCAGACTTTGTATTTGCCAACAAGCTTGCCCTGGTTACTGTCTTCACCAGGGAAAGTGCACCTTTGATTTTTGAAAGTTCCATTAAGAAGCAGGTATTGTTATGCTGATAGCTCTTTTTGTGATTAGGCCTTTGCTTGCATAGAAGACCACTTTTTTGTTTCGTGCCTTTTTTACTTTATGATTGACATTTCTGCTTGCAGCTCATCCTGTTTGCCACCTCGAATGATTCAGAGAAGTATGTCCCAGTATTCCAGGATGCTGCTAAGCTTTTCAAAGGAAAAGTAAGTCAAGAACATTACATTAACAAAAATTTTGGGGAAAAAATATGACATCTTTGATTTGCACTTATTCTCTATAATGTAAGATAATGGAAAACCTTTTATGGGAAATAGAAGCTGAGCTTGATTTTATTCACTCAACTAAATCCCTTCAAATCCGTATGTTATTGTTTAATTCTTGATTGTTAATTGGCTAATAGATATGCATAATGGGGTTGTCATATGTTTTCTGGGCAGTTAGTAAAACTGACTGCAGGAAATTCTTTGCTTGATTACTCATGCTTCTTTGGCAAGTAAACCCTGATTTGTTGCAACTCCTGACATCTTAGAGTTGTTGGTAATTTGCAGCTCATTTTTGTTTATGTGGAAATGGATAATGAAGATGTTGGAAAGCCAGTTTCAGATTATTTTGGTGTATCGGGGGATGCTCCCAGAGTAATATTTCTTTCAATTGCATCTTGATTATATCCATGGTAAACTGGAAGAGTTAACATTTATCGTACCATTTTGCTGACATTTTTAGACAATTTGATGCAGGTCCTTGGATATATGGGAAATGATGATACTACAAAATTTGTACTGGATGGTGAACCCACCTTGAGTAGCATTAAGGTTAATAATGAATTATTTCCTCCCCCTCTCTCGGGAACCAATTTCTTATGTGCTTGGAGGATGAATTTTTTGGCAAAAAATATTGAATGTGGTCATTTTACAGGAGTTTGCTGAGAAATTCTTGGAAGACAAGCTCAAGCCTTTCTATAAGTCAGACCCAATTCCTGAAACAGTAAGTGTGCAATTTTAGATCTCATCTTATAAGTGATATTTTTTGAGCATGACCTGATATTTATTCATCACATACAGAATGATGGAGATGTCAAAATAGTTGTTGGAAACAATTTTGATGACATTGTTCTGGATGAGTCAAAGGATGTTCTTCTTGAGGTATAACCTGGGTATTAGTGTACTTTAGTTTGTAGATTGTCTTTTTTTATGTACTGGATTCATTTTGAGTTTTTTCGCGTAACAGATTTATGCACCTTGGTGTGGGCACTGTCAAGCTTTGGAACCTACATATAACAAACTTGCAAAGCATTTGCATGGTATTGACTCTATTGTTATAGCCAAAATGGACGGAACAACGAACGAGCATCCTAGGGCAAAGGTAATTGTGGATCTCTTGTGACAGAATAGATACTTGGTCTTTTATGAGCAGGAAGATTTTATGAAAGAGCTTCAGGATTACTAGATTTAACAGAGTAATATGTCTTCAAATGAGCTATGTTGGAGAATTTAGCTATATCAGCATGCCTGAATTTTATGGCACTCGCATGCTTACCTTTCTTTTGCAGGCGGATGGATTCCCTACACTTCTATTCTTCCCTGCTGGAAACAAGAGTTTTGAACCGGTAAGTTGCTTCAGAATTGTTTTACTTTGACCATCTTCTTGTCAGATTCTTGTGTGGAATTGGGCTAAGTTTGAGAATCCATCTGGGAAAGTTTTTCTGTACTTCCACCAAATACTGTAATAATGCTCATGCATTTAGTGCAACAATGACAAAAGAGGCTGGAAACTATACATCTACAGCCTAATTTATATAGATGAGCCTATACATGGGCAGTGTGATAGTGTATGCCCATCAAGCACTAAAACAGCGATTCTGGTTATTGTAGTTGAATCTGTTAACATTTTGATTCATGTGTACAGATTACTGTCGATACGGATAGGACCGTGAAGGCACTCTACAAATTCATTAAGAAAAATGCGTCTATTCCATTCAAGCTTCAGAAACCGAAGTCTACTCCACAGCCAGCTAGTACAGAAAGCAAAGGCACCGATGAGAGTGCTAATACTGATTTGAAAGATGAACTATGAGAAACTTGGGGTGCCTCTTCCTCCTCATGAACAAGTGGCACCGGATAGATTAATTGTAGAGAGTGGTCAGAGAAAGCTGTTGTTGCAAATTCCGAAATTTTCGTCTTTTCCTTATAAAATATTGTAGTACCTTTTCAAGTTTTGACTTTTTGTATCACTAGCTCTAGCAATAAAAGTGGTCACAAATTTTATGATCTATATTTTTATTTTATTTATTTTATTTTTTTATCCCAGTTACAATAATACTTGCGAGAAGATTAACAAGCGGGAGGATTAAAATGGTACTTAGAATTCCAGGTCTAAAAGGAATTCGGGAGTGAATTGCACCTTCTGGAATTACTATTTTCATCAAAACTAGGTAAAAATTATGTTTGCCTAAGATATGCCAGATGCAGAATAATCTTGAATAGATATCAGTTTTGCAGTTTAGAAGGTCGGATCAAATACAGTAATAAAATTCTGGAACGTGTCAAGCCGAGTTTTAGTTAGAAGGTCCAGCAAGTGATAGTTGTCTAGTGAGAGAATGTTCTCTCTTCTCTCTAGAAACTTATCCAAATCACCTTAAGAAACCATTTTTTTTAGGTAACCCAAAATCATTATCCATCCTTTTAGTTTGGTTTTAAACTTTGCTTTCGTATACCTTCTATTTTCCTTTTTATTCCCTTCCACCATTGCCGTGTCCTCGCCAAGCTGGCCTGATGAGAGGTGGCCTAATAATTGCATGGTCACGGCTAGGAAGGCAATGGGAGAACGGTGTGTGATGTTGGGGGGGGCATTTCCCTCGGGATTTCTTTGAATTACCAGGGGGCAATAAGGATGGCACGGTACTAGAGGTAGTATCAAGGGACATCCCAAAAAGTGAAAAGGCAAAAGTCACTTTTGCCAACCAGGACAACTGCCAGAAGACCTTCGTGGAAAGAGGAGATTTGAAGCCTTGTGCTCCTAAGGAGAGGACGTCTCTAAAAAGCAACCAGGAGGGACAGTTGAGACATCACAGCCCAAATGCTAGCTCTTCAGCGCACCCTTCCCTATGTGTTTCCTCTTTGGAAAATACCGAGGTCAACGGTTTGTTGGAAAAAATAGAAAAACGAAACCACTTAGCTAATCTGCCCACCCCAGCAAAAACCATTGAAGACAATGTGCATGGAGCTAAATCATATGCACACGCATGCACTCCCAAGGACCCAGCTCAAGAATCAGACTTCAAACTTTGTTTCTTTTCGCCGGCTAGAAAAGGGACGATTCCTAGAGTTAGAATTCTAGTCGACGTAGAAGAAGATGGAGCAGCACACTGGAGCTCCACGTTGGTGGGTTTCTTTCTTGGCCGAAGGATGCCGTTCACATTGGTCCAATTAATTAGCTTTCCGGTTATAGAAAGACCATGGTCTCCTCGAAGTGTTGCGGAGTAAGGAAGGCTTTTTTTTTTTTTTTTTACTTTAGATTTGGCAAGGGAAGAGACTTGAATCCAGTGCTAAAAAAGACATGGTATTTTGCCTAAAGATTTTTTATTCTACAAAAATGGAAGAAGGGTATGTCCCTTGTGTGAGCCCACTTTTCGCGTATTCTATGTGAATACCTAAATGAGGAAGGAATTAGCTACATTGTTATTGGTCTAGATAATCTACTTAAAGTTGATGCCTTAACGGCTTCCAAGAAGCGTGCCAATCATGCAAGGGTTCTATTGGAGATTCATGTTAAGGAAGAGCTAATTACTCAAATGGAAGTGGAGAGATATGAGGGGTCAATTAAAACTATATATGTGGAGTACCAATGGCTTCCCATTAGGTGCAGTATCCGTAAAGTATTTGGCCATAGGTGTAGCCCAACCCCAAAGGAGAACACCCAAGCGACTATAGGAAACTCCAAGGTGAAGGCAAATGGGGAACAATAGGTTCCTCCCCAATGAGGAGTCAAGGGAAAGAAGAAGATATATGAGGAAGACAAGGGGACAAGTCTTGGTTCGAAAACCCCATGCCATCAGTACATAGAAGAGGGGAGTGAGAAAGTCCAATCCCCTCTCAAGAAGAGTTATGAAGCTGGCAAAATTGCAAATGTAGCTCGTCCCATTGCCAAACTAGAAAAAATGGAAGTTAGAGAGAAGGTGGTTGTTGAGGAAGAGGATGTGATTGAGAATATAGCTGAGCTTGATCCTAGGAATGAGGCCACTAATGCTATGGTGCATGTTTAGGAAAGAGAGGAGACAAAAGTGGTTAATTTACCCGTAAATCATGACTTGGAGATTGATCCTGATACACCCATATTGACTTGTGTTTCTGAATCAATGTCCTAGCATGGGGACCCTCCCATCCATGATCCTAGTGCCACTTAGGCCAACTACCGAGGGAGTGAAAATGACAAGGAGAATGAGAAGTATGAAAATACTTCCCTAAATAAGCTATTGATCCAAATGAACCAAGGAGTTGGAAGTAATTCTAAGAGTCTAAAAGGGTTAAGCTCTTCTAGCCAGAGAAAGAAAAAGCAAAGTAAATGGAGGAGAACATTTACCTAGCTGTGAAGCCTTCTCGTCATAGTCATTATGAATATTGCAACTTGGAACATTAGGGGGAGAAATGACCCCATCAAAGTGGTGGAAGTTAGACGTGTTTGTGAAGTCAACCGTATAAATTTAATAGGTCTTATTGAAACCAAGGTGAATCTTTCCAATGAAGAAACAATCCATAATGCCTTGGGACCACGCTAGCAGGTGGAAATCAATACCGCAGCTAGGAAGTGGTTGTGGTTAGCATGGAATCCTTGTGAATGGGTGGTCTGGGTAGAGATCGGGTATCTACATTTTATACATTATGCAATAACTAACTTGAGATCTAAGCTAACAATTTTTGCAACTTTTGTCTATGGATCAAATAATGATTGAGAAAGAAGAGCCTTATGGAGTAACATAGAGGCCCTAGCTCCATCAATAAATAAGAATTCTTGGGTAGTTCTTAGAGATTTCAATACCATGAAATCTCCCTTGGAAAAAATTGGGGGAAGAATGCGGTTAATGGATAGATAAGATCGCAATCCAATATCGAGGAAGCTAGATCAGATTATGGCAAATCACCATTGGCTGTGTGTGTGCTCCTTAGAACGCAAGAAAAATTTATGTCACCAATCTTCTCAGACCATTCTTTGGCAATTACTTACATAGATTATAGTTTGAGAATGAGGGAGACTTTCAAAATTTTCGATTTCTGGACTGAAAGTAAGAACTTTAGAGACTTGGTGATAAATACCTAAAAGATAGAAGTTAGGGGATTTAAGATGTTCTGAGTTGTAAGAAAATTAAAATTACTTAAGTTAGAATTCAGATGCTTGAACCATAATGAATATTCTCAACTTCCCAAATGGGTACAAGGGGCTAAGAACATATTACTTCAACTACAAACTATAATTTATGGGACAAGAGACACTTCTTGTATGGAAGAAGAGAAAGAGGCTTGTAAGGAATACTACTTGCACAAGGGAGTGAAGGAGAGCTTGTGCAAACAAAAATCAAGGGCTAAGTAGCTAAAATTAGGGGGTAAGAAGATCTCTTACTTCCACAAAGCTATGAAGAACTTGCACAATCAAAGCTCCTTATACCACTTATCAAGAGAGGATGGAAGTGAGGCAATTGGTGAAGATGAGATCAAAACCTTGACGGTAGCTCATTTTCAACAACTTTATGAGAACCTTAATACTCCCCTTAGGTTGGAGGAAATTCACAACTTGGTGACTAAGTGACCAATAACAACTTGAATTAGATGTACCATTTATAGTGGAAGAGATCAAATGGGGTTTCTTCTTGCAAGCCAATGAGAAAGCCCCGAGACCTAATGGGTTTTCGACTAAATTCTTTAAGGAAGCTTAGGATGTTATTGGAGAAGACCTGGTTGATGCAACTAAAGAATTTTTTTATATTAGGCCATTTACTAAAGGAGATCGATGCCACCATTATCTCTTTAGTCTTTGAAGTGGCCAACCCATCTAAGCTTGGAGAATTTCGCCCAATTGCATGCTGTAATGTCCTATACAAAGTTATATCTAAAATTTTTATAGCACGTATTAAGAAGGTTCTTCCCTCTTCGATTGGATGTGAACAAGCAACTTTCATCCTCAGGAAGAGAATAATAGATAACATATTCATTGCCCAAGAATCGATGGCGGGTTACCATTCACAAATGGGTGCTTTGTGTTGTCTATTAAAGGTGGATTTGCAAAAGGCATATGACATGGTATGGTGGGATTTCCTACTTGAGGTGCTCAAAGCTATGAACTTTCCGATAGAGCAATGTTCAAAGCTATATAACATACGGGCCTTTATAGAGCAATGCATGACTACTATGAAATTCTCCATTAATATTAATAGAGAACTCACCGATTACTTTACAAGCTACAGGGGGTTAAGATATGTGGACCCTATTTCCCCCTACCTATTTGTATTAGGAATGGAAGTACTATACTCCCTACTAAGAAGACTGCTTGTGAAACCTCAATTCTCTCTTCACTAGAGATGTAAGTCTGAAAAGTTAACTCATCTTTGTTTTGCAGATAATCTCTTTATTTTCATGAAAAGCAATTTTGAATCAATGTCCTTATTTAAAGAAACCCTACAACATTTTCAATCAATCTCGAGACTAGTGGCAAATAGTAGCAAGAGCAATATATTCTTCTCCAATGTTCCTATGGGAGTGAAAGAGGACACTCTCAGTTCTACTCAGTTCCAAGAATGCAAACTGCTAGTATGGTATTTGGAAGTGCCACTAATCTCCACAAAGCTTAAAAAGGAGGACTGTAATGCTCTATTAGAGAGGATCTTAGCTCACATTAACTGCTAGACTTCTAAACACCTCTCTTATGTAGGAAGATTACAACTAATTAAATTGATTCTCTTTTTTATGCAGGTCTATTGGAGTTCTATTTTTTTATTACCTAAATCTATCATAATGAAGATAGACCAGTTGCTTAGGAACTTCCTATGGAGTGGGAGACCAAACATATATTATAAGGCCAAAGTATTGTGGGATGAAGTTTGTAAACTTTTGAAATGTGGTGGCTTAGGTATACCCAACTTATGTATTTGGAATAAGGATATCCAAATTAAACACATTTGGCACCTATGCAAGGAAGGCCCCAGGAGTTTATGGCCGGAATGGGTTCACTCTATACTTTTAAAAGGAAGAAATTTCTAGTCCTTTAGATCTCCAATTGGTCCTCTCAATACAATTTTCAATGCTCGTGAAATGAGTAGTACTGGCTTCCTACCTACAATAAAGCTTTGTTCCCATTTTGGACCAACTTTCACATCCCACCCTTTGTTTGTCTTAATGCCTCTTGTATTGATCATCTCTGATGGATACACACTAGCATAAAGGAGTATACCATAAAGAGTAGATACAATTTTCTAAATCCTCTTGGCATTATTACCCCATGGTATAAGGTGATTTAGAATAAAATGTCATTACCAAGGCACTATTTTATTTTGTGGCTAGTTTGGCTAGGTAAACTAACCACTCTTGATAAGCTGATATCATGGGGAGTCACCACATCTGCAACCTATTTCCCTTGTAAGCAAGGCTTGGAAGATCACTCCCATCTATTCTTCAACTGTAGCTATACCTCCTAGATTTGGAGCTTGGTTTGTGAACACCTACAATGTTCATCATCCGTAAAAAATTGGCTAGGTGTTACTATCTCTTTAATGGCTATAGTTGCCTTCTCATCTCCTTCTCTCAAAAAATAGAGAGCTGGTTTAGTTGTGATAGTTTACTGTATCTGGAGAGCATGTAACAAAGTACGTCTAGAGATAGCTTTCTAAATTTGGGTTTCATAGTAAAGTAGATTAGAGCTTATACAATTGTAATGTAACCTCGAGATCTATTTCCATGTACTTTAATATTTTGCTCATGCCATTAAAATGTAAAATCACCTATATTTTTACGATTATATAATACTTCAGATAAATAAAGTTAAATTATCAACAAAAAAAAAACTGAGTTTAATTTATTTATATGTGAATTTCTCTTTTAGATTATAATTTTTTTTCCCTTCAAATCACAAATTGAAGCTGGAGATGATGAGCGTGCGCCAATGCCAAAATAGACAAAATAAATAGCTAGTACGTAGTCAATGTTTTATTAGTATGGCTAAGCTGAAGCGATTGCTTGCTGATTACTGAAAGCGGTCTTCACTTGAAGACGACGACATCATCACACAAACAATACTCGTGAATATCCTTACGTAGCTTCCGCAATTACACACATATCATCCTCGTTATTAGCGTCACTTCAGGGCAAACTAGAATTTCTCGAGGGCACAAGATTAAGGCTTAGGAAAATATGGAATACAATTTAAAATATTTTTTCCCCAAAGATTTAAGTAAATTTTTATTTTATTTCTTTAAGCAATTAAAAACCACTTTGCTTCTAACTTTAAGTACTTAATTATTCACAAAATGGAAATCTAGGGTGGATGCTTTTGGAGAAATACTTGCTTAGAATAGAGCAACCTAGATTTAGAAGATCTGCCCATAGAAGATGAAACCCATTGGAATCTTTTTTGTTTTCTATATGTAGTGGAAGATATATATACTTCTATTAAAATGATAAGCAAGGCATAACAATCAATCAAAATATTACATCAAACTATTATCACTTAATTTTATTGTTTACATAAAAAAGTATAAAACATTTATAATGATGTGATTCATTTACGTGATATTGACAGTTTATTTCAAAACTTTAATTCGAATTTTATAATAATTTTTTTGTTTCTACCTATAACAAATCTGATATTCTTATTTTTCCAAATAAAGTAAATGCATAGGATTTTTTTTGAAATTTCCGTTCATAGAAGAAATCTTCAGATTAGAAATCATAAGTTGACATTAAGTTCAAGTTTTGTGATCCTAGACCTTGAAACCCTTTTTAAGCAATGCTTTTCCATGATCAAGTATCGTAAGAAGCGGTGCCTTTGATTGGACATTTAGACATGGGGTGCGCGGGTTTTGAGGAGGAATTTTTGAACAAGAACACTCAAAATTATAATTTGTTGCCGGATCAAAGCAAAATTAGGGGCAGAAAGCCACTGACTTTATCTTTTTTTTTTTAAAAAAAAAGAAGAAGTTAAAAAGATAGGGTACAAATATTATATTTGAAAATACTCTTAACAAGAGAGCAAAGTAATTCAAGGAGCAAAGCAAGGTTAATACGAGATGTGGAAAAAGAGTGTATCAAAAGAAGAGTTTCAACAAATCCTATGAAAGATAGGAAGAAAAAGGCAAAATAAATAAAGAAACCCTTGAAAATTTTGCCTAACATGCAACTAAGCCTTCAAACTTTGGTTATGTTCAATTAAACCCCTTTACTTTCATTTTTTCAAATAAGCTCCCAAATATTTTGGTCGTAAAAAATTGAAGAACTTTTAATCAGCGTATCTCTATTTATTATTATTATTATTTGACCAAGATGCAAGATCTTTAATTAAGCTCTAATTTTAGCAAATAGAAGACTGAAAGTTAAATAAGTGCTCAATTAAAGCTCAACCAGAAGAAAGAAAACCTCAAATGTACGTTATTTAGGTCCATTATTAGCAAAATATTTCAATTTATCATTTTAGAAAAGTTTGCGGGCTTATTTGAACAAATGTAAAAGTTCATGGACTTAATTGCACAATGATGGCTAAGGCTCTGGTATTTCAGGGGTATGTACAATGATTTACCAATAGGATGGACCGGTTTCAATTCTCCCATTTTTCCAATTATTATAATAGTAGTTGATAAAAAAAAAAAAAAACAGAAGAAAAGGAAAAAAATTGCACAATAACTAAAATTTGAGTGATTTATTTGTGTATTTTTTTCAAAAGAAAAAGCTCTAATGAAAGAATTCTGAAATGGAATGAATTTGAATCATCTTTTCTTATCTTTTATAATATATATATTATTTACACCCACCTTTGACAAACCCATCGTATTTCAATTTCTACATAATAAGGAAACATGTAAAGTATTTACAAAATGCCATGTAAAAAGAAACAGAAAAAAAAAAAAAACCCATTTACACATTAACCCTTCTCCAGCACTTCCTTCTTTTAACCACCTTTGTTAAGTAGTAATTACCCATTTTTTAAAGCAGAATCCACCCTCCGCTTCGTTAGCCATCGCTCGCTGTAACTTCTATTCACTCCTTGCTCCCCATAAAAAATTATTAATCTATACCTTTTACTGCTATTCAAGTTTACTATATTATGTAAATTAATAAAAGCTAATTGGATTCCCTATATTTTTATTCTTTTAATTTTTATTAATTTTTCTCTTTACATACTATTACATATAATAAGTAATTAAAATTATAAGAAGAAAGATGATATTAGAGGACAGTTATCATTAGATAAGATTGGAGGTCATGATGTGGTCAACACTAATGAATGTTTTCTTGGTTATCAAATTGAAACATTCCAACTATGTGAATTGAAGGGGAAAAAAATGGCTAAAAATCGACGAGGTAGGAAATACGTATTATGCAGAAAAGCCATAAGATACATGACAATTTAAATAAATTATTAATTTTGAGCTTTTATTTTTCTTCTTGCACATGCCTTTTTTTTTCCTTCTAACTATATTGCATATTACATCTTCAAAGAGTAAATTCGAATATATTTCATTTTATTGAAATATTAATATTCATATCATTAGTTACAACGATCTTAACTTTCATATTCTGTAAGTCCCAAAGTAACAACCAAGAAAGGAGATGAATTGGTTATCTAATAAAAATTAAAGCTCAAATTAAATTATCCCCTTAGACAAATTTATTATACATAAGCACTTTGTTTTTATGTCTGAGTTATGCACGTCTACCTGTTTTTACTTTAAAGAAATATGTTTGAATATGCAATTTAAAGCTTGAAATAAAACAAGTAATTGTATAATAAAATAAGAGTAAAGAGAAAGAGAGAAGCACTCAGATGTATAGAGATTCGGTCTTGTGCCTATATGTCATGCTCCTAATTCGTTATGGTGATGACAATTTGTCATGTAACCTAATTAAGTATAATAAGTAAGGCTACAATTATTATTATGTGACTTTTTAAACTAATTTTAAGACTTTAAAATCGTTAATTATACTTTGAGAACATATTAACAATTTGTTTGGTTTTTAAAAACGCTTGCAGGTTTGTCAGTTTAAGGAAAACATATGGATAAAGCATGATAGGTGTCTAAGTCCTAGGGCCTAAAGAACCGACAAAATACAAACATAAAAATAGGTCATAGAGTCTCAAGCGACTCCCAATATAAATCCAAATACATAACTAAAACATAAATACTAAGTCTTAGAAAACTGAAAATTAGTTAAGATTATAGTTGACATAATCTAAGTTCTCAAGCTTGTCCCCATACTCCTTGTCGGAGTTGAAACCAATCAAATTATATAAGGGATTAGTAGAAAAATCCTCACCTAAAAAAAGAAAAGTGAGCTAAAAAATTCAATACACAATAATGCAAACACACATGTAGATGTCAAACGGGCCTACACACTAATACAGTAGACAATCATACAATTTATTAATTATCTTTATTTATAGTAAACGAAAAGTATGGGAGTACTTATAATTTTAGACAACACGATGGGAACATAGGGTTCAATTCCATCGCAGCGACAATTGGGAGTTGATGGGAGCAGCCAAACTCAACATCACGAAAACCGAAACCTACATAGCTTTATCTAAGTGATCTCATCGTTATGCGATCCTCGCTAATCATAGTCTATCTATATCATATCATCTGTTAGGATCTATAATCCGTTGACAACTCCCAGTATACTTTTTCTCTACTTACAATGCCAGTTATATAATCCGATTTTACTTATTATCTACTTATTGAGTTATTCCTTGATCGCTTAAGTGTCTAAAGTACCTTGTCATTTTGAGGTATACGATTGCAGCCGTAATCCTAATCCAAGAGTGTCACTTACTGGTTTTAGTAAGCAACACATATATTACTGCTTACCTAGAAAGGTTGAAAGCTCTTGAGTTGAAGTCCAGATTTCCAATTGAGTAAGTTGAGCCTATTTTATGCATTAAAAAAGAAAACTTAAGTTGGATAATTATTCTAAGCATTTAAATACTATTCTAAGATTGGGTTTAGTCTATTTAAAGCTTATACTAGTTATAGGCCCATTAGGGGTTACATTGGCTTAATTAGACTTTTAGTTAATTTGGTTTGGACCATTTAAAGTTTATTCACTTAGGCCTATCATGTTATTTAGATTACAATTTAGATGTGTTTAAGGCCCAATTACAGTGTTTGGGCTCTTAAAAAAAATAATAGATCCAATTATATTTGAAATTAGCTCCACTAGTCCTAATTAAATTACTTAAGTCTAATTGTCCAATTAGGTTATTTTAATTTACTCTATTAAACTAAAGCCCATTGTGTCCATTTAATTCTATTTGTTATGCCTTGCGTTCAATTAATTATCTTGTTAGATTTTAATTCCATTTTAGGTTTTTAGTGGATTTAAAGCTTCATAAGGTTTATGGCCATTTAGGTTTGTTAACTTGTTAGGGCCCATTTAGGGTATAAGTTCTGAAGATAAAATGGATCCAAGTTAGTTTTAGGTCTTGGGTCCATTTGAATTCTTTTAGAGTCATGTAACCCATTTAATTTTATTATACCTAGGTATAGTCCATTTTAGGTGTTTAATTCTTTTTGAACCTTAATATGATTTAAAGCTCAATTTAGGTTATTTATTTTGATAAAGCCTGTTTAATGTATGAGCTTTATTTTATTTATTTTATTTACTTTGTCCTCATTGTGTCCTCTAGCTCCCATGTGTCCAACTTTTGTGTCAAGATCTATTATACTTTTCCTCAATTGGGACACATGGAAAGCATCATGACCTATTGCTAAGCTTGTGAAGAACATACAAAACAAAAATAAAATAAAATTAAACCCTCAACACTCTTTTTAGGAAAACACTAGATGATATTCACAATTGCTAGCTCACTAGTAAAGAGAATACAATAATCTCGAAAGCTCAATTCTCAAAAGAACTAATTTTTGCCAACATTACTCAACCACATACGTAACATGTATATCTTCCAAAGCTTTGTTATCTTTTGTATATATGGTTGAGCTTTATATCTTTATTTAGATATAAATCCTTGTGTTCAATGGTAGAAATAATAGTGATTTTAAAAACACTTATGTCACATTTGGTATGGTAGGTAGAAATGATCTGAAATGAAATGGAATTGATTAAATTGAAATGGATTGGATTGGAATCAATAATAAAATGCCAAGTCCATTCCTTTGTTTGGAAATGTTCACAGAATGGATTGGAATGGAAAAGTATATAGTGGTATTTAACGAAATTGTCCTTAATTAATGAATATAATAAATATGCATTAATGAATTATGAAGGCTATTTAAGTAATTTTTGTTGAAGAGAGAGAATGGAATTATGATTCTGTCCCCTCCTTCCAAATATGGAAAAATGCATGGTAGCTAGAATTGCGATTTCATTCCATATTCATTCCCACATACCAACCATGCCATTAACGACTGAATAAAACATGGTAAGATAGGTTGGCAAAAAGTATATCATGAGTGTATACCAAGATAATATTGGCAAATCTTCTTTCTATTTTGAAAAAAGTTTCTTTGTGAAACTAAAAATGCCAGATTTAATAGATAAACTATTTTAGTAAAAATCCTTGTCTTTATAAAACTTTGTATGGTTTTATAAAAATGTATTTGTAAAGATAAGATCTTTAATATCCTTTATCCTTTGCAAGATATTTTACCATTGAATTAACAAAGAATATCCACTTAAGTCCTTAACCTAAGTGTATTGTCTAAATATACCTAGTTGGTAAGTGTTGAAATCTTGTAGTTCGCTTCTACCGGATTCTTTCACTATTACTTCTACCAAATCTTGTAATCAACTTAAAAACTTATAGTAATATATGTGCATCATAAAAAATCGGATTATCCACATCTTCGATTTTAGTCCTTCAATTATGTTACTGCTATGCCATGGATTAGTGCATGCCGAATATTTCTTTGCTCTAACAGTGTCAAATCCTAAGAACAATTTATAAACATTTTTCTTTCTCTTTAATCCCTCTTCGTGAACCATGTGGATATATGTTTAGATTAATAACCATTAATTAGCCGATTGCTTCTTGGAAGAATTAGAATAATTTTCTTTGACATATTTTAATTTTACTTCTTATGCTCTTTCATTTATCCTCTCGAAAGTAATAATTTGCACAATTTTCTTTTAATTCATTTTTCTTTTCATTTTGTAAGTGGCTTGATGATGAAAAGAAAAGAAAAAATCAATCTATTTTAACAGTAGTAAAATCATGCAGAAAAAGACAGATCATGTAGAAAAGGTGTTTATGAGAATTCAAATAAATTGTTAATTAATCGTAGCACCAAATAAATATTTTGTTATTCTTCCTTTACTTTCCATTTCAGTGGTTTCAAGTATTAACACATGGTCAAGTTAATCGTTGCACATAATAGGTGATGGGACATGCAACATGTAAGTATGATGAGTATTTTTAAATTAGACATTTAAATATCTAGTTTTCAATATTTTAATTGCTATTCTATTTAAGTTTTTGGTATTTCTATATGAATTCTTAAAGTTTGCAAACTTTTATAAGACACTTTAACTTCATTAAATTTATTTTTTGCTTTTTGATAATAATGGACAACAACCTACCATACTAAATGGATTTTGCCACCCACCTTTCATTTGGCTTGCTAGATCCATCAATCACGGTGGGTTGCGATTTGATGAAACAAAAATAGCCTTGCTCAGCTACCCAGCCGAGGGTTAAGGGGATTGTTTAATATTTTCAATTTTTTTATCATTTTTAATAATTATTGTACTATTTAATTAAATATATTTTAAAATATTATTTTATTAAATTAATTTTTTATGAACCAATTAGAAGTTATATAGGACAGTGATGGATGGAAAATTCAAATGGAATAGACAAAAGTTCAAATCTCTTGAGGTCTTAAATTAAAAAATTAAAATACAAGATAAATTACAAATATGTTTCCATATATTTCTTCATATACGTACACTTAGCTCTTAGCTCCTTTATATTTAAAAATTCTTGCAATTAGTTTGCCACTGTGAATTTATATGGGTGATGTATACTTCTATGATTTTGCTTATTGTGAACAATGTTTCAGCGGTAATTTGTGCCGGTTTGTTTTATATATCATAGTGTGCCCATGCGATTTAATTTTTTCTTCTTTTTTTAATCTCTTTTTTAAATTTATTCGAATGAGATAATGCTAAAGTTATTCATGCCTCAATCTTTATATAAATTCTATCAATATCCTTGTGAAACCGAATTATATTATTAAATCGATATGTCATTATTCTTTCATTTGTAGGCACATGAGATTATAGAATATGATCAACAGGTATTATATATAAACTAGTTTATAAACAAAATATTTATTGCATAAGTTTAATGTTTTCATTCTTTCCTATGCAATGAACTTAAACGGAGAAATAAGAGAAAGTAAGACTTTATCGTTTTTATTGGCAATATGCAATAGCAAAGTAATATTTAACAAGTAACAGAACTTTCTATTGTTTTTTACTTATTTTTTAGTTTTCATCTTCTCTCTTTAATTTTTTTCATTTAATCTATATCTAAAAAGTTCTTAAAGAAAATGCCATTTGTTAAGTTATCTACCATTGGATTTTGATAATAATAAAATAATTAAGTGTTTTACTAATAAATTTATATAGTGTACAAAATAAAATTGTTGGTTAAGCAAAAATAGAATTACTCATAGAATATATCAAAAGATGTTTTCAACTACAATGAATAATGTTGATAATAAGAGAATAGTTATTCTTAGACTATGTCTAAGTAATGAAATTTGAACAATTGATTTGAGTTTAAGCTAGACAATATAATTGGATTGAAGATCTAGCTCCACTTATTAGATGTATTTGGAAAATATATCTAATTCTGGTCCACTTGGTTCATGAATTCATTGGAATTGATTTTAAGGAAAGCTGTTAATTATGTTTAGTTTTTTTTTTTTTAATTAAAGAGTGGGTTATTTGCATTACTTCAATGAAGACTTACAAGGATTACGAGTAGCATAAATATTTATAGAGAATTAGTAGAAGATATTAGAAAATTTGATCAAGTTCATTTTTGGATAAGGATGGAAGTTAGAGGCACATCTAAGATGATAAGATCAGTTAAAATATCTATTTGAATTTCCAATTAGTTGATGCAAGTTTATCCACAAATGGTGAGGAAGTCTATAGCATAATGAAATTCACACACAAAAAGAGTCAAAATATTAAGCAACAACAAGGTAACACAATTCAACATTCAAAATTTGAAATTCAAAAGAGATAAAGATCAAGTTCAAGATTTGAGGGATAACAGCTTCAAAAGATAATCAAAGATAATTTCAAAAATCTTTGTGACCATTTTAGAGGCAACAGATTAAAAACAAGATAAATATCTAGTGAATTAAAAAATTGAGAGAGATAGAACAACTTAATCAAGAACTATATACTACTATGAACTTAGAGACTTCCTCAAAGACTTTTTTTGCACTACATTATTATTCAATTTACTGTTCTATTTTGCGAGCTAATATTTATTGAGGACTTTTATTGTTGTAATTCTTGAAGCTTTTTGATTTCTCAAGAGTTGGAAGTTGCTATTAGAGATAAGTTATAGTAATTCTCCGTAAATTTGTAAACTAGCCAAGTTGAGAGCTAGATAGATAGAGTAAAGAGAGTGTGAAACACTATAGTTTGGTAGATTTATTGTAACTTCTCATTATTTTTATTTATTGGATTAGTGGAATGGTATTGGTGTGGATGGCTAGGTCCCCAATAGTGGAGCTATAAGAAAGGATTGACGCATAAGGCAAAACCTCTATAAAATTTTGTACTTAATCTTCTTTTCTTATCTCTTTATTTTTGTCATTTATTTATTTAATTATTTTGGCTTGTCTTTGAACATTTATCACATGCTACAAGCCAACAAGAATATCTCAAGGAGTTCAATTTTTGTTTAAAATATTTTTAAAAATAAAAAATTTTATAAATATCAATTCACCCCATTTTGATATTTAAATTGAGACCTACACCATTTAATGCAATACAATAAATGTACTACTACACTTATATATTCTTTTACGCATTTTTAAGATCATTTATTAGGGTGAGCAAGTATAAGATCATAACGTATAAGGCCTAAACTATACCTAACTTTGTTGATATAGCTTTAATTGGGACTTACCTTATAAGATGAATGAGCCATCCAGAAACTTGTAACCTATATAATATATAGGCCTTAAAGAGTACCTTATAAAACTTGTGAATTTGTTTTTATATTTTTATAATATAAAAATTTGAGGTAGAATTATACAATTTTTCATTTCTTTTCCATGCATTTATAACTAAAATATTCATCAACCAAGTAATCTCTAATAATCTAATCATATATTTCAAAATCTCATATTTCTTATGAAGGCATACATACCATGAATTTGATAATATAACTCCAAATAATTTATGATGGAATATTATCATAAAATTGCAATCTCTCATTGGTCTAGGCTCACTTGTTTAATATAAATAAGAGATCCTAATTCATTTTATTAATTTTACTAATATAAGAATATCCAATGAAAAATATAATACAACAAAAACTAAGTTTCAAATAAGGTCGACTATCTATTAAGTTTAAAATATTTTTCTTTTATTATTTTTAACATTATTAATTGAAATTTTGAGTAGAATAAGTATAGAATATCCTAAAACTTATATCTTATATACCATAAAGTTTAGAAATGTTATTAATGAAAATGTTTTCTTAAACCTTTAAATTCTTAGAATAATCCTAAAAGACCATAAACCAAAACCTTTAGACCCCATTTGAGGTAAAATTATGAGTGAAAGTGGTAAAAACTTGAGGTACTTAACCACTTTAACTAAGTTGTCTACCACATTGGCCATGAATTCAACTACTTTTGCAAGTGGTCAACCACTTCACAATTTGGTTAATGATAAATTTCCTTCTAAGTTGACCCTAGAATCTCATTTTGCCCAAATTGTGATCTATACCTTATCTTGACCTAACATTTAACCTTAAGTGGATTTAGAAACACCCTATAACTAGATTATTATTAAAATAATCAACTAAAACAATTTAAGGTAACCCTTGCAAATAATTAAGACAATTGAATTTATAGTAAACAAGACATCACGAATTCAAGCTATTAATTTGTTGACAAACAAGTGCAAGTAATAAATGGTTATTCTATTGTAGTTGTTGGTTATCTATATTAGGCAAATATGAACTATATTCAACCTAAATTAATTCATGTAAATGTTGTTAATGTTTATGTTGATGCCAATAATAATTATGAATAGGTAGTCATTAATTAAGTATTTGTTATCTATATTGAAGGTTCGACATGAAGACACTGATACTAGCTTTTCCATGGATATGTGCATTATCAATATGATGGAGTTGAGGTTGATATGAGTAAGGAATCATGGAAGAAGCTTTAAGGTTGAAATAGTGGTATAAGACACTATTATAGACGTCTAGTAGTGGACTAAGCTATTGAGATTGATATAGACAATAAACCTAGTATGAGACAATTTTATTGTTATGTAATTTTGATATCACTTGATATACCACTATTGAGAACTCAGGATCATTGCATCCATTTGTTGTATTAGGGCATTGGGCTCACTCATCCTTACTGCTTGGACTTAGATATCTCTATAGTTGGTACCATGAACATTGATGTACATAAGTTAATTAAAGTAAAATTGCATGCAAGTTGACATGAATGTGTTATGGTTAAGTAATTACTTGCTGGGCTTCATAACTTACTTAATTGAGGCTTAGTTTAAAACATTTGGTAAAATTATAAAAAAGTAACTTATGTTTGAGATCTTTCGCAAAGATGTTATCTGTGCTTTGTTTATTAACAAAGAGATGATTAGTGCTTCTCAATTTCGTGTTAAGGATAAATAGAGACACATGTTAACCTTTTATTGATTCTTAAATAATTAATTAAATAAAGTAATATTATTGTAACACCCAAAAACCCATGATCGCTAATACTCGCCATATGTCCTCATTACATGAAGACATGCAAATGCTCGTATACTACAATTTTCCAAGCATTACCCTTCAAGTATTCATAATGATAATTAAACTCCTCATATCATTATAGTAGAAGCATTCGTGAATTCAAATATTACAACAACCTTTGAAGGAAACATAATCCATATTCAACCTCTTCAATTAAATACAGACAACTTAAATCTAACAATAGACTAAAAACTACATTTACAAAGATATCCCCTATCTCTTCTTTCACTTTATTGGAATACCACTCATCATAGTATACGTATTCCACATTCTCTTTAGTATCCTGATTGGTCTCTACAAAGGTCTCATCATACCTTACAATCTCTCTTGTGACACCTATAACTAAAAAAAGGTTCTTACGAGGGGTTAGCTAATGCCCGACATTATGTATATCTACACATACATACATATGCCATGATAGAAACAATAGCACATACATGATGCAATATAATATTCTTACATCATGTATTTATCTTTCACAATATTTAACCAGCATACAGTCTCATCATCAGAATCATCATACATCATTACACATAACCACATAATCCTTCCACAAACAATATATATATATATACATATATGATAGTGGGTACTCCTCACTATCTATGAGTCTATAAGTCCTTTCATAGTAACCTTTCGCAAACACAATATCCTTCCATAAACATGAGTCCTTTCACAGCATCATTCCACAAACATAAGTTCTTTCACAACGTCTTTCCACATACTACTTGGATCATTTCGATACATAACTCTACAAAGATAACATCACATATCGATTATCAAGGTGCCACCCCGAGAACACCGATCCACACTCGATTTCTTGAACCCGGCAACTTACAAACACATATACACACAATCAAGTTTACTTACAATAACAATTAATCCACACACAATATCTAACTTAACAAGCATAAACAACACACAAGGTATACATGTACCTAACTTTGCAAATCTTGACTTTCCCTTATACTTCTATAGCTTCACAAATCCTTCGAACTTATACATAATCCTAATTACATGATCTTAAAATTGTATCTTAACACATTAAAATGAAATGGATGCATTTCAACTTAACACGGTTATATTGGAAGCCATGTAGGTGAACACGAGATAGTACATGGCCATACCAAAGGCTTTGTACATTTTTGTTTTTTTATTTAATCATGGGTGGGATACGATTATGTTGAGAGGTTGTGTACCTTTCTGGGTAGTCTGGTTTTAACATAAGGTATGGCACGGCCGTGTTGAGAGGACATGTACCTTTCTATATGTTCTGAATTTTAACACGAGATATAATACAACAATGTTGGAAGGTTATGTATCTCTGTATGAATTGGATTTGACATGAAACACGATATGACCATGTTAGGGGGCCATGTATCTCTTTGTTCACTATGGACTTTCTTTTTCCAATTCACAATTCTTTGTTCTTTCTAATCTTAACCTAATTTTCTATCCTATGCACTTTTTGCCTTACTCCTCACTCAAATTCTTAATTCCTAATTGTACATCATCAAAATGTTTTAAGGCTATGAATTCAAAGTCTTATATGTTCGTTCTAATTATTGAGTGCCTTACCTGAGCAAAAACATTGATTCCCTTGTTCTCCCTTTAGATTCCTAAGGGTTTGTTTTGTTCTTTGAGAGAGTTGTTATGGAGTGACTTAAGGCTTTATAGTAACAAATGAGGGAAAGGGTTAAACCTAGGTTAAGAGGGTTTATATATCCAGGCTACAAAAAGACTATCTTGCCCCTATTAATATATCTTATTCCCCATTTTATCCTTGGTAGATTTTTAATAATGATATGAATTATATATATATATATATATTTAAAATAATATCAGAATATTTACATTCTCTCTCCCTTACAAGAATTTTCGTTCTAAAAAATTACCTAGATTATTGAAGAGTTCTGGATGTCTTCTTCTCTCACCCCCCCCCCCCCCCCCCCCCCCCCCCCCCCCCCCCCAAGTTACCCCCTCTCTGTTTGGTTGCTTAATTGTACCTTGACATACTTGATAACCCGTATTCTCAAAGTTTGTTATTTAGTATCTACAATCTTGATGGGTCTCTCAACTATTATGAGGTTTGGTTGCACTTGTAGAGTTCTGGATGTCTTCTTCTCATCTCCTCTTTTAAAGACACCCCCCCCCCCCCCCCCCCCCCCCCCCCCCCCCCCACCACAAGTTACCCCTCTCTCTGTTTGGTTGCTTAATTGTACGTTGACATACTTGATAACCCGTCTTCTCAAAGTTTGTTATTTAGTATCTACAATCCCGATGGGTCTCTCAATTATTATGAGGTTTGGTTGCACTTGTAGTGATTTGGTTAGGCTTGGGTACATTTTTCTTTAGCATGGAAATGTGGAATACATTATGTACCTAGCTAAACTTGGTGACAATGCTAGTTTATATGCCACCGATCCAATTCTCTCAAGAATTTTGAAGGATCCCACAAATCCGGGGTTTAGTTTCCCCCTCAATTCGAACCTTATCACTCTCTTTGTAGGTGAGATCTTCAACAACACATGATCTCCCACTTGAAACTCTAATGGGCATCTCCTCTTGTCTGCATATGAACTCTGATGGCTTTGAGCGGACTGCATTCTCTATTTAATCTATTTAACTTTGTCAATTGCATCTTGTACTAAATTAGGTGCTAATATTTGTTTCTCAGCTACCTCATCTCAATGCAAAGGCATTCGAAACTTTCTTCCATATAATGCCTCATACAGTACCATTTGGATAGTAGCTTGATAACTATTATTGTAGGCAAACTCTACGAAAGGCAAGTGTTCATCCCAGTTTCCACCAAAGTCTAATTTTCATGCCCTCAACATGTCCTCCAATATCTGAATAGTTCGCTCTGACTGGCCATCCATCTATAGGTAAAAAGTCATACTGAACTGTAATTTTTTCCCCAAGGCCTTATGCAGACTGTTCCAAAATCTCCTCACAAATTTGGTATCTTTGTTTGACACTATGGAGACCGGTACCTCATGTAACCTTATAATCTCTTTGATGTAGATTTATGCTAGCTTCTCAAGTTTATATCCAATTCCTATAGGTATAAAGTGAGCAGATTTTGTTAGTCAGTCCACAATCACCCATATAATGTCTAACTTAGTTAAAGATCTAGGTAGTGTTGTGACGAAGTCCATTGTTACATGTTCCCATTTCCACTTTGGTATTGGTAAAGGTTATAACATGCCAATGGGTCTTTGGCGTTATATCTTTATTTTTTGGCATGTCAGGCATTTTGATACATAATCAACAATTTCTCTCTTCATGTTCCTCCACCAGTAATGACTCTTTAGATCTTTATACATCTTTGTACTTTTAGGATATATGAAATACTTAGACTAATGTGCCTCCTTCGATATTTCATTCTTTAGTTCATCTACACCTGTGACACATAACCTATGACCATACCTCAATAGCCCCTCTTCATCTTTATTAAATTCTACAGCTCTTCCCTCTTTCAATCTTTTCTTAATCTCCCCTACCCTTATATCATCAACTTGTGTAGCTTTGATTTTGCCTATTAACACTAGTTGTATTCGTAAGTTAGCAAGCCTAGCTTCAATTATCTGAGTCACAATCTCCAGATCTAATTTCTACATATCTTTTAATATTTTCTTTTGAGTTGTAATCAACATTGCTAGATTCCCATGTTTCTTTCTATTGAGTGCATCAACCATAACGTTTGCCTTCTTGGGATTGTACTAAATGTCTAAGTCATAGTCCTTTATCAATTCTAGCCAGCATCTTTGCCTTATATTTAGCTCCTTCTAGGTAAAGAGGTACTTAAGAGTTTTGTGATTTGTGAATATTTTGCACTTCTCTCCATACAAGTAGTGTCTCTACAATTTGAGTGCAAACACCACTACTGCTAATTTTAGATCATGTGTCAGATAGTTTTTCTTAAAAGGCTTCAACTATCTAGATGCATATGCAATTACCTTATCATTTTGCATCAATACACACCTAAGCCCTTAAATAAATGCACCACTATACTCTACAAATTCTTTACCACTAACTGGTAAAGCAAGCATCAGTCTAGAAGTCAATCTCTCCTTTAGTGTCGTGAAGCTTGCTTCACATTAGTCATCCCATGCAAACTTTATCCCTTTCTAAGTTAACTTGGTTAAAGGGTTTGCTAGTTTGGAGTATCCTTCTATAAATCTTTTGTAGTATCTCGTTAACTCTAAGAAACTTCTAATTTCTGTTATGATCTTTAACCTAGGCCATTCGTTCACAACTTTTATTTTCTCAAGATCTACAACTAACCTATCCTTACTAATCACATGGCCCAAAAAGGTGACTTGCTTCAACTAGAATTCACATTTCTTAAACTTAGCATACAACTTTTCTACTTACAGTCTGCTCAATACTATTCTCAAATGCTATTCATGATCTTCTTTGCTTCTAAGCTATATTAAGATGTTATCTATGAACACGATGACAAACTTATCTAAGTATTCTCTAAATATCCAGTTCATTAAGTCCATGAAGGTTATCGGTGCATTTGTGAGTCAAAATGGCATTGGAACTCATAATGTTTGTACCTAGTTTTGAAGGTTGTCTTCTTTCTTAATTCTCAACTAATAATACTTGGATCTCAAGTCTATTTTTGAGAAAACTTGAGCCCCTTGCAACTGATCAAACAAGTCATCAATCCTTGGGAGAGAGTATTTATTTTTAACTATAACCTTATTTAACTTTCAGTAATCTATGCATAATCACATACTATTGTCTTTCTTCTTCACAAATAATACCGGTGCACCCCAAGGTGAAACACTTGGTCTAATAAACTTCATATCCAACAATTCTTGTATATGATCCTTTGGTTCTTTCAAATTTGTAAGTGCCATACAGTATGGGGCTTTTAGTATGGGAGCTATACTAGGCACAATATCTATGCCAAATTCAATTTCCCTTACCGAGGGTAAACCTAGCAGGTCATCTGAAAATACTCTAGTAAACTTCCTCACTACCTTTATTAGATCTATTTTCATCACAATTTCAACCTTAACTACTATTGAAGCCATTACACATTTCCCCCACAATTCATAAGTAGGCAACCCTGTTGGTCTATGTGCCTCTAATTGGAAACTAAATCATTCCCCTTCTAGTGTATTAAAATGGATGGTCATATCATGACAATCTATTGTTGCATGATGCCTAATTAACTAATCCATTCCCAAAATTACATCAAAATTAGTTATGTCTAACACCAAAAGATCTACAATCATTACTCTACCCTACACTTCTATATAGATCTTCCTACATATTTTATTCAATCCTCTACCCCCACCTATAGGGGTATTCAAACTCAATACAAAATTCAACGCTTTAATACATACATCATATTTACTTCTAAATACATCAAATATACATGAATGTGATGCACCAGTTTCAAATAATACATATGATTTAGCAGAATTTACCAATAGTGTACCTGCTAAAGTCTTTGTATCTAGAGTTTCTTGCCTCTATAGCGTGAACACTCATGCTAGTGCTCTCTATCTTGGTGTTGCTTGCTGGGGTTTACCACCATTGTTACCAGCCTCATTTCTTCCTGCTGGAATTAGTTGCACATTTTGTCCTTTATTATCTAGGCAGTCCACCATTCTATGACCCCTGTATTTTCATGAAGAGCAAAATGTCAAGGGTATTGATCTCTCCCAACAAGTCTTGCTACTATGTCCTGTTTTCCCATTAGAAAAACAAGCACCTTTTAGCCATTTGCAATCATTCAACTCATATGGCTCATAACATATTCCACATTTATTACCCTAACTCATGTATGAGGTCCTAACCTGAGAAGAAGGCATTGTAATGACCATAGGTCTAATATGCACTATATAGAGTCTCTTGCCCTTCTCTTGAATAGTAACACTCGAGGTAGGTCTCTTTCCTAGTACCATTCTAGTTCCTATAATCCTCATCTTGTCAGTTCTTTTGTGACTTTATTCTAAGAGTTTAGCTTTGTTCACAACTTTAGAGTAAGTCTTTGGTTGGAAGGTAACCACTTCATGCTATAGTGTAGGTTCTAGCCCTAATACAAACCTATGAGCCATTGACTTCTCATCAGCTTTGAATGCTAGTGGCATGAATTTCATTAGATGGTTGACTTTCTTCTTATAGTCATCTACTGATCTTTTCCCTTGATAACAATTGCATGCATCCTTTCTCTAATGGTGCTTGGAAAATACTACTCATACAACATCTCCTTAAACCTACCCCATGTAATCATTCCCACATTGAGTTTAGAAGCACTCGACCACCATTCAGAAGTCGAGCCCCTCAAAAGATACATAGCATATTTCACCTTCTTATCTACAGGTGTCCCAATGCTTCAAAAGTCTTTTCTATTTCATCAATTCACTACTTATCATTCAGTGGATCGTCTACCTTCGACCTGAATTTCTTGACCATTTAAATAAAATGGTCTAGACCTACTTCCCCAACCGGTCTCTCTTTAATCTCTCCCATCAATTGAGCTTGTCTCATATTCAGCATTTGCATTTCCTGTATTTATTGCTACTACTATGATATTACCCTTACTAGAGTATTGCTAGCCTTTAGCATTTGTGTAGCATTCAGCTCAATCCCTCCTTGTTTAAACTAAGTAGGTTTGGGTGGTCTTCTTTTAGCAAGAGCATCACCTCCAACTCTTGAGGATGATCTTAGATCCCGAGATTCTCGTAGGCATTCTACAAAATAAATTACAATAATGAGGAAAGAAATAAAAAAATATATAAATTCCTCAGAGTATAGGATATTTAAAATTAACATTTTGAATATTATTAAAAGGGTTCACTAATCAGTAATATTATTCCCATTTTCTAAACACTCTCATTACATATCATCATCTTAATTATAAAGATTATCACCTAAGCAGCCTATAGATCCATCAATTTAGGCTTTAAAGATCACAAACCTATATTCTTTTTATCAAAACCTAAGCTCCTAGGGATCATCAACTTGTGCTCTAATACCACCTAAGCTGTAATGCCCAAATAACCGGGATCGCTATGGCCCTTCACGTGTCCTCATTGTGTGAAGACACACAAAGACTCGGATACTATAATTCTCCAAACATTACCTTTCAAGTATCCATAGTGATAATTAAACTCCTCATATCATTACGATAGAAGAATTCATAAATTCAAATATTACAATAACCTTTGAAGGAAACATAATTCATATTCAATCTCTTCGATTAAATATAATGGAAGCTTTTAACAACTTAAATCTAACAACAGACTGAAAACCACATTTACAAAGATACCCCTTATCTATTCTTTCACTTCATCAAAATACTACTCATCATAGTAGACGTATTTCACATTCTTCTTAGTATCCTAATTGGTCTCTATTAGAGCCTCATCATACCCTATAATTTCTCCTGTGGTACCTGCAACTAAAAAAAGGTTCCCACGAAGGGTAAGCTAATGCTTAGCACTATATATACCTATACACACATACACATGCCATGACAAAAACAACAACACGTACATAATGCAACATAATATTCATACACTATTTATTTATCTTCCACAATATTTAACTAGCACACGGTCTCATCATCAAAATCATCATACATCCTTACACATAACCACACAATCCTTCCATATATATATATATATATATATATATATATATATATCTATAACAAATATTACTCCCCTTTGTCCATGAGTCTATTCCATACATAATAATATATATATGACGGCAGGTACTCTTTACTGTTCATGAGTCCATGAATCATTTCTTAACAACCTTCCACAAACATGAGTTCTTTCACAGGATCCTTCCACATATTACCTAGATCATTTTGATATATGATTCTACAGGGACAACGTCACACACTGATCATTGGGGTGCCACCTCGAGAACATCGACCCACACTTAGTTTCTTAGACCCAGCAATTCATAAACATATGCACACACAATCAAGTTCACTTATAATAATAATTAATCTATACACAATATCTAACTTAACAAGCACAAACAACACACAAGGTATATACGTACCTGACTTTGCAAATCTTGACTTTCCCTTACACGTCTATAGCTTCACAAATCCTCTAAACCTATACATAATCCCAATTACATAATCTTAGAATTGTATCTTAACACATTAAAATGAAATGGACACATTTCAACTCAATACGGTCATGTTGGAGGCCATATAAGTGAACACGAGATAGTACACGACCGTGCTAAAGGCCGTGTACATTTTTCTTTCTTTCTTTTTTTGACATAGGTAGGACACAGTCATGTTGAGAGGCTATGTACCTTTTTGAGTAGTCTAAGATTAACACGAGGTATGACACAGTCATGTTAGGAGGCCATGTACCTTTTTATATGTTCTAGGTTTTAACACGGGATATGATACGGCCGTATTGGGAGGTTATGTATCTATCTTTATGAATTGGGTTTGATACGAAATACGACATGGCTGTGTTAGAAAGCTATGTATCTCTTTGTTCACTATAAACTCTCTTTTTCCAATTCACAATTCCTTTTTTTTTTTCTAATCGTAACCTAATTTTCTAAATAAATATGTTGAATTGACTCCAATTTATGCTAATTCTATTATATCATATTGGATTTTGGTACTTACTCATTACGGGTCGCGATCTAGCTTCTTGGATTGTCCATTCCTATGCACTTTTTGCCTTACTCCTCACTCTAATTCCTAATTTTTTATTGTACATCATCAAAATGTTTTAGGGCTATGAATTTGAAGTCTTATAAGTTTGTTCTAATTGCTAAGGATTTGTTATGTTATTTGAGAGAGTTTTTGTGGAGTGACTTAGAGTTCTGCAATGACAAATGAGGGAAAGGGTTAAACCTAGGTTAAAAGGATTTATATACCCAAGTTGCAAAAAGACTACCTTGCCTCTATTAATATATCTTATTCCGGGTTAAACCTAGGTTAAAAGGATTTATATACCCAGGTTGCAAAAAGACTACCTTGCCTCTATTAATATATCTTATTCCTTATCTTATCCTTGGTAGATTTTTAATAATAATATGAATTATATATATATATTTAAAATAATATCCGAATATTTACAATTATCAAATATATTTATCTATATGTTTAATTAAAAAATTGTAGAAAAAAAAGGAAAAACAGAAGAAAAACTAAAAATAAATACAGTAAATTGCCTCCATCTACAATAACTCACTGACATTATAGATGTTGGCATTCTAGTGGTATTTTTGGTTACCTAGGTGTCTAGCCTTAGCTCTCTTCGGTCTTTACGCACATAAAGACACCATCAAATTGCTTCTTGCACAATGTAGGTCAATTTTCTTCCAAATCTTTTGTTTCATTTCCTTTTACTATATCTATTTGTCAAAATGCTTGAATGTGGAAAAATTATTAGAATAAGTCACCATTTGATGACTTAAAAGGATTCAATAATTGAGATTTTAAAGTGAGGATTGGATGGTGAAAATCTAAAAATAGAGATTAAGTAATGAATTAATTCAATGGTCATTATTATTAAATCACCGTTTAGTGATTTATTGCAATACCATTCTCATGAATGTGGCCTTATCGTCACCGCCATAACTCATTATATTTTCAAACCTCAATTATTAGTAAACATAACCTGTCGTTTGTAGACACCTTTTGTCTTCATTTTCAACAAGAAACTCAAAAAAAAAAAAAAAAAAAGAAAAAAAGAAAAAACAAACAAACAAAAAAAACAAGAAGGAGGAGGAAGAGACAGGTCTTCGGCGTTAAAAATAGCTTACTAAGTTTCATGTAATTGTAGGATACAGCTTAGTAATGGAGATAAGTCATTTGGTGAGAAGAAATAATGAGTGCTTTGATTGACCAACTTTATTGGCGGATTTTTATTTTTTTTCTTACTTTTTAGATTCTTTTCATAGTTTTTCTACAATTTATTTAATTATTTTTAATAATTTTATTTAATTAAATTTATTTAATAATATTATTAAATTAAATTAACTAATTCACACCAATCAAAACCTCATGCTTGTCTTCCTCATTAAAATTAGCACTCAATATTTAAACACATGTCACCTTTTATATATATATATATATATATAAAGATAAATTCTTTATGAACATTTTAAAATATAGATTTTTTTTGTAATTTTTCCAAAAAAAATTAAAGAAATAAAAGATTATAAACAAAGAGACCGAAAAATGTTTGATACCAAAAACTTGCATACCTTTTACTAGGCAATAAGGAGAAGTGATAAACTATTATACCCTTTTAAGTTTAAGGTGTGGCATCAATGATATTTTTTATATGGCTTAAACATTACCTTGTATAAGTTAATAAAATACAAGGGATCTTGGAATTTGGATCCATGTTATAGAGGGTATACATTCAATTAAAGGTTTCAAGTTGGGCACCCTACTGATTGTGAATATTTTCAAAAAATTTTAAAGTAGAGCCTACCTTGTGAATCTAACATTCACCCCCTCACATCTAATAGACATGTGCTCTCTTGATAAACAATTAGATATAACAATTTAACTTGCCTTGTGGGGACCTCATGCCATGGTAGTGTTGGTCTTTCAATATATGGATAGATCTTTTGTTTTTTTTTCAACCAACATTATTAGATGGGACACATATGGGTATGGGCTCAAACCTTCGCCACGTTTTGTGAGTTATACTATTATGTCTAATATTAAGTTTCTATATTTATGGGTGAATTGCAAATATAATATTTAAATTTGTTTTATATGCAATTAACTTCCTAATGTATTAGACTAAGCACTTACATCTCCATATTCTTGAAAAATGTGTTTTTAGACTATACTAGTTTAATATTAAATAAAATAACAAAAGAAACTTAAAATTAAAAAGTGTATAAAAATTAAAGATAAAATGGTCATGCAAGAATCTGAGTGCACCTAAAGATTTGGACGTGCTATCAATTTCATAGACAAGGAGGCTAAGCACATAGGATCAAAGTAGACGTAAAGATGTGTATTTGGAATTTACCCTTTAATTTGTTTGCTTTTCAATAGGATTTTCATATTCTTTTAAGTTAATATAATAAATTATAGTTTTGTTAGTATTCTCAAAATAATAGTGAAATTATAGATGAGATTAAGAATGATATTGATGCTTTAAGAAAATATTTGTATTTGATTATTGCTCAAAATTAGCACTGTTATCAACTTATAGTTTATCAATGATCTTATAGTTAATAATATAGTTTTCTAATTATACTTACAAGATATTACATATCGTTATGTTAACAATATAGTTTTAGGCACAAATCACAAGCAATCCACCAATTTGATGGATGTGAGAAATGGATTGTTGTGCTAAAGTTAACAAATAGTAAAGTGGCTAAGCTTAGATCTCAAGTGGAAGAAATCATAGAGATAAAACCAATGCAAACAAGAGGTGGTTCTTTAAAAAGGTTTCTTAGGGTAAGAGTTAATCTAGATTAAATGCAATAAAAAAGGCTGGCATTTAGGTGAGTGGAAACAAGTCAGAAAAATATTTGGTGAATTTCAAATATGAGAAACTACTAGATATTCATTTCAAATGTGGTAGATTTGGCCATTCCACCATAAGATGTAATGAAGAAGGAAGAGACCATAAGTTTGGCTCTTGGCTAAGAGCAAATGCTCTCAAAACACACTCTAAAGGAGACAACTCACCTAGTAAACCATCACCACCCTAGTCATCATCGATAGAGGTGACTTCTAATGATTCCAGTCTAGCCATGGCACCCATAAAAGCAAAGGGCCCAACAAAACTTGCTATAGATTCTAGCCCCCCAACTCCTAAGATGTAACTCCACTCCAATCAATTCCCATATATACCACCCTTCAAAAGAAGCCAATCTAACTTGAATAACTTCCCTTCTAGTGCCAATTCTACTAATTTAAACCCAACCTTAAGCCACCTGAGACCCTCACAAGGAACTTCAAATTATACATAACCCACCTAATTTGGCGAGGTAATTGAAGACTTAAAGGAAGTTTCCAACTCAATCAAAATTTGGTCCCCTACTTAACCAAGCAGCCAACCTGAGTGTCCCTCTTTACCTAGAGTGTTACATCCTCACCCCCCCCTTCCATTCATATCTCTACACATACCTACCAAGAAGTCCACTAATGCCTTATATAGTTGAACTTCTACCTTCCTTGCCTCCCTCTCCAAAACTCATATATGTGATCAAAACCTCTCCCACACAACTTATCCTAGCTCTATAGACCCTAGCCATCAATAGGGCAGCAGACAAATCTCTTGTGGGTGCCTCTAAAAGGTTAAAATAAGAAGAACAACTGGGCCTTAATAAAGTAAAATAGAGGAAACCTCTAGTCAAAAGGGAACAAGAAGCAAAGTTTTCAAGTCAGAATGCAAAACATTACCTTAACATCTCCTTAGTTGGACATGTCTAATGTAGCGTTGGTGAACATCCTTATCACGCTCATCAACGACATGAAAAACAATTGTGGTGGCTAGCCAAATTTGCCACACAGGAGCCATGATCATTTTTAGCTAGAACTGTCAGGGTGTAAGGTCCCACCTGACAGTTTAACATCTTTAAGACGTCATCCAGTGGTATAACTCAAGCATCGTCTTTCTAATGGAAACAAAAAATAATTATAGAAAACTTGCAAATATGAAAAGAAGAATGAGATTCAAAAGTGAATTTTATATCCCTTTAACTGGACTCTCAGGTGGCTTAGCATTACAGCAGGCAGAAGATGTTTTCGTTGAAACAAAGGAATCCAATAAAAATCACATCACATCATCCATTTTTAGCTCTTTATTTTCTTGCATTTCTTAGATTTATGTAGACCTTGACTCGCAGCCTCATCATACCTTATGGCAGCATTTGGAGCAATTTAAAGGAAATAATAAAGACCTTTGTCTTTGCATTGGAGACTTTAATGACATACTTTACGAGCATAAGAAAGAAGGTGGCATTCCTCAAAGTACTAGACTGATGGAAATCTTTAGATCCATGATCCTAAATGCTAGCCTTAATGATCTTGGCTTATAAGGGCTAAGCTTCACATGGCCAAACAAATGAGATGGTGATCAAATGGTGATGGAAAGGATCGATCGAGCACTGGGATAAAAAAAATGGCTAAACACATATCTAAACACGGTTGTATGGCACGATGAGATGGTTGGTTTTGATCAAGTAGCTCTGGTGATAGACACTTGTTTTTCTTGTAAAAAAGGAAAGAGACAATTCAAATTAAAAACATGTGGACAACATTAGAGAAGTGTAGAGCTATAATGTAGGAAGCTTAGAAGGAACACCCCTTAGGTAGCCATCCTTTTTCGCTAGGCTTCAAACTGAAGAGATGTAACAAGAAACTAATAGAATGGAGTTGAACCAATTCCAAAACAATAGACTTGGAATTTGTAAGATTTAAATGGAGCTAAAGGAGTTACAATGGAAAGGTACATCTACAAATAGGCAGGCAGAACAACAACCGATTAATAAGCTAGCAGAGTTGTGAAAGTAGGAGGAAATGTATCAGTAATAGCAATCTTGAATAACTTAGTTGAGGGAAGGTGATTAGAATACAAAAATTTTCCACCAGTCCACTAAGATGTAGAGACAAAAGAATAAGATTTTGAGACTAAAAGATTGTGGCAATGTCTAGTTAGAAGATGAGGAAGCTATTATGTACATTTTGGGTAATTTCTATTATCATCTCTTCCAATTAGAGAGGGACAAAAGATGGGACAATGTACTCACTGCCATTCCACCTATGATTACTAATGACATGAACAGCAGTTTAACCAGCCCGGTATCGACTAAGGAAATCAAGTGTGCTACCTTTCAGCTAGGGGCATTAAAAGCACCAAGACCTGACGAATTTCTTAAGGTTTTCTATTAGCACTATTAGCATATTGTAGGTAATTTTGTTACAAGACTGTCCAAAATTTTTTCACCTCAAGTAACATTCCACCACCCCTTAATCTTACTAACATTGTACTCATACTCAAAGTTGCCTCTCCACAAGAAGTGAGTCATTTTCGTCTTATTAGTCTCTGTAATTTTGTGTATAACATAATTTCTAGAGTCTTAGTGAATCATCTAAAACCTATTTTGCATGATATTGTGTCAGAACCACAAAGTGTGTTTGTCTTAAGTAAGGTCATACAAGATAATATGCTTATAGCTCATGAGGCTTTCCACTTTTGAGAACAAAGCAAACTAGTAACAAAACTTTTTGTGTTTTAAAACCTGATATGAATAAAGCATACGATCGAGTGGAATGGGATTTTCTATACTTTATCCTTGTTAAACTTAGGGTATGTTGATCAATGGGTTAGATGGGTAATGGAATGCATAATGGCAATAACCTACAAAGTACAAGTCAGTGGGAAAACTACTTGTCAAATTCATCCTACCAAAGGCTTAAGATAGGGAGACCCTCTCTCACCTTACCTATTCATACTACTTGCAGATGTCTTATCTTAGAATCTTGAAACAGCTGTATGAGACAATTAGGCAAGATGTCCTTCATCATCTAATCTCCTCTTTGTTGACAATTCCTTATTTTTTGTGGAAGCTTTTGTTTTGAATGTATAGGTGTTGAAGAATATTCTACAAGCTTATTGCAATGCATATGGTTAGAAAATAAATTTTTAGAAATCTAGCTTGCTTTTTAACAAGAATGCACCACAAGAGAGAATGTTAGATATTGGAGCAGTTCTAGGCATACTAGTCACACATAACCTAGGACAAGATTTAGGGCTGCCAACAATCTGGGGTAGAAAGAAGATCGAAGCACTTCACTTTATCGAGGATAGAATAAGAGCTAAACTTAAAAATTGGAAGAGATTTATTCTATCCAGTGCAGGGAAGGAAATCCTCGTTGTCGAGTCTAATTTCTGAATTCCCATTCCTAATCCGATCTAGACTAGACTCTATGCTCATCTAATGTAGATCCTCGACTTGAATTAGGAATTTCGTTTGATTTTTGGAGTCGCCACCCAACTGTTGTTGGGAAAAGTGAATTAAGACTAAAGGAGCGGATTAGTCTTAATTTAGACTACTAGTCGTCGTTATTTCCTCTTCTCGTTTTTTGTGAGAAGAGAAAAAGGGAAAACCAGAGTTTCTAAGTCCGGAGGCTAACCTATTAAAACCTTTACGGTTACCACCTAATCTCCTAAAATTGTTCATCTTTAGAAATGTGTTTTATTGTGTTTCTGTTACTTTTTATTATGTTCTTGAATTATTTCAAGAAAATGATTTTCTATTCATTTTTATGGGTTGACCCAAATGGATGCCTACGTACCTGCTACTCAGGATCAAACAAGCCGTAGTTCGCTTTTTTGAAAAACTTTAAGTGTGTTGGTGAATTTTAATTTATGAAACCTCTTTTAGTTTTATGTTTTTATCATTTTTAGGATTTTTTCTAAAAAAATTCTAAGCCTAAGTTTTAATCTGATTTTGAAAATGATTTTTAGGAAAAACATCAATTTTGGATTTATTTGAAGAAAAGGATTATTCTAAATGCTAAAACTCATTTTTTATGATTCTTTTATAATTTTTGAATTTTTTATGATTTTCATGATTTTTATGATTTTTTTGTTATTTTTGTGATTTCTGAGAATTTTGTGGATTTTTGTGATTTTTTTGGGAATTTTTGTTGATTTTCGTGATTTTTTTGGAATTTTGTGATTTTTGGGGATTTTTGGGATTTTTTTTGTGATTTTTGGGGATTTTTGGGAATTTTTGGGTTTATTGTCTATCCTATTTTGACATCTAAAATTTTATTACTATTTTCCTAATGTTTTTTTTTATTTTTTATTTTTTATTTATCTATTTATTATATTTTTTTTCTACATTATTAAATTCTAGAAAAATCTAATTTCTACATTTTTCTATTTATTAAAAATAAAACATAAACAAATAACTACATAACAAATAATTAATTAATTCAGAATAAATAAATAAACAAAATTAATTAAATAAAAAAAATCCAGAAAATCCAACTTACCTGGATCCGGGCCGGGTCGGTCGGGTCGAATCGGGTCGGGTCGGGTCGATCGGACACGGCGGCGGGGAAGGCTCGTTCACGGCGTTTCGGTGGCCTTTTGCAGCGGGTGAGGTGTCGAATCCTAGCTTCTCGAGGTTGCTGAATCCAAGGGTGGTGGTGGTTTGCTCCCAGAACGTCTCCTTGCGGTGGCTCTAGCTCCGGTCGGTGGTTTCGGCTTCGAGCTTCTCCGGCGTACTCCGATTCGCTCCTTTCTCTCTCTTTCTCTCACTTTTTCTTCTCCCCTAGCTTCCTCCTGCTCTCCTCTATTTATAGGCACCTCGAACTCCTCTTGGATATGCTCGAATCGGCCGATTTAGATAAACCCATATTTTTCCGTTTTTGGATTCGGTTTTATCCCGGCGATTTGATGTAAATCTCTTGTTTTTCTTTGATTTTTCTGATGGATTTGGCTTTATCTTGACTTTAATCTAGAAGATTAAAAAGAAAACGGCCGATTTCGTCTTCGTCGGACCTGCTCCGGCTCCTCCTCCGATTTTCCTGGGCGAAGAAGACGATCACGCGCCATGTACGCGTTTCCTCTTGGCCAATCACATGCTGCCACGTGGCAGCTCCAGGGAAAAGAACGAAAAAATTTTGCCGAGCGCCTGCGGGGGGATTCGAACTCGCGACCTTCAGCCTTCACACGGTCACACATGCACGCACGAGCCAACTGAGCTGGCCCAATTTCCCGATTTTATTTACATCGCAAATTGTACATATGCGATGTAATTTTTTTATTTTTTTGTATTTTTTGAAATTTCAAAATTTTTTAAAAATTGTTTATTATTTATTATTGCCATTTCTGAAATCATTTTTCAAAATTGAAGTGTTTTCCTATTTATTTTTATTTTTTGAACATTTTTATTATTTTATGCTAAATTAGGAAAAATTGAAAAATTGATTATTATTGAGAATTGTTGATTTCTAGGGCAAAAATGGGGTGTTTACACTCGTCAAGTTGATCGCAGGCGCAATTCCAAGCTACTTAATGAGCTATTTTAAGTTCCCTACCGCATGGTGTAAAGAGGTTAACTCTTTAATCACGTAGTACTAGTGGGGACAAGTACATGAAGAAAAAAAGGTCCATTGATTGAGCTAAGATAAAATTTCTTTACCAAAGTCAAAGGGTGGACTTGGATTCAAAGACCTCAATGACTTCAATCTTACTCTTTTGACTAAGCTTGCTTAGAGGAGACATTCCAATTAGAATGCCTTTTGGGTAAGAATCTTGAAAGGTATTTACTTCCCTAATGAATGTTTTTTGCAATCCTCTCAAGGTTCTAGAGATTCTTGAGGATGGGCTAGCATACTCCATAAAAAGGATAAGTTATTGAAAGGTGTAAATTGGCAAGTAGGTAATGGACATTCACTAAAAGCAATTACAGACAAATGGATACCAAATGCTAATAGCAATAAGCCCAAGTTTAAACATGGAAGGATGAATCATGATTTAATGGTTTAAGAGCTAACTAAAGAAGTAACCAAGTCTTGGAAGGTTCAACAGCTACACCACTACTTTAAGGAGTCGTTAGTGAAAGCCATCTAGAAAATAACTTTGCCTTACACTTCTATGGAGGATTCCCTTATTTGGCCACATAACAAAATAAGAGATTGCATAATTTGTACAGCCTATAACATGATTCAATGTGAGAACATGTAGGCAACCCACAATGCATCCTCTTCACATCAAGTTGGGAAAGCAATTTGGAATCAAGTATAGTCTTCTCGTAGTCTTCCAAAAGTTAAATTCTTCATGTGGCAAGCTTTGAATAATGCAATAGCCACTCAAAGCAATCTGGCAAAGCAACATGTCACAAATGAAAAGAGGTATAAATTGTGCTCTAATGAAGAAACCATTGAACATGTGCTGTTGTGTTGCCTCTAGACAAAACCAGTATGGTTTGCTACACTAGGATTATGTGTAGATTCTAGCAGACTAACTACCTTAAATACCTGGCTCACTCTTTGCTTAGATGGAGTAGTTGGAAGTAAACAAGAATCCCTGGATTTATTTGCAAAGCTTAGCACTATAATGTGAAACAAATGGAAAGCTAGATGTGACGCAATATTTGGATCCAAGGTACTTGATGTGATTACTATAATAAATTCCTACAAGAGAGCCTTAGCGGACACTGTAGTTATTGACGAAAATGGTAAGAAATCAGTAACCACATTCCCAACAGAAACTAGACTTGGTAAGGAAAATGGGGCATTTTTCGCGTACCTCACACATGATGCAGAATGACAAGTTAACATTTTAAGCCTACGAGTTGCTCTTTTAGAGGCATCTAACACCATTAGGGGTGATTCTATCCACGTTTCCTAGGTTAGTCACACTATGATTGAGACAAATTCTCATGTCTTGCATATTTGTCCAACACAACAGGCCTCAAGAGGTCAAATAGCTGCTGCAAATATCATCCTAACCTATCTTTACCAGAACAGCAGAATGGAAGTGCCTTATGGCAACATATCCCAGGTACAATGGATTGCTCCCTGTGAAAATTGGATTAAAATAAATTCAGATGGTGTGTTTAATCCACACACTAGCGTGACTTGTAAAACTTGCATATAGAAGCTCAATCATATGCAGCAGCGAAAGCAAAATAGATCCTTTACATACCTCCAGCCATTGCAAAGCAAATAGGTGTCCTGTTCGGTGGAGAATGATGTTGCGCCTCGGTTACAGTTGGTGCTTCTGAACCTTAAATCACTCAATATAGATGGTGTATTTTCTGTAGTGGTGAGCAGGATTAGGGACCCCGTAGTACTCCTATTTATAACTCATTCCATCAATGAGTTGTTCCACAAAATTAGGAATTATTTGGAACGTATCTTTTCTGATTTAGTGGGATATATTATTATTCCTGATTTAGTGGGATTTATTGTTCCCGATTTAGTAGGATAATATTTTTCCTTTATTATGAGATTCATGGACCATATCTAGAGGTTATTTGTTTCCAATAAAAAAGGAAAGAGAATAACCAACATGACTATTACTGGATATGTAGCTAGAAACTCACAAGGATTCTTTTGTAGTGGTGGTTTGAAGCAATGTGCAGTATTCTCACCCGAAGTTGCCAAAATAACAGCTATTCTGGATGTGCTAAAGTATGTCCATTGATGGAGATGGAAGTTTGTTGAGTTTGAAATGGATTGTGCCATTGTACATCAAGCCTTTACTTGTCTTGCTTCTACTCGGCAATTTCACACCTTCATTCTTGACATGGTCTGCCACACTTCAACTCCGTTGCCTTCAATTTGGTTAAAAGAGAAGCAAACCAAGCAGCTGATTGAATCGCCACAACAACACGAATGAGCAATTTACCTAGCAACTGGATTTTCAATCCTCATCCTCCTTTAGATTTTATACTTACGTGTGATTCCTCTAATATTTGCGAAATTGAAACTCGTACGGAACTGGCTGATATATTTGTCTCTATTCTTAATTTGTAGAATCAGTTTCTCTTTGGCCCAAAAAAAAAAAAAGAAAAAGAAAAAAAGGCGTGTAAAGGCGTGACTTCACTTGTCTTTTTAAAAGACTGCACCCCTAATCACAACACACATGTAGGAACACGTATTAAAGAAAGCATCATAATGCGTATGCCGTCGATCTTAAATCCACCTCAACGTATATATTCTTAAACTTGTAATTTCCGTTTTCCAACATGCACAGTGCAAAAAGTTGGTTAAATACTCTTTTCCTTTCAAAGTAAAGTCGAAAACTTTTGATTGGAAGTATTATTCACCTTAGATTCCGTTTGATAATTTTCCTTTTTTTTTTTTTCCTTAAACTGTAATTGAACCATGCCATCTAAGAAAACAGAAATGGACCATATCTTTCAAAATAGAACAAACAATTAAAGACGTAATTATATATCAACCCTTTTAAATTTTAAATACGCAATATATATAACGCATATGTGTTGGATCCTTAATCCAATGTTGGCCTTATATGTGAAACAATTATGTGTTGTGGACTGTCATATTAAGTTAAGATCAATTAAAAGTGATCAATAAGATTTGGTTATTTGAGTCTTAATGCATCTAATAGGATATGACCCTTTTTATATGTAGAGACCTTATGGGTAATTTCTATTTTTATGATGAGCTAAAATAGAAATACAAAAAAGGTAACATATAGTTATCTATATAAATAGTGGTTATGGTCCCCAGGTCATACACACACCTTTCTTGTCTCTTTGTATCCCATCATCAAATAGACTATAGAGAGAAAGCAAATAAAGGGATCTATCTAAAAGAAAACGTATTGACTTGGAAGGCCGACCGCATAATCTAAGAATCGTGGAGCGCAATAGATTCAGGTACGCTTTCGCATATTTATTGTTTAATTTTTAATGATCAAACATGAAAAGATCTAGTATTTTGTTTGTGATGATTTTCACATAAGGATAATTCAAGATTCAATAATTGGTATCAAAGCCTACATTATTTGATCATTAGGAATTACTTTTGTAATTTTTTATAAGGTGTTATTATCTCTAATTCTGGAGATTAGGTTTTGGACAAACATTAAAACATGTAAACGTTCGTCTCCATAAAAGAATCCTCAACTCCTGGATTCGTCAAAATCAATGGCCATTGTCTTGTTCAATATTGTCTCTACGAACAGTATTTAGGAACAGCATGATTCCGATATGTTATTGGATCTCTACATGGTGATTTTGCTTTCCGTGATTGTAATTCACCACGGTGAATTAAGGTTTTCTTCACGGTCCATTTTCGAACGAATTAGGAACCGCATCAATAAACGATGCATCACGTTGCTTCCTCTACGACCAAACTCTTCCGTATACACAGTCTCGACCCATAGTTATACACGGCCGTGTACTCAAAACGTGTAACATTTTGTTAGTTTTTAGGTCAACATACACGGCCGTACCTTCAGCCGTGTATTCAAACCGTGTAACATTTTGTTAGTTTTTGGCCAACATACATGGCCGTGCCTTCAGCCGTGTATTTAAACCGTGTAACATTCTGTTAGTTTTTTTGGCCAACATACACGGCCGTGCCTTCAGCCGTGTATTTAAACCGTGTAACATTCTGTTAGTTTTTTAGGCTAACATACACGGTCGTGCCTTCAACCGTGTACTCAAATACATAATCACTTATAGATTGATATTTAAGTATGTCGATTTTTCTTTTGAACTCTAATTTTAATGCTTGAATTATTGAGTCATGTTTGGATATGAGTGCTTAGACCCAGTAAGTGTTTTAGCTAAAATTAGAGTTGCCTTTGACTCAATGTTTGATATAATTTTAAATTTGAATATTGGTATGTTTATATGTATTCTAAGATGAATTAATTGAAGCAACATACTGCCAAAGTAGTCCCTCTTGCAGAAATTAATTCATTTCAAAATATAAAAGGATGTGTGCTTACAACTTCTGTGAATTTTTAATCGGCCCAAAGGAAGGTTAATGTTTAACAAAATTGGAAGTGCACGTGTGGTAATAAACTCATGATGATTATTTGGTTTTACATGTGAACAATAAATCGACCCAAAGGAAGCTTTATTGTTTGATATGTTCTTATTGTTAGTGTTTGATTAGTACACTAAGATACCACTTAGTAGTTAATATTTTGTCCAAAGATGAAATATTAATGGGCTACCTGGTATTTTAATATGGGGTTTACCTTTATTTGAATTTATTATTATTTTGTTGTAAGGCTTATGTAAGCTTGTTTATTTGTTTGTTGTTCTCATTCAGCTATGAATAATCCTGCTAATATTACTACCAACATCAATTCAATTCCTATGCTAAATGGCACTAACTTTAAGTCGTGGAAAGATAATCTATTGATAGTACTTGGAGTTATGGATCTCGACCTTGCGTTAAGAACTGATTCTCCTTCACCTCTTACCGATAAGAGTACCTCTTATGACAAGAGAGAGATGGAAAAGTGGGAGAAATCAAACCACATGTGTATGATGATCATGAAGAAGGCCATTCCAAAAGCATTTAGAGGTACAATATCTGATAAGATAACTAAGGCTAAAGAGTTCCTTGATGAAATTGAGAAAAGGTTTGCTAAGAATGAAAAGGCAGAAATAAGTACACTCCTGGCAAACCTAATCTCAATGAAGTACAAAGGCAAGGGCAATATTAGGGAGTACATCATGGAGATATCTCATCTTGCTTCCAAGCTAAGAGCACTCAAGCTAGACCTCATAGAAGACTTGCTAGTGCATTTGGTTTTGATTTCTCTTCCAATACAGTTTAGCCAGTTTAAAGTGAGCTATAATTGTCAGAAAGAGACTTGGTCTCTGAATGAGCTCATCTCACACTGTGTTCAAGAAGAGGAAAGGCTAAAGCAAGATAAGATTGAGAGTGCTCACCTAGCCTTAACCCCTAAGAATAGGAATAAGGATAATAAAAGGAAAAAGGGATAAAGAAGCTGCAAATATGGCACCTCAGAAGACACAACCAAAGAAGTTGGATGCATCAAATGGTATTGGTTGTCACTTCTGTGGAGCTGTAGGGCATTATAAGAAGCAGTGCACCAATTATCATGCTTGGCGTGCTAAGAAAGGTACACTTCTTAATTTGGTTTGTTTTGAGGTTAATTTAACTTCGGTACCCATAGACACTTGGTGGATAGATTTTGGTGCAACAACTCACATCAGTGTGTCTATGCAGGGTTGCCTACATTACCGAAAACCAAGTGATGGTGAAAGATACATCTATGTGGGTAACAACAAGACAGTTGAAGTTGAAGCAATTAGGAAGTTTAGATTGTTATTAAAGACTGGATTTTATTTGGATCTTAATGAAACATTCATTGTACCGTCATTTAGACGGAATTTGATTTCTGTTTCTGCTTTGGACAAATTTGGTTATTCTTGTTCATTTGGAAATAAGAAATTTAGTTTGTTTCATGATTCAAAATTAGTTAGATCTAGTTCTCTATCTGTTTATGATAATCTTTACTTAATTGGTATTATTGCTTCATTTAATGAATCCCTGCAATTAAGTACACGAGGTATAAAGAGAAAATTAACTAATGAAAATTCAGCTACATTATGACACAAAAGATTAGGTCATATCTCCAAACGGAGAATGGAGAGACTTGTGTTAGATGAAATTCTAAACCCCTTGGATTTTACAGATTTTGATGATTGTATTAACTGTATAAAGGGGAAACAAACCAATAAAAGGAGATTTGAAACCAATAAGACCTTAGACGTCTTAGAACTTATACATACAGATATTTGTGGGCCATTCCCTACAGTTGCTTAGAATGGTCAACAATATTTTATAACGTTCATAGACGATTTCTCATGATATGGCTATCTTTATCTCATTCATGAAAAGTCACAGTCCTTGGATATGTTTAAAAATTATAAGGCTGAAGTTGAGAACCAACTCAACAAAAGGATTAAAAGCATTAGATCTGATCGTGGTGGTGAATACTACGGTAGATATGATGGTTCAGGTGAACAACGTCTAGGACCTTTTGCTAAATTCCTAGAGGAATGCGGTATTGTCCCACAATACACTATGCCTGGTTCACCCACCATGAATGGTGTTGCTGAAAGACGAAATAGAACGCTTAAGGACATGGTAAGGAGTATGATTTGTCACTCCACCTTACCAGAATCACTTTGGGGAGAAGTACTTAAGACTGCAGCATATATCCTTAATAGGGTTCCAACTAAAGCAACTAACAAAACCCCTTATGAACTTTGGACTGGGAAAAAGCCTAGTCTAAAACATTTACATGTGTGGGGATGTCCAGCTGAGGCACGGCCTTATAAGCCCAATGAAAAGAAATTGGACTCAAGAACAGTAAGTTGCTATTTTGTTAGGTACTCTAAAAGATCAAGGGGTTACAAGTTCTATGATGCCACAACTAAATCAATATTTGAGTTGGGAAATGCTCGATTCTTTGAGGATGTTGAGTTTGCTGGGGGAGATACGGTTAGAGATATTGTCTTTGAAGAGGAATACGTTGATATTCCCACAGGTGTTATTGAATTTGGTCAAGATTCTATTCTTGGTCTTCTTCAAGACACAATAGAACAAGACAATATTGGAGATCCCATTCAAGATACTGTTCCAGAAGGACAAACTTTACCACCTCAAGAACCTATGCCATTGAGGAGATCCACTAGACAAAGAAGAAGTGCGCTGCCAGATGACTACATCGTATTTCTTCAAGAACATGAGGTTGACATTGGAATGATGGAAGATGATCCAATCAACTTCCGTCAAGTCATTGAAAGTTCTAAACCTCAGAAGTGGATTGATGCCATGAATGAAGAGATAAAGTCTATGAAAGACAATGACGTTTGGGATCTTATCCCATTGCCAAAAGGTATGAAGCGCATTGGTTGCAAATGGATATTTAAGACCACGAGGGATTCAAAAGGTAATGTGGACAGGTATAAGGCTCGTCTTGTTGCAAAGGGCTTTACACAGAAAGAAGGCATCGACTATAAAGAGACTTTCTCACCGGTTTTTTCGAAAGACTATTTTAGAATTATAATGGCATTAGTGGCACAATTCGATCTTGAGTTACATCAAATGGATGTAAAGACCGCCTTCCTCAATGGTGACATTGATGAGACGATCTATATGGTACAACCAGAAAATGTTGTATCGGGAGATCCAAAGAATATGGTTTGTAAACTTAAGAAATCCATCTATGGACTTAAGCAAGCATCTCGACAATGGTATTTCAAATTTCATCAAGTGATCACTTCGCATGGTTTCGAGACGAATTTGGTCGATGATTGTATATACCATAAGTTCTGTAGGAGCAAGCATATTTTCTTGGTTTTATATGTTGATGATATATTGCTTGCCAGCAACGATATAGGCTTATTGCACAAAACCAAGAGATTTCTAGTTGAGAATTTTGAGATGAAAGATCTTGGTGATGCCTCTTTTGTGTTAGGAATACAAATATATCGAGATTGCTCTCGAGGTACTCTTGGATTATCACAAAAGAGTTATATCGAAAAGGTACTCAAAAGGTATGGCATGCAAAATTGCAAACCAAGTGATACGCCTGTAGCTAAGGGAGACAAATTTAGTCTTAGCCAGTGCCCTAAGAATGATTTTGAGGAAACGGAAATGCAAAAGATTCCCTATGCATCAGTAGTAGGGAGTCTAAAGTTTGCTCAGGTCTGTACGCGTCCAGATATTGCGTACATTACAGGAATGTTAGGCAGATACTTGAGTAATCCAGGATTAGACCATTGGAAAGCAGCCAAATGGGTCTTGCGGTACTTACAGAGAACAAAAGATTATATGCTTACCTATCGGAAGTCAGATCAAATCGAGATCATTGGGTATACTGATTCCGATTTTGCTGGATGCCAAGATAGTATGAAGTCTACATCAGGCTACATATATCTGTTAGCTAGGAGAGCTGTCTCTTGGAAGAGCATAAAACAATCCCTTGTTGCTTCTTCTACTATGGAAGCAGAGTTTGTAGCATGTTATGAGGCATCCAATCATGGAATATGGTTGCGGAATTTTGTCATAGGGTTGTGCATTGTGGATACTATTAATAGGCCACTTAAATTATTTTGTGACAATAAGTCAGCAGTTCTATATTCTAACAACAATAGGAGCTCGGCGAAGTCAAAGCATATAGACATCAAGTTCCTAGTTGTAAAAGAAAGAGTTCAAAGTGGACAGTTGTTTATAGAGCATATAGGAACAAACTCTATGATCGCGGATCCGCTCACTAAAGGAGTGCAACCCAAACTGTTTCATGAGTACATTGCTTGTATGGGTGTCAAGACCTTGAGTGACATTAAGTTTTAGTGGGAGTTTGTTACCTTGTATGCATTTATGTCATAGACAAACTGTAATAAGTTATTTTGGTTTATTATGTTTTGAGGATATCTTCTATAGAAATAAAGTATTTTGTTTGCCTACACTTTGTTTTTTGGTTTATGGTTTGATCTCGCTAAGGTTTATGGTGGACCAGTAGAAAATAGACATGTTAAGATCACATTGCATGGAATTTTCTTGCTACACATCCATATCATGATCAATGTCATTCAATTATATCAGCATTATGACCATTGATGGTAGACTTACAATAAATGTGATGAATACCTCTTTGATCCTATGTTAATATGACTGATGGACCGGATTGGTTATAGATACATTCAGTTCATGACAGCAAATTTGAGCTCATATGGTTTTGCAAAACATGATTGTAAAGTTACACATATAGTCCAAGTGGGAGATTGTTGGATCCTTAATCCAACGTTGGCCTTATATGTGAAACGATTATATGTTGCAGGTTGTCATATTAAGTTAAGCTCAATTAAAAGTAATCAATAAGATTTGGTTATTTGAGTCTTAATGCATCTAATAGGATATGGCCATGATTGTAAAGTTACACATATAGTCTAAGTGGGAGATTGTTGGATCCTTAATCCAACGTTGGCCTTATATGTGAAACAATTATGTGTTGCAGGCTATCATATTAAGTTAAGCTCAATTAAAAGTGATCAATAAGATTTGGTTATTTGAGTCTTAATGCATCTAATAGGATATGACTCCTTTTATGTGTAGAAACCTTATGGATAGTTTCTATTTTTATGATGGGATAAAATAGAAATACCAAAAAGGTAACATATAGTTATCTATATAAATAGTGGTTATAGTCCTCAGGTCATACGCACACCTTTCTTGTCTCTTTGTATCCTATCATCAAATAGACTGTAGAGAGAAAGCAAATAAAGAGATCTTTCTAAAAGAAAACGTATTGACCTGGAAGGCCGACCGCACAATCTAAGAATCGTGGAGCGCAATGGATTTAGGTACGCTTCCGCATATTTATTGTTTAATTCTTAATGATCAAACATGAAAAGATCTAGTATTTTGTTTGTGATGATTTTCACATAAGGATAATTCAAGATTCAACAATATGCTCCTAAAATGACCTACTCTTATCAAAGTAATTTTATATTACAAGTTTATTAAAAGCTGAAAATAACAAATAAAACTACTCTTTTTTTCCCTTTAAAAAAAGAAAAAGAAAAATGAACTTAGCAGTGGTCGGATGCCAATTTGCCCTTAAAGGTTAGCCATTGCATTACATTTTCTCTTTTTTCTAATTCAATTTTAATTATTTATTAATATTATCTTACTAATACTACTCAATTTTAATTATTTAATGTAATAATTATACTATACTAATTACTAACTACAAGTTCTTTATGCAATTATAAATTATTCATACCAAATATTTCTAATAATATGTTAATTATAATTAACTCTCTTAAAACAAACAAAGCAAGGAACTTATTTGAACGCCATGCTTGAAATCAAACGATTATATGATTCACAAGCATAATAATTCAAACCACAAAAGTACGGTGGAAGTGAATATATTTTCCTTTAAGTAATGTACATTTTAAATAATACAAATTATGAATAAACGCCATAACATGTAGCATAATATAAAGAATATAATATATATATATATATTTTCCTAATTCAAATAAAGGATACAAACTTCAACAACAAGTGGTGTACATTGATATATATATATATATGCCTAGAACTGCAAATAGATGATATACGTATGATAGAAATGATGCAACTATAATGGGATTAACAATACTCTTGATTCATACAGTGTATTGTAACTAAAATTTATCCATAATGTGCATCATTTAAAGACATATATCCTTTATTTATACTTAAAAATAAATATATATTCTTTTGAGTATAATTATCCCTAAACTAGTAGATAATGCATCTGCACTAGGGTTGTTAAAATAATTAAATGTGAATTTTATAATATTAAAGTGTTATTAAATCTATTATTCTCACACACAATCTCAAAAACTACATACCACTTTCAATTTATGCATAGCCTTTCAAAAATAATTCAAAAAAATATTGAAAGTATAAAACACCAAAAGTAGATGCCTCACTTTAATTATAGATTAACTTTTCAAATATGTCCTAGATTTGCATTCTGGGAAAGAAAAAAAAGAAAAAAGAAAAAGAAAAAAAGAAAAGAAAAGGAGGGAAGTGGTTTTCATTTTCAACACCCAATCAATACCAACCGACGGGGTAAAGTGGCTACACTCGCACACAAAGAAAAGACCTAAAATTAGCAAAAAAAAATGGAAACGTTAATGGTTAGAGAAACATTGTTAAGATTTGAAATAATTTTTTTATATTTTACTTTTTGTGTAATTAAAATTGAAAAAACCTAAAAAACTTTTCTTTAATATGCTTAATAAACGTCTCGAAGAATAAGTTATTCTATGATTCGATTGACAAAACTATATAATCTATTATCTAATAGTTGAAATATTATTTTATAATCACTTAAATGGTTAGACAATTGAGAGAAGGGTTACACGAACTTTTATGATACCTCTTTAATCTCCTCAAAGCATGCATGGAGAAAAAAAGGGATAAATACACAAGTATTGGTATTTTTAATTTTTAATAATTCAATAATTGGATTTTTGTTTTTTTTACGGTTTGATATTTGTACCTTCAATATGATTGCAATTTAATACTAAATTAGATATTAAACTAACTATCAAGATGAAAATATAGATATTAAATTATAATCAAAATAAAAAATATATATATTCTAAATTGGAAAAAATAAAAGTTTAATTATTAAATTATTTTCCTTTAAAAAAAAGAAATAAATTGCTTTGAGGGAAAAAAAATTAATTATGAAAATTGAAAGTATAAATACGTGCACGCGCTTATACGAAGAATAAACAATACAAACAGATTAAGTTGCAGTTTTTAGTTTTTACTTCAAGATCTCCCTTCCTTTTCCAGTTCCTTCTTTCACACTGCGTACAATCCAATCTTTCTCTCTCTCTCTCTCCCCCTCCCGTATGGCTCGACGATTTTCGTTCTCTCTCCTACTTTTCCTCTTCATACAACTCGTACTCTCCATCGATCCACCGCCATCCTCCCCCTCTCCATCACCGAAACTCCCCGCCCACACTCTCTCTCCAAAATCTCATCCTCCTCCTCCTCATCCTTCTCCAACCCCCGCTCCATCCCCTTCTCGAACGAGAGTCTCTCCACTATCCAAAACTCCCGCGCCGTCTCCATCAGATCACGCTCCAAATTCTTCTTCCACCTCCCAATCGCCGCAGGAACCTCCGGCGCCAAGCCGTGCGAGCGGTATTGACCCCAACGGTGCGGTGGTCTCAGCTGACAAGGACCCCGGACACGATAAACACTCCGGTGTAATTCACGGCGGAAAAGCTGCCGGCATTGCCGTCGCGGTGATTGTGCTCGTTGCGTTTTGTGTTATCGGATGCTCAGTGTGTAAGAAGAGGAGGGAGAATATACGGAGATCGCAGTACCGTTACGATGCCAGGAGAGAGATTCTGTAGACCAGAAGTGTACGGCTACAAACAGTAATTTTAAAATTATTCTGCTTGCTTTTCTTCACATGCATTTATAAAGTTTAGTTTTATTTTACTAATTCTCGATTAGTATGTATTAAATTTCCAATCAAAACGTGCCACGTAGTCATGTATAATATAATACATAATTTTCTATTTTCATTCATCTGGAGCCGCTTTTGACTTTTGAGTGTGATTCTTCAATTCGTTCTTGATCTTAGCTCCGTTTAAATTTACAAAAAGAAGCAATGTTTCATTGAATTAAGTTTGTTCACTCGATTCGGAAATTGAATCGCTGGATCTTTAATTTTGGAACCAGAACCGATACGGAAAAATTTGAAGTAAAATTTATGAGGAAAGATGATTGCAAGTTCAGAATTGTGAACCGGATATGTTTGAAACTGCAGAACCAAGACAGAGGCGGATTGGCTGTACTAGGTAACCGCCAACCTCAAAACCACTATGTGGTTTCGGCCTTTCCCAGATATGTAAAGGGGCTTTTGTAAATTTATATATTTAAAATTGTTAAATGTTATAACTACTATTTTTTTATTAAAAATATATAAATTATTAAGATAGTAAATTTTACATGTGAAGTTTAATTAATTATTATATTAATAATTTTAAATTTTATGTGATAAATTGAGAAAATACAAAAAAGAAAAAAAAAACTATCTCTATCTATATTTGCTGTGTATACTAGAGTTGTATAAATCCAAATTTAAATTATCGTTCAAAATTAAACCTTTTTAATTAAAAATACACATACTGAAAAAATTTAAATAATAGAAAAATAAAACTTAACTGATTAATGGGTAAATTTTTTATTTTCAACTATATTATTACATATTACAATTTAAGAGTAGAAGATTTAATTTAATTATCTGATTAAAAATTTAATATTTATATTATTAAATTACGTCAACCTTAGCAATAAAGCGTAGACTTAAAAGGTTGACTAAGTCTAGTCTGGAGTCGATTTTAATGCAAGTGCACGGAATCATATTGACAGTTTGACTCGTGTCTTCTGTGCATTGAACTGAAGAGCACGATTTCTAGGCCGTGGCCGAAAAATTAACACGTATCAATTTATTTATTTATTTTCATTTACCGTTCATCACTTCACCATATAGCATATAGCTTCTATTTTTGTTTTCTTTTTCCTTTTTTTTTAAAAAAATTTTTCACTAAAAGTTGCATTACAACAGGTTTATACGCTAAAGAAAATCACACCAGAAGGAAGGAAATAGTGAGTGAACAAGAATTAATTAGATATTTTAAAGATATATATGATCATAAAATAATACATAAAAATCGTACATTAATTCACACATTTATCATAAATAACAGTATGTGATTGATGAGAATTTAAATATATTATAAAAAATTATTTAGTTAAACGTTAATTTAAGATTGATTTTGAAATGGAATGTTTCAGTTTTTTTTCTATTTAGTTCAATTTATCTTCCAAAAATGAAAAAGTTTACCCATAGAGTATACAAAAGGTGAAAATGCTACTGAAAGCCAAAGTGGAGCCAGCTGCGGAAAATTTTCCGTGGGGGAAGACAAGTTTAATGAATGCCATTGACGTCTGGAATCCTGCTTCCAGGTTTTGTCATGTTCTTGACTAGTTTTGAGTTTCTTGTGGTCCACTGTTTTCATTGGTTCCAACTTCCCGCCGATGTTCGGAGTGCCAGCGCATATGACGTTGAAAAGTTCTCTGCTATTTCATTTTTTTATTTCAAAAAAAAAATTAGCCATGGATTTCAGGACAAATATTAGAATTAATAAGTGGTCGTTTGATAGCTTGAAATTTAGCCATGGATTTCAGGACAAATGCAGCACTTAATTTTTTTTTTTCTTGTTTCAATCCTTAGTATTTTCTAACTTTCACAAAATAAGAATTTTGTTAACTTTAGTAAATTTCTCATCCATTATGATATATGTTAGCTTTTAATTTGTTTATAATAATTATATTATTAAATATATTCAATCAAATAATATAATATAAAATAAAATAAAATAAAAAAGCTATAAAACATTCTTTAGCCACCCCAAGGTTAGGTGGTGGCCAACCAATAATATTATTTTATTAAACTAGATAAACCAATTAAAAGTTAATATGCTCCAATTATGATGGAAATTTTAATTAAGTTAAATGAAGTCCTATTTTGTAAATAGTTATAAAACTATGAGAAATGAGATTAAAAAAAAAAGTTTAGAACTCCAATAGAAAAGCAAACAAATATTGAGAATTGAATTCATATTTTGTACATTTAGTCTGCAATGTTGATCAGCTTTTCAATTTAAATCCTTAACTCTCTGTTTTCCTATTCAACTCCCTAACATTTTCAAACTTTTACAATATTTACTTTTGTCAACTTTATTAAATTTTCTGTTTATCTCAACTTTTGATAGGTCCATAATAATTAATTTGATAAAATAATATTATTAAATATATTTAGTTAAATAACATAAAAATAAAAAAATGAAAAGGTAGAAAAAAAGCAACCCCCTTAAGTCTATGATGCCACCTTGGCAAGTGGTATAACCTACCACTCACCACCTTTGTTGCAAACTAATTAGAAGTTGATATATGTTAAGGGAGGATGATGAAAAATTTAATAAAGTTGATGAAAGTTCATTTTAGTAAAAGTATGAAAATATTGAGAATTCAAATAGAAAATATAAAGTGTTTAGAATTTAAATAGAAAAGTATGTAAACAATGAGGATCAAATATGTATTTTGCCTAAATATGATACTACACCACTTGTTGCATTATTTTGTTGCTAATACTTGTTATTTTCATTTATATACATAATATAATATAAATGAAAATGTAAATGGAGACATAATTAATAGTACTAAACTTTTTCCTATGAATAGTACTATCGTTTAAAATATATATATTACTTGCATCTATGCATTACGTAGTTAGGAACTTTGATCAATCGAGAAACCAAAAAAATGCCGTAATTGTGAAATCCCATAAATTTTAATAATAAATAATGTAAATTTAACAATTTAAATATAATAAAGACCTTATAATAAGCAGTAGTAAAAGCCAAATTCAACAAATAATGTATAACCAAAAAATGAGAGGAAAATAAAAATTAGGATAATAAATTAAAGATTTTAAGTTTATATTTAAATTAATAAATTTTAATTAGGTTATACATAAAATTTCATTTAAAAATAGTATAATTTGAGTAACTAATGGAGACCGTTACTATATGCATTACTTAGACCTAATATTGAATAAGTCCAAACCGATTTTCATTTTACTTCGCACTCAGGTGAATATTACAACCATCTCTCTTTCTCACTCTCTCACACACACACACATTTTCCATTGTCCTCCACAAACCATTGCACTCTCTCTCTCTTTTTAATACTCTCAACATTTTCATAAAATTTCGATCACTTGTTTCTTCTTCAACCAATTGAAAACCGCAAGCTGCAATGCAATCCTTGTGAAGAATACTTCACATCCATGTCAATATTGACAAGTAAAAGTTTGAATTTATACTACAACACTTGATGCATTACTCAATTCTGTTTAAATTTTAATAAGTTTAATTATTGAATTCAATGGTAAACTTATCGTTCTTTAATTTTAGGTGAAGAACTTAATCTTTCATAACTTCCGAAAGATTATTTCAACTATTATCAATGAGACTAAGGAGAGTAAAAAATTTTATAAATTACTACATTGTATGTGGTGGATTTTGTATTTAATAGTTGAATGTAGTGTATGGTGATGATATATGAAGCTGTGGTTGATTGTTAATTATGTGTGAAGGAGTTTGTAGCTCGTTCAGTTCAAATTCATAAGTTACAGAATGTTAATGAGGTAGATGACTACTACCGGCCAGATGCCCTCAAAGTGGCCACCCTGTCCATAGAATAAAACTCACCACCATCCAAACATTATAATAACCAGCAACCCGCCCGTAGAGGAAGAACCTGCGTCGACCAAACAATGCAATCCATGCCGACCGATCAATAAGCCCCAAGCCGTGCTCCCCATCATAACAATTTATCAATCGGATGGTATAACCCTCACCGACTTGTCGATGAACCACCAGCCATGTTTCCTTAATCTTTCCCTCCAGATCATCTCTTTACTTGCCACAATGAATACCTAGACCTCTTTCATATTAGTGGACACCTATGAAACCTCATCCCAAACTGTCATCCGTGCCAATTGCACTTGTTAGTGACTAAGGAAAGGAGAAAGAGAGAGAGAGAGAGAGAGATTCATAAGCATCAAAAGACCGTGAATTATTTTCATAATCCGTTGATAATATTCAAAAGTTAGAAACCACTAGTGAAACCTATATCACAACCTTATTCATACACTCTTCATAAAATATTATACCCAACAAGTCCTTACTACATCCATACTCCATTCATACCAAGAACCTAAGAAAATCGAGTAATTATTTGAGACCTATAACCTTTCCTGTCATGAACTCACACGAAAACTTAGCAATATAACATACTTTGTGATCGGTGAAACTGATGCAATGATCCATCGAAAGTAAACAATATACTAGTGTGATTCTTGAATGTATGAATAATTTATTTGATTAATTTTGAACTATGAATTAATTGATTGTTCAAATATATTGATTGATCACCTCTAAATGAATTAACCATCCATGTGGCTTGAATTAAAACTTAATATGCATGACACAACATCTTTGCATCAATTGAAAGCCATCACTACTACACGGTAGACGAAAAGAACTTACTTAGAGGAGAAATTCTGTTTTGCCATTCGCGAATTGAGTGAGTAGGGATTGTTGCGCATTTAACAAAACCATGTATTCCTACTCTATCTTGGGTTTAAGGCTTTTTGAAAGAAATTACACCAAGAAAAATCATTGATTAATCTACTTGAGATATCTGAATACTTTGGGAAATGTTTTGGACAATCTTCAGGCATTGATGGTGATGATTGAATCCCTAACCCAAGGTTCGTACGCCTAGGGTGGGAGGATTAGTTTTGGGGGACACTTATACTTTAAATATCACGCTAGTTATTGAAAGATTGTATACAATATTTGCATTGCATATGAATGCTCTTGCATAACATATGGTTAATAATTCGCTTATCCTTACTTGTACTTGTGTAGTAATGAAAGTATTGTACTCTCATCTCATTAAGCGATGGTTTGCTCACTTCCTAATAGGGCATTCATCTTACAAGATCTTTTGTTCACATCACGGCCTAAATAACAACTAAGGTAAGTCCTATAGGTACTATTGGGCTTGGGATTGAAGAAGAAAGGCTAAGTCAGTAGATTTAGAGCCACTTGGTGTAAAATTGCCTTTTTCCAATGTCCTATAATTAATATTTAGCATTTTCTTTTGGTACCATAAGATTATGTAAAGTATTTTTATAAGTTAGCCAACCTTCCAATCCAATTCGATTTTGTACTTTAGTTCAAATGTAAATGTTATTTTTTTTATATGTGAATATGAATGTTCTTTTAGTTATTGAAGATGCTTCATGAGTGCTTTATAGGTGGTAAGACATTCGTGGTGAGTTATCATGATTAAGGTCCTCTTACGAGAAATCAAGTGAAAAGGTCAATATTTAAAAAGATTTATATGAAAACTCAAAATTAAGAAAGGTCTAACCAAATTGGTGAGAGTGGGTATAACTTGAAAACTAAGTGTAATCTAAAACTTAAAAGACACCAATGTAAAACTTTTGTAGAGACAAATATGTGAATCAATCAGGACTAGTGCCAAATGTAGAATGAAGATGACCTAATTGAGTATAGGCTACGAGTGTAGAGGGTTCATACCGGATATGATTTTATCTACCTCAATAAGATAGTGGATGAAATCATTGAATGCTGGAGATCTGGACTAACTGATCAATGGCAAAGTGCACTGGATAGACTCAGTGAGGATATGAATGATCGATATAGCTGGTACATTGCTATTCTAGCCTTGGAAGACAAGTAAGGATCATGAGGTCGAGATTCCTGAAATTCTGTTTGTAGCTTGCTTTAATCATGGAATGAACTATCGAAGCTAAACTGATCCAGTGAATGTAGAAGAATTGATAGATGGTTCCAGATGATGTGTATGAGTTGAGACCCTAGTGTAATTGGATTCCCGATTCCTCATAAGACTCATAGGGTGAATTATATAGAACATATTGATTTTGAGTATATATCACAAGGACCAATACCAGTTCCGTATCTAGATGAGGATTGAGAGGTAGAACAGGGAGATATAAAGGAAGAAGAGGTTGATGAAGAGGAAGACCCTGAAGAAAAGCAAATGCCTGAAGAATGCTCAGACCCAGAAGGAGCACCCAAAGATGAAGGCTTAGCCTCAAGTGCAGCTTTTGAAAAGAGTGAAGCAAGAAATAGGAACTGTTAGTTATAGTAACGGATAGAATGGAGCCTTTTGTTAAATAATAAAAGTAGGAAAATTTGCTTGTAACTTGAGGATGAAATTTTGTTGTACAGATATCATTCTTGACTATTGATGTAATGCCTGTGTTATGAACTTTTATGTAATCAGAAAGCTTTTGAATGAAATGGATGTTTAATGTAGAAGAGTTTCACTTGTAGCTTTAATATTCTAACCTATAAAATGTTTATTTTAGTGGTAATACTAGACGGGGTGGAAGAGTTACAACACCTGCCATATATCGAGATAATCAGGAAACTCGTTCCAGGACAAATAAGACTTCCCCTGAGCACCATGAGGAGCAAGAGCTGCAGCCTAAGATCTCGAGAAGAGCTCTTAGGAGAGACCAGAGAGCTGCAGCACCTCAGAATGATGCCGTCAGAAATGATAAGATTGATCGACCAGAAAATGCTGTCCAGTTGTTGACTCAACAACAAACTTTGCTCATGCAATATTTGTTACCAGGTGGGCAGTCTCAACAACAACAGCAACCATAGCCACAACCACAACAATGGACACCACCTCCTCCTCCAGCCCCAGCTGCTCCTATTGCTCCGGTTGGTGGACAAAATGATAACAATCAAGGTAAAGTAGAAGCAGGGCACAGGAGTATTTTTCCGAACTTTATTCTATCTAATTGACATTTCGAAGGAACTATTAGTAAGATTGGGCTGAGCATTGAGAATCCATGCTAGTTTACTATAATAATTTTGGGGTAAGTATATTCTTACTACCATCACATTAATCAATAAAGTGCCAATGTCAAAATTAACCTAAAAAACTTTCGTGAAAAATTATTAGACCATGCACCGGCATAGAGTCATTGACAACTATGGTTATCTTTGTTATACACTAAATAGTACTCACCGTGATGAATTTGATCTTAGAGGTATTAAGTGTGTTTTCTTGGGTTACCCACAAGGTCAAATAAGACTTTTAAGTTTTTTATTTAGTCAATCAATGTGTCTTGAAAGAAGGGTTTTCTTCTTCTTCTTTTTTCCCCATGAAGCAAACTTTTCTTTTCGTGATCAGTCAAGTGCTAATATTGCTTGCCATAGTGAAATTCCCTCTTAAGCAATAATACACATAGGCCAATGTCTTTTGCTGATTAATCAATAGTTTTCCTTTTTTCGGTTTACAAAGTCTATTGCGTCTAATGCTTGTGTTAGTCCAACTGATACACTTTCTCCTTTAATTTATAGAGCTGATTTTGCTATAGAACCTTTCTTTGATACATATGACTAATAGAATACACAAACCTCCTTTATGGTTGCAAGACCATATTCATAACATTCACACTCCTTCAATGGCCACTGTTGCTACTTCCCTCAACTTCGCTGCCACATGCCCATTATTTACATCAGAGTACGTTGCACATTTTCCACATGATTATGTAGCATTTCTTTCCATTGTTATCACCATATCTCAACCTACTTGTTATCACAAGCTAAAACTAATGATAAATGGCTTGATGCAATGACCAACGAACATACTATCCTTGAAAATAACAACACGTGGAAACTTGTTGATTTACCTGTAGGAAGACACTAATAGGATGAAAACGGGTTTATAAAATCAAATATAAACCTGATGACTCAAGTCCTGGATAAAGAATACAAATACAAATTTTCTCTAGTAGCTAAGCTTGCAACAATTCACATTTTGATTGTCGTTGCAACCAGAAAGTATTGGGGTCCTCATCAATCGGATTTAATAATGCTTTCCCCATGGTTTTTATGATGAAGAGAGCTTATATCATACATCCCGGTTATGCGAAAGCTAATCTTAAGAAAGTTTGTTGTCTTATCAAATCATTGTATGGTCTTAAGAAAGCTTCTAGACAAATGGAATTTGAAGCTTATAAAATTTTTGGTTGGACAAGGCCAATCTAAAATTGATTATTCCTTATTCGGTTCCAAATCTAATTCATTCTTGGTTGTTTTAGTCTATGTTGATGATATTCTTATCACTAGCAATGATGAAAAAGCCATTTGCCTGCATAAGCGTGATTTAGATGGTGCATTCACTATTGACTTGCTAAGTTTTTCCTCGGACTAGAGATTTTTCATTCAAACTCGGGTACAATGTTGAACAGCATAAATATGTTTTAGATGTCTTGCTTGATACTGGTCTCCTAGGTTCTAAACCAGCAAAATTTCCTTTGCCCCAAGGATTACAGTTACGTAAGGATACCACCTACCAATCTCCTCTTTTTCTGACCTGAGCTTTCATCATCGAGCAATTGGACGTCTTTTTTACTTGACTCTCGTTTGTCCTTATTTATCTTATCTAGTTCAATATTCGAGTCGGTTTGCCTCATTAAGACGCACTCATGCATGTTTGTTGTGTTATCTCAATGAACTATTTCTATGCTTCCATTATGCTTCTAGTTCGCTGAAAATGACTGCATTTTCTAATTCTGATTAGGTTGCTTATGCCATGACCCTGCGCTCCTTGATTGCTTCCTGTGTTTCCTCGGGGAGTTCCTTCATTCCATGGAAAACATAAAAAGCAAAAGACCGTTTACCTCTTCTTATTTTGTATGTGATATTAGTGTCTCCTTTTCTGCTTCATTTACACTTCTTTTTAATAACAAATCAGTTCAGATGGTTGCTTCTAATCCATATGTACATAGACATACTAAACACATCGAAATTGATACCGATAGTCCGATACGCATTTCACACGCAGCATGATTTCTCAAGGTTTTCTTGCTATAAATTATGTTTCAGTTACCAATCTTCTTACAAAGGTGCTTCGGGGACATCAATTACTGTTTTTGTCTAGCCAGATGGGCTTTCAAGCGGCTACATTTTGAGGGGATGTGAAATTATTATGTTTTGTGTATAGAACTGTGACATGTAAGCAATAGTGCCATGTCAGCTGTGATATGGAAAGTTAGTTTTATATATTTGCTTATATATAATACTGCCAAATACTGTCAATACATTTCAACGATTTCTATAACAAAAACTACACCTTATTCATTCGTTAGCAAATTCTTCTCTTCCATTCATGAAACTTTGATTTCTACTATTACACAATTTCACACCAATGAATTGCACATATAGATATTGATAATGGTGAGTATAGCTTTTCTAGGAATATACATATCATCAACCGATACGATTGGACTCGACATTTCCTATTGCCCATAAGAAATCGCAGAGATGGAACTCTTAAGCGCAAAGCTCTGCATTGATGGGTCAACCAACTTGATTTTTTCACCCCTCCTTTTCATATATATTTTTCAGTGTAAATCCTCTAGGAACCTGGAGAGGGGATCATGAATAGTTAATGCTTTGCCCATCACCATTAGATAATTCAATGTCTGATAAGAAGGCAATCTATTGTAATATTGGTGCAAATCCTTCGGTCACTGAACTGAATTTATCATCATAATGTCCATTCTCAAACCAAATTGAATTTGCTCAAACGGTTGAACCAATCATGATCCACTGCATAAATATCTCTTGATGAATAAATGGCAATAGAAACTTCTGTTGTCTCAAAAAAAAATGCGAAACTTGTTGGGTATTCAAGTTTATTACAAAATATCTATAGCAAAAATGCAGAGAGCATATTAATTTCTCAGCTGCGTTTGCATGGAGCTACCTTTTATTAACTCAGAAGGAGAGGATTTGGATAAGATTTATGATGCTGTGCTTAATGATCATAAGATCATATCCAGGAAAACAATAAAACATCACCCCCCATGATTACCCTAAAGGCCGACTTCGCTGTTGCTATTACATTGAGGTATCATTGTCGTACAAATTTAAGATGATACAATGAGATTCTTGCACCTATTTGTATGTGATTATTTCTTCTAAGTATTCATGCAGTTGTAGGGTAGGGTATCAATTTAAAGGCATGTGGGTCACATAAGGCAGGTGAAGGTAAATAATCTCTTGTCAATCCTTTTCAGCTTGTAGCTGCTAAGATGAATGGTCTAACCTTTACTCTTCTGCTGAGGGATCCACCCATCGACCATGATCTTTGATTAGCTGGATCAAGGCATCGGTTGCATGCTCCATTGCAATTCCTCTTTGCACTACCGTCTGAAATGCAGTAACAAATTACATAATTAGATCACGTCTACTCTGTAGGATGATAAATGACAAATTACCCCAAAATCTCATTTCACATGGTACTAGGAATTTATTGCAAGGGTGAAACTGTCCAACGCTCAAAACCCAAGATAGAAATGCATGCAAATACTACACTAATACCAGCAAAACATGAAGAGTTCAAACTGCAGGAAGAGATACATTACCTTGCCAACATAGAGGTCGATCTTTCCAGGGGCACCACCCACATAGCCAAAATCAGCATCAGCCATCTCCCCAGGGCCATTTACTATACAACCCATAATCGCGATCTGGTATTGCAGCACAAAGGCTAGACATAGTTAGAAAATGGAAGAGACCACTGAACAGTCAATTTAGCATACTACGAAATTTATACCGAGACACCAGGCAAGTGAGATGTCTTCTCTCGAATTTGTGCACTTATTTCCTGAAGGTCAAATAAAGTTCTACCACAGGATGGGCAAGAAACATACTCCTGAAATATTCAAGATGAAAGGCAGCACATATCAGACATTGATTCCATTATCAAATGTCAACACACCATCACCTAACGAAAATTTAGTACCGTTTTTGTATTCCGCATTCTGCAACCTTGCAGTAGATTGAACGAAGTGTTTCTGAGGAAATCAAAATCTTGGCCTGGAGCTTCTACAAGAATTCCATCACCAAGTCCATCCACCAAAAGAGCCCCAGCATTGGTTCCAGCCCCAATTACCAAATCATCCCTAGAAATGTGATAAAATAAATAGCTTAATATTGCCTATTATAATGCATCTTGGTTATATATTCATAATTTGTGCACATTTGAACATGTACCGATGCGTCCCCTCTGGGAACTGAAGATGGTGGATGACTGGGTACTCAAGATTATTTTCCTGGAGGTACTCAAAAAGCCTGCAGCCAACATATAATGATGTTACCAGAGCCAAAAGATACCTAAAGATATGCATAGAAAAAATTTATAGTCTAGAAAACAAGAAAAACAAGGAAAATAATATTTGTAATGGCTATTTCAGTAAAACATCAGTTTCAACTATGCACCTCAAAAACCAGTCCTGAACTAGAAATAATGCTTCCTTGGCAGCAAATTGCAAATAAATAATAGACAATTAACAAAATAATTTAGAACAATGATCTTATTGGAGATAAAGAACTTCAGTTATTGTTTATATTATGAACACACTCACCTTCTGGCAGCATGCACTCTGCTGACTTTCTCTTTGTTGACTGGAAGATCATGAAGAACCATTGTAGGAGCAACAGTTTTCAGGACTTCTAACTCCTCGTAAGGCTCATCTCCATGCACAGATACAGCCAAGCGTGTGCCTGAAAGGTAAATCAGATGGCAAGATATAACCTTTTGATTCAGCAATCCCACGACAGCCAAATAAAAAGGAGAGAGAAAAGGGAAATTTCAACCAAAAAGGCCTGGACTCATCACCTTCTGGCAAGAGCTTGTAAGCGCCAGATGATATTTCCTTGAGATTTACCAGAACCATAGCATGGGGCAATGGCTTTGTCAACTGTTCTGACAAAGGAGTAATAACTCCCATGCTTATGTCAATCAATCGTTTGAGAGCTAGCCGCTGTTCAGAGAAAATAGGACATTAGCCAGGAAAAAACCTTCATGATTTTTAGAAAATACAGACCGTCCTTACAGCAATGCAGCAAACAAATATAAAATAGCAAAATTATTTAAAATTTTCAGCTAAAACAAAAAATGAAGATTAGATTGGCTCTTACAGCATCTGAATCTTCTACTGGAGGAAGTTCTCTCAATAAAATTGAATCAACCGTAGCCAGATCCTAAAGTAAGATAAATATCCTCGTTAACAAAGCCGAAATAGAAAATTTACATATTCATATGTTCATATACTTTAGGACAGATCAAGAAGAAACCTTAAATGGCATCCCAACAATGAGCTTTGCAGCAAGCGACCTGTATAAAATTTCAGGGTTCTGCAGAAAAAGGAAAAAGAAAATGAAATTTCTGCCGCATTAGTGCCTCACCTGATTGTAACTTACTCCCCTCCAATGCATCATACCTTCAAATCATTCAAAGAGACAGACATAAGGACGGAACCATCACGATGGAGGACACCTCTGTAATCAACTTCCTCACCCTTTCATGACAACAACAGATTCTATGTTATTTACCCAAAAAACAAGAGTCTATGTTAGCCTAATACAATAAAGGTGCAGAAGCTTTGAATAAGACATGACTAGCCAACCTCTTTTTGTGTAAGCAATTGACCTGACCGCCGCTGGAAATCAAAATAATGCCTGTGTTTTTCCTCAAATGGTGCCTAATGGTAAAGTTCATGGAGCAAAAATTACAACTCCATGATATAATTACTAAAATTGAGGAGCTTTTATACCATTTTTATATGAGGAAAAAGCTAGCATATGTTCCTACCACTCCCTTCTGAAGTTCAGCAGCTCTCATACCAAGATTGGCCAACCTTCTACAAGGATCAATCTCTTCTTCCGGTGGTTCAGTAAGAGATACTCTGATTGTATCCCCCAAACCATCCTACACACATAATTAAAATCCTTATGTCCACAGGAGTCCAAATGATACTTGATCGAATTTAATTCTCATAAAATATTAGCAACAACAATATGTGAACAACTATCTAGACAGAGCAACTCAGATGTAGATATCAACTTGGCACATAGGAAAACAACATGTGGATCCATGGACTTTCCCAAAAATTCAAGATGAATTAGAATTTCGACTAAGCTTGTGGTTGGGGAAAGGAGGGACACTCCCTGCCCCATCCTGTTGAAATCTCAGTAGACCAAGAAGTTGATTATAGTATGTATACCTGAAGCAGGGTTCCAATTCCGATTGCAGATTTCATCCGTCCATCTTCACCCTCTCCAGCTTCAGTAACTCCTAAGTGTAGTGGGTAGTCCCATCCCTGAACATACATTTCAGCTACAAGCAGCCTGTATGCCTGAACCATGACAACTGGGTTGCTCGCCTTCATTGAAAAGACAAAGTTATGGTAATCCAACTTGCGGCATATCCGAGCAAACTCAAAGGCAGATTCAACCTGTTTGAAGAGAAGTTATAAGTCACTGAGCGCAATTATGAGCAGAACAGGAATGCAAATATTTATGAAGTATGATGTAACGTGTTTCACCATTCCCCTAGGAGAATCTCCATAGTAGCTCATTATACGATCTGATAGACTCCCATGGTTTGTGCCAACACGCATAGCCCTTCCATACTTTTTGCACTTCTCTACCAATGGAGAAAACACCTGACACAATCAAGGGAATATGTTTAAATTGGAAAGAATTGTACGCTTCCAGTATAGTCCAAGTATGATGAAATATCAGATGGACATTTCAAAGAGGAACAACAAATCGGAGCAGTATAGTAATTGATGCACTGAGATTTTCCCATATTACTAATGTGGTACAATAAAGATAAAAGAATATTTTCCACTCACAAAGTCAAAAGAAATTGGAATCAAGCATATTTTCAGGAGCTTGCAACTAAACAGCAGATTTAGGCAGAAGGTAATCGATGGACATAAATCAGCGTACATGGTTGGATTTTCAAGAACAATGGAAGTTAGCTGCACCCCTGTACTTTTGTAGATTATGAATGTTGATTCGTTTGATTGAGACATAGAGTTATTTACTTTCTGAGCTTTACCAACTCATGTTGTACTAGTAATAATATCTGGAGGCATCTCAAGGCCAACAAAAATCATCTAACTTCTATTTGCACACACTCTGGAAACTGTCATTTGACAAAATTTATAATAATTTGGTCATTTCCATGATGTTAATGAAAACTTACTTGCTCAATATGCTCAAGTTCTTTCTGATAGTCCTCATCTGTGTACTCTAGCTTCTCAAATTGAGCACGTCTATCAGCTGCAATTTACTATAGCATCGTTATGGAGATCTTCTTAAGAACCCTGAAAGAAACTACACCAAAATGCAATCCAAAAGCTATTTACCAAAATTTCCTGGGTTGACACGAATCTTATCAAAGCAATCAGCAACTCGCAATGCAACTGAGGGTGCAAAATGTATGTCTGCCACCAGAGGTATGTTGTAACTGCCATTTGAAAAAGCTAATTAACCAGATGATTCTCATAGGTCCATGCATTCACTCTCAACAGTTAAGTCATTAAGATACCAAAGAACACCTACTTTTTCTGCACAAGGGTGTTTTTTATCTCAAAGCATGCATCTGCTTCTTTCTTTCCTTGTACAGTTATCCGAACAATATCTGCTCCCTTGTCTGCAATTCTCATAACCTACAAGCAGTTCAAAAGATAATTCTAGCTGAAAACATGCTTTCATACACTTATTTGAGAATCATTGTGGTCTTCATGGAAATATCTCAAGATACATCTCCTGCAGAAAGAAAGACACTACTTCCAGTATTCTTTTCTGCATCCTATCGATGCTACAGCCAGCTTCATTTTTTGCCCACTCACTTTTGGTGGAAAGAGTGATTAAGTGTAAATGCCATTAGGGTGTCAACTGAATCTCATGCTTTAATTCTTGTGCATGTAAAGCAGAAAAGTCAATTCATTTGCATAATCTATTGTGTGGAAATAATGCAACAATTACTCAATACAAAGACCCAAGTACAAATCAAGAGAAGATGATAACATATGTCTTGTCAAACAAAACTGGCAAATTCATGAAATAAGATCGTTTGACCTACTAAAGAAATTAAAAAACTAGGGGCATCCCATTGTTATCTTTTGTAGTAATATTTCTTGGGGAAAAAAAAAAGGAAAAAGAAAAAAAGAAAGACACAAGCATAACAGAATGTTAAAAACCTCTTCAACTGTTGCAGCAACGTTTTTGGTATCACTTGTCGTCATGGTCTGGATTCTTATAGGATGCTCACTGCCAAGTGCAACATTTCCCACCATCACCGTCCTTGTTTTCCTCCTGACCGTTTTATGTAATGATTCACAGTACTTTTGCCTGGGAACTACAAAGAAATAACTAACCATTAACCTTGACATGTAAAATCAATGAAAAGTCTCAAACTTTACTGGGGATAGATGTTATTGGAATATTCTGCTTTTGAGGGCTTGATGAATCAAATGGAAGCAAAAACAAACATGTAATCTGAAATCTCATATATCGTAGAAGCTGAAGGATAGTAAAACATTGAGCAGAAAAAATCAAAACCTTTACTCTTTCAGCATTAATGACAAAAAGTTAAGGTATGATAAGAGCAGCAAAAGTAATCATATCAGCTCCATGCCATCACACCCTTGGAAGCCTGCTAATTAAAACAATTAAGTGAAGAATACCATCAATAACATTATACTGAAGGCATACCTAATAGAGGACTTCCTTCTGATGCTGGCACAAGTTCAGTCATCTCCGGGCTGGATTTACAATTCTTTATCACAGAGACCGTCTTTCTATGAGACTTCACCCTTCGGATATCAGAAATTCTTACAAAATTCATACAATTTGCAAAACCCAAACCAGATTCTCTCCCCTTCAGCCCTGTAAATGATGTGGGCACAGCTCCGCTAGCCATATTGAATTTTCTGAACAGATAATCAATATGCAACAAAACCATATAGTTAATTCACTAACATAGAGCATAAAGACTCCACCTTTTTTGACCTTCCAATTAACTGAGAAACATAGTACAAATTTTGCAGTACTAATCTATCCTTCCTTCGGAATATCATTTATTTTTCTTTTCCCTTCATTCCAACTACATAACAAGGAGTAAAACAAAATGGAAACTGAAAATTAACATAATCACTCTTTTCTCTCTGAACTAACCAGATCATTCGGCTAAAGCACCATTAAAGGCAGAAATCATGACCTTGATTATTTAATCGAGTAAAACATGATAAACAAAGTGGTGGGTTTTGAGAAAGCAATGAATTGTCCTAAGAATATGGGGTGAATTCACAAAATAAATTAAAGAAAACAAATTATAATCATAAAGAACAGTGAAAATTCACACTTCCACACAGCGAACTCTTTCTCCAAACTAACTAAACCATTAAGCTAAACCACTAATTACAGCAAAAAGCAAGCCTTGATCACATAGTCTATTATAGAATGATTAAACAAAAAAAGGGGAGTTTCAAAAACAATAAATTGCACTGAAATATCACTTAGCAAAGCACTACTCACAGTAAAGATGGAGTGTTTAATGTGTAATCTTGTTCAGAATGAATAATAAAATTATGGGTGCTTCAGAAACCAATGAATTGTATCAACAAAACCATCAAAATTACCTCTTTCGGACCTCTTTTAAAGCTTATAAATCTAAGCCAAAGTTGTTAGCTTTAAGAGAAGAACTAGTGACAAATTATTGAAAATGAAAGTGAACGATCCAGAAGAGAAGAGAGAAAGAGAAGTAGTGGTGAGAAGAGTTCTAGATTTTTATGTGTTTAATAGGAAAAAAAAAATGGAGGAATTTTTCATGGAAATGATTAGGCATGAGGTTGGATTCTGGTTTTGTTTTGCTATCCGGTGTGAGTGGAACACGTTCAGGAACAAGACAAAAACGTTTTACATGGCAACTTCAGATTTTCCAGGCCATACAAATTGATAGCAATGGAAAGTACGGTTATTTTGCTGATTTATCCCCATTAGTTTCCCCCCCTGCTACATCGTCCTCGTCCTTTTTTTTTTTCTTTTTTTAATCTCGTTATGATCTATTATATTAGAGAAAGAGAGCGGCGAGAGTTTAAATGCCTTCCATTTGGACGAGGTACTTCAGTGAACTATCTACTGTTTTAAATAACCCATACAATATTTTTGATAGCCATCTACTTTCAATTTTTTTATACATATTTTTTCATTATTTTATAGTTTTCTCTTTTTTGTTGTTTAATTATGTTTTTTCTTTTTACAATGAACGTAATTTTAATTAAATTTATCGATATTTTAAATATTTACTGTTTCTTTTTTTTCTTTTGCAACATCGTCTGGTTTGTTATTTATGATCTTCTCTATTGTTGAGTATCGACATAAGCATAGTGTCGAATAATGATTGGCACCGTAACCTATAGCAGACGCCGCGTTTAAGACTTATAGACATGGCTTCTGATGGATTCTAAAAACTTGTTTGTAGATTAACGTGTCCATGGATCAAGTACAAATACTCATGGATTGGAAAGTTGTAACTAAATCAAGTTGAAATTATTTAATATTGAGTTAAGTTCGAGTTTAATTCAAAATTTTAAAAATTGAATTTAACTCAAACTCAATCGAGATTGTAACTTTGAGCTTAGGCTTGATTTGAAGTAGTACTCGATGAGCTCGAGTTTAAGCGTAACTCAATTGAGCTCGTTTACGCTCTATTCATATAAAACTTATTTTTTTAAATAAAAATAATACTAACATTTAAATTTAACTCGAAACTTAATTAATATTAGAATTTGACTCAAACTAAATTAAGTTTGCAAACTAGTTAATTTAAACATTATGAAGTTTGAGTTTAACTCCACTTATGTCAAGTCGTAATCAAGTTTTTATCAAGTCAAACTCAAATAGCCTATAAGTAGACTTAATCTATTTACATGCTTAGTGGGTCTCAATTCTATTAATTTGTGTGAGTTTGCCAACAAAATATATTAAAAAAAAAAGTCTTAGTAATTTCCACTTAAGGTTAATGATTATTTTAGTCTTTTTTATTTCATATGGAATAGCTATTCATTTGCATTTTAAAATTATAACAGCTACTCATGATAAATCTCTATTGTTGAAAATTAAATAGGAATTTATGAAATAGTTATTACATATTTATTCATGAGATTTTTTCTTTAATTTCCCTTGAAAAATCAAATTACACCATTACCACACTACTGCGATTGTACTTACCTTATCACCATCATCTTTCCAAACTCACTGCCTTCATGGAGATATAAATAAAAATAAGGAAAATATAAATTTAGTTTTTAATATTTATCATATTTTCTATATTAACCTTGTTTACAAATGAGTCCTCCATTAGTTAGGCATTAACAGTGACACATGATGCTATCCGATAAATCTACATACTTTTATTAAATAAATAATATTAGAAAACATTAACTAATAAATAAAGTAATAAAATTTTAGAAAAATAATAAAAAAAGGAAAAATAATAAAAAATGCAATATTAATTTAACTTAATAATATATGTGTGTGTATAATTTATTTTTGGGTAAAAAAATATATAATTTAGTATAATAAAAAATGGAAAAAATTAAGAAAACTAATAAAAAATGCAATATTAAGTTAACTTAATAATATGTGTGTGTGTGTAATATTTTTTTGTGTAAGAATATATACATAATTTAGTAAAATAAAAAATTAAAAAAGCAAAAAAAAAAATTTAAGTTTTAACCACAAAGATGTAACCAAAGTAGGAAAGAAAAGAAAAATACAATTGAAACCTAAATTTTTTACTCGATTAAACTCATTTTTTAAGCCAAATTTCATCAAACAAAAAGTGGAAATCAATTATAGACATGGATTAAAAGCTAAATCCAATCAAATTTACAAATCAATGAAGAAAAGAGTATTAAAAATGGACTAAACATTGGGTAAGAATAAGGAAACATGCTTATAATCCAAATTTTTATAGCAAATTAAAGGTAATTTAGGCTTATTTCCTTTAGTATTTTGATGCAAATATATCAAAATAAATGTGTTTGAATACAAATGTATCTTCATATTTGTTCAATTTCCACAAATCCGTGCCAATTTTAGTATTAAATCTCAAAAGAACCCAAAATATCCATTGGCACTCAAGATTCGATTTTTATTGAGTATATGCTCTCCTTGAGTGTAATTGATGACTTGACACTATAAATATGGACTATAGTAACTTGTTTGAAGTAGCTTTTCCATTTAATAACACTTAAAATTGAGGAGCCATTCCCTTTCTCTCTCTAAGTTATGACATCCCTATGTCACACTCTCTCTCTTAGAAATTCTCTCAAATGGGGAAAAATCGAAACAAACCAAATACGTTACACTTTGCACTCAAAAAGTCATGAATTTCTTCAATTTTGATGAAATCTAAAGTTAGGGTTTGCAAACTTTGAGTTTTTGTTTAAGCAAAATTGATCAAGATACACGCTTCCAATTAAAAAATTGGTTGAGTGCTTTTGTTACCCACATCACCAGGTATTGATTCGACCTATTCCCATTGGTTGTTTGTCACTAAAGCCACTCTAATCACCGTCCATTATTGTCCACAAACTAAAGGTAGGTTTTCTTATTTTCTTGTCTTTATTATTATTATTATTAAAAAAATTAAAAAAAAATTAAAAGGTGATTATAAAGTAGTGTTAGTTTTCTTGGTAATATGTGTTCATTACATTTTGCATGTTACATGTTGCATATCATAAAAATATAAAAAACATGTATGTAAGAAACTAAAATTTTCAAATTTTATATTTCTTATCTCATGTACATTGTTGCATTTTTGGTATCATTATTAATACTAACATATCTTATTTGTAATTCAAGTTCCTTTATGATATCTTAAATTTAGTTCTCTTTGAATTTTTTTTCCCAAAAAAAATAAAAAATGGTTCTTTTTGTTAGAAAAATCATCTCTTATTTAGTCTTATAGATGATATATATATATATATAAAAGGTGTATCTCTTTTACTAATGAATATTTTTTGTTTTGTAGGAAAGTATAAAAATGTGTAGCTCTTTACTTGTCTTAATTACTTACTTATGATTATTTTCTTCATGTTTATCTTTTTAAATATTTGTTAACCAATTTTAGAGGAAATTCAAAAAGAGAGAAAATTTAATAAGAGCAACTTTTTCATTTTTTTAAATTTTTATATAGAAATCGAAATATTTTAATCATGATAGCTCTCGAACTCTTTATCTAGTTTTTAAAATCTTTTTATATAAAAAGATTTTTTTTTTTTGACAAACTAGTGGTTGAAATTAAAATTAATCTACCTATTTAATCCCAATTTTCCGATTTTCCTAGCTTTGATTAGGTGATGATTCCGTTTTTTTTAAGTTATTTTTAAAGGGTTTTTTAATATAAAAATTCAATTTCCTTAATTTTTTTCAAGTAGCTTATATCGAGCGAACTGAGCTTAATATAAATTGAATTAAAGGGAAATTTCAAGTTAGAGAATATTTTTCCTATGTTATATATTTCGTGCATTCTTAAATTTTACAACTTTACAATGTAAGCATCATAATAAACACTAGTATATCTTTCTATAGTGTCACTTATATAATCTTTCTTTAAATCTAAACTCTTCATTCTACTTCTGTTTAGCCAAATGATTGAACTTCTATGTCACTCAAAACTTTCTAAAGTGACAAACATTTACACATATAACTAGAGTGAAGCAAAACATAGAAGTCAAAATTAAGAATAGACAAAGAAGATGATTATATTAATCTAATGTTGATTTTTATTCCAGCATTGTATAGTGCTTATAAACTTTAAAATATATGGAGAATATTTAGAGTTAAATATGCATTGTTACTTTCTCTTTTTATTACACTACTACTATTGGTTAGGTGTAAGTACTTGTCATCTTTGTCTTGCATGAATTCTTTTCCATCTTATTTGCTTCACTTTAGTTGTTTGCTCAAATATTTTTACCACTCGAGAAAAACTTATTGATTCCATAGTTTGAACAAGTGATTAAATAGAAGGGGAAGAGGTGGGAAAATTTTGGTGGAAGACATAGACATTGACTATTAACATCTAATAGATATAAGTAGCACCACAAAGTCTAATACTAATAATGATTGCTATACATATTTAATTTTGAATATTTCCCAAGTATTTTTAACATATTCAAAGCATACAATGTTGGTATTAAAATCAACATTAGATTAAAGTAATAATTATTTCTTTTTTACATAACTTTTAACTTTTATATTCTAGTTGACTCCAATCACATGTATAAATATCTATATCATTTAAGAAAGTTTGTAATGATACATAAGTTCAATCATGTAGACATCAAGAATTTGAGAAAGATAGTAAAGCAAATACTTTAAATGGCATGAATGAGTAGCCCTACATTAAGGGATACTAATGGTGATTGCAATATTAGTTCTACATATACTTGTAAAATTTTATAATATTTAGAATATATTAATATTACAGAATGACAACTTGTAATTTGTTATTTTGATTTTTTTTTTCATGTGAAGATAGTAATATTATCTTATTTATTTTCGACATTGCATTTCCTTATAAAGGGAGTTGTACTTGTCGTGTTTAAATATAACAAGAACTCATCAATTTTTTATTTTATATTAATTATGTACTTGCAAATGTAAAACAAGGGAAATTGTGTAACATAACCAAAATTTAGGAGAAAGGAAATTCGGTTCCATCGATATAGAACTCATGAACTAGCCCTATTAACTTGATGAGTCCCATGAATAGTCAACGGCATGAGCTCATCCCAATTCACCCTTTTTCAAATATGAGACCCTTTGCATCTACATGGGATCTTCTCTTGCCGGATACTCATATAGTAGTTAGTTTAGCCACAATAATACCATCCCCAATCTTAAGGAATGAATTTTCCTTTTTAAGAATCCATTTACTTTATCTTAATGGTTATTTTTTTTTAATTCTTAATATTTGTTTATATTATTTATAAAATAAAAAAAATGAAGGAATGAAGAATTTCATATATTTTAAAGAACTCCCTCCAATGGTGAAAGACCTCAAATGGGTTTTGATGCCTTGGAATTGCTCCCAAGGTCTTGACTGTGTATCAATTCCTATTATGTAATTTTATTGGTTCATTTCTTCTCTTTAACTAGTTAAAAAAAAAATCAGATAAATATTAACTTAACAAAGGTAGTGGGATTATAAAAGGACTACACATTTAAGCACTTTGGAAGCAATTATTTTAAAGCCTTCGTAGTAGAAACCGATAAGGAAAATGGTAAGTGTTAATGGATATTCTTAAAGTTATTTTATTTTATTTTTTTAACTTTCAAACGAGAGGAGGCTGCAAATTTCTAATTATGCTATTCGGTAAGGTCTTCTATGCAAAACCACCAACTGTTATGGAAGTGAAGTTACCGATTACCTGTGCCCACGTGGACCGTGAATTGAAGGATGATTGAACCGGAATCTTCCTTAGCCGTTTAGTGATACTCTCGTAACGTGGGCCAGGATCAGGACGGAAATCCTAATTTAGAATTTATACATTTTAATGACATTCTTGTTCACCGATCAGTTTTGAAAAAAATAATTTTCAGAATATCATTATAAAATTACAATGCAAATTTTAAATATAACAAAAATTACATATTGAATATACTACTTTATCAAAAATCAAACGTACTCCTGAGATTTTATAATAATATTATGGAAATTACTTTTCTCATAACTATTTTTCTTTAAAAAAAAAAATTGTCCAAAGAGGCAAACTCACACATTTCTCAATAATCTTATATATCCAAATTTATATATATCAAGCACTAACACTAATGGATTTAATTTGTAATTTATAAATCATCCCTAATTATTGTAAAATAGGGATTAGACCATTCACAGTAAAAAAATAACTATACGATTCAATCACTTTTGAGTGATTGAATCATAGAATTTTCTAGATGAATAAATTTAATTTTATCTAAGTTATTTATGTTAGTAATTTGGAATAAAATTTGGTGACTCACATATGATGTGATTATAAGCATATTTCAATCCCATTAAATTTTCTTTTATGTTTATATAGCTTGATTCATTTTATATTTACATAAGGGTGAGTAGGGTTTGTAAATTGTATCCGTATATAAATGAATTCATATCTAAAGACCCTCAATTCCTAACATGACTTGTTTATAATCATGTTTGAAAATTCAAACCCTTAACTCAACCTATTTAATAAACATATTTTGTATATGGGTTAGACTCTTTTTTGATAAAAAATCTAAAATCTAAAATCTAAAATCTAAAATAATCTTATTACAATTACAATATCTATTAAAATGATTAAAACAAAAGTCTTTATAAAATTAAAGTTTAAACTAGCAAAATGCTAAACTTTTAAATATAACAAATTGCAATATGATAAACAAAAATCTTAAGTAAAATAAATTTAATATTAACAAAAGGAAATAATCACTCATTTACTATATTACATCAAATGCATTGAATTAATGTCAATATTTAAATTAACCATATCATCTGTTAACTCTTTAAAAAAGATTGTCAAATAATATAAATTGAAAAGAGTTACTAATATGATATCAAAGATATTAATCAGAATGATTCACCATTCTCTTTATCTTTTTCTATTATTTTTAAAAATGATCAAGTAATATATATTGAAAAGAGTTACTAATATGATATCAAAGATATTAATGAGAATAATTCACTATCCTCTTTATCTTTTTTCTATTAATTTTATATCATCAAGACTTAACAAGTATACAAAAAGATCATTATATTCAAAATACACATTTGAATCATATAATTTTGTATACTAATCAAAGGCAAAGTTTATTTGCATAATAAATGCTTAAAATTTTAAAATACTAAAAATTTTATGAAATAAAATCTTATGATATAAACTTATTAGAAAGAAACATGCTTAATATTATGAAAAAGTTAAAACCACATTCTAATATAGATATTAGAAATATAGAACACCTCAAAATAGAATTTGTATATATATTAAAGAGGAGATCATAAATGAAACTCATATATATATATAAATCATTTATTACAATCCATGACCATGCATAATTATAGGTTAAGTAAACTCTCTACCATAAACACAACTGTTAAAATCATTAAATTTTCACTTAGATATATTGTTAGAAGTATAAAACTAAAATAAAAATACAAAATAAATCATAAAATTATTAGTTTTACAAGATTTTTATTAGAGTTAGATTAGAATTAAGGTAATGAGGTTAGAAATTTATAAAATATATTAACACTAGTCTTAAATTGGTTAAGCATGCTCATAAATGAGTTTAAGCATTACATCTAAATCTAAATCTAGACAAATTTATAAGCGAGTCTAAATGATTTTGACCCATTTATTAATTATATTAATTTTTTCTTACACAAACTCGTTTAAAATTATGTCATACCATGTCCTCATTGGTGAGTCATGTATTAAATTGCCAACCCTAAGGGTAAGTGACTATAGAGCGAATAAGATATAAGACTCTAATGGCACCTACTTTGTAGATACATGTTCATAATTATGGAATTGGAACCTATTCCGTAAAATCCTAAAACCTCCCTATAATAGGTATCTTATAGAACCTAAGATTATAGGGTATGTCATGGAACTTGCAAAATTTTTTTATTACATTTTTGTAATGTTAAAATCTTGATGAAAATATTTGATGTCCTGAACCCATCAATGCTTCCATAACATATTATCTAGTCAAATTGCATAGAGGTACATTCTCCATGATTTTAAAATAAAATAAAAAATGATATTATCAAGTCTATCTCATATAATATTTTAGATAAAATTAACGTTATAAAATAAACTAATAAAATAGCACATTCATGAAGAAAGCACAACCTATATTTATACAAATCTTATAATTCATTGGAAATTTTAGTCAACTTGCTTAAAATAATAAAATATATAACACTAAATTTATTATAGTAAGTTTACAAGTATAACATCTGATAAAAATTAAGATAGTAAAGGTAAAGTTGGTAGGGGCAAGAAATGAGATGAAATATGAAAAATGGGTTTGTAGAAACGAGACAAGAGAGGTGGAAGAAACAAAGTAGCAAATTCTTTATGCTTTTTAATAGATGATGAGCTTGCTATATCCTATATATTTATTTATTTCTTTTTTTTTATTTACTAGAACTTAGAAGGAAAAAATATATTTTTGTTTTAAACTTATTATTATTGTCTAATAATTTTTATAGTGAGTGTATAGAATACCTTGAAACATGTACTCTATATATATTAGATTATAGATTTTAGAGTTAAGGTAATAATACATGTTGTAGGGTACTCTATATCTACCTTTTAAAAGATATTGAATAATAAAAAACATGAATAATTTTTTTTTATGAAATAGAAATTGTATTTCTTATATTTAAAATGTACAAGAAGATAGCCTTTTATAAACTTGATTACATTACTACAAAAGGAAACAAATAAATACAAATAAACCTAGCTGTTTACTATAGAAAAAAAAAATAATTACATAAAAGAAGAGGAAACTGAAATAAATAAAAATTTCTAGAATCTTATTCTAATTTGAGCCTAAATAGCTAAGGTTACATGTATAATTAAAAACCTATAAATATCACCTATTAAAAATAGAATAAAAAAAATAAACAATTTCCTACAGCTAATATACAACTAAAAACTTTGACTTTCATGCACTCTCCCTTAAGTTGGCATGAAAATATCTTTTAATGCCAACTTGAAGATGAAACTATCGAATTGTTTCTTATGAAGGCTTTTAGTTAAGATATCTGCTGTTTGGTTCCTAAAAGGAACATACACCATACAGATCTCCCCTCTATCAATTTTTTCTTTGATGAAGTGCTTATCTATCTCTACATGTTTTGTCCGATCATGAAGAACTGAGTTGTAAGCAATGGTAATTGTTGATTTATTATTGTAGTACACTGTAATCAGTGGTGGAGTAGAAATCTTCATTTCTTCAAGAATTCTCTTAATCCACAAGACTTCACAAATTCCATGAGCCATAGATCTAAACTTAGCTTCTACACTACTTCTCGTCATAACACTTTACTTCTTACTTCTCCAAGTCACCGACTTTCCTCCTACAAAGGTGCAATATCATGAAATAGATCATCTATTCGTTACACTCTTAGCCCAATCTGCATCTGTAAATGCCTCTATCTGTAGGTGCCTATGATTTTTAAATAGTAGTCCTCTTCCAAGAGTCCCTTTTAGGTACTTGAGAATTCAATAGACAGCATCTAAGTGGTCGGAGTTTGGAGAGTGCATACATTAGCTAACCATACTAACGGCCAAGGTTATCAAACTCGCAAGTTAACTTATACGATTCTACGATTTTATGATTTTGGGAACATATTTCTAGTTAACTTGCATACAAAATTGAGGAGAACTCAAATCATAATAGAGTTGCGATTTTGAATAATAAAATAATCAAAATCGCGCCTTTGAACGTTTCTACCGATTCTACAATATATTGCACAGCTAAGTAAAATTTTAGCCATTTGGTTGAAGTCTAAGTGTCTAATTAGCTGCCCAATTAATAAAAGGCCTAGCCCAACCAAGTTCTCTGGAAAATTCTAAGTTACGTCCTTCATGTTTACTCCTTGCTCTTGCTGTACATTCAACGGATTAAGGAAGACAAAACTCAAAACAGAAGAGGAGACACTCAAAACAGGAGAGGCAAGCCAAGAGTGACACTGAGCTGATAGTGCAGACGAAGACGATCAATAGTACCGATACCGAGTAAGCCGTAGGCGAAGATGAGCAGCGAGCCAGCGATCTTTCTCCTTCTTGTTACGTTTGTGTATTAATCGAAATTCGAAACAACAAGCAGCGATCCTTCTTGTAGCGAGCCACCAGGAAAATATCCTTCTTTATAGACACTGGTTTTGTGTTAGGTATGATTTGTATGACCAACAATACTTCTACTGTAGTGTATCATGTATGCAGATTGCACATTCCTAGGTTATGTGTTTGTGTATTGATTGAAATGGAAGCTAAAGAAATTATAGACATCCTCATTTTAGTGTGGTTATGCTTATGCAGTTGTTATAAGTTGTAACAATATCCTGTGCTTGAAGAGTGGAAACATGTCCATGATTTTGTATAGATGTTTAGAAAAAAAAAAAAAAAAGATGATTCATTACTGTACATCATTTGGATGCCCACTTTTTTGTTTACTTTAGCTAAATAAGCTAGATAATATCTCTTTACAAGTCCCCATACTGCATTTGTGGGGTGGAATAGGTATTGCCCCAGGAAATGGAATATAGTTTCCTTTTCAGGGAAGAGATTGTTTAATTCTCGCTCAAATGAGGGGATCGGAAAGAGAGATGGAACGAAGTAGTTATCAGTCTTCAATATCAACCAAGGTACATTTTGGAGTAAAGTTTGATCTTCTTCATAGAAGAAAAGTTTGTCTTGATCATTGTAATCATGAACTAAATGAAGATAAACAAAATATGGTGTCTTAGACTGATTTGAGCTTGTGAACGACCATTTACCATCTTCCCATAGCAATGAGGAGAACCTTGATTGAAGGCATTGAATTGATCTTTAAGAGGAAAATCAAAAGAAAGAAACCAAGGAACTTCAGGAGATGAGCTAAGGTTCTACATACCATATTAGATCTGGGGTCAACAATTAGAACACGGTTTGTTATGAGAGCATAAGTGCGTAATCTAGAGATGAGCTAAGGCTTTGTTTAAGGTCTACATCGTTTATTGAGAGCTTCATAAGTGCGTAATCTGGAGATAAGCTAAGAAGCGGGTCTATGCTTTGATTCCATGTCATATAGGGCCAATTCATACCTACCAATACAACTTTTTTCATCAATGCTAGCAGCAAGCAAGCCACCAAGTAATTTGTCATTCAACTTTTCCCATGAACTGATATCATGAGAACCTATAACTTCAAGAAAGAAGGAGAGTATAGGTTTACTAGTGGAACTCACTCATCACAGTCAAAGATCACAAGATAAATATAAAGACAAACATTGTAGATTCTTCTGCTCAATTTGTTTAATGCTAGAATCATCTAGGAGAAAAATCGCCAACTAGTCATTACTGTATATCATTTGGTTACTTGGTTTATGTGTCTCTCTGGATATGTTGTAGCATTAGAAGACTAACTTCTTAATAGAGTGAGCAATTGAATTGAGGGCTCACTTTCCATTCAGTTATGAAGTTGCTTCTCGCATACATAAATTTGAGAAAACATCAAAGTTAGTGGTTTTTGCTGGTTTCGATTTTTCATTTTTCTTTCGTTTTCAATAAATTAATTAAATTGCCTCCATTCTCTGAAAATGTTTCCCAGTTTATTCCATATTTCCATCCCCCCATCAATTCATTTCTAGCTTACTCATTTTTCTGGCTTTATGGAATGTAAAGCTTGTTATCCCTTATGTTTTGCTTTCCTTTTCTTGATGATGATTTAAAGAGAAGCTTTATAGTTATTTTTCTTGCTATCTCTTCTAGTTCTAATGAGTAATTACTTGTTACATGAGCATGAGCTATTTACTTTATATATGTAATTTATAAATATGTAATAGTACTTTATAGTTTCTACTTTCTACCATAGCTCTCTTTACTCCTTTTTTTTTTCTTATAAGATTTTAAGTATTGATCGAGTTAAAATGTCATCTTCTAAATTATCTAAAGAGAGCTCCAAAAGGAAGAATTCACTTGGAAGTAGATTGATGTAGGTTGGGAGCATGGATTTTATGTAGACAACAATGGGAAAAAGGTCAAATATAAGTATTGTAACAAAGTTGTTAGTGGAGGCGTTTACAGATTCAAGAATCACTTAGGGTGTACGTGTAAAGATGTACAACCATGCACCAGTGTCCTAGATGATGTAAAAAATGAAATGTTAACAATGTTGCTAAAAGCGACAAAAATATCATAAATGAAGAGAAAGTAAATCCATGACATTTAAGATTCTGATTATGCTAATGATGAGGTAGAGCAAACATCGATAAAAAAAAAAAGGAATTGCATGGACTTCTTTCTGAAACAAAAAAAAAAATGATCAAAGTGAAACATGGGCAAACCAAGGTACAATTAACCAATTCATGAAGAAAGATTTGAAAGAAGAATGTAGCCAACAAATTGCTTGTTTTTTCTATACTAGTGCAATTTCATTTAACTGTATCAAAAATCCAAAGTTTGTTAAGATGCTTCAAGTGGTTGGTCGATATGGTTGTGGGCTTAAACCTCCTTTTTATCATGAGCTAAGGGTGACTTGTTTGAAGAAAGAAGTAGCTCGAACAATGGAATTACTTGACGACTACAAAGCTGAATGGAAAAAAAAAAAAAAAACAGGTTGCTCCATTATGTCTAATGCATGGACTGATAAAAAGAGGTGTTCCATATTCAATTTCTTGGTTAATAGCCCTAAAGGAACGATCTTCTTGTCATCTATAGATGCTTCTAATGTATCCAAGACAACCGATAAAGTTTTTGCAATGTTAAATGATATTGTGGAGAAGGTTGGAGAGCAAAATGTTGTACAAGTTATCACAGATAATGCTACAAATTATAAAGTAGCAGGAGAAAAATTGATGGAGAAGAGAAAATGCTTATATTGGACACCTTGTGCTGCACATTGCATTGATTTGATCTTGGAAGACTTTAAGAAGAATTTGAAGATCCATCGGGGGGACAATTGCAAAAGGAAGGCGAATTACTACATATATTTATTTCAGGACTATACTTATCTCAATTCTGAGAAGATACACTAAAGGGAGGGACTTGATTAGACCTTGTGTAACTCGTTTTGCCACTTCGTGTTTGACATTAGGTTGGCTTAGTGTGTTGAAAAGTGCATTGATGATGATGTTCACTTCAAGTCACTGGAAATCATGTAAGTATTCGACCACAAGTGATGGAAAGCAGATTCAACAAGTGGTTTTGGATAGTAAGTTTTGGAATAATGTTATTGTTTGCCTTAAAGCTTCATTTCCCTTGATTGAAGTACTTAGATTAGTGGATTCTGATGAACAACCAACTATGAGTTTTATTTATCCAGAAATGGATTGTGCGAAGGAGAAAATTAAAGCAAACTTCAACAATGTGAAGAAAAGGTAATATCACAACTTATTAGCTATATATATATTTTTTTTCTTTAGTGCTAATTTTAAAGTTTCATTTCTAAATTGAAATCATATTTATTTAATGTAGTTATGAACCTATCTTCAATATTATTGACAAGAGATGGGAGCTTTAACTTCATAGACCATTACATGCTGCGGCTTACTATTTGAATCCCCAATATCATTATAGTGATGATTTTAAAGTTGATGTCGATGTTAAGATTGGATTATATGGTTGCATAGAGCGTATGGTTTCTAATCCAACAGAAAGGTGTAAGATTGATATACAACTTAAAAGATTTAAGGATGTTAATGGACTATTTGGCATTGAAGTTACAAGGTTAGCAAGAAACAAAAAAGCTCCAACTAAATGGTGGGATTCATATGTAGATGAATGCCCAGAACTACAAAAGTTTGCTATTCATGTTTTAAGTTTTACTTGTAGTTCTTCAGGTTGTGAGCGGAATTGGAGTGCATTTGAAATGATACGATACAAATAGTTCTTTTATGCAATTTTATATATTATTACTTATTAAGATTATGAATCTTATAAAGTTATGTATAACATTTTTCATTTTTTAGTCTATACCAAAAAGAGGAATAGGCTGCATTAACAAAAAATAAATGATTTAGTCTTTGTAATGCATAACTTGAAATTAAGAAATAGGAAATAAAGATGCATTGCTGACACTGACACTTCTACTTTCACTATTGAAGATTTCTCATCTGATGATGAATGGATAGTTGAAGAAGAAAATGTGTTTGACTCATCAAATGAGAATGAAGGTGTGTTGCATATCTTTCCAAGTGCAAGGGATGAAGAAAAAGATGATGCGGAGGAGGAGGAAATTGGTGCTTATGTCAATTTGGAGAGTCCTGTAAGTAAGTCCCCAATCCCAAATGATTTAGACATTCATGATATTGATAATGTTGAAGTTGAAATGCAAATGGGAACTTCAAAAGATTTGGAATTAGAGGATATGGAAATCATTTGTAGCAGTGCACCTCATAAAGATGTTGACATTGATGAAGAAAGAGATGATGAAGATGCAGATGATGATGATGATATGGAGAGAGAGATGGTGGAAATTGTGATGATTTATTTTAATTCTTGTTTTGTAATATGATTTATGAATTCATAACTTTTATTGAGACTTGTGGTTGATTATTTTTATGATTGATTATCTTTATTATGCAACTTATGCTTGATTATCTATATTATGACTTTTATTATGATTTATGACCAAATTCTATGCTGAATTTTTTAATTTATATTATTCGTTATATTTTTTAATGACTACTATAAGTAAATTTTTAATATTTGAAAGTTATTTTATAAAGGTTATAAAAACTTACGTTTTTACGTTCCGATTTTACGGACCTCTTAGTGATTCTACATAAAATCGTGATTTTGATAACCTTACTAACGGCGAAAGCGATATCAGGGCGAGTGTGTGAGAGGTAGATTAATCTTCCCACAAGTTTCTAATATTGTTCTCTATCAACACCATCAGTTGTATCAGTTACTTATATTTTCTTATTGGGTTCAATTGGGGTCTCAACTGCCTTGCATCCAAGCATACCGGTCTTGTTAAGTAGGTCAAGTACATATTTTCATTGATTGATAAATATCCCCTCCTTTGATTAGCAAACTCAATATTGAGGAAGTATTTCACTGGTCCCAAATCTTTGATCTCAAATTATGTGGCAATGCCTCCTTTTAATGCCTTAATTTCCTTAACATCATCACCTGTAAGAATAATATCATTGACATAGACAATGAGTATAGCCAATTTTCCTGTCTCTAAATATTTATAGAATAAATTATGATCAGCTTGACTTTGGGAATATCCATATCCTTTTATAACCTTCATGAACCTTTCAAACCAAACCCAAGGAGATTGCTTGAGTCCATACAAGGATTTCTTCAATCTGCAAACCTTGATCTTACTAAACCTCTTCTCAAAGTCTAGGGGGAGATCCATAAACACTTCTTCTTCCAATTCACCGTTCAAAAAAGCATTTTTTACATCAGGTTGATGCAAATGCCAATTATAATTTGCTGTTATAGATAGAAGGACACAAATTGAATTTATCTTGGCTACCAGGGCAAACGTCTCTTGATAGTCAATTCCAAAAGTCTAAGTGAACCCCTTTTCCACAAGTCATGCTTTGTATCTTTCTATGTTTCCACCAGCCTTGCATTTTATAGAAAAAAAAAAAAACCCACTTGCATCTAATAGTGGTCTTATCCTTTTGCAAATCAAAAACTTTTCAAGTCTCATTTTTCAAAAGAGCATCCATCTCTTCCTTGACCACTAACTTCCAAGTTGGACTACCGAGTGCTTCCTATATTGTTCTAGGTTCAGACAAGTTAGAGATTTTTACAAAAAAAAGCTTTGTGCTTGTGTGAGATTTTTTTATAAGACAAATATTTTGTAATGGGATGTTTTTTTGTACAGGAATGGACTCCTTTTCTTATGGCTATAAGAAGATCTAGGTTAAGGTTAAGAATTACCTGTGTTTCTTGGAGACTATCACTTGGTTCTTGAGTTTGGGAGGGAGCTAAAGGGTCAATTTAAACAGTCTTCCTTTTATGAAACCTTTTCCTAGAATAAACTAGAGGCTCAATTATAGATTTTTGCAATATTTCTCCCCCTATATTAGGTAAAGTCAATTCAGGTATCTGTCGATTAGGATCACCCTCATTTTCCTGTTTTTCTTGTTCTTATTCATAAAAAACATTTAAATTCATTTTAGGCAATGGTTGAAATACTTGCCAAAAATCATCTTCATCTAGGCTATACTCCTCATGAAGTTGATTTTTATTAAAAAAAAAATGGCATTTTTTCCATGAAGATCACATCCATACTTATGTAGGTTTTCTTTGAGATAGGATTAAAACAATTGTATCCCTTTTTATTAGGAGCATATCCAATAAAAATGCACTTTTTAGATTTGGGATCCGATTTTGACCAAAAATTAGTTGGAATGTGAATAAAACATATGCATCCAAAAATCTTTAAAGGGATGTCTGATGACATTCGAATGATTGGAAAGTTTTCTTTTAACTTGTTTAGAGGAGTCATGAATTTTAAAACTTAAGTAGGCATTCTGTTTATCAAGTATGATGCCGTTAAAAAAACGTCTTCCCACAAATATTTGGGAACATTCATTGAAAACATGATGGCCTTAGCAACTTCACGCAAATGTCTATTTTTTCTTTCAGTAATCTCATTTTTTGTGGTGTATCGCGATAAGTAGATTAGTGAACTATATTCTTATTCTTTAAAGAATCCCCTAAACATTCATTAAAATATTCGGTTCCATTATCTAATCTAAGAATGCAAATTTTTGTTTCAAATTGAGTTTCAATCATATTGAAAAAATTCTGGAAGAGTTTTCCAACTTCTGATTTTCTACTTATAAGATAAACTCAAGAAATTTTGGTGTGATCATTAATAAAAGTTACGAATCCCTTTTTTCTATATAATGTTTTTATTTTTGAAGGCCCCTAAACATCATAGTGAATCATAAAAAATGGTTTTGATGGATAGTATGACTTAGGTGCAAAATTTATTCAATGACTTTTTGATAAACAATAAGTTTCACATTGAAGTAAAGAGCAATCAACACCCTTAAAAATATCAAGAAATAAATGTCTCAAATAAGAGGGTGACCAAATCTAAGATGTCATTCCATTATTTTATCTAAAATAGGGTTTAAACTCATACCGTTGTATGCTTGAGCCTTTTTATTACTAGGAATAGTCTCGTCAAAGTAGTAAAGTCTGCCTATCTCTTTGGCTCTTTTAATCATCATCCTCAAGTTTTGGTTTTGAAAAACACAAAATGAATCATAGAAAATAACACGACAATTAGAATCTTTTGAAAATTTGCTGACTGATAGAAGGTTACATTTGAGTCTTAGGACATGGAATACATATTTAAGACCTATACTCTTAATCAAATTAATATTTCCCCATCCAGCAATGGAAAAGAAATTACCATCAACAATATGAACTTTTTCATGACCAGAATAAGGTTTATATGAATGAAATAAATTGGATAAATTTGCATATGATCAAAAGCTCCGGAATCAATGATCCATAGGTTTGATTTTCTACCTACATAAACCATAGAACAATTAGGAGAATCGGTAGCTAGATTAGAGTTAAGCAGTTTTAGGAGTTGATCAATCTACTCCTTGCTAAACGAGTTGGGTTGTTCAGTAGTTGCATTTGCAAAAGACTATTGTCGTTTGTTCCTTAGCTTCTAGTCTACAAGTTTACTGCGAAGATGCCAAAAGTTTCCCTACTGTGGCGTGGTTTGTTACAATGGTTACACCATACTCGAGGTTTTTCTTCATTACAGGTTTAGACCATTCCGTTTGTTGATATAGGCTTCGACAACATTGAATGCAAAGCCTTTAGTTAGGTTGGTTGAGCCGATATTTTTCCTAAGCATTACACTTCTACGGGTTTCTTCACGATGGACCTCGAAAAAAACCTCATTGATGGAGGGCAAAAGGTTTTTTTCCAATGATTCTACCTCTAACCTCATCAAATTCCACATTAAGGCCGGTAAGAAATTTGAAAACTCTATTCACATTAACAATTGCTTTATAACAACATGCATCATTAGGAAACTTCTATTCTTGATTGTTAAACAAATCTAAATCTTGCCATATTCTTTTCAAAGAACTAAAGTATTTGGTAACAGAATCATTACCTTAACGAATATCACTGAGTTTTAATGAGAGTTAAAAACCTAAAATTGATTACTCAAATTTGAGTACATTTAGGTAACATTATCCCAAAGTTCCTTAACAATAGAATAACACATATAGTTTGCCCCAATGTCCTCCTCCATGGAATTTACTAACCATGTCATAACTATGGAATTTTCAGCATCCCATGTAGAGTAAGCTAGATCCTCAAGGACTAGCTCCTTCTTCTCTCTTGTCAAGTAGCTAATTTTTCCTTTGCCATAGATTTACATGTGTATAGACTGAGACCAATGAAGAAAATTCTCTCCATTCAGCTGTATTATAATGATTTGAACTAGGTGAGACGTGAGAGTCATGTGGTCTGCTTGTGGAGTTTTGGGTTTTGAGGACAACTTTTGACATGATGGGAGTTTAGAAAAAGGAGCAAGACAGACTTAGGGTTTCTAGAAATCAAAGTAATTCCTACTCTAATACCATAAAAAAACACGAAGAAGAATTTTTTTTTTTTGTGAAATAGAAATTGTATTTCTTATATTTGAAATATATAAGAAGACAACCTTTTATAGGTTTGATTACAGAACTACAAAATGAAACAAATAAATGCAAATAAACTTAAGTGTTTACTATGGACAAAAATAATAATTATATAAAAGAAGAGGAAACTGAAATAAATGAAAATTTCTAGAATCCTATTCTAATTTGAGTCTAAATAGCCAAGGTTACCTATATAATTAAAAACCTATAAATGCCACCTACTAAAAATAAACGATTTCCTACAGCTAATATATAGCTAAAAACTTTGACTTTCCAACAAATAATAATAATAAATGTAAAAACAATGTTTCATTTTTACCTTCTAAGTTCTAAATGAATAATAAAAAAGAAATAAACATATGCAACTTATTTAAACTTTGTGAATGAACTAAACAGGTCCCTAAACCTAAACTCACCGAAATGCACAAATATAACAACTCAAACACAACTCCTGTTACATTTTTGAGAAATCTATCACTTGAGGAAATGCCACTACTTCATGAGACTGAAGCACAAGACAATATCGGTAGCACAATCATTTCAGAATTACGGGCTGAATCTTTATTTTCAAGCAGAGAAACTGGTGAACAATCTTATTCCCCTGGACTTAAAAGTCAGTCCAACTGCTCAGCCTGCAGGAGTTCTTTCAGCATTTTCGGTTGAGTTTCAATCTGTTGGTGCAGACATGGCTACAAAAGAAAGAAGTTACACTCCACAGACACTGCCATGGAAAAAAACTTCAGAGAACTATAAATGCATTATTGAGGTCTAATTTCAAGCAACCAAAACAGATTGCGGGACAACTTTAGTCATCAATGGTGGATAATCTGACATTCAATCTAATGAATCCGAAGGTTCCCATATGGGGGGGAGATGTCTCCATGTTACAACTGTATCTTAGCCCATAATTTTCCATTCCATCTTCATGCATTGTGCCAAAGATCACTCCATTTCCATTGGATGAGAAGTTTGTTCCTTTGATAAATTACAAAAAGAGTAGCGAAAAATCCTTTTGAGTGAACACATATAGCTAGTGTACAACCAAGAAATTTTCCCTAGCCTATACTAACAAAAACAACATGAGATGATAGAAAGTACTTATCTAAGCTCCAGTGAATTCGGTCAAAGAGTGTTTTTCAAGAATTGTGACTGTCCCCTCCTTTGCACTGCCATCAAGAGACAATTAAAAAGAATTAGATTTGCACCCAAAACAGGCTGTATACAGTAATCAAATCTTTCAAGGAGAGTGTAACCAATCTCGCTACTGATATTTAACATCAAAAGCAAGAGTCGTGCATGTCCAAGTTATTTAAACATGTATATTTTACTATCGAATAGAGATAACAGATTATCACTGGGCAGTCCTCTAGCTTGGTAGCTATATTATTAAATGATTAATGCAAAATCTAACCATCGACGGTTTCTGTTCAAGAATGCTGATGTCAGAAAGACACTAACACATTTGTATTGAAATGGGAATTTTTGTTTCTTGGGGGCAAGTAATGAAGTCTATGACTAATGTATTTAAAATTGTGTGAAACATCTAAATGCAAACATAGAGGTTGAGAACAGATAATTGCCAATAAAGGATCATGGTGCAATAGAAATATTCACCTTCCATCTCTAAGGATTTTGTATTTGCCAATTCTGGTGAGGTCCACAATGGTCGATCCAGCACGCCCTGAAGGAAGCTCACCACCATCATAAACATATGCACAATGCTCCCAGAGGTTTTCAAAGTCCTTGATGCAGATGCTACTTGGCTGGCCACTTAGGTTTGCACTAGTTAAGGCCAATGCGCTACCAGACCCACTGGCAATGGCTCTAATGAAATCATAGTCAGGCACCCTGACTCCTATACTATCCAATCCAGGATTTAAAGACTTTTCCAGGATGCTTGATTCACCTGGTATCAATACATGTTAGTAATTAATAGTCCATAGGACTCTTTAATTTGTGTTCAGGAAACAGAGAATTGAATTATGATGGGGAATATCTAGTCATAAAATCAACAGTTTGGCATTTTGGTTTGTAGCTCCACTCAGTAGAGACAAGAGCTATCAAATGAAAGCATAAGTTGCAAACGTGTTTTTACTGCATCATACTATACTGGTGCTCATAATTTAGTTACCTCTCTTTAATATAACAGTAACGGGTCCAGGAAGAAGTGCATTGAGCAAACCATCTGGTAAATGCTCTGTTGCGGCAAACCATTGTATGTCAGAAACATCTCCAACACAAATTGCAAGAGGACTCGTGTGTTTACGTCCTTTGATCTCATATATCCTATTAACAGCTTCAGAAGAACTGTAAACAGTCCCAATACAAAAGAGAGAAGAATCATTCATGGGTAATATAAACAAACTTGTGCAACTCACGCATTACTCAAGGCTGACAGAAACTTGAAAAGAGCATCTTCTGGGAGAACTTAACTAATTGAAGGCAAGAAGGAAGTCTACTCAATGGATTGGTCCCTCAAATAGAAACAGTTTGTAGACCCCCGCAGATCCAATCTTTCATCAAAGAAATAACTCAGATATAAAACCTTCAAGGAAGGGAACAGGTTCTTATAGTTTGTTTAATAGTTATGCCAAATTCAATTAGTTTCTTATCATTAACGTTACTTTTACATTCATCCTATTAATATGATCTTGAAAACTTAAGCTACAACCTCATTAAGTAATAGAATATAAAAGTTCACACTGATCTACAGGTTAAACATCTAAATCAACTGGTCAGAAAGTTACATTCAATATGATATCTGACGAAGTTGTCCTAAATTTGATTTCCCGCATTGTTACCTGGCAATCCATTTCATTACTTCCATGTTATGCCACTTAGTCAAAATATAAGCTCACATGTGGGGAGGAGTATTAAGTTATATGATAAAAAAACCCATACCGATCTACATGCTTAAGCCTTTACTCGTGAGCTATATTCAACAACATCGGAGGAAACAAGAATAAACCATCATATATAATACATATAAGACAAACACCACTAATAAACATTATACCAAGCATCGCAAGCGAATCCATAGAGGGTATCGGTGGGTACGGCAATAACTTTTTTACATTTAAGCGCTTGAATTGCTTCAAGGGCGAAACTTTGATTAGCGGGACGAACTAAACCCAGTTTGTTCTCAACACCAACTTCACATTTCTCCAAACTCCAAGCCATTTTGCACGATAAAGACGAAATCTTTTCAACTATGTAGCTCCTAGGGTGCAAAATTCTTGCAAATCCAATTCTGGGAACACCTAAAAGTGGAAACTTTTTATGTCATTTAAAAGATTTCATCTAAAAATTAACAAGAAACATACAGTCAAGACAGAGAGAGAGAGAGAGACCTGAGAGAGGAAAGTGAGAGCTGAAGAGAAGAGATGAGAGTTGGGGAGATAGTTTCAAGGGAAGATTCATGAGTTAGAATGAGTGAGGAAGTGTATGGGTTGGTGTTTTTTCAGTTATGACCGTTTTGTCAACAGTGCCATGCCCTAACTTCTTGGAGAGGAAACTGAAATTGGAATGTTGGAAGCGCGTGAGGTTGAAGCAGGGTTTCGTTTTTTCCTTTAGTATATATAGGTTTGGGCTTGTGAAGTGAAGTCTAAGCTCCCATTGGATATAGCCCAAGCCCAAACAGCAGGGACTTGTAATGGAAGAATTTTGAAGTCCTTAGTATAAAAGTAGTGTTTTATTTAGATGAAAAGAATCAAGATTGGATTTGTTTTGTTTTGTTCTGAAAAATGGTAGTAGTTGTTGTAAATAGGATTACTTCTTAAAGTTGGATCGCTTTGTAGGTATGGTTTACCTTAACTTGATTTATATATGGTTTAGTTTTTTATCATTTTAAATACAATGTACAATTTGATTTTAAAACCCTTTTAAACTACAATTTTTTTATTTGATTCGATTTGATTTATGAATTAAACTATATATTGTTATCTAAAAAAAAAACATATTTTCTTAGTATGTAATCTCATATAAGAATAATCAAATTCATTTAATAATAATATGTATTAACATTATATAAAATATTGATAAAATCAATATTTAAGTAACTAAAAAAATTCAAATATATATCAATAACTATTTCTCAATATATTTGTGTAAATTTCATGAAATACATTTTCTCAATTTTATTTTTTTATTTATTATAAGTAAAACTTTATAATTATCAAATTTACTAGTAAACCTCTTATGATGTTGATGAAACAAATTATGGAAGATCTCATGAATCTTGGATGGACTTCTTCCCTTGATAAAAAGCAAATTAAATATAATGAGGAATACTTCAATTACTAAGTTAAATGTAGGTGGAAGCTTTTCCTTGGGTAAAGGTGGTGGAGGAGGCATCCTTAAAGATGAAAATGGAAACATCACATGGTATTTTGGTTTTCCCTCCTCTCACCAATTTATTGCAATTATTGAATTGAAAACCTTAAGGGTCTTAAGACTCTTGTAATAACTAAATGGCTCTCTACCTCAGTAGTAAGGTAGGACATTTGGAATGGCATATTTGGAGAGAGATAGATTCCTTCTTTAGGTAATATAAGGTAACCTAAACCATATTTGGAGAGACTAAGACAATATTGTGGATTGACTTGTCAAAAAAGCAAGGGAGGAATAGAGCACCTTCTTTTACACTCAAGTAGCTGCCTTGTACTATTTCTTTGGGAGTGATTCTCCCTTTATTATGTTCTTCTAAGTTCTAGGTATCTTGATCTTGCTGTTTTGTTTTGGTTTTTTTAGAATTTAAGTTATTTTTTCTACTTGTTTTTGTTGTGAGGGGTAGTATTCTTTTATTTTCTTTCTACAGGTTACAAGTATTTTGCATTTCTTAAAGAGAGTAGGTTAATATCCTCTCTTTTTCTCTCTCTCTTTGATTTTCTAGTTTATTAATAAAATTTTGGGCTAACATCCTTCTCTCATATACAAGGTGTGATCATAACTATCAAATCTTATCAACTATTCTAATGAGCTTACAAATACTAATAACTCTTACTAATAAGTAGTGATGAAAGATGAAGATGACAATTGATAACTGATAGTTTACCACCATGAAAAATAATATTGGAAATTGGAAAAAAAAATGTAAGTTTTTACTTAAAAAATGGAAAATAATAAACATCGGAAATCAATTTCCTTATTACCCATATTGATAATTTTTCATATTAGTTGACCATCATCATTGATCATCAACTACCACACCTTTTATCTTCAACTATGGTTTGCGAGCATACTTTCCATTGATGTGTTCCATAATATCATCAGTTATCAACTGCCACCACTATCATTTGCCAGCAAAAATCACCGGTTGTTCAAAAATCATTCATGATATTTGTGCAGACTTAACGTTTGTGGAAAAATTTAAAGCGAAAACAAGCATCATATAGTAATTCCTCGGATCTTCTTAAGGACAGTGTCGTGCAAAGTTAATGTTTATAGCGCTTATATCCTCATTTTACGTCGTATGTTTGCTCATGATCGGTGGCTTTATGATCCAAGAAAGGAAAACAATAAAACAGAACGCCTGAATTACTTCATGGTTACATCTGGCCTCTAAAATTCAGAAGGCAAATCTGTACACAAGTAATAAAACTGCAGTGCGCAGGTTTAGCCTACACCTTTGACATCCCCTCTCATGTATACCAGGATTTGCAAGTTCCAATCCCACTATATAAAAAGAAAAAAGAAAAAAAAAAAGTACATTACGCTTCTACCTCAATGTGAGAGTTGCAGACCAGGCCTGTACTCACAAACCATTGTCTGTTCCCAGGGCGGAGCCATCACCATTCATACTATTTGCTTCAGCTAAAAGCTTCAAAATATACATCAGCTCAGCAGACCCTAATGGAGATAGCTTTCATGACCATGCCGAACGAACAGCCACTTTATAATGTAGAATGGTACTTTGTAAACAAGGCATAGAGGGTTGCATATGTCAACTTCTTTCCTGACTACCATTACAGGATAAATTGCTTTCAGTGCTTAGGGAATTGACAATCTGAAAGTAAATTCAGTGTTGCATAGTCTAGAAAGAAAGAACTCTGCCTCGAAGTACCAAGCCAAGTAGACAGTGAAATATCATACAAGTAAATTTGAAAACCTTTTCTTGATTGACTGAAGTGGAGATGCAAGAAGTCACCAGCGAATCAAAGCAGAACTAGAAACATAAGCAAGGTGATTCTATTGACTGCTCTAAAATTCATAATGTAAACTTATGGATGGAAAAACACATCCAAGCTCTGATGTCAAGAAGTAAAATTAAAAAACAAGGGGTCTAGGCTTTGCATTCCATCCACCAATGCGATTTAAGTCAATCAGCTGAAATGTGCAGGGAAGCATCCTATATGGCCAAGTCAGACAGCAAGCTTTGTACCTTATGCCGTGTCAATTTCAAGGATAAAGAAAAAAAGAACAGAAAAACATCAACAACCCATTACAGCACAATTGAATACAAAAACCCCAGCTTGCTCCCTAACACCAAGCACCTTCCAATCAAGGACACCATTCTTCACCCCTGATTTTGGATGCCAAGAGTTCAGCACGATACTTTCACCTTCTGGACCTCTCTGACCTCCAACAACCAGGAGTTCCTCACCGAAAGCCTTGAAAGCAAGGCCCCAACCATTTGAGGTATCAGCTCTTACTGGAAGTCTTCCCAGTACGTCCCAAGTATTATTTGATTTGTTGTACTTCTTGACCAAGTTGGTCGAATGCTCTACTGCATATAGTTGGTTATCCACAACTGCCACAAGTGGAGGTGCTTGAGCGGCCCCATTCGCATTTGGATACATACCTTCTATCTTCCTCCACTTTCCGGTCTCTAGGTCATACTCCTCCCCACATGTTAGTGAGTCATTAGGACCTGACATCCCACCAATCACGTAGAATTTTCGGTCCATAAAAAATCCTGAACATAATCTACGTGGTGAGTGCATGTTACATAACATTTTCCACTCTCCAGTTGTAGAATCGTACAACTCAGCAGAGCTCAAAATATTTCCATTTTTGTCACTTCCTCCAGCCACAATAGCAATGGAACCAAGACTGCCTGAGCCGAACAAACAACGTCGATGATTCATTCCTTGACACTTGAACCAACTTCGATGAACCAGATTATATTTCCATATGGCAAAATCAGGTACCTCACGGCCAAAGACTAACAGCTCACTACCAACAGCCAAAGATTCCTTGTCAGCATGATTAAAGCAATCATCACAAGGTATCTTTGGCAGAGTCATCCATTTCTCCTTGACCGGGTCAAATGCCACCCAGCCCTTAAGATCACAAACCAAATACACCCAATGCTCTGTAATACCCATCTGCCTCCTCAATCCATACAAAAGTCCACTTTTTATCAAATTATTAAGCCTTGTGTTTACACAGGATAATGAATCATAATCAGATCTACAGACCCAAGCAAGGCAAGCCAAAGCAACATCATCTATAAGTCCTGGAAGGAGCGAATCAATTGATCTAAGCCTGAATGGAGAACGACCATCATATACACCTTCCTCTGGATTTAATCTTGCCATTGAATAATTGGAACGTCAAAAAGAACACTACAAAACCAAACCCAAGAAAACCTAAAACAACAAAACTTCCCAAAACCACAAAGATTTCAGCCAAAGCAAAACAAACCCACAATTCCCCTCTAAATTTAAACTATATTCCAAAACCTAAAACAGGAATTCCAGTCATTGCACACAATCAATCTCCATACTTTTTATGAATTCAATCTAACCAAACATTCCCAACTTCGCAATTCATGTACTTGTATGGCTCCACACTCAACAAGTCCCTCATTCCTTCAAAACCTCAATTTATTCCAACTTTCCAAACACCGTGTTATTCTTTCGCTTCATTCCCGAGCAGTCCGAATCAGGTTCAACTAAAATTAAACCAAACATAAAATCAGACAATATCAATCAACCATTATTAATCAAATTCAAGTAAATATGCGAATTCGCATGTTCTAATTCTTGACACTGCACAAAAACAAAACAGGATTAGACAACACGATACGAACCGGACCCGACTTGGCCTCTAATCCACATATAACAAGAATCCATATAATTACAGAACACATTAATATTTTTTTCGATCAACTATATAATTTTCATACTAATTCGAATTTAGCACGAAATATTAACCGAATTTGATACGACGACAACAATTATCACTCTACAAGGTCAGATTTTTAACGTCGTATATATGAATTCCGATCTGAGCATAAATTCCAACTACAAATCGGATCTAAACTTCAACCTAATTGAAAAGACAAAATATAATTATAAATCAAACAGTGTGGCAGCTTAAACAAGTAAAAAGATGGGATTTTTACCGGAGAATAATGGAATGAGATTAGATGAAAGTCGCCGGGAAGCATTTTCCGGTGAAGATTTCGCCGGAACCCGGCGAGAGAGAGAGAGAGAGAGACACACACAAACACACAGAGTAAGAGAAAGAGGGAGAGAGAGAAGTAAGGTAATCTGAAGTGAACCCAACAGGAACAAACTGAGCTGGCCGGTCTCGCGAAAGAATGAGTTATATGACAGGGATGGGCATGGAATTTGCAGATTGGTCATTCCTATTTTGTTTATTTGTACTTCGATCTTTTATTTTATTTTATTTTATTTTATTTTATAAATTGCATTGACTCTTTCCACATGGTTACTGACGGCGTCGGAGGGGTTAAGAATTTTTGTTGAAGTTATTTCACATTTAGTTCAATATAAGGTCATCTGCTTTTATTCATTTAAGATTTTTGTACGATTTACTTTCTGTTATATGATGATTCTTGGCTCCATTTTGGTATTTCCCATAGTAGTCTCACTAATCATAAGTTACCTACATAAATATTAAAATAAAATGAGAAATTAACGTGTATATGTTTATATTAGGGAAAAAATGCATAGGAACCCTCAAACTTTTGAGTTACATATCATCAAGTTTTAAAACTTTCAACCTCAATAATTCAATCATGAAACTTTATGCTGCAATAGTAGACTGGCTTGTTTTAACATTAGCTTGTTTTAATATGTTCAATGCCAAATGGTGCTTATGTGTAAAAATATTCTTTTAAAGAATTAATATTTATTTATTTTTTTCGATTATCGTGTAATACAACTATTAAGAATGAGGAAATTGAACCTTATCCATCCCATTAGAAGATTGATATTCATACTATTTAGCTATAAGGGTTTTAATTAAAAAAAAATCAACATTAACTTCGAAGTTGAAAGAAAAAAGAACCTAACTTCTAAAGCGGTGGTCGACTAACTAACAAAAGGGGATAGTGTTACTGGCCTACCCTTAGGATGAGTCATGAAACCCACTACCATAAATGGTTGGTGGCAATATTTCTAGGTCACATGGTTGTTAAAATTGTGATTAACTATATAATTTTACAAATTTGCAATTTTATGAGACTTTTCTAATTATGTAAATTTTTGTAAAATTATGATTTTAAATGTATAATTCTATAAACTTATGATTCTACTATTTTATACAATTTTATATGATTATATTTATTTTATATGTCTCGAATCTAAATATAATCGTGATTTTGACAACAGTGCTTGATGGTTACACAACCAATACATAAGGGTGGATTATGTGACTCATCAATTGATGATATGTGGCAAGGCCACTATTGAGTGATGGCTTGAAGCATTACCTATAGGTTTAAGGAAAAAAAAATAAAAACAATTTTGCCTATTTTGATTATTTTAGTCAAAACGATCATTTTGACTCAAAGTATAAAATATCTTTTTAGTTTTAAATCTAAAGATAAAAGGATGGTAATCCACTACTTTTGGTAAGTTAAGCCCAATCACATATAGTTGGTGGTAACCTACCTATTCAAATTGTTAACCAAACACTTAAGGGAAGTTATTGTTGTGAATCGATTTGCATTGATTTTTTGCTCCTTCTTTTTAATGTTAATTTTTTATACTTTATATAAAAATTATTTATCATGTCCAAAATCTAAGGCATGTTAATTTGTGAGCATGCTTAAGAGTCAAAACTACACCTCTTTGCCTGCTTATCCAAAGTCCTCCGAATGTAAAACATTGTAAAAACAGTCTCATAGTTAGGTGAATCATGAAACCTAACAAGTAAAAACCCTACCTACATATGCACATTACATCACAATGCATGCAATCATAAATATATCTAATTCAATGAAAAATCATGTATAGTACACAATCTTAATTATTAGTTGTTTAAGGTGGGGGTAATATAAACAATCACAAACAAAAACATATGACCAACATCTCAAGGCCAATAACATAATATCAACAAACATTTCAAAAATCAATACCCAACACACCAATTGTTTCAGAATGAGTTTATTATTTATATTAGTCATTTATATTTTGACCCATTGCCTTTGTCCACAATTATGTCCCATACCGCCATTAAAACATGTTAATAGCTCCATTTCGACTACAATTCTACTTTATCAATAACTCACTTATCCTCAATTTAAGTGGCACCAGCATTTAACTGCAAACCATTTCATTCTAAATGTTTGACTCATAGGGGGGATAATTACCCAATCTAAAATCCAACAATTCGAGATTGTTACTAACCCTTTAGGTCAAATATAGCAGTACACAACAATTATTCACAATGCCAAATAATGATTATTTTTATTTACAAAGCCTATACAAGGGATAGGACCATCAATTACTTATACTTATCCACTTTAAGCCTCTAGGTCATTGTCCAATAACTCCTAAAAACTAAAAAATTATAGAAATATTTAATTAGTTTTGAAAAAAATACTCTATACTATTTTTAAACTTATTTTTGGGTGTTTTTAGCACTTTAATGGCTTCATTCTAGATGTCCAAATCCATATTAGTCATAATTTGGCATCTATGTATGTATCTTTAGATTATAGTAATTTGGAATGTTTCAATTTTAGTGCTCTAATCCTTTTATTCTCTTTAAAATTGCTAATGTGACATGCTAGTTAACATTCATGTCTCTAAAAGTATTAAAATAAGTCAAATATTGCTACTTAACATAATAGGACTTGATTGCCTGTATTTAAAAAAAAATTAGGATTTACTTGTTGAAACTTGATTACCAAAAAATCAAAACATATAAAACTTTGGTGTTATTTATTTATTTATTTTTTCCTTTTCTATTATCAATAACAGCATATGATTAATAGGAATATGAATAAAGATAATTAAAATAGAAATTTTATCTTTGTTAATATGAAATTTTTAGTTAGTTTAGAGAATAAGAAAAGGAGTTTTAAATTTAAGAATCCAGAAAACTATTTTATATGGTTGTGATTGCTTCATGATACATTTTCCTAATTTCTAAATAGAAGTTAAAAACCGACTAACTAAAAAAGGTCGTCGAGGCATGTTTTTATATTTGAAAAAATGTTAAAATTTATTATAATGTTCCTGAATTAGCTCGCGAAAGTAATAAAGGAGAAGGAACTATAAAATTTATTAGAGTTTTTTTTTTTTTGTAAGAAAAAACTTTACTTAATATCCTTAATGCTAAATTTTGCAAAAAGAAAATATAAAACCATGTGAATCACCAATTAACATAGATTTGCAAGCAAACAATATTTAATGAGGATTGCATGAAAGTGGTGCTCTAACATGCGTTAGGTTATAATATATTGTGGTGACATTTAAGAATTTGAAATTGCATTATATCAAGGATTTGGTTTATAAGAGCCATATATGTTAAATTATTATTTGCCTTCTATAAGTTACTTTCCTGATAATTGTAAATAATAATATGAAATGTACTTCGTATTCACATTTACGGGCTTTATCAAGCTTTCGCAGAGTCCAGGGGTAATTTTTTTTTCAATTCGAGTAGCATTTTTTTTTTTTTGGTATCTCCTTTAATCAGATATTACTATAAGTATTATATGTGAATTAAAAGAAAAAGTGGATACCCCTTGGGCTTGATTATTCTTTCATAGAGCATGGATTAACAAAATTGTAATTGAAATTTATTTATATATTGTTCTTGATGGGCATAATGAATAATTAAAGAAAAATGAAAGTTGTAAACGGACCAACCATAAATAGGTGGAAGTATATATATTTGGTGCTGGGGCAACTGCATTTTTAATGCTATTTGTCCAAAAAAAGTACATAGATGGAGGCATTTCAAGTATAGCGTGATCATTTTAACCAGCACGGAAAGTAGAAATCTAGACCCACATGCCAAACATCAAAATCAAATTCTTCATTCTCAAGAAACTTTTTATATCTCAATAATCCCACCATATTATTAAGCTATTGGATAAGAGTGAATAGATCTTTAAACTCTTAAAATGTGATTTCAAAAGAAAATATATAAATTAGGGTTTCATGCATAATGAAAGAAAAAAAAGAAATAATTATGATATGACCCAAATTATTGGACAATAGTAAATGGATCTTTTAAACTACTAAAATATGATTTAAGCATTCAATAATTTAAAAAACATATAAAAAAACCCCCTAAAATATAACTATAATCGAAAATCATCTTATAAATAATAATTTTTTTTGAAATAATTTAAGATTTATTTACATATTTTTAAATATCATGAAAAGAAAATATCACATTTTAAAAATTTATCCACACCTTACAAAAGTGTCTTTATTCTGTGAAAGTGAGAATCAAATTAGGATCAAGCCACACGTATGAGATCATTACTCTAGAAAGATTTTTTTTTTTTATTATTATTAATTATACGTTAGGTCTCATTCCAACCAATAAAGGGGCATCTGAGTCGGAATTCCTAATCAATGTAGAAAAATATAAATTCTTTAGCCGCAAATGGGAAATTTCAAACAAATGCCGGGTGCATTACGGAATTATAGTCTAGCCCTAGATCTAATCAATCCGTTCTTCTCCATGTTTTCTTCTATCAATTCACTGTAAATTTATTTTTTAAAGAGAATTTCAAATAGAAAAGAATTTTATTTAGGATATTTGTTTCGTTAATATATATCGATTTTAAATCCATATTTTATTCAAACTACGTGCGCTTGTTTGAAGGAAATATAAATCAGATAAATTTTTTTTACAAATTATATAAATGAATAAAAATAAGATTATCTAAAGATTCCTTGCAATTTTTTTTCTCAATTACCAAAAAAAAAAAAATCATATTATATAGCAAACGAAAAACATGTTGCCAACTCATTTGATGCAATTGGGAAAAATTAAGAGTGTTTTGTAAGTTTTTCTTCAGGGAGTGCCGAAGAAATAATGGAGAATATGGAATAATAATTTCGGATTAAACTGAAAACCTATGCTATGCTTATGTAAAAATTATGCTGAGATATTTTGGAAGCACTTGATAAGAATTGTATGCAGTAATAACTTATTTTCTTTTAATTACTCGAAAATAAATAAATAATTTTTTTTTTTGTAAAATACTTGTCATATACAACTTTTATCGAGTATCTCATAACACCCTTTATTAGTCATTACTAATCTATAGATATAACATAGGTCATTTTTTATTTCAGTCATTGCACTAACACGATTCTACTTTTGTTTTTTTGATTTACTCTATTTAATAAACATGGCAAGTTGTACGGATCTCCTCCCCCATTATAACCATTTTTTTTTTAAAAAGAAAGAAAATTTTTTATTTCAGTCATTGCACTAACACGATTCTACTTTTGTTTTCTTGATTTACTCTATTTAATAAACATGGCAAGTTGTACGGATCTCCTCCCCATTATAACCATTTTTTTTTTAAAAAAAAAGAAAGAAAGAAAAATGGCAAATTAAATATGTTCGAAATTCAACTAATGTCAAATGAAATAAAAAATTTACCATTTGTCCAGATCTAGTTCCCTAAAAGATTAACTCAAAATGGTTTTGTGAAGCCTCTATCTTAAAGCAGACACATCCAAAAAGCCAAGTTTAACTTTCACCTTTAATTTATTAAACAATAAGAGGGTATTAAAGCTCGACAAAATTAGGTTAACACCAACAGTAACGCATGCTCTATATAATACTATTATTAGTGGAATTGAAATAAAGTTGTAACATAGAGAGAGAGAGAGAGAAAGAGAGAAAAAAGATTTATTGAATATTATAAATATAAAATAATTTTATGGATCATTATTTATGTAATCACGTGGTGTATAGTACTTAATCAAGGTATTTCTTGGAAGGGAGAGATTGATTGGGATGGAAGGAATTCATATTCCACGCGGCATGTAACATGGTTGACTAGGAATGAGAACCGTGTCTAAACTGTCTAGCTTTGCACTTATCTTTTTGTCTAATACCAGCTGGTTCTCCCTTCTTAACAAGAAACTCGTGATTACACATTAAGTAATTCTACTTTCGGCCGTCCACATGATGCCTTTTTTTCTTTTTCTTTAGCTTCTTTTTTTGCCCCCGACCCCTTCCACTATGTGCCGCTCCTTTCCTTCTTGTTTCAGCATACAGAGGGGAATTTCAAATTAGATTATCTTATCTTCAAACTTATACACCACTCCATGAGGTTCATGTATGGTAAATTAGTTGGTTTGGTATCATATAACCAACTTGATTAAAAAAGAAACAAAAAACAAAAAATAAAAAACCATATAACTAACCTTTAATGAAGATTTTAATGGTTAGAGATGGATTGAACAATCCTATAACTTTCGAAGAATATGAATAATAGAATAAATTATATTAGCACCATCGGAAAACTATTCAAATTACATAGAGATCCTAAAATTCTTATTATATGTCAATTATAGCCTTCAAATTGAAAACTTTTTTCCTCCAATAGAGCAACAAGTCAATCTTTTAAATTGGTCAACTATTATAACACTTTTTAAGATTGTTTTGCTGTCCAATTTGACCAGAATTGATTGATGAAATTTTATGTCAAGGAAGCTCGATGAATCAATCTAAAAATATAATTACAAGTATATATTTACGTAAAATGCTTATTTTGTATTTTATTTTAAAAAAACATTTTTTTTGTGTCAACATTTTTTATGGGGTGCAAGTATATCATTTAAAAAATTTAGGATCTTTTTATAATTTTGATAGTTTCGAAAGGGTGTGTTGTAATTTATCCTAAATAATGTTAGCACTAAATCAACATTGAGGTTGATGCATATTATTCTTCTAATAGGGGAGAACTCTCTTACACTTGAAGTCACTTACATTTTACACCTAAATATTTTGGAAGTAATAATTAAGCTCTAAATAGTTACAACTAGGTAAGAATTGATTAGACAAAATGTTATAACTTTTCTTAAATGGGAGTGTACATGTGGTGTTGGCGTTTGGAGCTCTAGCTCGTTGTGTATCATTTTCCTATTTTCGAAACCTAAATGGTAAGATAATTGTTTCCTTTATTTGGAATTTAGTAGAAAAATTATGTTATAATCTGGTTCATATATTTTTCTCAATCCAATGATGTTTTAGAACTTTAAGATTAGGAATTTTAATGGAATGATATAAAACCTAGGCTTAAATTATTTTTGAATCAAAAGGCTTTTATTTAGAGTTTGTAAGGATTGGTGAATGAAAAGGAAATGAGCTAGATTATGTGATTGACTTCTTAGTGTTGATTTTGATGTCAATTGGAGTTAAAATGGTAATATTTAGATGTTTTAGGTTAGCTTCGATTTTAGAGGACTTGATTAAGGCTTAAATGATTAAATCCCTTTGTATGAAGAAATTTTATAGGGGAGCTTAATAGGTGGATAGCCTGCCACCCAAGGAGGCAGTCAAATTTTTGAAATCATCGTTTAATTACTTATCTTCCCTAAGTAGTCAATTGGCCCTTCCCTATTAGGTTGATGGTTGATCATTAAGACCTCCTATCAACCACTTTGTTTGTTGATTGACCAAAGGTTTTTTTTTCTTTTTTGCCACAGTTGACCAAAAGCTTTAAAAAAGTATTTTTCGATACTTTTAAACATGTGATCTTATTCTAGACGTTTATTTTCAATTATCACTAAGAAGTGTTGTAAGAAAAATGTAGTTAATAGAGTACAATCTTGCTTGGTTTAGTGTACTTAATTGATGTATTGTGTGTGGTTGACATTGAGGCCTCAAATTGAGGCAAATCCTATGGAAATCTTGTGTCTTCTAAATCCAGGTTTAGTCCACTTAGGATCCACGACCTGATATCGTGCAAGATACCCCATTGTTTTGCAATAGCTTAAGTTTGCTATCTTTTCCTTCCATGCTTCATATGGTGTAAATCCCAATTTCATGTGAGGAGCCCGATTCAAGATATAGCTTGTAGTCATTAATGTTTTTCTCTATAGTTAAATGGCTACTATGCATTTAGGACTGAGGGATTCACCATGTCAACCATAGGGCCTTCTTACTCTTTCCACTAATCTATTTTACTAAGGAGTATAAAATGCAGTAACTTGATGAACTATAATATTTCCTTCACACAAAGAATTAAATTCACTAGAAAGATACTCTCCACATATATCACTTTGTAGTGTTATAACTATTTTATCATGTATATTTTCTATTTTTATTTTGTAACTTTTAAAGTCATCACAAACTTCATCTTTGTTTCTAAACAAACAAATATAAATACATCTTGAGCAATTATCAGTAAAGGTTATAAAAATATCATATTTCTCCTCTAGTTAAGTCACCACTCAATTTACATATGTTAAAATATACTAAATCAAACAACTCATATTGATTACAGTTGGGAATAGGAAATTCAAACCCAATTCATCTTATTGGGAGACTAATGTTTATATCAATAAGAGTTTTAGCCTTTTTCTCTATTTTATGAAGATGCTTCTTTCAACTTTTAGACTAAACATATTCACATTTGGTTTTATGCATATTCCATTCATATAGATATATTCATGATTGCATGAATAGATAATTGGAGGTGTCCTAGTCTAGCATGCCAAATATCACAAGAGTCAATTATATAAGCAAAATCATAAATTTTCTTATTATTAATTCTTATTTAGAACAAGTCATCACTATACTACATACCCCTTTTCCTCATTACGAGACCATTGACTATTATAAACTTATCATATTCAATCACTATCTTAAATATGGATCTAAGACCTATTTTTACTAAAGTAGCAGCCTTTTTGGGGAGCATTTGGAAAATGTGATGCAAAAGTGCTTTCAACTTGCTCATCATGATAAATTGGAAAGTTTGCAATCTATACTACAAATTGAAACTCTATGTTCAAGTATTAGCAAAAGCATTGAGTTCTATCCTAGAAGCTTCCCCTCTAAGGTTTTATTAAGGTCCATTATGATAGGACTTGGGATAAATTAAGTAAGGGATAATAAAGGGCATTTGAAAGCTGGTTTGTCTTCTCCAGTGGAAGTTGATGGCGTGGACTGTGCAGAAGCCATAGTTGTTAAATCAAGTCTGCAGATTGCGAAGGACAAAGGATGGAAGAATGTATGCTTAGAATTGGATTCCTTTATAGTGCACAACAATCTATCAAGGACTAGCAGCTGGAGATTCCAACCTATTATTGATGACAGTTTATCATTAAAATCTTCTTTTGATCATGTTTTGTTTCATTTTATAAATAAAAAAGTAAATGTGTGTGCCAATTAGGTTACGTCTGAAAACAAAAAGGGTATGTGTCTCTATTATTGGAATAAGAATCCCTCATATCCTTCGTTGAAATTTTTGTTGGTTGATCTTACTTCTAGATTGCTTGAGATCAACCATTAATCTCTTCTTCTTTTTTATGCTTTTTGCTTTTGAATAAATTGTTTTTTTGGAAAAAAAAATTCACCATCTAAAAATTTCTCTAACCCAAAAAAAAAAAAAAGAGAGAGAGAAAGCTAACAGATACAAGACTCTTTTTTAGTCCCGATACAAATAATGCATTGGCTAAACACAGTTACTGTTCTGGAATGTAAAATGAAAGTCCACTAAAACACTCTTCACACTTTCGCTGAATTTGTATTGTCCATCAAGTCCTTTCTGTTTTCATAATTCTTGAGCTGTTTTCGATCGTTGCATAAATGGATTGCACCACCAAAATATGGCCACCACTTACAGGATTTGACAATTGTTGCTACAAAAATATCAGTTACAATTCCGACGTGTGAAGTTTCTATACCTTCATTAATTATTAACAAGATCATTTCCTTCCACATTTGCAATGTTTCTTAGTCTCTGCCTGTATTCCCTTCGAAAGTCTTCATTTCTTGGCATTTCAGGTTTTAGAGCCTTCCTTTTATCCTTTCTCTTTCCAACATCACCAACAAGATTCACGTCACTAGGCATAATGACCATGTTGTACTTGCACATCTCTTCTTGGTCCATAATCAAAATGTTATCAACCATGTTAAACTCGAAATATTTAATCATTAAGAACTTATCTAAATCTTGATGTTTGATATTGTATTTTTCTTTAAGTGCTTTCTAAATATCAATGGGTAAATTAGTGGACATATATAGATTGTAGAGGCAGTTGGACAACACGTTGAAAATATGACCATAAGTAGGGATGCAAGCAATGCTAGTTTGGAAAAAGTTTCATAAAACCCAAATCTATCTCGATACCCTATTAATTGTCTCAAAACTCTTCACAAACCCTATAGTGTTTTCTACTTGTTGCTTAAATTTTGCCCACTATGGTTTTAAAAATTGTCTCAAAACTCATCCAAAGTCTTATAAGATATTATAGGTTCAAATAGGCCAAAAACCTTATAATAGCCTTCATGCTTGTATCCCTAACCACAACATGCAAAATTGTCTTCTTGCCTCTTTTGCTTTATACAATCAATTTTAATCTCTTCTTGCAGACCTACTTCTTTCGCATCTTCAATCAATTGAATCTTTTAATCAAGAACCTAAGAAAGAGAACTGAAACAAAGAACATCATTTTCTCCTCCCATCTATTAAAACTTTTTCCATCAAACTTGACAAGTTCAATAAACTCTTGATTTATGAACTTTAGCAAAGCATTTGTTTCATTCACTATAACTAAAATTCTCTAAGATTATTGGAAAATTAGGAAAAATATCACATCTTAAAGATGCATAATATCACTCTCTTTAAAGAGTTTTACATGTCTTTCGTAAAGTGCATATCTCTCACATAAGATGCAGCTATGTATTTAGGGACAAAAAGTAGCAATCTTCATGTACCTAAGTACACATATTTTGGTTTGAATATGTGATTTTTTTTTAGTTTTGGACAATGAGAGGGAGAGATGTTGTTAGGGTCGGCCGCAGACAAGTAAGTTAAAAAAGGAAAGAAAATAAAGACGTAAGATTTTACCCTGGTTCACCCATTAATTAGGACTACATCCAGTAAAGGATTCCACTAAAATTAGCACCTCACTCTCTTGTTTTTCGTCACTCAATTACAAGTGAAAAAGAGAATATATAGAATAGTTATTTATGGGTTAAAGCCCAAACTTTTAATAAATAAATATGGGCTTACTTGCTAAAAGCCCTCTTGAGACTCTCGCCGAGATGACTTCCTTGGACCCCTGCCCGCTCAGCGTGGAGCAGGACCTATATGCTTTCCTGTCGTAGAGGAGTATGAGCCATACCCAACAGATGTTTCCAACAAAATTCGTATTTATCATAATACAATAACTAACTCACAGTTTTATACATGTTCAAAGCAACACACTAGTTCATATCCTTCATAATACATGATATAACCACTAGATTCAATCATTGGAAGTTGTTTCTAGCCATTGAATTTAGGTAAGAATAGATCACAACTTTACTTATGATAAATCAAGTCTATGTTGTTTGAAACAATATATCAATTCAATCAATAATCACAAACTATAAGCAAATACGAAATTTGTAGAAGACACTTGGTTCGAACCTTACTTATTTCATTCACATGATGTGCTTTCAAAAAAATCTCTTCAAACTTTCAAGTGATTTTGTTCATATCTCATATAGTTAGATTCAAAAAAAAGTTCTTAATTCAAAAGACACAAGAAATAAGTTTCAACTGTTCATGAGACAGAGGAACATAGGGAAATACATCCTATCCGAATCTTACATGTGATATTCGAACATTTACTTAATACTAGCACTTCCGCTTTCTATTTGTGTGAGATTTGCACAATTTTTAATTAAATCGATTTTTAACTTGCTATTTGTTCTTAGTATTATCATTCTAAATCAAACACCACGTTCTTGATACCTTTAAAATTCACTTGAGCACTTAACAAGCACTTAATGAGTAGTCTATATATAAGGGGCTTTAAGCTCTCCGAGGATAATGATTATGCACCTTTTAAGTGGCTTTGTTTTTCCTTTTTTAGTTATTTCATTATGTCGTTTTGTTTTCTAGCCATTTAATCAATATAATTTTCCAATCATACATAGATTTTTTTTTATAAAGAGGTATAGTTTAATTTGATTTATATCCAATTTACACATATTGAGTTTGAGGAACGGAGGAAAACGAAACAAAGATAATAGGAAACGATGATCGAACAAACACTAGAACTAATTACTATGATATATCTAGGTTTTGGCTCTATGAATGGAAAAGTCTACGACATGCCTAAATATGTATGTTTAATACATATACATACATACGTAAATACATACATATATAGTCGCATCCTTACGTTTTCAAATATCATCATTCACCAAATATGTTCTAAAATTTCTTTCTAGCTTCGAGTATTTAAAGGTTTCCTTTAATGGATTTTTTGGGACACTTATTAAGTATTAGGACTAATAATTTGGTACATGATTTATTATCTCAAACACAACACAACATAATTATAAACAAGTTTATGTTTATAAAACTCAACATGATTAATAATTGAGTTAGATTCATTTGAAACCACTTATAAACATGTTCAAATTTGAGTCTAGCCTCTAAACATGCGTACAAACCCTCAACCTATTTAAGACTAGGGTTATTAACATTTTTCTATGTTATAAGTGAGGTTTTTAGATGAATTTGTTTAGATTTATATACGAGACAAAAGCAATTAATACGAATTGTCTACACTATTAAGTATCTAACAAAAAAAAACAAATTAATATGCTTCTATTATGCATTTTAGGGATATATATATATATATATATATAGAAAAGTGAGAAAAAAAGTATGCAAGCACAGTTAATATTTTTCTAGAATTTAGATAACAAGCCGGTGCAAAACACTAACTGTTTTTTTTTTTTTTTGGTTGATGGGTGAGACACGGAATTGGAAAAAAAAAAGAAAAGAATTATTAGCAGACATTGAACACTCGTAGATAAGATTAGAAGCCGATTTTTGAGACCTTGTACGCTGTTGCTTGCTCCTTGCTTTGATTTTTCTTTTCTCAATTGGAATATTCAGCATGGTTTGACAAAAATTGCGAATAGCTTATTATCACGTTGATAGATTATTAGGTTACGCGTGCGTTCTAGGATATATTCATTTAACTTCATGAATTGACATAGATATGTCTTTATTACTTATTGGGCTGCATCCTCCCATTTCTGTTCAGGTTTATGTTTTGAAAACAGCTAGAGTCAAAACCAAATTTTATGGGGATAATGTGAAAACCATTATGGATATCTTTTCAATTTCAACCTTCAAATGTGAAGTTGTTTAATGTGAAAACCAAATTTCATCTTTCTTAATCACTGTTATCCCTAATAAGCATTTGTTACAGCATCTTCATCAAGTTGATAAAAACGATGACTTTGATAGGTGTGACAAAGATTGAGTATGATATTTTTATGAGGTTAATTGTAATTACGGATGTTTCACATGATCTTACACTTTAAATGAGTTTGGAGAAGTATTAATCTAATGACACATAAAAGTTTGATCAAAAAGCGATTAGGGATGCAATCAGGGTGGACTTAAGAAGGGTCTTATAAAATTTGAATCTACCCTTATAGGGTTTAGTGTCTCTCGAAACTTTATAGAATCCTCTTAAGGTTTTTTCTCCTATCAGTTAGACCCATCCCTATAGGGTCATCATGGATCTAACACTCAATCTGACTTAGCCTACCTTAACCCACTCCTATTATATAAAGTATTATATTTTGTTTTTGATCTTGTAAGTTGTTGAAATCACATTCTTAAAGGATTTTTTCAAACAAATCTTCACTATACTTGTTAATCTTTTTAATAAAAATATATAAGACAAAATCAATGAAATAATGACATTAATGTCTAGAATTGATCATATAATATGAAACATTGACAATATAAATGAACACTTTAACATGATTGGGGGGGGGGGGGGGGGGGGAGGGGAGGGGTGGAATAACATAATCAATGCCTAATCATCATACTGTAAACACCCCATTTTTGCCCTAATGATCAATAATAATCAACCACATTTTTTTCCAATTTTTTCATATTTTTCTCTAATTTAGCAAAAATAGGAAAAAAATTCAAAAAATAAAAATAAATAGGAAAATACATCAATTTTGGAAAATAATTTCAGAAATGGCAATAATAAGGGTTAAATGATTTTTACAAATTTTTGAAATTTCAAAAAATAAAAAAAAAATCGCATTGCATATATGCAATTTGCGAAATAAATAAAATCGCGAAAGTGGGCTAACTCAGCTGGTCCGAACGAGGGTCAGGTGCGCGCGGATGGGTGCAAGGTCAGGGGTTTGAAACGCGGGGGAAGCAGAATCCGCGTTTTGCGAAATTTTACTCTGCTTGGGACACGTGTCAGCATCCGATTGGCTGGAGCGAACGCACGCGCCGGGCGCGTGATCGTCTTCAACCTCTGTCCGAGATCGCCAGCAAGGAGAAAAATCTGAATTTCGGCCGTTTTGATTCGATTTTTTGCACAAATCCAACAGATCTTCAATAGAAATACGATAAACATCATCTAATTAGAATCAAATCTCAACAAATCGATGGATTTACACAAATCGGAGTTGGTTTTTTTAACCGCAAATCCGATTTGCTTCGATCGGTGGAAATCTGAGCTTATCCAACTCGATTTCGAATGCCTATAAATAGAGGATGAAGTGGAGAAGTAGAATCACGGATCAAAAGTGAGAGAAAGAGAGAAAAAGGAGAGAATCGAAGCCTCGCCGGAGTTGTTCAAAACCGCGACCACCGATCAAGTGTTGGGCAGCCACCAAGAGGCGTTTCTGAAGCAAACCACCACCACAGTTGAGTTCCTCACCCCCGAAAACCTAGGAATCAACATCTCAACCGCTTCAAAAGGCCGCCGGAACGCCGTCAACGAGCACTCTCAACTGCCGCATCCGATCGACCTGACCCGCGCACCGACCCGGATCCAGGAAAGTCGGATTTTTCGATTTTATTTTATTTTATTTATTTAATCATGTTATTTATTTCGAATTTATTTATTTACTCATTTGTTATTTATAATTCAATAAATAGAAAAATGTTAGAAATTATATTTTTTAGGATTTAATGATAAAAAAATAAAAATAATAATTATAATAATAAATAATAAAAATGTAGAAAATTTATAAAGAAAATAATAAAAATATTAGAAAAATAACAATAAAATTTTAGATTTTTAAAATAGGATAGATAAAAATCTTGGAGAAAATTTTTCAATAAAAATAAAAATTATAAAAATTATGAAAAATTAATAAAAACTAATAAAAATTAAGAATTAATAAAAAAAATTATTAAAAATTCATAAAAATCAATAAAAATTTATAATAGTAGAAATGAGTTGAAAAATAGAAAAAAAAATGAGTCTTATCACTTAGAAAAATTACTTTCCCAAATAAATCCAAAATTGGTGTTTTTTCTTAAAATTATTATTTTCAAAAATCAAATTATTAAGCTTAGGCTTAGATTTTTTTAACAAAATCCTAAAATGGTAAAAACATAAATAAAGAGAAATTTCATAATTAAAATTCACAAACACACTTAAAGTTTTTCAGGAAAAGCGAACTACGACTTGTTTGATCTTGAATAGTAGATACGTAGGCACCCATTTGGGGCAACCCTAAAAAAGGAATAAAAATCATTTTCCTAGCATAATTCACTCAAAAACACAATAAAAGACAACAAAAATAAAATAAAAGACATTTCGAGATAGAGTAAATTTTAGGAGATTATGTGGTAACTTTAGGGTTTTAATAGGTTAGCCTTCGAACTTAGAAACTCTGATTTTCCCTTTTTCTCTTTTCACAAAAACAAGAAGAGGAAATCACGACGACTAGTAGTCCAAATTAGGACTAATCCGCTCCATTAGTCTTAATTCAATTTTTCCCAACAACAGTTGAGTGGCGACTCCAAAATAAAACAAAATTCCTAACTCAAGTCGAGGATCTACATTAGATGAGCATAGGGTCTAATATAGATCGGATTAGGAATAGGAAAAATAAAAAAATAGACTCGACAAGATGGCGACTCCACTGGGGAACATTTTCTCTAGTAGGCTAGCCACCTGAATCTCTTCAAATCGCTCCTTTTTAATAAATGTCTTTTGATTATTCTGTTGCTAACCTTTCAGGAATTAGCTAAATTTATGATTCAGTTTTTTTACTTTTGGGTCTGCATGCATACATTTGTGTGAATAGATACGGTCGAACCCGGACTGTCTTAGGACCCTAAGGCGATGGGGGCATTGTGTAGGTTTCAGGCGAAGTGATGTAATCACCGTTCGGGACCGATTAGGCTACCTCACCCAATGCTTTGATATGGCCTGAGATCCATTTCTTCGAGAATGCGGGAGGCCATAGAGCTTGGGGACTAGTTAGAACCTACCTATTTGCATACATAACGTCATGGGTTGACAATTGATGATGATGTAATATTTTTTGTTCTGTTCATGGAGTTTAGATCTATTTCCCTGTAATGTTATCATAATTCTGGTTGTAATTAGGAAATTTCTGTTGTAATAGATGGCTAGTACCACAGTTGACCGCCTCCTCCGCAAAGAAATCTGAGTGTACAAACCTTTGGACCCAAAATTGGTGCTGGACCACTGGTTCACCTTATACAGCCTAGAGGAGCAGGCCTTCATCTAGCAGAAGATAGGGCCCATCCTCTCACTAATAAAGATGGAGATGAACTTGCCCTTGGTATGGGCCATGCTCCACTTATGGGAAGTAGAGCCCGCAGCTTTCTTCATCAGGCCACATGAGATCACTCCTACTCTGGAGGAATACACCCAGCTGCTGCAGGCTCCAACACTAACCGACCAAGTCTATGTACCTGATCTTGAGGCCGGGCCAGCCGGTATTTTCAGCAGACTCCTAGGTATCCGCAAAATAGCAGTCAACAAGGCCTTAGCAGACTGTAACGGGTACTGCATACGGATGGACCAGTTGGAAGCCTGGTTCATTGCCCGAGAAGATAATGGGGACAGGAAAGACATATTGTGTGGGGACCCCAAAACTTATAGACAGAGAAGGGTGAACGCTTTCATCTTGACAACTTTTACCACCATACTATTCCCCACCGGAACTTTCTATGTCCACTACCGAGTTGCAGAACTGGTGACCCAATTCCTGGAAGGAAGATCTTACATCCCGGCTCTATTGGCTGAACAAATCCGGAACTTAAACTTTGTCAAGAAGAAAGGCCATGGGATCCTCCGCTCAAGTATCAACCTTATGCTGATATGGTTTGTAAGCCACCTTAAGTGTTTCGGGCTGAACATGGTCCGGAAAACATTGGCTCAGCAAGTGGATCTCGTGGATTCATGCATAGAAAAGATAAAGCTACCCGACGACCTTACCAGCTACAGTTGGGTAGAAGTGCTTAGAAGCTTCGGTGCCGATGATATTCTGTGGACAACCAGGTGGAGTTGCTGCGACAAAATTATTCTAACCTGCAGTAACTTTTAGGCCGTGCCTCTGATCGGAATCAGTGGGTGTATTGGTTATCACCCCAACTTAGTGGTCCGCCAGTTCGGTACTATTCAAGACATGGTTTATCGGCCCTCGCTGGAAGCAGTCACCTTCGAGTACCAAGATCCAAACTTACTAGTGGCTGAAAAGTTTGCTAAGCTGGCAGAGGTCAAAGCACTTTGGGAAGCCAGAATCGAAAGCCTGAATGTAGACCTCGGTGAGCTAGATGGCGAAGTGGGAAAGCATCGAGCCACCAGGGAGTTCGTGATCCACCAGCTGTATCAAACAGGGGAAAGAGCATATCGGGTCCCAGATGTCACCCAACCGAGGTAGGACAAGGTGAATCCGGAGCTAGAAATCTACCTGGAGCAAGTCAAAGCCTGGATGGAGGTATATTTTGAAGCTGCAGATTATAAGAAAGACATCTGGAAAGGACGATTCAAGGAATTCGACCAAAGGAACAAAGCCTTGGAAGCACAATTGGAGAAGACCAAAGCCAGGGTCGAAGAATTAGAAGCCATCATCAACGGGAAGCCTGAGTCTCCACAACAGAAGACCAAGAGAGCTAGGAAATAGATTATCATTGTACTTTTTCATTTTTTTTTAAAGTATCAAACTTAAAAGTTTCCAATATTAATAAAAAATAAAGTTTCAATATTACATCATCAATCAATTGTTGATCCCTTTTTATTTTTTAGCATCTGTGTGACACATGCATCACATTTGCATACATTATACTAAAAAAAGAAAAAATGCGCACCAGGTATCAAGATAGCTCCTAAACAACTGAACTCTCCCAGAAGCCCAATTTGCACACTGTCAAAAACGAAGATGGCAAATAGTGGCGACAACCACAACAACGCAAGTGCTGATGCTGCTTCAGACTCCAGGATCGTATCCCTGGAACAAACGATCCAACAATTGGCTGCACAAGTCCACCTCCTGACTGAAAGCATCGGCTTCCTTCGCACCACCCAGCCGACCCAAGAAGAGCATTCAGGGGCCAAAAAAGGGAAGGCAGTGGAGGGACAGCCTCCAGAGTATGAAGAAATCAATTCCCACCTCAACCCGGCATTTGAGTATGAGCCGAGGATCAACCAGGGTCTAACCTCTGATGACCTGAAGAAAGAGATGGAGGAGAGACAGAAAGAGATGGAGAAAAGACTCTTCTAACAACTCCACGACAAGATGAAGACAATTGAGGGGCCTGATGGTTTCGAGCAAGTCGAAATCACCAGTCTGCCAGCATACGAGGAAGATGTGTACCCTGACAAGTTCAAGACCCCAGAATTTGAGAAGTATGACGGGACTGGTTGCCCCAAAATGCATACAAGGCTATACGCCCGAAAGATGAGCAAGTATGCTCAGTACGACCAACTGATGATCTAGACTTTCCAAGACAGCCTCACGGGCCTTGCGTTGGTCTGGTACGCCCACCTGGACTTCAATCATGTCAACACCTGGGAAAGGCTAGCTCAGGCGTTTTATGACCAGTACAAGTTTAACATTGAAGTCGCCCCCTCCGTAATTGATTTGGGGTGTCTCCAAAAAAGACACACTGAGCCTTTTAAGGAGTATGCTCAGCGCTGGAGAGCTCAAGCCGCCAGGGTAGCAATCCCAATTTCTGAGAAGGAGTTGACATCCATATTTGTCAACACTCTAGACAAGACCTACTTCTCACATCTGGTAGGCCAAACATCATCCAGCTTTGTAGAAGTGGTAGCTGTAGGGTGCCGGATTGAAAGTGCCATCACCACAGGCAGACTCCAAGCAATGGATCTTCCCAGGGTCACACCAACACAAAGGCCCTTAGGAGGTAATAGAGCCAAAGAGTCTACCATCAGCACGGTCCACTCCGGTAAGGTAGAAAATGCCGGAACTCGCGTGACATTTCAGACCACGAGTACCCCAGCTCAGCATTCTACGACAAGTCATACCCAGATTACTAGGGTCCCAAGACAGTTCACTCCAATTCCGATCCCGCTTAGCCAGGTCTTTGCTCAGCTGCAAGCAGACAACTTGATCAGCTTTGAAATCCCCAACAACCAGTACAAGCCCAGAAACTTCGACTCGAACCTCAAATGTGACTATCATATGGGTTAAGAGGGGCATTCTACAGACAGATGCTGGAGGCTCCGATACAAAATCCAGGATTTAATTGACACATAAATTGTACAGCTGGATTTAGTTAACACCCCAGCACCCAATGTCAACACCAATCCGTTGCCTAATCATAAGCCCACCATCAATATGATCACATCTGAAGAGTCGGCTCCCAAAGAAGCCTCTAAGCAAAAGGCGACGGACCAGCAGAAAAGGCATTCCCGCCAAGCCCTAGAGAAAACCCCCAAGTCACATATCAAAAAGAGATGGTTAGTCGGAGACCCAACAGTCGGCACCTTGGGAGAATCACATGGGAGATTTGAGTACCTGGTGAACTACTCTTATACCCCAACTGTATATGGGCCGCTTAGCGAATGGGGGCCCGAATTTTAAAAAGAGGACAACCCGTCAAAAGAAGGGGGGAAATCTGTAAACATGATTAATTCAAATCAAAAGCCAAGAGTCATAAAATACTATGAGGAACAGTCAACTAAGATACAAATCCTGAAGAAGAGATATGTGTTCAATGTCCCAATACCGGCAGAGAGGTATAAGGCCACACCTTTTGACTATCAGACCCTTGAGCAAGAGCGACCCCCTATGGTGGGAGTAATCACCCGATTTGGGAGGGTATATGACCCGAAATATAAAATCTCCATTGAAGAGCCCAACACGGAGAAAGGAGAGGAAGAGGAAGAGGGGCTCGCTGCATTTGCAAAAATGGTCAAATTGAGTGAATACAAGATCATGGAACAACTAAACAAAGTTCCAACTTAAATATCACTCATGGGCCTTCTTACAGCCTCTAAGCCTCACAGGAAAGCACTCTTCAAAGTGCTCAAACAGATTCAAGTCCTAGAAGGCATCGCTATAGACAAAATAAGCCATGTGGCGGATTCTATTTTCACCATGGACCAGATATCTTTCTCCCCGGAAGAGCTAAGAGAGGATGGAGACCAACATACAAAACCACTGTTCATAGTGGTCAGATGCAATGACACGATCTTCTCCCGAGTACTCATTGACAACGGATCGTCCCTCAATGTTTGCCCATTGGCTACCCTCGACTTATTGGGGGTCGATCCAAGCAATATAAAACCTAGCTCAACGGTTGTCAGGGCTTTTGACGGGTCAAAAAGAGACATAGTAGGGGAGATAAACCTACCGGTAGAGATTGGCCCACAAGTGTTCCACATATCTTTCCAAGTCCTTAACATCCCAAGATCTTTCAACCTACTCCTAGGAAGGCCTTGGATACATGCTGCTGGAGCCATACCCTCCAATCTCCATCAAAGGGTCAAATTTATTGCGAATGGGCATATTATCACCGTGCTGGGCAAGTAGGATTATGCCATATACAAAGAAACTGCCATACCATACATTGGGGATGAGGGTTCAGAAGACCTTGGTCTCCAAATATTTAATGAGGTGAACGTGGTGACTAGTAAGGAGGGCCATCAGTTTAAGGAGGGGCAGCAAGGGACGTTTGGACTAGGGTACGTTCCTACAGCTCGGGAAAAAGCACAAGCCAGAGGTGTCAAAGGCAGGATGAAAGAGAAGCCAAGCAACACCCCGATGCGTATTCCACCCCTCCAACAATCTTTCAGAAAAGCAATTGTCATTCAAGAGCCTCGGATAAGCGATGATGACGTCAGCAATGGGAACCCAACCCCCGCACGTCCAATCAGCATCCAGCTCTCAATAATTGGTTCTGTTATCCTATTGATAGCTCTAGGTCAGCTCAAGGATAGAGAACGATTGTTAGACAAATTTTTATTGAGACTTCTTTATTAATTCAATTACAGTTTGTCTTACTTATATATATGCTTTCATTTTACTTCACCCAGATCTCCTACTATCGAGCATCAGGGACATTTCGCGTAGGTAGAAAATAAAAACGTTGATATTGTTTCCAATGCTGCTGGGTCAGTTATTGAAGGCGATATCCTTGACAACGAAATAATATAAGAAAATTGGCAAAAACATGAACAAAGTGGAATTTCGATTGACGAGTCGGTGGAGATAGTAAATCTAGGAAGCATGGAAAAACCTAAAAACCTCAAAATTGGGACCAATTTAAGCGCCGAGCAAAAGTGTGAAATAACCGAGCTGTTAACAGAATATGCAGATGTGTTTGCCTAGTCATATGGTGACATGCCAGGACTAGACCAATCAATAGTGGTTCATAGACTTCCCATAAGGGAAGATGTCAAACCTAAAAAACAGAAACTGAGAAGATTTAGGCCTGACATCTTACTAAAGATTAAGGAAGAAGTTAAGAAACTGCTAGAAGTAGGGTTCATCGAAGTGTCCGATTACCCAGAATGGGTAGCGAATATAGTCCCTGTTATGAAAAAGAATGGAAAAGTACGCGTATGCGTAGACTTCCGGGACTTAAACCAAGCTATGCCAAAGGATAACTTCCCTCTACCTCACATTGATGTTCTAGTAGACAACACTGCAGGAAACCATCTTTTCTCATTTATGGACGGTTTCTCAAGATATAATCAAATGAAAATGGCTGAAGAAGATAAAACCAAAATGACTTTCATCACAACATGGGGAACTTTCTATTACAAAGTCATGCCCTTTGGTTTGAAAAACACCGGGGCAACATATCAGAGAGTCATGGTCGCGATACTTCATGACATGATGCATCGAGAGATTGAAGTATACGTCGACGACGTGATAGCCAAATCTAAAGAAGAAGAAAGCCATATAGATATCCTGAGGAAATTGTTTAAACGACTAAGAAAATTCCAGCTCAAGTTAAACCTAGAGAAATGCACTTTCGAGGTCACAACAGGCAAATTGTTAGGGTTTGTCATAAGCCGGGAAGGCATTAAAATCGACCCTGACAAAGTAAATTCTATATTAGAGCTACCTTCCCCACGCTCTGTTAAAGAAGTAAGAAGTTTGTTGGGAAGATTAAATTACATAGCTCTTTTTATCTTACAGCTCACAGATAAGTGCCGGCCACTATTCCGTCTGTTGAAAAAGAATGCCACAGTAGAATGGGACGACGAATGCGAAGAAGCATTCAGGACAATCAAAGACTACCTTATAAAACCTCCGGTCTTGATAGTCTCGAAACAAGGGAAGCCCTTATTCTTATACCTCACGATACTCCCCGAATCCATGGGATACGTGTTGGGGAAAAAAGATGAAGAGGGAAGGGAACGTTCCATATATTACTTAAGTAAGAAATTCACAGAGGGGGAACAGAGGTACTTAGAGGTAGAAAGGACCTGTTGTGTTCTGATTTGGGTCATGCAACGGTTAAGGCAATACACCCTTTATTATCATATTGAGCTGCTGACAAGACATGATCCCTTGAAATACTTGGCAGAGAAACCAGCTTTGATAGGGAGAATCTCTAAATGGCAAATGCTCTTATCAGAGTTTGACATCACATACATAAATCAAAACTCGATGAAAGGGCAAGCCTTAGCCGACCAATTGGCAGAACACCCTATCAAGGCAGATTCCCAAGAACTACAAGCTCAATTCCCGGACGAAAATATATTAACAGTGGAAGGTATACCGGTAGAAGACCATGGGATAGAGTAGAACCCTAAGTGGAAAATGTTTTTCGACGGAGCTGCCAACGTATTCGGTTGCGGGATCGGGGCAGTGTTGATATCCCCAGATGGCACACAATTCCCTACAGCAACGAGACTCATATTTCCATATACCAATAATATCGCGGAATATGAGGCGTGCATCCTCAGCCTCAAAATGGCTTGCCAAATGGAAATCCGCGAATTAGAAGTATACGGGGATTCATCGCTCATCGTACTATAGACAAGAGGGGAATATAAGACTAAAGACCCCAAACTAGTACCATATCATCAACATTTGACAGAGCTAATAGAAGAATTCAAGGCAATTACTTTCACATATGTCCCGAGAACTCAAAATCAGTTTGCAGATGCACTCGCCACATTAGCATCTATGATCCAGATAACAGGGGGAGCCGAAGTCCAACCGATGAAAATAGACATCGAAAATCGGCCCGCCTACTGTTTAACAATTGAAAAAGCACAAGATGACAAGCCCTGGTATCACGACATCAAGACCTTTCTCCAAGAAAGTAAATACCTTGAAATGGCTAACAAGAATGACCAAAGAACACTCAGAAGGTTAGCAAGCCATTTCTTATTAAGTGGGTCTATACTTTACAAAAGATCATCTAATACCACCTTGTTAAGATGTGTGGATAAAAATGAAGCCTGTGAACTAATGGAAGAGGTACATGAAGGAGTATGTGGACCTCATATGAATGGCTACATGTTAGCCTGAAAAATCATGAGGTTGGGATACTATTGGCTAACCATGGAATCGGATTGCATAAAATATGTCAAGCACTGTTATTTGTGTCAAGTGTACGCAAATTGGATAAATGCTCCGCCCAACGAGTTGCACTTCTTGTCAGCACCATGGCCTTTCTCCATGTGGGGAATCGACATAATTGGCCCAATCACTCTGACAGCATCCAATGGCCACAGGTTTATATTATTAGCCATTGATTACTTCACCAAGTGGGTAGAAGCTTCATCATATGCCAATGTCGCCAAAGGGATAATAGTTCGTTTCTTGAAAAAGGATATAATAGCTCGATATGGAGTTCCTGAGTCCATCATCACCGACAACGGTACCAATCTTAATAACAAGCCGATGACGGGTTTATGTCAGCAATTTCACATAAACCATGGAAATTCAACTCCTTACCGACCTCAGATGAACGGGGCAGTAGAAGCAGCTAACAAGAATATCAAAAAGATCATCGAAAAAATGACAACTACTTACAAAGATTGGCACGAGATGTTGCCGTTTGCTCTCATGGCTTATAGAACTTCAATAAGAACATCTACTAGAGCTATCCCATATTCATTGGTATATGATACTGAGGCAGTGCTACCAGTCGAAGTCGAAATACCATCATTCAGAATTCTGTCAGAAACTCAGCTAACTAAATCAGACTGGGTAAAGAAGAGGCTTAATTAGTTAAATCTGATTGATGAAAAAAGACTCACTGGACTATGTCATGGCCAGTGTTACCAACAAAGGATGGCCCGAGCATTTAACAAGAAAATGAGGCCTCGATACTTCAAAGAGGGGGATCTGGTGCTAAAAAAGGTTCTCCCGAATGCCCAAGACCTCAGAGGAAAATTTACCCCAAACTATGAGGGCCCATATGTGGTAAAGAAGATATTGTCTGGAGGTGCTTTGATACTAACTCAAATGGATGGTTCGGAATTGAGAGACCCCATTAATACAGATGCTGTAAAGATGTACTATCCTTAAGTAAGGGAATTGAAATTTTTGCCAATGTTTATGAAAGCCAATATTCGATATAAATTTCGTTGAGTCTAGTTTTTATTTTTTACAAGAAAAGTTAATGTCTCTGAATGGTCGATATTTCCAACCAATTCTCATTACAAACATTCCTAAACACATTACCCATCACTTCACCAATGAATGATAAACACTAAAATGACAATGAATCTTAATAATTTTTGTAATATAATTCTATCTACTCTTGAGCATTAGAACCTAGTGCATTAGTAGGATAACACTACTGTCAAAAGAGCCATGCGCACAAGAAAGGAAGCATATCAAGATTTTCAACCCCATGTCAAAGCAAGAGTAAGCGAAGCAGAAACAAACCAGCATGAAGGTTCGGTTGTTTGGTTGCTATCCACGATAAATTGGCAAGCATATTAAAAATGAATGACTATCATCATATCATTTAGCTCAGTTAGTAGAAACATGTTCAACAGCATAAGATTAGTCAGCTCGCAATAGGGCACTTATCTAAACATCCCCTTGAAAAGGTTAGTCAACTCGTAATAGGGCACTTTCCTGGATATCTCCTCCTAAGATCAGCTTATAAGGGCACCTTTTAGAGACATTTTGTCATAGGTTAGTTAGCTCATAGAGGGGCACTTTCCTAGACATCCTTTTTTAAGATCAGCCCATCAGGGCACCTTTTTGAGATGTTTCTCCCCATAGGTTAGTCAGTCCACAGTGGGGCACTTCCCTAAATATCTCGTCTCAAGGTCAGCCTGTAGGGGCACCTTTCAAGACATTTCTCCCCCGGGGTCGTGAGTCTAAGAAGACACTTCCCGCTAAGGATAGTCAGCCCAAGAAGGGGCACTTTCCTAGACACCTTTCCTTAAAGTTAACTCAGAGGAGTACTTTTCGGATCCATCGATTAGTTAGCTCAAAGGAGCACTTTTCGAACCTATCGATCAGTTAGCTCAAAGGAGCACTTTTCGAATCTATCGATCAATTAGCTCAAAAGAGCACTTTTCGAATCTATCGATCAGTTAACTCAAGAAGAGCACTTTTCGAATCTATCGATCAGTTAGCTCAAGGGAGCACTTTTCGAATCTATCAATTAGTCAGCTCATAGGAGCACTTTTTCAAATTTTTGATAACTGATTAGTCAGCTCATAGGAGCACTCTTTGAAGGTATTTTTCCAAACAGTCGCCAGTCTGGTCAGACGCTTCTGTTGACACGTGGCCAGCTCATAAGAGCGCTTCCTAAGATAATCTTCTCTTTAAGGTTGCTAGTCCGATAAGACGCTTCCTATCATCAGTTATTCTACACTCCTAAACAATGCTTGAGATATTTCCTATTGCCAATTAGTCAACCCATAGAGCACTTTTTGGGAGGATACATTACTTTAGATTGTTAGGACCAATCCCTAAGCAATACCAACCATCACAAAAGACTCGTGGGATTATTAGCTCTTGGAGCATTTCCCTACTAGAGACCCAATCCCAGATAACCAGCCAAACCAAGACGTTATCCATTCGATCAAGAGGCCAAAAATGGCGTCTTTCTTGTCTTTGTAGTTAAGTTTTTCAAACTTTACTACAAAGAGGGGCAGCTGTAAACACCCCATTTTTGCCCTAATGATCAATAATAATCAACCACAATTTTTTCCAATTTTTCCATATTTTTCTCTAATTTAGCAAAAATAGGAAAAATATTCAAAAAATAAAAATAAATAGGAAAATACATCAATTTTGGAAAATAATTTCAGAAATGGCAATAATAAGGGTTAAATGATTTTTACAAATTTTTTAAATTTCAAAAAATACAAAAAAATAAAAAAATCGCATTGCATATATGTAATTTGCGAAATAAATAAAATCGCGAAAGTGGGCTAGCTCAGCTGGTCCTAACCAGGGTCAGGCGCGCACGGATGGGTGCGAGGTCAGGGGTTCGAAATGCGGGGGAAGCAGAATCCGCGTTTTGCAAAATTTTACTCTGCTTGGGACACGTGTCAGCATCCGATTGGCTGGAGCGAACGCACGCGCCGGGCGCGTGATCGTCTTCAACCTTTGTCTGAGATCGCCGGCGAGGAGAAAAATCCGAATTTCGGCCGTTTTGATTCGATTTTTTTGCACAAATCCAACAGATCTTCAACAGAAATACGATAAACATCATCCAATTGGAATCAAATCTCGACAAATCGATGGATTTACACAAATCGGAGTTGGTTTTTTTAACCGCAAATCCGATTTGCTTCGATCGGTGGAAATCCGTGCTTATCCAACTCGATTTCGAATGCCTATAAATAGAGGATGAAGTGGAGAAGCAAAATCACGGATCAAAAGTGAGAGAAAGAGAGAAAAAGGACAGAATCGAAGCCTCGTTGGAGTTGTTCAAAACCGCGACCATCGATCAAGTGTTGGGCAGCCACTAGGAGGCGTTTCTGAAGCAAATCATCGCCATAGTTGAGTTCCTTATCCCTGAAAACCTAGGAATCGACACCTCAACAGCTTCGAAAGGCCGCCGGAATGTGGTCAACGAGCACTCTCAGCCACCGCATCCGATCGACCCGATCCGACCGACCCGACCCGCGCACCGACTCGAATCCAGGTAAGACGGATTTTTCGATTTTATTTTATTTTATTTTATTTTTATTTATTTAATTATGTTATTTATTTCAAATTTATTTATTTACTCATTTGTTATTTATAATTCAATAAATAGAAAAATGTTAGAAATTAAATTTTTTAGGATTTAATGATAAAAAAATAAAAATAATAATTATAATAATAAATAATAAAAATGTAGAAAATTTGTAAAGAAAATAATAAAAATATTAGAAAAATAACAATAAAAATTTAGATTTTTAAAATAGGATAGATAAAAATCTAGGAGAAAATTTTTCAATAAAAATAAAAATTATAAAAATTATGAAAAATTAATAAAAACTAATAAAAAATTAAGAATTAATAAAAAAATTATTAAAAATTCATAAAAATCAATAAAAATTTATAATAGTAGAAATGAGTTGAAAAATAGAAAAAAATGAGTTTTATCACTTAGAAAAATCACTTTCCCAAATAAATCCAAAATTGGTGTTTTTCCTTAAAATTATTATTTTCAAAAATCAAATTATTAAGCTTAGGCTTAGATTTTTTTAACAAAATCCTAAAATAGTAAAAACTTAAATCAAGAGAAATTTCATAATTAAAATTCACAAACACACTTAAAGTTTTTCAGGAAAAGCGAACTACGGCTTGTTTGATCCTGAATAGCAGGTACGTAGGCACCCATTTGGGGAAACCCTAAAAAAGGAATAAAAATCATTTTCCTAGTATAATTCACTCAAAAACATAATAAAACAAAACAAAAATAAAATAAAAGACATTTCAAGATAGAGTAAATTTTAGGAGATTGGGTGGTAACCTTAGGGTTTTAATAGGTTAGCCTCCGAACTTAGAAACTCTGATTTTCCATTTTCCTCTTTTCACAAAAACGAGAAGAGAAAATCACGACGACTAGTAGTCCAAATTAGGACTAATCCGCTCCATTAGTCTTAATTCAATTTTTCCCAACAACAGTTGGGTGGCGACTCCAAAATAAAACGAAATTCCTAACTCAAGTCGAGGATCTACATTAGATGAGCATAGGGTTTAGTATAGATCGGATTAGGAATGGGAAAAATAAAAAATTAGACTCGACACATACATTAAATTTAAATTTAATCATTTTGCTCTTTGTGGCATTATAGTAAAATTAACTAAGCAAAATCAATGATGCACAAGATAAATTACATGGGTAGGTAAGAGCAAATATTATTACTAATATATTATTTTCTCTGCATTGGGTTTTCCATCATGTTTTTTGTAGTACCAAAACCTTACCTTAAACACTATAAGGTTTTGAATCATGTTCTAAAACTCATTGAAATTTCTATAAGGTTCTTCTCAAATGGGATGAGTCAAATACCTTATAATGAACTACTTGATTGCATCCTTAGAAGAGACGTGAGAGGAAGAATGAACAATCTCAATAGCTCTTGGATGCATGTGATAGATTCATTGTTCTTAAACACGATTCAAGTGTTCTTTGTTTAATTAACTATTTTGATCTTTTAAAGCAAGATTTCAGCAACAAGATGATGTTCTTCTAGAACTTTCACGATAAATGGGGAAGAAGGTGCATCTATATATAGATTCTAAGGTCTGTTTTCAACCGTCAAATGACTTTAGAGATCAAAGGATTGGATGAGTCTTTCATAGACATCCATTGGATTATTTTAATGATCAATGGACAAGATGCATTCATGATATAATGTAACTCCTCTTTTGGGGCTTAATATAAGTGATTCCTTATTAGGCTTATGGCGTAAGCCTATAGACAAGTCTTATATCCATGCAAGCTAACTCAAAAAGACCAAAAGAATGGACATACTAGTCCGGTGATTATTATTGTGAGCCAATTAAACCAAGTCTTCTTAATACATTTCTAATAAATGGATCTAACTTTTAGAACCTACCACTAGACCAAATAGTCTATCCATAAAATAAACTAGGGCTACACTTAATACCCAAATAGATCTATTACAACATTTAGTGGGAAAAAAAAAAAACTTGTTGAATTACAATCAAACCAAACTTAAAATTAGTTTTTTTTAAAAAAAGCCATCCTATTTATGGTCTTGTTTGCATTTAATATGTCAATTGGTGATTTGGTTTGAGTATTCTAACTGAATCGATTCTCTATTAAAGTACAGTGACTTGTCAACAAAAATTCTTTTTTTCCTTCCATCATATGCGATATAATCATTGTCCTTTTTTCAGGTAATTAAAGGCACAGTCATCCTTACTCTTAATAATGCAATGCTCTAAAAATGTTTATGGAAGAGGAAATTACAAACAACTCCCTAAACTTTAATATCGTTGTGGATATACACTTGAATTTACAAAGCATACTTAATACCCTTAAATTCCAATAAATTATCCAATAACTTTCTAAAATGAAAATAACCTCTCTAAAATTTGATCTTAATATACAAATATCCTCGAGACTTATCAAAGTATCCTTTAAAAGGTATAAAAAATATATTTTATAAATTTAGAGGTATTTCCATATTCATATTAAAATAAAAAACTTTAAGAGGTAATTTGCAATTTTCTCTTAAAAAAATAAAGACATAAAATTAAGCTTATTTGAATATTTCACACAATAGTTAAGTGTATACTTCAAATTGAGATGAGTGGACTTAAAAGCCATGCAAATGATGAATGATTACACAGAAGTACGAAGAAAACAGATCTTGGGGCAACAAGGTTTCCACTGTCCACCTACAGCCGTAAAAGGCACCAACAAACGCTCTCGGTGAATATCGACGTTTTGTTAAAATGGGGCTGTCCAAGATTCGGATTGCATTGGTAAATGTCAATTACAGTTAGAGATGTCACCACATGGAGGAAGCGACAACAGTGCCAGCAGGGAACACATGGGAGCCACCATTAAAATTGGAAAAGAAGCTGATGCTCAAATTTTACGTGAAAAAGGGAAAAACTACAAGCAAAACCTACTCATGGTTCTTTCAATCACATGGCAATTGTTTTCACAATCAAGTCATGTTTAAATTCTGTACAACCCTCATAACTCAAACTAGTACACTTATAAAAGAGGAAACTACCGTTTAAATTCATGATGTACTTTTTACCACTTTTTATTTCTTATGAGTTTTGCATTTTTCTTGCTTAAAATTAGGGTTTTGCTAATTGATCACCCATTATATTTGTTAGCTTATTTTTTAAAAAAGATTTTCGTTTATCTTATGAAAATCATCAGAGTTTTACAAAAAAAAAAATAATTAAAAAAAATTATATAACTATTAACATATATGTTTAATGCTCATTAGAATAACTTTTCAGACGAATATGTTTAATATGCTCGCTAGAATAACTTTTTAGATGAATATCAACATTTAGAATCGTTTGCTACCTTTATTTCCAACAATCAATTGTCAACAACCGTTCAGAACTACTAATACTTGCGTTCTCTTAAGCTTAGTAGGACAATGCTTGATTATTCTAAACTTTTGATTATTATAAGTGTCAAGAAAGTTGTGAAAAAAAAAATTAAAAAGCATTTTTGTTAATCAAATGCACCCTAAATTGCTTTTTAGGTTTTTTTTTTTTTAATTAAATACCAATCTAAAGATGAACCCAAATCATCACAATTACGAAGTGAGTTAATAGACCGAAATCAGTCATGTTCTAGTGACATGAGGATTTTACATATTTAGCACTTTGATTGAATTCAGTAATATAACATATTTAGCACCTTTAATCGAAATGGTGCATTATTAACAAGTTAGCAATGAAATTCACCATATCTACATAAAGTAAATACAAATATACATCTGCAGGCTCCCACGACTCAATAACATGGTCACTTTTTTTCTGTTAGGATGAAGATCGATTTGCCTTCATATATATATATGATGATGACCTGAAAAAGGAGTTAGATGTTTCATTTTAAAATTGGATGGTAGAAAGGAAAAAATAATAAGATTCGGTGGTTTATTTTGATTTGATTTGATTTTATTTTTGTGTTCAAGTGTCTTTTAGAGTAAGATAAAATGTAATATAAATTTAGATATAATAAGAATAAATTTAAACCATATACCGCACATAAAAAATACAAAAAAAAAAATTCACATCAAAATTTTTATAAGACAAGATAGACATAAATAAGATGTAAATGAAACACAAGTAATGCATATATGTAAGTAAAGGTTTTTTTTTTTTTTTTACGGTTTAATCCTAATATTTTGTTATTAAGCTTACTTTTGATATTTAAATTCTAAACATGAATTGACTAAGATGGAGAACTACTGATAAACTCAGTCTGACAAATCTTGCATGAAGCCATTAGACTAATTACTTCCTTGGCTGTGCTGACTTTGATTGCATGAAAATAGATTCTATTAATTAACCATCTATCATTGGCTCCACCTAAGTCGGCCGGCAAAATGATTTATTAGCCACACCAAATATTGGATACTTGAATAAGAAGAATTATGATTTTCTCTGATGGGTACAGAATTACCAAAAAAAAAATTTATGTGTTACGTGACATATGAAGTGACAAGATGAAATTGTGTTTAGAAAAACCAATTTATATATAGAAAAACTTTGCAAATTTATATCGTATTAATGTTATAAGGGGTTCTACTAAAGGGTAATAGGGTAATTGAACCTATAAACTAGTATTGGTTTAGGGCAATTGTCAATTTATAATAGTAATTCTATTTTTATTAAATACTTGCTGTAATAATGTTTTTCTTATTTTAATTATAACTCATACATTAAGGACATTTTTACAAAATTTACAATATAAATGACTACTACAAAATATACTTTGCTATTATAACATGTCTAGCATATTTAAACTGCTCATAAGTATTAGCGTATTAGAATTGTTGGTTTTTTATTTTGCATAATTTATAAAGTACCTCCAATACATAAGTTATTATTACAATATCAGAAAAATCGTTGTGATGAATACGTATTAAAAATATAATTATTACTATAAATTGGCAGCTACAATAATTAATTGTAAATCAATGCAAATTTACAGCCTTACTACCAAATTTTCTTATACTTTGCCAGGAGGCATTTCCAAAACGAATAATAATAATAATAATAATAAACGAGTGCGACAAAATAGCATCTCTTATGATTATAGAATTGAAAACAAGTGGAAATAAAGAAAGGATAGAACTGTCGAGTCATGAGCTTTTTCATTTAAAGAAAGAAATATTTTAAGAAGTTGCAATACCAAGAATTAAAATATGTGTACAAATCAAGAGCTATTGTTTTTTTTTTCTATATAATATTCTTAATGACTGCTCATTATACTGGTCATCGGCCGTATATTCTTAGTTAATGTTACTATAATCAACTATAGCCAGCTGCATGTGCTCGGATTAAACTAGTAATTCTATTATATAGAGTATTTATTTATATTCTATTTGATCAAGTAGATTTTTTACGATTATTAAAAATCATAAGGTAAATTTTAAATATAAATTTTTTAGACCTTACTCCTATATAATAGGTTATGGATACAAGATTTTCCTGCAGTATATCTATTCTAAAACCTGTACTCCAAAATATAAGAGTATAGGTTTTAAGATACCTTATACTTGTTATATAAAATATTATTAATAAATAAATACTAAATAATAATATTATAATTTTTTTCACGATAAATATTTTAGTAAAAAGGTAAAAAAAATGTTTAAATCTATAAGTTAATAACCCTAAACATTAAATATAATATCACTCGTTCTTTTCTTTATCCTTTCTCATTTTCCTTTCAAACTTCAAGTTTTCTATTCTTTTGTTTTGTTCTTCTTATTTATTAAGTAGTAAAATCGTAAAACTTAAAATAATTAAGATAGAAATATTACCCTTTTTTTTTAATTTCACATTTTTGTTACGGGTTTCAAAATTTTTTTATATAAAGAATTTATAATATTATATATAAATTATTTTTTTGATATCACATAAACTTAAAATTTATAAAAAAAAATGTAAAACTTATAGGTTCTATAAGATATCTTGTACTTTATAGATTTTACAAGATATAGGGTGATTCTAGGATACTATAAGGTAAGTTTTGATTTTAAAAGTTGGAAATTTGTATCTTACAAGATAGGATATGAGTAGTGTTTTATATTTTATTCATCCTATATTTGTTTATTCCTAATACATGCTCTATTATCTTAGATATATTGCTTTTGATGTTTAAGGTTTTACAGATATTTTTATTTCGTCTTCTATGAAAAACATAATCATTTAAGACTGATTAGAAATCATTTTATGTATCTTCTAATCTGGATGCCCTATTATAGCAATTCTACTTGTATTTTGATACCAATTTGTGCTGCCATTTTAAGATCCAAAATCTGGCCATGGTGATGGATCTAAACCCGATCAAGGATTCAATAGTTTTATAAGTCAGGCATGGTCCACCCTTGAAAACCTATGGACTTGGTGGGCCTTCACGGGTGGACAAAAGAAAAAGAGGGCAGCAAAACAACTTCCAGTTTTCTAAACTCGTTAAGAAGGCCATGAGACTTGGTGGTCCCTAGAAGCTAGAACCATGACAATGCCGCTAGACACAAGTCATCCTCTATTCTGCCACTTTTGGGACCTAAGACTCTTATATTAGACTAGGCAAGGCTAGCGATTTGTATCCACCTATTGTGTTTAAATAGATTTGTCTTTTAAAAATATTGATTCGTAATATGATATATTTAATAATCGTGTTTTGTATTCATATTTGACTTGTTTGTCTATTCAAAAGTAATGAATAAATTTATAAAATAATTATAAATATAAAAAAAGGACAATTGGAAAATTAATATTTATAAATAAAAATGATATAATCTTAACACTTAAAATTATAACATAATAAGAGTTTAATAAAATAAAATTATATAATTTATAATATAGTATATGTATATATATTTGTGTGATACATATATATGTCTTATAGTTATATAATCTATATACATATATTATATATATAAATATATGCTATATATGTTTTATACATACATATATATATATATATATATATATCATATAGTTTTATAATCTATATTTAAGTGAAGCATACATATGTTATTATAATGTATTACTTGATACATATTACATATTTATTTAAATAATATATTTGTTATATATATATATATAATTTATATTTAAGTATAACCTATATACATACATATACATATATTAATGCATGATATAATTTATATAAGTCTATATGTATGTTATATATATATATATGTGTATGTATGTATGTATGTATGTATGTATACACACACATATGTTATATATATTTTAGTTATTATATTGTTAAATAGATCCGTAGGTCAAACCGAGGACCTATTTATGGGATTTGTCTAATAAATAGGTTTATAAGTAGGTTTGTAAGTTAAACTCAAACCTAAATACAAAATTTACCACATTTAAATAGGTTTGACTTATTTGTATTTCATATCGATTTTTTTCTTACACAAACCTGTTTATAATCGTATCATGTCATGTATGGATTTGCAGGTCATATCCCAAATTACCAGCTTTAAAACTAGGTACCAATGCCCTTTCATATGATACAAACAAAATAAGATGAAATATAAACAAAAGATAATCTTTCAGAGTGATAGTTATACATAGAATTTTGTTTTGGCTTCTAATTATTCACAAGGACATAGAAATGCATCACAACCTATTGTTTGTGGATTCAATAGGAAAGTAAGTAAACCCGCCTAGTATAAGGAAAGTATGAGTTATGGGGGTATTGAGGCTGTTTAGCATTACCACTTCGATGCTCAAATTAGAAAAGTTAATGAGAGTTAAGAGATAACTAGAAAAATAGCCAAGAGACTAAAAGTTTTTTATCTCTTTACTAGTAAATGGCTTTGAGTATTTATAGGTAAATCAATATGCAGTTATCTTTGGAGAATGTAGGCACGTCTATGACTACATGTATGGGGCATCCAAGTAGTGAGAGAGTGGGCAACTCAGTTTGTAACATGTTTTATCTTTAGTTGTCCAAATCAAGGGATTGTGGGTAAGAAGGTCGAGCTCTCACTTGGACTGATAATCAAGCTTCCCATGTGAAATAAAATATGAGCCTAAATCGAGCCTAGGTCATAGTTGCAATGGCCTATCAACACAATCGGATGAGCAAAATGAAAGTAGAAGGAAGTTCTATAGAGATTTCTGGTAGTATATATATATAACCATAGATGATGATAAAGAGAAGATTTTGAGGGAAGTGCAAAGGGATACAAGTGAGGATCGAATAGAATTTAGAAGTATATCTTTCTCTAATGGTAAAAATAAATAAATATGCGAGTCATGGAAGTAAGCCATGATTGTTAAAATTTATGGACCCTCCCTAGACTATAAAATTCTATTTAAAAAGCTGCAACATATATGGTTTTTTTGCACAAAGTTTCTTCATGATAGTAAATAACATGGGATATTACACAATCACCTTTAGAAATGAAGATCTTAAAGCTGTATTGCCTCTGTTTCTATATGGCCACTTCCTAGCCATTAGAAAATAGGAGCCCGATTTCAAAGCGTTTGAATCCTTTTTTAAATTAGTGGTATTTTGTATAGGAATTAAAAAACTCCCCTTAGAGTACCATGCTCGTGTTGCTTGAACAAGGATTGGTGAAGCTTATGGTTCAATTCTTCGCTTTGATACTTACATAACAAATACAGAAAGGGGAAAATTTTCTCCACATTGTGTAGCTGTGTTTCAATAAACCACTTGTCCATATAATTGTAATTGATGATAATATATATAGTATTAAATATGAAGGAGTTAAGTCTATGCTTCGCTTATGAATGCAATAGCCATCCAGCGACTCAATGCCATTTGAAGAAGTCTAATGCTAGAAATGATTATAAATTAATGTCAATGCATATAAAATGTTATTTTAATTGAGCTTGAATCAAACTTAAATGTAATCAAGTTAAATCAAGTTTGAATATCAATATTGTTTTAATTAAAAAAAATTCAAGCCTAAATAAGTTGACTCAATAGAGTTCAAACTTGTTGAATACTAGATGGACTTACACTCAAGCTAAGAATTTTATATTGATCAAGTTTGACTCTAATTTAATTTTTGAAATTTAAATAGATGAGTTTCAATCCAAGTTTATTGTATTGTTTCAACTCAAATCATTTATAACTTTATCCTTAACATTAGGTAAGGGATGAAATGAGGTCAACTTATAAAGTTATGATGGTTGTCATGGTTTCTCCCTCCTTTTTCCCTCTTTTCAATAGAGTTTACACTTAGATGATTTTTATCATTCCAATTTCATTATGAGATTCAATATTTCCTGTAATATTCTCTAAATTGGAACATAGTTCGTAGAATCATTGTAGGAAAAGCAAAGTAAACCGGCATATTTAACCTGACCCAGCTACAAATGCTCTTCTAGTAGCAATTTTATCCATTAAAGCCTTTTTTTTTTTTTTTTCGGTTGGTCCTTTATTTGTCTTTTTAGTGATACATTCGTCAAATGCATGGTAATAACAAAATTTCCTGAATAAGAAAAATATCTTGAAACTTAATATTGAAAAAATATTTCAATAAGGGGGTGCTCCCTAGTTAAAGAATCCCTTTACTAGTTGGAGGTTCTTCAACAAGTTTCCATGGTTTCACAGATCCGGCTAAGATAGCTATCAAAATACTTTTTACCTGAAGATCCTTCCATACGCAAAAGAGAACAGCAAGCTTATATGTTACCACTCAGAAGCTCTTGCCAATGAAAACCTCGTTTCATTGTGGAACTAATGCCCCCATTGAGGACGATTAGGCTTTCTGTAGAACAAGTTGGCCGAAAGAACTAGTTCATGGACTTACAAAAGCAACCAATCTTTGGAGTAAATTCATCAACAGTATAGGAAACGGTCAATCTCCATACTCAGAACCGGGAAAAAGGAGCAGCCTTGTCCGAATCTCCAACATCAAAATGGCCTTGCATGCTATGGCTTGTTTTGGTAGTCTAGGCAGTCCAAGTACCACCAGCTTTGTTGCAGTCCTAACGAATGAAATATATGAAATGTGGATAGCCACGTTTCCAGTCTCACTCCAACCACACCTTATACCGCACAATGAGCAGATAGGAGTTCGAGGGGGGAAAAACTACAGCAATTTTTCTATACATAATTAACATCTTAAACTACATGGATTAATGAAATCAATTAGTATCATCCATGTCAGTACTGTCTTTGCTTCCATTGTATTCTTCCACCTGCTCCTGCATACTTTTTCGCTTGCACCAACATAAATACTGAGGTATCGGTCCGTCCTCCCCAATAACCCAGGCATGCTGAGATACGGCATCCAGTGTGAGCCTTTCTTGTGGATCTGCATAGTAAACCTTACTCTTTCAAACATTTTTATTGAAGAAGGTAGGGCTTAGGTCTACTCTCAAACTACTCCAGTTCATCTAGATACCCAAATTCAATTGCACTAAAGCAGAATCAAGTTCAAGCTATTCAAATGGTTTATCAAATTGAACTTGAACATCATGATATATGAATCCACAAGCTCGTGAAACAATTAGAGCTTGAGTTGAGCTCATGTGCAAGTTGAATTTGAGTCGAATTTGTGCATCATTATTATTTCAATTAGAAGAAAATTCTTAAACAAGCTTACTTGAATTGAGCTCAAACTTGTTGAGTACCACTTTGTGTTAAGTTCAAGCTTAAAATTCTAATTTTCAAGCTCACTCAAAGATCAAATAATATATTGTCTCAACTCAATGACCTAGTTAACAATCTGACAAACAATCTAGAGGTCCTATATAGCAGGGGAATTTTAAAAGATCATGTTTACTATGGTTAGAAGTACAAACCTTTACAAAGAAGACCCTCAAGTAAGTTCTTCAGTAAAGGGTTCATCTCATCTGGAAGTATTAAAGGGTTGTTTACAATCTGGAAATCAAAATTCAAAAGATTAGTGTCATATGAGAAACTTGAAGAGAAAAATTAAGTCATTGATAGTGTTTTGTCCATCATATACCTTGTCATACTGGTCCTGCAGTGTTTCGCCAAGAAATGGATAATTTCCCATCACCATACAGTATAAAGTGACACCAACTGCCCATGTATCAGCAGCCCTTCCATGGTACGTGTGACCTGTTTTCAATCAGAGAAACACAAAACAATTGAATCATTCATTCATTCCTACTGCCCTAAAAATGACTGATGTCTCCAGATTATTATGAAAATCTGACCTACACAACACTCGGGTGCAGTGAAAACTGGAGTTCCAGGAGATCGGCGAAGCTCGTCATTGTCATCCTAAATCAAACATACAAACTTCAATCAATTTCTTGAAAAAAGCTGAATGTACTGTCTTTGTCAACATAAGAAAATGAAGGCTGTGCCTTCACGAAACACTTCATATGATTGCGGTTCTATATGACCTATACACTGAAGCGTCAAAGACACATTCAGTAAAATAATATGTTCTGATTTTGTATAAAGCAAACAGAAAATCTGAATAAAGGAATACCATCATAATTTTGAAGCAATGTTCTTGAATTGGTACTTGCCTCAAATACTTGGCTGACACTGAAGTCTCCTATCTTTACAGTACCAGAGCTAGTAACCAAAAGATTATCGGGCTTAATATCTCCATGAACTACATTCTGCATTGCTCGCAACAAAACATAAACATGACATTTAATATGGAACAAGAGGAAAATATATATCCTGATATGAAGAATACAGATAGGGTAAAAAGTGAAAGTGCAGACATTCGCATATCACTTTTAACTTTTTCTTTCATTGGGCAAGTCATATCCCTTTTATTTTTCCTTTCAATGCCATGCTTCCACGATCCACAATGAAATGATTGATTCATGTAAATTATACTAGAATTCAAACACCTTATAACCGTTCAGTAATATGGGCATGCTAGAATAAAAAAATTACATTTTCATCTTGTCTAAAGGCTTAAAGCAAGTTTTCCACACCTCTAAAGTTGTTTGGAAAGTTTAAAAAAGAGGATAAAATTTCCAAATGCACAAAATTAGAACCTCATGTGGAAAGGAAAAAAAAGTTACACTAGACCTAGCTCACACAATCCTCCATGTAATTCTATATAGAAAAGTGGAGCCACACAATGTTTAAGTCTCCGATTTAAGGCTTTCCTTTGAGGATAAATTTGTCATGATTTGTGACCTTATATTAAGCTACTAATAGATGGTGATCCAGAGTTCAGTTTCTGATCATGTTACATAGGGTAACTCATTTAGTTATTACAGCATCATCCAAGGAAATGATTTAAATAACCCAAAAAGCAGCTGATACGCATGCATGGAAATAGGAACATACATGTGCATGGAGATACATCAAACCAGAAACAATGTCCCGCAAGTATTTTCTGGCTGTATTTTCTCCAATTCCACCAGGTGGACCAGATCCATCACAAGCCCATTTTCCATCAACGTATTCAAGAACTAAACAAAATTGAGTTTGTCACAGTCATGACTAAATCTGAATAAACATCTCCTAGATATCAAAAGGTTGTTATGCAGAATACCCATGTAGAAGTGATCAGTGTCTGGGTCATCAATCACCTCAACAAGGTTGACTATATTAGGGTGGTGTAGCATCTTCATGATTAAAACCTAGAGGAAAGAAAAGAGTATACAAGTTAATCTGCAACCCAAAGAAAAACAACATCAAATAATTAAATAACAATGGAACCTACTTCTCGAAGAACATCTGACATAGCAGTCTCTGAAGGTGAAACCCGCAGCTTTAGCAAATGAGATTTATGAAATGCCTGCAAGAGATTTTATGGATAATTAGATACCTAATAGGTATGAAATTTATTTCTTCTGTCTGAGGAAAGGATGGACCTTTGTGGAGAATTTGCATAGTATAAAAGCTCATGTGCACGTATTACACTGTAAATGATTCAGTAAACACACTACCTTAATTGCATAATGCTTTCCATCAACACGGCTTTGATACAAAACCTGTTAAATATGCAAGGACAAGAACTGTTTAAGAGTTTCTCCACCTGATGAAACAATATGCATGAGAATCATGGATCATCAAAAGAAGAACCACTTAACCACTTACCACTTTACCATAGCTACCAGAGCCAATCTTGCATTCACGAACATATTCATTAACTGTTTTATTCCCATTTTCATCCTGAAAGCATACGATCATGAATGTTTAGACAAAGTAGATGCAAGCCTTAGAATCCAATGGTCTGCAGTGGATGGGGTGACAAGTGCCAAGAACCTACATGGCAACCACAATCTCAAAGCAGCATATGTAGAAAACCAACACATTTCCAAACTTTAGATTCTTATACAGTCAAATGCATAATTTGAAAAAAAAAATAATAATAATAACACCTCATAAGAAACTGAAGAATGCATCATATCTAGCAGATGATAGACAAACTTATGGAGATGATGGTGCAAGAGACTAAGAAAAACTCAAGTCTAACTACCATTACATAAATGGAAGTAGTCAACACCATCTAGAGAAATAGTATCTTTTTCTTCAGGTAAAGTCAATTCAGAGAAACTAGTATATAGTATGTCAAGATCACAAAAGTAATATTCCTTTAATATTTTAAAGGAATATTTACATCATACTACGTCTAAGAATCTGAATTCATTAGCAATCTCAATGTTAACAGTGGTTGAATGACTGCAAATTAAGAGAGAAATCTCCATCCAGAAGTGAGGAAAATGTTATCACGTGTACATGTTTCCCATTTTTGCTTCTTTCAGAGAGAGGGGGGTTTGTTCAAAAAAAAAAAAAAGAGAGAGAGAGAGATAAGGGGAAGCCCCTGAAGTTCATGTAAATTGATTACCAAAACAACTATGACAGGCAGCTAAAAACCTCACTTTGACTGAACAATCTGAGCCAACTCATACATTATCAGCTCCCTTATATTACACGAAAGGCCAAAAAGAGAAGGCTTCCATACTCTTACCAAAGAGCAATCAGGCCTCTGAACAGTGTTTTGGGGCAATTTAGCACCTGGAAAATTTCAATGGCAATCCAATTGAGAATTTGGTTCAACAACCCAAGCCAACTTTTTAACACACAACCACAGTTTCATCAGAATGAAACCTACTATAATGATAAGCATTCTTCAATTAACAGTGTCTCTATCAGGCCATTCCAAGAGTTCAAGGACCAAATTCAGTCAAATGAGGGTTTATAAACCACATACACTTTGGTGAAAGTCTCTTGTAATTTGGTTCATCCTTTTGGGTCTTTAAATAAAAGATGTGGATGAAATGTACCACTACACCAGAAGAGAAATTGTAGGCTTGCTGAGAAACTGGTGAATTATTCATAGGCCATAGTGACAACTAGTTGATAAGAAAAAAATTAGCAGTTTCATAATTCAAACCAGTACCTCTGAGCGAACAACTTTATGTGTTTCTTTGACAGGAACTTGCCTGCAAATCATGCCATTCTCTTCTCTAAACCTCAAAATCTCTTCTGAACGTTTCGCACGGTGCAGGGGCTCACTTTCGTCACAATGAGTACTATCAGTGACCTCACCATTGTAGGAAAAATCATCATCATCATCCTCAATATCATCATCCAACAGTGGCTCCCGTGAAAGATTTTTATTGAAGCCAGAGGTGGGCCTATACACTCTTCTCGGCTTCCTTGCAAATCCAAAGCAACTGCAGCAGCCCATTAATTTCTCAAATGAATTGCTCTTACTGAACATGAGAAAATTTTGGCCTTTAAGTATCTGTTACAAAATTCAGCACACAAAAAACCTGCAAAATTCACAAACCCCTTATAGCTCCACCGAAAAAAAAAGACCATATACCAATATCAGAAATTATATTTGAGAACGAAAAAAAAAAAAGTGTACTACAGAGACAAATCCAGCCAGTGACACGTCAAGACTAGCCTAAAGATGAATCCAAATCAACACTACAAAGCACAAAATTATTTATTTGCGATGATTAACCATTTTGACATGACTTCAGTTAAGCACACAAAGGACCTGCAAATCACAAACCCCTTCATATCTCAAAATAACAAACTCCAGACACGAACTTCAGAATTTGTGCCAAGCCCATCGAACTACTGCGTGCCCCTCCATATTTTTTTTAGAAAAAAGGGGCTCCACAAAACCATTTCAGAATCTGTAACTTCAAAGGGAAAAAAACTACCACATACATTGCTCAGTACAGATACAAATCCCGACAGTGACATGACAACTGTAACCAAAACATAATCCAAAACTGACACAATCAAGCATGAAAGTAACTATTTGCAATATATAACCAATCCGATACAACTTTGACACGAAGCAAAAACCTCTGAAAAATGGCAACACCAATTGTCCTCCACAAAAGAACCCAAAAGCTCATACACTGACATCAGCTCAAAATCTATGCAATCAGAATAATAGCCCAGGTTACAGGAAAAACAAATTACCAACCTGTTAAAAAGAGAAAAAAATTGGGGCTTAAAGCCCAAGCCAGCTATGCTATTCCAATGGATGCCATTCAGATAGATGAACAAAACAGCTGATTATATTACAATAATCCCTAATGAAAGCCAGCATCGCGAAAACTCCAGTCTTTATAACGTCATGCAACACCACCACAACATGTTGACCTTTCCCACTGTACACCAAAAAAAAGAAAAGAAAAAAGAAAACCAATGAAGTTTGTATTTTATTTGCAATAATCGACAAAATGTACAAACTACATAGACATATGACCTCACTAAACAACCAAGTCACATAGAAACCTCAGAATACATTAAAATATTTATTTAATCAATCATACCCTTTTAAGTTTGTCAATTAAATTCAAGAAGCTTACCTTTTTTTATTTAATTGGAAGTAAGGAAAAAAAAAAACACACGTACTTGATGACGAATTCTTAAGACAGATCCAAAACTAAACAAATAAATCAACAATCGAAGCAGATCTTCAAAAACCCAAGTTTAAAGAGAATTTCAAGAAGCAAAACCCTAGGGGAAAATCTTTGAGGCGAATGATGGAATTGGGATGGGAGTTTGAGATTGTGCGAGGAACATAAAAAGGGGCTTGAATTGAATTGAATTGGGTGTTACGAAAAAGGAAGGCCGTAGCCGTGGTGCGGAAAATGGGGATGAAAATGTAAATTAAGAAAGTATGGGGGGGGGTAAAGAGCAGAGAAAAGGGAGAAGCGTATCCGTTGAAGGAGAGCGAGATACGGAGACAGAACAGAAGAATCGCTATGAGACAAGTGACCCCATGACAGGACGGGGATAGATCACAGACGCCCCAGAATGGCCAGGTCAGTACCCAATGTTTGCGGGGCTGGTAAGAGGAAATGCAACTTCCTTATTTCCTTTTCCTTTGTAGAAACCAACGTAGGTTACTGCTTGTCCTATGTGAGACTAAGAATGATATTTAGGGTTTTTATTTTAATCATAAAATTTTTGTACTGCATGTTAGAAAATAGGGGCATCCTATTTTTTTTTCTTTTTTAAAAAAAGGACTACTTCAAAAGTAATCCGTCAAACTATTTTTTTTTTTTTAAAAAAGCTGTTATTTTATTTTATTATAAAAAAAACTATTTAAAATACAAAGAAATTATAGATAAAACCTACTATTTAGCCGGATGCAAGATTATTACTTTCTTTCTCCTCATTTGCACAAAACCTCTTTTTCTCTCTAAAATCGTTCAATATCATGATTTATAAATTGTAGCTTAAGCATGTGATTTCTTTGTTAACATACATCCATGAAAGTAAAATTGTATCTAAAAGTTGAGATTTTATTATAGCATTTAGCAAACTATTTTTGCTGCTATCATACTAAAAAAAAAAATTTTCCCAAAGGAGTAAACTTACCTAATTCTCTCTTAGTTTCGATGGGCTTTTTATTCAATGACACATTTATTCTTCCAATCTAGATTTTTTTAGTAGTCCAACTGTTTAAAGTCATATAACTAACATGCAATCTACATATTTATATGAAAATCCCGTAGTGACAAAATTGACAACTAGATAATTATCGTACAATTTTCACATTGATTAGAGTTGGGGAGAGTCACAAAGCATATGAGAGTATTATTATTATTATTATTATTATTATTATTATCTCATGATAGTAAAAATTACTATCATATTTACCATATAAGTGTTTTCAATTCAATATAGTACATCTTTAATTGAAAATTATATAAACTAATTAAAAATATTTGATTTGATGAAAAAAGCTTTAAAACTTTATTAATAGAGGTGCACTTACAATACATGTGCCAAAATTTTAAATATCAATATATAAAAATAAAATGTGAAATTATGGTTTTGGAATAAGTTTTGGGTCTTGTTTCAAAAGTCTATAGGGTTTTTGATCAAATTTTGGAAAGTCTTGATGGATATCAGGTTAGATTTTAGTTTCATAAAAGCTATCCCAAATTAATTCTAGTTGTACCTCTAGTGGAGACTAGACTTTTCCTCCTATTATAATTATCCCATTTCGAATATTTGATAAGATTATTTTTCCCCAATCAAGATGATCCCTAACTTCATCCCAATTGCTTTTAGTAAAGTGGTGTTCTGCTTTAAGTAAAGTGTTGTTCTAAGTCAATCAAATTATGTCAATGGAGAAAACGCTAGATAGTCCAATCAAAGATGTGGTTTACATCATACTGGTCTATTAACCCCTTGACAAAGTAACTTTATCTCATGATTAATATTAAGGGTGAGTGGGTAATCTTATTTTATAGGGTACCCACTCATACTTTACTCAATTGGATATATTCTAAATATTTATTGAGATTCATAGGGCAAGTTTTTAAGTATAGATTTTTTTTAAAGCTACTCTTATAGGATGGGGTATGAGTATGGGGTTTTTCTACCTTATACACACCCTATAACCTATATTTTAAGATATGTAGGATACAAGTTCCAATGTACTATGTATCGACTTTATTAAAAATTATTAAATTATATTGATAAACAATAAACAATATCATTATATTTTTCAACTAATGAACTTTTTAGTAAAAAAATAAATAAAGGAGCTCAAGTCTATATTTTAATAACCTAAATGACTAAACTAATATCGCCTCCCTCACTTTACATTTTCATTTTTTTTCCCTTGTTCTTCCCCTATTTCCCTTTTCGACTTTATGTTTTCCATTCTTTTTTCTTATTATTTCCTATTTGATAAATAGTTTCATGACATAAACTTGAAACAATGAAGAGATAAAAATTTACTTTTTTATTTTACTTTATAAGTTTTGCATATGAAAATTTTGTAATATTACATACAAATTAATTTTCCATTAACATATAAACTTGCAACTTATAAAAAGAAATATAAAATTTATAGGTTCCACCGAGTACTCTATATCCCATATATTTTACAAAGTATAGGATACACAATAGTTTTAAGGTATTACAAAATAGGTTCTAGCTCTAGAATTTAGGAATTTGTATCTTACAAGGTAGGATATAAGTAGAGTCCTATATTCTATTTGCCCTATATCCACTCACCTCTAATTAATATGTATTTGATGTAATCATGGAGGTAATTAATAAGCTGGAAAAAAGGAATCAACAATAAAGAACAAGTTTTTAAAAAAATCCATTGAAATGCAATTATGGAGTTCAAGATAAGGTAGACTTGCAAAAGGTTAGACACAAGTCTTTCTATTACAAAAGATTATAATTTTAATAGTGATTTCAAGGAGATTTGATACTTGGAGACTTTCTTGTATTTTCAATCTGAAGCTCATAAAAATGTAGGTATTCTCCAAATTCAATTGTATAATTTTTTTTGTTAGCAATTTCAATTTAAACACTATGGTTACAACATTAGAATTTATGAAGGACCATAGATGGAAAATTAAAATATCAAACATCTCAATGTGTTAGATATCAAAAGTAAGGATTTTATACTTTTGTTGTTTGGTGTAAGTAAATCAATGTTTAGTACTCTATATGATTTAAATAAGGGACAAATTTTTCATTCATATTTTTATATAGGTAATGATAACAATGAATCTAGAAATGACATAACCACTTGTAAAAAATAAAAAAACAAAAAAAAAACATTATTAAAGCATTAAAGCAAAAAAAAAAATCCAATAAAATTAGATTTTAGTTAAAGTGAAAAATGCCTAATAATGAACCTTCTTTTACATGGGATGTGTGTTTCAAGATGGTAATATTTGTTGATACTTGATGTGGTTGACAATGGTCATTGGTCATTTAGAATTGGGATCAAGTAAATGGGTCATTGCATGACTAATGGGGTTAGGAAATAAAATTGAAGTGGGTAAACAAGAGGTTGATCACCTCGATAAAAGGCTCAAATAGATGAGTAGTAGGCTAACTAGCGACAGTTAAGATGATTTGACAAATTAGGATGAGATAACAAAGTTTAGCACCAAAGTTTGCAATTGTTTGGGCTTGAGGAATCTAAGACTAATTATCTATAATGCTTCAAAACTTAGGACATTGCAACTAAGTACATCACACTAAAAATAATCTCCAAAAATTTACATAACTAAGTAACTCATCAAAGTCTTACTTTATCTTATCAAACCACAAACAAACAAAAAACATGTCATTGGAGTCCACATTGGCTCCTATAACCATTGAGAATACTAATACAAGTACTTGATTAAATTAACATAATTGAACATAACTACCACATAAGAGTTTGATCTCTAAATATATTAAACAACTGAACCTCACAATTATCTAATGAAACCCCACATCATCTACTCTTCATAGTATACATACTCCACATCATTTTTTAGGTCATGATACAAGTCATAACTTAGCATGTTAGTATAGTTAATATCAATGGAAGTACCTATAGCTAAAAAAGATTTCCACAAGAGGTAAGCTAGAGACTAATACATGAAAATCATCAAGCACATACGAATGTCAATGTGTCATTCACACAAGTACATATCCATAATAATTAATGCACAATAACCCATTTAACTATATTTCATTTAGGTGATATAAATAGCACAATCTTAGCATCTTAGGGGTATCTCATGACCCCACAACACATATATAAAAATATACATATATGATATTGAGTATTTGCCAATACTTTAGAGTCTAAAATCAACCTAAATTTACTTGTGTCATTTTGATGTACAACTTTAGTTGGTACACCATCACAGACATATTATTGAGGTGCCACACTGACATCATTGGTACTCTAAGTATCAACCATAGCTGAGTACAAGCAATACAAAGATGCATATTCATTTAAGTTCACTTAATTCTAATCTTAACATGCATAGGCAACAAACAAGATAATCATGTACTTGAAATAGGTAGCTTAACTAATTCTTAGATTTCTTGTACGCTAACGAGTGATATAAAATATAGATACATTCGCTTAATGCTTTATTCAAGTTGCTTATAAATCAACTTGTTCTCTTTAACTATCTATTTAACCTTTCTATCTAACTTCTTACTTAATTTTTACTTCCCTTAACCCTTTACTGAACCTTTTGCCTAACCCTCTAATTAACTTTTATCCTCTTCATTGCTTTATCGAACCTTTTGACTAACATTTTGATTAATATTTACTGCATTTAACTCTTCATTAAACTTTCTTACTAATTTTTACTCTACTTAACCCTTTACTGCACTTCTAAGCAACCTTCTGATTACCTTATCACTTAACAATCTTTCAACTTTTAGAGAAAAATTTCAAGAGAAAATATAGCAAATTTTATAATAAAGGCTAAGAAAAACAATTAGAATTCTATCTTAATTAAGTAAAAATATAAATCAATTAAAGGGAGAGAGAGAGAGGGAAATGATTCATATCATATAATTGAACTTCCACTACTTAAAAACCTTCCATTGAACTTAAGAATGCAAAATAAAATCCTTACTTCCATACATACTGTAAATATCTTATTTTTGCCCTCTATTAATTATTTTTTGTTTAAATTAGGTTAGATTTACAAAAAATAAAATAAAATAGCAAAAAAATGAAGAATAATAAAAATAAAACGATGAAAATTATACAAAAAAATTAAAAATACAAAAAAAAATTAAAAATGTCATTTTTGGCTAAAACTAAAATATATATATATATATAAGTTGGGTATGTAGACCAATTTTCAAGTGCAACCAATAAAAAATGGCCTAGGATTTTATTTTATTTTAAATATATTTTATTTGTAATAAAAAAGGATAAAGAAGCCTAGCCTAATTAGATAAGGCTTTGGATATGCACATGAAGAAGTTAAATCTTAGAAGGTCATGGGATTGAGTTGATGGGTGCACATTGTGCAACAGTTTTAAGATTTAATAAAATCTGCCTTAGATTTAATGATTCTTAAAGATTGGCATAAAGAACGTTAGTTTTAAGATTTGATAACAAAATCAAACCAAAATAAACATTATCTTAACACTGGCAATCTTTGATTAAACCCCATCCATACCTTTAAAGGAGATTATAAGTTTTCACTTCAAAATAATAGTTTGAAGACACAATCAAAATCACTTGAGATAGCTCTAAATATTAGGATTATTAGCATTCTCTCTAGAAAAAAAAATGGTGAAAACCATGTATATCTTCTCTTTAAAAGTTCTTGTACCAGAGAGGAAATTGTAGCATTAAACTAGCATTTTTATAATCTAGGCTCTTAAGGATTTGTAAAAATATTGTCTTGGAGTTTAATTTGTTTAAGCATGTAATCAATCAAGGACTTGTGATCTAACATTAGGTGTTCTCAAACCACTACTATTGCATTCTTTACCTTCAATTAGCCTAAGTTAGGAATGCAACTAAGCCAGTTTAGGACGGGTTCTCTAAAACTTGAACTCGACTCGGTTACTCATGATGATACTTATAACCTGTGAAAGATCTTATAAGGTTTTTTCTTTTTTTCTTTTTTCATTTTAACTTGAACACACTTTGGTTAGGAAAAGGGAACCCATGACCCCAACTCGACTCGACTTGACATTTGCTTCAACTTTTTTTTTTTTTTTGGCCAATGCTTTAACTTATTTTCATCTGTCATTTCTATAATTTATTATTAATATAGTTATTATGCAAATAAGAGAAATATCAGAATTTTATGAAATCCTATCTTATGAAAATATAATATATATTATATTAATTTATGTCAAATCATAAGAGACTAAATAAAAAATAAGAGAATGTCGAATTGTTAACTTGTGGCCATGGGAGAATTAATCCTATGTGATGACTGTAGTGAGCTTGCTACCAAGTCAGCTTTGGTAGAAAATTGCCAATAATATTCAATATAGACACATTCTAAATATAAATTAATGCTCGGTACTTAAATTTAACAGGCATTCCTTCTTTAATATTAACAAAAACATTATCTTATAATAAAATTCATGATTTAACCAAGAAACCAATAGTTGCTATTAGCAACTTAGAATAGATGATTAGTAGTTTAATTATGGGGTCTTAATCGCTTGGAATAGATGATTTAAAGACTGGCTGCCGATGGCAAGTCTAAAGTTTAAAAAATAAAAGAGAAATTGCAGCAAGGACCCCAATTAACTAATGGGTCCAGGCACATAAACAAAACCATGAGCTATTACTAAAGGATATGATTTGGGAATCTGGGATGAGGTTGCTTTTCCACGATAAATGATTCATATATGTTATATATACGTAATATATAAATATAATAAGATTTTAATATATATAAATAATATAAAATGAATGGTTATTGTTTTAAAAGTTACTTATTTTACTATTATATATATCAAAATTTTATTAATATTTATAAATTATATAAATAAGACAAAATGTATATCAACTAACAAATCTTTTTTTTTTCTATAGATCATCTATTTCGAGATTATGCAATACAAATTTTAAACATGACCAATGTTGCTAAGTATGATAATATCGCTACATTAATTTAATTAATCAAGTTGTTAAGTGTATGGTGTGTGTCCAGTGTTAAGTTGGTAGACACATCATCAACATTCATGGCTTATCTTTTTGGATTTTTTTGTATTTTGATTTCTAAGCATTGAGGTCATGGACATGTATGTGGGACAAGTGATAAAGTCGTATAATAACATTAACAATGATGATAACGACGATGATGTTGGCGCAGCTTATTTATAAATTCCTATGAAAAAGTAACATAAAACGTTGTATTAATGATGATAAGTGATTATTTCTGTTATATAAATATATATGTATTAATTATGACATGTGGAGAAAATAAGTATATTACAAAAGTACACACCTGTGGATATTATCATTGTATTATAATAACAATTATAATACAAGTAATATATGCTATAAAACCCATAGCAAGAGCTTGATTTATTACTTATACATATATATATAATTTTAAACGGTGAAATCCATGGCCTAGTAAATGCATGAATAAGTACATGTTGCATGAATCAATTTATATGTGCTATACGACTATGTTTTGTAATTATACAAATTTTCTTTTTGTTGTACATGTTTTACAAGATAGATTTATGAAGAATTTTGCTTGGAAGTAAATCGATTACACAGTGTACTCAATTTTCAAACACTGTAATGAAACTACAATCACCTGCAAGAATAATATGACCCATTATTTTCCCTGCACATATGCTTTTTTATAAAACAAATTCAGGAACATCTTTAGTACCTAGGCAACCCGTTAAATTGAAGAATAAAAAAATTTCTGGCGGAGGTAAATTAGAAGGAAAACTGTTTTCATGTGTTGTCCTTTCCTATTTTATAAAAAAGTGACACATGCCTACTCTGATAAAGATTACATATATAAAATATACATATATGTCTGCATGGTGTGTATGTGTATGAATTTAAGTAAATTTTGATTGGATGGACGGATAACGCCGTTTATAAAGTATTTAGTCATATTTTTTTTACTCGGGTGGATAGTTTTATGATTGATATTAAAAGTTATAAGGTAACTTTGAATATAAATTTTTTAAAATTTGCTTTTATAAGTAGGGTACAAATATAAAATTTTCTCATCCTGTATCCTTCTTAGAATTTATACTCAAAAGCATAAAGGATATAGGTTTAAAGATATTTTGCACTTATTTTATAAAAAAATATTAAATAATATTAATAAATAGATAATATATGATAATATTATATATTTTTACTAATAAATATTTTAATTAAAAGAAAAGAAGGAATCCAAGTTCATAAATTAATAACTTTTAAACAACTAAACTTAAAGATGCCTTTCTCACTATATGTTTTTCATTCTTTTATTTCTTCATCCCCATTTTCCTTTTAAAGTTTATATTTTTCATCCATTCCTCTTATTATTTTCCACAAGATTACACAAATTTGAAATAATGAAGATTGGAAAAATTATTCTTTTCTTTTTTTTTTTTTAAAATTTTATAAAATTTATTACAAGTTATATAGGTTTTTGCATATAAAGAACTTATAATATTATAAATTATTTTTCTTTAATATCACATAAAATTAAAATTTATATAAACAAAGACAAAATTTATAATTTTGTATCTCATTGGTTTTATATAGTACTAATTCTAAGTTGGTTCTAGAGTGCTATCAAGAAGAATTTGATTCTTAAATTTAAAAACCCTATATCTTACCGGATAAGATATTAATAAGATCTTCTATTCTATCCATATGTTGTCGATCACCCTAAATTGAAGGGGAAAAAAGATTGTCTCAGATTAACTTACGCTGGAGTAGTGCTGAGATTTTTTTGAGAATTATAGGCTGGTGTGCGTTCCTTATCTTTAGTACAAAAACTATATTTGAATGCTTGACAAAGTAACGCTCGGGATACGAGTCTTCTGCTCGTGACTTATTCCATAGTTTGAGACTCCGAGGAATATGTCAGTTGTTCCTTGCTAATACGACGATTTCTTTTTAAATTTTCTTGGTATTTCATCAGTTTACCGATGATGGTGAACGTTAAGGTTGTCTTAATATGTAGGGGACCATGGTGGAGAGTAGAAGGATGCCGACCGGGCGAGCAAGGAGTCTCGACCCATGGACCACCAATACTAGATTTTAATGACCGTATCGGTCAGCGCATTGTACCAAACTTATAGAGCCCCATATAATTCAATAGGTTTTAATGAATAGGTTGCGATTCAAAACTATACTTATATGATAAGGTATAAAGAATGATAACATACATATAATCTAAAATCTATATCCATTATCTTATGATTTCTTAATATATGAAAAATGCCAAAAACACTATAGATACAATATAGCTAATAAATATATATAAATGTGATAAACACAATAGTCCAACTAATTTATAATCCTTTTTGTAGTCTAACAACAATCAAATGGTCTGTCCAATCCCATTTAGATTGTTACTATGGTCCATATTTGTTTTAATTTATTCTCGTCTTGAGTTTTATTAAAATTCGTTAAGTTTGCCTTTATTGTAATGTATCTTGAAAAGTAATATTGTATTGCAATTTGAATATCATGATTTAGAGTATGAGTAGATATAATATCTTAAGTTTTTAAAAAGTAAAATTAGAAAAAATTACACGTTCTACACAATAAACTAAATCATATAGATTTTATAAGATGTAAATTTTGAGTTAGTTTTAAGAGATCAAGTAAGTTTTGGTTCTAAATTCTTAAAATTTATATTTACAAAATAGAGTATTGGTAGGATTCTCATCCACTACTCATTCACTCTTATCCACCATGTGCAAAATTAATGGGTAATTGGATGCTAGCAACCCCCCTAAAGTCCTAAAAGTTTCAAAAAGCTATATGAACAATTACAGAAAATAAATAGAATAATAAATATTATTTTATTTTGTGATAATAATAGATTTTAAAAATTTAAACAATTAGAAGAATAAATTCTTCGAAACATAATTCTCAAACGATATTAGGTTAAATAACAAAATTAGTTTAAATTATAGATCTAGGAATTTCAAATGAAAATTTAAAGTGAATATTTATATTCAGGATAATTAGATTAGCTTAGACATAAGCTTTCGTAATAAAATGCTAAAAATATAAAATTGAAAGATATTTTTGTACGCGAGAAAAATATTAAAATAGAGATATTTATAATATAAAATATAATCAAAATATAATATATATATATATACACACACAACTGTAAAAAAAAAAAAAAAAAAGATTTTTCAAAATCTGCTGCAATATCCCATCCTTCTAGACGGTGATAGCATTAGCAGGGGGGCGTGATAGGTCGTCACATCCATCACGTCGCCGGTGCAGCTCCTCAGCCCGTCCCGATCCCTCTTTCTCTTCCTTACTCTCTCTCTCTCTCTCTCTCTCTTTTCTTTCCTTTCTTCTTCCTCTCTTCTTCTTCTCTTCTCCTCCTGAACCGCGTCTCCCCTACCCTTCCCCTGTCTTGTGTTTCCCTTTCTTCCTTCTTCCTTCCCCTCATTTTTGTAGCTCCTCGACATCGGTGCTGCCTCCTCTTCGTCACTCTCTCCATCACACCTTCTTCCCACTCCCACTCCGACTTCACCTGGCTGACGACTTCCAATTTGCGGCCGCTCAAGGTGACGGTCTTCTCTCGAGATTTGGCTTGTGCTTTTCGGGTACATGGGTGGCGCTGCCAATTGACGAACCATAGGTAGCCTCAGTCGAAAGTCCTACTGCTTATGTGGTGTTGTGTTAAGCTAAGAGGACTACCATGGGGGCGGCTAATCTCGTCGAGCACAGATGGCTCAACTCTAGGATAGCAACAATAAGGATAGTAACAACAACTAAAGCCACGACAGCCACACAATAATGGTAGTAGCAAAAGCGGAAGAAGAAGGGGAGTATGTGTGCATGTGCTTGAGGTGGAGGAGCTACCCTGTGGTAACTGTCACACCCCACTCTAAGGGCCCCTCGTGACAATCTGCCACGATCACTTAACCCCTTATTAAGCAACTGCAAAGCGTCTCCTCATCAATAATGACCTGATTATCAGAGTAATAATATTCCCTACTCATAAGATAATTAATTACACAGAAGTATCAGTAGATCTCAGATGGGTCCCATTATACCACTACAGGTACACTCAAGATCAAATTAAGTTGCTAGATTACATTCTCATTAATTACAAAAAGTCCATTCTAATGATGTTTATCTCTATCTAGGCCTTACACCCTTTTCACGACCATGTTAACCAGTGATGTGACGTTTACTTACCTTAGTTTGTCGGTTCATCAGGAAGTTTAGGTAGTCCCTACCTACAAGACAAAATCTATAGGAGGGTAAGCCAAAGCTTAGTGAGATAGGGTGCAATCTCTCAGTATTGCAACACACACAACAAAATTCAACCAAGTTATCAAACAAGTGCTATGCATGAACAAACATATGAATGTAGCATCTCACGTGGTCTTTCAGTAACCAATGTGAAGTTTAGGGTTTACGCCCCCCTTGACCTTGAGTTGGGGATTTCGAAGCCACCATCAGTGCCCAGGTCTTACTCACATCTTTATTATTCTTATCACTAAATTAAGCTATGTCTTAGCTTTAATGTTTTAGGCTCAGGTGCCTCAATACACTGAGCATTTACACTCTCAAGAGATAGGCTGGACTCGGAACCGTCAAAGCGTGACAATCCCCTAATCACTTAGTTCGCACTTGGCGGAACAGTGATCTTCTTGATCACTTCTGGCGCATCCTATAGTAGTGATGGCCTTCAATCTCATGCACATGTTTCGTGGAAATGCATGTCAAGTTTTTAATTAGATCCCATAATTAATTAAAGTTTTGAGAGTGATCATACCATCAAAATATAAGTGCAATCATTAATCATGTGAATAATCAATCACCATACACGAAACCATTCTAGGAGCAAGGCATAAGTTAACATAAACAAGAAGACAACACATATACAATAGACATGATATATATATATATATATAGATAAGCTAAGGAGTACTAATACAACTTCCATCGTTGCACTCTTCTTTTCCCATTTCTTCTCTATACTTACATTCATGACTAGTACTCCATGTATTATCTTCGAATGTGCTTACCTCAGTACCATAGGGGTATAGTTGTTGATCTTGATTCACATTCCTACTCTAGCACATACATCTTAGAAGGATTTATGCATGTTGTAATTGAGATCACATAATACCACTCTTCCTATCTCATATCTATATACCCATAACATATGTCACATGCATCCTCTTATCTTTCCACCTCACTTGAACACCACACACATACGTGTATATATATATATATATATATATATATATTATATACAAAGACTTGGATCATTAAAGCCTATAATTTCTCTTCCATAATTTGTAATGCACATTTATGCATGCCTACATTCTTTATACCAACCATCACGATTCACAACAATACACATACCATTGTATATTTCATTCCTACTACTAGTAAAATTATACATACACACATCATGGGATAGATCTAATACTTGTATGCTCCTCCATATTATCTCGTATCCTCGTTCATGGATTCCATTCATCCTTCTTTTAATTTCTCAACACACAAGCCCATGACCAATCCATCAACAACATAATCTCCACTTTCATCTTCATGTCATTATGTAGCCACATAGTCAAGTTGAATTTCCATTTCCTACTTCCTCCTACATATAAACATATGTCTACATAGCATTCTCGCTAACTTCCCAATCCAACAAATGCGCATATGCCCACATACATATACATATATTTATTCACCACAGCAGCATCTTCATATGGCTTCTACGTCCTTGCAATCTGCCATAATATGTACGCACAAACATGGTTTTTATTTTCTTTACGGCAAAGAGGCAGCAAAGACGTCCAGCGGTTCACTTTCAACCTCCCTCAAATCATGTGCTTATACATATACAATTCTTCCCTGCTGGTTGCATCCACCGCCCAGAGTAAAGAAAAAAAAAGAAACAAGGAGACCAGCAACGCAAGGGAAGAACGCCACAACCCACGCAATTGTATATATAAACATATATATGTAACTATGGACAGCAACTAGGACGCTACATGTACACATAACTATGTATATTTATAGTATGCACCCCAGCATTTGAAGACATATATATATATAAATATTACGGCAGGGCAGCAAAATAAATCATCCCAGCACTCATTATATGTATATGTACATTCCTTCTTCGCAGCAAGCCGATGGAGCAGAACAACACAGGCCCAGCAACTTATTGTCCAGACCGTGGAAAAAAATATATATATATATAAACACTTACAGTAGCAAGAACATCACGCCTACATCAAGGGACAACCAAAAATAAGAAAAGAAAATGTCTAACACCCAGCTTTAGTTACATATATATATACACATATACAAGGATGTTGTTAGCAGGGGAAAATGCCAACACGGGACAACCATGGAACAAGAAGGACAAAACTGTCCACGCCTTGGCTAATCCGCACCTATATACATATATGTATATGTATCAGATTTGTCACATTCTAGTACTCATCCTGCACACCGTGGAAGAAAAGGAAAAAAAAAAATGTTCAACTTTGCTCCCAGCACGTCACAACGCAAGGACAAGTCCAGCAACCACACTATTACATATGTATATATATATATATATATTTATATATATAGTTACACAACAACACTTTACAACGAGGCATCACAATTCAGAGCACATATACACATATTACAACATGTTACAGATTCCTACTCACTTCGATCTCATTTCGTCAGGATTTACTCAAAGTAATCCTTGGATATTCCTGAACCGAAATCCTTTTTACTTATAAAATTAGGAAAAAATATATTAATACACTAAATACATAATTTAGATCATTTCATAAGCTATTACAACTAATTTTAAATAAATTATTAAATTTTATATCTATTTATTATTTATATATAACTTTTAGAAATAAAATCCGTTTCGCGAAAAGTTTGTCTAGTTGAGTTGTACTCACCTTAAGGAACACGTGGGTGGTCTTGGATCGTCGATCGGAGTTTATATGTTGCCAGTTATGATTTTTTTTGTTCGGTTTCCTTTGTTTTCTTTTCCTCCGTTCTCGTCCTCGTCTTCTTCTTCTTTTCCTTTTGTCTATTTCTTTTTCCTATTTCGGCTCTGTTTGTGTAAAATGGCTGTGGGTCCTCACGGTAGCTCCCACTTTATTATTATTATTATTATTATTATTATTATTATTTAATACTTTATTAGATTAGGTTTTTAAGAGGATCCTAGTATATTTTATTCGCGACGATTTCGATAAAATTTAAGATTTTATTATGAATTTTTATGCTTAAGCTAATTTAATCATTCCGAGTGCGAATATCCACTCGAAATTCCTATTTAACAATCCTAAATCTATGATTTTATTCTATTCCATCGTTTATTCAAAATTTTCTTATGGTTTGCCTTTAATACGCTTATTTCTATTATTATAACTCTATTCGAAGAGTGTTTTAAAGCTTTTAATAAAATCTTTTAATTATTCTGTTATTATACGAAATTAAAGTTTGCGGGTTTTACAGTAACCATGTGGGTGTGTGTGTGTGCGAGGGAGGAAGACAACAACAGCAGCAACAACAACCCCGACCATGGTAGCAACAGTGACCACGATCCCAACAACAGCAACATCCACAAGAGCAATAGCAACAGAGGCAACATCCACGAAAATAGCAGCAGCAACGACTACCACAACGACCACAACGATTGCAACGACGATAGCAACATCCAAGCCTCCATGGTGATCTGGTCTCCGGCTTAAGTGGATGACGGACTAACGGAGAAGGGAGGGTTACGAGGTGCATCGATGTATTTGTATGTGTGTGAGGTAGAGGAGCCGCCCTGTTGCAATCGTGTGTGTGTGTATGTGAAAGGGAAGAAGGAGCCAAGTGTATAGTGTGTGTAAGGATGTGTGTATATGTGGGTAAAGGTGTGTATGGATGTGTGTATGTGTGGGTAAAGGTGTGTATGGATGTGTGTATGTGTGGATGATGGCGTGTGAGTATGTGCATGAGGGATGTAGGGTGTGTGGTATGTGTATGTGGTGTGTGTGTATATGGGTGTGTGGTGTATGCGAAGTTTATGTGTATGGGATGATATGCGGTGTGTGCGAGAGGGGTGTATGCATATGGATGGTGTGTGGTTGGTGCGGTTTTTGTGTGTGTGTGTGGATGCCATGCGGCGTATGAGGATATGTATGTGTATGGAAGGTGTGGGATGTGTGGAGTTTGTGCATAGGTGCATGGAAGGTGTGGGGTGTACGATACTTGTGTGTATATGGATGGTGTGTGGAGTATGTGATATGTGTGTATATGTATGAAAGACATGTGGTGTGTGGGTATGTGTATATGTATATGGAAGTTGAGGATGGTGTATGTGGGATATGTATGTATGAGTATGAGATGATTTGTGGGGTGTGAACATGTATGTGTGAGTATGGAAGGTGAATGTAGTGTGTGCGAAGTATGTGGGTGCATGTGTATTGATGGTATGAGGTGTATGTAGAGTATGTGTGTATATGTGTGTTGATGATGAGAGATGCGAATGGAGTATGTATGTATGTATGCGTTAGTGGTGTGTGTGTATATGTGGACTTGAGGAGAAAGGAGGATAACAAAGTGCAGTTGTGTGTGCATGTAATTAGGTATGTGGTATGATCGTATGTATGTATGTATGCGTAGGTGCGTGCGTGGTGTGCGGAGTGTGTATGTATATGGATAGGAGTATGTCGGTGTGTGTACGTGGTGTATGGGAACGATTGGTGTATGGATGGCGATGGAAGCGTGAGTGAAGATGAAAATTAGTAGAAAGGATAGGAAACCTTATAGGTGGAAATATCAACAAAGGAAAGAAGAAAGAAGGCGATACAAAACTTTTGAGGACTACTAAATCCTACGAGTTGTCTTAGAAGTAGTTTGTTGGAAGGTATTAGAGACAAATGGATAAACAAAAGGTTCAAAGATGCTTCATGGAAATGAGAGGCGTTTAGGATGGTGTAGATGGTGAAGGGAATGATTCAAGCAACATCCAAGATGATGGCTTGGGGGATATTTAGAATGAAATGGAATGTTCAAAGGATGATGAGGAAGATCATTCTTGGCCAAATACCCTAATGCAAGACCTTTAGTTGTCCCTTCTAAGGGTATCTTGCATACATGGAAGAAAGAATTCCAAATTTGGCAAATTGAAGACATTCCATTGCTCGACTTCTACATAAGGAAAGTAGACAGTCGATCACAGTAACTTGGGATATTGGAAGCAATGATTCGTAGGAAGGTTGTTCCTTTTGGAACCCTATATCAGAATCACGTTGAAGAAGTGTTCAATGTTCGAATCTTGTTCGCCCAAAGTTCCTTAAGGAGGAGACTTCACGCCTTGCCATCTACCGCAAGATGAGTAGAGTACACATATCAGGTGCTAGGAAACTACCAAAGTCAAGTGGAGATGCGACTTTCTATGATTGGGTTGAGGAAGCATCGCAGAAGGACACTGATTTCAAGAGGAAAGCAAAAGGGTTACCCGTTGGAATCGCTCGACTCCGGCTAGGACTATGACAACCCTAAATAGGTGAGTGGAAAACTTAATGATATGCTACCATGTTGTGTAGTATGTTGATTGCTATGTATGTTAAATTGTTGGTTTGTTGTATTTGCAATTGATTGTGATTATTGCTGAGTTAAGTTATAGTGGGGATTAATGAGTTAGGAAAAAAGTCATAAAGAGTATAGAGGATGGCATGGTTTGGGGGTTTAGATTTTGTTACCTTAATGATAGCACCTAACGCCATATTGTTAGTGCTATAACCACAAGCCTAACCCATGATTTAAAATTGTTTTCTTTCAAATCAAACCAGAGCATAAAAACTTAGCTTTTCCTTTTAGAGTTATCGAGCAGGTGTGCTTAGTTGGAATAAGGTCTATAGATGTCATTATGTATACATGTCAGAGTTGGTTCCTAAATGTGTATATATAGTAGGCAAACTTATTTTTATGTTATATCTATATAATACACTTATGAAAACAACCACACAAATCATGAGTGCAACCTTGGTTTTTACAACTTAACAATCTTGTTTTCTTGCCCTCTTAATTATGTAAAGGAAGGTGTCTAGTAAATCGTCTTTAATTAAAGATATGTCGGGTGCATACATATACGTGTAGATATATATATATATATTATACACAAATGTCTTGAGGACATCAAAAGGAAAATATGAGACGACCTTGTTAGCTTTCGAAAGTGTGAATAATAGAGCATTTGAGAAGTGTGATGACACATAGGTGTCAGAGGTGATGATTGTAAATCAAGTCCGAGTGGTTGGTTTGACATTTAAGACAAATGACATAAAGGTGTCAGATATGATGATTGTAAATCAGCCCTAAGTGGTTGGTTTGACATTTAAGAGAAATGGCACAGAGAGGTGCCGAGTTAATTTAACCTATTATAAGGCTAGATAAGTCTACATTTGTGGGGTTTGGGTTTAGTGCAGGTTTGTGTTATAAGAAAGGTAAGATCTTTGTTGTTGTGGTGAGAGTGAAATGTGATGCTTGATAGTTACTTTATTGTTTAAATGAGATTTGATTGTGATTGTATATGTTGTTTGATTACCTTAAATCAATTAATTAAGGAAGTGGACCTGAGTGAAACTGGACTTGCATTTCCATGAGACATTGCATGAGATTGAAGGCCATCACTGCTATAGGATGTGTCGGAAGTGATCAAGAGGATCGTTGTTCTGCCTAGTGCGAACTAAATGATTAGGGGATTGTTGTGCCTTGACAGTTCCGAGTCTGGCTTGTCCTTGAGGGTTTTGCTCCGTTTGGTGCAGAGAGGCATGAGAGTGTTCACTATTAAGTTAAGAGGATATCATAATTAATAAAGTGATAAGAAAAAAAAAACTGGGTAATGACTTGGGCACTAATGGTGGCTTCGGAATCCTCATCCTAAGGTCAAGGGGGGCGTAAACCTTAGACCTCACATCAGTTACCGGAAGACCATGTGAGATGTTGCATTCATATGGTTGCTCATGCATAGTATATGTTTGATAACTTGATTTGAATTTGCTTGTGTGTACGTAGCATTGAAGGTGTTGCCATCTTATTCACTGAGCCATAGTGTGCTCACCCCCTCACAGATTCTTTTGCAAGTATTGATTACGAAAGCTTGGGATGGGATAAGATGTGAAGTGTTAAGAGTTTTTAGAAGACCAGAACGACAGAGTAAGAATTGTGAATAATAGATTGTTTAAATGAAATGTTAGGACCCTTATGTAAATAGAATTTAAAATTGAGAAACCTAGGGTTTATTCTATTTTACTGATCGGTAGGGGATACCGATTCTTTGCGATCATGGTTGATCGTGGGATACAAGATCCATAGTTGTATTTTATTATCCAATTATATGTACTATGATTAGTTGTAAATGCATTAGAGTCTTACGATCTCTGATTTGTAAGACGATCATTATGTAATGGGTGTACATGTGCCATTATGATTTTAGTGGAGACTTCTAAGCCCCCTTTTGGGGCATGACAACCCCTATCCTTATCATAGTACATAGAAAAAATGAGTCTTACATGTTTGATGATCGAATTGTATGAATGCGTGCTTTTTTATATGTCATAGGAATGGGATGAGCCATTTAGATCGAGTGATCCCATATTTCTTGCAAAAGTTGGGTGATGCTAGGAATTGCTTGTACTATATTAATGGTTATATTATATTTAATTTTTAATATTTATTTATTTTTTATTTAATTCATTAATTTTATTTTATTTATAAAAGTGGGACTTTCATTGACTCTCTTAAATTTCCATCCATAATTAGCATGTTTTAATTTGGATTGATTTATGATAATTAATTTAACAAAGATATTAAATGTATTGATTATATCATGTGATAAAAATAATATTAAACATATTTAATTACATAATATACTATTAAAAATTGTACAAAGCCCAATTACCTTGGTTGACCATCCTTAGGCCAATATATTTGCAGGGAGTTATGAGAGGTTTGTAATAGTATAATTAATTTGTTAGTTGAGCATAAATAGAAAGAAATCACAGGATATTATAATAGCACTATAAAGAATAATTATTCGAATAAACAATAATTTGATGACTTAAAAAAATTGTAACAATGAAGAATTAAAAAATTAATGATGAAAAATTAATTTATAAATTAATCAATTATTTAAATTAAAATTTCCAAATAAGGTAAACCGTTTACTCTTGGTCTTTTTGTTAGGGGTGCTGGTTCTGTCCCCGACATGATAATATCTGAACATGGTACGCTTCCTTTGGCTTCTTCTAGGAAGTTTCCTAGTACGGAGCCGCGAAGTTTCTACTGGGCATTTGTAGCACGCCTTTGCAAGTTCGTAGGATTCTTATTATTATTATTTTTCTTTAAACAAATCATAATTCACAGTTTTATCTTTTATTGCAAGAGAAAACGTCTATTGAGTTTATGGGTGTGGTTGATTGGCAAAACAAGATAGTATAATATTAAGATAACAAAATAATATAATTTAAACATATCATATTTGGTATATATAGTATTAAATATGAAGTTTTATGATATAATATATATATATATATAAAAGATGTAATTTATCAAAAAATTTATGAGTATGGTGTGAAGTTGATTTTAAAAATTTCAAAAATATATTTATTTTATACTATTAAACAAATATAGTAACAAAACAATACCTTAGTGTTGAAACCTACTGAATTATAAAATCTATGTTACAATATAGATATTAGATGTCATAGGAAAAATTTCGATTTTAAAGTTTTGGAACATGTACTCCAAGCATATGATACAAAATATATTCCCTTAGTGTTTGCGCATGTTAGTCCCAAGACACTTTTATATAAATGAATGAGCTTAATCAATAAAAAACAATAATTTGTTATTTATTTATTACATCTCTATTAGCGAGACATTTACAGCAAAAGTCACATGTAAGTAGCATAGGATATTGGTGTTTGAGTGCAGTTGGTCAATAGTAAGTCTTCATTGGTATTATATTAATCTTAGAAATGTCTACATATGAGTGAGTATCTAGAGGGGACGAGATCATCGTGGTTAAGGAATACACATTGGTTAAGGAATTGGGATCGAGAAAGATATACACATGGAAACCTTTTACATCGATAATTGGAGTGTATTGCATTCGAGCATCTTTACTTCATTCCCTTAGGAGCTGATGTGATAAATCTTTAGATCTAAGGTTGTTGTACATTGAACATGTGGATCATCATGCTTTAATACTAGTGAGATTTACTTATTCATAAATCATTATGAATTAGGTCATTAGATATGAGTCAAATCACTCATGAGTGGTAGTGAGTAGTCAAAATGGAATCATTTCCATCTCCATTGGGGTGATTGTAAATCCTAAACTACTTAATCATACATAAATGACTCATAAGCTAATGGCTATGATAAATTTTATCGCATGTAAGTTGTTAACAAACTAAACAAAGAATCAAATTTGTGATAATGCATTATAGAAAAAATTGATTTAAGATGTCAAAACTGATATGAACTTTGTTAACCTGTGCCAAAACGTGAGATCAATTTGAAACTTGAATAATCATTGATCGATCATGAACGAAGGGAAAACCGCGACTTGTTGCTTATAGAAAAGCAAGAAACTTAGTATGATGTTTACACCACAATCGGGATAGAATACTGATTGATAAGTAATGTTATGAACGCTACTGAATGATTTCGATAAGTTCGAAATTCTTCAAAAATAGAAGAAAAGGGTATAAAAAAGTTTTTTTTTTTTTTTTTTACAATGGAGTTCTTGAGGACTATTTATAGTCTCCACACAAAATACAAAAAAACATATAAAACCCACCGACTTACTTTTCTCCTAATCTAGCACTTAAAGCCGGTGGCTTAAATGCCCTTTGAACCGTTGTATGGAGTAAGTCGGCCACTTAGGCCGACGACTTACTTTGCCGGTCTTCCATGCATTTCTACACCGGCCACTTTAGGCCAGTGACCTTCTTTCAAAGCCGGCCACTTATGCCGGCGGTCTTCAATACTCTTGAAGCTATCAGCCTTTGATTCCACTCCCGACTTCTATCCTTATGATCCGCACTTCGAATATTCCAGTACTCTTTGTTCCCAATTCCTTATCTTGTCCTTGATCATTGATAGAGCCATTTTATATTCAATCTTTATAGTATAAATCGTGTTAAATTATTATTGATTTTATAGAAATCATAAGGAAATGGTACTTTAATTCTATCATCGTGATAAATCAGGTTAAATGGAGTCAAGGATGCCAATTCAAGTAAATTAGAGAAGTCATCTACAACTTGGTTCAAAGACAAGGATTTACACTGCCGGAGGGAAGTACATGGGCGTGTAATTGAAGTACACGGCCGTGTACTTGGTTTTGAATCAATAGGAAGATATACGGTTGAAGTATACAGCCATGTATCGAAAGCACGGTTTGAGGCACGGCCATGGTGCAAACCGTGTTACACACTGGACAAGAAGGCGGAAATGAGGACTTTGAACAGAGAGAGACACGTCTTAGGGCACGACCGTGGTGGAAGCCGTGGGATAAACTGTGCTTGGAGCCGTGGTGGAAGCTAGACGTGCCAAGGAGAAGAAAGTGTGGAACATCAACCAGATGAAGGCACAGCTTGAAATCTAGCCATGGATGTAACCGTGGTACACACTGGACACAGATGAAAACTTGAAGATTATGCACAGATGAAGGCACGGCTTGAAATCTGGCCGTGTGTGTAACCGTGGTTCACACTGGGCGTGGATGAAGACTTGAAGAATATGCACAGAGGATGGCACGGCTTGACCTACGGCCGTGTGATGGGGCGTGCCAGGCAGACGAATCTTCACTTCTCGAAATCTACTTGGAAAATGAAAGATATTTTCGTATCTTGCTAGCAAAAGATCACATGCCATCTCCCTAACAATATAAATAGAACCAACCCTAGAGGGTTAAGACAACTTTTGAATCTTTGGATCTTGAAGAACCTTGGATCATCTTGGAGGCAGAGCCGGCCACCGGGTTCATCATGTCTTTACTTTTTATTTTCGTTTTATTGATGAACATGTGTAGCTAAGCTACTTTTCTAGCCAAAGGGTCATAGATGTTTAATTCTCCACGAATTGTGAGGTCTAATTGACTTGTATTTATTCTATTCTTTGCTTTCGGGTATTCATATATCTTTTAATCGTTTTGTCATTATTATCTTTGTTGATTGGTATGAATAAAGCTCTTCTACTCAATTAGCAAGTTAATATATTGTCAACTAGCACGTCAAATCCGTAATTGTTTGATTGTTCTAGTCTTAGTGACGCAATAACATGTTTGGTTATAAAAGAGATGATCGAATTCATGTTATGGAGGTGTGTGATCATGTTTAAATAGGTTATCTTATAATCTACTAGCATGAATTGGTGGTCTCTCTAGATCTTAATGCTATTGATAGATTAAATCCTAAGCGCTTGTCTAGGGTTGTTTAATCAATAAGAGAAATAATTCAAAGCGCTTGTCGGAGGTTATCGAGGAAGTAAGGAGAGATAGGTTGTTAGAGCTTGTTAATAACCATAACCAGTTTATCTAGAACTAAGAATAGAGAATATTTGCATCGATGATCAATTCCTTGAATTAAACTATCTTGATTCCTTTGGCTAGGCTTTTATTAATATCCGATTTTCTTATCTTGTTTTACTTCATTTTGATTCACAAACAAAACCCCCGATTTTTCTTTTCCTTTTATTCTCCTTGAATAGAAATAAGTTTAACCAATCTCTGTGGATTCGACCCTACTCACCACTATATGCAAATCATATAATTGTCTAGAGTAGGTTTTATTTTTGTTGGATTCGACACCCATCAAATTTTGGCGCCGTTGCCGGGGATTGGTGTCAAATTTATTTCTATTCTTGTATGACTCGTTCTTCTCAGACAGGTGAACTAACTTATAATCCGGAGAATGAGAAGACTCTAAAGAGGTTGCGACAAGAAGCTAGATCATCCACTAGACCGAACTTAGTATCGAACTTGTCTGATTCTGAAAAAGAGGACGACATGGCAAATCTCGAGAGAACCTTAAGGGAGTTGGCTGCACCGGATGTGAATCAACAACCACTTTGTATTCACTATCCCGAACTAGCTGTGGAATTCGAATTGAAATCTGGGTTGATACATCTGCTACCTACATTTCATGGTCTTGAGAATGAAGATCCTCATAAGCATTTGAAAGAGTTCCATATAGTGTGTTCTAGTATGAGGCCGCAAGGAATAACCGACGATCAAATCAAGCTATGTGCTTTTCCATTTTCTTTAAGTACTAAAGCTAAAGATTGGTTGTTTTATTTGCCTCCAGGTTCTATCACCACTTGGACAGATATGGTAAGACTCTTTTTGGACAAATTCTTCCCCGCATCCAGAGCCGCTGGTATAAGAAGAGAAATTTGTGGTATAAAACAAAGGGACACCGAGACTCCTCATGAATATTGGGAGAGGTTCAAGCAACTGTGTGCAAGCTGCCCACAACATGGGATATCTGAACAACTCCTCATCCAATATCTCTACGAAGGCCTACTTCCGATGGAAAGAAAGATGATGGATGCTGCAAGTGGAGGCGCCATAATAAACAAAACCCCTGGTCAAGTTAGGGAATTGATCTCCATTATGGCTTCCAATTAGCAACAATTTGGGTATAGGCATGATGCATCTTCAAGGAAGGTAAATGAGGTAAGTGTGTCTAACGTTGAACATCAAATTTCTAATCTTACCTCCCTTGTGCAGCAGCTAGCTCTTGGAAAAACGCAGCAGGTGAAGGCTTGTGGAATTTGTGCTGCTCCTAGTCATCCGACCGACATGTGCCCCACATTGCAAGATGACAGTCATGAATACGCCAATGCTGTAGGCGGATTTCCAGGACAACCGCAAAGGAAGTATGACCCCTACTCGAATACTTACAATCCTGGATGGAGGGATCATCCTAACTTCCGATATGGCAATAACCCTCAACATGTCCAACAATTCCAGCCAAAGCCATCACACCACGTACCCCAAGCTCCTTCCACTTCAGGTATGCCCCTTGAGGATATTGTTAAGTCTCTAGCTGTGAATACCAAACAATTTCAGGAGGAAACAAAGCAAAGCATTCAAAACTTGGAGAATCAGGTAAGCCAACTTGCTTCAGTCGTAAACAGGTTAGAAACTCAAGGTAAGTTACCTTCTCAAACTATTACAAACCCGAAGCAAAGCGTTAATGCAATTACCTTGAGAAGTGGAACATAATTGCAGGGATCAAATAAGAAAGGAAATCCATCTAATCTTGAGGAAGAGACCAAGAAAGAGACTTCGACTCCGAGCCAGCAGGGCGACCAGATTAGCAAATCTTTAGTTGAGCCATCGAAGGTCACATTGATACCACCTCCTTTCCCCTCCAGATTAGGGAAATCCAAGAAGGAAGCGGAAGAAAAAGAGATTCTGGAAACGTTTCGTAAAGTCGAGGTAAATATTCCTTTACTTGATGCAATTAAGCAAATACCGCGCTATGCTAGATTCCTTAAGGACTTGTGCACTAACAAAAGGAAGCTGAAAGGCAATGAAAAGATTAGTGTGAGTGAAAATGTTTCAGCTATTATTCAGAAGAAGCTTCCTCCTAAATGTAAGGACCCAGGTATGTTCGCCATTCCTTGCAAAATAGGTAGTCTTGGAATCGCTAAAGCCATGTGTGATCTAGGAGCTTCTATCAATGTCATGCCTTTGTCTGTTTATTAACGTTTAAATGTTGGTCCTTTAAAGGAAACGGGTATTATTGTTCAACTTGCTGTTAGGTCCAATGTTTATCCTGAGGGAGTTCTAGAGGATGTTTTAGTTCAAGTCAATGGGTTGGTTTTTCCTGCTGATTTTTATGTGCTTGACATGGACGATAGTGATTCTCATACTTCATCACTGATATTACTAAGGCGACCATTCCTTAAGACTTCTAAAACGAAAATCGATGTAAATGATGGCACCCTCACTATGGAATTTGATGGTGAAGTGATTAAATTTAACATTTATGATGCCATGAAACATCTTAACGATATCTCTCCTGTTTTTGTTACGGATGCTATTAACCCATCACCACAGGCACCAAAGCTGGAATCAAAATCCTTATCCGAATATTTAGCCAGGAACGTCTAGCCAAAGACGTTAAAGAAAGGCGCTTCATGGGAGGCAAACCATGTCAAAAAAAAAAAAAAGTTTTGTTTTGCATTAGTTTTGGTTTGTTTTAGTTTGTTTTGATTTTAGTGTAGTTTTGAACTCTTTGGATTAGCTGCAGCAAGGATACACATAATCAGATGACACTTTCTAGAGCTTAAGGGGAAAACTCCAATACCAGGGAAGTACCAGTATTTCCTTTCTCTTATTCTCTAATGTTCCTTGAGTTGTTAATTCCTTTTCAATTGTGCTAAATTAGGAACAGTGAGGACACTGTTCAAGCTAAGAGTGGGGGAGAGGATAATAAATTATAGAGAATAGAGAATTGATCCATACTTTGAATGTTTGTCCTTAAGCAATTTTAAGCCAAATTTTTTCAAAATTATCATGAAATCTAGAGATTGTACTAAATGTTGTAATAAGCATCTACAAAATGTGAAATTGACTTGTTCAAATGTTTTACTCACCCACTGCTGTGATTAGAATACATGGTTAAAATTAAGTAGTGAAATCTTTAAGAAACAAATTTACCTTGTATTTAGCTTTAGAATTGGAAGTCTAAGAGTAAGTCGAGTCCCTAAGTGAAAAATAAACAAGTTTACTTCTAGGTTATATTAGCTACTGTATACTCTTTGAAGTTGATTGTAAAGCAATCATAACACTTAGTGAAAAAAAAAAAATCAATCAAGCATAGCCATTACTCCAATGATTCAACTAATTGAGTTAAGAGTATTCAAACTTGAATGTTAGAGTGAGGAAGAGTCCGTAGGGGTATCTCAAAACCCGGTCACTTGAGTGATGAGCTCGGGATGTTGCCGACTCAATGAACTCACTATAACGATAAGGGCGAAAAAGGCAAAAGTTCATGAAAAGAAGCGGGCAAAAACCCGTCAAAATAGATGCTTGAATAAATCAAAAGAACATGAATGTAAACATTCATTGAATAAAACAAAGATGTATAAAAGGAAGAATATCTAGCAAAGAGCTTATACCATATGCTTTTACTTTATACTGCAAGGATTATATGCTTGATAATATCCAATGAAGTTTAATTGGGTGTTTTTCCTTAGTGGATTAAGTATTTACTTTTGGAATAAAAATTCTTTTGCTAAACATGAGGATTAAAGTTTGTTTTGTTTAGATTAGCTATTGAATTTTTTCCATAGTAATTTGATCACAGGAAACCGATTGGGTTGAAGTAGTAGACATTAAAACTACAAGTCATGAATTACAAATGAATAGATGCTTGGAATGATAAAAAGAAAGTTTGTATAATCTATGACAGATTTCTCAATTGATTTGATGCAATTGCTTGAGGATAAGCAAGAGTTTAAGTGTGGGGGAATTTGATAGAGCCATTTTATACTCAATCTTTATAGTATAAATCGTGTTAAATTATTATTGATTTTATAGAAATCATAAGGAAATGGTACTTTAATTCTATCATTGTGATAAATCAGGTTAAATGGAGTCAAGGATGCCAATTCAAGTAAATTAGAGAAGTCATCTACAACTTGGTTCAAAGACAAGGATTTACATCGCCGGAGGGAAGTACAAGGGCGTGTAATTGAAGTACACGGCCGTGTACTTGGTTTTGAATCAATAGGAAGATACACGGTTGAAGTACACGGCCGTGTATCGGAAGCACGGTTTGAGGCACGGCCATGGTGCAAACCGTGCTACACACTGGACAAGAAGGCGGAAATGAGGACTTTGAACAGAGAGAGACACGTCTTAGGGCACGGCCGTGGTGGAAGCCGTGGGATAAACCGTGCTTGGAGCCGTGGTGGAAGCTAGACGTGCCAAGGAGAAGAAAGTGTGGAACATCAACCAGATGAAGGCACGGCTTGAAATCTAGCCGTGGATATAATCGTGGTACACATTGGACACGGATGAAGACTTGAAGATTATGCACAGATGAAGGCACGGCTTGAAATCTGGCCGTGTGTGTAACCGTGGTTCACACTGGGCGCGGATGAAGACTTGAAGAATATGCACAGAGGATGGTACGACTTGACCCACGACCGTGTGATGGGGCGTGCCAGGCAGACGAATCTTCACTTCTCGAAATCTACTTAGAAAATGAAAGATATTTTCGTATCTTGCTAGCAAAAGATCACATGCCATCTCCCTAACAATATAAATAGAACCAACCCTAGAGGGTTAGGACAACTTTTGAATCTTTGGATCTTGAAGAACCTTGGATCATCTTGGAGGTAGAGCCGGCCACCGGGTTCATCATGTCTTTACTTTTTATTTTCGTTTTATTGATGAACATGTGTAGCTAAGGGTCATAGATGTTTAATTCTCCACGAATTGTGAGGTCTAATTAACTTGTATTTATTCTATTCTTTGCTTTCGGGTATTCATATATCTTCTAATCGTTTTGTCATTATTATCTTTGTTGATTGGTATGAATAGAGCTCTTCTACTCAATTAGCAAGTTAATATATTGTCAACTAGCACGTCAAATCCGTAATTGTTTGATTGTTCTAGTCTTAGTGACGCAATAACATGTTTGGTTATAAAAGAGATGATCGAATTCATGTTATGGAGGTGTGTGATCATGTTTAAATAGGTTATCTTATAATCTACTGGCATGAATTGGTGGTCTCTCTAGATCTTAATGCTATTGATAGATTAAATCCTAAGCGCTTGTCTAGGGTTGTTTAATCAATAAGAGAAATAATTCAAAGCGCTTGTCGGAGGTTATCGAGGAAGTAAGGAGAGATAGATTGTTAGAGCTTGTTAATAACCATAACCAGTTTATCTAGAACTAAGAATAGAGAACATTTGCATCGATGATCAATTCCTTAAATTAAATTATCTTGATTCCTTTGGCTAGGCTTTTATTAATATCCGATTTTCTTATCTTGTTTTACTTCATTTTGATTCACAAACAAACCCCCCCCCCCCCCCCCCCCCCCCCCTCCATTTTTCTTTTCCCTTTTATTCTCCTTGAATAGAAATAAGTTTAACCAATCTCTGTGGATTCGACCTTACTCACCACTATATGCAAATCATATAATTGTCTAGAGTAGGTTTTATTTTTGTTGGATTCGACACCCATCAAATTTTGATCATCCTTGGACCAATCCTCCTAATGTGATCTTCATCATTCCCCTCTTCTTGAAAATGATTTGTTCTCAAATCGTCACCTGCATTAAACCGACTCAAATCAGTAATATTAAAATTAGCACTAGTTGGATACGTACCTGGCAATTCCAATATGTAAATGTGATCATTGATGCACTCAAGGATTTGGAATGGACCCTTACCTCTTAGAAACTGCTTTGATCGTCCTTATGCTGGAAACCGCTTATGACTTATGTCCACCTACACCTAACCTCCGAGTTTAAATAGAACTTAACGATGGCCTTGGGTAGTTTTTTTAGCAATCTACTTCTTCTGCCGCTCAATATTGAGCTTGGCCTTTTCATGTGTCTCCACATATTTCTTTGTTCATGCAAATAGAGAATTCTTGACCTCGTTAAGTCTCTCATTAGGATTTTCTTTCCACTCTATTTTTGTCTCAGTCCTCAATCTTTTTGTCCTCTTTTCTTTTTTTTCTCTACAATATTACTAAACTTATTTCTACCACTCACTCTCGTTTGTTCTCCTCTTTTTCTTCTGCAATAGTACTCATTTTCTTTTGCCCTCTCTCTTTTTGTATTCTCATTTGATCTTCATAAACCTCACTAAGTTTCAAAAGATAGAGAGTAACAAACTTTTGATCATGTACAAATGAATACTTGTTGGTGAATCTATCATGTTTCACCTGTTTGTCAAACTGCCATGGCCTTCCTAGTAACAAGTGTGTAGCTTGCATTGGAATTAGATTACATAGTATTTCATCCCCATACTTCCCAATGCTAAAAGAAATCAGCACCTATTTTGTAACTTTGACTTCACCACTATTGTTCAGCCATTGCAATTTGTAAGGACAAGAATGTTTAATTGTACGAAGCCCCTACTTTTCCACCATGGTTGTGCTAGCAGCATTTATACAACTCCCATAATCTATAATCACACTACATACCTTATTTTGAACTAGGCATCTAGTATGAAAGATATTCTCCAGTTGCACATTTTCCTTTCCTATAACCTACATAGTCAAAAATCTCCTAGCTACTAACAACTCCCCCTACATAGCATACTCCTTTCCATCAACATCCTCTAGTGGTGGCATAAACTCATGATCTGAGTCACTGTCAGTCTCAATCTCACCATTATCCCTTAGCATCATAACTCGTCTATTAGGACATTGACTAGCTACATGTCCTCTACCCTAGCATTTAAAATATTTAATATCTTGATTCTTAGAAGTAGAAGGACCAATTTACCTCTAGTCCCATGAGATACTAAGTTTGATGTTTGTTCTAGTTTGGAATGTAGCCATTTCTCTTCTTTCTCCCCTGTGTCAACCCTCCAATTAAAAGAACTCTGTATGGCACGTGTGGTACTATTACTCTTCCTCCTGAGTTGCTTTTCAACTTTAATGGCCATATGAACCATATCCTCCAATTCCACATAATGCTGCAACTCTACCGCATGCTGGATCTCCCTATTCAATCTCGCTAGAAATCTAGCCATAATTGCCTCGCGGTCCTCTTCAATATTTGCCTTGATCATGATAACCTCCATCTCCTTATGATACTCCTCTACACTACTATTGCCTTGCTTAAGAGTTTGTAATTTGTTGTACAATTCCCTATAATAGTATGTAGGTACAAATTGTTTTCTCATGACCTTCTTCATCTCCTCCCATGTGCCTACTGGTGGTTCCTTATTCCTCCTCCTATTAAAAAAAAGTTGATCCCGCCAAACAATTGCATAATCAGAAAATTTAATGGCATCAAGTTTTACCTTTTTGGCTTCAGCATAGTTATGGCACTCAAAAATCATCTCTACCTTCTTCTCCCACTCCAGATACACCTCAGGGTCATTTTTCCTTTGGAAGGAAGGGATTTTCATCTTCATGTTCCCTAGACTGCTATCTTCTTCATGCCTAGCTCCTTTACTTCTCCCTACATTCCTCCTGTAACCCATAAAAGAGTCCTGATTAGATTCAGTTGCAGACCTTTCTTTACCCCACTCATCTTCCTCTATGTGCACTACCCTTCTTGGCATTTTATCCCTCCTATGCCCAGCAGAAGCAATTTGAGACTACTCAAAATTCTGCTCCATATGCTCATGAAATTGATCCATTTCTACTCTAAATATTCTCCTCATCTCCATTGTTAGAGTTTCCATGATCAAGTTTGTATCAATTTTCCCCATCACACTTTTGGGAGAATTTCTCTAAGACATATTTTTTTGCAACAGACACAAAGATGATAATAGAAAATACATATCCTCACTAAATCACTCCTTCACGTGTTTTGCCACTTAATCACTGAATGTCTCTCTAATCACTCGTGTTTTATTTCTCACAAGATTCAATTGGCTTTTGTGCACTCTAATGTTCTCACCACTCTTGCCTCTTCCTCAATTTTTTAGAATTCAACAACAAATCAGAAGTCGTTCAGTAGATTTCAATAGATTCCTTTGTTGTGGGAATCAACAATTCAACAAGTCACAACAGTTTCCCCAACACTTCAATCAACTTAATTATGGACTTCAACACAACCATTGTTAAGAATCCCAATTTTTTTTTGACTATTCAACAAGAAATTAAACATGAATCAATTAAATGCATATAGTGATTGCTATAACAAGTTTAATAAAATCAACAGATACAGAAAGATTCAAACTTTTCTGTCTCTCTTTTTTTTAATACAAATTTTTGAAACCTAGATGTATAAAGAACAAAAATTGGATTCAAGATAGGCAATTTCTAATCAACCCGATTGCTTTGATACCAAATGATACGAACTCCATCAACTTGTGCTGAAACCCGAGATCAATTTGAAACTTGAACAATCATCAATTGTTCACGAATGAAGGGAAAATCACGACCCGTTGCTTACAGAGAAGCAAGAACCTTGGTATGATGTTTACGCCACAATTGAGATGGAATACTGATTGATATTAATGTTATGAACTTCACGAAATGATTCCAATAAGTTCAAAATTCCTCAAAAACAGAAGAAAAGGGTATTGTAATTTCAATTAGCCAATTTTTTTTTTTTTTTTTATAATGGAGTTCTTGATGACTATTTATAGTCTCCACACAAACTACAACAAAATGTATAAAACCTTACTTGAACTGGTTTACTTTTCTCCTAAGCAGGCACTCAAAGCCAACGACTTAAATGTCCCTTGAACCGGCTTATAGAGTAAGCTGGCTACTTAGGCCGGCGGCTTACTTTGTCGGTCTTCCATGCATTTCAATGCTGCCCACTTTAGGCCGGTGGCCTTCTTTCAAAGCTAGCCACTTAGGCTGGCAGCTTAAGACTCCAAGCCCGGTAGTCTTCAATACTCTTGAAGCAATCGGCCTTTAATTACACTCTCGACTTCCGTTCTCATGATCTACACTTCGAATATTCCCGTACTCTTTGTTCCCAACTCTTTATCTTGTCCTTAATCATCCTTGGACTAATCCTCTTAATGTGATCTTCATTAGAAACTAAGCAATACAATCACACACATAAACTTACAATAGGTCTAAATTGTAAAGATTTTCCCCTTAGTATTACATGGCCAAACAATATTGTTAGGTGATATAATTAGATTTTGAAGGGAAATCTTATATAATTTTGAATGGATTGTTGCCAGGGTTTTAGTATAAATAGTCATAAGACATTATATTTCAGTTAGTTTCAATGAGTGGATTTCACAAAAAAAAACCCACGAAAGACTTTGTTCTTCTCTTTTTCCTAATCTTATCAGTTGTTCATAACAATTGTGGTGATTGATTTTTTTTCTTTTTCTTTTTCTTTTTATGATTTTATTTGTGAAATCTTTAACATATCGAATTAAATTGAACAAACTCTAGTTCAATTAATTTAATTGTGGTGTCACAGACTTATCAATTGAATTAATAGTTCATATACCCTTAGATGATACAATAAGGTTTCATATTTGTTATTGGTGTTAGTTTTCCAGCAAATTAACAAGAAATTGAAATTTTTGGGTTTTTGAATTTTATAATTTCTATGAGTTTTTTTAATGAAAATAAAAAAGTATAATATAATTTTAGATATTATACATTGAGATTAAATTGAATTGGTTTTTAGGGTTTATTTAATATAATGTACAAATAAATTTTAAAGGGTTGTTTAATTCTTAATTGATATGATGTACAATTAAGAATTAAATGTATTTCAAATCATTCAATTGATATGATTTACAATTGAATAATGTGAAAAGGAATTTGTCGTAACAATCAATCGAATAGATAGGATAGAAGGTAAAGTAAAGCCTTAGGGTTTTTAAAGAATTGATGTAATGTCCCTCAAATAAAAGGTAACAAAATTCTAATCATCGAGATGCCTTTTGATGTAGTAGCCTAGTGTTCATCAAAAATTTAAGGTTAAACGTGTTCGACCTAGAGTAGTCTCAAGATAGGTGACCCTTTGGGAAGTAGCTACATCATGGGGATAAAATTGTGTAATGTACCATACTAAAGAGGACAATACCTTGATGGGAAGAGTTTTAGTTAGGTTGTCACAAGTGATATTAGAGCAATGTACTAGTTGGAAGTAGAGGAATTAATTACCACATAAGGTAAAGAGCCACATTATGGCAACATCCTTTGAGCTTATAAGGGAGAACCTTTTGAGGTGTGGTCATGAGCCTATGTAATGAAACTAGTGACGATGTCAATTATGTAAGTAGGGGAGATTGTGATATCTCTCAAATAAAAGATGATAGAACTCTAATTATCGAGGTGCCCTTTGATGCAATGGCCTAAACTTTGTTAGAACTCTAAGTTTAAGTGTGTTTGACCTATAGCAATTTTAGGATAGTGCATTAAGGGACAAAACCATGCAGCATACCATACTAAAGTGAAAAATGCCTTGGTGGGAAGGGTTTTGGCTGAGTTGTTACAATTGATAATTGAACTAACTGATAATGAGTCTCATGACAAATATTAATAATAAACCTTGACATCCCTCGTTATGACCTAAAACCTAAAAAGTGGCGGTGGTTTGGCACATATTTCACTTAATTAAAACAAGTAAAGTTTCCTATCATTTACATTGGTTTTTAGGCCAATTTTAATTTTGAAAATATTTATTAATTTTGAGAGAAAACACTTATTTAATTGCTTGATTTGTCTGGCTTTTACCATCGAAAAATACTCATTGAAATCTTAGTTTGTACAAAACATTTTCAAAGGGTAACAAATAATATAGGAGCTCATAAAAATTCAACAACTTAGCATTCACAAAATCCATCTGCAAATATTCATAAAGTTCTACAATTATATAAGTGATAAAGGTAGCTAAACATATGACACTCTCCATCTATCGTCATCTTGAATCCTAGTACAAGATTGCTTCATATATAGAGTACAACAATGCCTAAAAGGACAGATAAGGAGTGAGCCATAAGGGCCCAGTACATAGTAACACAAGCACACATAAATGACACACATGACCTACATCTAATGTAGCAAGCGATAGTTTAATTAACATAAATATTTAGTTAAATAAATAACAATCACAAGATTACTCATGACTTCAAAACACAACAGGAGACTAGAGTTCTGATGTATCATAGCAACCATTGGGGGTTAACGGGAGCAATTGGACTCTACGCTAAAATGAAAATCAAAAACCAAAAAATAACCTCATTTAGATTTTATTACCGTTATGCAATCATCACTGATCATAGTTTAACTATATTATACCACTTGTCGAGTTCATAAACCTTAAATGACTCTCGATATATTTTCCCTCTGCTTTGAATGATTGTTATTTGACATGATTCCACCTATTAGCTACCATTGAGCCATCTTTGATGACCTAAGCACCTAATTATTTTATCATCCCAAAACTATGATTGCAACTATAGTGCTAGTCTAAAAGTATCACCTGTTGACTTAAGCAACTAAGCATAAGTAAGATGCAATTAAATTAGTCTAGTTGAATATTAGTTTGATTTATTTATTTCTATCTTAACACGTGATACGCAATTACTACATACCTTTTGAGAACTTAAAAACTCTATCACCTAAGTTTGAGGATACCTCAAAATTTCTTTTTAACTAGGTCTTCTTCAACTTTTAGCTATTTCCTTGAGTCAGACGAAGCTCATAACCAACATTGGAAAAGCACTCTAAGGGTTGCCACTTGATGGTTTTCCTTAGTTGATGAAGATGAGAGTTAGAAAGAGATAGAAAAGGGAAGTGGCAACGTATAAAGGAGAAATGGGCTGCCTTCAATTTTTTTCCCCCTAACCTTAAAAGTATTAAAAGGGCCCACTAAGTCTAGAACTAAAAGTGCCAACTTTTACTAGTTTTCTCATTTAGGCTCTTGATGGAGTTAAATTTATCTAATGGTTAATTTTAGACATTTTAAAGTTCTTGACATTTATTTGCACCATTTTAACTTCTCTTTGAAAATTTTCTTATTATAGCCCGACTTAGGGGAAAAATGGTCATTTTGAAAATTAACCCATAAACTAACCTTCTTAATTGATTTAAAAAAATTCCCTCATTGACCTAATTACTTTATTTGATGACATGGGTTATTTTATTAGAAGTAAGAACCTCTTTTTGAATTTATCTTGATAAAATTGAGCATAATGGAAAATTAGTCATGTTGAAATTTCTACTTCTAAATTTTATAAAATTACCCCTAAATTAACTTTTGAAATTTAAAAACATGCCTTTAATTTTCTTCTTGGAAATTGTTTTTTCATTTACTTAACTGACCCTGAAAAATTGAGTTATTTCATCCTTAAGGGCACAAGTGTCGTAAAATGAAAGATGGACTAATAACTAATACTGAAAATAAAACTAATAACTAAATGTAGAATTAAACATAAAATAAAATAGTAACAAATAAAATAATATAAAAAAAATTACGTGTGTTCAATATCCATGAAAACCATGCAAAGTTCATAAAGTCTAGTTAATTCCATGAACTTGGCGCAAATCTACATGTAAGTCTTCTAAAGTCAAGCTTAAGAAATTTATTCTTTTCATTACCCTCGGGCTCAAGAAAATTTGTCAGCAAATCTTGAATAGGATATCCACCTAGATCAAAGACAAACCTGTAAAAGAAAAATATAAGGACTTTGCAATAGCTTAGCCACATAAAAAATGTTATCAACAACCTATGTTCATTCCACCCATCATGAACCTTATGAACCAAACCAATGAGAACCCCATGATGAATGCCCATCTTTTGTAATTGCACATCACTATTAAATGGACATGTTGCATATGACACCTGAACCTCTAATGCGACTTTAACATTCAACTCATGATTAATGGAGACAACTAACTACTCTTCCTTTAGTGAGTTAATCTTCTTCACTTCAATTGATGATTTAGTACTCACCTCATTCTCATTTGTTTCCTCCATAGCCTCTGCCTCTATTTTATCCTCTACTTCACTCTCTATCTCCTTGCTTATGACATCTATAGCATCAATAACTCTATTAATCTCAATAAAGTCCGTGGAAAGTTATTCTTGAACACTCTCTAATGATCCTAGGTCATCTACTTCACCTCAATAATAAATATAGGAACACCATTCACAAGCTTGATTGCACACTCATTTGGACATTGATATGCAAGATGGCCTTGGCCTAAACATATTCTACATTTCAAATCCCATTTATCATCATTTATTCTATACTTTATACTCTTCAACAAATTATCCATTTTCTTTTTATGGTGGTCTCTCAGAGTATCCATTTCCCTTTTATTTTGATCTATACATGCATCTAACATTATGTAAGCCATCTCTACCATCTTATCTAATTTTCTAATATAGACCATAATTTTTTTTTTTACTAGACCAAAATTTAAAACTCATAAAAATTCAATTTTTTTTTCAATGCTTTTTTTTCCCTTCTTTTTCTTTCCTTTTTTTTTGGCAAAATAAAAAAAAACTAAATTAATGACATGTCAACACTTACATTAGCACTTTGGTAAGTAACCACATTAATAGAAATGCCAACTCAACCCTAGTTCCATGTTAACCCCTTCCTTCTTCCTTTCCCTTGTACATTTATGCTTTATAGCAACACAAAATCACCATAACATGTCTAAAAGTAGCATAAGCATGTCTAGCGATATAAACTTTGGCAAGCAACACCACTAGCAACTCCTGTACACACATCACTAGTGACTTTACAAACTCTAACCACTATTGTGCACTATAGCCATTGATGAACAACTAGAACCCTAAATTAAATGACCTGTAACTCCTACAATATGCAACTTCGATGAGACTAACCCAAGTAGCTCTATGTGACTCCGTTCTTCTTCAAGTGACTACGTTCAGCATAGCGAATAACCCTTATCTCACACTCTTCAAACATTCTCAAATACTTAGGAGTGCCACTCCTAACCTGAGCTCTAATACTAAGATGATATAATATGGTTTCCAATTTCTTGTTGGTGTTAAGGTTTCAAACAAGTTAACAAGAAATTGATATCTTTGGGTTTTTTATTTTTGTAATTTTAATGGGTTTTGCGGTTTAAATGAAAATAAAAAGGAATATGAACAATCTGATCTTAGATAATGCACTAAGATTAGATTGAACTGGTTTTTTATGATTTGTTTGATATGACACACAAATAAATCTTAAAGGGTTGTTTAATTCCTAATTGATATGCCACATGGTCAAGAATTAAATGTGTTTTAAATCATTTAATTGCTATGACTCAAAATTGAATAAGGCAAAAAGGATTTTGTCATAACAATCAACGAGATTATAAGACTGAAGGTGAAACAAAGCTAAGCTTTAGGGTTTTCAAAGAATAGATAATTGAACTATTTAATAATGAATATTATAACAAGCATTAATGAGAAACTCTAACGTCCCCAGGGGTATAAGTGTCATAAAAAGAAAAACAGACTAATAATTAATACTGAATCTAAACCAATAACTAAATACTGAATTAAACATAAAAAAATAGTATAGAATAAATGTGCAAGTCTTCAATTTCCATGAAAACCATGCAAAGTTGATAAACTTCAATTAATGTAACTTAGCTCAAATCCATGTATAAGTCTTCTAAACCTAAGCTTATAAGATTGACCTATCATTAGGTGTTTAGAAAATTTGTGCCTTATTATAGCATGACGCTATCAAGGGGACTCAAAGGATTGCACACAAGAGCGAAGGATTTCAAGATTGAGCTAGAATTGATAAGATAATCAATGTGGTTTGAATAAGTTAATCGATTATGACATTGAAGTTAAAATTGATTAGGAGATCAAGTTGTACTCATTGAAATGGTGAAAATTAATTATAAAATGGACTTGAATTAAGATAATTATATAAGGCCAAGATAGGTCTTCCCATCCTCCAAGTGGTATAAAGCCCTAAGAGAATAAGTAAATTTTCTTTTAATTAGAAAGGCTTAAAAGATTATATGAGCTTAAATCCCATGCACAAAGGCATATGTATCATGATAGACAAGTGTGTGCAGTGATGTGGCAATTCTATTAGCTAAGAGTGAGATAATGCATGTGACATAGATGGACAAATGTCAAGCATATATTTGGGTAATATAAGAGTTCAAAATCATCATCCAATTTCTATGTGAGAGGAAGAGAGCATAATTCCATTATGTTGCTTATGGCATGTGGACTATAAGCTGATAGATGTTGAATAGACATTAAATCCAATTGAGGCCTCCTCTTCTTATAAACTAGATGCTAAGATTTGGAATTCAATCTATAATTTGCAATGTATTCCTAAACAAAAGCATTATTTCTAGAGACTTTATACAAACCCTTTAGATACTAATAAAAATCTTTCACATAAGAAAGTATGACAAAGCCCTTAATGTCCTCTTTGCTTGGAATATGCAATTATAGAAGATTTGTCTTTTCATTATAGATGGGTTCACTTAACATGATTTAAGTGTCGCTAGTTGAGTATTGAAGATTTTGACACCAATAGAATGGATACGTGGGTTGAATTTTTTGTGCATGATGTTTACCAAGTTTGCCATAATCTTGTGGCATATATGGAAGATGATAAATGAAGGTCTATTCAACGAAAAGGTTTTGAATCTTATGAAAGCAATCCATAAAATTGTTAAGAAGGAATGCATTGAGATCTTTACAAGTTGTGAGCAAGAAAAGAAGATCGAAGTTACTATCACAAATGATAGATGACACCTTAAGAAGATTTGGAAGTCACTAATGAGTCTTACTATCAAAGTTAACTATGATGATTCATTCAACCAAAGTACAAACTGTAGTGGACTATAAATTATCGTAAGAGATGCAACGAGATTTTCACAACATGCTTATTAGATCTTGTAAAAGGAATTCATAGCTTAATAGTGAAAGCAATGCAATAAGGAAAGGCATGCTAGTAGCAAAAATAAGAAATTGGATTAAACTTTGGATTGAAAATGACTAAGATTTCTCATGATGCAATTATGACAAAGAGAGCTAGATACTAAAAAATTTAAGGGATCATTTAAGACATTATTTAAAAAAAAATTCTTATTTCTTGTAATTTCTTTGTAACTTCTAGAGAAGCTAATGCATGTGCTCATTGGTTATCTAACCAAAGTAAACTTGGGATGAGTTACAGTTATCGGGTTGTTGTACCTTTATCCCCTCTTCTTCATCTTTTGTAGGTGGACTAGGAAACTCATTAACCTGACTCAAGTTCTTTAAATTGAATAATTTGATTATCTTTTTTGGCCAAAAAAAAAAGAAAAAAGAATCAAACAAGACCTATATTTCAATTAATCAAAGTAGGTTGTGGGTAACGGTTCTAGCAGAGCATTCATCTTATACTTTAGTCAATTGTAGTTACCCATTAGTTGGCTAAAGCTTATGATGGGAATCAAATCATGTTGCTTACAAAGTTATTCAATGGATGATTCAAATCACACGGACTGGCGAAGAACCCATCTAAGCTGGCCATAAAAGCTAGTGGTGTACCCTTTTGAACCGGCCTCAAAGGCCAATGACTTAGCCATCTAGGCTGGCCCTCAAGGTTAGCGGCCTAAGTCTCCAAAGCCGCTAACTTTGGAATGGCCAACGACCTTCATTCTAAAGCCGGTAGCTTATGTAGGCAAACCGGTTGAATCTTGTGACTTTTCGCATTTTCTTTTCTTTTCTATATATATGTTGTAATGTAAGGAGTGGGAGACTTTTGAACATTTGAGAAATTGCATATTGAAGTTTGATCTTCATCATTTTACTCTTATCAATCCATGGGATTGTGGCGAGTTATGGTATTAGATTGTTGTGTGTTATATCAATAAATCCGTACTAGGACTACTCTCTTGCTGGTGCGTCATATCCAGTAAAGGCTTAAGGTTTATTTTGTGTTTTTGTTCCTTAATTCGATTGTTGGATTCAGTTATCATTGATTATCTCCTAGAAACTTGAATTATTTGATTATAGAATCATTTGTGGTGCACTATCTTTTGGTATTAAAGCTCATATTAAGATTAGGGATTGTGACTATTGAAATTCCATTGAGAAATTAGGGTTTTGATATTGTGAAATTGTGTTGCGGTTGGTTGAGGTTGAATCGGGATTGAACACTAGTTATCAATTCAGTTGTGCTGTTTTTGTGCAATTCAATTTGGGTTTGTTCTTCGAATTCATATCAATTGAAAATTAAGGTTTTTCTTCGTTGTTGTTGTTGTGGATTGTCGCCTAGAGATTTGAATTATCTTATTATATTGTCGTTTGAGGTATATCGTTGTTGTAGTTTGTGATTGTGACTTGTGAATTCTGTGCTGGGATTGCAATTTCCATTGAGTATGTCAAACGATAGTGTTAATGGGGGAATCGGGAATGAAGCCTACAGCTAGGTTGGAGGAGGAGTGCAAGGTTGTCGTGCTGCAGGTGGATGATGAACTATAAAAGAGCAGTTGCATGACCTGACTACTATTATTGCTAATCTAGCAACATGGGTCAATTAGATGACCTTACCTTAACAACAGTGGCAAATCCACAGGTACCCCCACCTAGGGTAGCCCTTAATGTTGTGGGTAAAGAAGGAGCTTTAGGAGGAAACATGGGTAGATAGGTTAGAAGAGAGTATTATGCTTATAAAGAGGAGAGGGATGACAACTTTGAGGATGAACTTTATCCTAACCATAAGTTTAGACTGCCTAGAGGTCTAGAGTATGTAAAATTGCAGATGCCTTCATTTTTTGGAAGGGGGTCTGTAGAGGATTACCTTGATTGGGAGGATAAGGTAGAAGGACTCTTTGAGTGCTATGAGATTAATGATCATATGCGAGTTCGTCTAGTAGCGATTGAGTTTATAGGTTATGCCGCTTTGTGGTAGAAGAACCTTGTGGCTAATAGGGGGAGAGATGTTGATGCTGAGATTCATACTTAGCAAGAAATGAAAAGGGTGTTGAGGAAGAGATTTGTTCCAGAACATTATAGACATGAGTTGTTCATGCGTCTATTAAAACTGAGACAAGGATGTAAAATTGTAGATAAATATGTCCAAAAAATTAAGGTGCTCAAGATTCGTTGTGGAACCGTTGAACATCTTGAGCAAACTATGCATGATTTGTATTAAGGCTGAAATATGAAATTGCTTGTATAGTGGAGTTGCAACGGTATGACACACCTGATGAGGCCATCCAGTTAGCTTTAAAAGTTGAGAGGTAGAGGCGCTTTAATTCGTATAGAGCATCGAGTAATAGGTATGAATCCAATACTCAACTATATAGGTTAGATAGTGAGTAGGTTGAAAAGGGAAGAATTGATAAAGCTGTCGAAGCAAATGCAACAGTTGCTAATAGGGAGAGGTAAAGTTTTAGAAAAGGTAAAGCAGTTGCTGGGGCTAATATTAGACAAATAGTGCTAGGGTCATCAGTTGAGAAGATTTATCAAACCCAATGCTTCAAATGCATGGGCTTTGGACACATGGCTACTCATTGTCCCAACAAAAAGGTGATGACTGCTATAGAGGTGGAAAGTAAAGATGACAAGAAAGAGGCACTTGAGCCAACAGATTTATTAGTAGTGTTAAAGGAATATTATGAGGATTTAGATGTTGAGGTACATGAGGACAGGGGCAATGATCAATATCTGGCCATTAATGTGTTGCGTAGGATAATGACTATATCTCCAAATATTGAGGATATGCAGAGGGCAAACCTATTCTATATTCCTTACAGGGTCAAAGGTAATCTTTGTATCCTTCTTATTGATGGTGGCAGTTGTACCAATGTTATAGCAGCTGCATTAGTGAATAAACTGCAACTAGTCACTACACCTCATCATAAGCCCTATGAATTACACTAATCGAGTGAACAAGACAGTCTACATGTACTAAGAGGGTTAAGGTTCCAATCAGCATAGGAAAAAAGTACCAGGATATAATTGATTGCGATGTTCTCCCTATGTGCGCATCACATTTATTATTGGGTAAGCCCTGGTTATTTGATAGGAAAGTGTTGCATGATGGGTTTAGAAACACCTATGTGTTTCAGGAGGATGATAAACGGGTTGTTTTAAGTCCTATGTCATTGACTGAGGTGCATGAAGCCTAGGAGTAGATCAAGAAAGCCATTAAAAGAAAGTCTTTATTAGTGGGGCAAAAGGCACTAGAAGACAAACTGAACAGAGTGGAACAATCATAGGAAATTCAAAAGTTTTCAGGATAATCACGATGTCAGGATAAGAAACATAGGCAAACCGAGGTTTTCAATCCAGGTGACTTTCAAGCATTTTCATTTAAAACAGAGGAGCCATCAGATTTGAGGACAAATCTTCCATAGGTCCAAGGAGATGATGGGAATCAAATAACTTTACTTACAAAGTCATTCGATGGAAGATTTAAATCACATGGATCGGCGAAGAACCAATCTAAGTTGGCCATAAAAGCCATCGACGTACCCTTTTGAACTAGCCTCAAAGGCCGGCGGCTTAGGAGATAAGTCAGCCTCCAAGGATAGTAGCTTAGCCATCTAGGCCGGCCCTCAAGGCTGGCGGCTTAAGTCTCCAAAGCCACTGGCTTTGGAATCTAAGTCAGCCATCTAGGCCGGCGGCTTATGTAGGCGAACCAGTTGAAATTTTGTGACTTTTCGCATTTTGTTTTCTTTTGTTATATATATGTTGTAATGTAAGGAGTGGGAGACTTTTGAACATTCGAGAAATTGCATATTGAAGTTTGATCTTCATCATTTTACTCTTATCAATACATGGGATTGTGGCGAGTGACGGTATTGGATTGTTGTGCGTTATATCAATAAATCCGTATTAGGACTACTCTGTTGCTGGTACGTCATATCTAATAAGGGTTTAAGGTTTATTTTGTGTTCTTATTCGTTAATTTGATTGTTGGATTCGGTTATCATTGATTGTCGCCTAGAGATTGAAATTATCTTATTATAGAATCGTTTATGGCGCATCAACTTATCCATATTCAATTAATATATTTGAAAGATAGTTTAGTTTTATTTTTTCAAGTACATTTATGAGTGAATTCACACTCCTTACCTATCTTTGTATCATTGAAAGTGAGCTTTTACATTTAAAGATGTTTCAAACTATATCAATATAACTCTAAATAAACCTTTTTATGCTTGAAGAAATTAATAAATGCAAGTAATAAAAAATTTTGAAAAAAAAAATTCAAATAATCACCAAAAAAACGAAAAAGTTGAAAAAGAAAAAGGAAACCTTAAGGGATAGCTAAGCTTGTTTCACATAGTTGTTCATTTTTTAACATTGTGTAAATAGAAATCATGGTGCTAATTTGAACAGTACATGGGTTTTTGCTAACACAAATGTTATGGAAACAATTATAGGTAGCTACATAGATATAAAAACTATAGGGATGATTCATATCACGAGGCGCTTTTATTGCACTACAATATGCATTTTATAGATGATCAAAGGATATGATTGTGAAATGGATAGGTTAGTGCCTATATTATGTTTTAGGCTTTAGTCGTGGATATCATGCAAGTAATATAAGGTTAATTTACTTTATTTTGGTCAAGTGACATATGTGAAGAGCCTCTTAGATTTGATTGGAGAAATAGATAAAGTCTTTTAGGTATCATTTGGTTTGTAACTATGTGAAATATTGAATGAGACAAAACCTATTATATAATGTTTAATATACAAAAATAAGCCTACTATTGGATAAAACTCCCCTTTATTTAATAAATTTCAAGATCTTTGTCCATTTCATTTGATGGTACTAAAGTTTTGAGACAACAAAAAATAAAATCTCATAACAAGAATCATAAACTAACACTTTTCAATCTCTACTTCACCAATATCTATACCACCACCATTGCTACTGCTACCTTGCCTTCAGTACCTCTATGTTACTACCAGCATGGTTATTACTACCGCTATCACCATATTATTACCACTATTTCACCAATATCTCTCCTATCACCTTTGTAACCGATTACCACCTTAAAACCTTATAAAATATCACTACCATGATAGTAAATCACCATTATTACCACCATAACTTCACTACCACCACTATGTCACAAGTGTTATAGTGGCTACATTATTAACACCTTCATCACACAACACTATTGTCACTATTATTACCCTAACATACTTACCAACTCATCATTGCTACCACCTTGTCATCACCATTACTATTACCAATAGACCAATGCTTGCAACTATAACTACTATAAGCTACCTTGGTGGCTAAAAGTCAATGATAGCAATATTACAGTGATGGTGGTGGTGGTGGTAGTGTATTAATAGCAATGATGACAGTGACAAAATGGGAATGCGTATTTAAAATAAATATTAAATAACATAAATAATATAACTGTTAAAATTGTTATTTTATGATGGTACTTGTGCATAATAAACAATGTAGAATGTATTAAAGAACTTATGTAGTATCACACACTTTGTACACAAAAATACCACTTTGAGTACCTAAGGTGATTTTTATAAACCAATAATGGAAGTCCTTAAAACAACCTACTCTACATCAATAAACCTATGGTGCTATGAAATTGAGTAGATTAGAAGTTTTCACAACTTTTTGCATAAATTCGGATCGATAAGAACCTAGAATACTAATACCAATGCTTTGAATTAGCTATAAGAGAAGTGTTCTAGAATTTTTTTCTCAAGAAAGCTCTCTCTCTCTCTCTTTCTATGTACATGCTAAATTTTGGAGCGAAAATGTGTTTTATTTGACCAATGTCTAATGTAAAAATACTAATGATCAAGCTAATTGAAAATCATCCTTGGTGTTGTAATAAGACTCTTAGAGTAAAATGAAAGATTACCAATGATTCTAATGATGTGCCTAATTCCAATTTTAGAATCAAGCAATCGCAAAACAAGCCGACGAATCATAACAAACAATTCCGATAATCAATCAAATAACAATAACAAGATAAAAACCTTAAACCCTTACCAGATATTATGCACTAACAAGAGGATAGTCTTAGTATGGATTTGTTGATATGACGCACAACAAACTCGATATCGTCACTCACCACAATCTAAGGATTGATAAGAGTATAAGAAGAATGAGAGCAAACTTAAACTTTTGTATTTCTCAAATATCCAAAATCTACCTCTCTTTCTATTCCCAAAAGTATATAAAGGAAGCAAAGTTCTATTACAAGGAAAATTGGTTCAAAACAACATAACATAACCGGCCTAAAGTGTAAGCCGCCAGTGTTGGGGAAGGCTAGGTTGTCGACCTTTATGGCCGGCCTTCTACCTTGCATAGTCATATGTTTAAAAGAAAGTTGCCTACCTTTAAGTTCCGTGCTTGCTTGAGTCATCACTTGTTATCCTGAAACAATGATAGATGCATCTGTAGTTCAGATGATTTGATTCCCATCATCTCCTCAAGCCTGTGGAAGATTTGCCCTCAAATTTATTGGTTCTTTATGACGGTCTTCTGATAGGTAAGGTGATATATCTGCAACATTGAATGTAGCGGAAATGCCATATTCTCTTGGTAGTTCCACCCTGTAAGCATTGTTGATGATGCACTTCAGAATCTTGAATGGTCCTTCTATTTTTGGTGTAAATTTCTATGATTTCTTGTAGAGAAACCAATCATTATAGCGATGAATCCAAACCAAGTCACATGAATTGAAAATCTTGGTTTGCTTATGTATGTTGCTATGAAGTCGTGGCTGCTCTTGAGTCTTCTTAAGATGTTCAGAAGCCTTTTGACGAAGCTTCTAAATCTCCTGGGATTGTTCCACTCCACTTAAGTTTTCTTCCAGTTCCTTCCGTCCCATAACTAGAGACTTCTTTTTAGTGGTTATATTGATCTGTCTCTATACTTCTTACACCTTAACTGGTGACATAGGATTCAAAATAATTCGCTCACCATCTTTCTGAAACACATAGGTGTTTCTAAACCCATCATGCAATACTCTCCGTCAAATAACCATGGTTTACCAAGTAGTATATGTGATGCGCATATAGGAAGAATATCATAAACAATCTCATCATGGTACTTCTCCCTTATACTGAATGGAACCTTAGCCCTTTAAGTGACATGTAGATTGCCTTGTTCAGTCAACCAGGCTTAGGATGTGGGGTAGTGACTAGTTTTAATTTATTAACTAGTGAAGCAGCTACTACATTGGTGCAACTACCATTATCAATGATAAGAGCACTAAGGTTACCATGGACCCTGCAGGAAATATGGAATAGGTTCATCATCTGTTCTTCTTCATTGGAAGGAAAAGAAGTCATTACCCTGTGTAACACATTGATAGCCAAATACTGATCATTCCCTTTGTCTTCATGTGTCTTAGCATCTGCATTCTCATAATACTCATCTAACATTGCTGACAAATCTGTTGGCTCATGTATCTCTTCATTATCATCCTTAATCTCCACTTCCATAGTGGTTATCACCTTTTTGTTTGGACATTGAGTAGCCATATGTCCAAAACCCAAACATTTGAAACATTGGATTTCACGAGTCTTTCCACTTGATGACCCAACCACTATTTGATTAATTTTAGCTCCAACAACTGCTTTCCTCTTTCTAGAAAATTCTTTCTCTCCTCCAATGTCAATGACAGCTGCATTCTCTTCCTCATTCTTATCAAACCCCCCTTTATCAACATGCTTATTGTCTGACCCATATAGTTTAGTAGAGGATCCATACCTGTTACTCACCATTCTATAAGGATTAGAAAGTCTCCATCTCTCGACTTTCAAAGCTAACTAAATGGCTTCATCAAGTGTGTCATATCACTGCAACTCCACAATACAGGCAATCTCATGCTTCAGGCTTGACATGAATCGTGCCATTGTTTGTTTAGGAGGCTCAATGGTCCCACATCGAATCATCAATGTTTCAAACTTTTAGACATACTTATCAACGATTTTACCTCCATGTCTCAATGTTTGGAGACACATGAATAGTTCCTATATGTGATGCTTTGGTATAAATCTTTTCCTCATAACTCGTTTCATCTCCTGTTAAGTAAGTATTTCAGCATCTCTATCTCTCCTCCTATTAGCCACAATGTTCTTCCACTATAAGGCGGCATACCTTGTAAACCCAACTGCTACCAAACATACTCGAGTGTTGTCATTGATCTCATAACACTTAAAAAGTCCTTCCACCTTATCTTTTTAATCAAGATAATCCTCTGCAGATCCCCTTCCAGCAAATGAAGGTATCTGTAACTTCACATATTCTAGACCCTTAGGTGGCCTAAACTCACAATTAGGATATAATTCATCCTCAAAGTTATCATCCCCTTCTTCCTGGTAAGCGTGATAATCTCCTCCACTCACCTGCCTCTGTTTCCTCTTAATGTTCCTTCCTTACGTACATCATTAATGGCTATTTGAGGTGGGAGTACCTGTGGATTTGCCACTGACTATTGGGGTAATCTCATTTGATCGACCCATGTTGCTAGATTAGAAACAATAGTGGTTAGGTTTTACAACTGTTCTTCTAAATTTCTCCTACCACATGCAGCAAAATGTCCCTGACCTCCTCCTCTAACTTGATTGTTGGCTTCTTTCCCAATTCCTCCATTTACACTATCGCTCAACATGCTTCGTTGAATTGTAATCTCAACACAAGAATTCACAAATCACAATCACACATCGCAACAACCCTAAATTAATCCTCATTCAATTCCAATTTAAATTCAATCAACCAAGGGCACAATTTACAGTATAAACCTTAATTCTCAATCTTCGCTTAATCTCTAAATTACAGTTACACCAATCACAGCACAAACTCCAATTCGCAACCTTCGCTCAATCTCCCAAATCACAATCAAACAAAACATAACACAAACCATGGTATAAACCCTAATTTCAATTCACAATATTCAATTAATCACAACACAAATAATGAAATAATGCTATCTTCAATTTACAATCAAACAATTTAAGGTACTCATGGCATAAACCCTAATTTTTCATTTCTAATCAATCAATTCCACGTTACAACCCTTCTCTCAACCTTACTCTGATACCAAAATATGATGTGCTTAATTCCAATTTCAGAATCAAGCAATCGCAAACCAAGCTGATGAATTGTAACAAACAATTTTGATAATAAAATAAACAATAATAACAAGATAAAAACCCTAAACCCTTACCAGATATTATGCATTAGCAAGAGGATAGTCCTAGCATGGATTTGTTGATATGACGCACAATAAGCTTGATATTGTTACTCGCCACAATCCAAGGATTGATAAAAGTATAAGAAGAATGAGAGCAAACTCAAACTTTTATATTTCTTAAATATCCAAAATCTATCTCTCTTTCTATTCCCAAAAGTATATAAAGGAAGCAAGGTTCTATTATAAGAAAAATTGGTTTGAAACAACACAACATAACTGGCTTAAAGTGTAAGGCACTGGTGTTGGAGAAGGTTAGGCTGCTGGCCTTAAAGTTCTACTGGCCGGCCTTTTACCTTGCATAGTCATATCTTCAAAAGAAAGTCGCCTACCTTTAAGTTCCATCAAGCCGATGAATTGTAACAAACAATTCTGATAATCAAACAAACAATAATAATAAGATAAAAACCCTAAACCCTTACAAGATATTATGCACTAGCAAGAGGATAGTCCTAGCATGGATTTGTTGATATGACGCACAACAAGCTCGATACCATCACTCGCCACAATCCAAGGATTGATAAAAGTATAAGAAGAATGAGAGCAAACTCAAACTTTTGTATTTCTTAAATATCCAAAATCTATCTCTCTTTCTATTCCAAAAAGTATATAAAAGAAGCAAGGTTCTATTACAAGAAAAATTGGTTCGAAACAACACAACATAACCAGCTTAAAGTGTAAGGCATTGGTGTTGGAGAAGGTTAGGCCATTGGCCTTAAAGTTCTACACCGCCGGCCTTTATGGCTGACCTTCTACCTTGCATAGTCATATCTTCAAAAGAAAGTCACCCGCCTTTAAGTTCCATGCTTGCTTGAGTCATCACTTGTTGTCTTAAAACAATGATAGATGCATCTGTAGTTGAGATGATTTGATTCCCATCATCTAACATGACTCTTATTTTAAGTAACTCATTGGCATAATAACCAACTTCTATGGACTCAAAAAAAATCTTATGAAACAATACAAAGTTTAATAAAATAAAACATTACAAGTGCAAAACATTTATAAAATTAATAACTACTGCTAATTGGTGAATTGGGGTATACTTCATTCAAATGACTACTAAGTCATTTGAATGAAATGTCGAGCTTCTCTCAAACTCTAAAATAATTCACTTGAATTGGTCTTAAGGTTATTTGAATGAAGTGGAGTCATCACTTCAAGGCTCATCTAGGCATGCACTTTGTTCGATGACACATTGATGCTTTGTAATTTTGGGATGCTATTATCCCACTTCATTTCAATGGCTCTTAATTCATGCCTTGTGAATGAAGGGTTACTTATAACTTTTAATGTAGCAATCACCCCCATTTGAGCAACACATTGTAGTAAAGCATGATACACTCCCTTGCTACTTTAATTCCAATCCACAAGTCTAATACAACTTAACTTCACTCTAAACATATCTTCAATCAATAAGAGCTTTTGTAAAACTCCTCTAGTGCCCATATCCATCCGATCACTATCTCTAACTACATAGGTTATTAAAGCTTGGACATATATTGCTCTAAGGCCTAAAAGTAGCTCTTGATGCACATTACTGATTAAGTACATCAAATGTAGTACAAGAAACTTACATGTTACTATTTTTCTTGTGCTATGCTACATACTAGAAACCAAATACTATCTAAAGGTTTATAGATTCTTAAAAAGAGAAGGCATAGATAGTAGAGGCTAGGTCAACCGAGCAAGTGCTTGCTTAATTAGTGGAATTATGAACATAACATAGATTGGGAGAAAGAAAAGATCTTGTAAAAATATGCCACAAATTAAAAAAAAATTATGAAGGGGTCATATTTTTTCAAATTCTCCAATATACTAGTAAGTTTGTAACTGTAATCACGAGTACTCTCCAAAAATTATGTATAAGGGCGATGGACGAGAATTGATAGGAATCTAGTATCTACTGATTCAATTGCTAGCACTAAAGTCTAAGGACTTGCTAACTTGACCCTTAGAGTTGTGTTTGAAGCTTTAATAAAGGAAGTTTGCAACTATTTGAACAACTCCTTACATTTCACTTCTTCAAGATATTTAAGCATTATAATAGTGATTCTAGAGTATCCAAGTTGTGTTCATGCACTAGAATGGTGTGCATATAGAGTATCCAAACATGCATCCTTTTCTCTTTTAAGAGCAACATAATCAAATTTTCATATGGTCTTTTTCCTTTGTTTTCAAACAATATTTTCAAGATTTTATCAACTACATCCACACTCTTTCCTTTTGTTATTCCTAAGATAATCTTTGCTTCATTGATAGAGATATATGTTCTGCTTCCAATTCTTGGCAGAACACACGAACTAACCACTTTGTGTAACATCTTAACTAGCAAAGATAATTGAATAACAATTATATCTCTTTGTGATTCAATATCAAAACCATCATTTTGATATTGAAACAGTTCTAACCTATTCATGTTCAATACATCCTCATCATCATTTTCATTCTTGAGTTCTAAACAACAAATTAAGTCATTCTTAGTAATATCAACATTTTGACCACACACATTCGACTTTAACCTATCTTTCCTTCTTGGATATAAGTTTTCATAAAAATCCGCAATCACTTCATTGAACACAACATACCTCAAGTTACATAGTTTCTGACGACCAATTTTATTTAGCATCTCATCAACATGGAAACCATTCTTCATTAAAAACTCAAAATCCAAAGAAATGGAATCCATAATTTTTCCATTCAACGGTATAAGCTTCCAAGAGAACTGATGTTTAGGGTTTATCTTTTTATTTCTTTCTAGAGTTTTTTTAGAAACTTTTTGTTTACTTTCAAATCACTACCATTGTGTTTTCCAGTCTCTATTGAGGATCTTTGTTCCTCACTATGTACGGTTTCTTGGGATTTTTCATAACTAGGGTGTAATGACATAGATGATTCCTCATCTTGAATCTCCATGGTGGTTTTATCTTTCTTCTTAGTTCAATAGAGCATTGTGGAAGTTTTGGTAGATTTCGTGGTGCCATGGTCGTAGATAGAAGTTAGGGTTTGAGAGAGAGTGCTTAGAGTAATAGAGAGAAAAGAAGGAGTTTTGAATCTTTAATTTTTGAAAAAGGGTTTTAAAGGAGTTGCTGCATGTGTGAGTTAAAATAATGGCTAAGAAGATGTGAAGCCTCTTTCTTTTATTTTAGTTTATACAAAACAATAGGATTTTTTTATTATTATGATAAAGGAAAGCATACACTTATTTCATTTCTAATAAATTTAAATCTATTTTTATCTAAAGGTATTGTAAAAAATCAGCCAATTGAAATTCATATTCCACTTCAGTTGTTGATAGGGCAACAAAATTTTATTTCTTGAATGACCAAGATACAAGCTTGTTCCCTAAAAATTGATAAGTACCTGAAGTACTTTTTCTGTTAGTCTTGCAACCTGTATAATCGGTATTAGAATATCATATTAAATCAATATTCTAATTTTTAGGATACTAAATTCCTAATTTTGTAGTGCAAGATATATATTTGAAAATTCTTTTGATAGCTGTTAAATGTGTTTTAGTTGGATTTCTTTTAAATCTAGCACACATAAAAATAGCAAACAATATGTTTGGTCTAGATGTAGTTAAATATAACAAAGATTTAATTAAACTTCTATAAATTTTCCATGTACCTTTTTTTACCAAAAATGTTAGGATCTAACCTTATTAAAGTTGATATAAGAATAGTAGCTCTTTTAACATTTTCAAATCCAAATTTTTTGAGCATTTTCTTAGCATACTTTTGTTGGAGAATAAATATTTCTTAAGAAGTTTGCTTGATTTGCAATCCAAGAAAGAAGTTTAGCTCTCCCATTAAGGACATCAAATTCAACCTGCATTAACTTTGAAAATTCCTTGTAATGTACTTCATTAGGAGAACAAAAAACAATATCATCTACATAAATCTGTATGACCAAAATATCTTTATCGAAATGTTTGATAAAAAGAGTTGTGTTGACTTTTCCTCTTGATTTTTTTTTTAATTAGAAAATCACTTAACCTTTCATAGCAAGCTTGAAGAGTTTGTTTTAAACTATAAGAGCTTTTTGTAATTTAAAAACATAGCTTTCTTTTGATGGATCTTCAAATCTTAAGTTGTTTTACAATTACTTCTTCCTTGATATGTCCATTTTAAAAAGCACTTTTTACATCCATTTGAAATAATTTGAAGTATTTGTAACGAACATAAGCTAATAATAATCTAATAGCTTCTAATCTAGCAATAGGAGCATAAGTTTCATCGAAATCAATACCTTCTTCTTGTGAATATCTTCTAGCTACAAGCCTTGCTTTATTTCTAACTATCTTACCTTGTTCATTAAGTTTATTTTTGAAAACCCATTTTGTTTTAATAATGCATTTGTCCTTTGGTCTTGGAACTAGTGTCCACACCTGATTTCTTTGAAATTGTGCCAATTCCTCTTGCATTGCATCAATCCGGTTACTCTTCGTCAAAGCCTCATTCACATTGTTAGTTTCTATTTCAGATAATAAAGCAAATTGGTTTTCAATATATTGTAACTTTGATTTAGTTTTAAATCCAAAATCTATTTGCCAAGCACCTGTTCTAATGGATGATATGACTTAAATCTCCAAGGTTTAGAAGATTTAGCTATATTCTATCTAGGTTTAGTCGTACATTTGGGCAAATTGTGTGTGTGATTATCTAACATACCTTCTATAGAAGTGTCTATTAGACCATCTATTTGACTGTCTAACCAACATTCTTCTTTAGACTTGATTGAACCTTCTATTTTAGGTTCCATAGGCGCTCTAGTTGTATCTTGTAAACCTTGTTGATAATTTAAATATTTATCCTTATTCTTTCTATTTATAATATCATCATTATCATCCATGATTGGGTTATCAATAAACCTGACATTTATAGATTCTTCTACTATTCTTGTTACTTGATTAAAAATACAAAAAGCCTTATAGATTGTTGAATAATTAAGAAAGATTCCCTCATTAACTCTTTCATCAAATTTATTGAGATTCTGTCTAGATTTCTTGATAAGCATTTAGTTCTAAATATGTGAAAATATGACACATTTGGCTTCCTACCTTTGTACTTTTCATAAGTTGCTTTCTACGTCAAAAGGTCTCACATAAACACAATTAGAAATATAACAAGATGTAGATATTGCTTCAACCTATAAATATTTAAGTACATTGCTTTCATTTAGCATACTTCATGCCATTTCTTATAAAACTTTATTTTTCCTTTTTGCTGTTGAGTATATGGAGCAAAAAAATTATGTTTTATTTCATTTTTCTCACAAAACTTGATAAAACTTTCATTTTCAAATTCTTTACTATGATCAATTCTTAAACTTATGATTGAAAAACCCTTTTCATTTTGAACTTGTTTTGAAAAAGTTTCAAAAGTATCAGACATATCACTCTTATTTTTAAGAAATAAAACCCATGTAAAACAAGAAAAGTCATTAACTATTACTAAACCATATTTATTACTTCCTAAGCTCAAGGTTCTTTTTGGACCAAAAAGATCAAGATGTAGAAGTTCTAAAGGTCTTTTTGTAGAAATAAAATTTTTAGACTTATGAGAAATTGAAGCCATTTTATTTTTCAAACATGTATCACATTTAATATCTTTTAAAAAAGAAAATTTTGGTAAACCAATAACAAGTTTGTTTTTCAGAAGTTTTTCTAATTGTGAAAAATTAACGTGTTTAAGTTTTTTGTGCCAAATAAAGCAGTTATCATTTATTGTTAAGAAACATCTTTTAACATCTACTCTTGATGGTTCAACCATGTAAATATTTCTTTTTTGAAAAACTCCAAACAATCAAAAGCTTCTACTTAGTCTTTTTTAAAAATCATTTTGTAACCTTTGTCATAGAGTTGACTAATACTTAAGAGATTGTGTTTCAGACCTCTTACTAGAGAGACATTTTCAATTGTACTAGAGGGAAAACCTACTGTACTAGTTACTATTATTTTCCTTTATTGTCAGCTTTGAACTTGACATAATCTCCATTTTTCCATTCTAAGTTTGTGAATAATGAAACATTTCCTGACATGTGTTGTGAGCACCCATTGTTTAGGTATCACAATCCTTTTAGCTTTGTTTCATGTGCCTGCATTGACAAAAGAAATGATTAAACCTTTTTAGGAACCTAGACTAGTTTGGGTACACCATAATTCAAGCTTGTGTTGTTTTTATTTTTTTACTTGTTGTTAGATGAGCTTGTTATTTTTGTAATAATAGAATTTTTATATATCTCCATACTTGTTGCAAAAGTAACACATATAAGTGTTAGATATTACTGGCCTTCTCTGATATTGATACGAGCTTACCATTCTCGGATGATAATTATATATCTGGTATAGCCTCGATAATACCTTCTGCAATTTTTTCTGTATGTCTATCTATAGTTTTGTTTAGGATACTTTCTAATATTCTTTTTATTTTATGCAACAAACTTATTTTCTTTTATATTTTCACTTTTGTTTTCCTTCTTACTTGTATCAACATCATCTTTAGTGATTAGATCCTTTCCTTTAACAAAAACAATTTTCTTAGCTTGCTTTGAGGACTTAACCTTATTATATCTTAATTCTTCTTTTGAGTTACTCATTCTTTGAGATGATATTAACTTTTGTAGTTTTTTTTTTTTGTCACTTTTAGAAAACTTAGCAAACATAGAACTTAGATTTTTTTTGGAACTTCATCGATTCTTGCATTAAGCTTTTTAATTTCTTTTGTTAATGTATTATTTTCATTTGTCAACATATTTTGTGCTTCTTGTAAACTTTTATTATCTATATGTAAAACTTCCATGTCTTTTTTAAGAATATTATTTTCATCAAGTAACAACATATTAGTTTGACATGTGACTTCTTTTTCATTTTTCAAAGATTCAATCTTTTCATTTGCTTTAGATAGAGGCTTTAATAGTTGTTTAACTTGTTTTCTAAAGATAACAATCATATCACTCTTAGATTAAGAAGATATCTCAAATAAAGCCATGAAACAAAGATTTGCCTCTTATTCATTGTTTGATCCAGCGTCTGACTCAACATATCACTCATCAAGATCACCCTATGGTGCCATTAAGGTTTTTTATTTCTTCTTATATTTCTCCATCTTTTTTATCAGCATAGGATGTTCATACTTGATATGTCTTGACTTCTTGCATTTAAAGTAAATTCTTTCTTTCTTTTTCTCTTTCTTTTCTTCTTTTTCTTTGAAAACCTTACTTGTACCATACTTAGATTGATTAGCAGAAAAACATTTAGACTATTCAAAACTCTTACCATTTTTCTTAAAAGCTTTTGTAAATCTTCAAACCAATATCGTCATATCATCATTGTCTTCCTCACTATCTGATTCTTTGTTTGGTTCAATGTCTTGCTTAGTAGCCTTAAATGCTATAGGCTTTTTGACTTTCTCTTGATCATTTATATGCTTTAGTTTCAATTCATATGCTTGAAGCTTTTCATGAAGTTGACTCAAGGTTAGTTTGTTTAAGTCATGAGCTTTTCCAATGGCATTTGTCTTTGAATCCCATGAACTTGGCTAAATTTGTAAGATTTTCCTTACAAGTTCACTATCATCAAACTTTTTAATAAGCAAAGCAAGTTCATTAGTAATCAAAGTAAATCTATTAAATCCATCAAATATAGTTTCATCGGATTAGAATTTAAACAATTCATAGTCCTACATGAGTGCTCCTCTCCAAGTGTCTTTGATCATTGTAGCACCTTCATACAATTCACACATTTTGTCCCATATTTCCTTAGTAGATTTGCATGATGAAATCATAGTGAATGCAATTTGAGAGATGCTTATCAGAAACAGATTTTTTGCCATGCTGTTCACTTTAACCTTTTTCTTTTCTTCATTAGCTAGGATTGGATTATCAATGAGAATGAGTTGTTGATCCCCATAACGTATGATTTCCCACAAAGCAAAGTCAGTTGCTTTAATATATGTCTCCATCCTACATTTCCAATAAAGAAAACTAGTGTTGTCAAAGAATGACATATGATTAGATGCAATTGTGATTGTATTGTCAGTCATTGATCAACTCTTGTAAATAGGAGAGCCAGTATTCTAATGCCAAATGTAGGTCCCACAATGGTAAACAATTCAAAATTTTTACCAAATTCCAATTACATGAACACTTTTTAATTTTCCTTTTTTTTTTTTGACAAAGAATGCATGTGATAGGCAAAAAGAAAATGATAGAAATTAATGTGCAGTAAAATAAGGAAGACGATGATATATAGAGGTTCCTCCTTGTGAGTCACTCATCTTTTCCAGCTTTATTATTGTGGATTCGATCTTCCACATCGATCCTTCCACCAATCTAATAGTAAAGATAAATTACAAGCACTAATAGCTCTTACTCTGTCTTTCTAGCTTACCACTCTACTAAACATAGACGACAAAACTTTTATAACCTCACTTTCTAAGTTAATCCTCACATGAAAAGGTAAAGAGAGTTTATATGAGAATAAGAAAATATGAATTCTCTAGTTTAAGCTAAAAAAAAATATTGTAGAAGTATTGTTGTTCTCTTGTATGTTGAACTTGAAATTTGAAGTTTATATATTTGCTTCTTGTACCATCCTTCTTGACAGAAAACTTCAAAACATTTATAAAATCTTCTAACAACTTTTTTGTTGCACTAATAAGATTAATATCCCTATATTTGTAGGATTTGAAAATCTTATCTAAAAAAAACCAAACTTTGAACTTCTTGCTCATGTAATCGGTTTTGCTTATGATCTCTAGATATTGTTGATATTTATCTTCATCTGAGTCTATAACAACCTTGTATAAATAAACTTTAATTTGAAAATCAAAGATTCCTCTTTATACAGATAAGCTTTAGCTGATAAACCATGTTTTTTATGCTTATCCTTATCTTGTTCTTCATTGGATGATATTTATGTCAAGATAAAATAAATCTTTAAATATCTTGATCTGATAACTTTCCAACATCTTGATAAAACAGAAAACTTTGCTAAAACTATTAAAAACTTCCTTGAAAGCTTGTGAGATAGACTTCAAAGAAAATTCATGTGGGTTATTAATCCTCCTTATGTAGAACGAATTAAGTGAATTACCTAAATACAATTAATTAATGGAGTTGGGGCTTTAAATAAATCAAACGTGTATTAAAGATAGATAAGAACTATATGAGCATACATTTTGCAAATCGAAGAATCAAATTGTTTGTTTAAGTGTCTATTGAAACGTCTAACAGATTGTCTTATTAACTATTAGATGAAGTGTTTGTAAGCCACTTTCTGCTTAAGTATTTGTGAGAATGAATCCTTTTGTTCTACACACTTAAAATAGATTCACTTGATTTCTTATGACCTATTTTTGTTATTATAAAAACTTATTTAAGAGAACTCAACAATAACATATATTCATTATAACCTTAATTGTTATGAAGAATCAATTATCTTCAATTCCATGTGTCATATTAGATTGTAGATAATGTAGTGCAATTTTCATTAGTGTGTATCTTCAACAAATACTATTCATATCATTTTAATTATGAAAATATAGATTTTAGTCCTTTGATTTATTTGCTATGGTTTGCAATAGATTTAAGAATCTTAAGTTCATCATGAGTGATTTTGGAGTAATAGATAGGTAAATCAAGATTAAGAAGTGAGAGTAGAGTATTAAAAGCTTAGAAATTATAGTTCAATTCTTGATGAGAAACATTGGACAAAGACAAAGTTGACAAGACTTCGACTAAACCTCTAATACCTTGTTGTTAAGATTGTATAGAATTTGGTTCATGAAGGTTTTAAAATTTTTATGTGGAAATCTAAAGGAAAAGAAAAATGCACTAAGAGATACTAGATGAGTACGAAGGGGAGCAACAAGTAGCCTAATTGTTAAGATTTTTTATTTATGCATCATCACCTGTGATGCCCCATGTGCTCAAGGGAGGTAGATTGTGACTAAATAATAATAGTTACTCCATGTTCATAAGAATCTATAAACTTATATTGTGTGATAATTTTCTAAAGTAAATTTATGATTTTTACTAATGAATATACTTTAATCTTATATTCACATAGAACATGAGGTTTTATTTAGTTGTAATATATTTATTAGACTACTTTCAAGCCCTTATAAGGAAGACTAAGAGCATTCCACAAAATAGGGGATTGATCAAAGGAGCATTGAGCACAAGTTTGGTCCACCAATTCATTTGACTAAAGCTCTTTTAGAATCTAATAGATTTTTTCTCTTTTGTTTGATTTTTCCTTTAAACTAATTCTTTATTTGCTAGATTGATTCAACCTCCGATCGAAAAGATATACCTTGGTTATATTTAATCTCTTCAACAAGTTTAGTAATGAGCATAACGACCCTATTGTTCTGATGGAGAGAAGAGTCTATGATTATCTTTTCAAGAAATTTCCAAACGAACATGTTCAATGAAATCTTTCAATTTCTTGTTTTATTATGTTCAACTCTATGTATTCCTCTATCCAACTTATTATATATTTGCACAATCATTTTAGGTTGTTTCTTATTTTATTTTTATTTGATGATTCTTAACATTTATTGTCATTTTGTAGGGTTTCTTAGTTACTATGTAAGCATATAAATAAATGAATTAATTAACTAAGAGTTTAGATTTTAGATTTTGTTTCGAAACCTTTTACTTCTTTATTAGATACAATTGCATAGTGATATGCTTTACTCTTACTTTCTTTTAAAAAGTCCAATGTGTAACTGACTAATGTACTAGATGCGTATGTAGTAACAAAACTAATTGATAAGTATCGAGTTGTATCCACATGAAGTTTATGTGCCAATTACTAGATTATATGATTTTATCCCTAAGCTAAGCAATCAAATTTTGAAATGAAATAAAAAAAATCAATGAATTAGATGAACACAAAATTGAATGTCTTAACAACACATTGAATATCTCAATATTAAGATATGCTAGATATTGAATTGGGGTTTGCAAATATATTTTCATTTGGATTAATGCAATGCTTTAAATTGATATTGAAGTTGATTAAGCAAGATTTAACCAAATTCACAATAACTTGCCTACCATTCAAAGGAGCATATCCTTATTTATAGCATAAACTATCCAAGCAAGGCGATTTATCTATAACCACCAACTAACAATAACTTGCTCACATTGATTTTTACTGTCTTAGTTGGAATTGTGGAGTGAGCACCTATAAGTGGCCTAAATCATATTTCTAACTACATTAAGCACGTGAATTCATGAATTTAATTAAAGCTCACGTACTTTATGACACGCTTTTTCATAAATTCAAGTTATACTTATTTGAGTTATTTAATCCCTCCTAAGTATCTCTAATCCAATATAAATAATGAGTGTTAACTAAGCACTAATTATCTAGATAATAAGTAAAATAGCTAAACAATCAAATAATCTTAAATCAGTATTGAGAAAAATCAATAACAACATTAATTCATTAAATTCATCATTGTGAAACCCACAAAAATAAGCATAACATCTCAATAATATCCAAGTAAAATCAAGTTATAAAATAGGAATTACAAGAGCAAAGATTAGAAAAAACCTAAAATTAAATTCTTCAATGGTGTTTTCAATCCCACACATTTGATAAACTGGTATAGCTTGGAAGTCCTTTAAGTCCTAAGTTCCCTCTTATATGCTAGAACATAAGGTTCTAGTACCCTTATACTAAAGAAAACATATTGTAAATGAAAATAAAACATATTGGAAAATTCTCTTTTCCTAGGTTCTAAAATGCAAGCTATTCTTTCTTTTTCTTTTGCGGCTTTTCCTATCCTTCCTTTTTTATAGGTACCCTAACCCTATTCTAAGTGCATGTGCCCTCTCTTAAAAGATAGGCATCTCTTTTTCTAAAATGAAAAAGAATTAGTGCCCTTTTTTTTGCTATATGAGATCATGCTCTAGGCATAATGCTTGCATTTTGCATAAGTGACACTAGTGAACAAATGAAAGTTCTTATTTAAGCATATGATCTCTTTACCTCTTGTAAGTTCCATCTTCTTGGACATTTTCGATGCATTGAGTTGCTAAGGACTGGTGTTATAGATTGGATGTAGATCATAATTGTATCTGTTTGATTGGTCCATGAAGTTGCTCTTCATATTCTGCTACTCTACACGAAATAGCAAGTAGGTTGCCATTGTTGGTGAATAGTGGTTTACTTTCCCCCTAAAGGGAATACAGGTTATTGTTTTGCTTTTCTCTGGATGAAACATGAGCTATTAGTTAGGTTTGGCCAATAAATGCTCAAATATTGTTGATCAAGTGCATGGTGTGGTGCTTTTGGTGTGCAAGGTAGGTGCTAAAGTTCAACTTAAGTAGAGTGCTCAATTAACTTGCTTAAGTGATGAATATGAGCTGCTTTTTTGCTTGGCAAGCTACTATTCCTTTAAAGTGGGATCGGGTTGATGTGGCTATGCACATGATTGCTTCACTTGACTCTATTTCAACTAAAAGCCAATGTCATGAATCTCCTACTAAGTTACTATTTGCTTCTTAATTTTCCAATAGTGTGTGAATCTTGAGAATGGAGATGAGTTGTTAGCTTTTCTTTTCTCTATAGTTTCCTAGTGTTGTTCTCTTTAAGTAATCTATAGAAAAAGAGTATGAACAAATGGTATATCAATTATGAATAGCTCTAAAATTGAAAGTGGGATAGTAAAATGCAGAATTTACATACAAGAATGGCTTGTAATTTTGATAATCACTTGTGAGCATATATTGGTCATTCAAGGCTAAATTTTGATCCTTTTCTCAGTATCTACTGCAAATGATCCAAAAATATGTATTTTATTGATTTTTAAATAGAATTCACAATAAAAGTGCCAATACATGCATGAATGTGTACTACAATTGGATATAAATGTGTAATCTACATATTTATCACATAGTTATGACAACTACACGTGATACCGATGACTATTTAGGTAGCACTTTGAGTAGCAAGCTACATGTCATTGTTGCCATCACAATAACTATCAATTCTACTATGCTCCAATGTTGTTATAGCCCCTCTAACTCATCCAAGTAGAAAACACTTACTCGAATTAGTGGTTGATGTCATGCTCCAAAGCCTCAACCATGGCTATATACTTCAATCACTATCATGTCGACCATAGCTAAATTTGCTAGTTAATATGATATCGACATAAAACTCACTTTAATAGCCTTGGCATAATGTAAAAAAAAAAAAAGTCATGAATTTGCATTCTAAGCTACTAATCAAAGCACGAGGTTATATATCTCATCTAAATTCAGAGATATATGAGAGAAATTCTCAGTAAGAAAATAATTTTATTTAATGAATTATTCGTTTGCAAAGAGAGACACAGATATAGATATGGAGTAACCAATAAGAAATGTAATGGATATAACAAGATTCTAATCTATCAACTTAGGAAATTAAGGTCATAGCATAACTAATAAATTTAATTAAATGAAAACATTTTAGTTTCATAAGATAAGTTAATAAAATATCTTTACAAATGAGGAAAACAAATAAAAGGTAAAATAAAACAAATTAATAAATTTTGGCTCCTCTTAGGAGGTTCCTTAGTTAATCCTTAGGGCCCTCCAATCAACAACTAAGTCTTTTGCTTAGTTGGTGAGGCCTCTTACACTCTTTCACTCAACATTTATGTCTTCTTAGATCAATTGTTAATTTTATAAGTCTATATGTGCCATTCCTTGCCTTTGATACATCGATTTCATGTTGTAGCACCTGCTCCATTTAGCTATTGGTTTGATTAACTATACATCTAGTAACCAAGTTTGGGGTTTGATTAACTATTCCGATTTTTCCTTTTTCTCTTGCCTTTTTGTGGTAATTATTATTATTATTACTAGTACTATTATTGCTAAGAAGAATAGAAATTTTATTTACATAAGATGTCATAGTACAACAAAATACCAATGACCAAATAAAGAGATAGGAGTCTAAAGACTCAATCCACAGTAGACACATCTCTTTTATAAAAAGGCTCAAGATATCCATTTTACAAGATAAATTATCCAATGAGCATGAAAAATTGATAGCTTGACCAAAAGAAAATCTTCCTAGGAGATAAAACATAGACGAACAAAGTAAAGAAGAAACTGAAAACAAACTTTGAAGACTAAATCTTGTTATTTAATCTTTTACCCTTTTCTTCAACTATCACACTTCATCTTCAATGCCTCATTAAATGAGTAAATAGAGATTAGAGGGAGAGAACAACAAAAAATAAGGAGAAGAAGAGATCTAGAAATTCTTCAAAGTGATTTGACAATGGAAAAAGAAAATGAGATTTTGAGAACAAGGAAATGAGAAGAGTTAGAACCATACCTTGCGATTTTGTTTTTTTTTTAGTGTCTCACACCAAATGTTTAGTTTATAAATGCGGTATCTCATGTGTTTAAGGAAGGGAAATTGTGATACCCTATGTAAAATAGTCCCACATGATTATGAGAGATAATTGGTATTGGTTTATAAGGTTGATGATACGATTCCAAGAGCTAAGATACGAGCACCAAAGAAGACAAAGTCAATCCAAGCTCTAGGTGGCAGTATGAGGTCTAAAAAAGGAGGACATAAGCGTCGGGAGGACCCAAGGCGAAGTTCGGCCAGCCTTAAGCCAACCTTGAATAAAGGCTGGCCGAGTTAGCTTCAAGGCCGCCGGCCTTGGAGCCGGCCTAAATGAAGGCTGCTGGCCTTTGGTGCCGGCCTAAGTATTTAGGCCGCCGACCTTTGGCCGGCCTTGAATGGCTTCGCACAATTTTTTAAGATGATATAAATAGGCATCCTTAGGGTTTTTCGAGGGAGATGATATTTTAGTTGTAAGCAAACACTTTGAGCGTGTGTGTGAATCCTCTTTTGGGATTCTTGAATATTGAGAATTGATTTTCACTTTATTTGTATTGTTCTTATCAAATTCTTGGTTCCTATAGAATTTGTGGCGAGCATCGTTATTGAATTCTTATAATTCTTTAACCTTAAGTGATTGATTTATAGAACGTGGTCTCTATCGTTCTATGATTTGATTGCAAATTAGTTTAATTTTACCAATCTTGGCATCTATAGATTGGTAATTTTATCCATATCCTTTGATTTTTTATTCGTTAGTACCAAAATCCAGAAAACCCTAAAATTGTTATTGAAGAATTGATTTGTGTGAAAGGAATTCGATTATCAATTCCGTATCATTTGGTATCAGAGCAGAACGAATTCATATCATTTGGTATCAAAGCATCCCAAATCCGTGTCATTTGGTATTAAAGCAAAGGTTGGATTCGTAAGGATTCAGAGCAAAAGATTTGATCAGAAAGCGGGTTAAATCGGTAAGGCTGTTGAATCTCAACTCAATTGTAGTTTTAATTCAATACTATCATTGGTTGGAAAATCTGGGAATTTATTTTGATAAGTATTGTTGTGAATTCGATTGTTGGGCGTTGAATTGGTGATTGGGCTGTTGTTGAGAATTGGGGTTTTGTGAATATCTTTGTTGAATTCAATTGTTGGGTGTTGAACTGCTGTGAATTGGTGTTTGGGGCTGTTGTTGAGAATTGTGTTCTTGTGAATATCTTTGCTAAAATTTTGATTGGTAGAGATGTCATCGCATGGAAGTGTTCATAACAACAACAATGGGAATGATGCTGATAATGGGGGTAAGGTTGTGAATAGGGCTGAGTTCAATCAAATCCAAGAAAATCTTAGATTGATTATGGAGAGATTGGAGGTTAGGGATAGAAGAAGCTATAGTGGTGCAGGAATTAGGAGGAGACATTCTAGTGGTGAATCTGATGCTGGTAGTGAAAGGAGTAGGAGAGGAAACAATGATGACAGGCGTAAGGGGATTGAAAACATTAAGCTGAAAATTCCACCTTTCACTGGTAGTAGTAAACCGGAGGAATTCCTAGACTGGGTGCCACGGGTTGAGAAGGTGTTTGACTGTTATGAGTGGGATGAGCGCATAAAGGTGCAAATGGTGTCTCTAGCATTCTCTGAATATGCTAGTCTGTGGTGGGATAAATTACAAACTGAGAGACGTAGGGCTGATAAGGAGAAAGTGCGTTCATGGGCTTTGATGAAAAGGTTGATGAGACGCAGATTTGTGCCAGACTACTATAAACAAGAGATGCTGATGGAGTTGCAATCCTTGAGGCAAGGTAAGAAGAGCATAGAAGAGTATGTGAAGGAGTTTGAGACATTAATGGCAAGATGTGATATTAGGGAATCATCAGATGAATCCATAGCTCGTTTCATCAATGGGTTGAAGATGGACATTGCCAATGTAGTGGAACTCCAGCATTATCAGACTCTTAAGGATGTGATTAAATTAGCTAGTCGAGTTGAGTGGCATCAGCGCAGGCGGGATCAGAAATCATATTAACACCATAAGTCAGATGATGGTGAGAGGGAGAAGGAAAGGAAGGAAAAGGGAAAGGCAGTTGCTAGTGAGGCTGTTGACCAAACACAACAAAAGAGGAGCAGGGGTATCAAATGTTTTAAGTGTTTAGGACTTGGCCATATTGCTTCTCAATGTCCTAATAAAAGGGTTATGGTCATAAAGGGGGACAAAGTTGAGAGTGAGGAAGAAAAACAGAAGAGTACTGAGGCAGAAGAGGAAGATGAAGACATTATAGCGAATCCAGTACAGGGAGACTTGCTAATGGTTAAGCAGGATGAAGTTGTTCTTAATCAGAGAGCCAATTTATTTCATATCCAAGGCATGGTGTAGGGGAAGACTTGTTTGATTGTGGTTGACACAGACAATTGCACTAATGTTGCTTCAGCAAGCTGGGTTACTAAGTTAGGTTTACAGGTAGAGCAACATCCAAGACCTTATGCACTTCATTGGTTGAGTCCACAGGGAGCTGTTCATGTACACAAACAGGTTCATGTTCCATTACTTATTGGTGATTATACTGACGAGATTGTTTGTGATGTAGTTCCCATGGAAGCTACACATTTGATCCTTGGAAGACCTTGGCAGTATGACCTTAGAGCCAAGTATGATGGATACACTAATGAGTATACCATTTAGCAATAGGGCAAGGCATACAAGCTTCTTCCTATGAGTCCAATTGAGGTACAACAAACAAAGTTGATTTGCCTTAAGAAGCCTAAGGGAAAGAGGAGTCTGTTTATGTGGTCTAGCAGGATGGATGATACAGATTCGAGGTTGAATCTTTTTCAACATGGAGGGAATGATACGATTCCAAGAGCTAAGATACGAGCACCAAAGAAGACAAAGTCAATCCGAGCTCTAGGTGGCAGTACGAGGTCTAAAAAAAGAGGACATAAGCGTCGGGAGGACCCAAGACGAAGTTCGGCTAGCCTTAAGCTGGCCTTGAATAAAGGTCGGCCGAGTTAGCTTCAAGGCCGCCGGCCTTGAATGGCTTTGCACAATTTTTTAAGATGATATAAATAGGCGTTTTTAGGGTTTTTCGAGGGAGATGATATTTTGGCTGTAAGCAAACACTTTGAGCGTGTGTGTGAATCCTCTTTTGAGATTCTTGAATATTGAGAATTGATTTTTACTTTATTCGTATTGTTCTTATCAAATTCTTGGTTCCTATAGAATTTGTGGCGAGCATCGTTATTGAATTCTTAGAATTCTTTAACCTTAAGTGATTGATTTATAGAACGTGGTCTCTATCGTTCTATGATTTGATTGCAAATTAGTTTAATTTTATCAATCTTAGCATCTATAGATTGGTAATTTTATCCATATCCTTTGATTTTTTATTCGTTAGTACCAAAATCCAGAAAACCCTAAAATTGTTATTGACGAATTGATTTGTGTGAAGGAATTCGATTATCAATTTCGTATCATTTGATATCAGAGCAGAACGAATTCATATCATTTGGTATCAGAGCATCCTAAATCCATGTCAGTTGATAGTAAATAATATGTTAACATTAGTAAGAGACTTTTGAATCAAGTAGTTGTAAGAATTTTATTAGTGTTTCTTAGCTTAATTATTGACTACTTTTAGCTTATAGTGTTACAATAAATTATTTTGAACCTAAGAAGACTGTTTCAATATGGTTCGATTATTGTTTAAACCATAACATTTTTTACAAATTCAAATACTTGTTGAAGTGGTTTCTAAAAGACCTTCAACTAAGTTTTACTTAAAAGAAGCTTTTTCATGCATACATTAAGAAGCCGAAGCTATTACATCCCCAACACAATTTCTTCAAGATAATAACTTTAAAATGTATTTTGCCTTCCTAAGAGTAAGTATATGCAGTTAAGTAGAACAAAGAGCAAATAAGTGAATATATCCCATATCATTATTTATAAAATGATTTTATCTTGTAGGGTTACATTATTTTGAAATTCACTAGGATATATAACAATTTAGCTTCATAACTAGAAAAGGATTTAAGGCCTTTCAAGAGCATTTGAAGGGTGGAATTCTTGAACCACAAATCGAAAATTCCTTTTGAATCGAACGACGAATTGAATTGAATTAAAAAAAAATTCGAATTTTCATTTTAGCTTAGTTTAATTCAATTTGTTTTGCAATTTGTATTTTTTTTTTCCATCCCTAATGATAGGGGATGGATGGTAGTGCTTAGAGAGTGAAACTTAAGGTTTTAGATAAATTTTTTACTTTCTTTATCTTTAGAGAAAAGAGAAAGAAAAAGAGTAGGGGGCTTTTTCTATAGGAATTCAATCAATTATTTTTCCCTTTAGTCCATTGAAATGCCTCTTGATTGAACTATAAAAAATCCTCCTTCTTTTATCGCAAACCTAATGTGAATAAATGGAATGTCCTATTCTATCATAAATCTAATATAAATCAATATTTCATTGATTGAATGATGCATACCTAAATTAGATTATTGAATTCATTGGTTTTCTTGAATCCTGCAAATCTTGCCTAACATTATTTTCCACAATTATACAAGATATCTTTGTAAATCCATCTTTTAACCTTGACAACCCTATAATTTTTTTTTTATATATATAAAGGACATGCCTCTTTGACATATAATTAAAAGAAAAGGAATTGTTAATTGTCAAAAGGTATCAATAATGAAAGTGGATAGAGTGATAAAAATTAAATATTAAAAATGACAACGGATTATTGTTGATTTAAGCTTAGGCCCCTCAGGCTAATTTGACTTACTTAGGCCTACGACCAAATTCCAAAGATCAGAGTCTAAACTCCCACTTACTATGATCTTGTCAAATATCTTTTTCTCCATGGACAACTTATTTTGCTCTACGACCATGACTTGATCAATCTCAATCTAAAGTCACTTTATCTCCTTTCAAAGACCCTTTTCTATAGTTGTGTGGCTTGCTTCTCAAGCTTATAGTTGTTTATGTGTTATGATTAACTGACTGAAGAGTTGTTGATTACACTCCTCCAATTGACAAACCTTGGCATTCAACTCCACATTGACGTAAGCTTCACCCTCCACCCGAACCTTGAGGATTCTTAACTCAACCTTTGCCCTCATCTAGAGGTCGTCAATAGTAGCAACCTTCTGTTAAGCCATAGCTCGGATCTTCTAGACTTCCACCTCTACTACCTTTGCTCTTTGCATGAGGATAAACAAATCATTAGCAAAATTTACGTAACCTTCGTAAAGCCTTCAATGCTTCTATATAAGAAACTCATGCTCCTCCCAAAGCTCTCCTACTTGCTCAAGGTTAAGCCCCTAGACATCAAAAGACTTCATCAAGTGGGACAAGACCTACAAAGTGGTGGAATTAAAGTTAAAATGATTAATTGGGTTAAGCAAAGACAAAGAAAAGAGATAAAGCACAAGATACTTAATCATGAAGCTTAGCGTAGATCAACCTCTCCATCGAACTCCTTGGACATCCTTTGAAAGCTCTCCTCGAGGGTGACCATGTCCTAAATTAGTATTGACCCCTTTATGACCTTGTAGCTCTTCTCACCGTCCCTTAGCATAGAATCCAACCTAAAGACCTCCCAATTAAGCTTGAAAGTGTTGTCCCTAATCTTAGAAGTTTCAACCAGTTTTAAAGCTAGTGCACTTCTTGACCCTCCCTTTAGAATTAAGGACCTGGCTAATGTTCCTCCTTTAGGTACAACGTTTGGGAGAATCAAGCTCATCTAGTTAGATGACCTCCTCTCAAGGTCTTTTCTTGCCAACCCCCTTGCACTCCTTGCTCTTTAGTTTTAATCGGATTGGAGCATCTATTTGAGGGTATAGGGTTAGTTAGCTTGTGAAGTTGAGACAGCCTCATCTTTAATGGTCAAAGGCATATTCTAGGACTTTAGGGGAGGCACCTTCTTTTGTGCAGCCTAAGCAACAACCTTTTGACCCTTCTTTGCGATGGCAATAGCCTTACGTCTAACCAACACATTAATAGTAAAGCTCTCCTTTAACTGCATATATGCACAATGCAAAGAATAGGTTAAGAGAAGATAAAACAAAAAACAAAACAAAACAGTTGTTATCATGCCGAACACAAGCTTTTAAGGAGACCTTATTCCTTAGCAGATTGGATGAATGATTTCTCCATAGTAAGCCCACCTCAGCATGTCAATTGCAATAGGCATACCTTCTTCGCTCTTGGTGGACACAATATCAGTTAACTTCCTATTGTAAAGGTACTCATGCATGACCTTTAAGGTGTTCCAAAACTGGCTTAACCTCCTCTTTAGCTCTAAAAAGATCTAATATGCCATGGAATTGTTGTTGGGACCTAGGTACCGAATTTGTTTATGTCTTGATTAGGTCCATCCATTGAGTCCAAAAGCTCAACTCCTCTTCGGCTATAACCACCACAAATTTTCTCTTTCAACCATGCACTGAGAAGTCCAACCTAATGAACAACTTTTGACCTGGATGACTTTTTAAGTAATACCAACCATTTGTCGACTTCTTCAACCCATAAAAGTATTAAAGTAACTGAGGGGTAGCACACAACATAAAGTGCTCTCATAATACCACAAAAGTAATTAACAACTTACATGTGTTAGGCACGTGCTATGCTAACAAGACATGGTGGTACATGAAGAAAGCCTCTTGGAACTTAGAGAATGGAGCCTGTAATCTAAACTTTAGATGCTTCATGTATAAGAAAAATTGATGCCCTGTAGTGAGAGTAACCCTTTCATTTGCTTGAGGATGCTCTAACTTCCATCCTTGAGGACGAATGTGGAAGTACTTCCTAAGGTCCATGAGATCTTGATAAGTAAGGGTGCTTTTAACGCCATTAGGGGTATTGGCATCCTCTACCATGGAGTAGATAAGCTGTAGCAGCCCCTTTTCCTCATTGTCATCTAGGTAGACATTATGAGGAATCCGAGTTATTGTTGCTATAAAATTAATCTCTCTCCCTAGATTCCCACTACTTAATTCTTCAATCATGCCGGACAATCACTGTGAGGCTTCTTCTGTTGTTGAGGGTGGAGTGCCCTTCTTACTCTCTCAATTTAAAAGTGTTTGAGAAGAAGAAGAGGAAACAACCACCATACTTAGGTGGATTGGAAAAAAGGAGTTCAAAGTGTAAGCAAAGGATTGAAAGTTGCAAGTTGCACTCAAGAATAAAGAGAAATTATTATAAGAGCCATCAATTGATATTTATAGGCAACAACATAAGAAATAAAGAGAAATCAAGAGATGGTTAATCGAAGTGATGTGACATGATGCCTTTTGACCCCAATCTCTACATGTATCCTATAATTCAAATGAATGAAGAAGATCTTGCATGTATGCTTGATGCATGTAGACCTCACCCAATTTAAGCATAATAGTTGTCATTGACATTAAATGTGCTAAAATTTACACACCAGCAAAAAATTCAATTAAGACTTCCTTGAGAAGCCATCGTAACCTTAGATCAAATATTGTTAGGGGATTTTCAAAGTGCTTAGTCTAATAAAGAGTCTCACCTATCTCAACTATTTTTGTCAAGGGAAAAAGCATGGTATAACTCAACATACCACTTGCTTAACCATGACCCTTTGAATGCTAACTTGGGAAGATTTTCTTTACAAGTTATCATTGTGAGTGAAGCTTAACACAACCACTTGTCTGATAAGACATTCTACGAGGGCTATCACCAATTTAGCTTCACTTAGGGGTAAGATATGATAGCTCGGTGAATCTTTTACTCACCATTGCCCCTTAAAGTTCTAGCTTAAGACTATCCCCTCTTCTCCAGTTTTGTTAACATGGGTGAAGCCAAGCTTGGACACCCACTTGCTTGATCACTCCATGCACACCTAAACAACAACATGCTAAGTTATAAGCTAAGTTGACGACCTCAACTAAGAGCTCAGCTCAGGTGTTAGCTAGTCTTGAAGGCCTCGAAAGACTAACTCATCTCAAACTTCCCCATTGACTAGTCACTAAAGAGAGTGGTAGGGTAGGGGGCAATGTTGATAATGTATGTTGGACTTGGTCCCCCTAAGCTAATCCAACTTGCCCAAGCCTATGATCAAGTTCCAAAGACTAAAGTCTAAATTCCCAGGTCCCAATCTAAGAATTGAATATTAATCTAAACTCGAATGTATAATTTGAACTAAACATGAGCTCAGGTTAGCCATGCTAGCTTGATAAATGAGAAGATTTAGGGAAGACGTGACTTGCATGGGGAAACAACGTAGACATGAGATGACATGAGATGAATCTACTTACCATGCCTTAACTCTACCTATCAAATTATCTCAACCCCAACACCTATAAATAGGAGTTAGCACCACTTGAATACAGGTTCAAAATCTTAAGTCCTCATACTATCTTCAGTTTATTGATTTTAGAAATATTTGTGTTGACTTAGGCATCAAAGTGGCCATGTTGAAATTACCCCCAACATCCCTTTAAGCCTCACGTGTTCTTTGTTTGTAGGTATCTTCCACCTAAGAAAATTTTAGCACCAACAATTATTATTACTAATGAAAGCTATAAATGATAAAAACTTTCAAAATTATAGATATATAAAGATAAAAAATAAAATGATATGTCAAATTTGAATTCTCTCTCTTGGGAATAGCTAGATCCAACTGTTCCAAAATTGTACCATAATTGCCTCTGTTATCAAAATTACTTACATGAAATAAATCAATAAAGATCCCACTATAAATAATTCAATTACTTTATAGTATACTATAGATAGATATGTACTACAATATGTGTACCTAAATTAAAAGGGGTTATATGTAGTATAAATAAAAAATAGAAGAATAATGATAAATAGCTTGAAACTTTGAACTAAGATATTATTTCGAAGCTATAGGTGAATGACACATAGAAGCAAGTATAAAAGTGTTGATGAAGATTTGTTGGGTTAGGAGGGTTGGGTCTTTAATTCTTGGTCCAATAATGGTCTTTTAGATTTTCATATCAACTTAATTTGCTTATCTAAGGTGAAAAATGTCACATAAAAAAAAAATAAAAATAGTTAGAGAGTTTGAAGCACAAGAATTTTTTTTTTTTTAAGTTGTTATATAAAAAACTATTTGCATGTTTTCTTAAGGGATTAACTATTCCATTCTCCATTACTCTATATGATCTAATATTACGTTATTTACTTAACCTTTGAATACAATAATAGCAATTCTGCACGAATTACTATTATATAAAATAATGAATGGTAATTCATAATAGCTATTTATAAGAATTTTTATTCATTGATTTATTTATTATATTATCATAAATATTTCTATATTAAAAATATTATTATTGTTGCATCATTTATCTAATATAATAAATATTTATTATTATTAGGATAATAATAGCTATTTTATTTTTACTATAAATTATTATTTTTAATATCAACTAAATAATAAATAGATATATAATAATTATTATAACTTTATTTCATTTTTATTGTATTACCATTCAATTCAATTCTGTGGAATCCATGACTATGTTTCTCACATTTTTAGAAGATAGATGTCAACACTAGTAGTTAGTATTTGACCGCTATCCACATGTCGTACCATTCGTGTCCAATGTTTATGACTGGCTGCATGGACATTGTTGTCCCTCTAGAGCAGTAGAAAGCAAGTACTTTGAGCAGGCACCAGCACCTCGGACGTAGAATAACAATATTCAAGGACCCACATGCACAAACGTACTTTCGAAGAAGCCCCACCTTCATAGCCTAACTGTAACCGCAAACTCGGAGGCGGAGACAACATTGAATTCAATTGCTCCACGTCTACCTTCCTCCTCGTCCTACTCCTCTCCACCTTATTTGTATTCCTCGGCACACTGCAAACACAAACACAAACACAAACTCTTTCTCTTCCGCCCTCTGTCTCTGTCTCTCTGTCTGTCTCTCTCTCATCACTACAATGACTGTGGGCGTCCTCGCTCTCCAGGGTTCTTTCAACGAACACGTTGCAGGCACGTTCAAATACGTTCATGCCCTTTTTTCCTCCCCTGTTTCTGCTTAGAATGAGTTTCGTATTATTATTGTTGTTGTTGTTGTTGTTTTCATTTTGTGGGTGTTATTCAATTCAATCCAAACAGCACTTAGGAGGCTTGGAGTCAAGGGAATGGAGATTAGGAAACCGGAGCAGCTTCAGAATGTTACATCTCTTATCATTCCTGGTGGTGAAAGCACCACCATGGCTAAACTGGCTGAATACCACAACCTGGTAGTTTTCCTATTCTTATGCCTTCTCCCAACTCTGGGTCTTTATGTTTTAATCCTTCTGTTTAGTGTTTTTGTATGCTACGTGTGTCTTTTGTAAAAATTCATTATTGTTTAGAAAACTCGAACTATTTTAATGTTAGTCATTAATATCGGGACCTTTGTTTTGTACAATGCCTCTTTAGATCGTAAATTACTTGTTACATGTTGTAAATTAGGTCGTGGTTATGTATACAACTTATATGATCGCAGGGCGTTTGTTTCGTGCGGAATATTTTTTGGTACTCTTTTAATATTTGTTATTATCAAAACTTCGGATTATCATATATTATTGTCGATTCTCAATATGTTGTGTATTCTAGCTGCTTTTAGTGCTAAGTGGTGGTGCAAGACAATGTTGATGGCCTACCTTGGATATTGGTGGTTATCAATCATGAAAACTATCAATGAACAATAAGTAAAAAAATGATTTCTTCATTTTAGAAAATAGAGAACTTATTTCCTTCATTTTCCATATATATTAACCATGATGGGTAACCCCATCATCAGCCATCAACAGCCACCTTCACTTCTCACTATCACTTGCTGCTAAAAGCCACAACTTATTTATATTACTAGAATAGTATATGACAATTTAAAAGTTTTGACTATGACAAATGTTGAAAGAAGTATGAAAAATATTTTCCATGAAACAAGTAACCTCTTAGCTATACCATTTAAGATGGACATACACAATTAAGGACACATGAAACTGGAATTACAACATAAGAAACATTATTATTGAAAGGGGAAGGTTTCAGTTCATTTATGCTATGGAATCATAGTAATGTCTAATGGATATTGGAGCTGCATGCTTGTATGCAAAAATGAATTTTCGGATTATATCGGTGATAGAAGCTCTGTGTTATGATGTCTGTTTTTCAAGTGTTTACTCTTTAGCTAGTCCTTTATCTTTCAGTAGGTTGAATTTCATACTATGGGTCAAATTAATATCGAAACTTGACGAATTATGTAGGATGCTGTTTTTATAGTTTCAGATATTTTGTATGGTTGATATTTGATAAAGGTCCATCGGTTATTTGTGGTTAAGTTGGTGCTGGTTTTGATTGTGACTTAGGTATGTAATTCAGTTTGAGGAAAATTTCACTTAATATTTCTTCTTTTTTCTTGCAAATGAATAAAATCCTAAATTTTTTTTCTGTTTTTGATTGAGACATTGCTTTAATCCCTGTCTTTTTGTCAAAGGGAATTAATAGGAAATGCTAGTACTCTTTTCCATAGTGAGTGTGGTAGAATATGAGCCATGTATTCCTCATATAGTAATATGAACTCCATATGGCTCTTACTTCTCCCTTTTAACCTGATAACTTACGAAGGTGGGATAGAGCTGACCTTTAGGTAGAATTGTGATTGACTGCTTTCATGCATTTATTATATATGCTCAGTTTACATCCTCTTTTTTTTTGCTCACTATGTTTTCATCTGCAGTTTCCAGCTCTGCGTGAGTTTGTTAAGATGGGAAAGCCTGTTTGGGGAACCTGTGCTGGGCTTATCTTCCTAGCTGACAAAGTCCTTGGTGTGTTTTTTCTCCCCCTCTAAAGTGACATGTATTGTTTCATTTTAGATTCTTTTCGCCATATGGGAAACATTGGCCTGTTTATGTTCTTGTGGGAAAAATTGATTCAAGTGAAATTGAATTATACAGGACAGAAGACAGGAGGGCAAGATTTTATTGGGGGCCTTGACTGTACTGTGAACAGAAACTTTTTTGGCAGTCAGGTAATACTGCTGTCTGAGATTTATTTAATTCCATCCTGCAGTGATTAGTCTAAGATAAACAGAAAGGTGGTGTTTATGCAGTTGTGCAATAAAGAAAAGGCATATTACACATGTTTGCATCCCATCCAGATTCGAAGATCTATATTTATATTAATGATGTCTCATACAGGGGAATTTTAGGTCAATTACTAATTATAAAAGGATCTTTGAAACAGTTATTTGGTGTGAAAACTCTTGGAAGCATCTGAAGATTGGGAAGTTGGTTTGTTAATCAATCTCTTTACAGTTTCAGTTCTTTATAAGCAGCTCTAGGGAGCACCATAGATAGGTAGTAACAAGGATAGGCATTTCCACAATTTGCACTTTAAACTATAAAGACTAAGGCCCTAATATTCTCTGCTGCCTCTTTTCTCATGCTTCATGGAGTTGGAAGTTTATTGCAGAAACTGGCAACTACTGATGGGGAAAATAATTAAGTCATTAGGGATGATGAAGGAAAACTCAAAAGTTTTAGAAAAGACTATTGCTAATTGAAGAACGTAATCACTTTTATTATTAGCCTTTTTTGTTTTAGGTTTTTTAAAGTGCTTTTGCCTTCCTACTTGTTCCTTGCCATTCTTTTATTTCTTCTCAGAAGTGAGGACATCTGCTTGATATTATGTAAGTATCATTTATCTAGTATTTTGAAAACTTGAGCCTGTTGAAGTATAGATTGGCTTGTCTGTGTTCACTTCTTCATGACTTGGATTTGATGGCATGACTTTCTTGGATCTTTAAACTTGATAGTTTTGTTATTTGATCAGATTCAAAGCTTTGAAGCAGAGCTTTTTGTACCAGAGCTTGCCTCAAAAGAAGGAGGTCCTGATTTCTTTCGTGGAGTGTTCATACGTGCTCCAGCTGTCCTCGAAGTTGGGCCAGAAGTCAGTGTGCTTGCTGAATGCCCTGTCCCCAGCAAGGTGTTTACCCTCTTCTTTATTTTATTTTCCACATATAATCTCTCAATATACTGCTATCTTTCTGTTATCTCTTTATCTTGTACATTTTGTTTTAGAAATGAGGATTCAACATTATATATGTTTAAGCAATAGATTCATCTCTTCATTATGCACTGATCTGTTTGTTCCATGTAAGAAGATGATTTTTTTCTTGTCATTGTGCACATCTTGTCTTTTCAGATTTCAATGCCCTTTTCTATGAATGTTGCAATAGCGTGTATAATTTTGCCACAGTTTCTCTAATATCATCTTGCGTTATTTTAGTATCCTCTTCATTGAATTCTGCAACTAGGAGTTATAATTAGGAGTTATGATGTTGCTAAAACATTTGAAGCAGTGCAGGGTTTGTAATGGCCTTGTGGATAGATTGCACAAGTAAGAGTGGATATCAAGCAAAACTGCCACATTATTATCCTGATATATATATATATATATTTTCCCCTGAGCTGTTATATTGACATTTAGATGTTGACCTTGCCTTTATTCATCTATTTTGCCTGTTCAAATGATTTGCATGATGAAATTGGTTTCTGTTACTAATTATGTAGTTAATGTCTAGTTACTCACATGGATAACATGTGCCAAGGTACAACATAGGCAATTCCGTAAATATTGCTTATTGGCTCATTTTAAAAGAACAGTAGTCTAGAAGAGAGGCAGGACAATGTGTCTTCCCCAAACTTGAGCATCCAAATCTGTTTTGTGCATGGGTTATAAATCTAGTCAATGAGTGATATACTGTAAAATTGGTACTTATATGGTGTTTTAGTTTGTTAGAATTCTTGCCTTTAAGGTTGGAACCTATGGTCATTGATATTTTGAGTGCTCATTAGAGAAAACACTAATTTTGTAAAGACTTATGAGAAAGAGCCTTCTAATCTCTTTCGAACTGCATTTCGGTTAATAATTTTTACTTGTTTCAAGAGGTGAAGGCCTATTTACATAAGAGTTGTATATGATCCTCTTACACGATCATATGATGAATCTACTCATTCACTCTTGAATTTATTCATACTTTAAAATAGCCTATTCATGAATGTTCCCATTCATCTAATCTAGATAATTTTCTATCCCTCCTAGTAGGGGTGGGCGAAAAAAGCAATAGAACCATGAACCAAATTGAACTGGACTGAAAATTTGGTCTTTTCCCAATACAATTTGTCTACAATTTGGTTTGGATTCAGGATTATTGTTCAAAATTTCCCTTGTCAGTTCAAACTGAATCAAACTGTGTCTATAATATTGTAAAAAAAGAAAAAACAAATATTTCTAGGCCGAGATTGTCATCATTCGAGGTTTATGTTCCTTGGCTTCAAGAATCTTATGTAATTGACAGCTTAAATAATTTCTCTATTGCTGTAATCAATTCTCTAGCATAGCAGCAACATCATCTTTGAAAACAAGCAACGTGGTAGACAATACTGAAAGAATTTCCCCTGGTAAGTCTAAACTGAGCTATCACAGCGCGAAACCCGTCTTAGATAACTCATGCCTTTGGTTCTGTACCAACAGATCATATAAAAACACTGTTGCCTCCAACCTACTTAATATTCATAAGAAGATGATCTAAATTTTGTCCAGGTTATTATATTGAAATGCATTGTATAATTTTATAAATCTTACTTGTGAATACAGCATGAATCAGAAATTCTGTTTGAAAAAACAAAGAGTTTTAATAGGTAAACACTGCTCCATCTGATGATGTCCATCTCATGATTTATTGTACCAATGTCAGCATATTTTTCATGATATCCGAGCATGGCCCAACTTAGTAGAGTCGTCATATATGTGGTGGGGAAACTAAACTCTTATGTTATTTCCAGAGTCATAGAAGCCACCTCTAGGCTCATCTTTCCTTGTACCCTTACATTCCAATCCTGAGTATCCCATATTTCTTGATATAGTTTATTTCTCTAAACAGTTATGGCTCAAAGTGAATTGAACCGAACCAAACTTTTTTTTCTTGGTACAAGAGAATTTATGAACTCAATCATATGGTTTAGTTCGAGGCCTTAAAAAACCAACTATAATATATAGTTTGAAGGGGTGAACCGAACTGTGCCCATTCCTACCTCCTGGACAGTGAACTTGTCCCCATGCTCATAGTGGACAGGTAATCAACCATCTTCCCTGTAATAATGCCAGATTTGGGACTTCTTTGGTAGGTGGAATGACAACAATCACACCCATTCCCCTGCCAGCATGTTCTGATGATTTTCACATTTGTTCAAACATGAAGGTGGGCCTTTGAAGCCGTCATATATCACAATCCAATATGGAGTAGTGCAGATCAAAGGTCTGGTCACCTCTTCCTTCCCTTTGCCATAGATCTGGCATGGAGGTTCATGTTAGAGGCTTCCTTTAAAACCTTTGCTGCCACAAAATATGGGATGTCATGATTGGTGCTAAATCATGGTGCAATGTGTATCTCCCCCCACCCTGGCAGTTTTCGGTCATGGAACATATGAAATAAATAAAAAAAATGTATTTTTATTGAAGAATAAAATCTTATTGGAACTATACATATTGAAGCCATGGAGATCAACAATTGGGTCACATCTCACAGGTTTGCGATTGGAGCGGTCACTGTTGTTGTGCATTGCTTTGTTGTGCTTTGGAGAGGGAGTGATAGGAGTCATAGCCTCCTTCGTTGCTTTCTGGCCTTGGTTGGCCATGCATCAAAGCTGTTGGTTTAGGAACCCCATGTGCACCATCATATGCATGTTTCTTGGTGCCACCACTATAGACAATGTTGATATTGCCTTTTGGTTGAGTTCAACTTATCACTGTCTTGATTTCCACCATTTTACATGCCTATTCTTCAACATTAGCCATTAGGGCTTGTCGTTCTTCCATATCTTTGACTCGATCTAACGCATGTAGCTCCATAAAATCCAGCACCTTATCTTTAAAAACTAGGGTTACCTATTATAGCTGGCTTTGATACCGAATTGTTATGTGCACGAGGGTGTTTTATTTTTTTAGAATTCCTTCCTTTATGGTTGAGACTTGTGGTGATTGGCGTTTTGAGTGCTCACAAGAGAGAAGTTGGTTCAGTGATGGTGACTAGAAGTCACTTGATGGATTAGTCTTTTCCTTCATATTGTCCCAAGCAAGGCAAGGCAAGGCAAGGCAATGAAGTTGTTGCTGCAAGGATAAGAGGCCCCTTCACTTCGGCAATCAAAGAAGGACACTCTAACCTTTTGAAAGCTTCTTGTGAGAGAACCTGTTACTAGATTGATTAGAGGATTGCGTTATAGGTTTATTAACTACAATATCTGGTTCAAATAGCTTAGTGTGTGATTTCCTTTTATGTTTCCCTATGGTGACTGTGTTTGGAGAGAACTTAAGATCTCAATAAGACGAGTTTCTGAGATAGAAAATAAGCTTGTCCTTTTCATTCCTTCATCATAATTTAAGTATAATTCTTCAAGGGTGGTTACTTACCCTATCCACCATCCTTTTTTCTCTCTTTACTATTATTAACCACACCTTACAAACACTCACAACAAACCACTTGTTACACGCGAGGTCTCGCGTTCACAAAATAGGATAGTGCCCTTCAACCAAGTATATTTTAGGAGGAAGCCGCACAAGAAGAGTGGGTGAATGGGGCTGTGCTAGGGTAAGGAATGAGGGTGATGTGTCCAGCTGATTTGCTGTGTAGTAATGTCTTAGTTGTTTATTTCTTCTTCTAAGTATAACATGTCTAGCTGAATGTTATGTTTCCACATGTCTAGTTGGATGTAGGTGTCCCAGTTGTTTTTAACTTTTCAGTTAGTTCGGATAGGTGTCCTAGGGTCATGTCTTAGTGCTACTGTCATGCTATTGACCACTATGTACATGTACATGGTTAGTAGTGGGGGAAAGAGTGGAGTCCGGGGGGTGGAAATAGGGGTGCATGATGAAGAGGCAGTTATTGTGGAAACCAACTACCAATGTTGTACAAAAAAAAGAATGGAATTGAAGGAGAGAGAACATGCTTGATAACTTTCCCAAATTCTTCTATTAATTCAGAAAAAATCATCTAATGAGCTCGAATCCATTTAGTAAACATAGGTAAACCAGGAAGAAAAATCTCAAAAGCCATCATGGAACCTGACCTAATAATAGATCCAAAGGCCGAAGGAAGTAAGGGACGATCCTGTAACAAAGTGGTATTAGAGCTAGACATGTTGGACGACTTTAAGCGACTCTAGCAGCAAGTCGAGGAGTTATTAGTACAGTTGGCGAGCTTCTCCAAGGAGGTGTTGGTGCAAAAGGGAAAGTTGAGAGAGCCGGAGGAGGCGAGTGGGGGTGGGACCACGCCTCAAGGGGCTTAACGGCATGTGGGGAAGACGAGAGGGGGGCAATGGTGCTAAAGTACGTCCGCCTTGATTTCCCAAGGTTCAATGGCATGTCTAACCCAATTGGATGGCTGAGTAGATGCGAGCTTTTCTTCAGGCACCAACGCACGCTGGAAGAGGATTGGGTGGAATTAGTTACTTATCACTTGGAAGGGGAGGCTCAACTGTGGTTCCTTAAAATGGAGCGAGACCGGCTTGGAATTTCTTGGGAAGACTTCAAAACTATCTATCATTCTTAGTTTAGGCCTTCGCTAAGGAGCAACCCGTTAGGAGAATTGGCTAAGTTGCAACAAGTGGGGTCCATGGAAGAAAGTCAATAGCGGTTCACCCAGGTTTTGGCGCAGGTACCTTCCTTGACTTCAGAATAGGAGGTGACTTTGTTTATCAATGGCTTGAAGGAATCCATTTCCATGGACATCCTAATTCAGAACCCTAGGGACATGATCTAAGCCGTGTGTTGGCGCGACTATATGAAAGGAGGAGTGCAGCTCTATGGGCAAAGGTGGAGGCATAGAGGAGAAGGGCCAGCTTAGCAGCCGAAGGGGAAGTGCCTCAGAAAATTTTTTTGGCAAACCCCAACCCTATTGCCAAACCCTTCATGAAACGGCTGAGTAAGCTGAAACTGGAGGAGTGGAGGAGGAAAAGTCTTTGTTTCAATTGCGACGAGCCCTTTTCGGTAGGGCATCGGTTTAAAAGGTTGTTTTGGTTGGAGTGTGTCGAAGAAAGTCAGTGGGGTCGCAAGGAAGAGACAGAAGAAGGAGGAGGAGCCAGCGGCGATATCCCTTCAAGCCATGATTGGCTTGTGTAAGCCCCAGGCAATGAAGCTGTAGGGTAGAATTGGGGAGCAAGAGGTTGTTGTGCTGGTTGATTTGGGGAGTACGCACAACTTTGTGGATGTGGGAGGGGTTCGACGGCTGAAGCTGAAGGTGGAGCCATGGCAGGATATCAAAGTGCTAGTGGCAAATGGGGAAAGCGTGTGAAGTGGAGGTAGCTGCAAGGGGGTTAAATTGTTCCTAGCAGGTCATCCATTTGAAGTGGATTTGTATACATTACCCTTGTGTGGAATAGATGTAGTCCTGGGGGCGAATTGGCTGAAGTCTCTAGGGGTGATTGACTGGGATTTCCATGATATGAGGATGAGATTCCATATGAATGGTAGAGATATTGAACTAAAGTGACTTTTAGAGCGTGGAGGGGATGGTGCCTACCTAGTAGCCATGCGGGAGGTGGAGAAAAGCCACGAGTTGCGTATGCTGCTGGCTGAGTTTGGGTTGATCTTCCAGCCCTTATAGGGACTCCCACCAGTCAGACCTTGTGACCATATGATGCCCTTGCAACTCGGGACTGCACCGGTCGTGGTGAGGCCATATAGATACCTGCACCAGCAGAAGGATGAGATAGAAAGACAATGTGATGAGATGTTGAACCAAGTTATCATTTGGGTGAGCTAATCCCCCTTTTCTTCCCCTGTATTACTAGTACGGAAGGCTAACCTCAGTTGGAGGTTTTGTGTGGATTATTGTGTGTTGAACAACAAGACTATTAAGGATAAATTCCCCATTCTAGTCATAGAAGAACTATTGGAAGAATTGAATGGGGCCAAGTACTTCTCCAAGTTAGATTTAGCCTCCGAGTATCATCAAGTGCACATGCACCCGGCTGATGTGGAGAAGACAGCTTTTTGCACACATCATGGGCACTTTGAGTTTCTCGTCATGCCTTTCAAACTCACCAATGCCCCGTCGACCTTCCAAGCCTTGATGAATACGATTTTTAAGGGGGTGTTGTGCAAGTTTGTACTAGTCTTCTTCGATGACATCTTAGTCTATAGCAACACCTGGACTGAGCATTTGTAGCACTTGAGAAGGGTGTAAGCACGCCAATTATACTTTTGCAAGCACACCAATTATACTTGAAGAAGAGTAAGTGTGCATTCGCCTAAAAGTAAGTGGCATACCTGGGTTATGTCATTTCACGCGATGGAGTGTGAGCAAACTCAGGAAAGATGGAGGCCATGTTGAATTGGGCAAAACCCATGTCCATCACAGCCTTGCGAGGGTTCCTTGGATTGATGGGGTACGCGATTTGTGGCTGGGTATGGAAGGATGGTGGAGCCATTGACGAAGATGCTTCGTAAGAATAGTTTCCACTGGACCCTTGTAGCCGAGGTGGCATTCGAAAGGCTGAAGACAGCCATGACAGAAGCTCCCGTCTTAACCCTTCCAGACTTCTCCCAACTATTCATAGTGGAATGCGATGCATCGGAGGGGGGAATTGGTGTGCTCCTTCAACAGCAGGGGTGTCCAATCTCCTATTTCAGCCGCCCCTTTGCAAAACAACACCTGAAGCTAGCGGCTTATGAAAAGGAGTTGATTGGGTTATCTAAGGCTGTATGACATTGGAGGCCGTACTTATGGGGAAAACGATTTTTTGTAAGGACCAATCATTACAACCTAAAATATCTATTGGAATAGCGGGTGACAACTTCGCCACAGCAACATTGGATTAATAAGTTGTTGGGGTTTGATTTTGAGATCGAGTATAGAGCTAGCCGAGAAAACAAGGTGGCCGATGCACTTTCTAGGAAAGAAGATGTTGCCAGCTGTCTAGTAGCCATCTCTTGCCCTCAGCTGCAGCTGTTCGATCAGATCCAAGAAGAAAAGCAGCAAAATCAAGAGCTACAGGAGCTGAAGTCATAGGTAGAGGCGGGAAAACTCAGGCAACAGTGGGCAGTGAAGAACGGGCTGTCACTTTTCAAGCAGAAAGTCTATTTGCTTCCTCACTCAGCCCTATGTTCAGTCATCAAAGAGGTGGTCCATAGTCCGTTCCATGAAGGATACCAGAAAACTCTCTACAGAATCACAAGGGACTTTTATTGGAAATGGCTCAAACAACAAGTGAAACAGTTTGTCCACACTTGCGAGGTTTGCCAATGGAGTAAGACTCAGCTGCTGAAGCCACCGGGACTCTTGCAACCCTTACAAGTATTGACTTAGGTATGGACTGATATCTCTATGGACTTCATTAAGGGATTGCCATTATCGAACGGAAAATCAGTCCTTTTTGTTGTTGTTGATCAATTTTCTAAATATGCCCACTTCCTGCCTATTAGCCATTCGTACATGGCTGTTTCAGTATCTTGAATCTTCTTTGATCACATCTTCAAACTCCATGGAATGCCAGAATCCATTGTGAACGATAGGGATGCCACCTTCACAAGCGCCTTTTGGAAGGAACTGTTTAAATTACAGGGCACAAAATTGGCCTTTTCTTCTTCCTATCACCCACAAAGCGATGGACCAATGGAGATCATTAACCGCACCATTGAGATGTACTTGCAGTGTTTTGTGGGAGACTGGCCCAACAAATGGACCGAATGGGTCACATGGGCTAAGTTTTGTTACAACATGGGGTTCCACACAACACTGAAGGCAACTCCTTTTGAGATAGTTTATGGCCGAGCACCTCCACGTTTGCTGGCTTACTACCTAGGAATGGCCAAGTTGGAAGCTGTTGAAGTTGCCCTCTTGGAAAGAGATCAAGTTTTGCAGCAGCTCCAACAGAAGCTAGCCCGAGCTCAAGCGATCATGAAGGAGCATTATGATGAACATCATCGGAAGTTAGAGTTTCAAGTGGGCAAGTTAGTGTGGCTCCATCTCCAACCCTATAGGCAAGTTTCGGTGGCAACCTTACGTAGCCAGAAGCTTGTGCCAAAGTTTTACGGTCCCTTCCCAATAAGAGCAAGGGTAGGAACAGTGGCATATCACCTCGCGCTTCCCCCTCAAGTAAGGGTCCACCCAGTTTTTCATGTGTCCTACTTGAAGAAATTTGAAGGCCTTCTTATTGCCCAGCCATTGGTGCCGATTGTACAGCAGGGAGTAGTGATTCCTTACCCCAAAGCTATCCTAGATACACGTCAAGTCCAGCACCAACTAGAAGTGCCGATTCATTGGGAAAGCTATTCACCAGCTGAAGCATCTTGGGAATCAGCTGAGATGATTATATAAAGATACCCCCCCTTTGTGCCCGAGGTCATGCATGCTCTTAAGGGAGGGACAAATGTTACACGCGAGGTCTCACGTTCACCAAATAGGATATTGCCCTTCAACTAGGTATATTCCAAGAGGAAGCCGCACAAGAAGAGTGGGTGAATGGGGCTGCACTAGGCCGAGGAATGAGGGTGATGTGTCCGACTAATCCTGCTGTGTAGTAATGTCTTAGTTGTTTATTTCTTTTTCTAAGTGTAACATGTCTAGCTGAATGTTATGTGTCCACGTGTCCAGCTGGATGTAGGTGTCCTAGTTGTTTGTAACTTTTCAGTTAGTTCAGATAGGTGTCCTAGGGTCATGTCTTAGTGCTGTTGTCATGCTATTGACCACTATGTACATGGTTAGTAGCGGGGAAAGAGTGGAGTCGGGGGGGGGGGGGGTGGTGGTGCATGATGAAGAGGCAGTTATGGTGGAAACCAACTACCAATTTTGTACAAAAAAAAGAATGAAATTGAAGGAGAGAGAACATGCTTGATATTTTTCCCAAATTCTTCTGTTAATTTAGAAAAAATCGAGATTGTCGAGTTCTCTCTAACGAGCCCAAATCCATTTAGCAAACATAGGTAAACGAGGAAGAAAAACCTCAAAAGCCATCGTAGAACCTGACCTAATCATAAATCCGAAGGACGAAGGAAGTAAGGGATGATCTTGTAACACCACCTCAAACACCCACTAACTACCCAACACGCTCCCATACCTCACATGACACCTACACAAACTATTCTTCACACGACACATACATAACTCCTATACAACATTCGTAACACCACTAGCTCTAAGACACGACTTACTTTGGTCCCTCCTCTTGTTCCTGCATGTGTAAACATGTAAGGGAGTGGGATTGAGCTAGCTGAACATGGCTCCCTCCCTTAACATGATGCATGACCTCAGGCACAAAAGCAGGATAATATTGGCACATCATAGTGGTGTCTTCCCACAAAGCTTCAGCTGAGAGTAGCTGTCCCAATGAACTAACATTTTGGTTTGGGAATTGGTGTTGCGCACATTTAGGACAGCTTTAGGTGATGGAATAGTTTGTCTTTGGCTGGTTAGAGGAACATTAGGCTGATCGTGAGCTTGGCCAATGAATTTCTTGAGGGAGGAAACTGAAATACCAGGTGTAATTTATTGGATGGTGGAAATTGCAGCTTATACACCACGGGACCAACTCAAGTTTCAACAGGAAATGGTCTATAATAGCGGGGAGACAACTTGTGAATTTTGGTAGTTGATAAAGAGAACTGTCAATGGGGCCTTAAGCGAAGAAGAACTAGGTCGCTTGGGTTGAAAGAAACCTTCCGATGCTTTGAGTCATATTAAGCTTTCATTAGGTGTTAAGCATGAGCAAGCTGGTCATGCAACTCCATGAGTACCTCATCACGGTCAAGTAGGGCTTGTTCGACAGCTTCAACCTTGGTTTGTCCTGGAGTATATGTGAGTAGGTGAGGAGGTGGGCAACCATATACCACCTGGAATGGGGTAGATTTTAGAGCCGAATGGTAGTTGGTATTATAACAATACTCGGCCTAAGAAACACACTCCTTCCACTGTCTTGGTTGATCACCTATAAAACATCTCAAGTATATTTCAATGGTACGGTTGACAACTTTCATTTGGCCATCACTTTGGGGATGATAGGCCAAGGAAAACGAAAGTTTGGTGCCACTGAGCTTAAAGAGTTTCCTCCAAAACAGATTGGTGAATGTGACATCTTGGTCACTAACAATAGTCTCTGGTAAACCGTGAAGTTGAAAGACCATATAAAAAAAAAAAACTTTAGCAACCAAAACCATGTTATAAGGGTATAAGGGTGGCTCATTGGAATAAAATGAGTGTATTTAGAGAAATGATCAACCACAACCATTAAAACAGATTTACCATGGGAGTGTCAAAGTTCGTCAATGAAGTCCATGGAAATGTTGAACCAAACTTGCTGTGGCACTGGTAGGGGTTGAAGCAAACCAATGGGCTGTAGGTGCTGTGCTTTATACTGTTGATAGGTTGTACAAGTGTGTACCAGGTCTTGGACTTGATGTCTCATGCCTTTCCAATAAAAATTGCAGCTAACTCTATACCATGTGCGTTGATGACTCTCATGGCATTGGCCATGGATGGCATGAACAATAGTAGCGCAAAGGGTTGAAGTCGGCTCCAAGGAAACTTGGGTCTTGTAAAAAATCAGTCCTCCTTTAATGCTCCACTCTGACCCTACTCGATTGGCTTGTATATGTCAACTAAGGTCTTGTAAAGTCGGAGAGTTGGCTGTTTCTTCTCATATCAGGTCAAAAAGATGAAACTGTGGGGGTGGAAATTGCAGAACACTTAGCTCTTGCTTCATCAAGGTGGGAAAGTGCATTAGCTACCCTATTGTTTTTACTTGCCTAGTACTCAATATCAAAATCAAATTCTAATAGCTTGCTGATCCAATGTTGTTGTGAAGTTGTGATCCATTGTTCGAGCAGAAACTTCAAACTATAGTGGTCAGCCTTGACCACAAATTTTCTTCCCCACAAATATGCCCTCTAATGGAGTATTGCCTTAGTTAAGCCAATCAACTCCTTTTCGTAGGCTGGTAATTTCAAGTGTTGTTGCGTGAACAGGTGATTGAAAAAGGAAATTGGTTGATTCTCTTGTTGCAAGACTGCTTCTATACCACTATCTGAAGCATCACATTCCATAGTGAAACTCAGAGAGAAATCTGGAAGCTGCAAGACTGGGGCGTGCGTCATGGCTTCTTGTAATGCGACAAAGGCGCGTTCTGAGTTTGTTGTCCAAATGAAGTTGTTGTGACACAACATCTTGGTCAGAGGATCAGCGATAAGGCCATAATTGCACACAAATTTGCGATAATATTCTGTCAGGCCTAAGAACCCTCGTAAAGCCATAATAGTTGTTGGTTTGGGCCATGAACGCATGGCTTCGATCGTCTGAGGATCTACCTTTAATCTTGCTGCAGAGATTAGATGGCCTAGCTAGGACACTTGCTTTTGTGCGAACATACATTTAGATCTCTTTAGATATAACCTGTTTTGCTTGAGCGTGGAGAAAACCATATTTAGGTGCTGCAGATGTTACAACCAAGATTTACTATATATGAGAATATCATCAAGAAACACCAAAACGAACTTCTAAAGGAAGCCTTTAAAACCCTCATTCATTAGGGCTTGGAATGTTGATGAGGCGTTTGTCAATCCAAAGGGCGTAACGAGGAATTTAAAGTGACCATGATGAGTCCAGAAAGCCATCTTTTCCACGTTTGCTGGAGACATCCAAACTTGATGGTATCTGGATGAAAGATCAAGCTTAGAGAAATAACAAGCTTCAAATAATTCTTCCAATAGTTTCTCGATGATCGGAATAGGAAATTTGTCTTTAACAGTTTTGTTGTTTAAGGCACGATAATCAATGCAGAAGTGCCATGTGTTGTCTGTCTTCTTAACCTATAACACGGGTGAAGAGTAAGGAGATTGGCTGGGATAAATGATTCCCTTATGGAGCATCTCGTCACATTGGCGCTCAGTCTCATCCTTTTGGTTGTGAGGACAGCGATAAGGATGAACCACAATGGGTGGTGTGCTTGGTTGCAGTCTAATGGAGTGATCACAATGTCATACTGGTGGAAGACCATGTGGTGGCTGAAAAATGTCTTCAAAGGTGGTTGATAGTTGCTATAACTCATGGGTCCAATCAGCCTCTTGGATAGTAGCCACTAGTTTAGGTGGTTCCACAGTATGAATGGCTCCTTGCAGTACTACCTCTCTCATTCCTTGATGAAATTTCATCTTCACTGATGAGAAATCCCAAGCAATTGGTCCGAGGGACTTCAACTAGTTGACACCCAGAACTACACCTACTCCACACTGTGACAAGGAATATAAGTCTATGACAAATGGTGCACCATCAACAATCAGAGACACCCTCCTGCAAATCCCTACACTCCCAATTCTTTTCCCATTTGCCACTGCCACCTGCAATTTGTCGTGGAACTTAACTCGCAACGCAAGTTGTGAAACTAGTGTGGTGCTTATGAAGCTATGAGTACTTCTAGAATCGATGAGTACTGAAATTTTATGGCCATTGATTAGCCCCGCCACCTTCATTGTTTGGGCTTTTGTCAACCCTACTATAGCTTGAAGTGAAATCTCCAATTCTCTTTCTGTTTCATCCTTCGTGGCGCCTCCTCCTATTTGGCTCAGCTCTCCTCCTCTTCACATTCTAGCCAAAAGAGCCATTTGCATTTATGGACTAATGTGTAGGGTTCGTTAGAATTAAAGCATAAACCTTTGGCCCATCGTTTTCCAATCTTTGGTTTGCTTAATTTTTTGACAAAGGATTGTCTCATGGTTGCTAGGGTAGCAACCGGTGGACGTGGTTGTCCACTCATGTCTTCCTTGGTAGGCATGTCCCTCTTCTTGTATAATCTCGCGAAACTCATGGCTTTCGATAAAATCTTTTAACCCGCTAATGAAAATGCCAATTTCATTTTCAGGTGTAAGAGATGTAATTTGGGTGAATAACTGTTCAAACTTCTGCTAATAACTCTCCACCATGGCAGATTGCCATAATTTGGACAATTCCCTAATCTTGTTATTACAAATTGGTAAACTGTAAATCAAATATTCGCTTAAACTCCAACCAATCCTTAATCACATGTGCATGGTCCAACTTCATGTACCACAACTGTGCATCCCCTATTAGATGGAAAGCAGCAAGTTTGACCTTATCCTCATCCCTTACAAGTTGGTGTTTGAAGAATTGCTCACCGCGATTAAGCCAAGCAAGCCAAGTAGGCGGGTTTGTACTGCTGTCATACTTTGGAAAATCCCACTTAGTATACTTGGGTGTAACCATTCCACGCTCCTGCCTATCCTCTGTTCAGTTATCCTCAACCACTTCCAAGGTTTGTTTTGGCGGCTTTGAAGACGATCCTTCCCACGATAGGGTGTCCATTTGGGTCACTAATTGGTACTACTGTGCTTCCATCCGAGCAATGCAAGCCCTATTGTCTTAGTACATCACAAGGAAAGTTTCCAATTGCTGTCGCATCTTCCGTAAATCCTCCACATGTTTAGCTCTGATTCCAAAAATGCTACCAGATCGATTAGAGGATCGCATTATGGGTTTATTAACTACAATATTTGGTTCAACTAGCTTAGTGCGTGATGTCCTTTCGTCTTTCCCTATGGTGACTGTGTTTTAGGCTTATTAGAGAGAACCCAAGATCTTAACAAGACGAGTTTTTGAGATAGAAAATAGGCATGTCCTTTTCATTCCTTCATCATAATTTAAGTACAATTCTTCAAAGGTGGTTACTTACAACTAACATCATCCTATTTTCTCTCTTTTCGAGTTATTAACCACACCCTACAAACATTCACAACAGACCACCTTAAACACCCCACTAACTACCCAACACACTGCCACACCTCACATGACACCTACATAAACTATTCTTCACACAACACATACATAACTCCTACACAACATTCGCAACACCACTAACTCTAAGACATGACTTTAGGTGTAACTTCGGTCCCTCCTCTTGTTCCTGCATGTGTATACATGTAAGGGAGTGGGAGTGAGCTTGGCTGCTAACAGAACCTTCTTCTAATCTCTTTCGAACAGTATTTTAGATAATAGATCTACTTGTTTTCAGGTGAAGTGTTGAGACTTATTTATGTAGGGGTTGTGAATGACTCTCACACACTAATGCACAATGAATCTAATTATACATGAATTTATTTACACTTAGAACTAGCCTATTCAAGAACAATTCCATTCATCTAGATTAGATATTTTCCTAATGATATTACTTCCTCAGAAATAATCTAGAAATCCACTACAGATTAATAGAGGACTCCACGAACCCATCTTTGATAGATGACTGCCAATCCTCCTCTTAGTTCAGGTTAAAAATGAAAAGTAAAGACAATAGCCATCTCAACTGACTTATAAACATTCATGGATTCTGTTGTGACAGTCGTTAAAATCAAAACTTTTATTGATATAGCGGTGGCTTTATATTATGTCCAATATGTTAGACTCAGTTCAAATCAAAATGTTTGTTTTGCAGATACCTTTTTATTCTTTTTGTAGAAAATACAGTTGTTTTTTTAGACATGTTATAATTTTAACTAGCCAAATGGGTTTATGTTATGATCGTTGAGATGAAGAGAATCATAAGCATAAGGTTGCTATGTAATGCAAGAATTCTGGTCGGGGATCAGTTATAACTATCTTTTCATTGCCTCCTTACTTTTGCCAAGGCTGGTACCATTATCCTTAGTCTTTTCTGGTCTTGGATATAACAAATGCCTGATCTCGGTTCTTTGAGCTTCACTGAAATGGATAGGATTGATTACTGTGCTGTGCAATTTTTACTTCTCAACATGGTTAATCTGGGGTAGAGTACTAAATTTTGAGAACAGTACTTAGAGATGATGGAAGATATCAGACAAGGTTTATAGACGGTGAATCTTCCCATATTGCAACAAAATCAGCGTCCTTTTCCATATATAAATTTGATTTTTCTTTCTGGCACTGTTTATATATATTAATCTCTGATATCTGAATATTGATCAGTTAAGAGAGTGTGGCTCTCTCTCTGTCTCTCTTTTTCCCCAACAAAATAAATTTTAGTGCCAGATGCAAGTGGTAAATCATAATATTGGTAGTGTTTTGATAGTTCAGAAGTCAGTTTCATCTGGCGTATACAAACATTGCATCAGGTGTTTTAGTATTAATTATATTTTATGGATGGTGAAATCAAGTTTTTTTCAGCAGAGAAGAGTTGAACAAGGACAATACAAACATTGCGTGCACACACACACTTCTGTTTACTTTGTTTCCATACTAATGCTGTTTCCACAAAGCTTTGATTCCTTTTATCGGCCTAGGAATTGTTGTCAGCTATTGTGTTTCTTAGAATAAATACTCGTGAAAATAATTTCTTACCTCATCATTTCCTTTCATTTTTTAGCAGGATGGTGGTGAAAAGAAGGTAATAGTAGCTGTCAAGCAAAAGAATTTGCTTGCAACCGCCTTCCATCCAGAATTGACAGCAGATAATCGATGGTAAACCTACACTGCTATTTGCACTAAATAATTTCATCAGATAAAATCTTTATTGCTTACTTATGATGCACATATAGGCACACTTACTTCCTGAAAATGGCGAATGAGATCGAAGTGGGGGCATCAAATAGCATTGTTGCAGTGGAAGGAACTGATTTGTCAGTCAATGAACAGCCAAGGATTGACCTTCCAATATTTCAGTAGTAGAAAATGAAGAAAAATGAGCAGAATTGTCCGTCTCTATTTAGTGTTCTTGTCTATGTCCTGTCAATCACATAGAGTCATGTATGATCAAATGGCGAACAGGATAGTCGTTAAATTTTCTTCATGTATTATAACATGTGATTAGTAAGGAGACAGATGAGGATGCCAAATAGAGTTCAATGAAAGAAAAAGAATTTTTTGACACGGTTTTGCAGCTGGTTTTTCTTTTCACGTGGGCCTTTTAGAATATGATCCTTGATTCTTAAAGTAGCTTGGATTTTTGGATTCACTGGGGGAAAACAAAAAATGATGGCTTTTGTTTTGGTTTTAGGTAAATTGCAGCTAGCCGTTTCTGCGTTTGGATTTGCATACGGGGTTATTTTATTGATATGTCGTATTGACTAAAACTCACATAGCAATTTTTTTTTTAATTTGACTTTCTTTTTTTGTAGAACAAATCATTATATGAAAAATAATACTTATGACTCAATAGCTTACAAACCCTTTTCAATTCATCAAACAGAAGTAGATGTATCCGGATGCAAGAAAGATTGATGCATCACATATCTTGAAATATTCCCTTTACTGGAATTTGTTTCCATTCGAGCCGGTTTATGGTTCGAATGTTTTAGTAATTTTTGGTTTGAAATTGTGTGGTGAATTGCGAAACCTGTATTCGTGTGTTTCTGCACAAGACGGTGATTCCGAAATTGTGGAATTGGCTTGTGAGCATTGGTACCTTACTTTATTCTATAATTAATAATAAAGTAAGAGCTCTTGTAAGAATAGAAGATCAAGTGATATTACTAGAGCTCCACATCAATGCAATAGGTGGCCTTAGAACCATTTTGGTTGTGATATGTGTGGCACATGTGCTAATATTTTCTTTAAGAGTATAAACAGTAATGCAAATGCAATAGGTGATGTTAAGACCCTCTTTGGTTGAGAGAAGCATGGTACACGTATTAGCACTTCTGGTGCTAACAGTTTTAGTACACACGTTTAATACCTATTTATAGCATACCATATAATTCTCTTTATAATCAAAGAATGATATAAATGAGTTAATATTATATCATTTTGATTTAACTCACTTACAATTATAAATGAGAAGAAATTGAATGGCTTAGGCATCGCTTATCATTACACAATTTTTTCATCATTCTTTTTTTGACATTTAGGGTAAGTATGTGTTTGCATAAAATCAGTCCTACACATGTACGAATGTCATAAATGTAATAATATCGACTGTCCATAGTAAATACATTCTCTCGTACTTTTTTTATTTGCACTTATCCTCTTATTTTTAAAATTAAAAGTTGGAACTTAGCCCTAAATTTTTAAAAGAGTGCCTTTTGTCCCAACGCTATTTTGCTCTCTAAAAATAACAAAAAGGTGCTTTTACTAAACTTTAGTCATTTCATTCAAAGAAACAAATATATATATATATATATAGTAATAGAATTTAAAAGCATATTTTTTAAAGATTTAAATTTTAAGTGTTTAAATTTAAAAATAGATTATCCAAGCAAATGGAGCAAATAGAAAAAAATGTACATGAAATTTCTCCTAAAATCAATAGTAGGAGCTCCTCACAAATTATGGGGACAGACATGCTTATGTTTACATAATTATATTATTATATTATGCACTTATATAAACCTGACATTCCGGGTCCTTAATTTACGATACAATATAAAAAGCAGTGGATATAGTAAATCTAAAAAAATACACGATAGATGGACCACAAGGTAAACTTGTGAACACTCTTGAATAGGATGTGGTATTAATACGTTTTGTATTTAGATAAGTCGTGGATAATTAATTATATATCAATGATATTTGAAAATAAGATAATAATAATAATTAGTTTTTTTAAAAATTATCATTTATATTTTTATATATTAAAATTTTATTAGTAATTATATACTATTAAACCATCCACTAGTATTATTATTATTATTTTTTTTTTCAAGCCCGTTTGCAACTATCTGTAAGCAGCTGAATGTCCGCCAGCGCGTCATTGTATCATCAACACTAGCCATTGACCTTAACTACGTACTGGCTCGTGCATGTCTAGCGATCCGATAATTTGCAAATCTCAAGGTGAATATACATTGCGCATGAATGGTGATATAGGATCCATAAATACAGAAATAAATGAGCATGGCTTTAGGACTCAGTCTAGGGACTTGGAGTTCTATTAAAGGAATTTAGGTGGAAGACTTCTGATCCAAGGCAATTTAAGCCCAAGGGATTCATTGGAATCACGTGAACTCTTGAGTAGTAGAGACGTTAAAGAACAAATAAGCGAACTTAAAGCTTACAACAAGCATATTACTTGTCTTAAACTATTGTAAGCATCGATCTGGTAAACATTTAAAAATAGAAGAAAATAAATAAATGAATACATATATATATATATATATATATTATAAGCTTAGTCATTCCCCTCTGGTAGAAGGTAGGTGCATAATAAATCTAATATGAGATGCATCTTACTTCCTAATACGTAGGATATTGGTTGGTGAATACAAACATGTGAAAATGGAACCACATATAAGTCCAATTCTGTACCTCAAAAATCAATGGAAGATTGACCCGATTTACGTTCAAATAGTTATTTATAAATTCCCTTGCATTCAGTAAAGCTGTAGATTTTCATTGAATTTTTTTGCTGCTTTCTACTCTTTCTATGATAATTCAGTTACATATATTTAGGTTTACTTTGATTATATTTCTCTATCTAAAGTAATGATAAATAGTAAGAAAAATTATTAAGAAAATTTATCAAGAATTTAAAATAAACTAATAGTATTTTCTAGATTTTATCATTTAAATAATATAAAAACAAACAGTATTCTCAGTAGCGTATTTTTCTCAGCGTTTATCATTTTTCTTCTATATATCTTATGTATATTCTTATTTGAAATGTAATATTTAGGAAAATGCTTCGTATATATCCGATTGTTTTACTTTTGAAGTTGTCTTTTGGGTACTGGTATCTAATATATTGGCCGAATCAATAAAACAAAAGCAGTAAAAAGATCATATATGATTTTCAATCGGAAAATTGAACTATAAATTTTGAATATTTAAAATTGAGTTGAAACTTTAAAGTTTTGGATACCGACTTGAAATGAATTAAAATCTATTACATATGTACTTTTGATGGAATTGAATCGCCTCAACAAGTTTGTTCGATCTGGTTTTATGCTATCCAAGTGATAAATGTCCACTGAAAATAGAAATATGAATTATTATTGATCACATCATGCTAAGCAAACAAAATGAAGAGGCATAAGCCCTGCAAATTTAATCATTTCCTATATCATATTGTGCTTTATAATGAATGTTTCTTAGTGAAACATGATAGTAATTATTTCTAGATATAATATCCATTGATCTTTTAACACAAAATATTTATATCCATATATAAAAAATCAAACAGTGTATGAATATAATTAAAAAATCGATCGAGTTTACCTTTTGTTTTTCCTTCCCTCCTGGAGAAAGTAAATCACTTGTAAGTAATATAGTTTCACGCGTTGAGTACCGACAAGAAAACAGAAAGATGAAAATGAAAGCAAAACCCAAGTGATTATTGACCCGGATGGATATAATTTCAAATCTTAATTTATAATTACATAATTCAAAAAACGTGAACATGGTTGAGGTTTTATTGGTTAAGATAGTTTCCTTAGAGGGGTTGGTCAACCACCTGGCTATAAAGTTTGAGTAGGGTTTACATCTTGGAATACTGATTTGAAGAAATCTTCTGGCCCTATCGTGGATTGCATGGACCATCATCTTTCCCATGCAACGTCAATAATGCGAAACTTCTAAGAAGATTGTATGGTCGGGGAAGGAACTATACGTATATGGTTGAACAAAGTCCATATTCATGTTTTGTATTTTAAGGTTTAGGGTTGTTCCTAGACCAAAAGTTCCATGGGAATGTCAGATTTTACACGGTTTCTTGAGAATTGAATATTAATTTCTTAGTATAGCTATTTCCAAGATGAAAGTTTATTGAGAAGTCAGCATTTCCTTTTTTATTTTTCTTTTATTTTAGTTTTTGGAAAAAGGTAATTAGAATTCCTTGCTCTTTTGAGTTTTTGTTGTCTAAAGCTTAAACTTTCTATTTTATGAATAATAAGTCTTAATTTAATTTAATTTTTTTTAATGATACACAATAGTTTGTTGGTTAACTGAGCTGTTAAATCTCATAGATATTGTATTGTTTTAGTATCTTGGTATGCTAAATAAGCAACTCTATGTGGCTGCCATGTTGATATATCACAAAATCAAGGAAAAAGAACTCCTGTTTACTTCAACACCACTAACACTCTCGAATACCTTTCAAAATTGTTCACATCCTCTTGTATTGTTTTTTAATTCCTAGTGTCTAAAATTGAATATTTAGCTTGTAAAATAACAATTTGGATCATCTCAATTTACTTCCTCTCAATTTTTTTTTCTATTTATTCCTTTAAAATTTTGTTACTTATAATCAATAATTGAAATTAAAAGAAAAAAGTTAACATTAGGATGATATAACAAATGATTTTAAAACTTTAAACAATTTTAACTATTAATTTATAAATTGAAAGAAATTGAAAAAAAAAATAAGATAATCTATTTCAGTAAAACAAATGTTAATAACATGGTTTTTTTTTTTTTAATATTTGAATGAAAGTGAAAACAGAAAGTATATTCGAGTTGAATTAACCAGCAGATCAAGCATGATAGTCAACCAATAGGGATTGAAGTTGATTAGGCACAAGCTCTAGCCCGTGAAGCCTGTGGTGGGGTCTTGGTTAGTTGTCTTTCTTTCTTTTTTTTTACTCATAATTTTGTTGCGTTGAGCATTCGGGTAAAGCATTTATAACTTTATTAATTTTTTTTATTGAGAATATTAGGGAGCTTAACGTAAACCTAGTAATTCAATTGTGGTTATAGTTGCTCAATAAGATTATGAGTATGAGCCTGTATACTTGTACGGTTATAGTGAGGTGGATTTTATTAGTATTGTTGGTTTTTTTTTTTTTATCCTCATTATTGGACTTTCTACATTAGTGAATTGTCAATTTCTCCTATATTGGCTTGTAACATCAATTATGGTTACGGAATATATTTGTAGAGGTCATTATAACTTGAAAATATTGACATTGATTTTTAGCGAGAAGAATCAAATTTGAATCCTTCCTTCTTATAACATATATAGCTTGTAATGATATTACTAAGTACACTAAATCATTGATAAATTAGACTGTGCCATCCATCCTCACTTAGAAAATTTGTCAAATAGTAAGATTTATTGCAAAATCGATGCTATATTTGCATAGGAAAATATCAATAAAAATGGAAAAGAAATGAAATGAGATGGAAAGAAGTTTGATATTCGGTAATTTTAATAGAAAATGGAAATAGTTAAAAATGAATGAAAATAATTTTACATTAGTATCTAGCACTTTATCTTTAAAATGGGAGAAAAATTGATCAAAATGAATGGAATTGCATGTAGTTCATGAACACAGCCTTTCCAACAATATTTATCAAAACAAAATAAGGAAACCTTTGTTGGTTACATATTTTATTTCTGTCCATTTTCTTTTTCCAATACAAATTAAATAAAGAGAATGAAAATAGCTTTTCCATTTCCTCAGTCTCCTTATTTATTACCAAACATACAAGGGGATATTATAGTTCTTTCTATTTTCTCTTCGAAATCGCGAAGCATAGCGTGAGTTGATAATCGGAGATGAGATTTTGGGGATTAAGGCAAAACCATAAAGATAACTTGTTACAAATTTTCCGTTGACCACGAAGTTTAATCTACTAACAACGGTTAAAGCACACCTGAATCGCTTTTTATTTGAATTAGATCTCAAATAATCGAAGTGGCCAATTGGATTTTAAAGCAACAAACAGAAAAATCCATGCTGGAGTTAATCTCACCAACACTTTAGGTCAACTCATATTATGTGTGTTCAAACATCAATAAGTATTATGCAAGATAGTGAGTACAACTCTTAAAACGTTATTCTATTCATAAGCTATATGCAAACTGAAGCATTACAACTAAAATACATCAACTTGTCAGGTCATAATGACTAGGTTTCCACATTTTCAAGAGAAGAGAAGCTTAATTGATGTGCCACAGACAAACATATATTACTAAAAAGGTGGTGGACTATAACCTGCAAGTTGTACCAGTAAAAACTTGCTTGTGTAGGAGCAATATAATCCACAAGAATTAAGCCGAACTCTAAGCACCACTTTTGTTATCTAAACCCCGTTATAAGGGCCCTTACCAAGCATTGCACTTTCATATGAAGCTCTCCATCAAAACTCAACACAAATAGATAAAGAAGTGCATCAACCTGTTAGGAGTGACAATTCTTGACGCGAGAGATAGATTGGGGATACCAGACATCAGCATTTGGTGGCATAAAAAGATGGATAAGCTAAAGCTCTCGGTGTCGATTGCTTTGTTTATCCTTTTAGTCTCAATGGCTGAAGGGCAAGGAAATGGGAGTACTGCAGCAACACCAGGCCAATATGATGCTGCTTCAACAAATTACCTATTGTTAAGTCCTGTACCTGGTACTGGCCAGGAACGAGCATTTTGCCGGGCGAGAGGTGCTTGCCAATACAAGATACTCACTTGCCCAACACAATGTCCCGAGAGGAAGCCGCGGCAAAACAGGAAGGTGAAAGGATGCTTCATTGATTGTAGCAGCAAGTGCGAAGTCACTTGCAAGTGTAAGTTTCTTTTTCTTTTTTCTTTTTTTCTTCGTTTTTTTGGGGTTAAATTAAGTTTCTGATTAGCTATCTCTCTTTTGCGTATGCGAACCTATTTTGGTATTTTCATTAGCTTATTTTTGAGGATTCTAAGGGGTTAACAAAATATTTGCAAAATGGAAGTAAATTGGACAAAAGGTCCCTTATAGACAAGACAAACATTTGAAGATTTGCATCATAAGAGTCTTCTAACTAAACCTCTAAAATAGTACTTTTTTCATCTAAAAGACTCTGCATTAGATTTGGTGCAAGAGGGTTGTGTTATGTTTTCCCAATTTGTTTTCCTTGTATTGTGTTCTTCTGTTGTATTCTTCTTGTGCTATATTGTCCCAGCAGCCAAACACAACCTGAGGTAGTACGTGCATGTGCTCAAGTACAAAAAGGTCATTTTTAGTATTGCATAAGGTAATTCACCTTACCCAAAGTGGTGCAAGAAAGTGATTTTAAAAGACAATGAATTAGAGTAATGTAGTTGACTCTAAATTAATACGTCGCATGTATAATGTTCACACACTTTGTATCATTAAAAATGTACGTGATCCTTTTGCACCTCCTTATGATATATTTATCACCTACTTGCACCACTAAAAACATAGTATGAACCAGACAAATGTAATCAATGGTTTAGTAATCCCGCTTATTCAATCTCGTCTAATAAGTAGATTTTATGGCAGGGAGGAAACCAAGGTGTACTGGATATGGCTCACTGTGTTATGATCCTAGGTTTGTTGGAGGGGATGGTGTAATGTTTTATTTTCATGGAGCCAAGGGAGGAAACTTTGCTATTGTTTCGGACGACAACCTCCAAATCAATGCTCACTTCATTGGAACCCGGCCACAAGGTAGGACTCGCGACTTTACATGGGTCCAAGCCTTCTCAGTCATGTTTGATACTCACACTCTTGTTATTGGAGCCAAGAGGATATCACACTGGAACGACAATGTCGATGCTCTCTTTGTGAAATGGGATGGTGAGACGGTTAATGTCCCAACCAATGGAGAGGCGGAGTGGAGAATTTTAACCAAAGAAAGACTTGTAGTTGTGGAAAGAACGGATGATACCAACACCGTAAGGGTGACAGTTTCAGGACTTGTCGAAATGGACATTCAGGTTAGGCCTATTGGGAAGGAAGAAAACCGGGTACATAAATACCAGATACCTGAAGATGATTCATTTGCTCACTTAGAGACACAGTTTAGGTTTTCGAATTTGACCGACCTTGTTGAAGGAGTTCTTGGCAAGACCTACCGGCCAGGCTATGTTAGCCCTGTGAAGGCAGGAGTTCCTATGCCAATGATGGGTGGAGAAAACAAGTATGAGACGCCTTCTTTTTATTCACCCGTCTGTAAGGTTTGCAGGTTCCAGAGACCTGTTGGACATGCTAAAACTGAGGGACATTCCGAATACTAAGAAGAATAGATATGTCAACATGTTATCTTTTAAATAAGTAGGTATTTGTAATTGTGCATCCTGTTATATTTGTCTACCGTTTTGTGATCCATGAAATATTTGTATAAATAAGGGTCAATTTGCCCATAGTATTGGTTTTGTGAATAATGAAATTATGATATTTTAAGATCGTTTTACCTATCATTACTATTAACCAATAAATATAAATCAAGCACAAAGTTTATTATGGTTTAAATTTTTAGATCATGTAGTTATTGATCTAAAATTTATCATAGTATTAGGGAAGAAACTCTCAATTTTGAACTCTTACACGCTTGTTTCATCTCAATTTAATTAAATAATGCACTTAATAAGTTTCAATCATAATTACCTTAACCACAAATCATGTGGGAACCTAGGTTCTATAAGGACCGTATAAGTTTTCTTATTTCCAATTACGTACTACAAAAGCGTGGGCATGGTTAAGGTTATATTGGTTAAGATAGTTTTGTTAGGGGGAAGAAAAACTACCTGGCTATATTATTGCGTTTGAGTTGGGTTTCCATTTTGAAAACAGATTTGAAGAATTCTTGTCGCCCATGCAACGTTAATGCAAAACTCCTTGGAATATTTATAGTCGGTAAGGAACTAACAAAGTCCATATCTATCTTTTCTTTTAATGGGCAGGTTGTTCCAAGCCCGAAATTCCTTAGGAATGTCAGCTTTTACACGATTTTCTTGAGAATTGAATATTAATTTCTCAGCGTAGCAGTAGCTAGCTACTAGCCAAGATAAAAGTAAGTAAATTGAGGAAATCAGCATTTCACTTTATTTATTTATTTGGGGGGAGATGGGGGCCAAATCTCAAACCTTTTTAATGTGTTATAAATAAGTCTTCAAATTTTTTAACATGACATACGATAGTTTATCCATTAACTAAACTGCTAAATCTAACACATATGGTATTTTTTTTTTTAACTAAATGAACAATTATGGTGCTGCCATGTCGATCTATCAGAATACACGTTTACTTCAACATCAAATCCACACTCAATTAATTACCTTTCAAAAAATGCTTAGATCCTCTTGTATGGTCAATTCCTAGTGTCTAGAATTGAGCATTCAGCTTGGATCGTGTAAGATAGATGTTAACAAACATGGTTACACATGGATAAGGAAAGGGGTTGTGCTCTGATAAAATTCACACGAATAGTTCCTTTGAGTTGATTAGTTACATCCGACCAACACCGACGCGATAATTAAACTATAATATGAGGTTTTGCTTTCGGCTGTTTACACGTTTTTATTTCTTGGAGACATTGACCATGCCCTTAGAATATATCTCTGAGCTGCCACAAAGGTGCCCATTTCAACTACGAGCCTACAGCTACCTTGGAATTTTTCGGGAACTCGAGTTTAGAGTATATAGACAAAGATATAAATAAAGAAGAATGTAAAAGGTGCGATCGAGTTAGGCTAGTGGATAAATCGAGCAAAAATAGTCGACTGATAGTAGCTGTACTCGATCTGGCATTAGGCCCGGTCGATTGAAGCTTGTGGTGGAGTTCCCCATTGCTTTTATTTCTTATCATATTTTGGTGTCTTAAATTACATTCTTGTATTGAACATTGAGGTAAAGCTTTTGTAACTTTACTAAACGTTTTTTCTTACTATGAATATTAGGGAATACAAGAGAGTTAAACGTAATGCGAAGATTTTAATTGTGCTTAATTAATCTTTAAAATTATGTGTGAACTTTAAACTTGTACTGTTAGAGTGTGGCCGACTCAATTATTATCGTTGATTTTTTTTTTTATCCTTGCTATTAGATTTCCACGTTAAAATATATGTCAACTGTCAATTTCTCTTTCCTTCATTCCTTTTCTCTCTTATATTCTAATGACAAATTTGAGCTACCATTAATGCTTTTTAACAAAGAGATAACGGGAAAGGAAGACAATTTTTTTATCAAGTTAAAAAGTTTGAAAATCTATTTTTTACCAAACACAACACATTTTCCTGCATGCATAAATGTTGTGTTCACACCATACACAACATCTATAAATAGGCTTGAATTCTTGCGCTTGGAAATCATCTCAACAAATCTCATCTCCTCTAGTTATAAGAGAATTATAAGAAAAGAAAAGTTAAAGAAAAAGAGTTGTAAGTCTTCTCCTATTATATTAGAGAGAATATTGAGTGTTTTCTTTTTATATAATAGAGGTTATAATATTAAATTTCTTTTACTAATTCTTCTATCCTTACTTGTGATTTTTACCTTGAATTATTTAGAGGCTTTCCATATAAAATCTATGTGTCCCATATTCATCGATTATTATTATCTCAAATTTATAAGCTACAATCCTACTCTATCTAGTCTATATTCATAAAAAGTGGTATCAAATCCTAACTTGGGTGTATATATCTACTTATTGTATGCTCTATGGTTCCTACTAAAAGTGAATCCTTCACATTAGAAAATAAGTTAGATTATTATTTACCCTTAGTAGGTATTGAGTACCATTCACGTGTACCATCACTATTCACATGAAATAGTGGGAGCTACTTTCTTAAGCTCAAAATAATAGTGATAGAAGCAATGGTGGCAAAATTTGAAATTGAAAATTTTAATGAGAATAATTTCTCATTATGGAAATTGAAGATGAAGGCAATTTTGCGCAAAGATAATTTTCTAGCAACTATCAACACAAGATCGACAAATCTTTATAGATGATGCTAAGTGGAATGAAATGGATAAAAATGCTATTACAAATCTTCATTTGGATTAGTAGATGAGATATTGTCAAGCATAGAGGAGAAGAAGATGGTAAAAGAGATTTATGATCATCTCACCAAATTATATGAGGCCAAATCACTTCACAATAAAATTTTCCTTAAGAGGAAACTTTATACTCTTCGGATGTCAGAATCCGTTTTGGTGATAGAGCACATCAACATTATGAATACTTTAGTTTCTCAACTCACATCATTGGGTTACAAAATAGATTCAAGTGAATGTGTTAAACTTCTATCTCAAAGTTTACCTGATTTATATGATCAACACATTATCAACTTGACAAACTCTCTAGTCTTTGTGACATTGCATCTACTATTCTAGAAGAAGAGATCCAATGCAAGAATAAGGAAGATAGGCAAACAAGTGCACAACAAGAGAAGGCCTTAACAGTGATGCAAGGGGGATCAATAGAACCTAGCTTAAGTGGGAGTCAAAATCATAGTAAATCGAAGTCATAAAATAAAAAGAATTTAAAATGCTACAACTATGGCAAAAAAGGTCACCTAAAAAAAGATTGTTGGAATTTAAATAAAAAAAATTCCAATCCTCAAGGAAACATGGCAAGCAATTTAGATGATGGAAATTATTTATATTGTAAAGCAACAATGATAACTGAAAGCAAGAAAAGATTTGCTAATGTGTGGCTCTTCAACTTAGGAACTACTTTTCACATGATCTTTTTAGAGAGAATGGTTCCATCACTATAAGCTTATCTCAAGAGGATTTGTGTATAGTTGTAATGACCATGCTTAGAAGATTGTTAGTATTTAGAGCATCGAGTTGAAGATGTATGACTATACAATTCGCAATATTCAAGAAGTGCGACATTTAAAGGGCCTAAAGAAGAATTTGTTGTCTTTAGGACAACTAGATGATCATAAATACGAAGTTGAAATTGAGAATGAGTTCATAAAATTGGTCAGAGGAGCACTTGAACTTATAAAGGGAGAAACTCTACAAGAACCAAAAGCATTAGTTGCTTCAAGCAATTCAAGTGAAAGATCTATGATGATGTGACATTAAAAACTTAGCCACATATCTGAACAAAGAATGAGAGTTCTTATTGAGAAGAAAATCTACTTCTTAGTTTGATAAAGGTTTCACTACTTTTTTGTGAGTACTATGCTACTAGTAAGCCATTGATTGAAGTTTAAAACATCAAATTCTAGAAGTAAAATAATTCTAAAATTGGTTCACTTTGATTTATGGTAAGCATGGCAAGAACTAGTTCCATCCCTAAGAGGAGCAAAGCATTTCTTATTTTTCATTGATGATTATTCTAGGAGATGTTGGGTGTATCCTATTAAGAGGAAAGCATATGTATTTTCAATCTTCAAAGCATGGTTTAAACTTGAATATGGAAATAAGATCAAGTGTTTAAGGATGGATAATGGAAGAGAATACACTGGTGAAAAAATTGACCAATTGTACAAGTAAGAAGGCATCAAAAGATAGTTCACTACAGCATACACTCTTCAACAGAATGGAGTGGCAAGTGAATAAACAAGCCTTTGTTAGAAAGGACAATAACAGTGTTGGGAGTTGTAAGCTTATAGAAGGCATTATAGGCAAAAGTAGTTAACACTACGTATTATGTCAAGAATCGGGTCCCATCAACAATGATTGAGTTGAAGACATCAATCGAGATGTGGAGTGGTAAACTAATTGATTATAAAAACCTCCATATATTTAGAAGTCTAGTTTACATGATGTACAATACCCAAGAAACTATAAAGTTGGATAAAAAATCTAGGAAATATTTATTCTTGGGTATATTGATGGAGTAAAGGGGTATCGCCTATAGGACCTCACTACATGCAAGGTTATAGTTAGCAGGGATGTTATCTTTACAAAAGATAAGCTACAAAGTAAAGAAAAAGAGTATGACACATCAAAAGAAAATTTAGAGACTACAACTATACAAGTAGGGAAGGAATTTAAACAAAATGATTTCTTTAAAGTAGCACAAGAGCATGAGGAACAAGATGTAAACAATTTTGAAGCTCTAATAGTGTAGAAGTCAAATTGCATGAGAAAAGCACTGAGTTGGCACTATGATTACATTATCAAGAGTAGTTTTGCTTATTGTCTTCTAACTACGGATAGAGAGCCATCAACTTTCCAAGAAGTAATGAATAATTCAAATGCATCTTGGTGGATAATAGCAATGCTAAAAGAAATTAAAGCTCTTCATAAAAAAAAAAAAACTTGGGAGCTTATGCCATTATCACAAGGAAAAAATCCCATTGGAAATAAATGGGTTTATAAGATTAAGAGAAATAGTGATGATTAGGTAGAGTAATATCATGCAAGACATTTAGAGTAGCTAGATGTAAAAATAGCTTTTCTTTGTGAAGATCTTGAAGAAGAAATCTACATGCTCCAACCTGAAGGTTTTGAAGAAAAAGGAAAGGAGAACTTAGTTTGTAGGTTGAACAAATCTTTGTATGATCTAAAATAGGTGCCAAGATGTTGGTACAAGAGATTTGATTCCTTCATCATAAGCCTTGAATACAACAGACTGAATTTAGACCCTTGTGCATATTCCAAGAGGTTTTGTGAAAGTGATTTCATTATTTTGTTGCTGTATGTAGACCACACACATTGGTAACAAGACCTAACAAAGATCGTATTAAGAAATTGAAGGCATAGTTAACTAGGGAATTTGAAATGAAGGACTTATAGGACCAGTAAACAAGATTCTAAGGATGCAAATTCACCGAGATAGAAATAATAGGAAAGTTTGGCTTTCTTAAAAGAATTATTTGAAGAAGATATTGCGACATTTTAACATGCAAGATTGTAAGCTAATTTCTACCCCTCTTCCTTTTAATTTCAAGTTATCCTCCAATATGAGTCCTAGTGAAGAAGAGAGGATGGAAATGTCTCAAATTTTGTATGCATCAGCAATTGGTAGTTTAATGTTTGTTATGATCTGTGCAAGACTAAACATTGCACATGCAATGGGCGTAGTGATTTAGTACATGGTGGATCTTGGTAAAGAGCATTGGAAAGTTGCAAAGAGGATTCTAAGATATATTAAGGTGACCTTAGTTGTTACATTTTGTTATGAAGGAGCGAAACTTATTGTTAGAAGCTATATTGACTCGGATTATGCAGGTGATCTTGATAAAGCAAATCCACCACAGGATATGTTTTTGCACTTGATGGTAGACTTATAAGTTGGGTTTCAAAACTACAATCAATTGTGACTACATTAACAATAGAAGTAGAATATATAGCAGTTACACAAGCTAGTTAAGAAGCTATATGGTTGAAAATGGTATTGGAGGAACTCAGGCCGGAACAAGAGCAAATCGCTTTATTTTGCAATAGTTGGAGTGCCTTGCATCTCATGAGGAATCTAGCCTTTCATTTAAATATGAAACATATTTGAGTGTAGTACCACTTCATTCATGAGAAAGTGGAAAAGGAATCTTAGATATGCAGAAGATCCATACTAAAGACAACATAGCAAACTTTATGACAAAGGTAGTCAAAACTGACAAATTTGTTTGGTGTCAATCCTCTTGTGGCTTAATGGAAATGTAAGCAACATGGAATGGTAAGGTAGAAAAAATGGTGTGAAGATATGATTAATCCTCAATCAAATCTTCAAGTGGGAGATTGTCAACAAATTTGAGCTACCATTAATGCTCTTTGACAAAGAAATGATGGGAAAGGAAAATAATTTTTTTAACAAGCCAAAACGTTTAAAAAATTATTTTTACCATGTACAACACATTTTCATGCATGCATAAATGTTGGGTTCACACCATTCACAAACATCTATAAATAAGCTTGAATTCTTGCATTTGGAAATCATCCCAACAGATCTCATCTTCTCTAGTTATAAGAGAATTGTAAGAAGAGATAAGTTAAATAGAGAGAGTAGTGAGTCTTTCTCCTATTATATTAGAGAGAATATTAAGTATTTTTTTTTCTTATATAATAAAGAGAGGTTGTAATACTAAATTTCTCATAGTGATTCTTTTATTTTTACTCGTGATTTTTACATTGAATTATTTAGAGGTTTTCCATGTAAATTTTGTATCCATTTTCTTCAATTATTATTATCTCAAATTTATAAGCTATGATCATGCTCTATCCAATTCATATTCACAATTTATTCTATGTTACATTGACTTCCAACAACAATTATGGTTATGCTATATATTTTCTTTTGACCCTTTTACCCAACATGTTAAATCATTGATAAATTGGACCATGACACCCACCATCTCATGGAAAATTTGTTGAATAGTAACATTTATTGCCTACTCACTCTATTATAATAATTATTTCATTAAAGTCTTATTTTTATAGAATGACTACTACCCATTTAGTTGCTTTTTAGGTCCTATAGAAATTCCATAAGAATCCCTATTACAAAAAAATATTAAATAATTATTTATTACTCAAATATATAAATGATAATTTAATACTGTAGTTAATTAACCCCATTCAAATAGCTTTGTTAAAATCAAAATTAATAAATAAAAATTTTATTACAATTTTACTCCATTTAGTGAAGTGAATAAACAAATATTGAAAAATTGAAACTACATTTATATAGACAAAATCAATGGGAATGGAAAGAAACAGGAGATGGAAGGAAGTTTGATATTTGGTAACTTTAATAATAAAAAAAAAGAAGATATAAATGAATGGAAATATCTTTTTTTCAAATTTTTTTCTTCTCAAAATTGGAGAAAATTGATGAAAATGAATAAAATTGCATGTGGTTTATGAAAATAGCCACTATAACAATATTTATCAAAATAAGATAAGGATATTTTTGTTATTACATATTTTATTTCTCTCCCATTTCCTTTTTCTAATCTAATTGAACAAAGGAAATGAAAATTTTTCATTTCTTCAGCCTCCTTATTTATTATCAAACACACAAGTGGAAATTAATACCTTTTTCTACTTTCCTCCCACTCATTTATCCTCATATTTCAATGGAAACAAGCATTGGGGGATTAATTCAACATCCTATTCTAAACCTTTTGTACACCGACAATTTCATGCTTTATGATAAATATAGCATTTTACAAATTTTCATTAGCATAATTGAGCTTTGACCAAGGATTTTCAGCCACTAACCACGCTTAAAGCACACCTGAATCACATTTTTAATTCAATTTATCTCAAATAAACGAAGTTGCCAATCAGAAGTTAGAGCATGAAACAGAAAAACCCCTGCTGGAATTGGTTCTCACCAGCACTTTAGACCAACTCTTGTTTTATGTGTTCAAACCTCAGTAAGTACTACGTAAGATAGTGAATAGAATACATCTGTCAAACACTATTCTATTCATAAGCTAAATGCAAAATGAAGCATTACAACTAAAAAAAGTCAACTTGTCAGGTCATAATGACTAGGTTTCTTCATTTTCAAGCAAAAGAAGCTTAAATGTTTTGCCAAGACAAGCGCATATTACTAAGAAAGCGGTATACTATAACCTGCAAGTTGTACTAGTCAATACTCGCTTGCTTAGGAGCAGTATGATCTACAAGAATTAAGCCGAACTCTAAGGACTAGTTTTGTCATCTACATTATCCCCTTATAAAGGCCCTTACCAGGTATTGCACTTTCGTAACAAGCTTTCTATCAGAACTCGATCAAATGGCTAAGAAGTGCATTGACTTGTAGGGGTGATAATTCTTGACACCAGAGAGATTAAGGATACAAGACATTAATTTTTAGTGACATAAAATCATGGATAAGCAAAAGCTTTTGGTCTCGATTGCTTTGTTTATCCTTTTAGTCCCAATGGCTGAAGGGCAAGGAAATGGGAATAATGCAGCAACACCCGGCCAATATGATGCTGCTTCAACAAATTACATATTGCTAAGTCCTGTAACGGGTACTGGCCAGGAACGAGCATTTTGCCAGGCAAGAGGTGCTTGCCAATACAAGATACTCACTTGTCCGGCACAATGTCCCGAGAGGAAGCCAAAGAAGAATAGGAAGGTTAAGGGATGCTTCATTGATTGTAGCAGCAAGTGTGAAGTCACTTGCAAATGTAAGTTTCTTAATAGCTATCTTCCTTTTCTGTATGCACACCTTTTTTCTGTATTTCCATTAGCTTAATTTTGAGGGTAATTACATAGTATTTTGTTTGCATAATTTTAAGGAACAAATCAAAGTACTTAATACTATGTCTGGTTTGCAAAATTGGTGTGAAATTGGACAACAGGCCCCTTATAGACATGACAGATTATACGATTATCACCATAGGAGTCTTCTAAATAAACCTCTAAAATAATACTTTTAACTTTCCCATTATGTTCTCAGTTGCTTTATTCTGTTCTTCTTGTGCTATGTTGTTCTGGTTGCCAAACACCACCTAAAGTAACATTGTGTTTGTGTCCAAGTACAAAAAGGCGATATATGATTTTAGTAATGCAAATAGGTAATTCACCTTATGTCAAGTGACGCAAGAAATTGATTTGAAAAAACAATGAACTTTACATAAAGTGATCCATTTGAGTAATGTAGCTAACTTAAAATTAATGTCGCATACATTGTATAGCCTTCATCATATTTTGTATCATTAAAAATATATGTCATCCTTCTGCACCTCCTTATGTACTTTTTATCACCTATTTGCACCACTAAAAGTAGATCAAACCAAACACATTTCATCATTGGAGTAAGGGTCCCGCTTATTCTCCATGAAAAGTGGATGCCCTTTTCTGCAGGGAGGAAACCAAGGTGTACTGGATATGGCTCACTATGTTATGATCCTAGGTTTGTTGGAGGGGATGGTGTAATGTTTTATTTTCATGGAGCCAAGGGAGGAAACTTTGCTATTGTTTCGGATGACAACCTCCAAATCAATGCTCACTTCATTGGAACCCGGCCACAGGGCAGGACTCGTGACTTTACATGGGTGCAAGCCTTCTCAGTCATGTTTGATACTCACACTCTTGTTATTGGAGCCAAGAGGATATCACACTGGGACGACAATGTTGATGCTCTCTTTGTGAAATGGGATGGTGAAACAGTTGATGTCCCAGCAGATGGAAAGGCAGAGTGGACAGTGGTAACTAAAGAAAGACTTATAGTTGTGGAAAGAACAGATGATACCAACACCGTAAGGGTGACTGTTTCAGGACTTGTCGAAATGGACATTCACATTAGGCCTATTGGGAAGGAAGAAAACCAGGTACATAAATACCAGATACCTGCAGATGATTCATTTGCTCACTTGGAGACACAGTTTAGGTTTTCGAATTTGACCGACCTTGTTGAAGGAGTTCTTGGCAAGACTTACAGGCCGGGCTACGTTAGCCCTGCGAAGGCAGGAGTTCCCATGCCAATGATGGGCGGAGAGGACAAGTATGAGACACCTTCTTTTTATTTGCCTGTCTGCAAGGTTTGCAGGTTCCAAAGACCTGCTGGATATGCTAAAACTGATGGACATTCTCAGTACTAAGAAGAGTGGATACAACAACATGTCGAAGCAAATATTTGTAATCGTGTATGATGATATTTGTCTAATGTTTTCATACAAAAAAGGGCCAATTTACCCACAATGTTAGTTTTGTGAGCAAAGAAATCATTATATTTTAAGATTATTTTACTTAAGATTACTATTAATCAATAAATCGAACACAACGTCTATAAGGTTTAAATTTTTAGATCATATAATTATGGATCTAAAATTTATTGTAGTGTTAGAATTCAGAGGAGGAATCCTTGAGTTTTTACTCCTATATGCTTATTTCATTCCGATTTAATTAAATGGTACACTTGATGGGCTAAGTACTGCTATGACTGCATAAATTCAGCCTCATAATCATTTTAAATTGTCAAAAGCCTTAATTTGTTCACTTCTAATACAACATGTAGCCTAATCAATGAAATCATAATGAAACCTAAACACTGCTACGAACACCTGAGTTCTGCTTGATAAACTTTCTTTTAAACTGCAAATAGAGAATCATATCGGAGCCTAGATACTGCAAAGACCACATAAGATCAGCTTCTAAAGTTTTTAAACTGGCAAAATCTTCAATCTCTTAACATCATTTCAGTTAACACAACATCTAACCCAACCACCTTTTTTTGTAACATGTCCTGCCAAAGGATGGAAAAAGTTTATCTTTGTTTGCGGCTTTCTGTGAAGTAGGATGGTGAAGATGGACACAAGACCAGGCAGCCATCCATTAAATTGTAAGGAATCAAAATGGCTTTGTATGCATCATGGTACAAAGCATACAACAGAGTAAAAAAAAATAAAAAAATCAAGAGACTAACCACCAAACCTCATTTGCCAATTTTCTCATCACAAGGAACTCCAGAAAACTTTATGAAGCAATTTCTTTGAGCCTGAGAAAATTCGCACACCATTAAGAACATTGATGCAATAAGATCACTTTGCATCTTGAACTAAACATCAATTCTACATCAATAATATGTTACTTTTCCTTCTAAACTTTGGTAGCTTGTTGGCAACAAATCCAACAATAAGAAGTTTTAGGCAGAGCTGCTATTTTACTAGTTAGAATATTAGGGGAGAAAGAATAAACTATGCCCAAGCAGAGGATTCCAACTTGGCTCAGGACACAACTCACAATGATAGAGACAAAAGAGAGAGAAAAACTTCTTGATGGAAGGCTGATTATTGTGCTTGTTAGTTCTTGGACTTCTAAAAAGAAATAATTAGAAAGACAACAAGACTGCTTATGCTTGGTTCATTTTTACACTTTTAAACCGGAATTACTAGAGAGTGAAACACTTGTTGGTTGCACTTGGTTAGTTTTTGTTTTTCTCAGAGGAAGATCAGGTTGAGTTCATATCTATTGTGTTATGGACACACCAAGGCTCCAAAGCAGCATGAGGACTATATACTTTCCATACTTTCAGAACACAAGATTACAGCAGAATCAACCAAAAATAACAGCAACACAGTCAACACAACTAGTTTGTAATTGCTTCTTGTAATAAACTATAGTTTTTGGCGGCAAAAATCTAACTGTAATTTGTTTAATACAAGTTTCTGTAAAGCATATAAATGGTAAGGAAAGAAAAATTGAAGGGATTAACCAACTTTACACTCCAAATCATGCCTCTTCTTCTTTACCCTCTTTAGGAGTCTAGCCTACTTGATAAGTCCAAGCTATCTCCATCTTCCATTGTCCAGTAAAAAAGTGCAAGACCATCAAAGCAAAGGAAGAAATATTGACTTTCTATAACTATAGATAATGCGTGCACCTTGAAAGATTATGAGGAAAAAAGGAAGAGACTTAGAAGACAATCTAATTTTTTCAATAAGAATGCTTGTTGACAAGTTTTAGTGCAGTTAACCTTGTTGTATATTGTGTTTTAGTCGAAGGAGCATAACAGATGGAAAAAGCAAAATGTTACTTTCATACTATGAAGGACAGAATATAAAAGGAAACATAAACATGGACCACTACACAATAACCACTCCTAAACATGTGTAACCTGTAAAACAGAATTCCTAAAATTAAACAACAAACACAACACTCATAAAGACTGTTTCTAAAAATGCTAAGGCACGAGAGTACATTCCAACAATCTCCTCCTTGCCTTAGGATTTACAGACATTTAACTTGTCTCTTAAATCCTCAAATCTTGTTCTTGGAAGAGCTTTGGTCAGCAAATCTGCAATTTGCTCCTCAGTTTTGCAGTAAATTAGCTTGATCTCGCCTGCTTTCTGCTTTTCTGTCAAATGATACAGCTTGATGTTGAAATGCTTTGTTTTCCCGTAAATAACAGGATCCTTAGAAATTGCAATAGCAGCTTGATTGTCTACAAAAATTTCCATTGGCTCAATCTGGTTCATGTGCAAGTCCGCGAGTAATTTTCTAATCTAAATTGCTTGATTAACCATAGCATTAGCTGCAATAAACTCTGCTTCAACTGTGCTTTGAGCAACGACTTCTTGTTTTTTCGAACTCCATGAAAAAACACCTGAGTCAAAATTGAAACAAAAACTAGTTGCCCTTCTCATGTCCTCAATAGAATCTGTCCAATCACTGTCAGAAAAGCCTAGGAGCTGGAAATCACAACAGTGAGAATACTTAATGCCATAATCTGTTGTGCTCTGAACATATCTTAGGACACATTTGGCAGCTACAAAGTGCACTTCACTAGTGCAATTCATAAATCTTGACAGCAAGCTTAGGGCAAACATGATGTCTGGTCTTGTGGCTGTGAGATACATCAAGCACCCAATCAAACTCCTATATAGTCCTTCATTGACGTTTTCAGCTCTATCTTCTTTATTCAACTTCTCCTTTTGATTCATAAGTGTGCTGATGCCTTTGCACTCTTCCATATGAAATTTCTTCAGAACTTCTTTTGCAAACTTCTTTTGACATATGAAGACTTCACCATGCCCTTGCTTCACCTCTACGCCTAGGAAGTAAGTTAACAAACCAAGATTTGTCATTTCAAAGGCTTTGAACATCTTGGCTTTAAATTCATCCACTAGCTTCTCATTGCTTCCTATAAAAAGCAAATCATCAACATAGACAGATACTATAATTAAGTTAGCATTTGACTTCTTCACATATAAGGTGGGTTCACTTGGACTTTTATCAAATCCAAGACTTCGAAGATACTCATCTACTTTGCTATACCAGGCCCTAGGAGCTTGCTTAAGACCATATAAGGTCTTTTTCAATCTGTAAACTTTCTCCTCCTGTCCTTTGACAAGAAATCCCTCTGGCTGATCAACATAGATTTCTTCTTGAAGGTAGCCATTCCAGAAGGCTGATTTCACATCCAGCTGGTATAGCTTCCAATCCTTCTGTGTAGCCAGGGCCAACAACATTTGATAGTATCCAAGTGGGCAACTGGAGTGAAGGTTTCTGAGAAGTCTATCCCAAAAACTTGATTATATCCCTTCATGACTAATCTAGCTTTGTATTTGTTCACATCAGCATGGCATTTAGTTCTGTAAACCCATTTTACTCTAATGATTTTTCTGTGTTGAAGTCTGTCAATCAACTCCCAAGTACCATTCTTCTCAATCATACGAATCTCCTCTCTCATGGTTTTGATCTATTTGTCATCCTTTTCTGCCTCTGCAAATTCTGCAGGTTCAAAGACCACAACGTTCGATCTTTCATAGATATCAGACAGAAGCCTTGTGCCACGAACTGGAACATCATCTATATTTTCATCAGAATGCTATGAATTCCCTAGCAACTGCATTTGTAAAGGTTCCTCCCAGCTCCATTGTTTGTCTTCCATAAACGTGACATCTCGACTTACAATAATCTTCCTAATTTTTGGTTGGAAAATTCTGTAAGCTTTGGAGGTGTTACTATATCCAACAAAAATTCCTGATTCCGCTTTTTTGTCTAGCTTGTCTTGTTTCACCTATGGCACATATGAAAAACAAAGACAACAAAAGATTTTTAGATTTTGCAAGTTTGGTTTGTATCCAAACTAAGCCTTAAATGGAGTCTTCTCTCTTACTACCCTGGTTGGTAACCTATTTAGCAAGAACACAACAGTGCTTGCAGCTTTTACCCAAAGATTTTTTGGCAATTCTTTTTCATGAAGCATACAACTCGCCATCTCCATGATGCTTCGATTTTTCGTTTGACTTACACCGTTCTGTTGTGGAGAGTAAGGTGTTGTGAGTTGATGCTCTATACCTGCCTCCTCACAAAACTTGTCAAACGTTTCATTTATGTACTCTTTCCTATTGTCTGATCTTATCATGTGAAGTTTACAATTGCTTTGATTTTCCACCCAAGCTTTAAACTTCCAAAATTTATTAGCAACCTCAGCTTTGGATTTAAGAAAATAAATCTAGCAAAATCTAGTATAATCATCTATAAAGACAATATAGTATTTACTACCATTCAAGGATGGAGTTGATTGAGGTCCTCCAACATCGGTATGCACGAGTTGAAGCTTGTGTAATGCTCTCCATGGTGATTAAGGAAATGATTTTCTAACTTGCTTTCCTTATTCGCAAGCTGTACAATCTGCTCACCTATCCTCCAACAATGGTATACCCTTCACGAAGTTATTTTTCTGCATATATAGAAGTCTGGCATGATGGAAGTGTCCAAGTCTTTTATGCCACATTGCTTCATTGCTTGTGAGAAAAAACCAAATTGTTATTCTTATTCTCTCTCTTTTTATGAAATATACACTGCCCTTTTATAATACAACACAAAGAAAAACAGAAACCAAAAAAGGAAAACTAAATCTCCCTAAGAAAGGAAAAAAAAATAATCTAATTGAATTCCTCTAATCAAGGGATTTCCACTAAATGCTCCTAAGATAAATATAGCCATCCTAATATATATTTACAGCCTGTAAAAAAGTATTTACAACTCATATATCTCAACACTCCCCCTCAAGCTGAGGAATAGATGTCTTCGATTCCCAGCTTGAACAAAAGGTTATGAAATCTTGAATTGTTCAACCCCTTTGTTAGAATATCAGCTAATTGATGTTCTGATGGAACATAGGACATACACACTAGCCCTTCTTCCAATTTTTCTTTGATAAAATGTCTATCAATTTCAATATGCTTTGTCCTGTCGTGTTGTATGGGATTATGAGCAATATTGATAGCTGACTTGTTGTCGCAATAGAGCTTCATAGGACCTTCCCATTTGATCTTTAAATCATTCAAGATAATCTTCAGCCAAAGTAGTTCACACAACCCTTGAGCCATAGCTCTGAATTCCGACTCAGCTGATGATCTTGCCACTACGTTTTGCTTCTTGCTCCTCCATGATACTAGGCTGCCTCCAAGAAAAACATAATACCCCGTAGTTGATCTTCTATCCACTAAAGACCCTGCATAGTCAGCATCGGTATATGCTTCTAGAGTAAGAGTATCACTCTTCTTGAACAAGACCCCTTTTCCTGGGTTCCCTTTCAAATAATGTAGTATTCTATAGGCAGCTTGAAGGTGAGGTTCCCTTGGATCAAGCATGTATTGGCTGATCACACTAACTGCGTATGCAATGTCGGGTCGAGTGTGAGCAAGGTATATAAGTCTTCCCACTAACCGTTGGTACATTCTCTTATCAACAGCTGCTCCTTCTTTAGCTTCTCCCAGCCTATGATTTGGATCTATCGGGGTAGAAATAGGCTTACACCCAATCTTCCCTGTCTCTATTAGCAAATCAGTCACGTACTTCTGTTGAGATATAAAAATCCCTTGTCTGGAATAGGCAACCTCAATACCAAGGAAATACTTTAGTTTTCCCAGTTCTTTGATCTCAAACTCTTTGATTAATTTATGCTTCAATTCAAGCTTCTCTCTTTCATCATTTCCAGTTACTATGATGTCATCCACATAGACCAGTAGAGTAGTTATTCCTCCTGTAGCTGAATGTTTAATGAAGAGAGTGTGGTCACCTTGGCTTTGTTTGTACCCAAACTCCTTCATGACTTTCGTGAATCTCCCAAACCATGCCCTAGGAGATTGTTTTAACCCATAAAGAGCCTTCTTCAATTTACACACCTTGTTGCTTGTGTTTTCTTCAAAACCAGGTGGGATGTTCATGTATATTTCCTCTTCTAAGTCACCATGAAGGAAAGCATTTTTTACGTCATACTGTAGAAGTGGCCAATTGAGGTTGGCAGCCAAGGACAATAAAATTCTTACAGTATTCATTTTCGCAACTGGAGCGAAAGTCTCGTGGTAATCAACTCCATAAGTCTGAGTGTATCCCTTGGCTACCAATCTTGCTTTGTATCTTTCAAGAGACCCATCAGCCTTATACTTTAACGTGAAAATCCACTTACAATCCACGATATTCTTCCCTCTTGGTTTATCAACAATCTCCCAAGTCTTGTTCTTCTCTAATGCACTCATCTCCTCCCTCATAGCATTCCTCCATTCCGTTTTTGACAATGCCTCAGAAACAGTATTTGGAATAGTAATGGTGTTCAAACTTATGATGAACTTTTTGTAGGTTGGGGATAAGCGTTTAAGGGAGACATAGTAAGATAATGGGTAACGTGGTCGTTTTGTGCACTCTCGGGTATGTTTTCTAAGAGCAATGGGAATGTCTAGGTCATTTGTTGGGTCAACAGGTGAAGGGTTAGGTCTTACCATGATCTCATTTCTAGAGTTTGAGTTGGAATCTTCTTGAACTCCAGGGTCTGAGTAAGAGGACTCTTGGACTTGCTTCTGTTCTTGAGCAGATTCTTGAACCTGCGTCTGTTCTAGACCTTTTTTCCTTGAATATACCAAAGGGAACTTTGGATAACTATGAGTATCAATGGTTGATTCAGGAGATGGAACAGTAGTAACTTGAGGAGGAGATGACTTTGAAGACTCAACAGTGCGGATAGGTGAAGGAAGATCAAGAGGGTCAAAGGAATCACAAGGGCTATCTTCCATCATTGTAGCCTCCCCCTGAAGAGAGACCTTCGAGAAAAAAGGTGTATTTTCTGCAAAAGTAACATCTGCAGAGATGTAGAATCTTTTAGATGAAGGATGGTAACACTTGTACCCTTTTTGAGTAGAAGAGTAGCCAAGGAAGACACATTTAATGGCTCGGGGGTCTAACTTGCCTCTATGTTGGCTGTGGATATGAACAAAGGCAGTGCACCCAAATACCCTAGGTGTGAGACCATTAGAGGTTCTGAAATGTGGGTAAAAGGTTTTAAAAATTTCTATGGGACTTTTGTTGTCTAGAACACGCGAGGGAAGTCTATTTATCATGTATGTGGCAGTAAGAACAGCCTCTCCCCAATAGTACTTAGGAACATTCCCTTGAAAAAGTAGCGCTCGGGTAGAGTTAAGTAAATGCCCATTTTTCCTCTCAGCTACCCCATTTTGTTGGGGTGTGCTAACACAAGATGAATCATGGATAATGCCTTGTGACTGGAAGTAAGGTGACAAAACATGATTAAAATAATCTTTGGCATTATCTGTTCTAATGCTTTTGATTTTCACCCCAAATTGGTTTTGAACCATTGTATGAAAATTTTGTATTACTTGACTAACATCAGATTTTTGTTTGAGAAGAAAAATCCATGTAACTCGAGTGCAATCATCAATGAAGGATACAAACCAACGAGCTCTAGAGATATTAGGTACAGTGGAAGGACCCCAAATGTCACTATGAATCAAATGAAAAGGTTGAGTACTTCTTTTATTGCTAATAGGAAAAGATACACGAGTGTGTTTTGCCATCTCGCAAACATCACAATGAAATTCAGAAACATTCAATCCATAGAACAATTTAGGAAACATGGCTTTTAAAACCCTAAAAGAAGGATGACCTAGACGTAGGTGATGTAGCCAAATGACATCTTTATTTGAGGAACTTAGAAAAGACACCGAAATATTGCTTTGGGATGATTCAATGTGATAAAGGCCGCTTCTTTCCTTAGCAAGTCCAATCCTCCTCCCCGAGTCCTGGTCCTTGAAAAACACAGTAAGAAGGGAAAAAAATGGCATAACATTTAAGGTCATGGGTGAGTCTATGGATGGAGATGAGGCTAGCTGATAATTTTGGTACATGAAGAACATTTTTTAGGATGAGAGTAGGTGTAATATGTATGTTTCCAAAACCAGCAACAGTAGCTAACGTGCCATTGGCTACTACAATCTTCTTACTGCTTGGGCAGGGGGTATAGGAATGGAAAAATTGTGATGTGGGAGTCATATGGTCTGTGGCACCGGAGTCAACTATCCAAGAGTTGGGATAAAATTTTTCTGAGGCATTCATACAAAAAGGAAATGAAGGAATACCTGAAAGAGCCAATGAGCAATCTCCAGAAGGCTTCTCAAGCGACCCCAACAAGCTTCTTATCCTCTCAATTTCTTGAGTGTTGAGCCCCCCAGCAGCAGATTTTTCCTCGGGTTTTGTCTCCTCTGCCATGTGTACTTGAGGCTTCTGTTGCCCTCCACGGGTTCCCCACTCACGACTTGGAGGCTTACCATTCAGCTTCCAACACTTCTCCTTTGTGTGCCTTGGTTTCTTGCAATAGGTGCACCAGAGGTTGTCCTTATTCTCCTTCCACTGGTTCTCTCTCCCTGGTGGTTTGGAAAAATCACCTTTTCCTTTCTCCTGGTGATTTGGCCTTGCTACTAAGGCTGAACCATCCACGCTTTGGGGCTCTAGCATGACATTCCGTCTGCTTTCTTCTGCTCGAACTAGTGAGATTGCTTCTTCCAGAGATGGTGTGTCATCTTTACCAAGAATTTGAACCCTAACCTGATCAAATTCAGGATTCAAACCAGCCAAAAAATCATAGACACGATCCTTCTCTATAAAACTCTTCAAAACAGCCGCATCATCAGGGGATTTCATCTGAAAGACTCGATAATGATCGAGCTCCTGCCATAGGTTTTGTAGTATATTCGCATATTCTGTGACAGATTTATTACCTTGTTTAGTGGCTGCTGTTTTGACCTTAATCTCATACACTTGAGCAGCATCACCGGCCTTCGAATATGTGCGACGAATGAATTCCCATATCTCCTTTGCCGAGGGCAAAAACATGCAGGTGTCACTAATTGTGGGCTCCATGGAATCCCATAACCAGGACATTATCATGGAATCCTCTTCATCCCAAGTTTCAAACGTTGGATCCTCCGTTGCTGGTGGAGTTCCAAGAAGATGATTAAGTTTCCCTTTGCCCTTAAGGTATGTACGTACAAGTTGTGACCATTTGAGATAGTTCTTCCCATTGAGTCTATTGGAGGTTCGGATGTTCTGAAGCTCACCAATTTTCTGGGTAGAATTTGCCTCTTCAGAATGATTAGAAATAGTGATTTCAGAGGCTGACATAATATATTAACAATGAAGGCTATAAAAAAAAAATATTGAGGGCTGGAGGGACAAAAAATTCAGCAATGAAGGCTGAGAAACAAGTCAGCAATGAAGGCTGAGTAAAAGGTCAGCAATGACGGCTGAAAAAGAGATAAAAAATAATTGTGCAGCAATGAAAGCTGCCCGGAAAAAATTCTAAAATTACTATAGCTCTGATACCATGAGAAAAAACCAAATTGTTATTCTTATTCTCTCTCTTTTTATGAAATATACACTGCCCTTTTATAATACAACACAAAGAAAAACAGAAACCAAAAAAGGAAAACTAAATCTCCCTAAGAAAGGAAAAAAAAATAATCTAATTGAATTCCTCTAATCAAGGGATTTCCACTAAATGCTCCTAAGATAAATATAGCCATCCTAATATATATTTACAGCCTGTAAAAAAGTATTTACAACTCATATATCTCAACAGCTTGCATGACTTGAAAGTGCTGCTTGCTCATCCTCCATCAAATTCAAGGAAAAAATCTTGGTTCTCATCTTCACTTTGAACATGTCTTTGCCCCTTGCATCCTTGATCAAGCACCACTTATCTTCAAAAATAACTTTGAAGCCTTTTTCAACTAGCTATCCAACATTAAGCAAGTTTTGATCAATGTTAGGCACATATAAGACATCAGAAATATGCTTTAAGCCTGTTAAGCTTTCGATCATCACTGTTCCTTTCCCCTTAACTAAGATAAACTCACCATTTCCAATTTTTACTTTGGAGATGGAAGTCTTGTCAAACTCTATGAAAAGAGCTTGATTATTGATCATATGGTTAGTGCAGACACTATCTATCGTCCAAGAATCACTTGAGCTGTTGTTGGTGGCAAAACATGTTGCCACAAAGAGTTGTTCTTCATCTTCTTGTTCTGTGTACATCTTCGCTGCATTGGGTTGTTGCGATTTGCAAACCCTCTCCATGTGTCCCATATTGCCACACTTCCTACATTTGATATCAGGCCTCCACCAAAACCTCTTTGGCACATGGTTTGACTTCTTGCAATGTGGGCAAGGTGAACTTACCTCAGTTTTGTTTTCATTTCTGAACTTGTTGCTCTTCCTTTTTTCTTCGATTTTCTTGCCTTTCCTTCAACAGATCCTTCTAACTTGGCTTTGAAAGCACACTCCATAGCTTCTTCTTTTCTCATCATCCTTATTTTTTCTTGAGCCTGCAACGCATTAACCAATTCTGCCAAGGATATGCTTGACAAATATTTAGACTCCTCTAAAGAAGAAATTTTGGACTCATATTTCTTAGGTAAAGTTGCGAGAATTTTTTGGAAAATTCTCTCATCAGAAAATTCCTTACCCAACAACCTCACTCTGTTGACAATACCCTACAACTTGTAGTAATCCTTAATTGTTTCTGTCTCCTTCATCTTCACCATCTCGAACTCTCGGATCAAGTTAAGCACTTGCATGTTCTTGGTTCTTTCATTGCCTTGGTACTCCTTCTTGAGATAGTTCCATATATCTTTGGTTGATTCTAGGTTCATAATTTTGGTGAATATGGTGCTAGTAGAGAAAAGACATGCTTTGGCCTTCAACTTCCTTGTCTTTTTTTCCTTATGATTCTTCATTTGTGCCACTGTTGGGTTTGCTAGCAGCAGTGGAACATCGTAATTTTCTTCAACAGCCTCACAAAGATCCAATGCATCAAGATAGACTGTCATCCTAATGGCCCACGCTTGATAATTTTGGCCATCAAAAACTAGTGGAGCAACATAACTGAAGGATGACTGTGCATTGGCCTCTGTGGTTGTATCACTCCATCTCACAGATCCCTCAAGATGAAAAAAGCTCTAATACCAATTTGTTGTATATTGTGTTTTAGTCGAAGGAGCAGAACAGATGGAAAAAGCAAAACGTTACTTTCATATCATGAAGAACAGAATATAAAAGGAAATATATGCCACGTTCACATGATTTCTAAACATGGACCACTACACAATAACCACTCCTAAACATGTGCAACCTTTAAAACAGAATTCCTAAAATTAAGCAACAAACACAACACTCCTAAAAACTATTTCTAAAAATACTGACACGTGAGTTCATTCCAACAAACCTAACTAGAAGCTATTGGATTCAAATATTGCTAGTAAAATGGTGTTGAATTCTAAAGTCAATAGAAACAACTCGATGGGTAATAGTGTCGAAGAACTACAAATAATAAGGCTTTAAATTGTTTGTTAATTCATTCTACCTTCTCATATTATATATGTAAACAGTGTACATAACGTAAGCTGTTGAGTTCTATCTAAATGTTCTGATGCAAATGAGTGAAATGGACTCGCATTCAACATAGGTTGTTTGATACATTGGACCCTCCACACGGATTAGCTGGTCTTCCTGAACAAGAGATTGGTTAGCGTCAGTTTGCAGCGACTTCCACTTGATGCCCTTGTGTCCTGGTGGAGGTGGAGCAGAATGCATCGAGCAGGTGGTCGTATTGGTATTTTCTCATGTTTGCAAGGGATCAAAGAAGGCGACGATGAGTTACATGCAATGGTGGTTCTTCACCTGGGCGTGTCATCTGATAGGTTCATTGAGCATCGCATAAGGAAGTTGGTTTTCTAGCATCAACTGATCACGCTAAGTGCTCGTAGCATCCAGCGTGTGGTGAAGACTGAAGACGGGGCTGTCTACATTTTCCTGTCACAAGGAAGACTAGAAAAAAATCTGCATCTTGTAGAAGAAAGCATGGCCACTTTTTATTTATTCATATCTTTGGTAAGGGATGTGCATCGTAGTACAATTCTATGAGCATTTAATAATAAAAACATTGGTCTTACTAAAATTGAAAATCTTAAGGTGGAAAAGGAAAGGATCAAAATCCTAACACCTGGTTCCCTGAAAGATTGAGGTACTGCCTGATGCATGAAGCAAAATGGTTTCCTTAGATTTTGTAATTTGGATGATATTACTTACGCATGGTCCAAAGCTTATCAACTGAATCGGCTTGTATTCCCGTAATCCTTTTTTAAAGAAAAAAAAAAAACTTAAGGTAGATTCCGTTTATTCGATCGAGACAATTATGGATGAAACGGGTGCTCAATACAGAAGAATATTTAAAACAATAAGGTGAGACGAAAATATTTTCCTTATTCGTTGTGATATTACTTTTCTATAGCATGTGAAGTTCATTTAAGGTATATGTACTTACCATTATTAAGGGTAAATAGGTAGGCTTATGCTATTAGATACCTACTCATATCTTCATTCCTTAATTGGATGGATTTTGGATGTATATTTAGGGTTATAAGATGGATTTTAGGTAAAAAAAAAAATTATTTTATTTTTATATAATAGGATATAGGTATAAGATCTTCCTGCCGTATACCTATCCCGAAACCTATATCCTAAGACATAAAGTATAGGTTCCACGGTATCTCATATTCACCTTATAAAATATTATTAAATAATATCAATAAATAATAATATTATATTTTTCTACCAATAAACATTTAATTAAAAAAAAAGTCTCAAGCCCATAAGTTAATAACTTGACAAGGCTAAACCTAATGCCACTTTTCTCGCTTTATATTTTTCATTCTTTTACCTTATTTCTTCTTAATTACTGAGTTGTAAGATCACATAAACTTGAAATAATAAAAGTAGAAAAAATTATTATTTTTAATCTCATTACTATAAGTTTATAGAGTTTGTATATAAAGAATATATAATATCATTTATAGATTACTTTTTTAATATTATATAAACTTAAAATTTATAAGATAAAAGACAAAATTTATAAGTTTCACATGATACCTTGTATTTTATAAGTTTTATAAGTTCCAAGAGTGCTACAATGCAGGTTTCAATTCCAAAATTTGAGAACTTGTACCTTACAGGATAAAGTACGAATAAGGCTTGATATCATTTCCACCCTATACCCTCTCACCTCTAATGGTTATAAATAAGTTAAGTTAAAATGATATAGTATTAAACTTGAGTTCAAGCTCAACTTGAAATTTATAGTTTAAGCTTGACGTGAACTCATTTGAATTTTTTTTTTCTTTTTTTAGGCTCAACTTGAAGTAGTACTCTATAAGCATGAGGTTAACTCAATTAAGCTTATTTAGGCTCAATATTTCTTAAAAACATTTTTTTTAATTGAAATAATATTAATATCCAAATTTAGCTCAAACTCGATTGATATTTAACTTTAACTTCAACTTAATTAGGCTTATAAGCTAACCAATATAAAAATCTTAAAATTTAAGTTTGATTTGATAAACTACTCAAAGAACTTAAACTCAAGCTCAACTCCATCATTGTTAAGTTGAATGAGAGTAAACATCAAACCAAACTCGAATAGTTTATGAATAAGATTAACTCATTAACACACTATAACTATATATGAACTACTAAGTAGGGGTGGGAATTGCGGGGCGGGGCAGGCAATCCCCGCGGGCGGCGGGCCAACCCGCCGGAACTTTTGCAGTTCTGCACAGGTGCAACGGCTGCCGGCTGGAGCGGACGTCGGACCTGCTGGACCTGGACATGACGAGCTGCCATGCCTTGCACCGCCGTCGCCGACTGCAACCCACGAGGACCGCGACTGAGGACTGAGGACCTGCTACGACGTGACCGTGACCCCGACCGACGACTGGCAACTGCTGTGCAACACGACCGCGACCGACGACTGACGACTGGTGAATACTGTGCAGCACGACCGCGACCCGCGAGGACCGCGACCGATGAAGACATCTGCGGATCGCTACAGCAGCCTTGCCAAGGCTGAGGTTGAGGGTTCGACCACGACCGACGACTGACGACTGGTGACTACTGTGCAGCATGACTGCGACCCGCGAGGACCGCGACCAATGAAGACATTTGTGGATCGCTACAGCAGCCTTGCCAAAGCTGAGGTTGAGGGTTCAAGTCCCTCCTTCCGCTCCTGGCTTCGTCGTTTAGTGGTAACGAGTGAAAAGCGCAGCACTTCCCTTGGACTGAGGACTTGCGACGGTGACCGCAACCGCGACCCGCGACTGAGAACGGAGGACCTGCGACCGTGACCGCGACCGACGACTGACGACTGGCGACTACTGTGCAGCACGACCGCGACCCGCGAGGACCGTGACTGACGATGCCGACGTCGACTGAAGTGACGGCACTGCCATCGTCGCTGAAGAAGGCCGCCACGGCCTGTTTTACATTAAAAAAAAAATTGCGGGTCCACGAGCCAGCCCGCATGGCCCGCGGGGAGGGGCGGGCAGACTTTCCTGACCCGCCAGACTTGCGGGCCACTGCGGGCCAGCCCGCAACGACCCGCGGGCAGGTGCAGGTCGAGGCGGGCCGGCCCATTTGGCCCGCATTACCGGCCCTACTACTAAGAGAGTCAGTCAAATTTTACTCCTCTCATAATAATTTATCCAAGTGAAAAAAATATATATATACATAAAGAACCATGACTCGTAATGAACGATTTACTAACAATTGAGAATACAAATTTACCGATTAATAGTGTAGAAACTATAGTAGAGCTTGATTAATTGGTTAGTAAAATATCAAACTTTCTCAATAAGGTTTATATACTAAAAAAAGCCTTCAAAAGACTTAGATTTAAAAAAAATCTATATGAAAATCTATTAAAGAAGAGAAATTTTAACTATCAATTGTTATCATCATCCAACCAATGAAATTAGTAAATAAGTTCTATAAATAATCAAGACACCTAAAAGGAGAACTTCAAAAGATCAAATCAGCAGCTTCATGTAGCAATTTTCATTACCATGTATTTAATTACTTAAGATAAATGACTTGATCTGTGAAATGTCATAAATGCTTATTGATTAAAAATACAACTGAAGTTGGCAGAAACAAAAGGAAAAGAAAGGAAAAGGTACATACATAAAACTAAAAAAATATATATACATCAGAATAAAGTAATTAAATTCCAATAGTTAGTTATGTATCAATTCATTAGATAATAATAGAGCTTCAAAGTCAACCGGAAAACTTGTCAATAGAGAAAAATCAAGCCGTCCTTAGGAAATAAGGATACATGAAAGAAACTTGCTGACGAGATCAACCTTCTAATCTTAAAAGGATTTGAGTCGTGGCGGCTCCAGCACTTCGGTGTTAGATTAGTCGGACACGTGCTCCTGTGGATTAAAGGGCTCCTAATACCAGAGGAGGATTAAAAATCAGGAAAATTGGATCAAATTGGGCTGAACTAAAAATTAATTCTTTTTTTCTTTTAAATGGATTTGGTTTATGATTTTCTTCTAAGGGGATATTTTAATTTGCAGTTCAATTCAGGTACCTATAATATATATATATATATATATATTAAAAAGAAAAAAGAAAGTTTGTTCTCATTGATAAATGTGGACTGAAAGTCTCCTAATACTAAAGGGAGGTTAAAAATGAAGTGAATAATAAATCAAATCAGATCAAATTAAATCAAATAAAAAATTTATTTATTTATTTATTTCTAGATGGATTTGGCTCACGATTTGGGTAGGAGGTGATATTTTGGCTTGCGGTACAAATTAAATACTCAAAACTGATGTGAACCTCTTTATACATACAATAATTAAAAAATACAAAATGAAAAAGAAAAAAATTTCTCATTGAGAAATATGAATGTTTTATACCTTTAACCTTCGTTTGCTATTGTTTGCACTAACGCGATGAATATAAATCTTTCTTTTTATTTTTTGTTTAATTTTGATAATCTCTCTCTATATATATAAGCAATGAACATAAATCTTATCAAACTGTTTGGGCAATATAAACTCTACTAGGGATTATCTACTTAAATAATATCTTTTCAAAAAAATTTACGAAAGTGTATATAAAAAAAAATTGTTCCAAAAATAAGTCGTAAAGACGTGGATCCAAAACGTGCCTTCAATTTTGCCAAATTTTACAAAACTGAAGGCATGGAGATAGTCCACACGCTTAGTAGAGAATTTGTATTAAAGGCACAAATCATGTCTATACCTTCAATAAATTATTCTGACAAATTTATTGGCATTATCTTCTACTGTTTAATAATTTTATAAGATACTGCAAACCTATAAAAATTATTATAAAGCAATACTGCAAATTTTCATAGTATCATAACATGTAAATCAAAATGTACAAAAAAAAAAAAAACTTACATTGATAGTTTGTATTATAAATGCAAATTGTTAATTCCTCAATCCATTATCCAAACATTTCTATTTCTTCTTTCATTTTTCTTCTTCTTCCTCCCCAATTCATGCTTTTTGTTTTCTTAAATTCTATTTTATACAGGTTTAGCTTATACATCCACGAGTGTAAGAATATCGATAGGATATATTTCGGTATGTTTAAATGTAATTGTTCGTAGTTTACTGTTTTTATTAAAATACTAGTAGTTGTTAATTAATCGTTAATTTGTCATTAATTAGTCACCAATACATCGTTAAATAACATTAGAAAATTAATTAGTAAAAAAATCCGTATTGCTTGTAAATGAAATGTCTTCGGTTGTTGTTGTGAAAATTATTGTTAATTAATTGTTAATTAGTAAATAATTAGTCGTTAATATGTTAGTTATTAGTCATTAGAAAATTAATTAGTAAAGCATTTGGTATTGATTGTAAATTTAATATTTTGGTGTATTATTGTGAAAACTGTTGTGAAATTAAGTTGTTGTTAATTAATCATTAATTAATAAATAATTAGTCATTAATATGTCAGTAATTAGTTGTTAGAAAATTAATTAGCAAAAACTTTGTTATTGATTGTAAATATAATATCTTGGTGTATTATTATGAGAATTGTTGTGAAATTAAGTTATTGTTAATTAATCATTAATTAGTAAATAATTAGTTGTTAATATGCCTGTAATTAGTCCTTAGAAAATTAATTAGTAAAAAATTTGGTATTGATCGTAAATATAATATCTTGGTGTATTATTGTGAAAATTGTTGTGAAATTAAATTGCGGTTAATTAATCATTAATTAGTAAATAATTAGTCATTAATATGTTAGTAATTAGTCATTAGAAAATTAATTAGTAAAAAATTTGGTATTGATTGTAAAGATAATATCTTGGTGTATTATTGTGAAAATTATCGTGAAATTAAGTTGTTATTAATTAATTGTTAATTAGTAAATAATTAGTCGTTAATATGCCAGTAATTAGTCATTAGAAAATTAATTAGTAAAAAAGTTGGTGTTGATTATAAATGTAATATCTTGGTGTATTATTATGAAAATTATCATGTAATTAAGTTGCTAATTAGTAAATAATTATTTGTTAGAAAATTAAATAGTAAAAAATTTGGTATTGATTGTATATATAATATCTTGGTGTATTATTGTGAAAATTGTCATGAAATTAAGTTGTTGTTAACTAATTATTAATTTGTCACTAATTAGTCGTTAATATGTCATTGATTAGTTGTTAGAAAATTAATTAGTAAAAAAATTGATATTGATTGTAAATGTAATATCTTGGTGTATTATTATGAAAATTATGGTGAAATTAAGTTATTGTTAATTAATAGTTAATCTATCACTAATTAGTGATTAATATGTCATTAGAAATTTAATTAATAAAAAATTTGGTATTGATTATAAATGTAATATCTTAGTGTACTATTGTGGAAATTGTTGTGAAATTAAGATGTTGTTAATTAATTGCTAACTTGTTACTAATTAGTTGTTAATATGTCATTAATTAGTCATTAGAAATTTAATTAGTAAAACAATTCTGTATTGATTATAAATGTAATATGTTGGTTTATTATTGTAAAAATTTTTGTGAAATTAATCTAGCTCCCTTATCCACACGATGTTTTTACATCTGTTGGAGCATTTCGACATTACAGGGATATATAATTAGGGGTCCGTATATTTAACTTGGTTATATTGCTAGCTTTATGTCGCATCATCCTTATTTACTCTCAAGATTGGAGGGGCTATAATACTACTATAGGTTTGGGCATGGGATAGATTCCTACACATAGCGCCCCTTAATTTGCATGAGCTAATTATAGAGGATAGAACTCATCACCCAACCCATGTAGTTAACGTATATCGGGATGCTCTTAATAGGCAAAGCAATAAGCAAGTATTTCGATAACCATTTTTTTTTTATTTTTCCATTTTATCATATGTATTGTTAACAACGAATCTTATTTGCTACCATTTAGGTCAAGTGCGAGCCATACGTTGGGAGCCTAATTCACATCCTACTACATTTTTGTAGAGGTAACATGCACATTTGGATTACTCAGATGTCACTCATATGTTCCCAAATAACCGAGTGGCATTACCCTAACCGTATTGCAAGGTAATTTGGGGTTTTCAATATATTCTACAAGATATGAACACACAGTTAGAGCTCTATTAGATCGATTGCGTAGGAGGGTTAATGTGGATTGGTCGGTGCAGCATGCAATGTACATATCCTTATAAGATAAATGTAGGACCCGGGTGGTGTGCATAAAGGGCCATTGTGGCGTTCATGAGGAATACATGAGGTAGTATGGATTTATCAACTGTCGATATATAGGATGCACAGAAACAGGTCTTAAATATATGTAAGTACAATATCAACACAGGATTTCGGTGTGATTTGGTAAGTATAAATTGGGCTGAAGCACATAAATATCTATCATAGGACCAACATTTTCCACCGGATTCTAGTGTAATGTATGACAGCTTGGCCCTAATGCCTAGCACATTCATCACACCATATCATCATTCCATCAATGGTTCGTCCGTACATCGTCTGCTTCGCATTAGAGAAGCTCTGATAAACAATTAATGTATCAAGGTGAATCTTCATAGTGTGCTAAAGAGTAGAGTCTATTGCCTTCTTGAGACTTTGACGATACCTCTTTACACTATCCAACATAGGAGTCACAAAACTCCTCCTACTCCATGTCCAAGGCCATCAAGAGAGATTGCAAACGCATTTGTCAAGTTGGCCAAACAGTTCATTAGGAGAAGGAATAATAAAGGATATGATTCAATTTTTTCTTATTTATTTCATATATATATATTTTATCGAATTTTTTAGTTGATATAAATTAATATATGAAATTGATAAATTTATTAATATTGTCTAATGAATTTATTAACATTGTCTAATAAATTAGGATCAATTTTTTTTCTTTTTTTTTTGGTATATTATAAAATAAAGTATAAAGGAGTGAAATTTTTTTAATAAATTTAAAAAAAAATTCTATAATTTTTAAATTTATGAATTTTTTTTTGTTATTCTTTATGTAAACTTTTTTTTTAAAACAAAGAAAATAATTTGAGAAAATTTATTTTTCTTTACATGATTTTTTTATAATTTTTTTAATAATAATAATAATAAAATTACACTAAAGGAGTGGACTATGTCTACTTAAAGGCTTGAGCACAATTTACACATTCACGATCTATTTTTTAAATATTTTTTTTTGCTATACTATTTCATAATTTTTTTTAAATATTATTTAAATAGATAACCGTATGATAGTCCATACTAGCAACAAGTAATACAAAGTCCATTATGCTACGCAATCAAGAAAGCTGAGCTCCAGCTTGTATCCTCATGTTGTCATCATACTCAGGCATATGGTTGGAATGTTAATGTGTTGCACGAATCGCACCGCTACGTATCAAACATATTCCATCTTACTGTTTTTCGAATCATAACGTATTCTGAATTTGAAAGCATATCCACTAATAACCAAAAATTTAGAGGAAATTATAAACAATGAGATCAACCATTGAATCATTTCTTTTTGTTCTTTTAAATCTTATTATATTAGTCAAGTAATATATTTAACAATATTATTCTATTAAATTAATTATTGTGTTTTCATTTTTATTTTCTTAGTTTCATTAGTTTCCCTAGAAGGAAAATTAGATTACAATCATATTATAAAGTAGTCCAGGCATTTTTAATTTTAAATTAAAAGGAAAACAAAAACGGTCCAAGGTTGATGAATTAACTCAAAAACGAAAACACACGTGTATATATATATATATAACTCACTAAAGTCAATTTATGTTTCATACACCTTAGGGCACCCGTTACAAGCACTGTCTTCCTTCATGTGCAAGCAGAAATTTCATAGGTTCTTGGTTATTATACACAACAAGAACATTGAAATTTCAACAGAAAAAAATGGGGATTACCCGAGGAATCAATCTTGCTGTACTTATGATCTATAGTAGTAAGAGACAATGGTGTAAAATGTCTCGGCAGCAGTCAGCAACAGGAGAAAAATGGCTGCTACTAGAGATAAAATTGTCCATGGACTGCTGAAATGCTCGCGGATCAGTTTCCCCCACCAGACACGCCATCTGCTCTCGTAGTATACCCTGCAGAAATCATTCACGTTCTTCATTTGAACCGACAAGTAACATTGATCCGGATCTTGCACGATTTCTCTGCCAAGCCTGTTGACAAGGTTTGCCACATCCTTATCACTGCCAAGGACATGATTTATGATTCCATGTTTATGTAGAATCTGGATATCTTTGATGGAATTGATCAGGCTATCTAGGAACATGAAGTAGTTCGTGAAGAACGGTTCTGCATCTTCGTCGCTTTGCTCGTAGGCAACAGAGTTGAGAAACAGAGGTACCGTGTTGTCATCAATGGACAAGGGGGGTATCTGCAAAACTCCATGATTAAAGGCAATGTCCAGTAAGTCGAAATCTTCCCTTTTCCGCAATGCAACTCCAGCCTTCTGGAGTTCCTTTACGCAATGTATTATCTGCCTTTCCCTAACAAGAGGTAGGTTAGCATTATTCTGAAGCAGCTTCCACTTGATTTCCTTGGATCTGAACGTTGTGAGGAAGGTGGAGCGGAACACATCGAGCAGGTGGTCATATTCCTCGGCGCGATCTAATTTCGCAGCGGGATTTTCTCGCGGAAGCAAGGGATCGAAGAAGGTGACGATGAGTTCTTCCAGGGATGGTTCATCACCCGGGCTTGTCATACGATAAAGCTTATTGAGTACGAAGAAAGGAAGTTGGTTTTCAAGCATTAACAGGTCGCGTTGAAGGGTTCGTAGCATCCAGCGGGTGGTGAAGATGGGATCATCAACATTCTCCTGTCATTACAATATATCATCTCAAGCTACGATGTTAAGGATATCCATATCCATCTCAAAATGGAAGGATACTAGAAAAAGGATTGTTACCTAGTATCTACCAGTATTTGTTAATCATATTTTATTATAAATGTGTAGTTCTCAATGCACAGCACACAAGAAAGTAAATATGTAGAATGTGTTTGAGCCTTTTTACTTGTTCTTATTTTCATCTTTTTGGCAAGGATTTTATTTTGCGAAAAAATAAATACTAAAAAGATGAAAATATAAAAATATTTATATCTCTCTTATGAAATTATATACCTGTGTCTCTATAAAATTGGTCTTACTTAGAAGTGGAATTAATTAAAGTTTCTTTTTCCAATAAATAAATTATATATATATATATATATATATAAATGGATGCAGCCTAAAAGTCAACCAGAAAACTTGTCAAAGAAGAAATACAGGCAGTTCAAGAAAGCCTTGCAATTGTGGTCAACCTTCTAATGTTAAAATTCCCCATTTTTTTTATACGTCCTATCGATAAAATAGCTCCAGCTTCCGGTCGATCATGGCGGTGGCAGCACAAAACTTTGCCTGCACTCTTTCTCTCAACCAAGAAACATGACAAATGAATTGCATGTTCATTTTTCGCAAGCAATAAAATGAAGAGTAGTTTGAAAACAATGATACTCTCTTCACAAAGTGTCCAAATCCACTTTGCTAACAGACATGAAAGCATATTCTAATAAAATTATAAATCATTAGCTAAAAATCGGTAAGGAATTTTCAGAGAAAGTTGCATTATCTTTTTTGTAATGAACAAGTTTTTGTCGAGTAAACTGTGAATTTTCCAGCAGTTACCTCTCTGTCAAACTTGTAATACAGGCGCAGCAGTTCAATCACAAAGCAACCATCAGTAACCATCATCTGCACAAAGTCATCGCTGGACATATCAAGGAACTCGGAATAGCACTCCCTTGTTTTCTGCTCCATTTCTTTCATGGTTTTTGCAAGATCATCCAGACTTATTGCCTTTTGGCTTTCAGTAATATGTTCCCCTCCATTCTGGCTTCTTATGCTTTCTCCAAAGTTACCTCCCAATAGTCGCAAAAGATACCGCATCTTGTGTTCTTCCATAGCCTGTACCCTTTGATCTCCATAATGAAAAGGACCAATGGATATGATTTTCGGTACAAAAGCATTTTTGTGTACTTTCCTCATGTTACTTGGTACTCTATAGATTGTCCAGGACCTTCCGGAGTCATAAGTTAGCTCTTCCTTGAGGCTGTTGTTGATGTTTACCACCCATTCTGGGATTTTCTCTTCAATTGCTTTTTTGTGATGAGGCCCCAAAGTTCTCAGACGCCTAGCATTCTTCTTGCTTTTCGACCCTCGAGCCATCAAGTTGAGCCACAACCAATAAAAAAAAAGGAAACTAGAAAGATTCTCAATTAGAATATGCTAGCTGAGGGGGCAGAAACGGGGCATAAAAATCACTTCTATCACTATATATAGGATGAGTTCAGTTTCACAATTTGGTCATTAAATACTATTGCTTGGAATATCTAGGCAAGGCAATTACGTAAGTTATCATTTGTGCAAAAGGGTATTTGTTAAGCTAAATAGTTTATACAAAGATGCTGTCTGCGGAATATATCCGTTCTGCGTGGTTGACTATGCGCTTTCCATATAGTTTCTGCAACTACAGATGACCTTTCTATGCAGTGCCATTGACCATCTACTTGAAGCATTCCACATGGTTGGCTGATGAGAAAAGTATATTCTTCATATATAATTATCAGTTGTGGCAAGTCGCCTTCCTGGGAAATTTCTCTAATCGGCTATTGCTTGCAAGCCTTGACAATCGAGCAGGAGCAGTTCCACTTCCACAGTCTGATGGAAAAAAAACAACAGGAAATAAACAGTTGGCCCGGGATGACATAATAAGTGAAATTTATTCGCACGACTAAATCAAATCATATGAGATTGATTTCGGGGGGCTGTAGACTTGTCAAAGTAGCATATCATGAGATATCATGCTCACGTAGTTATGTAAGCTTGATTGCATAAGCTATGGCCCAGTTTTGACTTGTTGATGCAAGGTAAATTCCAGAAATCCTGATAATACCGAGCGGTCTCTTGTGCTATATATCGCGTATAACTAATACAGTGACGCGCTGAAGGCCTAGAGTTCCACCAAGCTAACTGCATATTGTAAAAGTCTAGAGATAATAATCATGGAGCAGATATAACTTTGTCATTGAGTGTAAACAGAGGATGTGTCGTGATGATATCGTGGAAATGCTAAAGAAAGATGGAACGAGCAAAGAGAAATATAAACAGAAAGAAGAGAAAATGCACAAGCAATTTAATTGAAAAATAATGCAAAATAGAAAACATGCCGGCAAACGGGTACTCTATATGGGTCGTCAAATGTTTCCCTTATTTACTATTGTTTAATTGCATTGTAACAATTTCTTCGTCTGAACCCTTCGTATTAACGCATAATAAATGTAAACCATATACTAAGTTTTATTGGTTAAAACTTTTAGATCAAATGATTATATGTCTAAACTTTTTCATAGTATTAGTATAAAATTTCGTAATTTAACTAAAACTTAATACTGGATTAACTTAATCATTATTTTAAAAAATCTTATTCTTAATCTTTATAATTTTAAATTAGGAAAAATAGTTATTTAATAGCTTAAGTAAGTAATTAAAACCATAAACTTAAAGCAGTTAAATAAAAATTTCAAGAAAATATTTAGATTAAAGATAATTTATTTAATTTAATCATAAAGTTTCATGTAAAAATATTTAACATCCGTAACTAAACTATTATACGTGCATCAAATGAATCCACAAAACCCAATTAATTTCCACCGTTAACTAAACTATCATACGTGCATCAAATGAATCCACAAAACCCAATTAATTTCCACCGTATAAATTCTCGTTTTCTGCTGCCCCAATCCTTATCCCTCCTTCCCTCTTTCTTCCTTTTCTTTTCCTTACGTAAGTACCAAAAGTCAAAGTCAAAATTCCTACGGCAGCTCCCGCCAAGGCAATGGTAGCTATCCCAGCCCTAAAAGACTCAACCTTTTTCCCGTCTACTAAAAAAAAAAAAAAAAAAAGACAACTACTAGAATCCCAGAAGAACTTCTTGTTTTGATTACAAGGCGTTATCCCTTCTTCCTTATTACTTTTGGAAAGCCCCCCTCGGTGACAAAGATACGACCCGCGATGAAATCAACAGGAAGACCGCTTGGGAATAGGCGCGTACCCTTACCACCCAAATTTTTTTCATTCAAAAGAGACTCAAAGGTGGAAACACAAAAGCACTTCGATTGCTCTATACCCACAGGAATCAAGAGTTCATACTCAAAACAAAAAATAAAAATAAAAACCTACTTCCAACCTTCAATCTTCTTATATAAATCGGAGAACGTTCTATCTTTACGATAGGTAAAAGAATTGTAATGATAAAGAGAGGAAGCGCAAAGGGCATTATTGATAATCCCACCAAAATAATTCTTCTATCTGAATAGAATGAAAAATCGAAAAAAGAAAAATTCATAACTTTCGTGTACTAACTCCAAATTTTAATTTGAGACCATCAATGCAATCCTTGAAGCGAACTTTACAAAACTAGACCTCACTTGCATAGTAAATTTTCAACTCCAAAATTCATATACAATTTTAAAAGTGTAACACATGGATTTTTAGGTTTAGGAAATAGTAGAAAAAGTTAGAAATATAAGAGTTAAGATGACCTTAGTACAAATAGTAAGTAAAAACCTTTTTGTCTTTTTTAATTTTAGGTAAGAAAATTGAATTAACGCAATAACCTGACAACTATTTTGCACCATAAAAGAAAATGAGATCCAAGTAAGTGGGAACTTAATGATTGCTACAATGATTGTACTTTATTGTATGCAACTAGTTGTTTATCTTATATATAGTGGATGTTTTACTATAGACTATTGAATACCGTAGACTTGGGCTCGGGTAAGGTATGTGTATGTTTCTATTCAGGTGTCAGTGTGGCCGATTTTGTGCATGAGTGTTGTTGTCTTGTGTGTGTGTCTTTGTTTTTGTTTGAGTAGATGTGTGATTTAGGTGTGCGAGTTCCATAGCAAGTGTGCATGGTACCAACAAGAGAGTGTGTTCTGGTATGTATGTGTGCAATCTGTAGGTATGTTTTCCTAATGTGAATGTGTGTTTCCCCAGCATGGTGTGATGCAGGTGTGTAGGAGTGTTGGTGTAGTGTGTGTGCAAGTGGGTGCTCTGGAGTGTGTGTGCGTGTTTGCTGTTGCCAATGTTCATGCGGAGTGTGTGTGCGCATTTGCTATTGCTAGTGTTCATGTAGAGTATGTGCATGCTCATTAGTGTAGGTGTATGTATGGGTAGTTTCCCTGCTGCATGTTGGTGTGTGTGTATTGTAGAGTGTTTATGCTGGTGTGTGTGCATGCATGTGTGTGTGGTTTCCCTACTGCATGTTAGTGTATGTTGTGTCATGTTGGTGTGTTGTGTGTGCTATGCATGTGTGCGTGTTATGGCCATGATTGTGTTGTCTGTGTTGTGTCATATTGGTGTGCTATATGTGTTGTGTCATGTGTTTATGATGTGTCATGCTTGTGTGCTATGTTATATTAGTGTGTTATGTGTGCTATGGTTGTGTCTATGCTATGTCATGCTATGTATTGTGTGTGTGTGGTTCTCGGCTATGTGTATGTGTGTGCTATGGAGGTAATATGAGCGCGTGTGTGTGCTATAGAGATGATTTATGTGTATGTGTGTGTTGTGAAGGTTATTTGTGCATGTGTGTGTTGCTACAAGTATTTAACTTAGCTGTGTGTGTGTGTGTGTGGATGTGTTGTGGAGGCGACCTATACGTGTGTGTGTAATCTACGAATGTTATTTGTGTGTGTATGTGTGTGATTTTATGGAGGCATGTGGAGTGGTGTCCTGCAGGTGTGTGTTGTGTGTAACACGTGATGGTCCATGACATAGAGAGCATATAGGGTATATAAAGGAAGCATAAACCCGTGCATGTGTGTAGTATATGTAGGCATGTGTGCAGGTGTAGGACATGTGTATGCATGGTGCATGTGCAAATAAATATATATATACCAATACATACATATACATGTAAAAAAAAATTAAATGCGTAAGAGTAGTGTATATAGTTAGGTGCATATTTATTTACATATGACCATGCTAGATTTTTGTACATTGTGATTGTTATTCTTTAATGAAAATTTTGACTCTCGTAAAGTTTGTTTGGTTATGGATTTCATTAGATGCCTAATTACATGCTAAGCGATATGCCTTGTGATTTAGGTTGTAAATATCAAATGTTTGATCATCTTAAATTAATTAATTAAAGGATGGGACTTAAATAAAACTTAACATGCATTACATTATACATTGCATTTGAAAAGAAGGTTATCACTGCTAAAAGACACACAACTGCTACAAGAAGGCAAACTACATGACTAAGGGGATTGTTACGCCCTTGATGGTGTGTGCTTGGTGTGCTAATCTAACACCTAGAGCTTAAGACTTTTTAAAAACCTTAAGATAATTAATAAAGAGATAAGATGGAAAATAAGTAAACTAAGATACTTAGGTGATCACTCGTGAAATGTATATGTGAAACCGCTAGCAAGTATACTAGGTCGCAATCAAGTAATATATGATGAGTAGAGTATCGTTCCCTCGAGAACTAAAAAGATTACCAAACCTATAATAACTTATACTGATATTTAGGTAATTCAAACAGGAATCTTTTTTTATATTTAACTAAAGAGATTAAATTAAGTTCTATGCTAATGAGAATTATAAGATTCTTATAAATACTTCCAATTGAACAGTAGGAATTTAGAATTCACCCTAGTAATGCTAATCAAACTACCGTTAAGTTATTGAAATCAACTTATATGTGGTTATTCACGTGAGTTCAACATTTTAAACCTCAAATCAATTAGTCCACTTTCGTATCTCTAATTAACAGAGGATTCTAATATACTCTCATACATTTTTCAATGCTATGATCGCCTTATGCCCTAATACAATTATCCCTAATCTCTCAGTGAATAATTAATTAGAACATAGCTTTAATCTCTATATGAACCCTAATTAAACCAATTAACATCGCTTTCGCATTGACTCATTAGTCTAATTAAGAATTCCTAACAAATCCTATCTCCACTTTCGTATTGATTGGATTTCTAACAATCTAATCTTATCACAATTAAATTGAAATTATAGGAATTCTCAACATGAATACTCCACATATATGTCAATCTCATAACCAAACTACACTGATCATTTTAGCAAACTAGGGCTTCATCCACTATTCCCACAAATGAAATTAGCCAGCCATACAATAGATAACAACAAGACAAAATTCAACGAAAAATGTTAAAGATTCCATTAAAGACATAAAAACTAATTCACAGAAATACAAAATATGATTAGGATAAGAAGTCACCAATATGTAGCAAATCTGGAAATAAGATCCTAAAACAACTCTTCAGAGATTTCTGACTTGATCTTAATTGATGGAAGTACAATTGAATTCAATCTTCAATTCCCTTATAAAAAGCTAAAGTTTCTCAAAACAAAGTTCTCAAATCTACCAAATTGTTCAAAATCTCCTCTCCTCCCCCCGATCATGTTTTTTTTCTTTTCTTTCTCACCCCTCCTTTTATGCTCCGCAGAAACGTACAAATTGCACAAGAATATGAAAAGTCGGCAGTCCAACACATGAGGCACAACCGTGTGTAATGTGGTTGTTATTGCCACCACATAAACCACGGTCGTAGGATAACTCCATAAGCTTCTCGGCATTTTTTTCTTTCCTTCTTCTTTTAGGCACGGCCGTGTCTTATCCCTTGCTTGTGATTTCTTCATGTTTTGCATCATGTACATCTTCAAGTCCATTAATCCCTAAGATATTAACATAAATGCAATTTAAGTATCTTTTTATTGGAAATTTCTAATAATTGACAATAATATATATACCAATCGCAAGATACAACATGATAAAATATGCCTTTATCAACTCCCCCATACTTGAACTTCTGCTTGTCCTCAAGCAATTAATAATCCGTCAAATGAAAATACAAAATTTTCTTTCCTCATAATTGATTTGAAAAGATGGTGCCTACCACTCTAACCAAACTGACAACATGTAACTGGTATATTTAGAAAAAATTGAGTAGTTAATCTGGAAAGACTAACTTTTATTCCTAATGTTTAACCACCGAATTCTTATTTCAAAAGATAAATTCTCAGTCCAATAAAGCAAAACACTCATTTAAACTTCAAAAGCAACTAGCAAGTATAAAATCTCTTTAATTACTTATCTGAATAAGATAACACAAAGTTAAAGCATATGGTATCCACTCTTCCCCTAGATTTTTTCCTTTTTATAATAATCTTATTTCATTCTTTATTCTATATATATATATATATATTTCATTTGCTCAGATTGACAGTAGAGTCTGACTTTACTCTTCTGAGAGACTAAAGCCTGCCCATATCAACTGGCTTTTATTAATATATTAAAATTTTACCTTTCCGCCCTTCACGTTATTATGAGTTCATTGAGTCGGCACATCCCGGACTCATCACCCAAGTGACCAGGTTTTAAAGTGACCCCTACGAACTCTTCCTCACACTAATATTTAAGTTATGATACTCTTAACTCACTTACCCGAGTCATTGGAGTAAAGGCTCTAAATATTTTATTTTATTTATTTAAATTTTTTTTATATTAGTTAGGACTATTTTTATAAGGAATCACCAAGTAAAAAGTTTCCTCTACCTCTTCTTCTAAGAGTTAAAATATTCTCAAAGCACTTTAAAAGACAAAACACAAGCTTAATTCACTTAGAAGTAAACTTGCTTGTTTTGCACTAAAGGACTCGACCTACTTCAGAACTTTAAATTCAAGAGTCTAAACAAAAGGTCAAATTTTTCCTTAAAGATTCCACTACTAAATTTAAACTAAGTAAACCAATTACAACAGCTAATGAGTAAGGCACCAAATCAAATCAATTAGATAAAAGAAAATTTATACCACATTTCCAGATCATATTAGACTTTTCCAATACAACAGTTCAAGATAATGGTGAAGTATAATTGTCCAAAATATTCATTCCACATAAATTAACATCAACAGACATCAAAATTATCATAAATAATGGCCCATTTTATTTTTCCTTCCCCCACACGTAATTCAGACAATGTCCCTATTGTATTTCCTAATTGCAAAAGAAAATTGATTAAACCATAAAAGTACTTTGGGAATAACGAAACTTCCCTGAGATGAAAGTGTAGCAAAGTCTCTGGAATATTTCATCATGAAAGTGCCATTGCTTTTCCATATGAAGTGCACATTTTACCTTTGGTTCCTGAAGTTAGAACAAAAAAAACATAAAGAGACAAAATAGATCAAGAATATTCACAATCTAACATCACCTATAGTGTTTAAGGAATTATTACAGTTCCAACATAAAATAAAATAAAAGTAATCGACAAATAACATTAAGACAAGTCTTTTAAAAAAAATGAACAGAATCAAGCTTAATCCTCATCATCATCAAAATCATCATCCTCCTTTTTCACAATTTTTTTTTCACACACGGCCGTGGTGTAAGGGGTGAGTCAATCCGTAATTTTCACATTACCGTGGCACGGCCGTATGACATGTGGTGGATTTAGGGCCACCACATGAACCACGGCCGTATCTCATCCCCCTAAAATCCTCAGCCAAATTTTTTTTTTTTTGAAAAATAAAATTAATTTACAAAAATCTTTAATCATGGGCTGCCTCCCATGAAGCGCTTAGTTTAAAGTCTTTAGCCCGACTTTCCTCCTTCTTTTCCCTTAGGCTGTGCAAGATCCACAGTGGTGGCATCTCTATCAAAGTTTTCCCTTTCATGATAATGTTTAAGAAGTTGACCATTTACTTTGAAAGTTTGGTTATCTTCTGATCTCAATTCTACTGTACCATAAGGAAAAACTTGTGAAATAACAAAAGGTCCAGACCATCTTGATCTTAACTTACCTAGGAACAATTTTAATCGAGAGTTATATAATAAAACTTTCTGACCTGGCAAAAACTTTCGTTTTAAAATGTTCTGATCATGCCATCTCTTAGCTCTCTCCTTATAGATCTTTGCATTCTCATATGCTTCTTCTCTTAATTCTGCCAATTTATTCAACTAGAGTAATCTCTTTTCACCTGCAGCTTGCAAATCAAAGTTAAGGAACTTTATGGCCCAGTATGCTTTGTGCTCAAGCTCCACTGGTAGGTGACATGACTTACCAAACACAATCTTGTATGGGGACATTCCTATGGGAGTTTTAAACGCAGTTCTATAAGCCCATAATGCATCATCAAGTTTTAATGACCAATCTTTTATGGATGCATTAACAGTTTTTTCCAAAATACGTTTAATTTCCCTATTAGATACCTCGGCTTGACCTGAAGTTTGAGGATGATAAGGAGTAGCAATTTTATGAGTAACTCCATATTTTGATAATAATTTTTCAAATTGCTTGTTACAAAAATGTGACCCCCTATCACTTATGATAGCTCGAGGTACTCCAAATCTTGAAAAAATGTTTCTTTTCAAAAATCTAACTATAACTCTGGCGTCGTTAGTTTGCAAAGCAACCGCTTCTACCCATTTCGAAACATAGTCGACAGCCAAGAGAATGTATTTGTTTGAATAAGAAGAGGGAAATGGACCCATAAAATCTATCCCCCAAACATCAAAAAGTTCTATTATAAGAATACCGTTCTGCAGTAATTCATGTCTCTTAGAAATGTTACCTGTCTTTTGGCATTGAGCACAAGACATGATATAGTTCCTACAATCCTAAAACAAACTAGGCCAATAAAATCCACAAGATAAAACTTTAGCTACGGTTCTCTCTACACCAAAATGACCTCCTACCTCTTTTGAATGACAATGTTGAATGATGCTAATTTGTTCAATTTCTGGCACACATCATCTAATTATTTGATCAGCACAATTTTTAAACAAATATGGTTCATCCCAAAAGTAAAATTTTACATCATGTAAAAACTTCTTTTTCTGTTGGTATGAAATACCATAAGGTATGATTTTGCTAACCAAATAATTAACTATGTCAGCATACCAAGGAAGTCCTTGGATTTCAACTCCATACAATTGTTCATTTGGGAAATTTTCATTGATAGGTGGATCCGAACACTCAGATTCCAACCTTGACAAATGATCGGCTAAAACATTCTCTGTTCCCTTTTTGTCTTTGATTTCAAGATTAAATTCTTGTAGCAGTAAAATCCAACGAATTAACCTTGGCTTAACATTAGTTTTAGCAAACAAATACTTGAGCGCAGCATGGTCTGTATATACTATGATCTTAGAACCTATTAGATAGGACCAGAACTTATCACATGCAAATATAATTGCTAAGAGTTCTTTTTCAGTAGTAGCATAGTTCCTTTGAGCCTCATTCAAGGTTCTACTAGCATAATATATGACATGAAACAACTTACCTCTCCTTTGCCCAAGTACTACTCCTATTGCATAGTCACTGGCATCACACATCAATTCAAACGGAAGCTCCCAATCAGGTGCAACAATTACTGGTGCAGTTGTGAGCTTCTCCTTCAACAAATTGAATGCCTGCAAACATTTTTCATCAAAATTAAAAGCAGTATCTTTTTCAAGTAAATTACAAAGAGGTTTAGAGATTTTAGAGAAGTCCCTGATAAATCTTCTGTAAAAACCAACATGTCCCAGGAAACTTCTGACTCCTTTCAATGAAGTAGGTGGTGGCAACTTTTCAATGATCTCCACTTTTGCTCGGTCGACCTCAATCCCTCTTTCTGATATCTTATGACCCAAGACTATTCCCTCTCTTACCATAAAATGGCATTTCTCCCAGTTAAGAATCAGATTGGTCTCTTTACATCTTTTAAGCACATAGCCTAAATTTATCAGACATGCATCAAATGACTTCCCAACAACTCAAACATCATCCATAAACACCTCAATGAAGTTCTCTAACACGTCAGAAAAAATAGACATCATACACCTCTGAAAAGTAGCAGGTGCGTTACATAAACCAAAGGGCATCCTTCTATAGGCAAAGGTGCCATAAAGACATGTAAATGTGGTTTTTTCTTGGTCCTCGGGTGCTATATGGATCTGATTATACCCAGAATAACCATCTAAAAAGCAATAGTACCCATGCCCTGCTAGTTTTTCTAACATCTGATCAATAAATGGGAGGGGAAAATGATCTTTGCGGGTGGCGTCATTCACTTTTCTATAGTCTATACACACTCTCCACCCGGTCACAGTACGAGTAGGGATTAACTCATTGGAATCATTCTTTACTACAGTCATACCACATTTTTTTGGCACTACTTGAACTGGGCTAACCCATTTACTATCGAAGATAGGATAGATAATACCTGCATCCAACAGCTTGAGTATTTCTTTTTTCACTACCTCTTTAAGAGTTGGGTTTAGTCGTCTCTGTGGTTGAACTATAGGTTTACATTCAGCCTCCAAGAATATGCGATGAGTGCAAATTAGAGGGCTAATTCCCTTGATATCTGCAATTGTCCATCCTATTGCCTCCTTATGCTCTCTCAGCACTTCTAAAAGTTGTTGCTCCTAATCACCTGTCAAGAAAGAAGAAATAATTATTAGCAAAGTATTATCCATTCCCAAATAAGCATATTTCAAATGACTAGGTAAAGGTTTAAGTTCTAGCACCGGAGGTTGTGTCAAAGATGGCACTGGTTTTGTTGCACTTGTACCCAATTCCTCATAATATCGAGCCTTGATTTCTATCGCTTCCTCCATACATTCATCCATAGGCTTTTCATCATCACTCCAATCATCCACATCTCTAAGAACAGATTCTAATGTAACCAAGCCTACTTTCTCTTCCTTAGATTCACTAGTAAGCTCATCAATGTTATCAATAGTGTAACAGGACTTACATTCATCAAATTGTTTCATAGCATCATACACATTAAAAGTTATTTGTTCATCCATAACTCTTAAAGTGAGCTTACCTTGTTTCACATCTATTAAAGCTTTACCTGTAGCAAGGAATGGTCTACCAAGAATCATGGGCACCTCTCTATCCTCTTCCATCTCCAGGACAATGAAATCAACTGGAAAGTAGAACTTGTTTACTTTCACTAAAACATTCTCCACAATACCTTTGGGATATTTAATGCTCCTGTCAGCTAATTGCAAAGTGACACGGGTCTCCTTGCAGTCTCCCAATCCAAGTTCCCTGAAAATAGAGAGAGGCATTAAATTAATACTTGCACCTGAATCAATAAGAACTTTATCAAAATAAAAATTTCCAATTGTGCAAGGAACAGTAAAACTCCCCCGATCTCTTTGTTTCTTTGGCAAAGTTGAAATGTCCTTCTGAAGAATCATAGAACATTCTCTTGTAAGCATTACCGGTTCATTGCCATCAATTTTTCTCTTTTTTGTAAGAAGCTCTTTCATGAATTTCGCATGTGAAGGCATCTGTTGGAGTGCCTCTGCAAAAGGAATGTTGATTTGGAGCTTCTTAAACACCTCCAAGAATTTAGTGAATTGGGAATCTAACTGTTGTTGCTTCAATCACCCTAGGAAAGGTACAGGAGGAATATAGGGTTTCACCTCTGGTGTTTGCTGTTTTGGTTCCTCTACCTTTTTCTTCCCTTTGTCTTTCTTTGAACTCTCCTCTTTCTCTTGAGCATGTGTGTCAACTTTTTCCAATTCCTTACCACTCCTCAACACAATTGCATTGACACCTTTTGGATTCTCCTCAGCTTTGCTAGGCAAAGATCCAGATGGTCTATTGCTTAGCTGTTGAGAGATCTGGCCAATTTGGTTCTCTAAGTTTCTAATGGTGGCTTGCTGATTCTGTAGCATAGTGTCAGTCTTTTGCACATAACTCAGCATGAGCTCTTCTATTCTTGACTAACTTTGCTGAGGAGGAGGAATCTGAGTAGGGACTTGTTTTTGAAATCCAGGTGGTGGGTTCTGTACGTTGTTCTCATTCCTCCATGAGAAGTTTGGATGATTTCGCCAACCTGGATTGTAAGTGTTGGAATAAGGCCCTTGATTAGCTCTTTGAAAATTGTTGGTATAGTTGACTTGCTCTCTATTGGATGATGCTGGAAAGTTTCCCAATGGACATTCCAAAGAGGGGTGTGGTCCTGAACACAAGTCACAACTAGCAAGCAAGTTAGCATTAACTGAGTGAGAAGAAGAAAGTTTGCTTACCTGAGTAGTGAGAGCTGCTAACTGAGTTGAAATAGAATCGATATCACCAACTGATGCAGCTCTTGATTTCCCTCTCTCATGTTGCCAATTATGTGCACTGGATGCCATTTCTTCAATTAAAGCACTGGCTTCAGTGTATGTTTTACCCATCAATGCACCTCCAGCTGCAACATCTACTAATGACCTCATAGTGCCATCCAAACTAAGATAAAATACCTCAATCGGGAGATTATCAGGTAGGCCATGGTGTGGACACTTCCGGATTGTTTCCTTAAATCATTCCCATGCCTCATATAATGATTCACCACTGAACTTGGAAAAGTTGGTGATATCATTTCTTAATTTGGAAGTACGTGATGGTGGGAAAAATCTTCTAAGAAACATTAATTGAAGTTCAGCCCATGTGGTAACAGAATCTTGAGGTAAGGAATTATACCAAGCTCTTACCTTATCCTTCAATGAGAAAGGAAAAAGTTGCAGCCTTATGGCATCATCAGAAACACCATTCATCTTTATTAAGTTAGAATACTGAAGGAATCCTGCTATGTGCTTATCAGGGCTCTCATGTGTATATCCACCAAACTGATTGGATTGCACCATCTGTATAAGTGCCGGCTTCAGCTCAAAAGTGTTGGCCTGAACAGCTGGCCTTCTAATTGCTGGTCCTTGAACAATTGGGACAAAAAAATCTTGAAGTGCTCACGAGGCAGCCTGAATAGGAAGATTGTTATTGTCATCTGCCATGATTTCCTCTTGATTCTCTCCTTTCTGTCTATTCTCTCTTCTCAAACGATGTATAGTACGCTCTATCTCAGGATCTAGGGGCAGAAGTTCAAAAATCCTACTCCTTTGCATGCGCACCCGCAGAAAAGACAGAAAAGTAAAGACACACTATCAACAAAATAAAATGCACCTAAATTACCAACAAAGCTACAAAGTCTAATATCTTATACTCCCCGGCAACGGCGCCAAAAACTTGATCACTCGTGAAATGTATATGTGAAACCGCTAGCAAGTATACTAGGTCGCAATCAAGTAATATATGATGAGTAGAGTATCGTTCCCTCGAGGACTAAAAAGATTACCAAACCTATAATAACTTATACTGATATTTAGGTAATTCAAACATGAATCTTTTTTTATATTTAACTAAAGAGATTAAATTACGTTCTATGCTAATGAGAATTATAAGATTCTTATAAATACTTCCAATTGAATAGTAGGAATTTAGAATTCACCATAGTCATGCTAATCAAACTACCGTTAAATTATTGAAATCAACTTATATGTGGTTATTCACGTGAATTCAACATTTTAAACCTCAAATCAATTAGTCCACTTTCGTATCTCTAATTAACAGAGGATTCTAATATACTCTCATACATTTTTCAATGCTATGATCGCCTTATGCCCTAATACAATTATCCCTAATCTCTCAGTGAATAATTAATTAGAACATAGCTTTAATCTCTATATGAACCCTAATTAAACCAATTAATGTCGCTTTCGCATTGACTCATTAGTCTAATTAAGAATTCCTAACAAATCCTATCTCCACTTTCGTATTGATTGGATTTCTAACAATCTAATCTTATCACAATTAAATTGAAATTATAGGAATTCTCAACATGAATACTCCACATATATGTCAATCTCATAACCAAACTACACTGATCATTTTAGCAAACTAAGGCTTCATCCACTATTCCCACAAATGAAATTAGCCAGCCATACAATAGATAACAACAAGACAAAATTCAACGAAAAATGTTAAAGAATCCATTAAAGACATAAAAACCAATTCACAGAAATGCAAAATATGATTAAGATAAGAAGTCACCAATATGTAGCAAATATGGAAATAAGATCCTAAAACAACTCTTCAAAGATTTCTGACTTGATCTCAATTGATGGAAGTACAATTGAATTCAATCTTCAATTCACTTGTAAAAAGCTAAAGTTTCTCAAAACAAAGTTCTCAAATCTGCCAAATTGTTCAAAATCTCCTCTCCTCCCCCCGATCGTGTTTTTTTTCTTTTCTTTCTCACTCCTCCTTTTATGCTCCGCAGAAACGTACAAATTGCACAAGAATATGAAAAGTCGGCAGTCCAACACATGAGGCACGGCCGTGTGTAATGTGGTTGTTACTGCCACCACATAAACCACGGCCGTGGGATAACTCCATAAGCTTCTCGGCATTGTTTTTCTTTCCTTCTTCTTTTAGGCACGACCGTGTCTCATCCCTTGCTTGTGATTTCTTCATGTTTTGCATCATGTACATCTTCAAGTCCATTAATCCCTAAGATATTAACATAAATGCAATTTAAGTATCTTTTTATTGGAAATTTCTAATAATTGACAATAATATATATACCAATCGCAAGATACAACATGATAAAATATGCCTTTATCATTAGGCATTGATGATTATGAGAATCTTTAACCCATGGTTAAAAGGATGTTAAACCCTAGACTTTACATTGGTTACTGAAAGATCGCAATGTTTATGGATTGTTCATGCATAACATATGTTTGACAAACTTGATTGACTTATTTTTGCATGTGTAGTATTGAGAGATTGCACATCTATCTCACTAAGTGATAATAGATCACTCTCTATAGATTTTATGATGCAGGTCACAACTACGAGAATCTTTCGAGTAGACTTATTACCCAAATAAGTAAGACTTTGATGTGAAAATATGGGAATTGGGAGCAAGGATCAAGTGATAAAGTAGTCTCCCTTTATAAATCACGTTGGAAGATTGTATTGTAATATATTGTAAATATTTTAATAGATTTAGTGAAAGTTTGGCCTACTGTGTAATATGACTTAAATGAGGTCTATTTTGGGATAATATGTATAATAAACAGGTAAAAGAAAAACCTTACATGCAATGTTGGACTTTGGATGTCTAGATTACAACTAAAGAATTATGAAATGTGAGCCGAGATGAGGCCTTTCCTTTTGTTGTTTAACTTTCAACAAGTTAATTGATATGATGGTTTAGAGGCTTTGCAGTTATCTAATGAGGGTTAGGTAACCATGGCAAGTTGTTAAGTTTAGGGTCTTCTGCGAGGCATGACAACTTTTAGTGGTATTAAAACTAAGGTTTAAATTTAGGATAAATCATATAGTAGGTAGAAACTAGATTGGAAGCCAATGTTCTAAAAGATTGACTTGGTAACCCAATACTTAGGAAAGACCTACCCTAATAGAAGAGAGTGGGTAGAACTCGAAGATAGGAAAATAAATAACTAATAACTCACAAAATTTTGTATTTGACAATGGTATAGCCAATACTCAAACACTTGGATCGAAGTTGGAATGTATGTTACATGGAAAATGATTGTAATCTAGTGGAGTATAGTTTAAGTGAAGACCTAGGAGATAGGTATGGTAGATATATTGCTATACCAACTTTAGAAGCTTAGTATGCTAAGATGATGGGTTTGGATGATGATTTACCTAAAATATTGTTTGTGGTCGAATTTAATTTGGGAATCGGATATCCTTGAGAAGTTAGGACACCTCCTGTTAAGTCAAGGACAAATACACAAATGCATGCTAGAGAAATCTATGATTGGAAGTTGAGATTTAATAGAAAGTAAGTGATACTGATGAAGCCATGAGTGATAGTTAAGGAAGTGTTACTTAAAAATAAAGGGATGAATCTAGTACAACATTTTGAGGAAAATAGTAGATATGTTAAAGAAAAATGTACATTTTGAAGACTTTGGAGGAAAATTTTGTGATGTAATACACATTCCTCTAAAAGTATAGCAATGAATTCGATGTAACATTTTGAGGAAAATAGTAGACATGTTAAAGAAAAATATTCATTTTGGAGACTTTGGAGGAAAATTTTGTGATGTAATACACATTCCTCCAAGTTGATGATTGTATAGGCTATAGACTTAGAAATTGTAAATTTTATAAAGTGTATTAAACATTGTGACTTTTGTGTACCTTCGACCTTATATGAGAATATACAAATGTGTTATATGACTTTTATTGATATTAGTATCATAATTGATATATATATAATTGAAAATGTCTTAACATATTGTGTGTATTGCATAAATGGACTATAGTGGGAGTATGACTATGGGAAGAAAAATGACAACACCAACTTAATATAGAGACATAAGAGATTTACCGTCTTAAGACGAGACCCCTCCCCCAACTCAACACGAAATTCCAGAAATAAAACCTAAGACACTAGGGAGATTGCCTAGACAAAATCAAAGAGGTACAAGTTCTTCTAGCGAAGATGGGGATAGAGAGGATTGCATTGCAAGGTTAGAAGCAGCAATGCCAAGGTTACAAGCAGCAATGCCATAGATGGCTCAACAATAAGCATTGATGATGTAATATTTAATACCAGGAAGACAACCTCCATTACAGTCGTCTCTACCTCCACCTCAATTATAGCAGGTGCCATCTGTACAAGCTCCATAATGACCCCAAATGCCACCTCCACCTCCACCTCCCCTAAATCTAACCGCCCGCATGGTACATGTAGGAAGACAAAATGAGTTCAATCAAGGGGCAATTCGTTAAAGAGTGCAAAGGAGCATATTCCCCGACTTTATATGATCCAATAGATATTTTGATAGGGCATTTGGAGAGCTTGAGGATGCAAAGGATTTGATAGCCCAAATAGAAAGATCTTTTATGGCTTACAAAGTGGCTTATGCAACATATATGCTAAAAATGAGAGCAAGAGTGTAGTGGAACATAAGATAGAGGGCATTGCCTTAGTCCCCTGGGAGACCTTTTGTGGATAATTCTTTAGAGAATACTTTCTAGAAAGTGTAACAATGAAGTTGAGTGGATAGTTGATAAGTGTTGAAAGAACCTTATTTATAGTATTTATTTAATATGATTTTTTTACGAGTTTTGTGAGAATTTATAAAGAAAAAAGACACTTAAGTACTTAATATTTGATTTCAGGATTTAAAGAGTGTAAATTAAATATTTAAAGAAGATTTGAGCGGAAAAGAAGTGAAATCTGGCAAAATATGAGAAAATGTGATTTTCATGTGTACACAACCTTCAGCGTGGCTGTGTTGATGCCAGTGCTGGAGAGTAAAAAGTGATCAGAGTACATCGTGGAATTATGCCCTAGCTGTTGCATAAATAGTGCAAAGAGTCGTGCTGAATTAAGAAATCTGCCTAGAGAAAAAACTACAGGAATTTCAAAGTGTACAACCTCAAGCATGGCCATGGAGGAGGCTATGTAAAACCTAGAATGCTAGAATTTTACTGTTTTCCAGAGTACACGACCTTGAGCACGGGCGTGCATGCTACCCTGTTTCTTATACTATAAATACTCGTTATATTACAAAAATCAAGGATCTAATTTTATTTTTTCTCATAGCAACTTTAAAAATCCTAGGAGAGAAAAATTGCTGAAGCATCATCGGAGATCGCAAAACGCCTAAGAGAGTTTATTCTTTTCATCATGAATTATTATTATTTCTCTAGATTTCTTATGATTACTGTAAATTCTATGGAAGAGTAGATTTATATACCCTGTATCTTGTGAAAATCTAAACCATGTAATTGAATTACTTATTGATTAATGAAAAGTTTATGCCTTTATATATATTCATGTCTTTTAACTCCTACATAATTAACTTATGTGCGCGAATTAATTGCATATATGATTCTTGTTAGATAGAAAGATGTCCCATCTAATAGGATAGATCTTCATGAATAGAAATATTGCATGTTTTACCTAGAGGTAGGAAAACTTCAATTTTCTGCATAAAGATTTAATCTTTATTTAGGAATTGTGAGCTTAATGAAATCTTATAAGGCAATAGTGAGAGAAAGGTCTCCATTATTCCATAAAAGGTTATTAATTAATTAACTCGATAGAGTAATTAGTTTAATTGAGAATTCCTATAGTGCAAAGCATAAACAAATTGTTAATCGATACATTATTATAAGAAAGTTAAGGTTTAGAGTGGATAAAGATGAATGGTATGTCTTTGTGATTGAATTTATTTATTACAGTGATTATAATTAATCTTAAGGTTATTGGATTAGTTAATTAGTGATTTAATTTATTAATCTCACATTAAGATTCAAACTAGATAGCATAAAAATGATGATAATACTAGTTTTTGTTTTTAAGATCCTTGAGGATAACACTTGTTGTAATCTATACTATATTAGATAGGTGCACTTACCTAGTTAAGTTGTTAGATTTCTTTGGGTTTATAAATTTATAATTTGATATGATCGAATAAACAACCCATCAATAGTTATTCTACTTGCAAAAAGGAAGCAAGACTATGGATCAATATGAGAATGAGTTTAATAAACTATTACAATTTGCTCTAGACACATATAAAGATTTAGATGTATTAAAAAAGCAACTATTCATGAATGGGTTGGATGTAGACACCTAGGAAAGAATCATGGAATTTGAAGCATAGACATATGCAAAAGTAGTGAGCAAGACTGGAGCTTTAGAGTAGGTAAAAAGGAAAGGTGAAAAGATAAAGGCCAAAGCTTAATCAAGTACTAGGATGATGTTTCCAGCGAAAACACCATTATTTAACCCAAGTATGAGTGAGAAAGGGAAGAGGCCAATGTAGAATGTAAGGTCGTTAATCAATAAGCTCTTGAACATCACATCATAGGCAAAGCTTGTGAGCTTGATTTGTTAGAAATGTAGAGGGCAACGCTACCCTCGAGAGTGCCCGCAACTAAAGGGTAAGTGCTACCAATGCAGAGCTAGTAATCATAAGGTTCAAGATTGTCCAAAGAAGAAAGTTGTTACCTATTTTTCTTGTGGACAAAAAGGATATTATGCAAACGATTGTCCCAAGAAGCAACAAAGAATTGGGGCAAAGACTACAACACCTCAAACTATGATTAGGAGACCCGCTAGCCATCCATTTAGATAAGGGAGTTAAGGGGCTAATCAACATGCCATGAATGCTAGGCTGTTTGCTATTGAGAGTAGTGATGCTAGGTGTTAGGCAGAAGAAGAGGTCGAGCATTATCAAGATGTTGCCTTAGCAGCCATGGGATATAAGGACAAAGGAAATGTGGTAACAGGTATGTAGACTTAAACTCGTCTTCGTATAGTATTTTATATAAAACTTGATTAAAGAAGTTAATCAGAAAGTTTAAAAAACTTGTAAAAGACTTATTACTAAAATATTTAGAAAGATAAAAGTTAGAACTTGACACTAATAACATGTAAATTCTTAGGATCTATTTTCTAATCGCCACTTAACCAACAATTGTCCTTTTCGACACGAGAGCTACACACTCTTTTATAAGTTTGGTTATAGTCTAACAAAGAAAGTTAAAAGTTCAACCTTTCCCAATGACTTTAAGGATTAGTATCCCTGCTAGAGAGAATGCAATTACCAAAGAAATAATAAAGGAATGCCCAATTGAAATTTACGCAAGGAATATGCCTACAAACTTAATTGTCTTATTTATGAGGGGATATGAAGTAATTTTAGGAATGGATTGGTTATTTAGGCACTTTGCAAATATGAATTGGAAAAAGAAAGAAGTGTTATTTATGAAGCCGATGATGGAATTAATGGTGTATTAAGGACAACCGAGAAGGAACTCAGAAGTTCCTATGAGTATCACGCAAATAAAAGAAAAAGACCCTAGAGATTGGGACATGTGCTTGATATGTTCTGTAGAAGCGGATGTAGAGTTACCTAGGTTAGAGGAAATACTCATAGTAAATGAATTTCCCAAAGTATTTCCCAATGAATTGCCAAGGCTACCTTGGTTAAGAGAAATAGACTTCACTATTGAAGTAAAGCTTAGTACCAAATCGATCTCCTAGGCACCTTATCGAATGACCTTAATCGAGTTGAAAGAGTTAAAAATTCAATTGCAAGAGTTAATGGAGAAAGGATTCATTCACCTAAGTGTTTCTCCCTGGGGAGCTCTAGTGCTATTTGTGAAGAAGAAAGATGGACCTATGAGATTGTGTATTGATTATTGAGAATTAAATAAGGCAACCATAAAAAATAAAATCCTTTGCCAAGAATTGATGATTTATTTGATTAGTTGCAAGGAGCAAACGTGTTTTCCTAAATCGATCTACAATCAGTTATCACCAATAGAAAATTAGGCAAGAAGATATATCCAAAATGACCTTTCAATCTAGATATGGACACTACGAGTTCTTGGTGATGCCATTTGGACTAACAAATGCTTCGACCACATTCATGGATCTTATGAACTGAATTTTCAATTCGTTATTAGACAAATTCATGAGTCTTTATAGATGATATTTTGATTTACTCCAAAGCCAAGCAAGAGCATGAGGAACACTTAAGAATTGCCTTAAGAGTATTGAAGAAACATAAGTTATACACGAAATTAGCAAAATACAAATTTTAGATAAATGAAGTGGCTTTCTTAGGACATATTATATCAGAAGAAGGAGTGTTGGTGGATCCAACAAAGATTAGGGCAATAGTTGACTAGAAGCAACCCACTACAGTTATAGAAGTAAGGAGTTTCCTTAGGTTTGTAGTGTATTATAGAAGATTTGTAAAGGACTTCTCACAAATTTCCAAATGATTGATAAGATTAACTCAAAAGGATGTAAGATTCAATTAGGATGAGAAGTGTGAAAAGAGCTTTCAAGGATTGAAATAGAGGTTGATTATAGCCCCCATTTTGACATTACCTAATCTAGAAGAACTCTTTTATGTATATGGTGATGCCTCGCGAGTTAGATTAGGGTGTGTTCTGATGCCAAAAAAGAAAAAAAAAAAGAAAAAAAGAAAAAGTTTGTAGGTTATGCTTTTAAATAGTTGAAACCACATGAAAAGAATTATCTCACACATGATTTGGAGTTAGTAGCGGTTGTATTTGCTTTAAAGATATAGAGGTAGTATTTATATGGGTAGAGGTGTTAAATCCATACGAACCATAAGAGTTTAAAATATATATTCACACAAAAAGAATTAAATATGTAGTAAAGAAGATGGTTTGAATTAATCAAAGATTACGATCTCAACATCAATTACGATCTGGGAAAAGCTAATGCAATAGCTAACACCTTGAGTAGAAAGAACCATGGTCAAGCAGTGGCTTTGTTGATAGAATAGCAAGAATTGATAAATGAATTTGAAATTTTGAGAATTGAGTTTATATAGCATGAAGAAGAGGTGCAAATAACAAGTCTAGTAGCACGACCTACTTTTGGACAAAATATAGGAAATACAACAAAGCGATCCAAATTTCGTAGATATTTAGAATAAGGTAAAACAAGGAGCTAGTACGGATTATGAATTGAATCAAAATGAAGTTTTGAAGATCAAAGGCCAGTTGTGTGTATCAGAAAATAAGGAATTAAGAGATGGAATCATGGAGGAAGCCCATAATTCTAGATACATAGTGCACCAGAGAGGAACTAAAATGTATCAGAAACTTAAGAGAGGTTACCAGTGGGAAGGAATGAAAAGAGATGTAGCACGATTCATTTCAATGTTCCATTCATCAACAAGTTAAAGCCGAACACCGAAAACCTAAGGGACTACTACAGCCATTCCCAATCTTAGAGTGGAAGTGGGCATGCATCATTATGAACTTTGTCATAGCTTTACTAAGGACTAGAGCTGGGTATGAAGCAATATAGGTAATTGTAGATCACCTAACTAAGTCTAAACATTTTTTACCCATCAATATGACTTACTCCTTGGATAAATTAGCCAGGATTTACATTAAAGAGATTGTAAGACTTCACTGGGTATTGGTCAGTATAGTATTTGATAGAGATCTACACTTTGTATCAAAATTTTGGAGAAGTTTACACCAAGTTCTCGAGACGACATTGCAATTTAGTATAGCATATCACCCTCAAATTGATGGACAATCAGAACATACTATCCAAACTTTAGAAGATATGTTAAGAGCTTGCACTTTGAACTTTAAGAATAGTTGGAACCAACATTTGTTTCTAGTCAAGTTCGCATACAACAAAAGTTATCATTCATCAATCAAGATGACACTTTATGAAGCCTTATACGAAAGAAGATGTAAATCTCTATTGTATTGGGAAAAAATCGAAAGAAGTGTAATTAGACCTGATCTATTACAAGAGATAATAGATAAAGTAGTTACCATTAGGCAAATAATGAAGGAAACTCAAAATCAACAAAATAGTTGGGTTGATTTGAAAAGAATAGAAATAGAATTTTTGCTAGGCAAACATGTCTACCTAAAGGTCACTCCGATAAAAGGAATAAGGAGATTTGGAAAAAAAGGAAAGTTAAGCACTAAATATGTAGGGCCATGAAAAGTCTTCAAAAGGGTTGAAGAAGTAGCCTACAGCCCCCCCTCTCAACAGTTAGGAATTCACAATGTGTTTCATGTGTCATTACTCTGAAAGCATACTTTAGATCCAAATCAAGCTATTTAGATGGACATTCTGAATATTTAACCTAAGTTGACATATTAGGAACATCCGATCAAAATTCTTGATGTTCAAACTTGAGAGCTACATGATAAAAGCATTCGATATGTTAAAGTACAATGGAGCAAACACTTGAAATGAGGGGCTACCTTGGAAAATGAGGATGAAATGAAAGTGAAGTACCCCCATTTATTCGAAAACCCAGGTATGCTCTAAAGTTTTGAGGACAAAACTTTTGAAGGAGGAGAGAATGTAAAACCCCATAATTTAATTAAAACCTAATATTTAGACTTAGGATAATTCATTTAATCTAGTGGTAAAGTTTCATGTAAAAATATTTTAGTTAACATCCTTAACTAAACTATCGTGTGTATGTCAAGCGAACCTAGAAAATCCAATTAATTTCCACCTTATAAATTTCCATTTTCCTTCTGCCGGCCCTAATCCTTATCCCTCCCTTCTTTGTTCCTTTTCTTTTCCTTACATAAGTACCAAAAGTCAAAGTGGAAAATGGAGAAAAGAAAAGGCTGTAACTTCCATGTACGAACTTCAAATTTTAATCCGAGACTACCAATGCAATCCTTAAAGTGAGCTCTACAAAATTAGACCTCACTTGCATAGTAAATTTTTAGCTCTAAAATTCAAATACAATTTTAAAAGTGTAACACTGGGGTTTTTAGGTCTAGGAAATAAAAGGAAAAGTTAGAAATATAAGAGTTAAGGTGACCTTAGTATAAATAGTAAGTAATAACCCTTTTTTTTTTTGAATTTTAAGTGAGGAAATCGATTTAACGTAATAACCTGACGACCATTTCATACCATAAAAGGAAATGAGACCTAAGTGAGTGGGAACTCAATGATTTACTACAATGATTGTACTTTATTGTATGTAATTAGTTATTTATCTTATATACAGTAGATGTTCTACTGTAAATTTTCAAGCACCATGGACTTAAGTTTAAGTAGCACATGTTCTGCGGTGTGTGTATGTCTCTATTTGGGTGTATATGTTGCCATTTCTGTACATAAGTGTTGTTGTTTTGTGTGTGTCTCTATTTCTGTTTGAGCAAGTATGTGATCTAGCTATGCGAGTTCCATAGCAAGCGTATATGGTTCCAATGAGCGAGCGTGTTCCAGAGTGTATGTGTGCAGTTTATGGGTATGTTTTCCATAAATAAATGTGCTTTTCTTTAGTGTGGTGCGATACGGGTGCATGGGAGTGTTAGTGTAGTGTGTATGCAGGTGGGTGCTCTGGAGTGTGTGTGTGTGTGTTTGCTATTGCTGGTGCTCGTGTGGAGTGTGTGCATGCTCATCAATGCAAGTGTGTGTATAGGTTGTTTCCCTATTGCATGTTGGTGTTTGTGTCCTTGCGTGTGTGTGTGTGTGTATTGTGTTGTGTTTATCCTAGTGTGTGTGTGTGTGGTTTCCTTACCACGTGTTAGTGTGTATTGTGTTGTGTATGTGTGCTATGTCTTCTATGTGTGCTCTGTATGTGTGTGTGCATAACGCATGTGTAAATAAATATACATATACCTATACATATGTATACATGTAAAAAAAAAAAATTAAATGCGTAAGAGTAGAGTGTATATATTTTGGTGCATATCTATTTATATATGACCATGCTGGATTTTTGTACATTGTGATTGTTATTCTTCGATGAAAATTTTGTCTCTCATGAAGTTTTTTGGTTGTGGATTTCATTTGATGCCTAATTACATGCTAAGGGATATGCCTTGTGTTTTGGGTTGTGAATATTAAATGTTTGATCACTCGGAATTAATTAATTAAAGGATAGAACTTAAACTTAACATGCATTATACAATACATTGCAATTAAAAAGGTCATTTCTACTACAAGACACACAAGTGATAATCGTGTAGGGATTACCGTTCCATCATTAACAAACTATGTGACCAAGGAGAAGGTTACACCTTCGACGGAATTGAGTGGGAGAGTCTTGCATGTCCTTGAGGGTGTGTGCTTGGTGTGCTAATCTGACACTTGTAGCTTAAGACTTTTTAAAAAACTCAAGATGATTAATAAAGAGATAAGATGAAATTTAAGCAGACTAAGATACCCAAGCACTGATGGTTATGAAAATCCCCAACCTAAGGTTAAGAAGAGCATTAAACCTTAGACTTCATGCTAATTACTAGAAGACCGCATATGATGTTGCATTGCATATGCATTGTTCATGCATAGCATTTATTTAACAAACTTGATTGATTTCTTTATGCGGATGTAGTATTGAGATATTGCACTCCCATCTCATTGAGTGATAATAGCTTACTCCCTATAGATTTTATGATGTAAGTCACAAATACAAGAACCTTCTAAATAGACTTATTACCCAAGTAAGTAAGACTTTGATGTGAAAATACGAGAATTGGAAGCAAGGATCAAGGGATAGAGTAAACTCCCCTTATAAATCATGTTGGAAGACTATATTGTATTATATTGTAAATATTTTAATAGAATTAGTGAAAGTTTGGCCTACTGTGTAATATGACCTAAATGAGATCCATTTGGTATAATATGTATAATAAATAGGTAAAGGAAAAACCTTGCATGGGATGTTAGACTTCAGATGTTTAGATTGCAACTAAAGAATTATGAAATGTGAGCAGGCCTTTCCTTTTGTTGTTTAATTTTTGACAGGTTAATTGATAAGATGGTTTTGATGCTTTGCAATTGTCTAATGGGAATTAGATAACCATGGTAGGTTATCACATTTAAGGTCTCCTACGAGGTGTGACAATTAGTGTAGGAGGGGCTTAGTAAGTATCATTATAGGCTCACTTCTCTCCCATTTAATCAAGTGATCCATTTTATGAGCTTTAATCAAAATCTCAGTTCACAATTGAAAGAAAGTGTTAACTTATAAATATAATATCATTTTAGATCTAACTGGCTTAAGCTTTTAAATCTGATAGATTTTGAAATTTTATATACAAAATGCATCTGCAATATTGCTGCTTCTGCAGCATTTGATCTTAATGGAGAATATTTTGGTCTACTCTTTTGATTCCTTTCTTTCTATAAAGAAAGGATAAGATGAGAAGTAACATAAGTAACATTTAACACCATCAACAAAATATTATTCAATTGATTTTAGTATGTAACTTTATACAATGTTATTTTATTCATTTCTTATAAAGCACTCTTTTGCCTTGTAATCGATATAAAAACTAATCCAGATTTTCATTCTTTCTAATTAAACAATATGAAAAATGAAGATGCAATCTTGCTTTATCTAGTCTATTCAATTACTAGAGAGATATCAGTAATGTTTAACAAAGTTTTGGAAATTTAGCGTGAAGTATTGGGTTGCAATTCCACGATAATCTTTTAAAGTCCTTAAGATTTCCTGTATGCAACTAGAAAATGTTGCGCACTCGCAGCAGATACACGAAAATAATTCTAATATAAAAGTATAATGCTATAAAAATAGTGTGGTTTTTATATTTATTACTTAATAATCCCCTCAACTGTAGTTTAGGACTATAATTGAAGAGCATCAGTCCCGCCTTAATTAGATATGGATGAAGTTACAATGCGGAGAATTAAACTAATGACCTCCTTGCTAACATGTTGAATCTAGATCCTCAGCCATTTAAAAAGAGTTTGACCTTATAGATCTGATTAGGGAAGGCTAAAAGCCAGCTGCGATGTGAAGAATCAAAAAGTCGAAGAGTTGCCACTTTAAAGTATTCATCCCCCCTAAATTCAAGCAGATGAGCTTTGGATTATGCTTTAATAATTTTACTTGTGGGAACGTCAAAAGTATTCAGATTGTGTGTAGTAGCAAAAGAATTTCCCATGAATTATGCTGAACTCCAAGTCCTAGGCTTTTTAGCTACAAATTTTCCTTATAAAAACCTGAGGGTTATACCATTACTTCATCCCATCCCTCCCATAGAGATAGGCAGCAGAAGAGAAGAAAATCACGAGCGGCAAATCAAACATAATTCGATCATTTATCAAGAGATGGATGGTCGAAAGATTTTTATTTCCCTTTTCATTCTATTGCTGTTTATAGCCATGGGGATCAATATTGTTGAAGGACAAGGCAATGGAAACAGCAACAACAATAGCAATGCACAGGCAAACGATCCTGCCATAACGCGTTATGTTCTGCTAAACCCAGTTGCTGGAACTGGCCAGGAAAGAGGATTTTGCTATGGGGCAGGGGCATGCCGCTTCAAGTTTCTTACATGTCCAGCAGAATGCCCGGTGAGAAAGCCCAAGCAGAACAGGAAGAAGAAAGGATGCTTTATTAATTGTGGTATCAACTGTGAAGCCACTTGCAAGTGTAAGTTTTTAAGTGCTGCGCTTATACTTCTTAGGCAGTGCTCAGCCTCGAGTTGTTCATGATGGAGATCTTCTGTTTGTTTCATGTTTTTTATGTTGTATTTTATCTGTGTTTGTTCTATATCTGTTATGTGTCTATTCAGTATTTTTTTGCATCTACTATTTAAGTTTGGAATCTTCGTTACCCAACCGGTCGGTTTTTAAACTAATGCCCAAAGGACAATTTAATGATGTAAATTTTCTGAGTCTTTGTTTTTTCCCTGTCAGGGAGGAAAGCCAGGTGTACCGGTTATGGCTCTTTATGCTATGATCCCCGGTTTGTTGGTGGTGATGGCGTAATGTTCTACTTTCATGGTGCAAAGGGTGGAAACTTTGCAATTGTGTCAGACGAAAAGCTTCAAATTAATGCTCACTTCATCGGAACTCGGCCAAAGGGAAGGACTCGTGACTTCACATGGGTTCAAGCCCTTTCAATCATGTTCGATACGCATACCCTTGTGATTGGAGCCAAGAGGATATCCCATTGGGATGATAAGGTCGACGCGCTCACTGTAAGATGGGACAATGAAACGGTCAATGTACCTATTGATGGAGAGGCAGAATGGAGAATGGAAACCGAAGAGAGAGTCATAGTTGTGGAAAGAACAGATGACATTAACACCGTGAAGGTGACGGTCTCAGGGCTTGTCGAAGTGGACATAAATGTAAGGCCTATTGGAGAGGAAGAGAACAAGGTTCACAAATATCAACTACCGGCAGATGATGCATTTGCTCATTTGGAGACTCAGTTCAGGTTTTCCAGCCTAACAGATCTCGTCGAAGGGATTCTAGGAAAGACTTACAGACCGGGCTATGTTAGTCCTGTCAAGAGGGGAGTTCCCATGCCAATGATGGGTGGAGAGGACAACTATGAGACCCCATCTCTTGATTCGCCTCTTTGCAAAGTTTGCAGGTTCCAGAGGCCAACTATATCTGTTAGTACAGAGGGACATTCTCAATACTAAGGATAATAACCATATGAAATTGCAAGGATTCATCATATATATCTTGTTTCAAACATTTTTTTTCTTTGTATTGTGGTATATTCTTGAATAAGGGCTAAAGTTGCCCGTATATATGTTTAAATGAAGTGTCAATATGCGTCTTTCGTCCTGTTTAATCATCTTCTGCATGCAATGAAGCTGTTCACATCAGGTTGTTTTAATAAAATTCGGTGAACTGCTGAATGTTACTAGCTCTATGTTTACTTGAATAAGCAGTTACTAAAGATCTCTTCCGCATTATGCTAGATCATTTCTCAATGTACCTAGAGGAAAGGAAATGTGATCAAGTAAAGTTGAAGATTCCAGAGACTCTTTCTCCTTGATATATAAGGAATGTGTATAAGATAACTGCAAAGTGAAGAATGGAAAAGTTGCACGGTTGCCCCTTTGAAATATTTGCCTTCCACAAAGTTCAAATTGGGGTGAGCTTAAGAAACTTCTATTTGTAGGAATGTCAAAAGGATCTTGGTAGTGTGTAGTCGAAAAAGAGTTACCAAAATTTGTACTGAACTCTAACTCCTACACTTCTAGCCCAATCTTCCTTATTGGGAGGGGCATATGAACCATTTCTTGCCAATCCTCCAAGGTAGAAATATAGTTGATGGGTTTTGAATAGAGTTTATAAAACTTCAATCTAAATTGATAATTAAGTATCTAAAAACTTGTCTCACATTCTATAAATTTTTTTAAAAAAAGTTCCAAGAAATCCAACCAATACCCTTATGGGTTATCCGATGTTTTGAACTTGTTTAATAAGTCTAGTCAATTTAATTAAAGAACTTTGGAATTTATATTTCAATAAAAAGACAAATATCCTTAAAAATTAAATGATTTGAAAAGTAAGAAAAAGAAAATTAACCTAAAACTCATCAAAATACAACAACCACTCATCAATATTCATTAGCAAAATACTTCGACTTTCCTACCACTATCAAGATTTTCTCGAAACCTAAATGGGATCTTATATAAGGCTGTAAACAAGTTAAGTTGAGGTGATATAGTGTTGAACTTAAACTGAAGCTAAACTTGAAATTTCAAAACTCAAGCACAATAGAGTTTGTAATTTTGAGCTCAAGCATAACTCAAAATGGTACTTAATAAGTTCGAGCTCGATTAGATTAAGCTCATCAAAATTTGACTTATATAAAATTCTATTTTTTAAAATAAAAATAATACTAGTATTCAAACTCAACTTGAAACTTAATAGCTTTAAAGTTCGACTTTAGCTCGATTAGATTTGTGAGTTAGTTGAACTAAACATTATAAAGTTCGAGCTTAATTTAATAAACTACTTGAGTAGCTTCATATCAACTCAACTAATATTGAATCAAACTTGAGTTTTTATCAAATCAAACTCAAATAGTTTGTGAGTAAATTTGACTTTCTTAAGCTTGTAATCCTATAGTGTATAATATATTTTCCTAGAATCCATTGAAGAGCCTTGTAAAAATATCCTATCAGATTATTATCTTATTTAGCTATATCAGGTACACTATACAATCCACTTGCTTACATCATTAGTAGTAGGAAAAGAAAAGAAAAGAAAACATGAAAGAATATATAAAAAGAAAAAGAAAAAGAAAAAAGAAAAGAAGAGTTTGCAAGTAATATTCAGGGGCTAGTAAAAAGATGTGCTTACTTCACTATTTAAATATCAAAGTGAACCACAGAAGTCCTTTAACATAGTCATCTTTTATGTTGCTACGTTACATGTGTCAAGTAATCAAATAGAAGGAAAAAAAAATAAAAAGCTTGGATATTACAAAAAAAAAACAATAAAAATTTAAACACTTAATTAGAAAAAACTACAAAAATTTAAAGGTTTTTTTTTAAGTTTTCGAAGGTGGTCCAGCCCTAAATCATACCTTAACCTAGATAAGGCCAAGAATCACGAGTTAAAGGTTCAAACCAGGGTTAGGTCAATTTAAGCCAAGATCATTGAATTTTATAATTATCCTATGTATTTTAGCTATATATGTGTAAAATATTAAATTCAACTAAATCATATATTCAAATGAATCAAAACTTAATCAAATGCATACCAACTTAAATGAAAATAAAAAAAATAATAATTTAATAAATCACATGTCTAAATAAATGGATAAACTTATAATGAAATATAAAATTAAAACAAAAATAATTGAATTATATCATTGGTTCAACAATTTCATCAAATATCATCTACCCATCATTATCTTCTCTAAACTCCAATCCTTATGGATCATTTCTTAGGGGAATCTAATAAAATAATATTATTATTATTTAATTCACAAAATAGGATATTTAGAAAAATTATTTCAAAAATAGTTTGCGAAGACGCAAACACAATTTGCTAATTTTTTTATTATTGAATTTTTTTATGAAAAATTATGTAAAGAAAATTAAATTTTTTTATTCAAAAAAATTAAATTTTTACATAAATAACAACAAAGAAATCATTTTCATAAATTTAAAATTTATTAAAAATAATGTTTTGCTCCCTTTTGTGCCTTATCTTATAATATATGAAAAAAAAAAGAAAAAAAATGAGTCTACTATGTCATAACTTCGTTTTTTTTTTTTTTTCTTATCAATCCAATGGCCAGTAACCCATAAAAATATAATAATTTGACCCTCATAGAAATATCGAACAATAACGTAATTTAGGGTTATAATATATTAATTATTTATATAAATTATAATAACCTTTTATTTAAATTTCTTACATTTTGTATAAATAATGCACTTAATTAATCTTTATTTTAATTTTAGAGTCTTTAAATTATAATTTGTGAATTAATAGAAAAATTACTTGAAAATTGAAGAGAAAATATAATTTCTATAAGATGAAAGTCCAACATGTAAATTAACATTAACGTGCCCGGCAATGGAAAATAAATCATGTCCAAAATGTGAGTTAAGCCGAGGAAATGAGGAAATCTAAGCAACAACACAACAGCAAACACGCCTGTACTTGTGGGCGTGTTGAAAATGGAAGCTGCACAAAAATGTACACATAAAGCAACACAACTGTGCTGATGGGTGTGTTAATGACAAAAGCTGGATAGAATTGTACATGGCAAGATGACACGATCGTGTTGCAATGCAAATCCAAAACACGCTAGAAAAGACACTGGAAAACACGGGAGACAATGACTTCATCCAATGTCCAAAGCTCCGAATATGATATATATATATATATATAACGGTAAGGAGGAAAAGATCAAATCAGAATTCCACAACAGATCAGATTAGTTTGAGAATGAGAAGATACGTCGGAAAGCACAAGATACATCCATATCATCTAAGATTCTAACCATGCCAACTCCATCATATATAGAGAGAGAGAGAGAGTTCCAGATGGAGAAAGAGGACATTACAATAAGATTAGATTAGAGTAGAGTATTAGATAGTGCAATAGTATTAGTTTTAGTTTTTAAGTAGTAGGAAAAATTAGATTAAATAGAATTAGAAAATTAAAATTAGATTTTAATGTTTTTATTTATGCTTTCTTTTACTATCATTTTTTAAAGATTCAATATGTCTATAGCTTAATTTCTTTTATATTTAGGTACGATAAACTCTAGAATAAACATGCAATTTTCATGATTATTATTCAATGATTTATTTATCATTCTTGTAATTCAATTATGTGTTTTTATTGTTTTCAATTTAATATTGTTAGCATATTAGTTGAAATTTGATTTCTTATATAAAAATCAAGAGATTTTATATAAGAATAGATCTAGCATAATTGAAAAGAGTTGCATGCAATCCCAAAGATAAGATGACATAAATATTCTGAATTAGGTCAAACCTAATAGCGGAATTCATAGATGGAATATAATGCAATTTTAGGGTTTTTAATTAGAAAGAGATTCCAATTAATTAACCTAAAATTAGGAATTAATATGACTCGAGAGAGTTACTAGTTCAATTTAGGAATTCTCATGGTCAAAAAATAAAATAAGAATTTGAATAATAATTAATTAATTATATTAGTAATTCTAAGGAGATTTAATACCTGGATATATTAGTTTTATTGATTATTGCTTTCTTTAATTTATTTGTTATTTACTCGTTTATTTAAATCTTGTTGAATAGATAATTAGAAAAAGGTAGTTACTAGTAATCGTAATCCCTATGAGATCGACACTTGATATCTTTATTCACTATACTATAGAATCGATAGGTGTACTTGCCTATAGGTCTAAAGTTATATAATAGAAAAACCAGTATATATATAGGCTCCATAATTTTATATGAGCGAAAAGTTATGACCTTTCAAAGTTGGAAAAGCAAATCGTATCAGTATTAGTTTTTTTTGTCATATATTATAAGATAAAGCATAAATGGATATGAATTTTTTTAATAAATTTTAAATCAATTTTTATAATTTTTAAATTCCCGAATTTTTTTTTTGTTATTCCTCATGTAAATTTCTAATTTTTTTTAAAACACAAGAAAATTAATTTGAGAAAAAATTAATTTTCTTTACATGATTTTTTATTTAAAAATTTTCAATGATAAAAAAAAAATAGGAAAGTCCGCACCTTTACTATAAATTATGCTAAAGATACATTTCAAGTATACACCTTCAATGCAAATTGCTAAAGACATAAATTGGGTCTGTGCCTTCACAATCTATTTTTATAATAATTTTTATAAGTCTTATTTCACAAATTTAAAAAAAAATATTATTTTAGTGTATTCCCCTCATTTCTTGTAGCTTTAATAGCAAAAAGTGAAAAATGTTTTAATTTTGGAATTTAAACTTTTGATGTTTACATATATATTGTAAATAATACTTTACTATACTACTTTTTGTGTTCTATCGTTTCTTTTTATTTATTTATTTTTGTTTCAAAACTTCCTTAAAAATGTTGTGTACGTTATAACTTATTCAACCCGTCTAAATGGTCTGACCAAGTTTGAACAGGTCTTAACTTTTATGGTTTCTCAGGTTCAAACCAACTTATTTTCTACCAAAGGTTATGGTTAGACTGATTCAACCGACTAAGTTAAATGAAGTTGGACTGCAATGATAATTTCCCTTTAATACATGTCACTATCTAACCAAATAATTGGTAAAAGAAACTTTTGGTGATTTTGAAAAGGTAAGGACTAAAATGTAAAAAAAGAGAAAATTAGAAAAACATAATTTATATTTTCACATTTATACAAACTCATGATGTATATTTTATCTTTTGACAAATAAATAACTTTTATCTTATTACTAAGTTTTAATATTAAGAAAAACATGTCACAATGATTAATTTAATAAAATAATATTATTAAATAAATCCAATCAAATAATGTCCTAAGAAATAATTAAAATTTTGTCGAAAATAGAAAACCCTTTAGTTCTCATTGTTGGCGCTTTCCATACTTAAGTTTTTATCCTTTTAGACTTTGCAAACTATTTCCACCATTATTAATTAATTAACACATGTTTGCTTCTCATTAGTTCATAATAATTAATTCAATAATATTACTAAATATATTTAATAAAATAAATAGTGAATTTTTTTTTTAAAAAAAAAAAGGAATCAAACCCTTTAGCCATTGGTTGGGATTACATGGTGAGCCCCCAACCAATGCTTTTGAAAATTAAAAAAAAAAAGAAAGAAAAAAAAAAGAGAGAATAAAAAAGGAATAAGAAAAAAAACCATCACATCACATAACCCCTTAATGGTGGCTAGTTGTTCTTGACCTTGGGATGGCCAACCAATGGTTAGGGGTTAAAGTTTTTTAGTTTTTATCATTTGCAACAATTTTTCTTTTTTTTTTTAATTTTTAAATAATTTTTATTATTTATTTAGTTAGATATATTTAATTATATCGTTTTATTAGTAAATTATTATAGACTACTTAGAAGCGAGTATATGTTAACCAATAATGATGAAAATAGATTATGTGTTAAAAACAAAAACAAAGTGCCAATTATATGGAAAGTGTCAAAAATGAGAATTTAGGTTTGCAATCTTTTGGGTTACTATTTGAAGGGGTTTCATTTTGGGCTTGCTCAAATTATAGAAAAGTAGATATAAGGTAGATAGAGTATATAGCATTATTCATATCTAATATTATAAGATATAAGTTCCTGAACTTTAGAACCAGAATCCACCCTATAGCATCGTGAAATTATAGTGGAACTCATACTTTGTAAAATCTACAAGTTAAAAGGTATATATTAAGACTAATTTTTTGTTTTATTTTCCTTAATTCAATTCATATTGAACCATATGCTTATTTAATATGAACCCAGACTAGGAACGAAGGAAAATAATTTTGGTTTTTCGTATTCTTTTTTAAAAATAAATTTAAAGTTGCCACTTGATTGGGGTTGGGAAAAAAGGAATAAGCTAAGGTTGATTAGACAAATCGATTCTAACTTAACTACTAATCTATGAAGAAAATCTTTTGAAAAAGATTTTGAAAAACTAGAGATTTTAAGTTTAAGGACTAGCCTATTAAAACTCTAATGATTACCACATAAACATTCCAAATTAGAGTGTATTTCTTGAAATACCCATTTTTATTTGGAAATAATTCTAAATTAAAGTAAAGATGAAATAAATCTAATTGATTTATTTACAAGGAAAAATAAAATTTGTATTTTTATTATTTTTGAAGTTGCTTCATAAGTAACTACATACTTACAAAGATCAAATTTACCATAGTTCGCTCAAGATTTTAGCAAGTCTTTTTATTTTTAAATTTGAAAACACTTTTATATTTAATGTCTCAACTTTATGTAAGAAGAATTATAAAGAAAAGTTAAATTTTATTATTATTATTATTTTAACTTGTAGAAGTTTAAAAGGTTCCTAATATTAGAAAAGGTCTGCTTACTTGTTCATCTACCTACAATGACTTTTTTTTTTACCCGTAAATATTATACTTAGTATCCGAACTTTTATTATTTTTACAATTAGATACCTAAACTTTGAAAAATATTAATTTAATATCTAATCAATTTTTTTTTGAGATCATCTATATACTTCAGATAGATTCATTAAGGTTTGTTAGACACCATTATAAAAGATTGACACGTCCATTATAACATTTATTTATAGGAGAACTACAAAAAAACCCCAATGCCCACTGTTCAACAAGCATTAAGCCTGCACTGCTCCAAACCAATAATACTGTCTGAGTTGCCTCTTCAATTGCACATTATATACTAGGATATTGTTGGTGATGTGGGACTAATAATGTACTATGGATTAATCACTAACAATAGGCTTTTGTTTGTAATGAAGCATTGACCTTATCCTTTGCTTTAAGATAATGCATTTCTTGGGAAAAAAAAAATCATATAACCATTAGCAACGCTCACAATAGTCTCATTGACTTGATTGATCCAAGCATCATAGCACTTGTACCACTGATTAAATAAGTTACATAGCGACAAGCATGCAGTAGCTGCTTTGTGTAATAACGGCAAACAGCTCAAACTCTGAAGAAGATTCATTCGAAGCAGCAGAGTCATCCTCATCAAAAAGAGAAAATTCTGTTCCTAATTTTTAAAATTTTAAAATTTAAATACTTAATTATAAAAATGATGAATAACAAAAGTTTAGATATTAAATGTAATGTTTATATTTTTTATCATTTGTTTTAAATTAGATCCTAATTTCCATAACAAGAAAAAATAGTTTTAAAATATTGAGTGAGGAAAGAAAAGGACTTTATATTTTATTTTTTATTATTTTTATTTGATTTTATAAAACTTTTTATTTATTTTTCATTTTACTATTTTTTTTTATTTTAAAAAAAAGAGAGTAGAAAGTTTACTCAACAGTTATGTTTTTCTTATCATTTATAAATATATATTTTATCTTTCTATCAGCTTTTATTTTTATGGCTTTTTAGGGGGGGGAAGAAGAAGATTCAGACCTGGGTTACGAAATTGGTTGGAGCTTCGGTCGAGTTCGGGGGAAACAGAGATCAGAAGCTCCAAGTGTTGTGCTGCGGTCTCTGATGTTTGTTAGCGGGAGAAGAGTTGTTGACTGGGGGGTTTAAGCAACGGTGAGTTGTCAGGCAATAGTGGATTGCTTCCAATGATGATTGAGGGTCGACATGTGTATGATGATGTGGCACTAACATGGCTGAAGATGCAAAATTGATGTATCGGGATGGTAAATGGGTCAGTTATGCAAGCAAGAGCGTGTGTGGGCAGGCATGTGGCACATAAGGTGCGGGAACACGAAGTTTGTGGGCCGCCCAAGCATGACACAAAGACATGCAAGCCTAATAATTATTTGAAATTAATGTTAATGAATTATTTTAATGTTTGTATTTGCTATATAAAATATTTAAATCAAATAATAATATTATTTTATACTAATGTTAATGAATTATTTTAATATTTCTTTTTTTGTATAAAATATTTAAATTTAATAAATAATTATTTTAAATTAATGTTAATGAATTATGTTAATATTCGTTTTTATCGTATAAAATATTTAAATTAAATAATATTTTTTAGTAATATAATGCTAATAAATTTTTTTAAGTATATTTTATGTTGAATGAGATTTAATTAATTTAATTGGAGAGATTTTAAAAAGTGTCATTGTAGTTGATAAAAAAATTATTATATTATTTAAATAATACGAATCTATTTTTTAATTGTTATATTAGGATGAATCATAATTGAAGGTAAATTCTAATTGGAATTGTGAAATTAGTTAAAGAGATTTGCAATTTAGTTTCAATGAAAGATTTTAATGAAATTTATGTAATTAGACATTTAAATAAGTTATGGCGAACAATTTGCATTGAAATTTTGAAGGGGAGATTTGCATATCATTTGGCAATCACACAAAAACTATTAAAAGTGCGATAAGATGGAATGGAAAGATTTGATAATATTAATATTACAAAAATTATACAATAAAAAAAGCCTAAAACATGAATCAATAATCATCATCCTTGTCTTCGTCCTCCTCCTGCCCTTCCTCCTACTCCTCCTCCCTCTAATTATTTGGCAATAATTCAATGCTATCCGACTCGCTATTGCTAAGAAACCAAAAATACGAGTTACCCTATTCTCTATTCTCAATGTCGACCCAATCTGCACACACTTGCTTCAATGATCTCTAAGTTGAGTCATAGGTGATGGTGATTCATGAATTGCCCACCCGAAGTGAAGCTTGACTCAGATGATACCATCAAAACTAGTAAAGCCAAAACATCTTATGCCATTAAGGAAAGGGTTTCCATCATGTGCGCCTTAGTTGACCACCAATTGAGAACATCTAAGTTACCTATGTCCTCATTTGGCCAAATGTGCTATACATTGTATACAATCAAGTGACCATAAGCTTCTAGGTTAAAATTATTGTTAGACCCAGTGTTTTGCGCAATTTGTTTACTTCTCTTGGAAGATAAGCTATCTAAATGACTACTAGATCTAAGTCGATGCATTAGGGTTATTTGCTAAAGTTTGTTAGAGTGAAAATGATGTAATTCCTAGAGCAATCCAAGTGCCTTGAAAATAAGCAGATTTACTTCTACTTTAATATTTTTATCGGCGATGTTGCTTTAAAAATTCTTAAGGAGATTTTGAGTACCATAGTACTTATACTACGGATCTAAAATTGTTGCAACATAGAATAGATAGGGGAAAGGGTGGAAGTAATCCCACAGTTTGGATACCATTGCACCAACAGTTGAGTGGAGCATCGGTTCACTAACATATGACATCAACACATATATTATGTCTACGAAGTGAGGGAGCATGGTGTTGTTGGTAAGATAATACAACCTGAACAAGTGATTTGTGAGTCTTAGGAAGGCCTTTAGAATCTCCCTCATTGTTTTGCATATCTTCTAAACTTCAGTCGCTATATTTTCAAATTTGGAATTAGTTGAGGCGAAGTATATGCTATAAAATGAGGTCAAACCCACAACATCACATTTAGCATTTTGCACGTTGAATTCTACTTGTCTAGCAATTAAGTGGTTGAAGCTTCTGAATGTGGCCGTGACTCTAACAATAATCTTTATAATTTTAGGATTTTACCTTAAAGGAGCAACATTGGTTGATTGCATATCGGATTTTTGCCAAATGATCATTAAGGCCACAAGAATTGATACCTGCATTAACTACTAAGCTCAATATATGGCAGATACATTGTACGTGAAAAAACTTACCATCACAGATCAAAGCGAGGGCATGCTTCAATAGCTAGATTGAAGCTATATTAATGGAGGTATTGTCGTAATTAATACCAAACACCCTTTTTACCTTGTAGGATCATAAGGTGTCAAGGATATTATTGGAAATATTTGCACCTATATGAGCTTCTATAAACAAAATAAAGGATAAGATCCTCTTCTACAACATCCAATTATCGTTGATCTAGTGCATTGTAACATACATATAGCTATCATTTAGGGTAAATATTATATTTGATACTTGAATTTTGTCTATTTTAACAATTAACTACTTGGAGTTTGAAAGTGTCAATTTGCTACCTAAACTTTGCATATTTTTGCAATTAATTACTTCAACTTTGCTTATTTTTGTGATCAACTGCTTGAACTTTTCATATTTTTACAAATAACTACTTCGTCTAGGTAATATAAATGACATTGAAATATTTATAATTAGTAAATTGATACTTTTAAAATTTAGGTAGTTTATTACAAAAATATGTAATGTTTACATATTAAATATGACATTTTCCCTTATAATTTACATCATTCAGTGAGGACTCTCATATGTCTAATATCAAAGAAATGCTGCATGAAAAACAAAAACATTTATATTATCTCCATTATTTTAGTAGAGGAAAAAAAAATAATGAACCTACATGGGTGGTTAGATAACTCCTCTTTATGAGCATCTTGTTTCTTATGGAAAACATTCATGTTTCCTTATGAAGGGTTTAATACCCCTTATGCTTAAACTTCGGTTATATTACCCTTATAACCCATTTTCCAAAACATCGATGGCTTACAACATGAAAAGAAATACCAATTACAGCCATCATGGTCATGAGATCCTCATCATGCAATTGTGTTATCGAATATAACATTGTTAAGGTCAATTCCAGTACTACGGGTGGTAGACGTTGAAGATTCAACCTCTCTAGGTTGCATGGAGACTGGTGTTTGCTCTTTTTTCCTATGCATTTTAATATGGCATTTAAGATAACATGTGCTTGATCTCGCTTTACTAGACAATATCTTATCCCAAGTCTAACACTTAGTTATAGATGTATCCTTATCATCAAGATTATAGAAATATTGTTAGATATTTACTATATGCTTCTTACATCTCCCTCCATTAGTAGAGGTAAAGTTTGTATTTTTTCTAGCTTGTGAAGGGGTTAGTTCAATTTCACCATCCTACCAATAAGTGTAATTTATAAGTTAAGGTACAGTACACTCAATTGTGGAAATCACAATGAATTCACATTTCGCAAAGGCATTAAGTACTGAAAAGCAATAATTTACGAAAGTACAGTTACTACTAATTTCAAATCGTGGTCTTATAGTCTCTATTGTAGTAGTAGGAGTGCAATAGTTACACTCTAACTAAATAAAAGGTATATTCTTGAGAAACCTTGGTAGGTGACTAGAGGTGGGGAACTTAAGATTCCCAACCTAATTCCTCAAATTAGTAAAACCACAATTTAGATAATTAAAGTATGGTTACTCATCAAATGGATTGTTAAATATTAACTATAAATTGTCATGGTCGAATGGGAATGAAGGATTTTGTGGATTACTATAGCATATCATTTTGTTGATGAAATGAGGATGAAAAATAAGATTACAAAACATAAAATTGTGTAAACAAAAACGATGTAATCAATCAAAGATTGGAAAATCTACCAAATGTGTAGGTAAAGCCCAAATCTCAATTTATAGTTGAGAGATGTCACATGATCAACATGGGCATGTTATATAGAGAAGTGCCCATGAATTTAAAAAAAAAAAAAATAGTGCAAGCAACATACCCATGTTACTAACACCAATTTTTAGGCAAACTTTATGATAGGAGCAACATGAGCACATTGCTAGTGTTGAGATTGTTGCCACATGTGTACACGTTGTTAGGGCAACGTACTTACATTTCATGGCAACATAGGCACATTGTGCCCCTAATGGAAAAATTTATTAACTGTTGGGGCTCAAAGTGGGTACATTGTCCAACAACGTAAGCATGTTGTACCCTAACAATCAATAATTTTTAACTGTTGAGTTCAACATGCCTAAATTGATCCTATCGTTTAGTCGATTCTTTTGCACTTCTGCTCTATAAATAGTGCTTCTTCCCCTCTTTACTTTTACACTTCTCACCCTGATCACATATTTCTCCTTACTATTATTCTGAATACCTTCTAAGCCTTTTTTGTTTTTGTTTTTCATAATGAGTTTGTTTTGTCAAAGAAAATCCTCTAGGATCTAATCTAAATGTTTAAAGGAGAAGCGGTCCCCCAATCCCATGCCATCGCCAACTAATAGTCCCCTTGCTAATCAGTTGTTAGAACATTTCCCAAAGTTGTCCATGTGCTCACTTTACATGGACAAGTTTCGCACATAATCGATCCTTTTAGGGCACATGAGCAATTGGGTAGAGTTAGGTTTAATTTATGATTTTCATACTACACTAAAAGAAACCAATTTTTGGCAAATTAATATAATAGGCCAATGAGATGTATCTTGATTTAGTGTACATACTCTATTCGAATGCAACTCCAAAACAAGTTATAGAGGAGGAAGACACGGTGCCATGGCGAGATACATGATGAGACTTCAACTACTTAACTACTTATATTTTTTGACCTATTATCCATGTAACACCAGAATTAGTTAATGATTTGCTTGGTATTGATGATGATGGCATGAAAATGCCATTGGAATGGGAAATGTTTGATATTTTCCTATGCATCCTCTAACAACTAATGTGTGGGGGAGACATAAGCATAGCACTTGATGATTTTTTTTTTTTTTGATAGATTGCATGTTGATGCAAAGACTAGTTGATATTGACAATGTTGTGGTTCAATGCTTATTGCATATGTTGGTATGGAAGGACACACATCTAAGCTACAGTTGTCTAATCACAGTCATACATCACTCTTACAATTTCAATTTGGATGATTATGCCATGTCTGCAAAAGCCTTTTTAACTTGCAAGAGGTTAAAAACAAGCTCTATTGGTAAGAGATGAAGTAATTAGTTATTTTAGAAAAGAGGCCAACAAGGAGGATGCAACAAATGTTGGACCAACTGGATCAGACAATCACTATCTAGTAAGAGCATAGAGAGATTCTTATAAACGTTCGATTGCAAGTCCTCAAAATGTGATACCACCAAGCTCAACAAGATGCAAGGCTAGATACTATTACAGGTCATGTAGAATAAATTTAGAATCAAAATCAAGAATATTATCAATATTGAGGCTACTTACCACTGCCTCTCACTAATCTCAATAGTCACCAAGGACAACCGTTACTTCTCCATACCCACCTTTTAGCAATATTTAGGATTTTAATTTTCTTTTTTTCTTTCAATAACTATCTTGTAAACGATAATTCTATTGTTATAAATTTTATGTATTTCACATTATTTTTCTTAACTTCTAAACCTTGTGTTATTTTTACATGGATATTAACATATTGACAAAGTATATCCCTTATCTATGCACTATACATATATATATTTACTATGTAAATACATATATGTATAAACGTATAATTAACATGTATATTATGTGTATGTACATGAGTATAAGTACATACATACATAAGCGTATACTTATATATATATTTTTCTATATTATGTAAATATACTAAAAGTACAACTTTTATATAGATTGTACATACATACATACATACATACATATATATATATATTAAAATATGAATATTATGTATAGGTATGTACTTTTTAATGCGTACATTTATGTATATATATGTACAACTTTTATATTATGAAGAATATATTATATGTACATGTCCTCGTATACGTATACGTTCTACTTACATGTACTTCATATTTATAAATATAAGAACATAGTATATTTTATAATTACATAAAATTTTTATACACATCACTATAAGCGTACTATAGTACTCATATTCTTGCATACTTATTTATCAATTGTTAATTTATATGTACCTATTTATCAATTGTTAAAATATTAACTTATAATAAAAAATAATAAGTAACACGTGTTAACGTATACATGCATGAAGTATATGTGTAAGTGCATGTACGCTTATGCGGCTTGCATGCATGGGTCTACATGTATATGTATGATGTATATGCGTATATGCATCGTGAAAATATGTAATTATGTCTATGTATTCGTACATCCGTATGTACACATATACATTTGCATACACTTACCAAACCACATAGATGTACGTCATAGGCCATACTTATACATGTATGAATATAATATATTTTCATATTACATACATAATGTATACGTAAATATACATATTTATACAAGAGTACTCATATTCGTATATACTCATTCATTAATTTTATACATTTTATTTTTCAACTAAAAAAATAAATATGCAACATGTAATATTTTTCAAATTTTATTTCTATTTATTGTCATAATATTATTTTTTGTATCTTTTATATTTATAACAATACCCCTAAATTCTTGATGAATTCTAGAAATGTGGAAAGACCATATACTCCAAATGCATCTAAGCCCACTTAAAGGCACATGAGCTAGAACATGAATAAATGGGTGGCATGTAGGGGCATGATTAATAGGACTACTGCTATGGACTTTTAGTCTAATGGGTAAGGGAGAAAAATTTTAGTGTTAAAGCTCATTGCTTAGATCGAACTCATGACTTTTAAGCTTCATGCACATGGGCCTTGCTAGTTGAGCTAGCTTTTATTGTCAATTTTTATTGCATAAAAAATTTACTTACTGTTTAATTAACTTGAACCATTGAAATTGTGCCCCAAATGATTATTTATTCAAAAATCATTTTTATAGATCAAGTCTAGTATACATATGTTGAAAATTATTTTCCATTTGAGTGCAATTTAATGATTTTATGAGTTTTAGTTCATTGCTTTTCTGATTAATTTTAAGATAAAATTTTATCACAAATTAGTCATTTTAAGGCCAACTAAGGTACTATTTGAAACCATGGTTAACTTAAATTGACTTCATTTTGATGATAAAAATGATTGACCTGGATTAATGTCAAAATATTAAAATTTTTTAATATTCTCCTTTAAGCTCAAAACTGTCAAATCACATATATATACTTTGACCTCATTTGACCCTTAAAATAAAACCTAATGACCACTAATTTAACAAAAAAATTTGTATTTTTCCTATTTTCCTCTTTTTTTTTTGTATTTTTCATTAAAAAAATTGTTTTTTCTAGTTTTTCTATTTTTTATAATTTTACTATTTTTTATTTTATCAACTAGAACCTTTTCCATTATTTATTGAAAAATCTAAAACTAAAATGGGAGCAAAAATGAGGTGTCTATAGTATCTTGTAGAAACCTGTAAATTTTGCCTCTATTTCCATAAATGTTAAGTTCATGCAATATTAAAAAAGTAATTTATACATAATATTATAATTTTTTTATATGCAAAATTTATAAAACTTATAGCAAAATCAGTAAAATAAAAAAGTAACTTTTCATACCTTATTATTTTGAGCTAATATGATTTTACTATTTAGTAAATGGGAAAAACAAAGGGAAAGAATGACAAAAGTGAAGTTGGAGAAAACAAAATGGTGAAGAACAAAGGAAAGAAAAAGATGTAACATTAGGTTTAGCTATTTAAGGTTATTAATTTGTGAGCTTGAGCCTTTTTTACTAAAACACTTATTAGTAAGAAATTATACTATTATCATTTGTTATTTATTTATTTATTAATGTTATTTAATAATTTTTTATAAGATGAACACAAGACATCATGAAACTTATAATTTGTACACTAAAGTATAGGTTCTAGGATTGATATAAAATAGAAAAATCTTGTATCTATACCCTACCTTATAGGAGTAGGTTTTTTAAAAAATTATATTTAAAATTTACTTTATAACCTTTAAGTAGCGTTTAGATTGTAATACTAAATAGTACAATAGGAATTGAACAATACAAAATAAGGAAAATAGAATAATATAACACTTTTGCATCACAGTTGATATTTATAGTACTTGATGAGGATTTTTGTAATACTCACTATTTGGATATACAAAGTATTGCACTAAATATGATATACAAAGTACTAGATAAGAATTTTTATATCTCTATCTAGTGAATTTGATTTTTATATTATATTTTAGATAGTATAACAATAAGTATTTTCTTTAATACTTTAGGATTATTTTTAGCCACTAATTAAAGGATAAAATGTTGTCTAGTTGAGTATCACAAATTTTTAATAATCAAATAATACTTTAATATTCATTCAAAATCTATTCAATCAAGTAGAATATGGATGAATATCTTGTTTAATAGAGTGACCTAGATATGGGGCCAGTTATGAATCAGCTCAAAACTGGTCTGGAATAGCTAGGTTAAGGGCTGATGGGAGGGAGAACTGGAACTAGCCCAAGGGGGGAAGGGCCAAGTCAGTGCTGTTCATGAGCTGGTTCAAGCCTTAAACTGGCCCTAACCATTTTTTTTTTATTAATTTTTTCTTTCATCCCTATTTTTCATTACATATTTTTTATATTCTTTAAGATTATCTGGTATTTATCCGTATGTATTTTTTTAGTTGGTTTAGTTTTTTTCTTTAAATTTATAAATGTTAAAATTTAATTTACTATTTCTCGAGGTAATATACGATATTTCAGAATTAATTGATGGCAATATCCTGTACATCTAGGGGGGATGCTAACCCTGAATTTTATTGATTGGCTAAAATTATTACAAAAAAGAGAGGAGAACATTTGATTTTACCTTTTGCATACGATAATAAGACTCTGTAAGTAAATAATAGAAATAAATAAGGGAATATTACTCTCCTTACAAAATATGTTTAACCTAGTGCAAAAAATAAATAAGGTAGTACTACTACCCTTACAAAATTATTTGGCTTACCTAATATTAAGATTTGAACTAGCAGAGCTTCCACCTGACGGGATGAAGTCACTGAAGTATTCATCTTCTTCACTAGATGTCCCGTACGACTCCTATGTATGACTCCTTGCCTTTAACCAATCCTCTATGCAAACCAACGCATCAACATTGACAGGTAACAGTCTTGATCATCATTGCGACAAGATAAGGCCCACTGTGCTGAATGCCTGTTCAATAGCTACCATTGATGTGGAAGTAGTCGAAACTTAGGGGGCCATTCAAGAGAGTATCATATACATCTTCTATGCCTCTTACACCAATCAAGGATGTTGAAATCTATGATACTGCTATCACAAAATTCAAAGTGTGTATTGAAGTAATTGTTAAGTTTAGTGTACTCAATTAACCTAGAATGGTGTCATTTCAACTTTTGCAACATCATTCATTGCGCAATGAGGGTGGGATTATGCGTGGTACCATGTGAGTCGAGGGACAGTGAGGGAGTTTGGGACACTTAACCATCGAATACAATGCAAAAGTTGGAATATAATTCTTTTGTTACCTAGACTGCTTAGTGTAGTTCTTGTGCGACGGTAATGGTATAAGTGTCTTTCGTGTTAGAGAATGCGTCAACAATGAAATAATACAAATTAAGATACTCTAATAACATATCTTTTTTACATCGTAGATCTAAAATATAAGCAACTAGATAAATTGTTAGAATTTGGCTGTAATATTGTAACTATTTTGCAGCCATATCATTTATAGCCACCTGTAAAAAAGAGTCGAATCAGGCATCGACTAGTATCGATAGTATATTCACTGCATTTATAAGGAAAAAATGAACACTAGCTTGGTACACTTGCAAAAATATTAAAGTACAGTCATGAAAAACTCTTAAAACATTCAATATTCTACTATATACATCCCAATCGCTGAGATGTAGTGGAATGCTTGGGACATTTATGGTAGAAAAAAAACATAATGCATTTTTATAAGTAACTGTATTTTGTAAAAGTCAATATGTGGAATTCCACCTATACTTAACATCATTTCTAAATTTTTTCGGTTGCATTTCATTTTTAATACAAAATCTTCACCACCTTATTTATGGAAGGATGGTCAATTAAAAAACATATTAGTTATCTTATTAGGGACATTTTAAAATCTAAATAGTTCATATCATTCTTAATACAAAGATTTAAAATATGGCAGGCACATCAAATGTGGAAAAATGCCCCACCTAATGTGGGTTGACATAAAGTTTAAAGTTCATCAATAGATGTCATGTTAGCGGCCGCATTGTCAAAATCAATTGATTTTTTTTTTCAAATCGTATTCACCTAAAATAATACTTGTAATACAGAAAATATTTTATATTGTATGACAATTGTTAAAAACTCTTAGAACTATTAGTCTTTTTTATACCTTCTATGCATTATCTATCCAGTGGTATGTAACTCCCATGAATGAATCTTCCTGCCACAAATTGGTCCATATATCTACATAAATGAAAACATGTGTCTAAAGAGAATTGAAAAGAGTAGCTAATTCATGCTTACCATTATGATATAGTTTAAAGGTGGTTTTTGGTATGATTTTTGGGTCGCAAGTTCGTGAGCTTAGATTCAACGCTTCTCACTCGTACTCTAACCAATGTGAGGAAGCTGCGTGACTATATGACATGTTATACTTTACTAAGTATTTTGCAAGTAGAACTTATTGTTTATTAGCAAAATAATGAAATAGGCCTCCTCCTTATGATCCTGTTGATTGCGAAATTTGTTACTACGATTTATCTATGTCGAACTCTATGGGGTGCTTTGTTCACATGTGCTTGTTAAGGGTGTCATACCCCTCCCTCTTTTTCTATGCAGAACTTGATTGGTAGTAATTACAATAAGTATGGCCGCTGCCATTTTCTCCTGTAATTTTAAGAAAACGTTTAGTAAAAATTTCTAATTCAAGTGGTGTTGGTGTCTTACTCATGAGCCAAATGGGCCACGTAAGTGGCTTGAAATTTCTTCCTCCAACAATTCTTATACATCGTCTTGCCTTTCTCCTTTTGCCTCCTCCTCACTACCTTATCATGGCAGCGGTTCGCTTTGTCAACTAGAAGGTCTTTCATGAAAGCTTAGGGGTGGCATTATCAAGTCCTCTAGGCGTTCATTGATAAAGTCATGGATATCGTAATTGTCCACTTTAAAATATTGTTCGGGTATCTCTTACACATTTCCCTTTATCACTTTTGTTAGAATAATCCCTTTTAGAAAAACCTGAACTGCAAAAATAACTTGTCATTCTTTAATATTATAGTAATTATAAAATACTAATATGGGCAGATAAGGGGACGAAATATATTTAACAATTGGCAAGAAATATAATAGAAATTATTCGCAAAGTATTGATACTGTAGAAGATGCGAGCATAATAAATAGAAGATGAGAGCACATAAAGTAGAAGATGGGAATATAAAAAATTGAAGATGAAAGTAAAAGACAAGAATGAAAGTGAATTTTTTGTGTAGATTTTGCTTGTGAAACTGCACTATGAATTTGTACAACACATTTAATTTCTTCTACTCTTTTGCAATGTTCAAATTTGAAAATTTGAACACCTGTATACTGTACCTATACTAACAACTTAAACCTATTCCTCACTACCTATAATCTTATAAACCTATGCAAATATTTTTTTAAAATGCACTTTATGCTTTCAAAATATTTGATTGTTTTTATCATGCCAATTGTCTTCCTCCATCGTTCTTCCACGTTTCTCTTTGGTTATCTTCTCTTCCCCCCCCCTAAGGTTACAGAGTTATAGTATTTGAAATTACATTCAATTATTATCGTTGTTTCCCTTCCTAATTCCTGCTTCCTTTAACATTTTTTTTTCCTTTTTGGCTTTTCTTTCTTTTTTGAAAACTTCAATTTTCTTTTTTTTTTTGATATATAGCGGGTCCAACCCACTGATTCAATTGGACCTGAATCGGTAGGTTGATGACTGGTTCGAGGTTCACCAGTTAGTCGGATTACGTAATATAACCCGGTCTTCTAATCATTGGCTTGACAATTTCTATCTATCGAGCCAATTCCCTAATCAAGTAGGTTCAAGGGCTTAAAGCGATCGGGCTGGCTCGCGGGTCGGATTTAACCCTCTTCTTTAACTAGAATGACTTACTTACCCATAGTTAGAATGGTTAAATCACAACCCATGCAAGCCCAATTCAAAGGCTCTTACTTCTTTAAGAGGCTTAACTCATGGGGTTGTGCCCTAACGTTGTATAGCCGAATGACCCGCAAACTTCCCAAATTTGATTATCGCAAGGCATAAATTACGAGGCATTTGAAATTTGATTTTCAGACAGGAAACACAGCACAACCAAAACTGAAAATGGGAGCAAACAGAAAACCCAACGATAACCATAGTACCAAAAAAAACACTCTTGAAGACAAAACCAAGAAGAAGAACCACATCAATAACGGCAAGGAGAAGCAAAAAGTCGCTACTAAAAGTGACGCCATCGATGACCCAAAAGAGAAGAAGACCCAAATCAGTAAGCCCAATCCTAGCCCTAAACCTAAAAAGCAAAAACTGACTGCCCAATCAGCAAAACCCAGCGAAGAAGGCGAAACGAAGAAGAAGAAGAAGAGCAAACCTGAGGAATTAGCTGAAAAGGGATCGAATAAGAGCAAAAAATCTAACCCTAACCCTAAAAAACGGAAACCCACTGAGAAGAATAATAAGGAGAGAGAAGAAGGAATACTCAAGAAGAAGAAAAGTAAAAGTAATGATAAAGGTGATGGATTGAAGTTAATTATTCCATCATCGAGCACGAAATCGAAAGAACGAAGGGATGAATCGAAGAGGAGAGAGAAAGAGAAAGATGGAGAGAAAAAGGAGAAGAAGAAAAGGAAAGACAAAGAAGGAGAAGGAGGTGATGAAAAAAAGGGATCCAAGATGAGTGCTTTTTCGATGAATCGGATTAGGACGATTGTGAAGAGTGCAGGTTCGGATTTGCGAATGATGGGTGAAGCTTATTTTTTGATCAATAAAGCTTCGGTATGGTGGTTTAAGTTCTGGTTTGGTTTGATTTTAGGGTTAGGGTTAGGGTTAGGTTTTGTTTGTGTGGAAGGGAAATCGAACCCTAGTTTGTGCTCATTTACGATGTGTTTTTTCTTCAGAAACTGTTTATTAAATGATTTTACGATGTTGATTACTATGAATTATTGTTAAAAGCAGTGGTATGAACTACTGATGGTTAATGGTCTAGATGTTGGGAGGTGTTGCTGGCTTTTGCAATTTTCTGTGGTGGTTAACTTAACACGCATTTTAAAGATGTTCGGGAGTAGATGAAAATCATTTTTATATTTCTTGAAGAAGTATTCTTTGGCTTAATAACAAAACACGTTAAGTATATGAGATATGCGATGCTGTGTAGTTCATTGGCAAATATGGCTTAATGATTTGGTCTCTTTGGTTTATGATTTCTCTGTTTCTTTTTGCAGGAGAAGTTTATTGAACAGTTTTGCGAGGATGCCTATAAGTTGGCTGGGGCTCGGGATTGGAAGAGAGGTCTCAAATACAATCAACTGTGTATGTGACATCTTCTTTATTGAGGTTCATTGCTTATTGAAAACAAATGTAGAAGTTGTTCCTGTGCTCGGTTTTCACTCGTTATGGAGCTACAAATTTGCAGCAATATTTTGCTAAGTAATTAGTCTCTGGTGCAATCTATATAGCTAATATGCATGGTTTATCTTGACTTATTTTATAAGCAAATAATAAACATATTACAATGGGATTCCTGTGTCTGTGATATGCTTTAGGCTACGGTTGAAAAGGTGCTGTTGTTTAAGTTGCTTTCCGACAATGTTCTAGATGAAGTGCTAGGAAGAAACTTGGCTTTCTTCATTTGCTTGAATGGACACATATTCTTGATTGGTTGAGGATTTCACTTGATTATTTGGTCTCTTGCTTTAGAGGATTTTACTTGAGAAATATTGAACTTTAATATTATGGCATAGCTTAGACTCAACTACGACCTCTGACAATGTCTCTGCAATTTATGTTGTGACCTTTTGACTCTTTAAGTTCTTAAAGTGATGGTAGTTGTTTCATCTTTCAGCACCACTTGTCACTAAGGAGAGGAGATACGAGTTCCTTTCAGGTAGTTCCCCTTCCCCTTCCAATTTCTTATTACTTGTTATCTGTTTGAAATCATCATATCTTTGTTTTTTCTTGTGGGTCAGATTATGTTCCAGAGAAAGTTACACCTGCACATGCTTTGGCAGAGGCTAAGTCCTTGGAGATACAATCAAGTTAGAGGTTGCTTTTGGCATAGACTTCTAAGTTGTCACCTGAGGCAATTGTTGTTGGAAAAGCTTTTTGACAATGTAACTGAAGCTTTTGCCATTAGAGTATAACAGCTGGAGGATGATAGGTATTATTAATTTAATTTAATCGAAGATGTAAATTTCCTCTGTTTTCGCTGTAATCCCTGTAGATGGATTTTGTGGATCCAAGCAGCTGTTTGCATGTTTGGTTGGAGATAAGGCACATGGGAAACTTCTACATGGAATTAGGATTGTAATAACTATTGGATTTTTCTACAGGACGTGATATCAATTAGTCGGGTTGTATACCTCTTGGCCTAGCATGCATGTAGTCTGACACTCTTTGATGGCAATGCAGCTGTTTGTGTGAATTTTTTCACTCCGCATTTTAGTACTAGTATTGCTTATGTGAGAGTTATGCTCCAATGTATTTTGTGGCAATGTATGGTGGGTTTCATGAAATTGAAGGTCATATTACCTTCAATGACAGCTTGGTGAGATTGATGGTTTCATCTTTAGGAACAAATGTTAATGCTAGGTCGAGATTCATTTATCTATTAATTGATTTATTTATTTTTCAACTACATGAGGCAGATGTCAAATTTCAGATTCTGCATGACCCTTGACCTTGAAAGCATGTATCCTTATTGTGGGTAAAGTTTGTTGCGTTGTTATTCATGTTGCTACCATTCATATATTGTCATATAGATAGTATTTTTTTTTTCATTATATATATATATAGCAGTATATGATAGTTGAGACGTAGATGGAATACCAGAAGGGATTGAAAACTGTCGTTGCCCACCGCACCTATTAAAAGAGTTGTAAGTGTAATTTGTAATACAATTTGTTGAAGCTGTTACACCCTTTTCCATTGATTGTTGTTGAACATAAATACATTGATTATATCTATGATTGTTAGGATAATGTTTATCTGATTTACGCAAAATTAGGAGCTTGTGATCTGTTGTGGTGCTGTTGCTGTTGCATGTGGTGGAGTTGTTGCTGTTGCTGTTGTTTGTTGAGAAGAAGATTGATGGTTATCACCTATCGGGTTTCGTGTTAAGGAAATCCAAGTAGGATGGTAGCCAAATGAAGTATATATATGATTTGGAGTATGTATATGTTGTTTAGGATTAGTGTTTTTTATTATTTATTTATTTTTTTGGGGTGTTTTATCCATAGATGATTCGTTTCTGTTTAGTATCTGTTATATGCAGTTTACCCTGTTATTATTATTATTTTGATATCTTGTTATACAGACACCCAGATTATGAAACGGTACAAAATTGAAGCCAACACGACGTGTTAAAGAGGCCTTCAATGTGAATAGAATAGTCTTCGCGTTTGAAGCATCGATTGCAATAAGCTGTTGAACGAAATCGAAACGCGTTGTTAACATAGATTTCCAATTAATTGCATTATTCTTATCTGCTTATTGTCATGATTGTAAGTGGGATGCTATATGTATTTAATCTTAATACTGGAATAAAGGAGGAATTCATTGTGGTTTGTGGACTCTGGTGGTGTGTGGTTTTGGATCGTGATTCGAGTTCGTGGTTTGTGATACGCGGTTTAGGTTCATAGTCTGGTGCACGAGCGTGGGAATGGTGGCTGGGTGCAATGAGTGGTGGGGTGTGGTTCGATGGGCGGTGGTATGTAGTGTTTGAACTAGCTTTCGAGAATTAGAAGCAAACAATAAGGAGGGGAATTTTAAGGTGCCATTTTCTCATTAAGGAAATTTTTTTTAAATGATAGCAAAAATAAAGTCCATCGGTAGTAAAAGGAATTTGTCGATAGCTTTTATGAAAAGCTGTTGATAACAGTAAATTATCTGTTGAATAATAATATAAATAAGGTTTATTAATAGTAAAATAAGATGCTGATAGCAATGGCATGTAGAAAATAGTAAAAACTATTAGTTGGGGAATAGCGATTAATGAATAGCCATTAATAGCATTCTTCCTTTGGAATTATTATTCAATATTTAGTGGATTTTTTTGCTTGAGTAACTGCTATTCATGTGAAGTAAATATTAGGATGGTCTTGTTTTATTGAATAGCGGAGAGTAATAATTTTATTTTCTCGCTATTTAGTGAAGTGAACGTGTTATAATTGAGATTTTATATTTAGGAAGTATTTTATTTGATGTATCTTATTTTTATCTTATCGCCTCTGCTTATTTTGATAGATTTAATGAGTATAGTGATAACCCAGATGGAAACCCTTGAATAGGTTTAATTTCGTTCGAAATGTCCTGTAGGCAAAACTTCATAATAATGATCAATCACTTATTTCTCCGTAGGCAAAACTCAACATCTTGCATGATTCTGATGGCACAACAAATGGGCCATGCTGCCCAGCAACTCGAGCCTTCTTCCTTTCTTGCACATCAAGGATGTGCTAGCGTGTAGACTCTTCATTCGACTGGAGATAGTAACATTTTATAGAGTCTAGAAGCTATTTATGGATTGTCTAAGCAGTTTAGGCGCTGCAATTGCATCCCAAACTCTTAAATATATAACCATTCTTCAAGAGGCAACGCCTCCTTGCATTATGCCGGCCTCCTCCTCCCCCTTTTAAAACCTTACTTGGTTAGTTTATGAAGTAGAATTATGAGAATCCAAATTTGTGTAGGTTTTCGAAAAAGCTTGGTGAGAATGATATAGCATAGGACAATTGAGATATATGATTCTAATTTCTTGGAATCTTAATAACCAATGGGAGAAATGAATCCGATTTTAAAGAGTTGGGACCTCTAGAATCTTATTTCCTATAGTCCTACTATAAATTCTCGTCAGGCATTGGATTTGTTGAAGTCCTTTATATAAGATCAGCCAAAAAGTATCAATGAAATAAGAATATGATTGCAACATGGACCTAGTGAACCATGAAAGTTCAAACAATCGACGACCTTAATTTGCAAGAATAACATCTTTCTTTGTTTACCTCTCTAACTACCAAATTCACTTTACTCAAATAAGACTAACAAGTGTCGTTTGTTCCAATTTTATCGCATATCTCCGGAGTGATTAAGACTAAAATGTTTGAATAAGGAAAAAAAAAAAAAGGGAACATTCCAACCGAGATCATTCACCTTAAGCCATTAATATAATGTAAATTCATGTAATCCCTCTTGTCACAAAAATTTAAAAACCAATAGTAGCTTGCTGCTCCGGAAGAGCTAAATAAGCTTGTATAACATCAATTTTACCGTTCAAGTTTCTAAGAGGTCCCCCCAAAGCAGCATTTCACCCCTCCAAACTACCATCGGTGTTAACTTTGAAAATTCGACTAGCGGAAGCCACCATGAAGTTATGGTTGGCCTTCTAACTCAAGGAGAAACCTACACAAAACAATGAGGCCAAATGGCGATGCTACTCGGTTATGATGAAGCATGGATCGGATTGAACACTGCAGGTTCTATACATTCATTGTCCAGATTGTGAAGCCAAATTGATTTGACTTATAGGCTTATCTGGTTTAGTTTGTCTTGAGTGAGTAGGGATATAATCGAGCGGATTGTTATAAGATATCTGATCCACTTGAACTTATAAAAACCCTATAAAATATGATTAGGATTTTTATGGAGTTTTGAGATATAATTAAAAAATCTATAAGAATTAGGTTTGGGCTTTAGGATTATAAAAAAACCAAATAGGAAACTTGACCTAATAAAAAAAATACATTAATAATAATATTTGCTCTTAACTTATACATTATGTATGCTCTACACTATTTCTACGGTATACAATACATTTAATTTTTAAATTTCATTTATATAAGTTAATAAATATAACCTTAACCCTTCCAAATCATTCTCTACACGATTTTTTTCCTTTTGTTTTGTCTTAACCCTATAAAAATTCAACCTACCCTAGACCCTATGAGGGAAGGTTTTGGATTTAGGATGAAAAATTCTACAAAGGTGTTTTTTTTTTTAGGGTTTTGGGATATACTAAATCCTATAGTGGTGGATTAAGATTTTATAAAATCTATTCCAAACTTGTCGTGGTTGTATTCCTACAAACGAACCTATCGATCTATATAAATTGAAGCTCAAACTTAGTTTGATAAGCTACTTAAAAAATTTATATTTAAGCTCGATTAGATTAGATGTAGTTGGGCTGAAATGGAGTAAATGTGGAGCGAACTTGTGCAGTCTATAAACCAGCTTGATTCATTTATACTCTTTTATCTCTTGCCTAAATAGACACGGTATTGACAACAAGATCACTTTCACTGATGAAGAGTTTATGAAGCACTTAAAACGCGTTAGATAGACTCTATTACCGTGGAGGTCCTTTTTTTTTTTTTTTTCTGGTGTCTAGAGAAATCCTTATGTGGTCCTGTCCACGACTTAAGTAACTTAAACTTTCATTTGATTAAGTTCCAATGGACTGAATCAAATGAACCTACAAGTTTTGCATAAGTGGGGACTAAAAGTTGGGGTGTCACCTTTCAGGCATGTTTGTATCCAGCCATGCATTAGATTGACTACCGAGCAAACACCTTCTCCTGGTCCCATACGGGTGCAAATTGTGAGCCTTGACAAGCTCCTTTTTCTTTTTGTTTAACAAGGGAACTGGAATTCCATGAGTATTTTCAGATTGAAGTTTGAAAAGAAAATTCTCTTAACCTTTTTAACCTTTCATTTTTTTCTTATATCTATATGATATGTATTTGTTATATGCCTGTCTTTTATCCATTTTGCACTTATCGTGTGAGTTTCCATTTTTATTTTTTATTTTATATCTTCATCATTCAAACAATTAGTTTTATATTGGTGTAAAAACAATACCAAAATGACTAACTATCCATAACATTAAGTCCACTTGTAGCTTAACACTTCACGTATTGCTCTATCATGACAAATTATTGGCTAAACCTATCAGGCCATATAATTAGTTAGTTAATATCGTGTGCCTAGATCGAAATTTAGATTTAATCAATATAATCATTTTTTGGATAGAAAATATTAATGGATGGTTTAGGAGAACTTGTCAAGACATTAAAGTAGCTTTACATTTTTCTATGTATCTTTTCGATTTGAATTATGTAATAATCAATAATAGAAATGTAATTTAAAAAAAAAATTCATCCATTATCTCTTACGTTCTCTATATAATAACTTTTTTTTTTCTTTTAAATTTTAGGATGTAGTTATTTGAAAGTAGCATATGGTATAGTCATAATATACTACATCGAATTATAGTATATAAGATCTATTAATAGTATAAATGAAACCATTCACAACCTCCTTAATACTATTAATAGCTTTCATAAAAAAAACTATTAATAAGTAAATATATTATAGTTTAGGATATATATATATATATATATTGCACTTACAAATGATGATATCTAAGCTAACATCTACCTAGTAAGTTGAGGGATACGTTAAATTTAAGAAACGGTAAAGAGCTATCATAGGATTTAGTTCCAGGATAGATGACCAAATTCAATAAAAGAGTTGCTTTGTAGTGATGCCAATGCCAGAAAAATGATCTTGAAACTTCCAAAAATAAATTATCTTTATTTTTTTTTTCCCGTTCTCTTAAGCAAAAGGTTTAGTGAACGATCCCCTTTTCCATCGATGGTGATGTGGTGTTCAGAGCATAAAAACTCTGCGTAATTTATTTTTCAGAGCGAGTCAATGGTATTTGAAGGAAGAAAACTTGTCACATTATCCATGGAGATTGAATTTGAATTACTTAAAACCACACCAGTCAAGTCGTCATCAATTTAGGTAAAACAAAAAACCTTTAACAATAATAGATTTAAGGATGAATTATGTAAATGTGTATTCTTTTACCCTTTAGTGCTTTTGATAACGTTTTTCACATTAAAATTGGACTCCTTTTTGTAACTAATATATATATTCTTCTATCAGTTCGTGTAATTCAATTTTTTTTTTCTTTTTTCTCAGTGGACTTTATAAAAGAATAAAAGTATAAATAAATATTCATATTGTTATTAGAAATTAAAGATATTTAGCATAAATCTCCTTTTTTTTCTTTTCTTTTCTTTTTTCTTTTTCCTACATGCCATAAAAACCGATCAAACTTTGTTACTCCATGGTATCAACTATTATATCAATCCAGTAAAAAAGATAAAAATTATAAAATATTATTACCAAAAAATGATTATATAATATAATTTAGACTTTATATATTATAATTTAAGATGATATACTATAACTCAAAAGTGATTATATAGTATAATCACTTTTTAGTTATCATATTCTAGAATCCCATAAAAGATTAGATGAATTCTAGATTTAGAAAAAAAAAGAAAGTCAAATTGAAGCAGAACATTGATGCTATTATCGAGAGTTCCTCTTACTTTATCAGCTACCAAACTATTGTAGTACAGTTTATAAATATCCCAGTGCCCCGTTAAGTTTTATGTTCCGATTAACCTTTTTTTAATATTTCTTTTTGTGAAATATTATTTTTTTGACGTGTTAGCTGATAAAAAAGTAGGAAAAATGAAAAAGAAAGGTAAAAATTGCAGTGAAAGGTCAACTCTTCCCTCATCCAAGTAGGCACTGTGAAAGACCCACATGAGGAGCAAATCATCATGGGCACGTACAGATCTTTTTAGAAAAAAGAATTAGGCCCAGAATTCATGGACCCCAATTGGTCCCTATCAAATGATTTAACAGAAGTATTGTATATGAAAAAAAAGAAAAAGAAAAAAAGAAACTTATATCCTAAGATAAATGATCTTTAAACCATATACGATATTACAAAGTGAAACATAAGCAATCCAGCATGCCTCTTTTTTGCAATTTCCATTTGATTTCTGTCCTGTTTTTCCTGCCTCTTAAAGCAAACTGGTTGCTGTAACAGTGAAATCCCCCAATCTCTATCTCTCTCCATTTAATAATTCTTCCCCCACCTTTCATGTCATGATAATTTTCTAACCACTAAATAATCCTAACTAAAATTGTAACCTCTCACCTAATTTTATTTTCTCATGCTTTAATAATTATTAAACCATTGGTCCCCAAATAATAATAATAATGATTATCAAACCCCCTTTCATTTTTTCAAATAAATTGCACACCTTCTCCTTCCCTCCATCCCACACACCACAGTTTGTTCTAGGACCACCTTTGTGTACTACTCCTTTCCTAGTACCAACATTTTGTGTCTAAAAAAGCACCCAACTAAGATGAAACTATTACTGTTCTCAGCCTTACTAGTATGTGTCTTCCTCCAATGTAGCACAACCATGGCACAGCCAGCCCCAGCCCCGGCGCCAGCCGGTCCCGACGACATCACGAAAATCCTAGCCAAAGCCGGCCAATTTACGGTCTTACTCAAGCTTATGAAGACCACAGCTGTTGGAGCACAGATCAATGCCCAATTGAACGATTCGAATAACGGATTAACCATCTTCGCACCTAATGATAATGCATTTGCTACCCTAAAATCAGGCACACTTAATTCACTCACTGCTGAAGAACAGGTTGAATTGGTACAGTTTCATGTGATTCCCACATTCTTATCGACTTCGCAATTCCAAACTGTTAGCAATCCATTGAGGACACAAGCTGGTGGTAGCGGGAATTTCGAGTTCCCTCTAAATGTTATGACTTCTGGCAATTCAGTGAATATTTCAACAGGGGTCAACAACGCAACGGTGGATAATACTATCTTCTCAGACAACCAATTAGCGGTTTACGAGGTTGACAAGGTCCTGCTACCTATGAGCATCTTTGGCCCTAAGCCACCCGCGCCAGCACCCGCCCCGGCAAAGCCGAAATCGAAGCCCCTTTCGGGGGAAAGTCCGGCAGCTGACAACACTGTCCCCGTTGATGACACCAAATCTGGTGGGGTGAAATTGGTTACGGATGCCCTGGTCATTTTTGGTGTGACATTGCTTGGATCATTTGCATTGTGACATTAAAAATGTTGAAAAGAAAACCATGTGGTGAGATCATTTTTGCCTTCATCTATGTGATTTTCATGAATTTGATTTGAAAGGGTCCTAGTAATTCATGTTATTATATTTTGTGAGTGGTTTTTTCGTTTTCTTTTAATGTAATTGTCTGGAATTTCTTTGTAAGTCTCAATTGTATTGTATCATGCCAAAAAGTTTGATGAGAATTGAGATCCAAGGTTGTCAAAGATATTTTCTTCTTTTGTTCTTTTTTTTTTTAAATTTAAATTTTATTTTTTTGTAGTCTTATGTCGTATGATTTTATTAGTTATTGCAATTTTTGAAGTATTTGAAATTTTTCTCATGCTAAATTTTATAGGATTCTCTATTTCAAGGGTGAGAAAAAAAAATGAATGATTGGTTGTTGTGACTAAATACAAGTGCATCTACATAACGATTTTCTTTTTTTTTTATTTTTACATATGAAATAACAGGATTTATATGTATATCTCACTATTAGAGTTGTGCAAACGAAGCAAATTATACGGGTTAACTTGTTTAATCTGTAAAAAAAGTACGGATTAGACTAAAAATTTTAGCTTGCATATAAAGTAGGCTTAAGTGAGTTGAATTGGGGTAAGTTTGGCCCATTTAGCTTTAAAAATGTATGAAAGAAGTATAGGTTGATCTATTTAACCCATGGGTCATATGGACTAATTGGCTTAATTCGCAAAAATATATGGATTGGATAAAAAATTTTAGTTTGCTTATTAAGTAGACTTAAGTAGACCGACTCGCATTAACTAACTTAAGTTTACCTACATCTCTTAATTAGAGAAACTCCATCCATATGCTCACAAACATCTAGGATAAACACGGACTTTATGTTTTTATTAACAATTTTAGATATAACAACTATAGAAACATTCCTAAAAAAAACTACAACTCTTGTTTTATTTCTTCAACTAAAGACTTGGCATTTCAAGCCACAAAGACTCTTTTCCATTAATTGACCCAATAATGTTAATAGCATCAGATTCAATAATAAAATCCTGCTACCCATTTTCATGGGCCAAACCAAACCCTCCCTTCATAGCAAGACACTCCTTTGTTTCTACATTATGCCTGATTAGGAATGAAAATTTGAGATTTAATTTGTGAAACCTACACATAATACAATACGAAATAAATGAGTTTGTGTATAAAAAAAAAAATTTACATGAGACACAAATAGGTTAAACACATTTGGATACGATAAAATTCATGTTTAGATTTGTGTCCATCTTTCAAACCTATTTATAAACCCGTTTATTAAATAGGTCTCATAAATAGATCACAAGCTTGACCTGTAAACCCGTTTAATATTAATAACATATACATTTCTTATTTTCTTTATTTTTTTTTATTCTCAAGCTCTACTGATTTTACTAGTTAAGGTTTTATGGTTCTTCTATCCCACCAACAATACATCATATCTCTTTCTTTTCTTCTTAGTTATTTTATCTCTTTTGGTCATCTTTTTTTTTTTTTTTGGGTAATAAATCTCTCTTCCTCATCTTTTGATTATTTAGAAAGCCTTATGTCATCATACTTATAAAGTTATGCTTGACAATATTAGGAGCAATGATAAAGATAAGTCAATCTCTTATTCTCCTTCTCTTCAATGACAAATGATTTATGTAATTCATATAAATAGTCTCGACTTTTAAATCTATTAGGATTTTAACATAATCTATTTTTTTTTGAATTGTTTGTTGAATGCTATGTTTGATTGGTTTATAAACCTATAATGAGGATTTTGGAGTTCTACCAAATCTAAACTAGATTTATATTTAAATGAAGAGCGACATATATGGTTGAATTAGATGTATTAAGTTATGGGAAAACTTATTAATTCTGACAAGTCTTTTATTTATTATATATATATATATAAGCTTTTGAAAATATTGACAATTTAAATAGAAGGATAAAGTGGTTTAGGATTGAAATGGAAAGTAGATATATGTTGAGGACTAAACTATACTTTTCTTCTAATTCTATTATCAGCCTTTTTGCTTTGTATGTGCAGGTATTTTATAAATTTATTTATAATTTTTTAATCAATAAATGTGTTTAATCTAAATACAAAACACGTTTATTAAATGAGTTAGGTCATGACTTTAGATTTTTATATATGATCAACAAACAGATAGTATCATGAGTTGAGATTTTTTAAATACAAATCCGTTTAGAAACTAATATGAGATATGACCACGGCTCCAATTCAAATCGAACACTTTGACCTAAGGACACAACATAATTAGATGCTCCTCAACCTCTTCATCCCCGCAAAAAGTAGAAATGGGGCTTCAAGTCATTCACTAATGGAAGTGATCAGCCATTACGGGAAAAGATTTTTAGATTAGCTACGATAGGAAATATCTGATTTTTTGCTGGACGTCCAAGCTCCACAACAATTTTCATTCATCTACTGACAATTGTAAGGAGCACGACGCTCTCACTGCCACTAGGTTGATTTGAGTATCAATCAGGAAGTGATAAAGCCAACTTTACGAAACATGATCTAGATCTATTGTGTGGTCGCACTAGCCAATCTTCTCTCTTTCGGGCTGTTAAAGTATCTCCTTTGTTAAGTCTCCTAAATATAATTTTGATGATAACAAAACATATATATTAAATATAGGGATGATATCGGACGGGTCGTTATAGGGTATCCGATTCGTTCAGTCCCGTTAATTACTTTATAGAGTATTACCTTATAGAGTTTTGGGATGAGTTTAGGTATTACATTAAAACCCTATTGGGCTTTGGGTTGGGTTTTAAGGTTTTTATTTAAAAAAAAAATGATGAGAAAACCCAACCTATTAAAAAATATTAGGTAATAATATTTTCAAACTCAAATTTCAAAAGTTAAAGACTGTAATTTACTGATTTGTTGCACTAAAGAAGATTATTTTTTCATTTTATTTGTTAAAGTTTAGGAAACCCTAATCATATTTCTATTGTCTAATTTCACTATTACCACTTCTAAACCACATTTGAATCCCTTGTTCTCATGTCTCTTCTAATCTATTTTATATTATTTTTTTCTTTTTTGTAGGTATAAATATAATTGAGGAAGATGATGAGTTGAACTTTAATTAATTTTAATGAATGTTTAGGAAGAAGATGTGGTGAAACTATAGTTAATTTTTGAAATTTGGTGAATTATGCCATAAACTTGTAGGAATATGTAATTGATGGGTTGAACTTTATTTAATTTAGAATTTGAATGAATTTCTATATAGTATATTGAGCTCCTTACTACAGTAACTTTTAAGTGTAATTTAATGAAATTCATTCATTAAACTTTAAGTTTTCAATTGTGATTTAATAATATCACTATAAGATTATTTTATAAGAATTGTAATTACAGGTTATCATATTTAATATAGTTGCCCTCTTATAAACAATTTATATCATCATATAACATGTTATCATTTTATTCCTAATATATGTTTCTATGAATGACAAAAACAAATTGTAGGAATTTTGATAATACCTTATTTCTTTAATTCATATGAAGATAATTTGCACAAATTGTGATGGTAGGTCAATGGCGTCATGGATTTTATAGTACTCATAATGGGACAGGTTTTGGGTATTGAATTAAAACCTCATAGGGTTTTGGGGTGAGTCATGTGTAGCCTTATAAGATAGCGGGTTGGGTTCTGGTTTTATAAAACTTGTCTCAAAACTTGACTTAATGGCATCATTAGTTAAATGCTTACGAATGAGTTTATTGAGTATGTAGAAAAAAAAGAAGATTTTTTTAGCTATATATTGGATTTTACAAATTTTGAAAGATCAAGTTGGTTCAATAATTAATTACAGCTTAAGACTTAGCTTCATTAATCGAACATATTTAAATAATATATTTGGTTTCGTTTCACTGAAGTTGGATTAATTTTTTTAAGAATTAAATATCATGTATAGAATGAACTACAGGGAAATTTTTGCTTGAAGGATTGATTTAATGAATTAACTATGAAAGTGGATTCATGATTTATCAAGGTCAACGTTCAAATCGGAATCAAGTGGAAATTAAAGTCGGGAACAGATTTTTGGCGTTTGGAATTTATGTATAGTCAAATACAGGCTTTACCAAGTTGAAATTGAAGCACTAGAATTGAAAGACATACAATAGAAGACGGAATTTGCGAAAGCTCGGAATCGGAATTATGCATTGGAGTTGGCTTGCTTCGGAACGTGCAAAGAATATGGGATTTAACAATATTAAAATGGCAATAGAAATTGTTATTTGAAAGTTAGGCCAAAAGCATTTTGGGTTTTTGAAATCCGGAAAAGAATTAAATATTGTAAAGGCTATTATGGAAAAAGCATTTGAATTGGAGGCAAGTATCTCATAGCATTTGAATTGGAGGCAAGTATCTCATATAATGATTACTTCCTTATAAGTATTATGAAATCTCTACAATATAAATATATGGCTATAGATAAAATCGAAGGATCAATTAACATCTAATGGCTATTTTCATATTGAAGTTATAAATGATGTCCATATAAAAGGGTAGAAGGCAAAAGAGGCATGAAAAATAAAGAATTATTGAGTAACATTTTACGGCAAATATTCATTTTGTATTTATGCTAAAAATTATAGAGAATATTTATTTTTTATTTTTTGATTGTACATAAGAAAAGGAGTGATTGTTAAGTTATGTGGTTATATATTTTTTACTCTATATTTATAAATAGCTTGTGTCGAAGCTAGATAGTTAGGGTAGTGAGTAATTGTGTTGAAAAGGTTTAACTGTTGTAACCTTTATAATTTATCTTTGGATATAGTGGAATGATACTAGTGAAGACAATCGGGTCTCCAATAGATAGAGTTGAAAGAGTAGATTGATGTATAAGATGAAACTATTATAAATTAATTTGCTTGATCTTCTTATCCTTATATCTTTTATTTATATACAATTTATTTTAATACTCACTGTAACGTTCAATTAAATATCATCAATATTAATTAAAAGGGCAGTTTATGAAATTTAAAAAAAAAAATTTAATCTTAAACAATCAATTCACTTTTCTGTTGATTACTTATTAAGACCAACATCCTTTATCGTTGCTTTTTCATATCCCCATGGTAAATTCTCAATCCGCCTTAAATCTCAAAGTCTGCTTTCTTTGTTGATCAAAGGGCTCACTTTCTTGTTCGCAAAATCTTCTAGGGCTTTCTTTTGGTGTTTTAACATAGGAATTGAGGCTATCCATCAAACACGGATTCTATCTTATTATAGCAGATGAATGCAGTTTCATTCGCGTTAATGTTAGCACAATCAATTATTTTATACAATAAAGTGACAATGTAGTAATTATAATTATATATAAAACAAAGATAGATAAGATACAATTAAGACAACTCTTTCAAATGCATGTTTTGAAAATAAATAAGATTAAGAAACAAATTATTTGATTCAGAGAAGTAAATGGATAGTTTGGTCTCATTGCTGGACAAAGGGGTGGGGTGCTCAGCTGCACACTTCGTAAAAAAATCTTAATTTCAACTTTAGAACATTTAAATTTTTTAAAAATTATTGTAAGCTTTTCATATTTTCATCCTATCTAAAATTTTAAATTTGCAACTTGACCCTTCTCTCAAATAATATCCTAAATTCCTCACTAGTTGGACTTGGAACTCAATAATGATGAAAAAAAATGGAGGATTGATTAAAGATTCACTAAATTTAGATCAATAATGTGCTATTTTATAATTTAATGATTAGTTTATTTCTTATAAAAGGATAGCATGGATTTTATTTATTTATTTAGTTTTTCTTTAGGCCTTCCCTTCTCCTTTCTGGCAGGATTCAACTAGGCTTCCACATTCAAAAAGGTTCGGCTCAAATGTGGAAGAAAAATGAATGGATTTTAGGCTACATGGATTTTGCACCCTTTTGATGTTAAGTTTAAGACCCATATATTGTTTCATTTCACGGTTTTCTTTTGTTAAGTAAGCTAATATATATATATCGCCCAAACAAGTTTTCTAAAAATATATAAATTAAAAAATTTAAGATAATACACACAACCACAAAGAGTTAAGTCCATCTACAAACTACTCAAGCTCCATTTGACATTTAAATAAATTTCTGTTAAACTGTAATGTGGTTAATCTCACACTACTAATAAAATATCCCAAAAATTCAATCTAAAACAAAGTGTAACAAGGTAATTTTTCACCTTCGTTTTCTTATATATGTATAGTCTTTGCTTTGCTATAATTCGATAGTAAGTAATTTTTATGAATCTTGAATAGATATTTAATCATAAACATCCATGATTCTTATAGTCTTTGTGACGTAGCGTAACGCATAAGATTAAGTAGGATTTTTATCGCAAACCGTTGATTATGTGAATTCTCAGTTGGTGACCTTCAAATATCAATTGATTATATGAATTTCTTGATATTTGACATCTAAATTCAACAATTTTATAAATTTGAGAATTTGGAAGAAAATTAGAGTAATGATGACTCAAAAGTTCGATAATATTCAATAATCCTCTCCGCCTAATGCCCTAGGGCATACAAATAATAGTAGGCATAAAGCTGCAAAAAAATAAAACATAAGAAGTTTCAAAAAATGAAAAAATATAAAATTTGCCAAAAATAGATATGTTTAAAGCTTAAGGACACCTATAAAAATTAGAAGACAAATATAACGCCACAAATAATACTTAAAACAGAAGTGTCTATAAAAAAGTTATAGCTAATATAAAAGTTACAAAAAAATAGCAAATTCGATTGTTTAAGGGACTAAACGAAATAATTTTCCCTAAAAATGGTATAGCTTAGTACTAAAGGTACTGATTTCTTCGAGTTAGTTCGTTTCCTTCGAAATAAGGTCCAGAAATCAAGAAATCGCAACTGACTCAATTTTGTCCCATTTTACCATCTACTTGTTTGCTAATACTTCCACCTCATCATCTTCCCTAGGGTAGACAAAATTCGCCCTCGAATTGTCTTCGTTTAAACTATCTCTGGTGTAGGGAATAAGATGCTTCACATTAAATACATCTGCAGTTCGAATGTGGTAAGGTAGCTTCAATTTGTATGCATTCAAGTTGATCTTCTCTATGATCTCCACTGGCCCAATCTTTTTAGTTGATAATTTGTTGTACTCACCAGTAGATAACGTATCCTTAGTAAGGACAACCCAAACATAATCTCCTACGACATGTCGCATTTTTCTATTAGCAACTTCTTTATATTTACCTACAACATTTTGTAAATTGTGTTGAATAGTCTTGTGAATATCCTACAGGCTATGGACAAAATCTTTTGCCTTCCCATTAATCCTAGTTCGGTTTGGCAATGGTATCAAATCAAGTGGACTTCTAGGAACAACAGAGTAAACCACCTAGAATGGATTAAACCTTGTACTGCGGTTGATTGTAGGATTATGTGCAAACTCTGCCTGACTTAGCTTTTGATCCCAACTCTTCACATGCTCCCCCACTAAACTCTTTAATAAATTTCCTTAGGATCTATTTACTACCTTAGTTTGCCCATATTTTTGTGGGTGATAGGAACTATTAAAATTTAGCTGAGTGTTGACCATCTTCTATAAACTTCGCCAAAAATGGCTAAGAAACCTTATATCTCTATCAGATACAATGGTCCCAGGCAACCCATGCAATCCATATATTTCCTTAAAGTACAATTATGCAACATGGACAACATCTATAGTTTTCTTACAGGGAATAAAATGCACCATTATAGAAAATTTGTCAACTACTACAAAGATGGAGTCATTACCTCGCTAAGTTCGTGCCAACCCTAAAATGAAATCCATGCTCACATCGATCCAAGGTTGCAAAGGAATTGGAAGCGGCATACAATCCTGCATTCATGGCTGTTCCTTTGGACACTTGGCAGACTCTACACCTCTGTACATATTTCTCCACTTCTTTATGAATAGTTGGCCAAAAATATGATGCATGCATTAGTTGCAAAGTCTTGTCTCATCCCACATGACCATCACCATGTAGTTCTTAAACAATTTGATCCCTCAAACTACAGTCTGGAATGCATAGTTGATTACCCCTAAATAAAAAACCATCTTGCTGCAAGTATTCTGTTTTGTCACTAGCTTTAATTCTTGCTAAAATAACAAAAAAGTAGGGGTCACCTTCAAGTAGCTCAACAAATGAATTAAAACTAGATACCTCCACTTGCATTTTGTTTAGAAGACTCCTGTGTCTAATCAGTGCATCAACAACCCAGTTTGTGATGCTACTCTTGTGTTTCATGACAAAGATGAAATGTTCTAGATAGGCAACCCATGAAGCATGACGAGATGACACTTTATCCTGACTGTGTAAGTGTTTCAAAGCTTCATGGTTAGTGTATAAGATGAATTCTCTATGAAACAAATAATGACGCTAGTGTTTCACAGCTTGTACCACAACATAGAATTCCACATCATATGTACTATATCTCAGCTTGGCCCCTATTAACTTTTCACTAAAATAAGCTATTGGTCTACTGTTTTGGCTCAAAATAGCTCCAATCCCTACCTTAGAGGCATCTGCATGTAGCTAAAAAAGCTTATGGAAATCTGGCAACACTGAAATCAAAGTTGTAGTAAGACGTACTTTAACAAAAACCTTCTCTGCTTCATCAGTCCATAAAAATTTCCAACCCTTCATACAGTTAGTGATGGGAGCCATAATATTGCTAAAATGGGGGTATGAATCGCCTATAAAATGATCCTAGGCCATGGAAGCTTCGAACTTCAATCTGTGTAGTAGGTCTAGGCCACTACCTAACTACTTCCACTTTAGACTTATCTACTTGTAAACCATCAACAGAAATTATGTAGCTAAGGAAAAGTACCTCAGTGGTTATGAAAACACACTTCTTTAAGGTAGTATAGAAATTTTCCCTGTGCAACACATTAAGAACGTCCTATAAGTGTTTGAGATGCTGCTCTAGGTCAACATTGTAAATTAGTATGTTGTCAAAGTATACGACAACACGCTTGCCAATGAATGGCCTCAGAACTTGATTCATCACTCTCATGAATGTGTTAGGTGCATTAGACAGTCCAAATGGCATAACCAGCCAATCATAAAACCCCTCTCATGTCTTGAAGGCTATCTTCCACTCATCATCAACTCGAATACGAATTTGGTGATATCTACTCTTTAAATCCAACTTCGAGAATACCTTAGCACCACTCAACTTGTCAAGTAAATCATCTAAGCATGGAATAGGAAAATGATACTTGATAGTAATTTTATTGATGGCCTTGCTATCTATATGCATATGCTAGGTGCCATCCTTTTTAGGAGTCAAAAGAGTCAGAACTGCACACAAACTCAAACTCTCTCGAATAAAACCCTTTGCAAGCAATTCTTTAACTGGCTTCCTCAACTCTTCATGTTTTGTAGGGCTCATTCAATAGCGTGGTCTATTAGGCAAAGGTGCACTAGACTCAAGATCAATCTAGTGTTAGATGTCACGCAGTGGTGGTAACTTATCAGGTAACTCATCGGGGAATACGTCCCAAAACTCCTCCACAACCAAAACTGCTACTTTAGGTACTTCAGCTTCTTTCTCAATCCCCTTACCCACTAGAGCAAAGACAACTTCAGAATTCTACAACTCTTTCTCAAACTTAGCTAAAGACAACATGTTGGAGCTATTACCCTGCTTGACAAATTTAGACTCAGTAGTGTCCCTATTAGAAACCAACACAATTTTCACTCCCTTACATACAAAGCTATAAGTGTTAGCTCTCCCATCATGAGTCACACCTCTATCAAATTGCCACAACCTCCTTAACAACAAATGGCAAGCATCTGTCATCACAACATCACACTAAACAGAGTCCTTATATTTAGAACCAATGGAAAATGTAACCAGTACCCGTTTAGAGACACTTACCTTGCTACCTTTCTTTAGCTGAGCTAACCTATAAGGTTTAGGATGCTGTTCAGGCTTAATACCCAGCTTTTGCATGGCTTCTGTGGACACAATATTCTCATAGCTTCTCGAGTCGATCATGATTCGACATACTTTGCCCAAAATAATACAAGTGGATTAGAAAATATTGTTCCTAAGCCACTCTTCCTCTACTGCCTTGGGGGTCATACAGGATCTCCTAACTACTAAATTTTCTTTACCATCCCCCATCATAAGCTCCTCTTTAGTGTATTCGGTATTGAAGATAGGTCCTTTAACACCCACAACTTCAAACGTGGGTTCATCATCCTCCTCTTCTTTGTTCTCAACAAAGAGTGCCTTCTTCTTTATCTTCTTACATTTAGATTGTTGATGACTAGTCTCACCAAACTTGAAGCACTTTACTCCGCTAGTGCTAGGGCCACTAGTGCTCGGCTTATTAAAATGTCCAATAGTGTTATTACTTGAAGTTCCACTTCTTGTATGATTCACACCGCTACTGCTACTACCACCACCACTACTCGTTACACCACTACTAAACGTATGTTTCCCAGAATGCCTCTACTGTTTGTCAATAATTAATGCCCTTTGGTGTGTTGCTAACATGTTAACAAGATTAAATAAATTAATTGTATCCTAAATCTGCATTCTCAAACCCCCAATGTATCTAGTAACCAACTGATCATTCGTTTTTTGAAGTTCATTCTTAACTATTAAAATTTAGAAGTGTAATCATTCACTAACCTGCTACCTTGTTTAAGATTTTGCAACCTCTAGTACATAATACGCTGGAAATTATAGGGCAAAAACATTGCTCGTAGGTGCTTCTTCATCTTTTCCCATGATGTGATTTTTTATTTTCCCAACTTATTTTGGGTCAATTTTAATTGCTACCACCATGCTATAGCCCCACCACGAAATTTGGTTGCCATCAATTGCACCCGTTTGTCTTTAAGAACTCCTTTGAAATCCATTATCTCCTCAATTGTGGTCAACCAATATAAGAATTCTTCTGGTTGAAGGCTTCCATGAAACTTCAGTATCTCCGTTCTCATACCTAGTTCCTAATGCCTTTGGTCCTCCTCCACACGAGGCCTACTGTGCTTGCATGGCACTACATCATATTGTTCATCCTCTACCTCTTTAGCATCTAGCATTGGACTACGGTTTCTCACACATTTAGGGTTAACGTTTTAATTCCAATTACCTAATAACGTACCTATCCTTTCCGCCAATCAATCCATAACCTCGTCCAACCGACGTTCCAACACTGCATCCAATCACTCGTCAATCATTTACTCGATTCTTCGATCTAGATTATTGCGATCATACATCTCATCCATTACAACATGACGTTGATTGGCTTGTCTACGAGGTGCCATTGTTACTAAGAGTGAACGTGGCTCTGATACCAACTGACGTAGCGTAACGCGCAAGATTAAGTAGGATTTTTATTGCAAACCATTGGTTCTATGAATTCCTAGTGTCCGGCCTTCAAATATTAATTAATTCTATGAATTCCTTAATATTTGGCATCCAAATTCAACAATTTTATGAATTTGAGAATTTGGGAGAAAAATAGAGTAATGACGACTCAAAAGTTAGATAATATTTAATAATCTTCTCTGCCCAATGCCTTAGGGCATACAAATAATAGCAGGCACAAAGCTATAAAAAAATAGAACATAAGAATTTTCCAAAAATGAAAACGTCTAAAATTTGCCAAAAATAGAAATCCCTAAAGCTTAAGGACACGTAGAAAATTAGAAGACAAATATAATGCCACAAACGATACTCAAAATAGAAGTGATGTGCTCCAATGATAATTCAATACAAATCAAAGAAGGAAGAACAATTGATTCTAATTTCTAACCAATTGCGTAAAATGAAAAGAGGAACAAATTTAATCCAATTACATACCAGATATTACACACTAGTGATAACTGGAAAGGACTTAAGAGTGATTGATATTACTCAAAAAAATTCTTAAGCAAACTCGCCACAATTCTCTAGGGTATAATTGATAAGAGTGGCATGAAAAGAAGAAGCTCTCTCATGGCAATGTAACTATTTTTCTTATCTGAAAAAGTGTTCAAAAAAAAAACCTAAACAACAAGTATTTATATCTATTATAAATAAGGGAAATACAACAATGTAAAATGAGGCTTGAATTAGTCCTATAGGAGCACTTGGCAAATCGGTTCATTCACGTGAAATGAGGTGAAGTATGGCCGGTTTCTCTAAGTGAAATGCAAGTGATATGAAGCCGATTCCTCTTGTCTTTTGTAGGTTCAAGTATAGCTTACACACCTAGCATTAGTGTGTTGGTTCGCCATTCTGTAAAACCGACAAATGTACCTAATGAAATGCAAAGCAATTATACAATGAAAATGAAGACACTAAATGAATGTCTTCGGGGTCTAATTGTTTAAAGAGGACCTTCATCGCCAAATTTTGTAATCCTTTGGCTCTTGCTCTAGTGATGGGTCCTGTAGGTGTATGATTCTTATCATCTCCTCGAGCTTGTAGAAGATTTGCCCTCAGATCTGATAGGTCTTCATGAATGTCATCTGGAAAATATGGTGATAGATCTGCAATATTAAATGTAGTAAAGACTCTATATCCTCCTAGCAATTCTATTATGTATGCAATGTTGTTGATGTGTTTGACAACTTTGAAAGGTTCATCTACTCTAGGTGATAGTTTTTGCGATTTTTTATGTGGAAACCTATCTTTATTGAGATTAATCTAGTCTAGATCACCTGGATTATAAATTCTGGTTTTCTTGTTTTTGTTACCTTGAAGTTTATATTGTTCTTGTGTTTTTTGAAGATGTTCAGCTGTCCTTTGATGAAGTTTTTGAATCTCTTGAGCTTGTTCTACTCCACTCAAACTTTCTTCCTTTGTTGTTAGACTAGCTATGAAATCCAATGGAAGAGTAAGATTATAGCCATACACGACTTCAAAGGGAGACTTACTAGTTGAATTATGAGTAGACCTATTGTAAGCGAACTCAACAATAGGGAGACACAAGTCTCAATCAGTAAGATTCTTACCAACCATTGCTCTTAATAAGGTAGTAAGAGTATGATTAACAACCTCCGTCTGATCGTCTATTTGTGGATAGCACGAGGTACTATACATGAGTTTAGTACTAAGTCTTCTCCATAGTGTCTCCTAGAAAAAACTAAGAAACTTAGTGTCTCTATCAGACATTATGTTATGTGAAACACCATGTAGTTTTACAATTTTCTACAAAAAAAGCTTAGCTATAAAGAGTGCAACATTTGTTTTGTGGCAAGGTACAAAATAGGACATTTTGCTGAAGCGATCGACAACAACCATAATAGAATCCTTTCCTCTTTGTGTCCTAGGTAGACTCAAAATAAAATCCATGCTAATATCAGTCCAAGGTTGAGTAGGTATAGGTAAAGGTATATATTCACCCTGAACTCCTTTCTTTCCTTTTGCCCTCTTATAAACCTTACACCTTTCCAACACCTTATGAACATCCTTCATCATACCCCTCCAATAAAAATGTTCTTTTAACAAAGCCGGAGTCCTTTTTTCACCAAATTGACCAGATAACCTTCCAGCATGTGCTTCCCTCACTAACAATTCTCTAACAAACCCATAAGGTATACACAATTTTCCAGCCTTATACAGAAAGCCATCAATCATATAATACCCCTCATATATTTCCCCCCAGAACATTTCTCACCTACTACTTTCAAAAATTCATCATGCACATATTGTTCCTTCATCAATTCAAATCCAAGCAGTTTCGATTGTAGAGAGGTGATAAGTACATACTTATGTGACAAAGTGTCAGCTATTATATTCGTGTTACCCTTCTTGTACTTAATTATATATGAAAAACTCTCTAGAAATTCTACCTATTTAGCTTGACGTTTTGACAGATTTTGCTGACCTCTGAAATGTTTTAAGGGTTCATGATCTGTATAGATAATGAATTCTTTTGGAAGAAGATAATGTTGTCATGTCATCAATGCCTTCACTAAGGAATGGAATTCCTTATCATATATTAAGTAGTTTAAAGGCGCACCACTCAATGTTTCACTGAAATATGCAATGGGCTTTTTATCCTGCATCAACATAGCACTAATCTCTATCCTTGAGGCATCACACTCCAATTCAAAAACTCTGTTAAAATTAGGTAAAACTAATACTAGAGCACTATTAAGCTTTACCTTTATCTCCTTAAAACTCTTTTAGGCCTTCTCACCTCAAACAAAAGGAACATTTTTCTTTGTCAATTCAGTTAAACGACTAACAATACTACTGAAGTTATGGACAAATCGTCTATAAAATGAAGCTAGTCTATGAAAACTTCTTACCTTGGCAACTGATTTTGGTGTTAGCCACTCTCTAATAACCCTCACTTTCTCTTCATCCACCTTGACACCAGAACCAGATATAATAAATCCTAGAAATGTTACCTTAGTTTGATAGAAAAAACACTTCTAGAGATTAGCATACAATTGTTGCGCCTTCAATACTGAAAACACAGCTCGTAGATGCTCCTCATGATTTTCTAGGTTTTTGCTGTAGATCAAAATGTCATCAAAATAAACAACAACAAATTTACCTAAAAACTCCTTCATTACATGATTCATTAGCATCATAAAAGTACTAGGGGTATTAGTCAAACCAAATGGCATGACCATCCATTCATATAATCCATGGCGTGTTCTAAAAGTGGTCTTCCACTTGTCTCCTTCCCTCATCCAAATTTGGTGACATCCGCTTTTAAGGTCCACCTTGGAGAATACCTATGCACCATATAGCTCATCTAACATGTCATCAAGTCTAGGAAGGATACTTGTATTTGATAGTGATTTTGTTGATGGCTCAGCTATTAATGCACATCCTCCAAGTGCCATCCTTCTTAAGGACAAGAAGGGTAAGAACAACATAAAGACTGATACTTTCCTTAACAAAACCCCGTTCCACCAACTCATCTACCCGATGCTTCAATTCCTTAGCCTCCTCAGGATTCATGCGGTATGCAGGTTGATTTAGTAAAATTGATCCCAGTTGAAAGTTAATGGCATGCTCAATACCTCTTAGAGGTGGTAATCCCTTTAGCAATTCATCTGTAAAAAGATCGCTATAGTCATTCAATACCTAAGATACCACAGGGGGTAGATGCTTACGCCCATCCATCTCTAAGGCATACCTCATCTGCAATAAATATACTAGTCTCTCATATGCTATGGCTTCCTCCAACTCATACTATCCCACCAATAAGGTTTTCTTCTTTTCAGTCTTATTTATTTGCCTTTGAGCCTCTTGGACCTTTAGATGTGACATTGGGTTCAACACTATATGTTTGCCCTCTTTTTGGAACACATAAGTATTTCTAGAGCCATCATGTAAAACCTTCCTATCATACAACCAAGGCTTGCTAAGTAATATATGGGATGCACACATAGAAAGGATGTCACAAATAATCTCATCATGATATTTATTCCCTATGTTGAAAGATACCTTAGCCCTCTAAGTAACATGTAGACTACCCTACTCACTCAGCCGATGCAATTTATAGGGTTTGAGATGTGGGGTAGTGACTAGGTTCAATTTAGTCACTAATGATGTAGCCACTACATTAGTACAACTACCGCCATCAATAATAAGAGCACACAAATTACCTTGTACCCTATAAGAGATGTAGAACAAATTTCCCTCTGCTCATCATCATTAGTAAGAAAAGAAGTCATAGCTCGGTGTAGTACATTAATGGATAAATATTGATCATTTCCCTTATCCTCATGTACTACAGCACCTATGTCACTATAATACTCATCTAATACAATTGAAAGATCTATAGGCTCAAGCATTTCTTCCTCATCTTCCTCACTCTCGACCTTTATAATAGTCATAACCCTTCTGTTTAGACACTGAGCAGTCATATATCCAAAACCTAAGCATTTAAAACATTTAATCTAACGACTCTGTCCTCTTGATGTCCCAGCTATTGACGATTTGTTATCATTTCTTGTAACCGTTTTTCCTTTCCTAACTATCTCCTTCTCCCCTCTACTATCCTGCACCACTTTGCTCTTTTCTACATTTCTACTGTATCCCCCTCTATCAGCCTGTTTACCTTCAGAACCATATAGTTTTATAGAAGTCCTATACCTGTTGCTCGCTGCTCTAAATGGATTAGATCGTCTTTGTCTTTTCACTTCTAGAGCTAGCTGAATGGCCCCATCAAGGGTGTCATACCTCTGGAGCTTCACAATGCAGGCAATCTTATACTTTAACCCTGACACAAATTGTGCTAGGGTTTGTTCAGGAGGTTCGACTGACCGCCATCTGATCATTAGTGTCTCAAACTCCTGTACATACTCATCAACTGTTTTGCCTCCTTACCTCAGTGTTTGGAAACACATAAACAACTCCTACCTATAGTGCTCTAGTATATATCTCCTCTTCATCACTCGTTTCATTTCCTGCCAGGTATGTATCTCGGCCTCACCATCTCTTCGCCTACTAGCTACAAGATTTTTCCATTATAAGGTGGCATAACCAATAAACTCTATAGCTGCAAGGTGAACTCGAGTGTGATTGTTAATCTCATAACATTCAAAAAGGCCCTCTACCTTATCTTTCTAATCCAGGTAGTCTTCTGCAGAACCCTTTCTAGTAAATGAAGGCATCTGCAATTTCACATATTCTAAGAGCCGAGGTGGCTTAAACTTACGGTTTGGGTAAGGTTCATTCTCAAAATTATCATCCCTTTCCTCCCTAAAAGCATGATAATCTCCTTCCATCCTCCTACCCCTATTACCTCCAATAGCTCCTTCCCTACGAGCATTGTGATGGGTTACCCGAGGTGGGGGTGCCTGTGGATTTGCCACTGGTGGTTGTGGTATTGCCATTTGATCTACCCATATTGCTAATGTGGCAACAATAGTGGTGAGATCTTGTAGTTATTCCTCTAGTGTACTTCCACCTACAGCACGACGATCCTAACCTCCACCAACTTGACTATTGGCTTCATTGCTAATTCCCCTTATTCACACTATCATTCGACATGGTTGTTGAATTAAGCTTTTGACAATTCCTTCTTTTTTTTATATATATACAATCACAACTTCACACACCAATTCCTCCAACCAATACTCTTTACGACACATAAGAATAATTCAAACCACAATACTCACACCCATGGCACAACACTCACACTTTTAAACCACAACACACACTCCACGATAGCACACACACACCTAAGGCAACACACACTCCACGACAACCTCAAGACACAATAATTCTATCCAATAATGCAATCAAAGTAATTCAATGTGAAATTACTACACAATTACATAATGGTGGAATTAATTGTAGAATTTTTTTTTCTCCACCTTCCAAAGTTAGAGCTTACGGCACACCCTATATGTCACTTTCCCACTTCAATCTGCAATGGATCAAGATAGTACACGGCAACAACAACACTCTTTCACAGTATTCACCACCAACAACACAACACCTATATGGTTCCAAACACACACACACAACCCTACTCTAACACTTCCACAATCATGGCATAAAACAAATGATTCCAAGCTTTAGTCAAAGTGCATTCAAGGAAATTAATGCACAATTACTCCACAAGGTAATTGTGGAATTCAATTTGCAAAGACTTCCCTATTCTTCCAAGTGGTGACCTCACGACAAGATGACTATCATAAGGACAAAAATTTAAACTACACACTTCCAATTCCGAATTCAACAAGGAGTAAAACAATACACTTACACAATTACACTTCACACAACTTCAATTTTGAAATGAAAGAACAAGAACCCTAAATCCCCAATTTGTGATTCACAAATTCTCTTCCACAAACCTATGCTTTGATACCAAATTATGATGTGCTCCAATGATAATTCAATACAAATCAAAGAAGGAAGAACAATTGATTCCAATTTCTAACCAATTGCCAGAACCCTAGCTAGAAAAGAACCCTAATTTGCATGAAATGAAAAGAGGAACAAATTAAATCCAATTACGTACCAGATATTACACACTAGTGATAATTGGAAAGGACTTAAGAATGATTGATATTACTTACAAAAATTCTTAAGAAAACTCGCCACAATTCTCTAGGGTAGAATTGATAAGAGTGGCGTGAAAAGAAGAAGCTCTCTCATGGTAATGTAAGTGTTTTTCTTATCTAAAAAAGTGTTCCAAAAAAAAACTAAACAACAAGTATTTATTCCTATTCTAAATAAGGAAAATACAACAATGTAAAATGAGGCTTGAACCGGTCCTATAGGAGCACTTGGCAAATCGATTCATTTACATGAAATGAGGTGAAGTATGGCTGGTTTCTCTAAGTGAAATACAAGTGATATAAAGCCAGTTCCTTTTGTCTTTTGTAGGTTCAAGTATAGCTTACACACCTAGTATTAGTGTGTTGGTCCAGCATCTTGTAAAACTGACAAATGTACTTGATGAAATGCAAAGCAATTATACAATAAAAACAAAGATACTAAATGAATGTCTTCGGGGTCTAATTTTTTAAAGAGGACCCTCATCACCAAATTTTATAATCCTTTGGCTCTTGCTCTGGTGCTGAGTCCTATAAATGTATGATTCCTATCAAGAAGTGTCTATAAAAAAAGTTATAGTTAATATAAAAGTAACCAAAAATAGCAAATTCGACTATTTAAGAAACTAAATGAAGGAATTTGTCCTAAAAATGGCATAGCTCAGTACCAAAGGTACTGATTTCTTTGAGTTAGCTTGTTTCCTTCGAAATAAGGTCTATAAATCAAGAAATCGTAACCAACCCAATTTTGTCTCATTTCACCATGTACCTGTTTGCTAATACTTTCACCTCATCACTTTGCTTTGCTATAATTCGACAGTAAGTAATTCTTATCAATCCTATCATAAACATCAATGGTTCTTAACTCTAATGCCTATTTTCTAGGTAAAATGGGATTTTTGGGATTTCTCTCTCTTTTTTGGTCATGTATATTACAAATATTAGGGGTGAGGGGAATCGAATTAAGTTCATCTCATTGGAAGATCAGTATTCATGCTATTAGATTACAACAACTTTGGAAGGATTTCTCTCTTAAGAATGTGCTAAAATGTTAAATGAGTTGAGCATTTTCCATCTTGTGATTAGATTAGTAGAAACTCTAATAGAGTGTATTTGATGGGAACTAGGGCTTTTACTTCCTCAATTAATGTCTTAGTAAAAGATATTATTTCTTGGAACCGGGGTTTATTGGTTTTTTACGTAGGTCCATAACTCAATGAGAAATTTCCTTACTTGACCAATTTATAAGGAATCAAGATAACCATTCATTTTGGTATAAATAGTCATTATCTATTCTGCTATCGTGAGAGGGGCTTATTGGGATTATTTAAGTAACTCATGTAATTGTTGACCTCTTTCTAATTGATATCAGGTAACTTTATCAAGATCAAAAGCAAATTGTGTAAAGGCTTTTAATTCTGCGAATTGCATGGGAATTTTCCATCTTTTGATTAGATTAATAAAAATTCTAATAGAGTGTATTTGATGGGAATTAGAATTTGAGATCAACCAAAGTAAAGAAGTTGCTATATAACCTTAGAAAGAAGAGGCTCCAGAACAAGTTTCTGAAACTTATGCTTTTGGTGTATACAGTATGCCAATTTTGATTTATAAGCTTTTGATTAAATCTGGTTTTGATCATAAAGGTGTTTCTAGTTCAAGCTTTAGATAATGATCAAATGGATTTCAATCTAGCCTAGCTTTCGATTATGGAATAATTGTTCCATATTTTTATGTATTTTATTTTAGTTAGAATCTTTAGTTGTCTTTTTTATGAATTAGGAAACTGGTTTAATATGGTTAATGTATCTTTTCTTACTTGTCAGAATAGTTATTTTATTTCATCTTGTTTCTTTATGTAGTACTTTCCATAGTAGTGGTTATTTCATAACTGTCCTAGTCCATCTATAAATAAGTGATACTATGCAATGTAATGAAAACTGTTGATGAATTAATATGTTTTAATGGATTGAGTTCTTTTCAATTTATCTTATTTATATCAATCTTTCTTTAAGATTACGGTGAATATCCTGTTAAGGGGATTTGTTTGTCATGTAGTTATGAGTTTCTAAGTGATATTATACTTTTAAATAGGTGAGTTGTTTGAATTAAACTTTGCCAAATTCATTAGAATAAGAAAAATATGAACCTTTTATAGTTATTATTTTATATAAGGTATGTAAGATGATAGGGTGGTTTGATATGTAAAGTTATATGAGTGATATAGGAATAAAGAAATACCAAATTAGCTTTTCTTGTTGCAAATAATTGGGTATATGAAAGTTAAAATTTTAAAATATGAAAAGTTAAATGATGAGTCATCTTGATCATGAAATAATTGATAGTGATTATAAAGGTTTGGTATAGGTTATGTATGTATACATATTTTATAATGGTAAAATAATATGTTTGAGTAGTAATAATAGAATAATAATATAAAAAAGCTTTAAAATTAACTTTTTATTAGGATTTAACACTAGAACTTAGTCTAATAGCTTATTTAGGATGAGAGATCAAAGTTGGAAATTTTCTAAAAAAATTTTAAAATTATTTTTTTAGCTTTTTATTGTGAAAATGGGCCTAAAATACAAAATAAATAGAAGATATTTAACCAATTAATATCAAAGTTTCCAAAATATTATAAATGATGTTGGATATCACATGTAAAATGATGGTGATTAAAAATGAACTATAACTATGTTTTTCAAAATTTTTCTTAAAACTAGCAAAATACCTTATATTCTACTAACATGTATAAAAATTATAAAAAAAAAAATACTAAACATAGGAAATTAAATCTAAGAAAAATAACACAATTTAGTGATAAGATAAGAGACTTATAGATGTGAGGGTGCATTGAAAAAATAACAGAATAAAATTATAGAAAATCCCAATTGAAGTGTGACCAACATCCTGAAACACCACTAGAATGGCCACCTCCACCACAACTTAGTTGTTTCATCTCTTGTAATAAGTGGAGGCCAACAATTATGAATGGAGTAGGAGAGAGCATTAAGGCACTATTTATAGCTTGTTAACTGTTTTTCAGAATTTATTTTTTAATGTTATAGTGGGTTAAAAATCTTAAAAAAACTTACATGTATTGCATACAATTTGACACGTGTATGGTTGAATTTTCATGAATTTTTGACATTTGTATGAATTTTGGTGATTTATTGAATAAGATATTGCAATTTTCTTTAAATTTCTAGTTTTATTCTGAAATTTGTAGCCTTTGTTTCCTACTTTGCTAACCTTTTTAGACATTTTTCTAATAAGTTCCATGTTGCTTGAAAATAGAAAAGTGGGTTTGTAGTTTTTATGGCATTTTAGTGTGTTTTTATAGGGTATTTTGTCATATTTTTGTATTATAGCTTATTATTTTATTTAATTTTTTGAAGTATTGTGTGGATATTATTGGTGGACATAGTCATGATGGTGTCTTATATACATGTAACCCAAGTTCCCATCAATGCCTTTACTTTATCTTTTACTAATTTATCTATCCTAATTTACGATTTACTATTTATTACTCTATTTTTAATTTTTACTATAAATTTTTACTTTTAGGGACAAATTTGCCTTTTTGCTTACCATTTCCATTTATCCTATAATAGAGGCATACTTTTGGATTTTCTAATTTTATCTTATAGTAACTAGGTATTTAGGACTTCATTCTTAATATAGGAAGGATTCCTATTTCACTTGATTCCCCTAATTGGTTAATTTAAGTGAAATTATTTCCTAAATCAAGTTTTACTTACTCAAGGTATCTAGATTTTTTGTTATCTTAATTGGATAATTTCTTTTTGATCGGCTAGGCATCCTTTATTGGATTTGATTTGTTGGAACTCGTTTTTGGGTATGGCATTATTGGCCAATCCTCTTCTAACTATCGTATCGTAGTTGATTGTTAAGCATTTTTGTTAATGGTTTTGGATTTACTTAAACAAACCGGTGGTCATGACATTCTACCTTTGGTAAAATAGGTTTTGTCCTCAAAACCTGGGCAAAGATAGGCAAAAAGTAGATTTTCATTTGCTTGTTGTCAATTGAATTTGGTACATATGGAAGGGGATCAATTTGAATAGCCAAGGGTACTTTTGTTGCATGGTTGCTTCTAGTCTCCAAGTCTCAAACTCATTGTCATTACTTTTTTAATATACTTTTACATATTTAAATTCTAATGTTTTTGAGTTCTAATTTGTGTGCCTTGGCATGGTTCTACATACCTTTGTTACTTTGTTTTTCGATGCAGAATTATGTCATCTAATGGAAGCTTTTGGGTCCTATGTATAGGGTTTGACGTCAATGAATGTAGAGACAATTGCTCTTGGCTTGTGGATTAAAAGGAATAATGATGAGGCCGTCGAAAGGATCCAGCTTCTTTAGTTGATGAGCTAAAGAAATAATATTCAATGGACAAGAAAATTATTTAAGAAATAATTGATCATGTAATTTAGAAGTAGCGAAGAAGGTTAATGAGTACGAATCAATCAAGAGATCAAGAGATTTTCAAAGGATGGAATATAAAGAAAATGAGGTTTCAAAAGTTGGTCAAAATCATAAGGCTGATAGGTTTATTTTATTATTATTATTTGAATTTTCGAGAAGAATTGAATGGTTAACAAGAATAGGTCAACCAATGGAATTGACGATGCAGTTATTATAATAGGTTAATTGAATAGGGGAACTTAAGTAGTGATTTTTTTTTAAGTGACTTTTTAATATTTCATTTCTCCTTATCTCTTGAGAAGTAAGTAGAAGGGTTACCATCTTGTAATGGAATCTAGGGATTTTCAAAAGTTGTTTAGCTTTCTAATAGTGTCTTATGGTAGAATGCCTTATTAAATCTTTTCTTGAATTCATCCTGTGTAACCACATCATTCATTGTTCTAGGAACCTAACATGCTTGAGTTTTTAACATGAAAATACTATCTTCTAATGCTTTGGAACGTTGAACTCTTTAGCAGTTTGATTATTTCTTTGTTTCACGAGTCATATTGGTTTAAGAATTAATCTATCCTTTTGTTTATTCTACTTGTGGCATCGATAGATTTATTAATTGTATTAAACAAAATCCCAATTCGACTTGTTGTTTTGTGGTCTTGGAAGGGATAGATTCTTGGGATGATGTGGTGGTTAAGCACTTAGGTCATGTTTCCAGCTTAGCGTGTAGTTGATATGAGGAAATTGTGGTTGGTCTGAATCAATGGATAGGGAGGAACTTATAGTAGGGTAAACTAGTGGAATAGGATGCTGGTTCAGATGTTGTAGATGGATTATACTTTTCATAGCACAATATGGGTAGTGAACTTAGGATGGGATTATTTTGTATTGTTGTTGTTGGTGGTATGGACTTAGATTGTTCCTTGTATGTATCGTTGTTGTTTCAATTTTAGCCTATTTATGAATAGAGTCATGAGCTACTTAAGCTTTGAGATGCTAAAGCAATGCTGATTGTTTTGTAGTTGTTTATTACATTAGATTTAGTTATGTAAGTAAGCTATGATGTATGGCGTATGTATTTGTATGATACATTAAATATGTATTGGGCTTCATCACTTACCCCCTTTATGGTTTTGTATTTTATGTAATGATAACAATTTGATCAATGACTACAAATGGAGTGATGCTTGTGGTAGTTGGCATTAATGAAATTTGGGTTAATAATTAGCCTATGTCTATCAATTCTCAAGAAATTGATTTTAAACCCTTTGTAATTGATGAGTTTGGTAAGCATATGTAAAAAAATAATTTTCAATATTGGATCAGTTTGAAAGAATTACAAACTTTGGTTTGTTTATGGTCCAACTTACACTACACCTGACTTTTTCATAAAATAAGTAATTTAAATCTAGTTGAGTTTTCATTTGAAGTCGAAATTCAATTAATTTGATCTCATTTCATACTTTTGAGAATAATTAAGTTGGAACGCATTGAAAAAGAAAAATAGAAAAAAAAAATAGTTTTTAATATACCAATGTTTTTTTTCCCCTAGAAACTCTAATTTTATCAAACTGCATATGCATATTTCAATTTTAGAAACCTTTTTTTTTTTTAACCTTAGAAAATGACTTTTACCTTGGAAACAAGGTCTAAAGCTTTTTCTTTCTTTCTTTCTTTTTTTGGTTTTTGTATTTTTGTTAATTTTTTTCTTTTCCCCATTTTTCTATTTTTTTGTATTTTTTTCTTCATTTTTTAAATCTTTTTTCATCTTTTCAATTTTATGAATTTTTCATTTTTTTAAAAAAAATTTTAGGTCTTTTTTTTTTCATACTTTATGAGTTTTTTTTTTCTAAGTTTTTGGCTTTTTTTCTTCTTTTAAATTTTTTGAATTATCCAATCTAAAAGGAGTAAAAATTGAGGTGTTTATTTGAACCCAATAAAAAAAAAAAAACTTTAGTAAGAATGGTAAGTCACATGCATGGGATACTAAAAAGTGAAAAGAAAAGAGATAAAGGCATGACTTAAACAAGATGAAATCATGGACTTATGGTGATGCTAGTAGATGCCATTGTTTGGATAAGATGCAATAATGCTATTATTGATAATGGCATAGTGATTCCCTACGATCTTTGAGTATTGAATTTCTTTAACTATTTTCTAAAATTTTCTCCTTTCTCATCTATTGTACCTATTATAGATGTTAGCATATATAGAGAGTTACAAGATTTTATATCTTATTAAAAATATATATATATAAGATATAGCTTAGGCATGAAGAACTACAACTTTGGACATTGTCAAGGCCATAACAACTTTGATTTAGGCTAAAGGAACTAGTGAAAGGTCAAAATTAATGTCAAAATCCATGACAAAGTGTAGTTATAATAGTGGAAATACATGTTATAAAAATGAGAAGGCTATAGGAAACCACTATGTGATCGATATAAAAGAGAGGTTGAAAATCATTATACTAAGCCTATAGTTGAAAAGTGCTTCTAATGTAATAGGCCTAGACATAAATCCAATGATTTTCCTTTGCGGAACATTGTGAATATAGTCGAGAATGATGAAGGGAATGATGAGATTTGCTGTGAGTCAGATGGAGAGAAAGAAAGTGTTTAGAGTCATTTTTGATAGTGGAAGCTGTGAGAATATAATTGTAGGGTATGAAGTAAAGAAGTTGAAACTACTTCGGAGGTTGATGTTGTGTCCTAAGCGGAAGGATCAAATTCAGAGTCATTTGTTATTTAGAAGACCATGGAAGTATGATGTAGATGCCTAACAGTTGGGTTGGAATAGTGTATATGTAGTAGAGGAGAATGGAATGAAATACACTTTATTGCTTTTGAGGGGTAAGTTGGAATTACTTGAGAAAAAGAGTACATTTTTATTTGTCACTCATAAGTTTGATTTTGAAGTCAAAGAAACAAGAGAGGTTCATGTGTTAATAGTTAAGCAAGTGTTGATGAATGAAGCCGAGTTGCGAATGGAGCAACACCAAGAAGTAGAGCATCTTTTGTTTTAGGATTTTAAGAAAATAATCCCAGAAGATATTATTGATAGACTATCTCTTCTAAGGGATACTCAACATTATATTGATTTGATTCCTGAAGCAAGTTTGCCAAACTTGCTACATAATAGAACGAATATGAAGGAGAGTGAGATTTTGATAGAGAAGGTGGAAAAATTGTTGCGAAAGGGATTTATATAGGAAAGTATGAGTCCATGTTTTGATCTTGCATTATTAACTTCGAAAAAGGATGAGAGTTAGAGAATGTGTGTTGATAATGGTGCCATAAACCAGATCATCATGAGTTAAAAATTCCCAACTCTACGGATAGATGACATGCTGGATTAGTTAAATTATGCCAAGTGGTTCTCGAAGATTGATATGAAAAATGGATATTATCAGATCTAAATTAGGTTAGGGGATGAGTGGATGATGACATTTAAAACAAATGAGGGATTATATGAGTAGTTAGTGATATGTTTGGGTTGTCAAATGTTCCCAATACCTTTATACGTTTGATGAACCTGATACTAAAACATTTTATCAAAAATTTTATTGTAGTATATTTTGAAGATATTCCAATCTATAGCAGTTTAAAGGAAGATCATTTGTTGCATCTATGGTAAATGTTATCTAACATTGTAAGAGAATAAATTATATATTAACCTTAAGAAATGTAGCTTTATGGTGAATAATGGTGTGGATAAGTTAAGTTTGCAAATTATGAAACAACTTTATCATTGGAAGCAACGAAAAAAAGATAATATGATAAGTAGGATTTTCTACTGTTTATCTTAATAGAATAGTAAAAATAATAAATGTTCTCTATCATATTCAACATCTCAAAAAGGTGCAAATTAGATGTGATCTATAATTCTATTGAAGATTCTTATAGACCGTCTGATAAGGATTTATGAATTTATGGCAGGGTATTAAAAGGAAGGATGAGGAAGGTTCGAAGCCGGAAAACAAATGTTAAATCTCTAGTATATGTATGATTTATTAGTATATATTCTCGCCTAGATAATAACTCCGTCTTCTTTTACCAATGTATGTTATTTTAATGGACTGAGAGACTATAATGTCTTCTCGTCTTGTTAATTTGTATATCACATATAATAAAAAAGAAGAAATATATTTTCTTGATTTAAAAGCATTAAGTGGAAGTCGTCACGAAAGGAAATAGGTCGAACTTATCATCACAAAATCTATGAGCTATTTCATCTAGATACATATGCTTGTATATATATATATATAGCCCCTTTCTATAAGCGGCTTTAAATTATTTAGAATCCAACATGAATTGTTTAAATTATTTATGTATTATTCGTTTGCTTTATTTTTATGGTGCAGCGCTAAATAAAAATTTTAGTTTATTATTTGGTTAGCATATTAGTTTGGACAAAAGGATCCTTATACTGGACCAAAAATAAAAAGTTTGTATCATATAATTTCACTGTATAAAATAAATATATCTTCAAAATTTTAAAAATCATCCCCATACTATATTCATAAAATTCTATTTTTCTCCATCGTACTTATTCTATAATATAAATTAAATATATCATAAAGAATCCATATTTAATACTGTATATATCTCGCATTTCAACAACGGCAAATCTAAAAATCTCGAGAAAATTGAAAATTAGTGTGAACGGAAGGTCAGCACTGATGAAAAAGTGGAATATTTAGAGCCACAGGCAGTTTTCTACGACCCGACTCGCTGTTTCCTCGTTGCAGTGTCACCTTCCTTTGGTACGTCTGCTCCTCCATGCGAGGCCCCACTATAGAGCGACTGGAAACATCTCTCTTTCTCTCTCTCACGCGTTGAAGTGTTGACTGGTTAGTTATTATCCTCTTTACTTGCATGAGTGCAATTCTCTTCCAGCTAATAAATTGGCTCCTATGGTGTAACTTCTAGCTAGTGCTAGTAAGAAAGAGGTGTAAGTGAATTAGTTTATGTTAGAGGATATAAACAAATAAAGAAATAAATTACTCCAACCCTTTAATAACATTTTCCTTTTCTTTCTTTCTTTTTTTTTTTTTAATTTATTTTTTATTTGGTTTTATGTAAGAGATTAATGTTGTCATGTTGTAATGGTCTCGAGAATTTTGATCATATAAATTCATGTGGGTGCTTTTGAGGCATAAAACTAGACTTAATTAGTGTGTAGATTTTATAGCACGTTTCAAGTACCCAAAGGTTATACCTCCAATTATAGCCATGCTCTTTCATTAAAGAATTAGAAGACTAGTCTCACTCATCGATTTGAATAAGCATAATGAAGAATTGTTAAAAAAAAACTATCACCATCCATATATAGCCATGCTCTTTTATTAAAAAATTAAAATAGTCTCACCTATCAATTCAAATAAGCATAATGGAGAATTATTGAAAAACTATCACCATCCATACCATCATGATGGATTTATAAATAATGATGATAAACTAGAGATTATAATCTTATACCAATTTTTAAAACTACAATGAAACTACTATTTCAACAACCTGATTTAACATTCAAAGATTTTGAATATGGCATGTGATATTCAAATTCCTCAATTGAATATCCTTGGTTAACAGAACAGTTAAAGGTTCTACTACTCACCGAAATTCGCACGTTCCAATCTTTGCAACCTTGTCCCTTTTTTTAATATGCAATCCTTTAAAAATGAACATTAATTGTCACTGCATAGATAGATATATATATATATATATATACATATATAAAGTTTCGCTTGTTCTAATTAAATCTTCCAAGTTGCAATTTAAACAATGAATGTTATAAAAAAAAAAAAAAACCATGAATAGTATAGGTAACAGAAAATGATCAATGTGTTTGTTTCGCGGTTCATATATATATATATTAGATTTGTTTGTAATCAAAACCTTATGATTATAGGTACTCTCCCACATTGTAATCTCACTAGCAACATATGCTATCTATGGCTGCTATGACTAGTGGCTGCCATTGTCCTTGCCATCGCCAATTTCATACCAATTGAAGGTTGTTACCATAATATTTAATTAATATGTTTTAAAGTTTTGATGGTAAAAAATATTAAAAAGAAAACAGAAAATCTGCAAATCCCATAACAGAAATCTCATGCGAAAGATCTAAATTATCGATTCAATAGGGTTGGTTTACTAAAAAGTAAACTCCCATTCTCAGGAAGTTGCAATTTTTAACATCGTGTTATTGTTTATCACTGAAGTACAACGTCTGGCCAAAACAAGGTTGAGGGGAAACTAAAGGAGAGGGGAAGAAACAAAATTATTGCAGCGGACTGTAATTACTCAACTCCATACCCATAGTTACCAAACTGGGATGCTTGGTGGTGATGCTTCAGCAATGCTTCCCTGCTCATTTCACTTCCTACTCCCAGGAAATCCCTAGTCAAAAACCCTTGTTTATCAACTCCACTAGAAGCACTCATGGCATGAAGATTTGAAGACATGGTGTTGTTCACATCTTGATCTTGACCCCTTAGAAATTTCTCTACCTGGTCGTCTTTTCCATACAAGTCATTGCTTGGTGTGCTTATGAAACCAATTTGAGTTGCATGTTGTAAAAGTGAAGTGGGTGAAATCTGATGGTTTTGACTTTCTTCAGGAATGAATCCTAGCTGGTTTTGATCACTTGAACAATACAAGGAACTCATCATCGTATCTGACGGTGACAACAAATCCGTGGAATTGTTGCTCTTTCCCTCTGGTTCCTCTTTTATTTGACCCTGAAATTGGAAGATGAGATCATTGATGAATCCATATCCAATCCCATTTGCATCTTTGTGATCAATTTGCCTATCGAAAGGTGGAAACCGGGTATCGGTTGCCGGACGAAAGTGTCCTGGCATGGGAGGATCGGCAACAACACTAGGAATCCCAAAACTGGAATTGGTATGTTGGTCTAGCCAAAATTGTGGCAATGGCACTGGTGGCAGCGTAAGCTTAGGCTTTTGCTCCATAACTGGATTACCATCATTGCTCATTCGTACCCCTGGCCCTACAAATTCTGTCCTAATTAGTGATTCTGGGATCTGGGTGGTTAAATCCACGGCTCTCGGATCCGTCATTGTTCTATTTGGCAATAATTCAATCCGGGAAGCTGGATTTAAGCTCGAAAATGAACCGAATCGCGCCTTTTCCTCTGTCAACGCATCACAAAATGCTCTGTGTGTGATGAAACTGTCCTTCCTGTTTCACAAACAATCATCCATTTCGATTATAATTTACAATCTATAAATGTTAATTAATCAATGTATTCAAGATATCCCAACACAAGGCAATATACAGATGACCTCAATTATTTACTTTTTCTTTATTCATTATTCGCATCTATTTCAATAAATTTACATCACATGTCAGAGATTGCACATTATAACATAGTCTACATCATATTTAATATGCATGCTTTGTATTTTTTAACCACAAAAAAAAAAGAAAAATAAAAATCCTAGTAGTGTTAAATGTTGCATGATTATTTCACATGGTTGCATTTAATTAGACAAACAAAAACACCACTTGAAAAATCTCCTACCTCACATGAGCATTCATTTCCTCATATCTGACCAATTATACATAAGTATAGGAATGAAATTAAATTAACCTTAAAAGTCAATAAGGTAGGTATGCATGGCATGATGTAAAAATAAGCATACCTAGAGAAAATGGTACCACAGTCACATTTATATTCTCTAGTCCCACAAATCTTAGTATGAGCCTTCCAATCAGACTGAACAGCATACTTCTTGGAACACCTCTCACATTTCCATTTCTTCTCTCCATGTTTCCTGCTATAATGCTTCTTAATTCCGGTGAGGTCGCCGAGAGCCCGCGCCGGGTGGTGATGGACGCAGGATTTTTCCGGGCACACGTATACTTTCTTCCTTACAACTTCTTTTGGTGACCTTTGCTTGAGTTTCCATGGAAGGTTATGGCCTCTTCTATGAAGTTGCAAGTTTTGGTCTCTTTGAAACCCTTTATGACATACTTCACATACAAATCTATTTGTTGCCATTAGTGACTTTGGTGAAAGAGCAATCACTTCAGCTTCCGGATCTACAAATTATAATATATAATACATATAGTTTCATGAATTTCAAGAGAATTGTTTCATATACATGCAAAATAAATAAAAATTTAGAAAAAATTATGCTGAATTAACCGAAGTTTATGAATAATTCAGTAATGATTATATATGTATGTATGTATGTATGTATGTATGTATGTATATACTTGCCTGGTGTTCCTGGTAAACTTCTCTTCTTCTTCACTGGATTTGAAATGGATTTGTTCATTATTGGTTCGGTTGTGGAATGGATAGAGAGAATATTTTCAGACATGTTTATTTCTTTTGGGAATGAAAAATTAAAATAAGTGGGTGCGTGTTTTATACGGGGAGAGCAGCTAATGTGGAAATGGAGGACTTCAGCCTATAGATTATTCAAAAATTTTTAAGTCTAGATATGTGTTTGGATTAGCAAAATTTAACAATACATCAAAGATGAAATTAAAAAAAAAAAGGGTAAAATGAAATAACATAAAACCTTGCTAGTTTTGGATAAGGAACATAGAACTTGGGTAGATTGTAATGGGAAAGGAAAAAGGTTAAATCCCAAACAAATTCTCTTATATCTGTTGCATGTGCACTTATTTTAGCTCTATTGTTCATAAACCTTTAAAAATATATTTTTAACACACAACTATTCATCTTGTGAGAAACAAATAAAAAAATATTAAATATATTAAAATAATTAAAATTATTTTTAAAAAAGGGTACAAATAGTAGCTCTTTCTCTCTCTTTCTTTTCCCCGATTTATGTGATTTTTCTACAGGAATTAAACATCAGTGAAATAGATATAAAAGGTTATATATTGCGTTCAACTTTTTTTTCCCTCTCTAGATAATAAGCAGTGAAGGAAATTTAAATTTGGGGGAGGAAAAAAAAAAAAAAAAAAGAAGAAAGCAAACAAAGGAAGGAAAGAGAGTATTTTCTTCTCGCTCTCCTTATCTTACACGGCTCTTGTCAAAGTCGGTCAGCCATAGACTTGGCTGGACCACCCACCGAGTGAATGTGTGTGTGCATGTGTGTGTGTGAGAGAGAGAGTAGAATTATACACACGAGGTGACTAAGGTGCTGTTATCAATTTGGATCTAGTGTTATATGTGTGTCCACATTGTGTTGTAACTTGTATAGTGTTCCAGTATTTAAATAAAAGTGAATCTTTTCAAACTCAAAAGTTATTATTATTAGTAATATTATTAATATTATTATCATAATCATTTGAGATTTGAAAAAAAAAAAAAGTTGTGAATCCAATGACTTTATAAATGATGGATGATTAAAAATGTTAGAAAAGGTATCAATCAAACTAGATTTTAAAAAGAGGACAGAGAGAAAGAAAAGATGGTTTGCCTTTACACCAACTCATAAGGTAAAATGATTGTGATATTATTATTGTACTAATAACTTTTTCCTTCGGTGGTAAAATAAACATATTCCATGTAGAAATATTTTGGGTTTATATAAAAAGATGAAACTATATTCCAATTTATTTATGCAAAATTTCAAAGTGTAAATCGAACTACTTTTTTTTTTTTTTGGCATAATATAGGTTATAACAGGTTGTATGCAATGTCTTAAATGAAAAAAAAAAAGTTAATTATGATTCAATTGATAATTTGCAGTAAAAAAATGATATAAATTACTATGGGGGGATTGGCTCGAGTACGGGTCACGTGGGTATTATGTGCAAACGCACTACACGTGGCCTAACGAGTAAGTGACACATGTAAGGATGATTAAGGAATGATCGAGATGGGAGGAGGAGTAGTTAGTCTTAAATAAGGCCCAACTTTGCGATGATAAGTGTATAATTTGTGAAATAAATGTGAGTAAGTGATAATTTGAATATTCTGGAGAAAATCCGGTAGAGTAATCATATTTTTTCCAAGAGAAATCCCTTCATTTAGTTAGGAGGTATGAGGTATTTATAGTATTTGATTATAAATCTCATCCGCCAGATAGTGATGGTAATCAACAGTTCCTAACAAATGAGGCCTCATATGGGCTTTATATGGATTTAGGCTCACCAAAAGCCTTTAATGTGTTTGCGTATGAGTCTTATTTAAGAATGATTGAATCAGGCGAGCTGATCCAATGGGCTTTATTCTAAGCCCACCATATCAAATCTTCCTTAATTATCTCATAACATGGACTTTATTTTTTAAGCCCTGTTACTTTGATCCAAATAGTCAAATCCATTAAAATAATAGAACATAAGCTTATGAATTAAATTCAGTACCCCTACAATTACAATAGCTGAAAAAGTTCTTTAAATGGAATATTTTAGAAGAGAATTATTATTAATTAAATAGAGTGTTTGATTGAGGAAAAAAAATTATCGAGTATAGTTCAGTTCTTGGATTTTCATACATAATTTTGATGTTAATCGTTGAATCCATCCTAGAATAAATTTTCATAGTTACAAAAATACTTGGTTGAGTTAGGATACACAAAGTTGAAACACTGAATGGATAGGCACTTTGGAATTTAGGCAATCTATTGAGATATTGATTAATAGTCATCATAGATGAAGATCAACCACAACAAACCACATAAAAGGGGTGGTCGATCTAGCCTATAGGGACAATCAACCGAGGCTATTATGTGGTTGGATGGGCATTGCATTAATATGTTATACCATTTTTGTTTTAAGTTTTTATTGAAGTTTTTTTACATATCATTTTATACTTTTTATTCCGCTATAAGTTTATAAATAGGTTAACTAAGTTTTACTTTGTACATCACTTTATTAATTTTATTATTTTTTTTCTTTTCCTTCTTTTTTCTTTCTTTAATACAATCGGGCAAACACTCATGAATTTATGCAAGAATTTGTGATTTGTTGAATGAATGTTGTTTATAATATATTGAATTGGCCGTATTTTTTCAGTGGCTTTTTTTTTTTTTTTTTCCTTTCTCCCTACATCGGATTCTTCACATGAATTATTGAGAGAAAATTGTAAGTGTACAGTCATACTTCACAGCTCCAATGGAGAATCTACATCAACCTTTTGAATAGTTAAAAACTTAAAATGTCATATGATTCATGGAAACATATGAAGACCCAAGTTAAGTAGATGTTTTTGTAGCTCAAAATAATTGATTATTTTCCGTTTCCTATAAAAAGAATGCCTTTTAACGTAGACAGGACTTAGATTTTTTTTGGGGCCAAAGATAGGACTTAGACTAATTGTACATTTTTCATGCGTTATGTTAGACCAAAACTTATAGTCCACGCATCAATAGTGGCAGACATAGTTTCTAATATAATAAATGCAGAGACTTTACTGAAAATAATGGCGTAAAGAGACTTCATATAAATTCATAATAACCAACTTTATATACATCCTACGTAACATATATAGGGCATCAACATATTTTATTTGAGACTTTTCATTAAGTGTGATATATTACGTAAATTATTTAGTAATAAATATAAAAAGATAAAATTTAAATATATATAAAAACATTTATAATCAATTCATGATAATTAGAGAAATTTTAAGATTTTGTAATTTTTATGGGATCGATTTTAAAGCTTTGCCTTTTTAGATTTAAGTTATGTTAATTGTAACACCAACTTTAATTCTAAATCGAATGAGAAGCACTTGAGATATTGATTTCAAATGACCCGGTTTTTGGGGAAAAGGGGGGGCTGCTAGAACAAGAAGAACCTCACGAGAGGTCCTTCATCCCACTGTTCTTTTTTACTTGAAAATTATGGGAATGAACAATGATTGCACGGAGTAAAGTTTTGCTCTATTATTATTCGCTTTTTCCATGTCGCTGGTCATATACTATTGTAAATTGTATACAATATGAGCTACGCTATTTCATTTAAAATTGAATAAATCAAGTATTTTATTTCCATTTGAATAATTGGAAGTTCCCTTTTTCTAATCTGTTTTTTTTTTTAGTAATACATACTAAAAATAATCAAATGATATTGTTATATATTAAAAAAGAAAAAAAATGAATTGAACCCGATTGAAATTTGATTTGATCATCGAGGGCAGTGAAGATACTAGTCACAATAAAAAATCGTTTTATAAAATTACCAACAACAGGCAACAGCATATGTAATTATTTATTATTGCTAGGAAAAGCAGAGCAACATGTGGACTGCTATGCTACTGTACTGTGCTGGTGAATGATAACTAGGTTTCGATTTAACCAAGACACGGGTACAGAAAATGGAGATAGATGCCGTCCGTGAGACCTGACCGGCTAAAGCACGGAGTGGGACCTTTATGTCTTTGGGACCCACTACCGTCTGCGAATCGCACAGAGAGAGAGAAGAGAAAGCTGATAAATACAAAGACCTAAGCTCAGCTCGGCTTCAATATCTTCACCAACTCACCAGACAATACAGACGTGGCGCGTGAGTCATGACTCATGAGATACCCCCTTTCTCTTTCTTCCCCCACCACGCACACCCGCCCCTCACACACCTATCGTAGTCTCTGTCAATCTCATCTATGTCTTGCCTAAAAATGCGTTCGAATTGCTGGATTTTGACTCGGTCAGACTTTCATTTTTCCCTATACTATTTTATACCCGGTTAAGTATATATATATTTATATATATAAAGGAAAAAAATATATATTTCAAATTTCCTTCTCTTTTCTTTTCTTTTTTTTTTCATTTTACGTGCCTATATTATTATTATTATTTGCAATTACACAATTTGGTTTTAACTCTATCGTGAAAAACATAATAATTTCGTTATATACCACTCATGAGATGTTGCGCTATAGCCAAATAGCTTAAAAATATTACAACTGAAATGAAGAGGGATAAAAGCAAAGAAAAGATGTTCTTTTTGGGGATTTTGGTGAGGATGTGAATCTCGTTTAGAAACCTAGATTTGAAATATAGACATGCCTTTAAGCAACAAAGTCTTAGAAGCAAAGAGAGATGATGTGGGAAGCCATATGACAACAATTGGAATGCATGAATGAAAGATTAGAGAAGCGAGATGCTACTTGAGATAATTTGAAAAAAGGGTGACCACAGCAAGCCCATATTATATGAAGGCAAGGAAGGCGGGCTTCTTGCGACTAAATGTAAAGCACATACTAACAGTTTTGCACCTTAATGAATGGAATAAGAGGAATTGATTTACAATTTATTAGGAATTGAGCAGATATATAATATTATTTTATTTATTTAATATAATAAATAAATAATAAAAACAAATTATCCGTTATACCCCTTAAAATTATTATTCTTCTTCACTTCTTGTAATTAATATAGACTTAATACAATTTACACAATATGATATTTATGATAAAAATGGTAAATTAACTATTAAACAATAATTTATAAGTTAGGGACATAAAGTGTTATTTAATGTTTTGAGTAAATGCAATTCAATAAGAATTGCTATTTGATGAACTTAATATTGTATTAATAATTTTATATAGAATAGAATAGTAATTCTTTTCAAATGAATATGTAGTAAGTTTTTTAAATAAAGTTTCTTAAGATTTATTTATATTATTTATGGGATAAGTGATATAAAATTTAAATTAAAATAAAACTTAAAAAAAAAAGAAAAAGAACAAAGATGATGGCTTCTTAGGGCCTTCAACTTTTTAAAGTACTCATGTATAGCACATAAGGACTCTATGGGGTTCATAGTATTGACAGGTGTGTCAAGTACCTCCCATTAAACAAGACATGGTAGCTGCACCTTTATTTTAATGGCTAGCTTATCAAATTTCGATATTTCCAGAAATGCAAAGAGACATTTGATTATTGTTTTGCAGATTTAACTAAAAAAAGGGAATAATCTAATGCGGATTTTCGAAGTCAATAAAGAGGTGCTGATTGAGGGAAGTGTGAATTGGGTTATATGTAGATGATGTCAATTGCGTGGAAATTCTGTGGAAAAACTCGAAATTTAGAACTCTTAAAACCAATTAATTGAAGATGTTGATGTTTTAATTTCAGTTTCAAGGTTGGAAAAAATTATTTAATTTTTATTACAAGTTGTGGACCATTTTCTTAGCAATTATTTCAACTTTTAAAATTTGAGGCTGGATGTGGACCTAAAAATTCTATGAAGATTTATCTTAAATATGTATTTTTTGGTCAATAATTTTAATATAAAAGGTTTCGATTGAACTTGAAAAGAAAGAAATGCGTTATATGGTTGTTCTTGATATATATATATATATATATATATACGAGGATAGTTCACTTCAGAGGTGGAAGGAGAAGCGTCAAATACAATTTGCCAAGGAGTTTCCTAAAATAGAAAGGTTTGCAATCTCTAAGTAGGTGTAAGAGTCAAGGACAATATTTAGTCACTTAAATTGCAGCCTAGTGGGGGGGTTAAAGGCCCAATTTGTTGCAGTCCAAGGTGAGGTCTGCTCGAGAAAACCTCTCGAGTCAAAATGTTTAGGTTTGTTGTATCATAGTAAGTGTAATAGGTAAAGTCAGGAGGATGTATTCACTATAATGGCACATAGAAGTTATTCTTACTCACTAAATTAGATTGATTTTGGTCATTCAATTAAGGCATTTTGTATACATAAGGTTTTCATTATTAATTCTTTAGTGAAGTATTATTCTTCCTAGAATTTCTCTTTCTACTATCTCTCTCTACTTATATATTTTGTGCGAACGGTTTGAAATAGAAGTTTAGTGACAAGTGGCATTAGTGTAAGTCTTAGAGGCATAACTAAGGATGCTTTCTAGAATAGCAAATAATGTTTGAACTACTACAATAGGGATTGACCTTGAGGAAGGTTATGTTACCAAGTAAAGGGTTTAGTTGAAGGATATGCTTAGAGGTGCTCAATAGTTGGTTTGATAAGGTAAAGTTATGTATTACCATGTTCAAAGAAGGGTTTAACGAGTTCTAAACCTATATAGAGAAGATGGAGAAAAACCTTCATGGGGAGTTATAGGGGACTTTGAGCTACACTTTTCATAGCCCACTAGAGCAAAATAAATGGCCTTGAAGCTAAGATGGAAGGGCTAGAGTTTGGGATCTATATTTTAGAAGCCACTATAAGAGGGGACAATGGAAAAATGGATGCAATTATCGAGCTTCAAGGAAAGAGATAGAGAACCTAAAAACATAATTGGCAACTTATAGGTAATTGCAATAAACAGAGTCACCATTCAATTAGCACTTAGGATGGAGTACTAGAGCTAGAGTAGTCTAGGAGAATAGGGCTTGTTAGGGAAGTAGACAATATCCTATTGAGGTAGGGTGGTGATGGTGGTGGTGGGTGGTTGCAGCAACAAGGTACATACTATAGCATTATATTTCAGTGATTTAGCTATGCCTTGGTGAAGGAGAAGAACTAATGTGATTACTTCCTATGTTAATTTTGTACAAGAGTTCAAAGGTCAGTTCCCTTCCTAAAATCTTACTCAAAAGAGCATGGTGAAGTAATACATATAAGAATTTTTTGAGTTTATGTTGGAAATCCCAAATCCAAGCACAAATGATGCTTTTTCACATTCTTAGATAGGTTGAAACCTTAGTCTAAGTTGGAGTTGGAACAATGAGGTGCAAAGAATATCTCTAAAGCACTCGCTATTGTTGAGTCGTTAGTGGAGTTCCATAAGTTGGACATATGGACAATGCAAATTAGAAGTTGAAACTTGATTTCAGAAGGCTACGGAAGATGTTGGACTCAAGTGAACATAGCTGATGTTCTAATTGTAAAGGAAGCCAATGGGGATCAAATTTTGACTAATAGATGGACTCAAATCAAAAGTAGATTTAGTTCAGCAAGAAGAATGCTTAGTGGTTTTGAATGTAAGTTAACTTTTGTTTTTTATAGAGATTCTAAAAGAAGAGATTGGTGTTGCTTCTAACAATATGCCAAGGTTTCGAAACACTTTAAGGTAGAGCTTTTAATTGGTGTGATAGAAGAAGCTTTTGGTAATGTTACTCCTAAAGATTATTTACAAGGGCGAATCTTAATTTAAATTGACATTATTTAGGATATTTTGGATGAAGAAAGTGAATCAAATGATGCCCAATGAATTGAGGGTGTAGTAATCTAAATAGTTATTTTGTTTCTTTTTAAACAATTATTTTATTCAAGTCTAATACCATTGTTTTATGATAATTGTTTACATTCGTTTATAAATACTCATGTAACCCTATGCATTAGAGATTATTGGTTATTGAATATATGTTAATTTTATTACTCTTATTGAATATTCAGTGTGAGCTCTTTCATTAGTTATTGAAAGCGCTTACCTCATTGATCTTATCATTCAAAGTATTCTAATTGTGGCGATCCTTTAATTTTCCTAATCACGTGTCATATTGTTAAACTCTTTTTGATTTTCCTAAATTATGAGTAATATTGGTTATGGAACTTCAAAATCTTTCTAGTTCAAGTATTGAACATTATTCAATTAAATGTCAATATCCTTTGTTTTCACTTAACTTAAATCAATCAAAACCCATAAAAATATTCCCTTTTCACATCTTTATCTCAATAAGCCCCCAAAAGATTCAAACTTATTGTTAGTTGCACATTAATGTCATATTTTTAAATTATATATTAGGTATTAAAGGCAGTAAAACTCCAACTTGATAATTGGCTATGCTTTCTATTCATGTTTGGATTCTAGGGCATACTGATGCTCTTCCAAAAGTAGTGGGCATATAGAGGAGGAGGAGATCAAGAGCAATAAATCTCAAAGTCCATGAAAGAGGAAAGACAAGATGAAGGAGAAGGCAGTAAAAGATAAGAAAGTTAGAGAATTAAAATGTTACTTCTATGTTAAGCTACCTACTATGCTAAGGACTGCCTAAAGAAGGAACGTCTTAGTGTTTTGATGGTAGACAATAAGTTAGATGGTGATGAGAAAGGTCAACTTGGCACACTATGCCTCCTCTATTCCATGAAGTCTAAGATACAAAAATATACAAAGGTTTGATGTATGTTGAAGTTAGGGTAGTTAGGAGGAAAACTAATGCAGTGGTGGATGTGAGAGCCTTGCATTTTCTTGTTTCTAAGGATTTTGTGGATAAACCTAGGTTAAGGGTGGAGAGGAGTAAAGTTTGACTTAAGATAGTGAACTTTAAGGAGATCCTAGCATTGGGGGTTGCTAAAAACGTGGAATTTAAAATTAGAAACTGGTGCAAAAGAGAATATGTATACGCATATAGTCCCTATGGATAACTTTGAGTATGTCATCAATATGGTTTTCTTGGATTGGAATGATGCCATTATTGTCCCTTAGTCCAATTGTATTTGGTTACTTAATGGGAAGAACTAGCATGTAGTTCTAACGATGAGGAAAACTAGCCAATTTATAAAGTCTATGATAGTAAAGCAAATCATAGAGGAAAATAAGATAGTCTAGTTGGCATCATTTAAGGAAAGTAAAGGTTTATCTTTGATGAGGGAGGCTTTAGAGGAAGTGGACAATAGGATCTCTAGAGACTAAGACCAAAAGACTTATTGGTGTAAGTTCAAGCCCTATAAAGGATGATAGAATGGGAAGGATTGAAGCAGCATATTCTGCTAGCAGGAGATGGAGGGCTAGTGGGCAATGTCATCACTTGAAGGAAGAGGATGCTAGTAGAAAATTTGGACAAAGAATCGAGAAACACAAAGCTCATAGGATACGAGGTAAAAGTCTCGATGAGGGTATCATTGAATTAGATGGGAAGAATGTCATAGACAATTTATTTAGAACTCATTGAGGACCCAATGAGTAAGGCCAAATTTGTTTCAGTCTATGGTTTTTGCCTAAAAACCTTGCAAATCAAAACGTTTAAATTCATTGTATAGTAGTATACATAGTAGGTGGAGTTAGGTGGATGTATAATGGTACATAGAAATCAATCATATTCGTTAGATTAGATTGATCTTGACCATTCGATTGAGAAGGTTTTTGGTATAGATAACGGGGTTCTCTCCTCATTTGTAATCATTCATTTTTTAGTGAAGTATCACTCTCCCCAAAATTTTCCTCTCCAAACTTAGTTATTTGTTTTGTGTTTAGGATGGCTTGATATTTTTGTTAGGCTTTGGAGTGTCTAAATGCCACACTAGAATGCCCCAAAGTAGAAGTTCTATTGTATGAATAGATATATAATGGATAGGATATAAAACTCCACATGTATTATACACTTACATACAAGTTTCCAAATTTGAAAACCGCAATGTACTTTATAACTCTTTGAAACTAGCATGGAGAAGGCATACCCTTCATTTGTGCAAACTTTTCAATCTATTAAAAATTTTAGTTCACATACTTCAAAACACATTAGTAAAGATAGGATTAGTAACAGGGAAGCAAGAGAGACAAAAAATATAAGTGTACAATAAGATAAGAGAGATGTGAAAGAAATGAAGTTGGAAAATTTTTAAACTTTCTTACAGATGATGGACTTAGATTGTAACCTATATATTTATTTATTTTTATTTTGATAAATTTAGAAGGTAAAAATATATATTATTTTACATTCATCTATATAAAGATTTCGAGATCAAATAGAATACGTGTCTTAGCATTCTTCGTGAGTTGCTTATTTCACCAAAACAGGAGATCAACGTGATTGTCCTCTTTTTTTCCCATTAAGTCGACAACCTGACAAATTGGGATACTTTGAATAAACTAGAATACAATATAAGATACATCGGTACTAAAACATTTTTTCAAGGTATTTTCCAAAATCTCTTGGTCATTTTTCCAAATGTTCTTCCCCGAGTGTGAAACCAATTTGTCCATACTGTTGAGAATTCAACTTTACGAGTTTGATTTTTCTTATAAAATGTTCATTTAATATTTTAGAAAAATTATATATTTGTATTTTTTTTGCGTGATTTATGCATCTAATTGCTTCAAAAAGGAAAAAGGAAAGGAAAATTAAAACGAAAAGGAAGAACCCATCGGGTTACGTGTGAATTTGCTAGGGGATTGAACCAAAATTGAAGAACTTTGGAGCCGGGCATCTCTACATCAGTTCAATTAGAATATATCTGTTTTCTTTCATTTTTGCATTTGATTTATGGTTATATTTTAATAAATTTATCTTTAGTTGAGTTAATTTAATTTATCTTTAGCTCAATAAGGTAGGATAAATAAATTAAAAAAAATCAGTAAGGTAGAAAGTAAAATAAAGATTCTCTTGCATAAGTTAATATATATATATATATATTTTATTTTTCATAGTAATATGGCTATGTTTGAATGACTCGGTTTGTATAGTGCAGAGCCAAACTACTCATAAATGGCTTGGGGATCTTATCCCGTTTGGCTCTATGGCTGGTGGAAAAAGTTAGATGGTTTTGAGAGGTTGCTACGAAAAGGTCCTTACAAGCTAGATATTGTTGATGTCAGCCAAATGGTAAGAGGCCATGGACCATGCAATTCTAGTATCTTGTCCTGCCATAAGTAACATAGGAAAGTCGATTCATAAGTGGTGTCCAATTATTCCTGTATGGGATTTATATAGGCGCTCCATTGAGATTTAAAGGTACTTATACTAGAGTTGACAAGTGAGACTGGAATGATCGTGCGTCAAGAAGCATGTAGGTTCCAGCTTGGTAGCCATGGAGTTTTGTACGCGTTCTTACGCAAATTTTGCTCCTGTTGTCGTGTCTTCACATGCAGTCCTTATCATTAGGAAATTTACATCGGTACTAGGGACTGGGGAGGCATCTTCGTCTCATGCGTTTTCCATGTGCTTTTGCCCTTCCTGGGTTGCTTACTTATTGCCTCGTATCTTCTTCCTTTTTATTTCTTTTATTTTTGCCTTAATTACGGCGGCTGAAGGAAGGAAGGGAGATTTCTACATTCTATACCATCTCGATTATAACATTTTTATAATATCACCTATATTCCTTCTTCTTCTTTTTAATTTTTTATTAGTATTGTATCTATTACAAAAAATTAACCTAGTAATTTATACCTATATAATATAAGGCCATTAGTAACAGTATCGTATGTTATAAATGCATATTAATTTAAATCCATTTTACCCTTCCTTCCTCGATTACATCACAATATTATATTTGTGGGTGCCTTATTGGTTCTAGAGGAATTCACGTGGATCGGATTCACCAAGAAAAATTTTGTCCTGTAGCGGGTCTATGATAATAATGCTGGATATTCAACTTGCAGTCTGATAGCACGTCCTCATCTCCATTTTTTTTTTTAATTTTGTTTAATAGGAAGAATAATGTAACACCGTCTATATTTCAGCTTTTACGTTAAAATATATAAATAAATTACAAATACAACCTTAAAAACTATTAAAATTATAAAAAATATTTTGTAATTTTAAAATGCAATATCTAATCCCTCTTAAAAATTGAGACTACTAAAATTTACATAAAATGTAATGGCATATCAATCTTTTTCATCTAATTTGAGATTTTTTTAACATATTTAATATTTTATCAGCCATATGGGTCAAGTCTAGCAATAAATTGGCTTAAAAAAATTATTGCAATTTGTTTATTGCTTTTGTCACCATAGGTGGATCCTGAACCGAATTAAGTTTTCAATATGATAGAATCCGACTGGCAAAATGAACAAACATGAATTAGCGGGCATCGAATATCTTTCTGAAGCGTGGAGCTTGGACTCTAATGCTCAACTCAAAGAAATAGCATAATGATGTGACAATCAAACTTATGGAGGGTATTGCATTTCTTACTTAGTTGGAGTAATTTTCTATTTATAGTGTTATAATGGTGTAATATTTTTGACAAGTAAATTTTCTCTAAAAATACTTTGTTTATTCTAGGAAATATTTGGTAGTGTGTTCTCAAAGAATTAAATTTACTTTACATATCGGTCCCAACCAATTTAGATGCCTGCTTAGTCTAGCGTTGGGATTTGTCAAGGTGGTATTGGCCTATAACATTGTGGAGTGACTCAACAAACAGCTCGAGTTGATGTGCTCAAAACACCAAGGATGGTTGTGAAACTCCCTAAGTTGGAATAGCGCCTCTTGGCCAAAGCATATGTCACCCAACATATTTAGATCTTGTTTCACATGAATGAGGATCATCTTGTCCATTTTTTATTTTTATTTTATTGGTTAATCAATAGATGTTTAACTATGGCCTTAGAAAAACTGCGGTTGCAATTTTTAGTGGGCGAATTATCCACTTGTCTCCATCATCCGTCAGATCCTGGATTTGAGAAAAGGTAAATTGAAAACAACTATGGGGTTTTACCCCTCCCGTGCTCATGTCTATATTAAGGGAGTCAAGTGTTCGACTCAAATGATCTAATCCATTGATTTACTTACGCCTTTAGTCAAAATCTCAACACTATGAACGAAGGAGAGAATGTTAATAATAAATGTATTAAAAAAGAAGAAGAAGAAGAAGATCTAACATGCTTTAGGGTTTACTTGCCTTGAGTCACACCATCTTTAGTTTAACGGTGCTATGTACTTCTTGAATCATGTTCCTTAATATAAGAAATTCTTTATCTACAAAGGAAAAAAAAAAAAAAAAGATTTAATATTATTAACGATGTAACCACCCAGATGTTCAATTTCATAGGGAAGTTTCTCTTCTGAAACTACACGAATGGTTCTTCAATAATGTCCCTTTAAAATAGATACCAAACACTACAATGTTATGGCTGAAGGTAGCTGGGAGGCTTTTAAAATTCCGTGGACGGGACTTTTGTCGGAATTTTATAATTTTTCAAATAAAATTATGAATATTTTGAGTAATTTTAGGACTCGGGAGTACTTTAACAGAGTAAAGCAGTTTGTTGAACTTTTAACCTGCGTTTTATGAACATTTAAATACATTTACAAATTGAAAGTAAAATTATAAAATTTAAGCGTTTTTATGAGAAATATAGTAATTGTAAGAGCATGTTACTACGTAATATAGCTCAAATGATCGGAAAAACAAAAGAAAAAACAAAAAAAGAAAATTTTAGTGAAAGTATAAGATTTTAGGAACATTTGAGGACATTTAGAATTTTTTTTCTTTTTCTTTATTTTCCTATTTTTTGTCAATTTTTCGTTCTCTTTAAATAATTTTCCTCACTTTTTTTTTATAATTAATAATTTGCAAACTGGTAAAAAAATAAAAAGAAGTCACGCTAATGGGATTTTAAAATTTGCATGATTTAAGGATAACACAATTTTAGCAACCAATATTTAGGTAGTGTTTGATTAGCAAAATAAGAAAATTAGATAGTATAATATAAGGAGAGTGTGATAGTAGAATATTTTTATATTATATTTAGTATGTATAATATTTGATATGAATTTTTGTAATATATTTATTTTGTATTAAATAAAAATAGAGCGAGAGTAAGATAATTTAGATTGAATGAATATTTATTTTACACAATAAAATAGATTTTTATATTATTAAATATATGATATAGATCTTCTAATGTTAGTCTAATAATTTTAATTTTTTTTATTCAATAACTTAAATCAAATAATAAATTAAAAAATTTACCAACATTACTTCATCAGAATATGACACGTCGATATCAAAGGACAAAGTATTAACATCAGATGACCGATACCGCGTGTAAGAACTACTAACATGAAATATTAAAAGCAAAAAAGCAGCCTTCATGGTCATAGGCTGTCTCTCCGGTGTATCCCACTCCCAGCTTTTTTGTCTTCAAATTTTGTTGTTTTTCAGAAAATACGTAAATTCCTTTATTTATTTATTTTTTCCTACAGAAAGAAAAATGGGCTTTTTGATTTTTGATCAAAAAGTTAGCTCTCACTTTATGACCTGCTAGACTAGACGCAGACACCAAAAACAGAGTAGCTAGACTCTGGGGATTCACTTTTGGGCCATTCAATCTGTAGGTTAATTCACTGATAAAGTGCCTATTCAGCATGTGGTCTGAGTTCTATCCTGCTGTAGCGGTGGATATAACCCTAGATTTTCACTTCGGTTTTATGGTCCTTCCCCTATATGAGACGATCTCACTTAAATGGAAACAAGTAAATTGAATTTCTCAGCTTGTTAAAGATATTTCAGAGTTTGTTTTGATTTTAAACAGTAATCCATCTTTTGTAATTGCTGGAACTCCAGATCATCTTTAGAATCTCTCCATCTTTTGTAATTGCTGGAACTCCAGATCATCTTTAGAATCTCATCTGTATAACCCTATATAAACTTCTAGTGTATAAATTTGGTTCAAGAACTAGGTAGACTCAGCCATGAAAACACACCCACTAGTAAAGCCTGAAATTATGCCGTAGAAGAGCTTGAACGGTGCGATATTTCGCCACAACCCTTTGTTGGTAAAACTTGCCATGTTCAGTGTTTGAGACGGACATATCCACTAAAGAAAGGACTTGCTACATGTTTTCAATTTTTTTAAAATAAATAAATAAATTATAACATAGTTAAATGATGATATAAATAATAATTTATTAGTTTTTATGAATTAATAATAATGTAAGAATAATAAATTATTTTGTTTATTCGTTTAATTTTTAAAGAATATTCATCAAAATGGATATAAATAAAAATTTTAAACATGAAATGAAATAATATATTACAAAATTAAAAAGAAAAAAAAATATAAATTAGTATCCCAAAATACATTATAAGTTCAACCACTAGTTTCTTTAAGTCAAACAAAAGTAACATGCAACAAAGTAACTATCTCAACAGTGCAAGGGGAGGATTTGAGCATGGCATGGAAGGGGTCCTTTGATCTCCAACTTATTGTATGCTATTGGAAAAATTACATATTAGAAAATGAATGTTTATGATTAAGTTTAAATAGAGAATAAAACTTTTTAATATTTCAAATAGAGTATTAATGTTATGTAAATAGAGCAAATAGGGAATGATGTTATGTAAAGTGGCGCAAAATAGATGGAAGTGTTATATTTAGGTAGAGGATAAAAATAAAAATGACATATAAAATGATAAATGCTTTGTGTATTTAACATGCCGCATCACTAAGATCCAACGGTGTTATACTAGAGCTGTAATGATGATATTTATAACACTTTATATAATGTTCATCATTTATTTGAACTACTAAAATGTTCCATCCTTTATTTGAAATACTATAAAGTTCCATTCTCTAATTGAGCTTGACACTAATTGTTCATCTTCTAATATGTAGGGGAAAAGTGCAAGGTTAAACGTATACTAGGATGGGTGTTATAAAATACCAAAGAATAAGAAAATAAATAAATTTTATATCATGGGGCATTTAAGTAATCTTATGGTTATGAAGAGGGTTCCCTCACAAAATCCTATTGTCCTTTTTCTAAACTTCATTCCTCTCTAAAGATATCCATTAAATAGGTGATCTAAGGGTCTCTATAAGCTAGCTCAACAGTAAATTCGCAAGGTAATTGTTTTTTTTTTTTTTTTTATAAATTTCCTTATGTCTATAGGTAATTAGAATAAAGGTGAGGTTTTGTTACAATGGAGACACATCAATTGAGGGTATGATTGGTTGGAACAATTTTGAAATCAATTAGGCAAATCATATTGAGTAAGTTGATATTTCTACACTGAATTTTATGAATTAAATAACTTTTTGTGATGGATTAAAAGTAAGGAAGAGATCGATGAGAATTGGCATGAGAAAAAGGGGATGAAGTGTGAGGAATTCGAGTCCATCATGAGAAGTGTGAGGAATTCGAGTCCATCATGAGATTCAAAAGGGCATACAGCTAAGGTACACGGCCATATACTTTTCCTGTGGTGAAAATAAAGGTAAATTGTTAAAAACACGGTACACGCTTGTGTACTTACTCGTGTTGAAGTATACGGCTTGGCCATATACTTTTCCTATGGTGAAAATAAGGATAAATTGTGAAAAACGCGGTACACACCTATGTACCTACTCGTGTTAAAGTACATGATCGTATACACGGCCATGTACTTAGGTGTGTCAAAAGGCCTTGATACATAAAAAGGTATACATAAGGCCACATACATGACTATGTTATCTTGTAAAACATCCAAAATGATTTTCTTCCCTATTTCTTGAATTTTACAAAAATCCAAAACCCTTTTTACACCAACTAAAGTCATTGGAAAGGGAAATCATTAACCCATACTTGGAATTACAAACCAGGTGAATCAAGACTGACTTGTAAATTAGTGCTAAGTTAGTTCTTTGTGTATGTTTATAGTAAGGTTCTCAGTTTCCATTTTAATGATCTCGAAATAGTTCCTTTAGGTACATGATTACCTTATTTATGTTGTGTGCTTGATAACGTAGTATTAAATGAACTTAAATAATACTTGGATAATGAATTGATTTTGTGCTTGTGTTTAGCTCGGCTTAGAAGCTAGTGGTGATAGATCCCTAGGGGATACCCTAATGATATTTGGGTGATGCTATTCCTAGTGGAGTCACACATTAAAATGATTTGGGTAGGTTTAAGATGATTTATCGGTGTTTAGGCTGAGAGTGGTAGTTTCTAACACTATACTATCGGGGTTGGAAGTGGCGGTATCCCAAATGTATAAGATGATATATATTAATAAAACTTCTAATGACTACATTGTACATAGTTATGATAACTCCTATGTTGTTTAACGGATTTAAGTTAAAGATAATAAAATTGTTAAATGTTTCCTGTTTGTATTTGAATGTACGCGAATCCTATTTACATGTATCATGTGCATGTGCTTGTAGGTAGCTTGTACTGAGTATTACCTCACCCTTTGTAGGAAATTTTTTTAGTTGCGGGTATAGGTGATATCTCCTTTTACGATGAGCTAAGGGTGGAATATGAGCAGACTGAGGAGCAAGTATAATACTATTGTTATTATGAAGATTAGTGGAATTTGTTTGAGAGTAGCTAAAAGAATTGTGTTTCTTGTCAAGAAGACTATTGATGTAATAGAAGTAGTTTAGTTGTTATTTTAGTGATGATAGTTAGACTTTGTTTTGAGAGGAATAATAATAATGAATACTATGGAGTTTGTCCAATTAATTGAGAATGGTTGATAGGTTGCTTGGGAGATGGTGATTAAGCAGGTTAAAGAACATTATGTATCACTAAATATCAGTGACACGTGGTAAGTTGTCACACTTCAAGTTCTGGGACGTTACAGGTGTCTTAGGAAATAACTATATTAAGGGATATAACTATGAGGTATATTACAAAAAGCAAAAAATATCTTGGTATGAAGAGTTCTGATCTTTACAAATTTCATTATGATTAACCACTCAATAATAGGTATATATGTTTAGGGAAGAAACTAAGCCAATATAGATGAGAATGGGTCCACTACGTTAGGTTATGGGGTTGTTGTGTTGGCCTAACCTAAAGAGGTGATTCAATATAGGTTGAAAGTATTACCGAGGTGAAGCTTAGATAAAGTGTAACTCCTTCCAAGCTTTTAGGGTGGTAAGGCTTAATAGGAAAGAGGGATATAAATGATAAGCTAATGAGGGCAAAGGAATGATGCCATTGTTCTAATACCCCTAGTGAATGTGAAAGTAGGTAATAAATTATTTGTTGGTCTGACTGTTGACTTCCATTCGATTAGAGCATCATTGAGAATTTCTGCTTATTTTGCCGTTAGTGGCAGAATTTTGTTAGCATCCTATAGTATCTTTAGTTATATATAGAAAAATATAAATCAAGTTCTTGTATTATATGGTACAAGATGATGTCACATTCATGTTACAGGTGCAAAGAAAAAAAAGAAGAATAAATATTCAAAAGATCAATAAATTTAATAAAAATATTGTTGATCATAAAATGAGAAAAAATCATAATGAAACAACAAAAGAGAGAAAATTATAAAGCATATATAAAAAATTTGAAAGTAGGTGGTTATCTTAGATATTGTTGAGGTTATATAGAATAGTAGATGGTTATATAGTAGTAAACATAAAATTAAAAAAAATTATCTATAATAATAGGTGTTTATATGATTATATTGTGGGTAGTTATATGGTACTAGATGATGTCGCATTTGTGTTATGGGTGTAAAGAAAAAAAAATGTTTAAAAGATCAATAGATTTAATGAAAATATTGTTGATTGTAAAATGATAAAAAAATTAAAAATCCTAATAAAACAACAAAAGAGAAAAAATTATAAAGCACATAAAAAAAAAATTGAAAGTGGGTGGTTATCTAGAATATTTGGAACAATAGGTGGCTAAGTTTAATAGACACTATTAAAAATACCTCATCCAAATTGAGGACTTTTTAATAAAATTAAACATTAAAAAAATAATATTTAAAACACTAAACTCTCCCATTCTTTTTATACAATAGGTAATAAGAATAGATGTAATGATTTAGTTATTCCATAACTTGGACATCTGGTGGGACTGATCACTTGGTCCGCCCAGGATGATATTTACGTCGATTTGTTTTAGGAACTTATTTTATTTGCTTCCTCATCTGGAGATTAATTTCCGATCTTCAGCAACAAAAATAATTCCTCGAATGGTTTACAAGACAAAACCTCCTAGGTTTCGATATAAACATGGTACATTATAAGATATTTCTATGTCGATTTTAACAAGGTCCAACTGTGTGGGTGTACGCATTGACTGCTAATTCAGTACAAATATGTTGAGACTTTATCCTATTAAATGTCTTGAGTGACATATTCCTCATACCTAGGAACGATCGTCTTGGAGTCATCAAATTACTGTCATCAAGTTTCTCTTCCTAACTTCTGGTTTTGGCATGCCAAAGGATGATACCACTTCTGAGTAGGGTATTTGACAGGATTTAAGTATAGCCGGACTTACTTTAGGAAGGAAATTAATAGCTTAAAAGAATATGGTATCAAAGATCAGATATAGAAATTTATTTTGCATGTATTGAAACTTTATTATGCTTTTAAATGAATCTTAAAGATTTTAGGCTGCTTTTGGTATCCTAGGGAAGATCTTAATCGAAAAAAATAAAATAAAATAGTGGTATATAACGTATAATTATAGATAGAGAGTATCTATAGATGAAATGGATAAATAAATTGTTTTATCTTGAATGTACAATGAGATAAGATGGGCAAATATAAACTTATTCTTTGTTATCTAGATTTTGATATAAACATCTATACATATGATCCGACCATGTTTTCGATGCCCAATATGAAAGGTGACATAAAAATACATGGTATGGTAAGATTGAACAGGTTAATGTATAAATAATATATAATACACAAAGACAAGTCTAAATTTTATTTCATACCCACAGAATCATGACAGAAAAGTGTCCAAACATTTTCATATCCACCCTATATGCATCTCCATAAGTGACCTAGCCGTATATTTTTGTCTTCCAATACGTATATTTATATTCTTCAATGTCCGAAGGGCTTGCGACACGATATATTGAATAAAGCCTGTATTATTAAGACTATTACAGGATGTCCGAAAGGTAGCATTAGTTTGTGGTGTATGAAATCGATATTTAGGAGGAAATTCCTTCCATTAATCGTTCTGCTTATTGCAAACAATTATAAATTGGAAATAGATACTTTAAATTTACTTCCTCTAAATTTATATTTTCTTGGATTAACTGACAAGGAAGATATTCGACTACCAAGGTGCTGCAATCGACTAATGGGTATCATGTTATGTTATTGGCCGAAGTATATTATATATATCGTAGCTAAACACTTCCAATATCATGGTATCTTCTGTACATATATACAGTATACACTACATGTTACATTATGTGATATTACCTTCATTCTAGAGTATGCAAAACATTAGATATTAATGTGTGTAATTTCAACAAGTAAAGCCAAAAAGATTGCTTATTCCAACCTGTTACTTTCAACAATCTACGTTTGATCTTTTGGCACCTTCCTGTCTATCATCTTCAATGACGTCCATGTCTGCATGAAACTCCTAGTATAAAATGCCCTCCATGCGGTGCTCTCATTGTTTACAGCTACTACATTGCCGGTCGATATTATCGCTGTTCCTGATTCCTTATCTATGACATAATCTCCTTACAAGGAGGAAAATATAATAGACACTAACGATATATCATCACTATGGAAAGAGAACGACATTGTTCTAGTTTCATCTTTCCTCCAGGTTTCAGGTTCCATCCATCGGATGAAGAGCTCATCATCCATTACTTGCGGAAGAAAGTTACTTCTTCACCTCTACCAGCACCCGTGATAGCCGAAATCGATCTTTATAAGTATAATCCATGGGAGTTACCCAGTCTGTCCTAAACCATTTGCTCCACTAATCAGTTTTGAGTACCATATCCATTATATTTGCTAGCATGTGCATGTTACGGGGATCATGTTGCGCACCGTCCTGTTATATCTTTCTATGAATAGGAATACGACCATAGTCAGTGTAGCATCATGTAATTTATCCTCCTTGATCAGTTTAGTTTCATAATCATCTAATCTAAAAGTTTGCACTAGCAGATTTGGTATGCGAATTTTTATATTTTATACTTTACTCTCCTCACATGTAGGTGGCAACTTTTACTGAAAACCATTAAGTAGACGACTTTTAGTTATATATGTTTCGAATGACAAAGCATGAGTTTTAACCTCTTCTTTCTCATATCGTATTGATTTTGATTTTGAGCGAACTTTTATATTTATTACTTTATGGCTTCCGTGTATATTAGTGGTTTCTCTCCCATAAATAGGTTTCCTTTAGAGAGATTGTATTGAATTAATTGAATATCATGGTACAACAAGCTTCTACAGGTAGGAGAGGAACAGGTTATATTTATGAAAGCTACTCCTATTAATGTAAAATTCCTACCCTACATACATGGTCGGATATCCTAGGATTTTGTTGCACATTAATCCCCGTGAAACACTAACAATATTATAAACCAGCTACTAAGTAGCTAATATAGTTGTTGAACGATCTGTCTTGCAGATAAAGCATTGTTTGGGGAAGATGAGTGGTATTTTTTCAGTCCTAGAGACAGAAAGTATCCAAATGGAGCAAGGCCGAATAGAGCAGCAGCTTCAGGTTATTGGAAAGCCACAGGAACTGATAGGGCAATACTCACTTCCGGTGGATCCAAGAACATTGGGGTCAAGAAAGCCCTCGTGTTTTATACCGGTCGACCACCTAAGGGGACCAAGACAGATTGGATCATGAATGAGTACAGACTGCTAGATCAGGTGGCAAAACCATCAAGACTAAAAGGTTCCATGAGAGTAAGTGGTTTCAGTGCATTTTCACCTTGGATACCACTTTCATGCACGCACTTGGTCTATCATAGATCAAGCACTTTCATCTAACAAATTATGTGAATTATATAAATCTCATTGATCAAACTGATAAATTTAGCTTTACAACTAGCTAATATAATAGTTTGGTATGTGTTGTGCCATCTTATATTATTTTGTTAATGATTCACCTCAGTTGTAGATTAAGGTTTTAATTAAAGTCCATTAGGTGAGCGATTTAATCACATAAGGTGGGTACCAAGAGGTTTGAAATCGCGATCTTTGTTATAATACCACAATGAATTTAGCTCCATAGTCAAGTGATTTAAAAGTTTAAGCTTATTAGATCCGGTGCTGTTGTATATTTATTTGATAATACAAACTTCAAACTGATGATAATGCTTGATTCATGGTAAATCCATTTTAGACAAAAAAATTTCTCTTTAAATTGCATTTCGAATGTACATGAGGTAATGTTTGGATAGGATGAACGTTTTGTATGGACCTCCAAATAAGATGCAAGTGGTGTATAAAAGCCAAGACAAGGACATGTCTTTTTTCCCCCGTCATCTTGTCTCTTTAAGTCCTTTCTTTTCAATAAAGATGTCTAAATGTGCAAAAGTTCTAACTTATAGATCACGGCCTATGAACCATGTGAGAGCAAGGTAGGGGTACTATGCATATGGTATCTGTACCTTGTCCTCATATGTGGTCTATAGATTGGATCTAGGCAAGTAAAATTCCTAAATGTGGCCTTATAAGCTTGTACTATTTTCTAATGTGTCCATGCACATACAGTTGGATGACTGGGTACTCTGCCGTGTAAGAAAGAAAGGTAACATCCCCAGGATCACAAACGAAATTGAGATCGGAACAAGTTTCGAGGGGGCTAAATGCACACAGAAGGGGGATACTGCATGCCCTGCAAACAAAAGCCTTGATGGCACTGGCATGAGCACGGATCACCTCTATAATCATTGCCAAGTGATAGCTTCTTTACTTGCAGGTCAAGCTCTACCCAGCATGGAAGCTATCTCAAGCTCGGGATTTCAATGGAGCAATAAGAATGGAGATGTCATGAGTCCGTTACTTCAAGAAGGTGGTAATATATTCAATCCTTTAAGTACTTTCTCTTGCATGGACAACAATACGATGAAAAGAAAAGACATTGAAGGTAATGAGAGACCAACATCGGCTAACAAGAACCAGAACAAAGAGATCCTTGATGAGTATCTTGTTGCCAAAACAGCTGATAATAATCCAGATCTTGGAAGTTCATACCAGACCGGTTTCTTCAATCTCGGCTTATCAGATCCCATGCTTGATTTTAGCGAATCAGCCTTTGCTAGATTTTTACAGCAGTAGAGTAAATGCTTAGAAGATGGCTATAGCTCCTCCTAGTAATGGTCTTTGGAGACAGACAATGTATAGCATAAGAATCAAATGGTGAAAGTGTGCAAGATGAACACATGTTACCTGTGAAGGAAAATTGTAATTAATGTCGGAGGAGGTCAAGCTGCTAAATAGTATCTTGAATGTGTGAATTTGTAAGTTTGATTGACAATCTTGCAGTTGTGTGCAAAATCCCATCAATTAACAATAAAAAGAGCCTTTTATTTTAACAAATATAAGCCATATAAATTGTTTGCACTATTGAAGTTCTCCATGTCCTCAAAATGTCATATGTTACCATATAAGGGTATGAAAATATAAATCAGTATCTACGTTAAAAATTCTTCATACGTGTTATTATATAATCAGGAGGCAATTGGGATGAGTACACAATTTGAGGATAAGGAAGTCCAGTCCCTCACAAGTTTGCTCATAAATAAGTATGAGAATTTAACCTTCTTGATGGTGACACGGGCTGATACACGGTTTGTTACACGGTCGTGTAACATGTCAGGAAAATTTCCAGAAAGACACACGGCTTCATACACGGCTAGAGGCACGGCCGTGTATTCGGTTTGGACTTCTCCCAGAAGCATACACGGTCTCCATACACGGCCAGGAGCAGCTAGAGGCATGGCCATGTATTCGGTCTGGATTTCTCCCAGAAGCATACATGGTCTCCATACACGGCCAGGAGACGTAACCGTGTATTACGCCAGAAATACCCTCAGAAGCTTACACGGCCTGTATACACGGCCGTGTACTTGCCAGACAACGGACGTGTATACGTATATCCGTTTCTATGTGTACACATTTATTTCCATTTTTACACATTTTACTCAGATGTATAAATAGTTGTTAGGTCATTTTAGGGTTAGGTTTTATTCAATTATTCAAAAACACTTTTGAGAGATGAGTTTCTCTATTTGTCGATTGTGCACAATCGAGATTTCTTTAAGGAATAATTCTTCTTTATTCTTTGTTGTTTGCGAGACCAATCCTAGAATTGGATTCGTTTCGTGTACACTTTCCACGCTGCGTTAGTTTGTATCAGAGTAAGGCTATTTCATGTGGAGATGTCAACTCATTAAGGTGATGACAACGGTCGTGTTCTTGACGATGTTCAAGATGCGAGATCACAAGGAAACCATCAATGGGTTCCAAGGGCAGAGTTTGACGTGATGCATCAGAAGGTCGGGCGTATGGAACGGCGCCTTGATGAATTGATCGAGCGTTTCGACGCCTTAGCGGTAGACCCCAATAGGGTTGGGGTGTTGGTAGGAATCCACCACGTGCAGCGGAGGAATTTGGTGGACGTATAATCCGACCTATCATTGAGAACAGGTGGGGATATGTAGAGGATGGGGATTCCAGCGAGGAGAGTGATGATCCATATGGGAGTAGACCTCAGCGAGGACGCGGTGGTAGAGGTGGTGGTTATCGGACGGTTCAGCATGGAAACCATCACAGAGACGGTGATTACCGGAGGAATCGTGGCGGATATGATTAGGGAGACGGAGGAGACTACCGCCTGAAGGTCAACATTCCATGGTTTGACGGTAGCCTTAATATCGAAGGCTTGCTGGATTGGATTGCGGAAGTAGATCGGTTCTTCGACTACATGGAAATTCCCGAAGACCGCCGAGTGAGATTGGTGGCATGCAGGTTAAAGAGTGGAGCCTCAGCATGGTGGGAGAGGCTGCAAAGCAGGAGGCAAAGGGAAGGAAAACATCCGCTGAGAACATGGTATCACATGAAGCAGTTGTTGCAACATGATTTCCTCCCGCCGGACTATAAGCAGATATTGTTCCAACAATATCAGCGATGCCGCCAAGGGCAACGTTCAGTGTATGAGTATACGACCGAGTTTATGAGACTGGCCGAAAGGAATGACCTGAGGGAGAGTGAAGGCCAGCAAGTAGCGTGGTACGTGGAAGGCTTGAAGCTCCAAATCAAAGATAGAATTAGAGTTACAATGGTGAGGACCTTGGTAGAAGCGAAGAATTTGGCTCTCCGAGCTAAGTTAATGTTGCAGGAGCAGGGTAGTAGATACCGAGGAGGAAGAAAGGGGTATGTCGGTGAAGCTGTAGGTAGTGGTAGTAAATCGGGATTCGAGAAAAGTAAAAATGCTACATATAAACCTACTGATGACAGTGCCAAGAGAGAAGAAAAGAGTGAGGGAAAGAAACCGATGGAACCTAAGGGAACCTAGAGGCAGAGTAATCCTTATGCCAAACCTATCTTGGGCAAATGTTTCCGATGCAATTAACCAGGTCATCGGTCAAACGAATGTCCTGTTAGGAGAAGCGTAAACATCCTTGATAGGGAGGATGATGAGGAGATTTGCTGTGAACCTGATGGAGAGGGAGAGTATTATGAGGAGGAGGAAGAAGCTACAGAACCGACTTATGTGATTCGTCGGATGATACTCACCCCGAAACAAGAAGAGATTACACAGTGACACCAGTTGTTTCGCACAAGGTGTACTATTAATGGGAAATTTTTTAAATTAATAGTAGATAGCGGAAGTTGCGAAAACATCATAGGAAGAGAAGTTGTGAAGCAGCTGCAACTACCTATCGAGAAGCACCCAAACTCGTACACTATTGGGTGGATTAAAGCTATCGAGAAGATTGAAGTCAAGGAGAGATGTAGGGTATCATTCTCAATAGGGAAGTACCGCGATGAAGCCTTTTGTGATATTGTAGACATGGATGCCTGTCATATCTTATTTGGTAGGCCGTGGCAGTTTGATGTGAACCCGCAACACGCGGGAAAGGAGAATGTGTATAGATTAGAGAAGGAGGGTGTGAGGTACACATTGTTACCGTTGAAGAAGGAAGGGTGCTCGAAGGAGAAGAGGGTAAAGAGTCGTTCTTTCCTAACCGTCACTCAATCAAAGAAAGATCTGGTGGAAGATCTAAAGGAGTCACGGGTGGTCCATGCTCTCATAGTAAAAGATGTGGCAGTTGGGGAAAAGGAGGCTGGTGTGGAAGTACCCGAGATAGTAAAGAGTTTACTGGAGGAGTTTAAGGAGGTGGCTCTTGATGACCTACATAAGGGTCTACCGCCTCTGAGAGACATCCAACATCAGATAGACCTAGTGCCTGGAGTAAGTCTCCCAAATTTACCACACTATAGGATGAGTCCTAAGGAAACTGAGATTCTACAGGATAAAATCCAAGAGCTTTTGGACAAAGGGTTCATCCAGGACAGCCTGAGTCTATGTGCGGTTCTAGCATTGTTAACTCCCAAGAAACATAGGAGCTGGAGGATGTGTGTTGATAGCAGGGCTATCAATAAGATCACCATAGGATACAAGTTTCCCATCCCACGCATCGAGGATATGTTGGATCGGTTGAGCGGAGCCACTATCTTCTCCAAAATAGACTTGAGGAGTTGATACCACCAGATTCAGATCCGTCCTGGAGACAAATGGAAGACGGCATTCAAAACAAAGGAGGGGCTGTATGAGTGGCTGGTGATGCCATTTGGTCTTAGTAACGCACCGAACACCTTCATGAGAGTGATGAACTAGGTATTAAAACCCTTTAATGGTCGTTTTATAGTTGTGTATTTTGATGATATTTTGGTATTCAGTAAATCTGAGGAAGAACATCTTGAGCATTTGAGATGTGTTTTGTCTGTACTGAAAGAGAATAAACTGTTCACCAATCTAAAGAAATGCACATTCATGTCAAAACGACTACTATTCCTTAGGTTCATAGTCAGCAGTGAAGGGGTAATGGTGGATGACGAGAAGGTGAAAGTGATTAGAGAATGGCATATTCCAAGAACCGTTACTAAGTTGAGAAGCTTTCTCGGCTTGGCTAGCTTCTATAGGAGATTTATTAAACACTTCAGTACAGTCACTGCACCCTTGATTGAATGTTTGAAGAAACGTAAATTCCGATAAAGCGAAGAGGCTGAAGTAAGTTTCATAGACTTGAAGAAACGATTGTGTAGCGCCCCTGTATTAGCGCTACCTGATTTTGACAAGTTATTTGAAGTAGATTGTGACGCCAGTGGAGTTGGGGTCGGGGCGGTACTGTCACAGGAGAAGAGACCAATCGCATTTTATAGTGAAAAATTGTGTGAAGCCAAGAGGAATTGGTCTACATATGATAAGGAGTTCTATGCAGTGGTGAGAGCTCTTAAAGTATGGGAACACTACTTGATTGGAAAGGAGTTCATCTTGTATTCCGACTGTGGGGCTCTTAAACACTTAAGTGGCCAAACCCGGATAAGTAAGGACACGCACGTAAGGTGGATTGAGTTCTTACAAAGGTTTCCTTTCAGATTGATGCACAAGTCGGGTGTGCAAAACAAGGTAGCGGACGCCCTGAGTAGAAGAGCTGATGTCCTACTCACTCTGAGTGCGGACATTGTCGGATTTGAGAAGCTAAAGGAGCTGTATGAAGGGGATGGAGACTTTAAGGAAACATGGACTAAATGTGCCAATAGGGAACCTTGTGAAGACTACCATATTCACGATGGGTACTTAATGAAAGGGAATCAGCTGTGCATCCCTGAGTCATCCTTACGGGAAAAGCTTATCCGAGACTTGCATGGTGGTGGATTGGCAGGACATATAGGCAAAGATAAGACCCTAGCTGTAGTGACTGAAAGGTATTTTTGGCCTCGATTAAGGAGGGATGTGTATAGAATTGTGGAAAGGTGTTATATTTGCCAAGTGTCGAAAGGGCAATCCTAGAACACTGGCCTATATACTCCTCTCCCCGTGCTGACGAACATTTGGGAGGACCTGTCGATGGACTTTGTACTTGGTTTGCCTCGTACCCAACGAGGTGCTGACTCTGTTTTCGTTATAGTTGACAGGTTTTCCAAGATGGCTCACTTTATCCCCTGCAGAAAGACCGCTGATGCACGAGCAATCGCATGGTTATTCTTCAAGGAAGTGGTGCACCTACATGGGGTGCCAAAGTCCATTACCTCCGATAGAGATAGCAAGTTCCTTAGCCATTTTTGGAGAACTCTTTGGTATATGTTTGACTCATCTTTAAATTACAGTAGTACAGCTCATCCTCAAACTGATGGTCAAACGGAGGTAACCAATTGGACCCTCGGAAACCTCATTAGAAGCATTTGCCGTGAGAAGCCAGGGCAGTGGGATCAAGCGCTGGCCCAAGCTGAATTCGCTTACAATAGTTCTGTCCACCGAACTATTGGAAGGTCACCGTTTTCAGTGGTATACACTAAAACGCCACAACACGCGCTAGACTTGATCAAATTACCTAAGGACATGGTGGGTGATGTCGCTACTAAGCATATGGCGGAACAATGCCAAACTACCACAGCGGAAGTTAGATGGAAGATAGAGGAAGCCAATATTCGATACAAAGGGGCTGCGAATAAGCATAGATGGAAAAAACTGTTTGCCGTGGGCGATCAAGTAATGGTTTACCTTCGAAAAGAGTGTTTCCCTGCGGTCAGATATGGGAAACTCCAATAAAAAAATATGGGCCTTATAAAGTAGTGCGCAAGATAAACGACAATGCGTACATTGTGCAACTTCCCGAAGATATGAACATTTCTTATACTTTTAATGTGGCGAACTTATCTCTTTTCCACCCCGATGACACACCGCTATATCCTAACGAGAACTCGAGGTCGAGTTCTTCATTGGTGGGAGAGAATGATGGAGACACGGGCTGATACACGGTTTGTTACACGGTCGTATAATATGTCAGGGGAATTTCCAGAAAGGCACACGACTTCATATACGACCAGTGGCACGACCGTGTATTCGGTCTAGACTTCTCCCAGAAGCATACACGGTCTCCATACACGGCCAGGAGTAGCCAGAGGCACAGCCGTGTATTTGGTCTGGATTTCTCCCATAAGCATACATGGTCTCCATACATGGCCAAGAGACGCGACCGTGTATTAAGCTAGAAATACCCTCAGAAGCTTACACGGCCTGTATACACGGCCGTGTACTTGCCAGATAATGGACATGTATACGTATATCCGTTTCCACGTGTACATATTTATTTCCATTTTTACATATTTTACTCAGATGTATAAATAGTTGTTAGGTCATTTTAGGGTTAGGTTTAATTCAATTATTCAAAAACACTTTTGAGAGACGAGTTTCTCTATTTGTCGATTGTGCGCAATCGAGATTTCTTCAAAGAATAATTCTTCTTTATTCTTTATTGTTTGCGAGACCAATCCTAGAATCGGATTCGTTTTGTGTACGCTTTCCGCGCTGCGTTACTTCTTGTTCAGGGAAGAAGATCCATTGATTCTAAAGTGTATTCTTGAAGTATAGAAAATGAAGAAAACATAATAGACCTACTTTACAATGACTAATCCTCTATGTATGTATATAACAACTAACCATAACCAATTAAGTAACTAAAAAGAAAATGACAAATGTTGCACTAAGCTACAAACACATGTACAAGAATAAATAATGAATAAGCTTTACAACCCCCTTTAAGGTGGATCTTGTCAAAGGCCTAGCTTGGAAGAAAAATCTTGTATCCGATAAGAAGGAATTAGCATAGTAAGCAAGTCTACAAGATAAGAATGAGAGGGCATAAATAAGGTTTGCAAAAATCCTTTAGATATATGATCTCGGATAAAATGGACATTAACCTCAATGTTTTGTGCGACTATGAAAACAAGGACTAGTCACAAACTGCATGGAAAATTAGTGATGTGCCTAATATCCAAAGCACAAAAACACAATGCAATTGATGATTCAACTACACAATGAATACTTAAAAATGGTGTGAAATCCCTAATTGTGATGAACATAGCTTTGACGTTAAATAAGATAGAAGAAGAACAAATATTGATTTGTAATAAGTATATATCAAGGATAACACAACAAGAAGCTAATTTCGAATCAATTGGGGCGTGAACCTTAAAATGAAATTGGAACCTAATTGGCATGAAACAAGAGATAGATAAGAGGATCTAATTCCTTACCAGATGTTACGCACTAGTTTGGAATTAGGTTTGATTTTGATGTTGTTGATATGATGCATAACACAATCAAAATCCACTTGCCACAAATTCTAGGAGAATTTGATAAGAGTAAGGGGGAGGGGGGGCATGAAAACAAGCTTTCCACGACAATGAAGGTGTTTTCAAAAAGTTCATAACAAACCCTAGTTAGTAAGTATTTATACTTGCTCCTATTAGGATAAAATTACATGAAAATTACAACTAAGCCACTTAGGTGTCCGGTTCTAAACACACATTACAAGTAAATCAAAAAGTCCAAAAAATGAGTAAAAAGTGATCGGTTTAATAATAAAAATACAAGTGCAAAAGATGGTCTTCAAAGAGCCGGTTCTTCAACTTAGTTGAGTTCATTGCGGACTGTTCGATGTGAGTCTGATGATGTTCCCAATTTGATTAATAGTGTAAGTTATTTGGCATCCCATAAAGACTGATCACTGTACTTGCTATAGTGCAAATAAAACATTATTAGATAAAGAAATGAATACATGTGGATATTTTGGATCACATATCCAAATTAAGTTCCCCGACTACTAGGACTGCATGGTAGATTCCCATCATCTCCTCAGGCCTCTAAAAGATTTGCCCTCAAATCTAGGGGTCATTTATTGGACTGAAACTTGATGCCTTTGTAGACTTGTTTGCCCGACTGTTAGAAGAAGCAAAAGTAGTCTTGATTTGTTCTTCGAAAGGGTGTACCTCCGATGGAGATATAGACATCAATACTATCCGTAACCCTTCCTTTCAAAACATATAAGTGTTTCTGAATCTATCATGTAACACCTTTCTATCAAACATCCAGGGTCTACCCAACAGCAAATGAAAGGCACACATGGGAATCATGTCACAGATGATCTCATCATGGTATTTCTTTCCTACACTAATTGGCACCTTTGCTCTTTGTGTAACATGCATACTATCTCGATTGTCCAACCAATGCAAATTGTAAGGGCTAGGATGTGGACTAGTGGTTAGTTGTAATTTATCTACTAATGTAACATATATGACATTAGTGCAACTACCACTATCAATGATTAGTACATAAAGGTTACCTCGAATCCTGTAAGATGCGTGGAATATGTTCTCCCTTTGTTTGTCCCTGGCATCTGGAGATAAAGTCAAAACCCTGCGCAATACATTAATAGGTAAATGCTATAGACAGGTCAATAGGCTTGACAAATTCTTTTTCATCACCTTCTTCTTCTTTTTCTTTAGTACCCTCCATGACTATCATGATTCTCTTATTAAGACACTATGAAGCCATATGTTCAAATCCCATGCATTTAAAGCATTTAATCTGGCGCATTTCCCACTAGTTGATCCCGATATAGTCCGCCTAACATCAGGTCCAATTACTTCTTTGCCCTTCCTAAAAATCATCTTCTCTCTATCTATGTTGGGGGTAACTCTGTCTATTGCCCTAATAGGTTCACCTACTCCCTTTGGTCCACCCAATTGACCATCAGCCCCCATGGGCCTAATAGTAGTATTGGGCCTGCTATTAATGATCCATAATGGATTGGATCACCTCTACCTTTCCACTTTCAAGGCTAACTATATAGCCTCATCAAGTGTATTGTATCTCTAAAGCTCAATTACACAGGCTATCTCATATTTCAACCCAGATACAAAATGTGCTAAGGTTTTCTCAAGAGGCTCTATTGATCTACATCTGATCATTAAAGTTTCAAATTCCTACACATAATCATCCATGTCTTGCCTCCCTATCTCAAGGTCTGTAGACACATCAACAGTTCCTTCCTATAATGCTCAGGAATGAACCTCTTTTTTCAAAACTCTTTTCGTGTCTCTCCAAGTATGAACTTCAGCCTCTCTATCCTTCCGTCTGCTGATTACCAAAAGTTTCCATTACAAAGCGGCATACCCTATGAACTCAACAGTAGCAAGTCGAACTCGGGTGTTATCATATATCTCATAACACTAAAAAAGGCCCTCAACCTTATCCTCCCAGTCCAGATAGTCATCTGCTAAAACCCTGCCATTAAATGAAGGCATCTATAGCTTCACATATTCTAGGCCCCTAAGTGGCTTGAAATCTCTATTTGGATAAGGATTGATCCCAAAGTTATCATCCTTCTCTTCCCTATAGAGATGATGATCTCCTTCCATTCTCTTCCCCATGTTTCCTCCTCCTCCTACTCCTTCTCTCTGAATGTTTTGAGGAGCTACTCTTGGTGGTGCTTGAGGATTTGCCATTGGTGGTTGTGGAATTGTCATCTTGTTTATCCTTGTTGCTAATGTAGCAACAATAGTAGTGAGGTCTTGAAGCTGTTCATCCAAAGTTCTCCTACTTGTAGTATGATGATACTGTCCTCCACCAACTTGGCTATTGGCCTCATTGCTAATGCCTTCATTCACACTATCATTCGACATGCTTGTGGATGTGATTTGCTGAAGTAAAATCTTAAACAATTATAGCACATTCCCTTCACAACACCCCATCACAATAACACGTTTAGACAACAACACACACACACTTGTACACCCATGGTGCAACAAGTCACCAATATAATAAATACTTCTCTACACTTTAATTATAGTAAAATAAATGAAGCAACTATTAAATACTTCCAAGTAGTTAAGTTATTAAATTCAACTAAGCAAGTGTTTAAGTAATAAAACTCAATAACTTTCTCACTTAAATGCTTGTTTTTGAATTTCAAACTTCACTACTTAACTTCCTTTTTTAGCTACGGCACACACACACACTTTAATCTCCACGTGTAGCACCTTCCACACACATACCTCAACAACAATTCACACCGCCACACACACCACACACATACACGGTGCAATCACTTCAACCACCACTACACACACACAACACCTCACTTCACGGTGCAATTACCCTTCAACTCAAAATACACAACACAACTCTAACAGTTCAATACACTCCCTTATACCGCCACATATACACATACAAACATAGCAACAAATTCAAATTGACACCCCTTAATGCAACTTTCCCACAAATGGTAATAATCAATTTCAAATTCAAATGAAATATAATCAATACTACACAATAACTACTTCAATATTAATGGATGTGTTTGAATTCAAATGATTTCCTTTTTCCCACACAAGCTTAAATATGAAAATTGTAAAATGCACTCCTTCAATTCAAAAAATATGCAAGAAACACATGGCACACACATCACATTCCACAAGTTATTCAAATTATGGAATTCCAATGATGGAATTTCAAATTCAAACAACTTTCCTTCTTCCACACACAAGGAGCTCATGGCCAAGATATTGATCACTAAAGATCAAATTTGAATTTCTACTCCCAAGTTCACAACAAGAAGTAATCCACGACACAATTCACACATAACCACTTCAACTCCTCTTTAATCAACAACAAGTATGAAATGGAAGAACAAGAACCCTAAATTCCCAAATCAACAATCACAAAATCCCTTCTCAAAATCGTGCTTTGATACCAAAAAGATGATGTGCCTAATATCCAAAGTACAAATACACAATGCAATTGATGATTCAACTACACAATGAATACTTAAAAATGGTGTGAAATCCTTAATTGTGATGGACCTAGCTTTGTCGTTAAACAAGATGGAAGAAGAACAAATATTGGTTTGTAATAAGTATATATCAATGATAACATAATAAGGAGCCAATTTCGAATCAATTAGGGCGTAAACCCTAAATTGAAATTGGAACCTAATTGGCGTGAAACAAGAGATAGATAAGAGGATCTAATTCCTTACCAGATGTTACGCACTAGTTTGGAATTAGGTTTGATTTTGATGTTGTTGATATGATGAACAACACAATCAAAATCCACTTGCCACAAATTCTAGGAGAATTTGATAAGAGTAAGGGGGAGGGGGGCATGAAAACAAGCTTTTCACGGCAGCAAAGGTGTTTTCAAAAAGTTCCCAACAAACCCTAGTTAGCAAGTATTTATACTTGCTCCTATTAAGGTAAAATCACATGAAAATTACAATTGAGCCACTTATGGTGGCCGGTTCTAAGAACACATTACAAGTAAATCAAAAAGTCCCAAAAATGAGTAAAAAGTGACCGGTTCAATAATAAAAATACAAGTACAAAAGATGGTCTTCAAAGAGCTGGTTCTTCAAGTCAGTTGAGTTCATTGCGGATCATTGGATGTGAGTCCAATGATGTTCCCAATTTGATCAACATTGTAGGTTATTTGGCATCCTGGAAAGACTTATCACTGTACCTGCTATAGTGCAAATCAAACATTATTAGATAAAGAAATGAACACATGTGGATATTTTGGATCATATATCCAAATCAGGTTCCCCGACTGTTGGGACCGCAGGGTAGATTCCCATCAATTAGTTATCACAATAGAGAGAAATAGGGAAAGAAACAGACACACCCAAATCATGTAAGACATAAGAAATCTAAAGAAGCTCTTTAGTAGAAGCAACTATACTACAATATTCAACTTCTATAATTAAAGTACTAACAGTTGTCTATTTCTTACATTTCCAAGAGATAAGAGAATTACCAAAAAGAATGCAACACTCTGAAAGAGATTTGAAATCATCCAAAGAAGGGACCCAATCTACATCATTGTAAACAACAAGATCTAAAGAATTTGAAGCAAGATAAAAATATCCTAAATAAAGCAATGCCCTTTAGATAGCATAAAACATGAAGAAAGGCTTGAAAATAATTAACCCATGGTTGACTTAGATGATGAATAGCAAAATCAATATCAAGTCAAGTGATAGTAAGATACAAAAGATGACCAACTAAATGTTGATATTGTAAGGGTTGATCAAGTAATGAGCTATCATCCTTGGATAAACACAAACTGGAAGGCAATGGAATATCAGTCGGATGACAACTAGACATGTATACATCTAATAGAATGTCTAGAACAAATTTTTGTTGAAATAACAAGATCCCATGAGAAGTTTAGAAAATCTTAACACCAAGAAAGAATTTGGCTTCACCAAGATCTTTAATAGTAACTTGATGTAAATCACTTTTGTGCTAATCAATAGTAGCAACAATATTGCTAGTAATTAAAAGATCATCAACATACAACAAAAGAATAGTAAATTCATCACCATTTTACCTAACAAATAAAGAGTAATCACTCATGGATTGGTTAAAGCCTTTAGCAATTAAGAATTATGAAAAATCTCAACATTCCATTGCCTCAAAGCTTGTTTAAGGCCATATAGGGAATGCTTGAGTTGAGAAACTTATCTAGGCTAAGCTTTTGTATATCCTTCAAGTGGAGACATATATATTTCTTCATCAAGAAATCCAGGCAAGAAGGCATTATTTATGTCTAATTGAAAAAGTGGCCAACCCTTAGCTAATGTAATAGCAAGAAAAATTCACATAGTTCCTAGCTTAGCAACAGGAGAAAAAGTATCATGATAACCAATGCCTTTTATTTATGTATAGCCTTTAGCAACTAATCATGCTTTAAATCTTTCAACACTACCATTGGATTTGCAATTAATCTTATAAGCTCATTTTGATCCTATGGCCTTTTTACCAATAGGTAAGGAAGTAAGTTCCCATGTGACATTAAGCTCTAAAGCTTCTAATTCCTTGTTTATAGCAAGTATCCAACTCTCATCCTTAGCTACTCAAGAATAACAATGAGGCTCTATAACTGTTAACATTAGCGTTATAAACTTAACAAAGTTAGGAGAGTGTTTAGTAAGAGAATCAATAGGAAAAAGATGATAGGGATGATGAGAATAGGATTAGAACTAGAATAAATGTAGTGCACAGTCATTCAACTAAGTAGGAGGTTTAGACACTCTATAAGACTTAAGAACTACAACTAGAGTATTAGGATGAGAACTAGGTTGATCAGAAATAGGATTAGAAATTGTACTAACAAGAGAATAAGTAAGATTAGGGACAAAATTAGAAGGAAAAGTAGGACATATATTTTTGGTAGGAAGATCAGAAGATGGAGTACAAATAATAAAAGGGAAATTATCAAATGAAAGAGAGACAAGAGGTAACATAGAAGGAGATTGTGGATTGGAACTAGTTAACAATGGGAGTTTATAAGGAAAAACATCCTCATAAAAAACAATATATTTGGTTATGATGATTTTTTAAGTTTCTAGATCAAAAACTCTATATGCTTTGTGCCCACTAGCATTTCCAAGGAAAACACACTTCATGCCCCGAGCATCAAACTTAACTGTAGGACAAAGATGTCTAGCAACAAAACACAAACATCCCATTACATAAAACTGGTCATGAGAAGGTTTTTGACCAAACAATACTTCATGTGGAGATTTCTAACCAAGAATAGGCATAGGCATCTTGTTAAAAAGGTAAGTGGCAATTAAAATACATCTCCCTAAAAAGATTTTGGTAAATTCACATGAATGCGCAAGGCCTTTTCTGTATCTAAAATATGTCTATGTTTCCTTTCTACTTGACTATTTTGTCGTGTTGTGTAAATGGTTGTTCTTTGATGCACAATACCCAAATCATCAAACAAAGATTATCATTGGTGAGATAAAAATGTAGCACCATTGTCCATACAAACAAGTTTAGGCACAACTAAAAAATGGGTTGAGACATAAGAAAAAAAATTAGCAAGAATATTAAGTATTTGAGATTTGTTATGCATTAAATAAGAATATTAAATAAGTCCAAGTGCTACAAGAAAAAATCATCAAGAATAGTAAGGAAATAAGATGCACAAGTAATAGATTTAGCTCTATATAGCCCCTAAACATCAACATGCAATAAATGGAATAAGGAAGAAGAATGATGATCTAAACGATTAAAAGATACTCTATGAAACTTAGATTCGTGACAAGTTTCACAAAAGAAATGACTAATATCAAGATCCTTACAAGAATCAATGTGCCATAGTTTAGAAATAGAAGAATGGCCTAAACGAATGTGTATCAAATGTAAAGGATCAAATTTATTACAAGACAAATTCAATAAAGAAAGTCCTTGAACTCTAGTACTCTCTACTACTAAAGACTACAAAACAAATAGCCTATTATGAACTTAAGTTAAAGCAATTATCTCCTTAGATTTTTGTTCCCGAAAGTTTAATGAAAATGAGTTAATAGCAGCTATTATTTGATTATCAAGAATAGTCTTGTAAACTAATAGAAGATTATGGGTAAAGACTAGAATGTAAAGCACTCCATGATGAGTAAGTCGAGAATTAATGAAAACAGAGCCCATCATATGCATAAATTTGGCACTTCCATTAGGTAAATGAATTAATATCGATTTGTTTAGATGGTGTGTGTTAATGAGAATGCTATGGAATGGGCTAATATGGTTAGTAGCACTAGTGTCTATAGCCCAAGAGGCCACAACGTATTCAAATGCTAAGATTAGAAGCGTTTGAAGTACCTACATAATGAATAGCATGTGACACAAAAATCAAGCTATTTGGAAGTTGTTTGCCTTTCATTATCTTTGATGCTAGGCAAGTATATCTATCAATTTTTGTAATATAATATATTAAATACGGATATTATCTCATAGGGATTACGAGTACTAATACTAATCTACACCCTATTATCTAATTGGTAAATTGCAATGGCTAATTGATCTAAACCTTATAATTGAATATTAACTAATGAACTAAGATTAAATTTAAAGAAAGAAGAGTAAAACAAACTATAATTATCTTCAAGATAGTAAAACTAGTATCTAGACTTTGTTTCTCCCATTAATTATTATGTGACATTCACAAAATTCATTCAAATCCTTCTTAATTTCATTGACTAGAGGAATCCCTAAATTAGTTTAATAACTTTCTCTAGGTTATTAACCATAATATTAAAAATACTTATTTGAATATTTTCATAATAGCATATTTTAAAGATTGCAAAAACAATGAATTCTCTAAAAAAAAATTAATCAATTCCGGAAGAATTATGTAACTTATCTCTAAGACCACATTAATTCTTTTCAAACATGCTAAATATAATTACACATAAGATTTCTCAATCTTAACGTATATTATCAGATAAATAGAATAAAACCTTAGAAATATTAATCTAAACAATATAAAAAACACATGCATGAATAAAGAAATCTAAGAATTGATTGAATAACAATAAATCCAATCACATAATAATATTAGGTTTCACAAGTCTAGATACTAACAAAATTTTAGCTCTAACCATATTGAAAACAAAAATCCATAATAAAGTAAAAGCATGCATCACCAAAGAAATCAAAGAAAAACCCTAATTTCTTGAAGTAAAAAAAAAAAAATAGCCTTCTAGTCTCTCATAAACCCTAGAACCAATAAAAAATGTCTTCAAAAAGTTATGAGGTTGGCTCTCCCTTGTCCTTTATGTAGTGTGCATCAAATATTATGTTTTTTATGCTAACACGCTATCTAACATAGCTGTGCTCTGGGTCATGTCAAAATTGTGAATAAAAAACTTGAAAAACTAAACATTGTAGTAGACACGACTTAGATACGGTCGTGCTTAAGTCGTGCTCACAAATAATTATTTCCAAGAAATGCTCTACCAATAAAGAAAATTATGTCTAGCCCTTGTGTAACTCTCGATTTTATGCTTCAAATTTAATATGATATGAACATGATCATGTCTACTACTTATGTTTGCTTTCAAAACTTCATAACTTTTTCTATTTAACTCCAAATTGAGTAAAATTGGATTCCTTTTCTTCCTTTTTAATTCAATTATCCATCAAAGACCTAAAATCAAAATATTACTCAATTAAAATTCAAATAACCCTGTAATAACTTAAGAAACAAAATCTTAAATTACTTACAGTTTTAGAAAATTAACGGTAACTTTTATACTTTTCAATGTAAATCAAAGTTTACTTACATGATTTAACAAAGGATTTTTAAGACTCTGAAACTCGAATTATCATTTCCTTAATTAAGAAAAAATCATAAACACTTCACTAACCTTACTAAAATGTATACTCCCCCTTTCTTCAATTTTGCTGAATACTATAATCCAAGATAAATACATCCAATTATCCTTCAATCATTCCTCAATATATTATTGTTGTTGTTGTTGTTGTTGTTATTAAAAAGTAGTTTCATCGGTCAGTAAGTCATAAACCAAATGATCTCAGGCTATTAGGTTTTAAGATACCCCTTCGAACCATTCATTACCTTTATTTAGTATAGTTTATTTTCTTATGTTTAGTCTTTACATGGACTTTTCTATTAACCCTTTTAGCAAGCTTTCAATCAATAATCTCGACCTCATCACTTAAGTTAAGAGGTGTTATTCCACAGAAAGGAGACACCTTGCATGCTTGATTACTTGAGTCAACGAGGCTCATAGCTAAACTTTATTCAATTAATTTATCTTTTTTATTTATTTCATCTCTAACTATAATGAATTTTGAAGAAATTTTCAAAGGATAAATATAAACTATTTACTTATCAAGGGTTGTAGTGTTTTAAAAAATTTTAAGGGAGAAAATATTCATCAAAGTAAGTTTAAAAGAAATCCATAACTAATTCTTAACTAGTGATGTTATTCAAAATTTTAAATCTTAAAATTCAAAGCTAAATAATAATTAACTCTACTTTACAAAGATTATATTATTCAATTTAAGTAAAGTATCATTAAAGCACTTATTGATTAAGCATTTAATACTATCCAAAGAGTTATCATATACTAAATTACAAATTAACTTAATGATTTCTAGGTTAAATAAACAAATTTGATTTATTAAATATTCACAAATTTTGTAACCTTCCTCACATTTTAAACCATACATTATCCTCAATGTATGAATAGAAAGGAAGCTAGTAACATAAGAATCAAAGAAAACAAGAATTTTGAGGAAGGTAGTGGGGAAAAAAACTATTACTCCCCTGAATATGGCATCTCTTCCATTCCAAAATGAGCTCAATGTGCAAAATCGTTAATCTTGAATGCTCTAAACATGTAAAAGCCAAAAAAAGGAAAAAAGGAACAAAAAACTAAAACAACAGTTTAAAGACAAAAAAATTTATTACAATCTAGTTTAGCAAACCACATTAATCTTATTCGTATATCAAAGAAAATAGAAAAAAAATAGTCACTGTAATCATCATCATCATCCTCTTCCTCATCCTCTTCTTCTTCCACATCCATCATTTCCACCTTCTCACTTTCTTCACCTCCCTCTTCTTCTTCTTCCTCCTCTTCATCACTTTCATCATCATATAGTCCTAGGATTTGCTCACCTATATCTGTATCAACTAAAAAGTTAATATTGAATTGTGTAGCTATGTTGTGAGCAAACCTTTCCAGTTGATTTTGTCTTTAAAACACTCTTGCAAGGTCTGTGTGATAATAATGTTGTAGATCCAAGACTTTTCCAAACTTTTTAATCATTTTATCTACCTTGTGTTTAACTCTCTTCAAAGGAGATCTTGAACCTCTACTAGCACTAGGTAATCGACTCGACCTCGCTCTTTATTGTTCCTCTATCTTAGGAATTAAATGCATTTGTCGAAATGAGTTTAATTTAATAGAAAATACTAGTCATAGGAGAGGGGTTGTGTAAAGTTCTCATTTCTTTTGCTAGGATAATGATATATGGGCCATAAAAAATGATCCCTACCTTGGAATCTATGACCTAATGACGTATAAAAAATGCAAAAAGATTGCTATATTCACCAGATATCTCTCTATCATATTATAAGGATAGAGAACATCATGGGTAGATACTGCTGATGTACTTTTGTCCCTTCCACTTATCCTATGAGATAATAGTTAGTAGATTACCTGGTGAGTGAGTTTACAGAGGTGAGAAGCTTTAGAAGCCTTGGGATTATAAGTTTCTTGGTCGCTTATATTTCTCCAATACTACTAACAGGGAACCTTTCTTAGGAGTTAGTACAGCAAAGCTGCAAATTCTTCAAAATTTGCATAATCCTCATCATATAAACCTAAATATGTACCTAACTCAACTATAGAGATCCAATAAGGTTGGCCTCAGATTCTAAAGTTTAAGCAATTCATGATCCCCTAGGACATCCCTTCATGATCTAATTTATAGGTCATTAGGAACTCTAGGGTTAACTCCTAATAGACTAAGGCCTTTAACGAGAATAATCGCACCCAGGCTTGCCTACTATCAAGCCTCTTATCTCACTCCATGTGGAGCCTCTAGATAATGTCCTAATCAAGGTAGAGTGTTCGGTTGAAAGTCTTTTTCGTCAACATTTTATACCTATCCAAATCAATTGAATATGTGAATTCAAGCATGGGATGATCCAGTGGTGATGGTAAGGCCATTGGAGAAGTTGAGATGGAATTTTTTGGGTAAAGAGGTAGGCACTCCCAACTAACCCTTGTGTTGAACTTGTTGTTTTGCTCGAATCTATTTAGGTGCCATTCTTCTTAATAGAGAAAAAAAAATACTTTAACACAAATAATTGTACTTCTAATTCAAAATATATAAACTTGCTACTAAGCCAACAAGGAAATAGATTTCTAAATATAATCTAACTACTTAGTGCTAACATTGTGAAATGATTTAATCTAGGCCGATTTTAAAATTTAGTAGCATTATTACCCTAATTATATGAATTAAAAGATTAAATCTTCCTAAGTGTAACCATATACCATTCATTAAGATTATATGGGGGGAAAGTACGTAAAAAAAAATACAATTCTTTAAATAATCAAGAACATAGGAATGAACATGGCCTATATTAGGACAGACACGGTCATGCTTAGCTCATGTTTATCTACAAATTTCAAACATGCAATTTCTCTGTTCTAACCTATTTATACAATGGTACTAAGGGTTTCCACTACATTTTTACCAAGAAAGAATGACCTAGACTACCCAATAATTACAAAAAATTGTAAATGGAGAACCTAGTTTAATGCCTAGTTAAATGATCTAAGAAAAAGAGAAAATAGCAAAATCTGAGTGTCAAGATCATGAAACTTACCTTATACAAGTAGGAATTTGACAAAGAATCCAGAAAAATTAGAGTGTATAGTGCGTATTGTAGTATTCATAGTTTTGTGCATGTCAAAAAAAAAAAAGGCATGTCTATTTAAAATAGTGCCCATGAACATGTCTAACCTTTTTATATAAAGGGTGACACGCTAGGTTAACACGAGCATGTTAAGCTCATGTCAGTGCTTAGAATACTAAAATAACTGATTCAAGGTCAGCATGACTAAGACACTATAGTGTCTAAAGATCATGTATCTCTCGAAAAAATTAGAATAGGGCACACTCGACACAACCTTAGACATGGTTGTGTCTAAAGTTCATGTAACTCTTGAAAATAATTAACATTCTTCAGATATTATGACACGACCTTAACATGATCATGTCGATGGGCTGTGTTTCTTTTAGAATAAATTAATTTTAAAACCCCATTAGACATGACCTTAACATGATCATGTCAAAAAGTCGTATAACTCTTTGAAAAAATTATTTTCGATAAACAAACTTGACATGACTTTAGCATGCTCATGTCTAATGTTCATGCCACATCTAGAGAACAACTTATATTCAACACATCCTTGACACGATCGTGTTTGGTGGTCAAGTCAAACTTACACTAAAAATTGACTTGCTTTTTTTTTTTTTTAGTAACTAGGTGTAAAAATAAATCTAATTAAATTAAAATAAACTAAGGAAAACTTAATTGGAAAACTTAACTTGGGTTACTTCTCAAGAAGTGATTTTGTTCAACGTCATTAATTTGATGCAGTTCTCTTATTTACAAAACTATAATAGGGTTGAGATGAAATTCCTTCTTGTTATTTAATATAAATTCTCCTCCTCCAAAGTAGTGCTTTAATCTTTAACCATTTACTTTAAATGTACCTTTCTTGGGATGTGTAATTTTGACTGTTCCATAAGGAAAGATACGAGTAATCGTGCAGTGACCAGACCATCGAAACTTCAATTTTCCTGAAAACAACCTTAGACATGAGTTATATAGTAAAACATAGTCGCTTTCTTTATATTGTCTCCCTTGCTTGATTCTTTGGTCATGGTACTTTTTAGCTCTCTCTTTATAGAGCTTGGAATTTTCATATGCCATAACATGCTATTCATCAAGCTCATTTAATTATAGTTTCCTATTAGTAACTGCATACTTAAGATCTCAATTAGCTAATTTAGTAACCCAAAAAGTCTCTTATATTCAATTTCTATGGGTAAGTGGCAAGTTTTCCCATAAGCAAGTCTATAAGGAGTGGTTCCTATCAGTGTTTTGTAAGCCATCCTATATGCCCATAAGGCATTGTCCAACTTATCAAACCAATCTTTCCCATGGTGTTCCATGGTCTTTTCTAGTATCCACTTAAGATCTCTATTGGCAACTTTCACCTGACCACTTGTTTGCGAGTGATACATGATAGCTAATCTATAGATAACGTCGTAGCGTTTAAACACTTTGTCAAGCTACACATTACAAAAATGTGTTCCCCTATCACTAATAATTACTCTTAGGGTGCTGAATTAGTAAAATAAAGTTTTAAGGAACCTCTTTACTACACTAGTATCATTAGTCGGCAAAGCTTGAGCTTTAACCCATTTGGATATATAATCATTGGCAACCAAAATGTATTTATTCCCATTGGAGTTGAGAAATGGGCTCATGAAATCTATACCCTAGATATCAAATACTTCACATACTAGGATAGGGTTTTGTGGCATCTCGTCCCTCCAGGATATATTTCCTATTTGTTGACAACTATCATAGAGTTCTACATACCTATGGGAATCCTTGAAGAGTGTAGGCTAATAGAATCCAATTCTAGGACCTTATAAGCTGTCATATTGGCACTATGATGTCCTCTAGTCAGTCTAAAGAGACAATGGCTCAAAATTTACCATCCTTGTTCGTGGGATACACATCGACGAATGACTTGGTTAGCACAAACTTTAAACAAAAACGGATCCTCCTGAAAGTAATACTTCACATCAGCAAAGAATTTCTTCTTTTGTTAGTGTGATAGTTCCTTTGGAAGAATGTTAACCACAATATAATTAGCAATATCCGCAAACCATGGAGTTTCTCATTCCTTTACTTAAGCTATTGCATATAGTCATTCTTTTGGGAACTCATTATTAATGTCATGTTCCTCTAACTTCTCTAAATTGGGGTTTTCTAGTCTTGATAGATGATCCACTGCTAAATTTTTTATGCCCTTTTTATCTTTGATTTCTACATTGAACCTTTGTAGCAAAAGAATCCATTTGATAAGTTATGGCTTAGCATCTATTTTTATTAGTAAATACCTCAAAGTAGAGTGGTCAATATATATAATAAATTTTGATAGAATTAAGTAAGAATAGAATTTATCGAATGCCAAAACTACCTCCAAGAGATCTTTCTCAGTAGATGTGTAATTCTCCTATGCATTTGTAAGAGTCTTGCTAGCATAGTGAATTGGTTGAAAGTGCTTGCCCCTTCGTTATCCTAGTACTACTCCAACTGCAAAGTCACTTGCATCGCACATTAGCTCAAATGGTAAGTTTTAATTAGGTGCAACCATAATGTGAACCTTTGTTAGTTTATCATTTAATAAATTAAAGGCATATAAGCAATCCTACAAAAAATAAAATAAAATAAAAGACACGTCTTTCTCCAATAACTTAGTTAAAAGTCTAACTATTTTAGAAAAATTCTTTATAAATTGTCTATAGAACTCCGCATGTTTTTAAAAGTTTCTTATTGTCTTAACCGAAGTTGGGGGGTAGAAGCTTTGCAATAGTGTCATTCTTGGCACTATCTACTTCAATACCCCTAGGTGAGATTTTATGCCCTAGGACAATTCCTTCCTATACCATAAAATGGCACTTCTCTCAATTTAGTACTAGGTTGGTTTCTTAACATCTGTACAACATTTTCTCAAGATTAGTCAAAAAAATGTCAAAAGAATTAAACTAAAAAATTATCCTTAAAGACTTCCATGATGTCCTCTATTCAGTCTTAAAAAATGGTCATCATGCACCTTTAAAACATTGCTAGTGCACTACAAAGTTTGAAGGGCATTCACCTATAGGTGAAAGTGCCATAATGACATGTGAACGTTGTCATCTCCTACTCTTATAGTGCAATTGGTATATGAAAATAGCTAGATAAGCTATCTAGAAAAGAGTAATACATATGCCCTACCAACTACTCTAACAGTTGATCAACGAAAGGTAGGGGAAAGTGATCCTTATGTGTGGCATCATTGAACTTTTGATAGTCAATGCACACCCTCCAACCTATGACCGTGCGCATAGGGATCAATTCATTCTTATCATTTGGAACTACTGTTATCCCTCCTTTCTTAGGCATTACTTGCACAAGATTAACCCATGAGCTATCAGAAATTAGATAAATCATACTTGCACCTGGCAGCTTGATCACTTCAGCCTTAACTACTTCCTTCATGTTAGTATTTAGTCTTCTTCCATTAGTATTTTATGAGTGTAAAATGAAGAACTAATCCCTTTTACATTTGATATTTTCCATGCAATGGCCTTTTGTGGTTCTTAAGCACCTTTAACAATTTCTCCTTTTGGTTTATTCTTAAGTTAGAAGTTATAATCACTGATAGCTGAGAATCCTTCTCCAAAAAGGCATACTCCAAGTAATTAAGGAGCTGCTTCAATTCCACTATTGATGGATCTTCAATGGAGGGTCTTAGCCTTGGTTCTTTCTTCATGCTGATTTGCTTGAACCCCTTCTTCCTATTAATGGAATTGTTAATTGTTAATTGTTAATTGAGCTGCTACTTCAACACACTCAAGGCTTTCTATTTCTCTACTCCCTTTTGTAAACAACACTTTGAAGGGTCTTAGGATAGTATCTCTTGCGCATAATCAATAAAAAAGAGATCAGTAGCATCTAAACGATAATAGGTATCATCATGATTAGCAAATTTTTTCGTAGCTTTGGGAATTTTAAAAGTTATTTCTTCATCTCCTATTTTTAAGATGAGCCTACCATCATTAACATCTATTATAGCCTTAGTTGTAGCCAATAATGGTTTGCCTAAGATAAGAGGTACTTCTATGTCCTCATCCATATCACGTATAACAAAATCTACCGAAAATATAAACTTTCCTACTTAAACAAACACATCCTCTATAATTCTCCTAGGGTATGTGACAAATCTATCTGCTACTTGCAAGCTCATATGTATGAGTTTCAACTCTCTTAGTCCTAATTTTTGAAATAATTTATATGGTAATAGATTAATGCTTCCTCCTAAATGATGGGGATCAGCTAGCATCAAGAGTTCAAGAGTCAAAGTCCAATGACCCGTTACATGGTATTGGAGGTCCAATGACAAGAGCTAGAGCTAAGGCCTCTATACACGGCCGTGTATCACGACCGTGTATACTTACAAGGCCTAATAACACGGCCAGCGGCACAACCGTGTGTCCCAGTCGAAATTTCACAGATGAATACATGGCCAAAAGGCACGGTCGTGTATGAAACCGTGTACTGTGCTCGTCATATACACAGACACATACACGGCCTAGAGGCACAGCCGTGTATGAGACCGTGTACTTTGTTCGTCGCATGCCCAGCATCATACACGGCTTGGAGACACGGCCGTGTATGGAGGCCGTGTACTACGCGTGTATTTTATTATTTCTTAGTATAAATACCCTCTTGTCAGATACGCTAGGGTCAGATTATTACGGATATTTCATTTATCTATTATTTATCGTTGTCTTCAAAAAAAAAATCGTCTGGAAATTCGTTTCATATATATATCTTCAATTGTCTGGAAATTCGTCAGGAAATTGCTATTGTTTTGTTGTTGTTCTCGAATCCTCCTGAGCAAGGCAAATTCGTTACCTTTTTTTTTTTTCAACTGCGGCCACTGCAAATCGCAGACAAATTAGCTTAGGTTTAAAAAAAAAAAAAAGGGAAGAAGAAGAAGAGAAATTCGTATCAAAAAAAAAAAGAAAGAAAAAAGGAAGAACATTTCAGTAATCCAGTATCTATATTTATCGTCATTCGTGGGTATTCATTGTGTCCCTATTGGAGTCATTGTCCGTGTTTCCCTTAATTGGCTGTTGAATTGGAACCGTTTGTTTAAAAAGTGAGTTGCCTTAGTGGTTTACGTTAAAGAAATTTTGATTGAGTTCTGATCAAAGAGCCTATAAGAGCGAGTTGTGAGGATTATCTATTTAGTGAACGAAACACGAGTGAATTCACATCTTTGAGTGTAAACAAGTGAGGGAGAGAAGTGTGAGGTTTATTTATTTTATTTTATTTTTTTGTGTTATTTCTAACCCTTTTGTTGCAGCAATATGTCTGATCAAAGTCCTACTAATGGAGAGAAGGGAGGCGTAGATAAGAAATTGATGTTTGAGGCATTATTCGGTGAGATGAGAAAAATGCTGAGTGCTGAAATGGAGCAAGTTCATGAGAGGTTGGATAAGATGGAGCAGAGTAGGGAACCGTCAGGTAGTAATGTTGTGGGGAGAAGAACTAATAGGCATTCAAGAGGTGGAGTGAGTATAGAAGAGAATGAGGATACTGATTCAGGGGAATATGGTTTCATGAGGGAGAGAAGAGACACCCAACGGCGAGATGGTAATTTGGGTAGTATTAAGATGAAGATACCTTCCTTTCAAGGGAAGAATGATCCGGAGCTGTATTTGGAGTGGGAGAGAAAAGTGGACCATGTATTTGATTGCCATAATTACAGTGAGGAGAAGAAGATAAAGTTAGCTGCAATTGAATTTTTTGATTATGCCAGTGTATGGTGGGATCAGCTGGTGCGTAATAGGAGAAGGTATGGTGAGAGGTCTGTTGGCACTTGGAATGAGATGAAAACAATTATGCGGAAGAGGTTTATCCCTAGTCATTATTATAGGGATTTGCATAGGAAATTACAGGGGTTGACACAAGGGTCCAAAAGTGTAGAGGACTATTATAAGGAGATGGAGATAGCTATGATTAGAGCTAACGTGGATGAGGAAGATGAGGCTACAATGGCTAGATTCCTCAATGGGTTGAATCGGGAGATCGCTGATGTAGTAGAATTACAACATTATGTGGATATTGAGGAATTGCTGCATAAGGCGATCAAGGTAGAGAAGCAGTTGAAGTATAAGGGGAATTCTAAATCTTGGGCGACTTCTAACTCTTCATGGAAGTCAAATTGGAAGAAGAACACTGCAGACTCAAAACCAAAAGAGGATGCGAAGGCCAAAAGTTCAGTTACTTCATCTAAAGGTAAATCTGACACTAAACCATTCACTAGAACTCGTGATGTCAAATGTTTCAGGTGTCAGGGGTTTAGACATATTGCATCTCAATGTCCAAATCAAAGGACCATGATCATTCGGGATAATGGAGATGTGGAGAGTATTAGTTCCAGTGATGATGACGTGCCACCATTGGAGGATTGTAGTGATGTGGACATTGAGGGACCCGTGAGTGGGGAATTGCTAGTTACTAGGCGAGTCCTTAGTACTCAGCCTAAGGATGATGGTGAAGGGGTTTAGCGTGAGCATATTTTTCACACCCGGTGTCATGTGCAGAAGAAGGTATGCAGCTTGATCATTGATAGTGGTAGCTCTACTAACGTTGCTAGTACCTTATTGGTTGATAAGTTGAGGTTAAAAACTTTGAAGCATCAGAAACCATACCGGTTACAGTGGTTGAATGAGTGTGGGGAAGTGAAGGTAACCAGGCAGGTCCTTATTTCATTTTCTATTGGGAGTTATCATGATGGGGTAATGTGTGATGTAGTTCCCATGCAGGCTAGTCACATATTGTTGGGGCGACCATGGCAGTTCGATCGGAGGGTAATGTATGATGGATACAAGAACCATTACTCTTTTGTTTTAAATAAGAGAAATGTGGTTCTAACTCCCCAGAAACCATGGGAGGCTTGTGAGGATCAAGTGAGGCTAGCAAAAGAGTTTAGAGAGAAACACTTGAGTGGACAAGAAAAGAGTGAAAAAGAGAGAAAGAGTGAGAGGCAAACACTTGTGAGCTAAGAGAGTGAAGAGCTTAACACACTGAGTGGAGAGAAAATTGCAGGAGAGAGTGGGGTTGCAAGAAAAAGTGAGGTTAAGAGTGCAATAGTGGCCAGGAAACAACTACTTGTACTCATGTACAAGGATTTGTATTTTACTACTACTAACCTTAACTCTTCTTTGCCAAGTGTGGTTGTGTCTCTTTTGCAGGAATATGAGGACTTGTTTCCTGAGGAGGTACCAAAGGGATTGCCTCCAATAAGAGGCATTGAGCACCAGATTGACTTTATCCCGGGTGTTTCCATTCCTAATCGGCCAGCTTATCGGGCCAATCCAGAGGAAACTAAGGAGATCCAAAGGCAGGTTGATGATTTAGTAGAGAAGGGGTTTGTGAGAGAAAGCCTCAGTCCATGCTCAGTTCCTGTCATCCTGGTTCCCAAGAAGGATGGAACATGGCGGATGTGTGTTGACTGTCGAGCAATCAACAAGATCATAGTTAAGTATAGACATCCTATCCCTAGACTTGATGATATGCTTGATGAGTTGCATGGTGCCTGTTTGTTTTCCAAAATTGATTTAAAGAATGGTTATTACCAAATTCGCATGAAAGAGGGAGATAAGTGGAAAACGGCTTTTAAAACTAAACATAGTTTATATGAGTGGATGGTAATGCCTTTTGGATTAACAAATGCGCCTAGCACATTTATGAGGTTGATGAATCATGTTCTTCGTGTTTTCATTGGAAAATTTGTTGTTGTCTACTTTGATGATATCTTAGTTTACAACACGACTTTAAATGAACATGTTCAGCATTTACAAAGTGTGTTTACTGTTTTGCGAGAAAACAAGTTGTATGCAAACTTGAAGAAGTGCACCTTTTGTATGGAATCTGTGGTTTTTCTTGGATTTGTTGTAGGTGCAAATGGGATTGCTATGGATGAAGATAAGGTGAAGGCGATCAGGGAGTGGCCAACACCTAGGAACGCCGGTGAGGTCAGAAGCTTTCATGGATTAGCAAGTTTTTATAGGAGGTTTGTTAGGGACTTTAGTTCTATTGCTGCTCCTTTAAATGATCTTGTTAAGAAGAATGCTGAGTTTAGGTGGACTAAAGTGCATGAGGAGGCTTTTAATGCGTTGAAAGGTAAGTTGACTAATGCACCATTACTTATTCTACCTAATTTTGAGAAAGTTTTTGAGATTGAATGCGATGCTTCTGGGAAAGGTATCGGTGGTGTTTTGATGCAGGAATCCAAACCAATCGCTTACTTTAGCGAAAAACGCAATGGCGCTGCATTAAATTACCCAGTCTATGACAAGGAGTTATATGCTTTGGTGAGGACCTTGCAAACTTGGCAACATTACCTATGGCCTATGGAGTTCATCATTCATTCCGATCATGAGAGTTTGAAGTTTCTGAAGACTCAAGGTAAGTTGAACAAGAGGCATGCAAAGTGGCTAGAGTTCATTGAGAAATTCCCGTATGTGATTAAATACAAGCAAGGAAAAGAGAATGTGGTGGCTGATGCACTTTCTCGAAGGTGATTCGATGACGAATCTTTTCGAGGAAGGAGGGAATGATGGGGATCAGCTAGCATCAAGAGTTCAAGAGTCAAAGTCCAATGACCCGTTACATGGTATTGGAGGTCCAATGACAAGAGCCAAAGCTAAGGCCTCTATACACAACTGTGTATCACGACCGTGTATACTTACACGGCCTAACAGCACGGCCAGCGGCACAACCGTGTGTCTCAGTCGAAATTTCACAGATGAATACACAGCCAAAAGGCACAGTCGTGTATGAAACCGTGTACTGTGCTCGTCATATACACAGACACATACACGACCTAGAGGCACAACCGTGTATGAGACCGTGTACTTTGTTTGTCGCATGCCCAGCATCATACACGGCTTGGAGATACGGCCGTGTATGGAGGCCGTGTACTACGCGTGTATTTTATTATTTCTTAGTATAAATACCCTCTTGTCAGATACGCTAAGGTCAGATTATTACGGATATTTCATTATTGAATACACCTTTTGAGAGCTCTCTCTCTTTTGTTCTTTGCGAAAGAACTCTTTTCGATTTCTTCGATCTAAACGCTTGGGGAAGTCATCTTGATAACTTAGGTTTCAATCAACAGGTGTGGTTGGGGTCTAGTTCCGTTCATCGCTTGTTCAAGACGATTCTTGGGAATCCGATTTCAAATCACGATCGACGGGTTCTAGGTTTAATATACCTAGGGTTCGCATCACTAAATCTACTATGGCCTTATCAATTACTAAGTTACTAAGTACATAGGGAATAGTAAAACTCCTTAGATCCTTTAGTTTCTTTAGCAGCTTATTTTGAAGAATCATCGAACATTCCCCACTCTGTGTGACAGTTGATAGCTCTTCTAAACTTCCTCTTATTGAATAACAAATCCTTTAGGAACTTTATGTATTTAGGAATTTGTGATAAGGCATCAACAAGAGGTAAGTTAATACGTAACTGCTTGAGTGGATCAAGAAACTTATTGAATTGCTTATCAGAACGGTCTTTTTTCAAGCGTTGAGTATAGAGTATGGGTAGCCTACATTCCTTTACTTTTTATTTCTCCTAACTTTTGTCTTCCTTAACTTCCTCTTTGTCCCCTACTGACCCTTTTCTAGTTTTTTGCTTAACTTAGAACTTCTTTCCACTTTTAAGTGTCACTGCTCTCATATACTCTTTAGTGTTCGTTTCGGTGTTTCTTGATAGTGTCCCTTGTTGCCTCTCAACCATCATCTTCGTAAGTTATCCCACTTGATTTTCCAAATTATGGTTGGAGGCTTCTTGATATTTTAGATAAGTTTCAATATTCTGCAATCTAACCTCATTAGTTTAAATATATTTAGTTAAAAGTTCTTCTAATCCTGGTTTCTTTTCTTATGGTGGGGGTCGCTGAAATCTTAGTGGAGGTAAATTCATCTTGTGTTGATTTTGATTCTAATTGCTCCAAGAACTTCTTGGATGGTTTATCCATCCTAGATTGTAGGTGTTACTATATGGGTTATTTTGCAGTTTAGAAGGGTTTCCTAAATAGTCTGCTTATTCTCAATGATTTTAAGTCCTAATTCTTTCTACATTAACCTCTCTTGAGTTACATTAAGGATTGGCGAAAGCTGCATCCAACTTCTTGCTAATGGCATCAACCTTATTGTCTAAAGTTGTTACCACATCTAATTTGTAGATACTTGCTACTCTATTCCCTACCCTAACACCTTCCCATCGAGAGCTGTTTATAGCCATGTCCTCAATTAAGGATTGGACCTCTTTAAGTGTTTTACTGTTCAATGTTCCTCTAGCAACAACTTCTAATTGGCTATGATGTGGGCATCTCCTTAATAGCTTCTTATATCTCTCCTAAGTGTCATATAAGGTCTCGACCTCTAATTAAGCATAAGATAATATATCCTTTCGGAGTTTGGCAGCTTTAATAGGTGGAAAGTATTTTTCAAGGAACTTTTGAGCCATATCATCCCAAGTAGTGATGGATCCCCTTGAAGTGAATTTAGCCACTATTTTGTTCGACCTCTTAGCGAGAAGGGGAAAAGTCACAATTTGATTGCTTCGTCTAAAGCCCCATTGATCTTTAATCATAAATCTCCAGGAAATTAAATATGTGAGCATTGGGATCTTCTTCTTATAATCCATCAAATTGGATAAATTGCTAGACCACTTGTATGGTATAAGGTTAAATTTAGAAGTTGTTGGTAGCAACAAGTGGCTTAACAATATTCGAGTTAGCTCCAACCAAAGAGGCTTTGGAGTAATCCGACAAAGTCCATTATTGATTCTGGTTTTCATCACCAATGATTTCCAACTCGTCTTCTTCCTCTTCTACCTTAATTCTTAAAGAAGACCCTTGATTTAATTCATCCACTATTTGCTGAACTACTCTCCATAAACACTTAGTTGTTCTTTTAATCTCTGGATCAAATATTAGCGTATTTGATGGGGTATTCTTGGTCATACACTATTAAAAAATAAAAGAAATAATAAACAATAAAAAATGGTTAAATTAATAAAGTGATAAGCATTTTTAATATCAAAATCCTCGACAACAATGCCAAAAACTTGATGCAAGGTAAGTATAGTTATCAAATTTTGTAATATAGTGTATTAAATATAAATATCGTTCTATAGGGATTATGAGTACTAATACTAACCTACACCCTATTATCTAACCGGTAAATTATAAAGATTAATCGATCTAAGCCCTATAATTGAATATTAACTAATGAATTAAGATTAAATTGAAAGAAAGAAGAGCAAATCAAATTATAATTAACTTTAATATGGTAAAACTAGTATCTAAATTTTGTTTCCTTTAGGAATTATTATGTGATATTTACAAAATTCATTTAAATCTATACCTACAACATCATTAAATAGATTAAAAGGAGTATCAAATAATTTAGAGTCTCCCTTCTTCATTTGAACATTTGCTACAATCCTTAGCCGTGATCTAGATACTCTTTTCCTTTTAAACTAATCTAAATAACCAATGATTTGAAAGCAATTCTCTATAGTGTGTCCTTCAACCTTACAATGTTTGCAAACAACTTTAGTTTTAGATAAATTCTTTCCTTTCTTTCTCCCACCCAAAAAATTTCCTCTATTCACGACATAAACAAAGCTGTCCAAATCATTAGTTCCTAGGCCAGTTATTTGTTTCTACTTTTCCACTTGTTGTACCTATTGGTAGTAGGTAAGGGCTCCATTAACAAGATTTGGTTACGAATTACCTCAAACCCTTCATTCAACCCCATTAAAAATTGCATCAACTTTCCTTAAGTTTCAAATATAGTAATTCTTTCTAACAAAGCACAAGTGTAATATTCTATTTGACCACACTCACATGTAAGATAGCTAGTTAGAGCTAGCAGTTCATCCCAATACTTCTTCAATTATTGTAATATATCCCCACAATTTGATTTCCTCACCTCAAATTAGAAATCTCATATTGTAGTTGGAATATTAAAGGTTTATTTCCTTAACCATACTATTCTCCAACTTCTTTCCAATGCTCAAATGTGGATTTAACATACAAAAATTCTAAGAGATTTCGGGAAACATCAAATTCAATAGCCAACATCTGGTCATGTAATCATTTCTTGTCCAATGAACCAAATCTGGTGAATTATGGGCTAGTTTAGTAATGATTCCATTGATAAAACCTAGCTTAAGTTTTGCACCTAAACCCATTCTAATAGCATGTCTCTAAGCAAGATAATTTGTTCCATTAAAAGTAATATTCCTAACCAGTAATCCAAGATTATCATATGAAGATATGTACAAAATCCTATGAAATGAGAAGAAAACGAAGTTGATGGAATGAAAATGCAAAGGAATAGTAGGAGCTAGAAATTTTCTTAATGATGTGGTCATCTTTGATTACTCCTCCAGAAAATGGCAAGGTCATTTCTTTGCTTTCTCTAAATTTAGTACATAAAGACTATTACCATGTTCTCATTGAACTATCTAGTATTTGATTGAATCAAAGTTACTTTTTTGTCTTCTTTCAGTCACCGTATCCAAAGATCTTGTCTACTTCTTCATTCTTTTGGATCCAGTTTTTACATGATTGACTCGTTTTTTCTACATTCTTCTAGACTATTTACATAATGTCTAGGTAAGTTTAGCTACACAACCAGCTGTCTAAAAGTTTAATCTTGATAAACCTAGTATTGTTCAATATTTATTGGTCAACATTTCCCTTTACTGTAGGCTGAGATTTCGATTGATGCAGATCAGATATACTATTTAAATTGAATAGAGATGATATGAGTTTACGAAAGATCAGACACGTAACCTCTAAATTTCATTTCCTGAATACGTATTCTAAGTCCCTTTTCTCTAAGCAATAAAACAAACACCGATTATACTCCATTGACACATGAAATCATCATCCAACACTTTTCTTAGAGTAATATATATCTTATTAACATTTATGTGTTGCAACCCACCAGTGTTGTAAATGTGGATTTGATAGAGTAGAATTGCTGCTAATAAATTTGAGATAATAATAATCAAAGAAAATGGACAATTAGATTTTACATGAAAAACCACAAAATAATTCAAGGTAAAAATCACAAGTAAAGATAGAAGAATCATTATGAGAAATTTATTATTACTACGCTCTACTATATAAGAAAAAAACACTCAATATTCTCTCTAATATAATAAGAGAAAACTCACTACTCTCCCTTTAACCTCTCTCTTTCTTACAATTCTCTTGTAACTAGAGAAGATGAGATTTGTTGGGATAATCTTCAAATGCAAGAATGCAAGTCTATTTATAAATATTGTGTATGGTGTGAACACAACATTTATGCATGCATGTAAATGTGTTATGCATGGTAAAAATAATTTTTCAAACTTTTTGGCTCAGGTAAAAAATTGTCTTCCTTTCCATTATCTTTTTGTCAAAGAGCATTAGTGGTAGCTCAACTATGTTGACAATCTCCCACTTGAAGATTTAATGGAGGATTAATCATATCTTCACACTATTCTTTCTATTGTGCGATTCCATGTTGCTTAATTTTTCATTTGGCTGCATGAAAATCGACACTAAACAAACTTATCAATTTTGATCGCCTTTGTCATAAAGTTTGCTATGTTGTCCTTGGTATGAATCTTCCGCATATCTACAATTCCTTCTTCCGCTTTCTCATGAATGAAGTGGTAATGTACTTGAATATGTTTTGTCTTTGAGGATTCCTCGCTAGATGCAAGGCACTTTGATTATCACAAAACAAAGCAATTTGCTCTTGTTTGTGCCCAAGTTCCTCTAATACCATTTTCAATCATATAGCTTCTTTAATAGCTTGTATAGTTGCTACATATGTTGCTTCTATTGTTGATGTAGCCACAATTGATTGTAGTTTTGAAATTCAACTTACAACTCCACCAGTAAGTGCAAAAGCATATCCTGTGATGGATTTGCTTTTATCAAGATTACCTAGATAGTCTAAGTCAACATATCCCCTGATAATAAAATTTGATCCTCCATAACATAATGCAACATTTGAGGTCCTCTTAATATATCTTGGGATCCTCTTTTTAGCTTTCCAATGCTTTTTACCAAGATTTGCCATGTATTGACTCACTATGCTCACTACATGCACAATGTTTGGTCTTGTACATATCATAGCAAACATTAAACTACCTACCGCTGATGCATATGGAACTTGAGACATTTTCATCCTCTCTTCTTCATTATTAAGACTCATATTGGAGGATAAGTTGAAATTAACAAGAAATGGAGTAGAAATTGGCTTACATTCTTGCATGTTGAAATGTTGCAAGACCTTCTTCAAATAATTCTTTTGAGAAAGCCAAACCTTGCTATTATTTCCATCTTGGTGAATTTGTATCCTTAGAATCTTGTTTGCCAATCCTCAATCCTTCATTTCAAATTCCCAAGCCAATTGTGCCTTCAATTCCTTAATATGATTCTTGCTAGGGCTTGCTACTAACATATTGTCTACATACAACAAGAAGATAATGAAATCACTATCTTAAAACCTCTTAGAATACTCATAGGGGTCTGCTTTAAGTCTGTTGCATTCAAGGCTCATGATGAAGAAATCAAATCTCTTATGCCAAAATCTTGGTGCTTGTTTTAGAACTTACAAATATTTGTTCAACTTGCAAACTAAGTTCTCCTTTCCTTTTTCTTTGAAACCTTCTAGTTAGAGCATGTAGATTTCTTCTTCAAGATCTTTATAAAGAAAAGTTGTTTTTATATCTAGCTACTCTAGATATAAATCAAACATAGCACACATTAGCACAACCACCAAACTATTGTGAGTTGAACCATGGGGGAAAATATTTCATTGAAGTCAATTCAAGTATATCCTTTTACAACCAATCTTGCATGATATCACTCTATTCGATCATCACTATTTCTATTAATCTTATAAACTCACTTATTTCCAATGAGATTCCCTCTTGTAGTAGTGGCACAAGCTCTTAAGTTTTGTTTTTATGAAGAGCTTTAATTTTTATTTATTTATTTATCATCATCATTATTATTATTATTATTATTATTATTATTATTATTATTATTATTATTATTATTGCATTACTGTTACCCACTAAGATGCATCGAAATTATTCATTACCTTTTGGAAAATTGATGGCTCTCCATCCTCGGTTAGAAGACAATATGCAACATTACTCTTGATAAGATAATCAAAGTGCCAACTTGTGTTTATCAACTAAATCATTGTTGATGGGGCCTAATTTATGACATAATAGTTGGTGTTAATTGCTTATGCCCAAAATCCCTTATATAAGCTTGCTGCTCCCAACATTGCTCTTATTCTTTCTAATAGAATTTTGTTCCTTTGCTTTGCCACTCTATTTTGTTAGGATTATATGTTGTGATGAAGTATCTTTTGATGCCTTCTTGCTTGCAAAATCTATCAAATTCATCACTAGTGTGTTCTCCTCCATTATTTATCCTTAAACACTTGATCTTATTTCCAAATTCAAGTTTAGCCTACACTTTTAAGACTTTGAAGATTGAAAACATATCTGCTTTCCTCTTGATAGGATATACCTAACATGTCCTAGAATAATTATCAATGAAGGACACGAAATACTTCACTCCTACTAGGGATGGAATCGGTGCTTGCCACACTTCATAGTGAACCAATTCTAGAATTATTTTCTTCTAGAATTTGATGTGTTAAACTTTAATTGATGCTACTTACTAGTAATGTAATACTCATAAAAAGTTAGCAAAACTTTTGTGAGATTAGGAAGTAGATTTTTCTCAACAAGAACATTCATTCCTTGTTCGAATATGTGGCTAAGTTTTTTATGCCACATTATCATTGATCTTTCACTTAAATTGCTTGAAACAACCGATGCTTCTACTTCTTGTAGAGTCTCTCCCTTTAACATGTATAAATTTGCAACTTTCTTTTCTCCCATCATAAGTACAAGTGCACCTTTGACTAATTTTATGATCTTGTTCCCAATTTCAACTTTGTATCCAAGATCATCTAGTTGTCTTAAAGACAACATATTCTTCTTTAGGCACTCCACATGTTGCACTTCCTGAATAGTGTGAATTGTACCATCATACATCTTCAGCTTGATCCTATCAATGCCGATAATCTTTAGAGTATAGTCATTATAGTTGTACAAGTATCCTCTTGAAATAGGTTCATAGTAATGGAACCATTCTCTTTGAAAAGTCATTGGAAAAGTAGCTCTCAAGTTAAGGAGCCACACATTAGCAAATCTTTTCCCACTTTCAGTTGTCTCTATTGCTTTACAACATAGAGCATTTTCATCATATGAAGTTCTTGTCATGTTTCATTGAGGATTGGAATTTTTCTTATTTAAATTCCAACAATACTTTTTCAAGTGACCATTCTTGCCACTCTTGTAGCATTTTAAATTCTTTTTATTTCTTGACTTCGCTCTACCATAATTTTGGCTCCCACTTAAGCCATAATGAATTGATCTCCCTTGCATCATTGCTAAGGTCTCCACTTGTTGGGCACTTGTTTGCCTATCTTCCTTGTTCTTACATTAGCTCTCTTCTTCTAGAATAGCAATTGCAATGTTATCAAAGACTAGAGAGTTAGTTTAGACATTGTTTGTCAAGTTGATGATGAGGTGATCATATGAATTAGGTAAATTTTGAAGTAGAAGTTCAACATGCTCACTTGACTCTATTTTATAACCCAATGATGTGAGTTGAGAAAATAAAGTGTTCATAGTGTTGATGTGCTCTATCACTAGAATGGATTTTGACATCTGAAGAGTATAAAGTTTCCTCTTAAGGAAAATTTTATTTTGGAGTGATTTGGCCTCATATAATTTGGTAAGATGATCCTAAATCTCCTTTGCCATCTTCTTCTCCACTGTGCTTGACAGCCCATTTGCTAGCTCCAAATGAAGATTTGCAATAGCATTCTACTTCATTTCACTCCACTTAGTGTCATTTGTGGGATTTGTTAGCCTTGTGTTGATAGTAGCTAAATAATTATTTTTGCACAAAATTGTCTTTATTTTCAATTTCCATAAAAAGAAATTATTCCCATTAAAATTTTCAATCTCAAATTTTGCCACCATTGCTTTTATCACTATTATTTTAAGCTTAAGAAAATAACTCCCACTTTTTCACATAAATGGTGATGGTACATATGAATAGTACCCAATACCTCCTAAAGGTGAATAATAATCTAACTTATTTTTTGATGTGGCCATAAGAAGAAATTATTCCCATCAAAATTCAATCTCAAATTTTGCCACCATTGCTTTTATCACTATTGTTTTGAGCTTAAGAAAATAAATCCCACTTTTTCATGTAAATGGTGATGGTACATATGAATAGAATAGTACCCAATACCTCCCAAAGGTGAATAATAATCTAACTTATTTTTTGTTGTGGCCATAAGAAGAAATTATTCCCATTAAAATTTTCAATCTCAAATTTTGTCACCATTGCTTTTATCACTATTATTTTGAGCTGAAGAAAATAACTCCCACTTTTTCATGTAAATGGCGATGGTACCTGATGGTACATATGAATAGTACCCAATACCTCCCAAAGGTGAATAATAATCTAACTTATTTTTTTATGCGGAGGATCGACTTTTAGCAATTACCATAGAGCATATGATAAGTAGATATATACACCTAAGTTAGGCTCCGATTCACTTGTTGTGAATGTAGACCGGATAGAGTAAGATCCTAGCTAATAAATTTGAAATAATAATAACTAAAAGAAATAGACACTTAGGTTTTACTAGGAAAATCCCTAAATAATTCAAAGTAAAAACCACGATTAACAATAGAAGAACCATTATGAGAAATTTAGTATTACAACCTCTTTCTATTATATAAGGAGAAAATACTCAATATTTTCTCTAATATGATAGGAGCAAAAACACTACTGTCTCCTTTGCTTCTCTCTTTCTTATAATTCTCTAGTAATTAGAGAAGACGAGATTTGTTGGAAGGATTCTTAAATGCAAGAATTCAAACCTATTTATAGATTTTGTGTATGGTGTGAACACAACATTTATATATGCATGTACTTTATGCATGATAAAAATAAATTTTCAAATTTTTTGACTTGGTAAAATATTGTCATCCCTCTCCATTATCTCTTTGTCAAAGGGCAATGATGGTAGCTCAAATATGTTGACAACTAGAACTGGTTTTGGATTAATCATCCAACTCATAAAGTTTGACAATTGGAATGGATGGAAACCATCGAGGATAGGCCAGGTAGGGAAAGAAAGAAGGGAAAAACATTTGCATTTTGGTAAATACCATCATCGAAGTAAAAATTCTTTTTCGCTATAAGTAGAAGCTGTTTCTGCTGTTCCATTGAGCTCTAATATACAGCAACGAACTAAAGCAATTACATGGAACGAATATAATTCGGATAAGGATGCAAGCTATGCACATCTCTCCTGCCTCTATTTCTTAGCATTAGTCATTTGATTCACAATATTAATGCCCTTTCATTGAGGTGCTGCTCGTTTATCAAATGAGAACTCTTTTGGTCCTATATCAATCTCATGCTGCGTTCGAACTGGCTGAGTAGCTGGTGCTAGTTGTGCTGAGCGTAGTTGACTCAACTCAATATTATCCTGCTCATCGCGGAGATGGTGAGACGATGAACCATCCCCTTGGTAAAATTGATGGTGCGAAGCGGAAGGTGAGTCTATCTCCAAATTATCCCCCTCAAAATTGGATCTCCTTGGGGATGCATTGAAGCTGTCCACTTCGCTGCGGTAATGGCGCAACAGGTGAACAGGGGACATGTGGTGTGATGGTGTTGTTGGCCTACTTGACATTGGAGTAACAGAACCTTTGCTCTGTTTCAGATTCTTCTTGGCTGTGTGGTGCCAGTTGCGCAAAGCTGTGGCTACTTTTTCATTGAATATTGTTGGTTTCATTGTTGACCCCATCTGTTCATTGCACAATGATGATTAGATAAAGTCAGGAATGTGTTTAAAGTGCGGTGTATTTGTTTCGTGGAGAGAGTTTTCTAGACTTTGTTTCAATATTCGATAGAGTCGTAACTTCAGAATTGTTTAAATATCACTTAGTGTTTAAGAGATTGTGGTTATTAGTGACTTTTAACAATAGTGATGATGAAAGGAATAATTGAAAACTTATGACTGATAGTGATGGTTATGAAAAATGAAGAGAATGATTTTCATTTATGAAAAGAGGAACCCTTTTCTTCATTGTCCATAATTGTATAACCATTCCTACTATGTTAGTCAATGCCATTATCTTCCATCATGACTCATTGCTAAAAGCCACTGAAATTAGTAACATCCTTAGATTATTACGATAATGTTTGATGATTACAAAGTTTTGATAGTAATAAATATTGAAAAAGGACAAGCGTTACGTTTTCCGCATAATGAAGTACTATGAATAAGATACTTGTACAGTAATCATCTCATTTGTAATGTGGAGAGGCTGGAAAAATTCTCTTTACCTGAGTAACCAGGGCATATAGAGGAAGGGTGACATAGCTGCACAATATCTGAATGAGGACCCTGGAAAAAGAGATTCATAGCAATTAGCAATTTTTTTTTTTGGGAGGGGGAAACATATTGTTTATTAGATTGAAATTGAAGTAAGTTTCCGAATTAACTGTCAGCTAAGATTAGGATTACCCCATGGAGATTCTGATCACGACATCCTCAGTATGCTCATGAAAGCAAGATTTCAATCCGAATTCAAACTGCAATATCAAAGTAATGGAGAGTATAAGCCCTATTGCTCATATAGAACTACACACGATATGCACAGTAGATATAACTGGTTACACTAATTCAACTAGTAGGATATCAATAATGGTATATAAAACAATGGTACCGCAAAGGGATTCCATTTTTTTCCCCCCCTAACATGTTAAAGAAAAAAAGTCAATAAAAGATACACCTACATCTATATATAACCCGTCCTACTCATTTCTTGTTCAGTATATATGCTAGTAAAGTAGAACTAACTGACTTACCCAAGTCCATGCAAAGAAAGCAAGTTGAAAAGCATTCTGCGTAGCAACAAGTTGAGAAAATCAAACTCTGTTAGTTCCATCGCAACGAATTAACGAATATACAAAAAAAAAATAAATGAGAAGTTCAATACCACAAATCATTTACCTGAAAGAGAACAAAATTAATGAGATAAAGGATAAGGCGGGGGCGGTTGAACCAGAAGAGGTCATCGCCCGGTTGAACCACCGGTACGCCCTTCACAATCTCCCCTCTTTGTTGAATTCTTAGACCCATCTTTGTTATAATCACTTGTAGCTTTGTTCCAACTAAGAGGATGATCTGCAGGTGCATTACAAGCCATGACATTCGATGATTTAGGCATCAATTCAGGAGACTTAAAACTACGTAGAAATAATGTTGTAGAATTTGAAAATTCGAAACATTGTGCTTACAATTAGTGGGATGAATGGTAACCATAGATATGAATACCAGCCTGTTCATGAATGTTCAGAATACAACGTTAGACATAGAAGTAATTCGGGTAAATAACAGTAACATCGAAACTGTCGAATAGCAATAATTGCTCATTTATACCTCCTCTAAGATGCTGAGACCACAAAATTACTTTTTCTAATATAGTAATAAGTACGTCTTTTTTTATAATTAAGTCTTCTGATTATTATTATTATTAACGTGAATATATAATCTGATTTAAGGTCGTTCTTGATTAATTTAAAGCGGTTTGTATGGTCAAATCAATTGACCAATTTCCCTGAAAAAATAATTGAAATAGCGTATTACTATAAATTAATTACTTGGTACTCCATCGAGGTAGGAAATTTACGGCCTCAACATTCTTTCAAGGGGGGGGTATAAATACGTTACCTTTCGAATTCAGATGTTTCCGTAGCATCCATCCATAATTTACCATTTTAATTATCATATATCGTGATTGTGCAAAAAAAAAAAAAATGATATTTACTCACCGTGGGCGTTGAAGAGCAAGAACAAGACAGCGAAAAACCAGATTGGTGGGCTGAAACCAACGGTTCAAAAAGATTGTTAATATTAAGCTATTACTGTAAAAATTCTGCGATGCCAAGTGTCATATCATATTTGATCTAAGGAAGATTAACCTGAGAAACAAAACAATTTTGTTTAAGTACTGACCTGATTCCTACGACCACCTTGAAGTCCTCTTCCAGGGACCTATTTATGTACTTCTGAAAATCAAACCTAGTGTGACTTTGAGGTGCTAAATGTGCCTGAAAAATTGAACCATGGTATAAGTGAAATGATCATAGAAAATTGCAATTATTCTACTAACGTTATTGGTTAGAAATATTTCTAAAAATTTTACACATGTACTATATAAAGAATTCCACTATTTATGCTATTTGGGATGGGTTTAGAGGTTTTATTAAATAGGAAAAATGCACGAATTTTAAAAAATTATTAGCCAGTAAAGTCACTTAAAAAACTATAATTATAATTGTTCTCATGATTATGGTGAAAACAGAAAACCAGGAACTTTGCATTGACAATTACAAGGTTGTCAAAAGAAAAGAGCGCTTACCATGATGAAACCATGCCTCAATGTCAAATAATCAACTTTAGGAACAGACCTTACAAATTGCCTGAAGAAACAAACCTGCCAGCCAAATATGAAAGATGTAGGCACGCGTAAGATTGCTGTGGCCAGAACCGTGTGAAAGCAATATTTTTCTTCTTTCCTTTTTTTACATTTGATATTTCTGGGTCATATTTTAGAAGAAACTTTCTTTCTCCACCTCTATCCATGTCCCACCGTCAACATTCTCCCATCAGTGTTACTGTTCTTATCTCATTCATATCTTCTTCTTTTTTTAAAAAAAAAAAAATCGCAAATATACACAAAACGGATCATGTACCCATCTACCGGCCTTGCATGTTTTTACTTTTCTATAATTTTTAAAATATTTAACATACTTTTATATTATTGCTAAAGTTCTACAATTTCATAGATTTAGTAATAATTTAAGTATTTATAAAAATATTTTAAAAATTTATTCATATCTAATTAATAATTTTAAAGGTATAATTATAATTATCCTAAACTAATTTATTCATGAAGGGAGAAAGAAATGAAATTTAACATTTGTCCGGCATGCATACGTCATTGATACGGTGGCAAAGACTAGTTACGAGGTTTCCAAGTTAAAACACGGTTCCCTAGTTTTATAGCTTTACTTTATTTATTTTATTTTATTTTATTTTTTCCCATTCAGCAGCATGTCATATAACTAAAAGTCCAGATAAATGGTAAGGGATCATATGAAAGCTATGTGGTGTGTCGTTTTCTGGACTGCCTTGCAGAGACAGCTACTTTGGGTTTTCTAAGAATAATCATGGATTTCAAAGACCGCAGCCCCTTTTTTTTACTACTACTACTCACGCTAGGGCGTTCGACATTATACTAAGCTAAGGTAAACCGAACACAAAAGAATTTCCTTAAGGAAACTAGACCTACTATTCATAAAAAAAAAATTAAAAAAAGAAGAAGAAGTGAGAGATATAAAAAAACTCCGGATAATTATTATGCTAATTACTATTCCTTCATTGTATGAATTGTGGATAAAAAGAAAAGAAACGATTTATACGAATGTAAAATTTAATATTCATATAGTTTATATGAATTAGGTTGAATGCCATTTAGGAGATTTTAAATGCATACTTAGAAGGACATGTAATTAGTAAACTATATTTTATTTATGGGCCATCTATATATGTCAATCTTCAATAATATAATGTACATAATGGAATGGAACCAAACTCTACCCATTGTATTGTAACATTTCACTAGCAAAAGTAGCTTACTATCCAAATGAGAACAGGGTTCTTGGTCCAAAAGCTCATGTGCCTTCTCCCAAATGATGTATCTCTTGCAAATCTGAACCTCTCTGGGTCTGCCATGCAAACATAAAAAATTAATAAATTAATTAATTAAACGGTAATTATAATTTCATTATTTATTAATCTACTGACCCAATAAAATATTCTTGTTATAGGGCCTCGTCTGAGTAAAAATACAGTGAAATTATCTTTCCTATGATCAATTAGAAAAAAAAAAAAAAAATTCACCTACCGTGGGAAAATTGGTACTCCACTGTCCGTGTTTCTTTTTCCCATGCTTTCCATCTTTTCATCTGAAATTAGTAGTATAATAAATTTAATAGGATGCTGCTAAGGCTAACTTATATCAAAATTAGATAATGTAAAATATATATATATATATATTAAAACAATTGTGAATTAATAAAATAAGTGATGATATTATTACCTTAGCTCTACCTAAAGCCATGGTGAGGATACAGTAGAGGACGTGAAAAACAGCCAACACGAATATGAATATATGCAGCTGATGAATACCATCCGATGATATAAATGGTACTTTGCCCTGCACATTTATTAACTAATGTTAATTAGCATATATAATTAAATACCATTAATCACTATCTGCTAGTACTCCCAACAATAGATACAATTTATCTATAATTAACAGGACATAATTATTGATTTACAATTAAAAGTAAAATAAAAAGTATCTTAACATGTATGAACGTTTTTAGTATCAACTCACCGAATATCTGAATGAGATTTTCTTTTTCATGTTCCCATTACTTACCAGATTAATTAATTAAAGATTCTTCTCATAGCAACAACATGAATAGAGACATGGAGTTGAAATATAGCTGAAAACTATACCTTAAATTTTGGATTAAGTGATAATGCATTATTTCAACACCACGTGTTCTTTAATCACATGATGCTGACTATAAAAAATGAAATAAAATTTAAGCCAGAAACTTAGAATCTAATACGCTCTTTGTCTGAATTTCACAATGTCGCATGAATTGATCCATAAACTTGTAATTATTGACATTTCTATTTGTTTGTAATTATCATACAATCATGTTCTTTTTCAATTAAAGGAGATCATTTATTTCATTATATATATATTATCCGAGTTCAAAAATCGTACAAGTTAAAAACAGCAGGATGCTTGGACGGGGTATGCGTTTAGACACGGCCTCTCTATGATAATGACAACAAACAGTATAAACTAAATCTCGCGTTTTCCCATTGGCCAAAAAAAGAAGACGTACACTATTGCCTCACCAAAACACGGAGGGAAAAATAAGCTAAAAGTCGACTTCATACTTCACACGATGAACGTACCTCTCCACATTTGTCAGTGGTTGCAGCCGCCAGGACGCGGTGAGCACCATGGCCGAAATCCGCCACGGAGAGCAGTTTCCGGCGATTAGTCTCGGAGTCGTCCTCCGCCTCCGCTTCCTTACTACAAGGATGCAACGTGGCCCCGACCTTCTCAGGTATGCATATTCTTGTTATAAGACCTTGTCCGACCGTTAGAAGCAGAGAAATGAAACCCAGTAGCATAAGTTCTGCGCCAAACATCAAATCAAAGTCAAACTTTATACATACTATATATAAATTATCTATATTCATATTTGAATATGGTACTTACCAGATTTAATTTTCTCAAGTGACTCATAAAGGGCTCTCTTACGTTTCCTCTTTAACCACTGCAAAAGAATTGAACAAATACTACATACATCATTATTCCATCATTATGTCTGCCTTGGAATGATAAAAGCTTATACCAAAATAATAAGGAGTAATGAAATATCCTAGTATAACTAGTCTTAATTAATTTACCATATTTTCAAACATTATTAGAAAATAATGAGTTTGCTTGCTTTACCTGTCCAATCAGATGGATAGCATATTCGATTATTATTGAAATCAACACCAACACAAAGCACACGATAGCAACCGCCCACGTCGGCGTTTGCTCGAGTGAACGTCCGCCACCACTACTACCGGCCATGACTTAGCTATGTCACCACCACTTTGTTTGTGAATTTAAATTTTTCTGTAAACAGGTTGAATCATGTATTATAGTATTGAAGTGATGGGTTAAAATAACAAGTGAAAGCAAAAACAAAGATGGGAGAGAGAGAGAGAGAGAGAGAGGAAGAGATGGAGTACGATGATAATATGAAGTTATTGTTTGTACAAGGTATGGTATGAACGTTGGTTTGCGCAGAGAGATTATATATATAATATGTGGTATATAAGAGGGTACTTTTAGTTTTATATGAACGGGAAGGAAGCAGATTGAGGAATCAAGGGGGGAGAATGACTCTTTGACTTTTAGACGCGTGAGAGGAATATGACTTGGAAAAAGACATAAATAATTGTGAGTAATATCATAGACTTCCACATTTTATAATTTTTGAAAATATATTAAGAACCATCACACTAGTACTAAAATCCTGGATCAGCAGTAAAAAGGATCATTCAAAAATTTAAAGGATTTATTTACATTTAATTATTTTTTTCTTTTAGAGTTTGATCCATAAAATTTTTGCTAAAAAATAAAATAACATTAGCTCCCAAAATGGTAGACAAAGTGTGAGTACTTTAACTTGAAACAAAACGTGAAATATAGGTTAGGCTTCTCTTTATGACGTAAGGACTCCGTTTCTGACAAATATAATAATTAACAAGGTCCCGTTAACAACAGTAACCGTCCTAAATCAAATACCATATAATCACTCCCCGGAGTCAACCCTTCCCCTCCATTGAACAATTATCCTGGAAATTGGCTTCAGAAGATTTTTAAAATATTTATAAATAAATGCATTGATGGCATTTTAGATAATAAATATAGCTTTCACTTTCAGTCGGCGTCCATTCCGTGGAAAAAGGTTTCAATAGGAATCATTTATAATGTGTTAATATTAATAAAATTTTAATATGTAAAAATATAAATAATAATTTTAAAAATTATATACTATTCATCAAAAAATATAATATATTAATATTAATGAATTTTTTTCTGCTCCGTTACTTTTGTGAACTATATTGAGATGGTAATTGCTTAAGCCGTCACCACTTATTTATAATACCTAAAATTCAATTATATTGGCCGCATATAAAAGCTCTTACTAGGATACGGAGTCATTTTAGACTAAAAGTGTGATTGTATAGCATCAGGATGTAGTTTTGAATAGTCCAACCAGAAACAAAAACAAAGGCTAATGAGAAAAAGAAAGGGAAAAATAAATTTAGTCTATAATATTCTTTTAATTTTTAACCGAAGTCTTTTTTTTTCATTTGAGTCACAAGACTTTTCAAGATCTTACAATAGAGGATTTCTACCAAGTGAATTAAAAAATCCATGCATTCTTAATACATTTCAACTTCTAATAGGTCCAAAATAATTAATTTAATAAATAATATTATTAAATATATTTAATTCGTAAGTTAAAAAATTAAAATAATCTAAAAATTGCTTTAAAAATTTTGCAAACCCACCTTCTCTCTTGAGTGACTTCTTCTCTAAAAATTGTCACTCATCATCTATACAAACAAACCCAAAACTTAAACCTTAATGTCAACTAAAAAAATCTTGAAAATTTGCAAATCCACCTTTTCTCTATAATATTGTCTTCATCTTTCCAAGAATTTGTCACTCCTTTTCCATACGAATAAACCTGAAATTTAAACTTTGACATCAAATAACATTAACTCTATTTGTATGGAAATTTTTGTTAGCTTACATTAAAGTTTATATTTTGGGTTTCTTTTTATGGAAGAGAAGTGACAAGTTTTAAGGAAGGAGAATTTGCTATAGAGGGGAAGTGGGTTTAACAAATATTTTTTTCAACCTATTTAATTTTTTTATTTTTTTATTACATTATTAAATAAAAAAATTATAATTTTATTTTATTAAATTAATTATTATAGACCTATCAAGTTGATACATATTAAAGACTACAAAGAATTTAAAGAGATTTTATGAATTTCCTTTTTTTTTTTTTAAACCAAGAAAACATTGAATGTTCAAAGAGAAAAATATGAAATATTAAGAACTCATATTTTTGAAAAGAAGGTATCCTGTAAGTTTATTCTCATTTAGAAAGTATGAATCATTGCTCTTAGTTCTTGGTCATTTTCAACATAAATAGTAGGTATTATGGCTTCTTCATCAACCAAATCTTCCAATGTCTATTAACCAATACCTAAAAAAATGAAGGGTCCTAAAAGAAGGGAAGGCATATAGCCTAGCTACAACCTTAATTATCTAGCAACAAACATATGTATATACTCATCTACATGCTCTAATGTAGATAACTAGATTTGCATATCAAAATACATTAATAATTTTTCTTTCCACTTTCTTTAAAATTATTCACATTTAATAATGAAAGCTATTTTGTTCCAATCATCTCAATCCAACTATGAATAGTCAACATGGTCTCTTAACCTACCCCGCATTATGTGTGGATGCTTGGAATAACCAATTTTTCTTCTAATTTTTTAGCATGTAACAATCACCAATAACCAATTTGCACTTGACTTATTTGCTTCATCTCATCTTTTTGATCCACTTAAATGAAAATTGTTGATCATTCACAACTTGGGTACCTTACTCTACATTACAATTTGGCATCTTATGTCTAAAATCATCAAGTCACTTTGCCTTATCTTTTCAACTCACTTAAATACCCATCGTATATTAATTCAAGATACCCACATTGAGACTATGTTAATGTTAAGGGAGAATGTTAAGTTCTCTAATTTAGTTTTGATGTTAACAAAAGAGGAATAATGTGTAACAAATGTTTAAGCTTGTCAGAAGCTGTTTCAGAAGATAGCAACTTAATTTTTCTAAAGTTGAACAAGGAGACAAAAGCTTATTCAGAACCTTCAAAAGTGTTATATAAACTATTTTTGTTCTGACAGAAGGTGTTTCGGAAGTTGTGTAGTGTATCCGTAGTTATCGTGTTAACCTTTCAGAAGCACTTTCAGAACCTTCATAACAGGAGGACAGTTGACAGGTTTGTTTCAGAAGCACTTTCAGAACCTTTCATGTCTGTTACGAATTTTTCCAGATTATGTTCTAAATTTTATATCGATAGTTTTAATAAATTTCAAGGCCTAGCTCCACGTGTCAAGTATTTTTGGGTAATATACTTGATGTGTTTTACTAAAGTTGGATTTTATATCAAGGGTTTTTTAATTTACATAAAGTTTTACAAGATTTTATTCAAAGATTTCATTTTATGATAAAGTGAGATCATATAGGATTTACAAGTTTTATCCAGATTTAAAATTGGATATTTGTACTATATTTTGGGAGATCCAGCAGTTACAAAGATAAGGTTAAGAGATATGGTTGTTATATCAAGATATGGTTCCACAATGTGAGGGATATCTTCAACAAACTTGATCCAAGAGATATATCCAAAGAAGATCTCGGTAAAACAAATTATCCAAGCTTATCCTCATCAAGAATATCACGAATGCAGATCTTCCTCAACAGATTCAACTTATTTTTGAATTGAAAATTCAAAAATAAATTCAAGATTATCACGTGGAAAGTAGCCGTTATGTTTTCTCCCTATATAAGGTGTTTAATTCAAATGAAAAAATGGAGAGAGGTGAATGTTGAAAAACCAGAAGAAAGAACGTTGTTAAAAAAAAAAATACACACGAGAAGAAAAGACTCATACATCTTCAAGCAAATATCTTTACATCTATATGTGATCTAGAGGAAATTTGTTATTCCTCATTGATGTTGTTGAGATTCCTTTCGTGAATAAGGAATTGTTTGTTGTTTCATCACTGTAGTTGCGTGATTAGCTTAGTGAAGAAGCTAGAAAGACTCAACAGTGAGACTTTGCCTTGAAGAGGCTTGTGTTGTGTATATTTGATTTGTTGATATAGTGAAACACAACCGGTATAGACAATTGGGACCTCGACGTGGAGCTGGAAGAGAGGACTGACGCTCGAGGTGGAACCTCTATAAATATCTAAGCATTCTACTCTTCTCTACTTTTATTTACTGCACATTATTGTTCTTCATTATTGTTATTCACGTGATTTTATTAGTCAAGAGTTTTAGTTGATTTGCGAAAAAGTGAAATTTTAAGTAATTAATCAATTCACCCCCCTCTTGATTAATCTAATTGGGACCAACAATTGGTATCAGAGCAGGACTCATCTATTTTGAGTGATCCAAAATGGTTGAAAATAATGTTACAATTAATCGAGCTCCCTACTTCGATGGCTCAAATTTCTCATATTGGAAGATGCGTATGGAAACTTACATCAAAGCTAATGATTATGATTCATGGCAAGTCATTTCACATGGAGACAATTTGATCACCTTGAACGGAGATTCAACCTTGTCAGATTCGGAGAAGAAAATTATTGAGAAGAACAACAAAACAAAAAATTTATTACTCACTACTATTGCTCCATCAGAGTTCTATGTAATATCATCGTGTGCTAGTGCAAAGGAGATTTGGGATATCCTATTCGATACATATGAAGGGACGGATACCATCAAGGAAACTAAGATAAATGCTTTAATTCAACAGTATGAATTATTTAAGTTTAAGTCTAATGAAGATGTCAAAGATGCTTTTAACAGGTTTACAGCTATCACAAATGAGCTTGCATCACTTGGAAAGAAACTTCCAGATCCAGATCTTGTGAGGAAAATGTTGAGGATATTGCCACCATCTTGGGATGAAAAGAAAACTGCTATAGAGGAAGCTCAAGACCTAAACAAGCTAACTCTCAGTCAATTAAGAGAAAAGCTCGTGGCATATGAGTCACACATAAAGACCACGCAAAGAGGAGAAGACGGTACCAAAGGAATTGCGTTTAAAGTCAAGGAAATAAAGCAAAATGAAACTGAAATGGATGATAGCGATGATGAGAAAGAAGAGGACATTAGTCTTCTAGCACGTAGACTCAACGGGCTGCTCAAGAAGCAAAGAGGTAAGAAGTTTAATGTTTTCAAGAAAAGTACTGAATATAAGCATAATGATGTAGGAAAAACGTACAAGGAGAAAGAAAAGAAGAAAGAAAAAAGGGAGATTCAATGTTGTGAATGCAAAAAGCCAGGACATATCAAATACGAATGTCCAACACTGATCAAGAAAATGGAAAATTATAAAAAGAAAAGTCGAGCAATGCTAGCAACATGGAGTGATTTAGAGGATACAGAGACAAATTCAAAGGATTCAGAAGAAGAAGAAGAGGATGAGGCGAATCTGTGCTTAATGGCTAGTTCTGAGGTACATTCTAAATCTGATGAAGATATAACTAAAACTGACATGCTAGTAGAAATGAGTAAGCTACTAAAGGCACTAAAAAGGGCTGATACAAAATTAGCTAAGTATGAAAATGAAATAAAAGCTCTTAAGAATGAAAAGGAGGCAGTTAAGCAAACAAATTCGTTACTTGCGGATGAAAATGATATCTTGAAACAAGAAAATGAATCCATGCATGTGCGTATAGAGAAACTAAGAATAGAAAATCAACTACTTGAAGCAGAAACAAGTGACATGAAGGTAAAGATCGATGAACTGTCCAGTTCGTTGAAAACTACCTTTAAGAAATTTGATGAAAGTGATAAGAAATTGACCATGTTAATTTCTTCACAAAGAGTTTCGAATGAAAAACATGGGTTAAGATATGAGCATGGTTCGAGTTCAAAATCGAATCAAAATACAGTTTTTGTTAAAGCTAAGCAAGTCTTAACTGATAAATTCAAAAGTAAAGAGTACATTTCAAATACAAATATTGTTAAAAGAGGAAATACCAGAGACTTTTACAGAAGCTATTCTGACAAGAAGTATCTACACAATGGGTACTACAGAAGCAAGACCAGAAGGTATAACAAAAGTTATATAAACCAGAATTTCCAAAAACAGGTAAATGACAGGTATAGGAATTTTAATTCTTATGCATGCTTCTTCTGTAATAAATTTGGTCATATTGAGAAATTTTGCTATTATAAAAGAAATAAGCTCAGTAGTCAACAAGTAAATCGAAGAAATCAAATGAGCTTATCTTTTAAAGGGCCCAAACTTGCTTGGGTTCCTAAAATGACTTAATTCTTTTTATTTGTACAGGGACATGAAGCTAAAATAAGAGGAACATGGTATTTGGATAGTGGATGTTCTAGACATATGATTGGAGATGCTTCATTGTTGAATAGCATAACTTGGGAAGAAAAAGGATAGGTAAAGTTTGGAGATGATGGTAGAGGTAAAATAATTGCCACTGGAATGATTGGTATGCCTACGTTTCTTATTGAAAATGTATATCTTGTGCAAGGTCTAAAACATAATTTACTTAGTATTAGTCAGTTATGTGATAAAGGCTATAGAATGACTTTTGATCAAGACAAGTTTTATGCTTTTAATGAAAATGATGAAAGATTATTTGAAGAAATTTGGATATGATGGATGCAAAAAGGTTACAACACCTATGAGTACTTCTTCAAGGTTAGACTCTAACGTAAATGGAAAGAAGGTAAGTGAAAAACTTTATAGGAGTCTTATAGGTTCTTTATTGTATTTGACTGCATCTAGACTGGATATTTTGTTTAGTGTGTGTTTGTGTGCTAGATTTCAAGCTGCACCAACAGAAATTCATTTATCAGCTGTAAAGCGAATTTTCAAATACCTAGTTAATACTTCTAATTTAGGCATATGGTATCCTAAAAATCAGAATTTTGATCTAATAGGATATTCTAATGCAGATTATGCTGGATGTAAAATTGATAGAAAAAGCACATCTGGTATTTGTCAATTCCTAGGTGATAAATTAATTTCTTGGTCTTCTAAAAAACAAAATTCTGTTGCTCTATCCACAGCTGAAGCTGAATATGTTTCTATTGGTAATTGCTGTGCACAAGTCTTATGGATAAAACAACAATTGAATGATTATGGAATAAATTTTAAAACTGTGCCAATTAAATGTGACAACACGAGTGTAATAAATTTGACAAAGAATCTAGTACATCATTCTAGGTCAAAGCATATAGAAATTAGACATCATTTTATTAGAGATCATGTGCATAATGGAGATATAAAATGTTGAATTTGTGTCAACCGATAATCAATTTGCAGATATTTTTACTAAACCTCTTGAAAAGGTAAAATTTGAATTTATTAGAAATGAATTAGGAATTTGTAACCCCTTTTGATTTTTTTCCCCCCGAAAATATTGAAAAATCTTTATTCATTTAAAATATTTTTTCTTTTCATTTGTTTTCTTCCTTCTCTAATTCTCTTCCTTCGAAATATGTTCTTTTTCTCTCTCTCATTGCAACTCCAATGGCGCCTAAAACATCAGAACGACTCAAACAAAAATCATTCAAAACTAAATCATCAACCAAGCCTTTACTGATTCATGATGAATCTTCAAATTCTTCGGAAAAATGTCAAGAACCTTCAATAGAGGAGAATCCGAGTTCCCCTGATTCCGAATCTATGATAGGTTCCAAGAAGATTTTCAAAAGAAAACGAGCTACATCGTCTTCAAAAGGAAAAGAAAAGGCTACTCAAGAAACCTCTCCGCTCAAGAAAGCATCCAAGAAGCAAACGAAACAAGAGAATGTACCAAGTCCGAAACCCTCAAATTCAAAATCTCTTCGAAAGAAGAAAAATGAGGTGTGTTCTTGTAGTTTTGTGGATTTTAATTTCTTTACTAGTAATGGATTTTACTGGAATGAACTGTTAGAACCCATAAGATGTATGGAACTTTGCTTTACTCAAGTTCTAGTTTATGGCGAGTGTGTCAAAGAATTTTATGGAAGTTTAAGTCTTGCGGAAGGAAATGTTTTAATTTCCAGAGTATGTGATCAAGACATTTTAATTTCTAGGGAAGATGTGATTAAATGTCTACATCTACATGATGTAAATGATGATGTAGAGATCACGAACATGCTTAGGAATGATCTGTTTGCTGCTATAAATGGAGGCTTGCAAATGGATTATGGAAAAGAAGCAATGATCATTGATTTCGAGTTGTTTCCTAGAATTATTCATAAGATAATTGTTGAGTGTCTATGTCCAAGGAAGGGCAGTTCTACTTCAATGTCCATAGAACATGCTCAAATTATCTATGCAATGATTAACAAAAGGAATGTGGACATGGCTTCTAGAGTCATTGATCAAATTTGGAGGAATAAAGAAAGTTTGGTGTTTGGGAATATACTGATGAGATTGTTTGTGTTTAAAGGGATAGTCTTTTCTACCAGCTCATCTGAACCTATTAAATTAAAGAGGATAGGTAAAGAAGTTTTTCATCATATGTCCATTTTTATTAAGGATTGTTTGTGGTATGCGAATGATGGTGCACATTTTGTCCATCAAAAGCATATGAAAAGAATAGTTCCTTTTAGAATATCTGTTTAAGAAGGAGGTTTAGAACCTAGTTGAGAACCTAGAACAAAGGTTGAAACAGATCATGGGAAGAAATCATATGGTGAAGAGGCTGGGAAGAGTGGAACAAAAGAAGTTATATCCAATGTTGATCTGGAACAAATAAAGAATGTTGTTTGAGAAAGTTTGACACATGAACTATCGGATTTCGTTAAGACAACTTTGAGAAATGAAGTTCTTCAAAAGTCTGATCTGAGGAGACTAGAATCAATGGAATCACAAGTCAAACAAACTTCTGATATTCTTTCTAATATCAAGAAGAATTCTGAGAAAATGCTTACCGATCTCCATCACTATAGAATTCTCTAAGATGAATTTAGTGCGAGAGTCAAACAAGATTTATCTAATAATGTGATTGCGTTTGATAAATTTGTCTCACAAGTGAGGAAGATTGGAGATTCAGTTACTAACTCCTTCAAGATTTTGGACTCCAAGACAGATAAAACATCCCAATCTGTCGCAAGTCTTCATGGTGAAATCAAGCTCTTCTTATCCAACAAATTTCCAGATTATGCTCGCTCTGGCGCTCATATCATCGACTTGGATACTTCACCAGAGAAACCTTCGTCAACCAAACATTCCACCACTCCCTCTACCTCTCGAGTCACAAGATCCAGAAAATTTTAGTTCTTTATCTTAAATTTTGTTTTCGAATCAAGTTGTAAAAGACTTCTTTTATATTTTATGCATCGATTAAGGGGGAGATATCCCTTTTGCTGTTAACAAAAAGGGGGAGAATGATTCTATTATGATCAATACTGCTTGCTGCTTATGAATGATTCTATATTGCTTATGAGTGCTTATGATCAATATGTTTATGCGTTTATGATTCTATTGTGCTTGAGATTCTGTTATAGGAATCTTGAGATTCTGTTATAGGAATATATGCTTAAACATGAAAGTTGTGTATATTTTGATTATCTAATGGTGTTTTGTTATCATCAAAAAGGGGGAGAATGTTAATGTTAGGGGAGAATGTTAAGTTCTCTAATTTAGTTTTGATGTTAACAAAAGAGGAATAATGTGTAACGAAAGTTTAAGCTTGTCAGAAGCTGTTTCAGAAGATAGCAACGTAATTTTTCTAAAGTTGAACAAGGAGACAGAAGCTTGTTCAGAACCTTCAAAAGTGTTATATAAACTATTTTTGTTCTGACAGAAGGTGTTTCAGAAGTTGTGTAGTGTATCCGTAGTTATCGTGTTAACCTTTCAGAAGCACTTTCAGAACCTTCATAACAGGAAGACAGTTGACAGGTTTGTTTCAGAAGCACTTTCAGAACCTTTCATGTCTGTTACGAATTTTTCCAGATTACGTTCTAAATTTTATATCGATAGTTTTAATAAATTTCAAGGCCTAGCTCCACGTGTCAAGTATTTTTAGGTAATATACTTTATGTGTTTTACTAAAGTTGGATTTTATATCAAGGGTTTTTTAATTTACATAAAGTTTTACAAGATTTTATTCAAAGATTTCATTTTATGATAAAGTGAGATCATATAGGATTTACAAGTTTTATCCAGATTTAAAATTGGATATTTGTACTATATTTTGGGAGATCCAGCAGTTACAAAGATAAGGATAAGAGATATGGTTGTTATATCAAGATATGGTTCTACAATGAAAGGGATATCTTTAACAAACTTGATCCAAGAGATATATCCAAAGAAGATCTCGGTCAAACAAATTATCCAAGCTTATCCTCATCAAGAATATCACGAATGCAGATCTTCCTCAACAGATTCAACTTATTTTTGAATTGAAAATTCAAAAATAAATTCAAGATTATCACGTGGAAAGTAGCCGTTATGTTTTCTCCATATATAAGGTGTTTAATTCAAATGAAAAAATGGAGAGAGGTGAACATTGAAAAACCAGAAGAAAGAACGTTGTTAAAAAAAAATTACACACAAGAAGAAAAGACTCATACATCTTCAAGCAAATATCTTTACATATATATGTGATCTAGAGGAAATTTGTTATTCCTCATTGATTTTGTTGAGATTCCTTTCGTGAATAAGGAATTGTTTGTTGTTTCATCACTATAGTTGAGTGATTAGCTTAATGAAGAAGCTAGAAAGACTCAATAGTGAGACTTTGCCTTGAAGAGGCTTGTGTTGTGTATCTTTGATTTGTTGATATAGTGAAACACAACCGGGACCCCGGCGTGGAGCTGGAAGAGAGGACTGACGCTCGAGGCGGAACCTCTATAAATATCTGAGCATTCTACTCTTCTCTACTTTTATTTACTGCACATTATTGTTCTTCATTATTGTTATTCACGTGATTTTATTAGTCAAGAGTTTTAGTTGATTTGCGAAAAAGTGAAATTTTAAGTAATTAATCAATTTACCCCCCTCTTGATTAATCTAATTAGGACCAACAGACTACATGTTCCAAATTTAACACATGTCTAGTCATTATTACCTAACTTTTCATCTAACTTACATGGCCAAGGTTGATCCATTGCTCCCTTACCCCTATCCTACAATAGGTTTAGGTATCATGTGTTGAACTCCAACCAATCACTTCATCTAAACTTTTCAACTTACTTAAATGACTACCGTTGTTTGATATGAAACCCAATACTCCACTTCACATTGGAGGTGGGTGTCTCATGACACATATAACTAATATAAACCTTTATTCAACATTTGTTATTCAAGCTAATCCAATCTAGTTCGCTTTTGTTACATGTAAGTATAGAAAAATGCTAACTATAAGGACAACGTATAAACAATCTGAAGCGTATTGTCACTTGCTTAAAATGCTCCAATCATATATTAATCCCATCTCGAATGATCCATAATTACTTAACATATTGTAGAGGGTTGAAGTTGTCATATTAAAATTATTAGATTAGACCCACTACAAACTTAGGCTTGATTCCTTAGGTTAAGTAATAAGGCTTAAGGAGTCTAGTCAATATTTGGGATGACTTAAGGAGAATTGCCTTGGTGTGCTCAAAACATAGATCATTGGATTGGTTTGTCTATAATAAACTTTTCTTAGGAAGGCTCATACACTTATAAGGATGGCAATTAACTTTAGCCCATTAGTAAGCTCATTCAAGATAACCATGAATTGAGCAATTTTCATCTCATTCGTTGATTACCTACATGATTGGACAGATGTTATTAAACCCATGAGCCTATAAATGGCCACCTACTTCACCTCATTGGACACTTTTGGGGAAAAGATTGAAGAAACGACATTTTAGAACATTGTCTTTATTCTTAATGATTAAATAAGTAATTCAGACAATTATAGATCTCAATCACATAAGTTATAAGTCTAATGCCCAAGGTTTCCTTAAGTTTCTTTAGGCTCTCTTGCCTGCTACTTATGCATTTAAGACACTAAGACTGCCTGTTCCTCCTTTATATCACTCTCTCCAATTTATCCCATTACGTGCCATGTCCACATCATTACTTTGAAGTCACATATAGAGCGAGACTTGTTCATAGCACACATGTGACCACCCTAATTAGAGCCCCACATCTACACATATTAATTAAGCTTTTTGTTCATAAACAGAGGGTTTGATAAATCTAACATAAGGTTATTGAGTTTCACTTTCAATACTTGCCTAGTTCACTTTCAATACTTAACCAAACTTTTGGGCTTTCTATAATTTTAACCTTAATTGAAGTTCAAATTTTCCTTAATTGTATCTTCTCATTCTCATTTGATTCAACCATGGGTTTTCACTTATCATAGTCCATTCTAGGGTTACCATTAAACTAAATTTTTGTTTAAGGACAGAATAAAGTGGATGAACCAATTAAAGATTCCTTGTTTATTTATGTAATAACCCATTCAAGAAGAACTCATCTAATCTAAATTTATTTTCACACCAATCAATTACTAACTATGCCATTTTTACGATCCTTTGTCCATTTGAAGCTAATGCCTTCTCAATCCTTAGTCATTAATTTAGTTAACTTAATCGAACTATCTTAATTGGTTAGTCACCCTACTAAGCTTTCATATAAATAATCTTCTAGATTGTCATAGATGGGTAAAAAATGAATTAATAATAATTTAGGTTTTAAGCACAATAATAACTTGAGTTTAACTTCTTGGACTAGTAATAAGTCTAAAAGGTAGACCTATAGACTTTGGATGACTTAACAAAATAAGGCATGATAGGTTTGGAATGGAGATTATTGGATCGATTTGTTCTCTTTTCAACCTTTTTCAAGAGGATTAATTCATTTATAAAGACTCTAAATGGGTTTAGATTCGAGAGTAGCCCATCAAGATGAGGAGAATTCTTCTTAGCCATTGATTGGTAACATAATCTAATGGACATTATCAATGGCCAACTTTAGAAGTACTAAACAAATATTCTTCATTTGATATGATTTAGAGATTAAAGAAACAATTTCGTGCTGTAAAATTACGATTTTAGAAAATTAAGCAAGGCTTAGGTTGAAGAACACATTGCTTTTCCCTAAGAAAAGTAGGTTTGATGCTTTAACTTCTTCACATATCACTTGTGTGTTCTTTGTGTGAGAAACAAACAAACCCCCACCCCCCACCAAAAAAAAAAAAAAAAAGAAAAAAGATTATCCATCTATGCATCTCAATTCTATCACCTAATAATGTGGTTATTGGTCATCACAACTATTAAAAAGATCTTGTCAAGTATTGTTTATAATTAAGGTATGAGCTATGAGGCTTAAAAATGTTTAAAAGAAAATGGTAAAGAAAAACTTTGACTATATGTTGACTTGAGGTATATAACTATTTCATATCCTTTATTCTATACCGAATGGCTATTATGGTATTCAATTGCATTTTAAATATGAAATAGTCATTTAGTATAAATTGCTATTACATGAAGTATTGAATAACAGTTCATGACCCACCCTCATAAATTGCTATCTAATTGTTAATTTATTGATCTTCACATAAATTCCCTTATCATTAAAACATTCTCATAGTAAAAAGAAAGTAGAGATCAATACAAGTTTGGAAAGCTGCAAGCTTAGTTTTGATGTGCCATGGGTGTGAATAAAAAGAAAAAAAAATCTTTTGCGAACCTTCCTTTTTATTATAGTCATGCTTAGAATTATTTTTAGAATGTTAGGAGTTTTCTTATGCATTATTTCCTATTTTGTTTAGTTTCCAAGTTAATTAGCTTCTTCGAATATTAATTTCCCCATTTATCGTCTATTGTTCGCATAATCTCTTCGACATATAAGAGTTTGTTCTCGCAAAGCAAATCATAAGACATTGTAACTTGAAGTCAATAAAAATTTTTAAGCTTTACAAGTAGCTTGTGTAAATTCTTTAAAATCTTAATACTAAATTCGAACTCAATTTAGTGTGACGAATCTAACCTAATTTTTATCACCCTATAACTTTTTCTTTTTTTTTGGCTTGAATATATCACGCTTATAACTTAAGGTGTGTAAATCTAGATAAATTTTATGATGAATGGTGATAGTTTATCTTATTAGTAGCAGACATGATCATATAAACTCGTTTCCAATTGATAATCCATCATCCGTCTCAATAACATGACTCAAAGCTTTGGTTGAAGATGGTTACTTATGGCCCAATTGGAGGGAAGATATGAAGGGCTATATGCAAACTTGCATTGTTGACAAGATAAGGTGGAATAAAGAGTAGCCACAGGTTCATTGCTACCTTTTCTTATTCTGGGGCAATATTGGGATAGTGTTTCCATAGACTTTAATGAGTGCCTGCAAAAATTTGGAAAAATGGCACTACTATGGAGGTGGTTGACTAATTCTTGAAGCATGCTACATTACTTGTCCCAACAATACCAAAGTGTCTAATTAATGAGCTAGCTCAACTATTCTTGTAGCATGTAGTATGTTGTGGTTCACCAAGGAGCATTATGAGTGATCTAGTTGGATGGTTTACAAGAAAATTTTAGATAGAGGTAACTAGTGATACTATGGCTATACACCTCCTTAACCTAAGAAAAAAGAAAAGGAAATAGGATTGAGTAGTTTAAGATTCTAGGTCAAAGTTAAACTTCTATACTAGTCTTCATCCTCAAACAAATGGATAAACGAAGTAAGTGGATACCTTGATAGAGTTGTACTTGATGAACTTTGTGGGGGCTAAAAAGTGGGATTAGGTCGAGTTTCTTCTTCAATCTATAAAAGAATATTTGCACTAACCATAGGCCATTTGAGATTGTTTTAGAAAAGAAACTCTTAATCCTAGTATTGTTACAAGGTGTTGTATGGAAGCAGGCTGCTAACTTATAAACTTGCAAAAAAATTGGTAGTATAAGATGAATTTAGCTTGAGCCCACTTATATTAGACTATAAAGAAGATGAAGGAATTTTTAGATAAGAGTGTAAACCTATGGAGTATCCATTAGGGAACCAAATACTAGTTAAGTTACATTTGATCCATTGCATTGAGTTAAGCTACATTTGATATATCGCACTAAAGGTCAACTATGTAAGGGTTTACTACTAGGATATGAGGGCCCCTTTAACAATGTGAAACTCATAACTAGGATTCCTACAAGTTAAAGCTAATCCCTAAGACTAATATCAACTAGTTTTTCACTTAAGTATACTAAAAGTATACTACAAGGATGTCGAGGAGCTAAAGAGGATAGAGTCTCAAAGGGCCCCATACGACATCCAAGACTCATAAGATAAAGTGGTATAAGTGATTCTAGCAAATAAACGCATGTAGTAGTAGGATCAACCACTTAGACATCAATATATGGTTGTTTATTAGAAAGGTAATCTATGTTGAGTCTAATTTTTAAATTTTTATTTATATTCATAATCTGATTTATACTATATCCTATGCTCATCCAATATAAATCATCGACTTGAATTATGAATTTTATTTATTTATTTTAATTTGGAGTCACCACCCAACTAAAGTTAAGAAACATTATTAAATTAGAATAAATTGAGGGGATTAATTCTAATTTGGACAGCTAGTCGACGAAATCTCCTCTTTTTATTTTTATAAATGAAAAAAGAATAAAGGAAAACCAGAGATTCTTGACTCGAGGGCTAACCTATTAAAACCCTAAAGTTACCACCTTATCTTTCTAAAATTTGGACCATATTCTAATATCTTTTCTTTTCTTTTCTTTTTATTTTTATGATCTTTTTATTTTTATTTTTACTATTTTTTTATTATTTTGGATACAAGTAAAACAACTTATAATAATTTGGAAAATAATTCTTATTTCTTTTTAGAGTTGTCCGGTAAGGGTGCCTAAGTACTCACTATTCAAGATCAAACAAACCGTAGTTTGTTTTTTTTTTTATAAAACTTTAGTGGATTAGCTTAATTTTAATTATGAAAATACCTCGGGTTTAAATTCATTATCATTTTCAAAGTTTTGGAAAAAATCTAAGCCTAAGCTTTATTATTTTATTTTCTAAAAGAAATTTTGATTTAAGAAAAACTAATTTTGGATTTATTTTTAAAAGAAAATTTTCTAAGTGATAAAAATAATTCATTATTTTTTTATCCCTATTATTAATCTACCTTTGTTTAACCCTAATTTTTATTTTATTATTATTTATTATTATTTTAAATATTTTTCAATATTTTTATCATTTTATTTTTTTGTTATTTTATCTTTTATTATTTTTTTAGTATTTACATTTTTTATTATTTTTTTATTAAATTAAACATATCTATCCTAAAAAAACAACCTAATTAAAATCCTATCATTATTTTATTATTTCTATTTTCAAGATTATAAATTTCTAATGAAATAAATATCTAAATAAAATAAATAAATATGGATAAATAATAAATAAATAAAATAAAAATAAAAAATTGGAAAACCGACTTACTTGGGTATGGGTCGTGGATTGTGGGTTAGGTCGAATTTGGGTCGAATCGGGTAGCGATAAGAGGTCCTTCAATGGCGGCGTTCCAGCAGTTTTTGTGGGTGTTTGAAGGCGGCTTCCGAGCTTTTAGGGGGTGGGTAATCTAACCGTGGTGATGGATTTCTTCATAAACGTCTCTTGGTGTTGGTTTTTTGTTTGATCGACGGTCGTGGAATGGGAGGAACTCCGACGAGCTTTGAAACCTCTAATTTTTCACTCTTTTCTCACTTTTGATCCGTGATTTGGTTTCTCGCCGTCGTGCTCTATTTATAGGCATCAAAAATCAAGTTTAATAAGCTCAGATTTCCTTCTAATAGGCACGAATCGGATTTGCGGTTGAAACCCATCTTCGATTTGCTCTTGATTAATGTAAATCTTTAATTTTGTTGTGATTTAATTCTAATTGGATGACGTTTATCTTATTTCAGTTAAAGATTTAGTGGATTTATGCAAAAAAATCGCATCAAAATGGTCGGATTTAGATTTTCCCATGGCCAGCAACTATTTTGGATGGAGGTTGAAGATGATCACGCGCTCGACGCGTAGGTTCCCTCCATCCAATCAAGTGCTGACTCGTGTCCCAAGTAAATGCGAAAAATTGAAAAACGCAGAAATGCCTCCCCCCGTGTTTCAAACCCCTAACCAAGCCCCCCCCCCCCCCCATGTGCATGAGGCCATGGTTTGGACCAATTGGGCTAGCCTACATCTCAGTTTTTTTATTTAACGCAAATTACATATATGCGATGCAATTTTTATTATTTTGAAATTATAAAAATTTGTAAAACTTATTTAACTCCTTTTATTATTATTTCTACTATTATTTTCCAAAATTAGGATATTTTTCCTATTTATTTTATTTTTTCTTTTATTTTTCCTAAAATAAAAAAAAATGAAAAAATTTGTAAATTGAACATTATTAATGATTAAGGGCAAAAATGGGGTGTTTACAACTGCCTCTCTTTATAGTAAAGTTTGAAAAACTTAACTATAAAGATAAGAAAGATGTCATTTTTAGCCGACAGACTAAATGGATAATGCCTTAGTTGGCTGATTATCTGAACTCGGTTCTAGTAGGAAAATGCTTTATGAGCTAATAATCCCACAAATGTTTTGTGATGATAATACTGCTTGGGAATGATCTTAAACAATCTGACATCCTAGAGTAAGATACCATCTAGAAAAGTGCTCTCTAAACTAACTAATCGACAATAGGAAACATCTCAAAGATTATTTAGGAGTGTGTTATTGTGAGTGGAATAACTGATAACAGGAAGTGTCTTATTGGACTAGTGACCATAAAGAAGAGATTGTCCAAGGAAGTACTCTTATGAGCTAGCTACCTACCAATAGAAGCATCTGGCTAAACCAACGACTGTTGGAGAAGAAATGTTTTAGAGGAGTGCTCTCATGAGCTAACTCATCAATATCAGGAAGTGTCTTATAGGACTAACAACCTTAAAGGGGATAACCTAGAGAAGTGCTCCTATAAGGTGACTAATTGCTAGTTTATCTTAGAAAAGTGTTCTCATGAGTTGACTAATCAATTATCTAAAAAAGTGCTCTTATGAGTTGATTAATCGGTTATCTAGAGAAGTGCTCCTATGAGCTAACTAATTGATAAATTATCTAGAATAGTGCTCCTATGAGTTATCTAAATGATAAATTGTCTAGAAAAATGCTCCTATAAGCTGACTAATTGATAATTAGGAAGCGCCTTATTTAGACTTGCAACCACAAGAATTATCTAGACTAATCGATAATAGGAAGCGTCTTGTTTAGACTTGTAACTATAAAAGGGGATTATCTAGAAAAGTACCCTTATGAGCTGACTAATCGATAATAGGAAGCGTCTCTTTGGACTTATAACCATAAGAGAGGATATCTTAGGAAAGTGCTCCATTATGGGCTGAGTAACCGATAGCGGGAAGAGTCTCCTTGGACTTGCAACCCTGAAGAATAGGTGTCTTGGAAGGTGCCCCTATGGGCTAACCCTGAGAGTGAATGTCTAGGAAAGTGCCCCATTGTAAGTTGACTTTAAGAACGTATAACCAAGAAAGTGCCCCATTGTAGGTTGACTTTAAGAAAAAATATCCAGAAAAGTGCCCTCTTGTGAGCTGACTTACCTAATACTTCTGAAAACGCTTTTAGCGAAATGGTCCAATGATTGATAAGAGATGTCTTTTAGATTGCTTGATGACGATCATCTAGCACTTGAGAAGACAGAACCAAGGACTTAAGATCCATTGCAAGGAATTGGAGGACCAATGACCCGAGCTAGAGCAAAGAGGATGAATGATGCTCTACAAGGACTGGTTATGGATCTACAAGCCAAGGAATCAAATTACATAAAAGGAGGACCAATACCTATTAATGTAATTCATGTTTTCGTGGAAGAAAAGCAAGGATTTGAAGTTCTAGAATAAGAAATATTATATATTAAACCGAAATAGGAAAGGGAATTTACAGGTTTGTTGTTGTATTTTTTAGTATTTGTTTTGGTTTGTAATTTATATCATTTAGTTGCCTACTCGGTTACATGAAGATAAGGAAACAAATAGATTAGGCAACTTAAGTTTTTCCATATTCTTGTATGACTCTATATAAGTCGTGCAAGGGCCAGCCATGAACAACATCTTATCTTTGATATATGAAAAACACATTTTTTCGTGAGTAAAATGAAAACCACATTTTATTCTTTTGCAAAAGAACTTTTTCATAAAATTCTTAACCAAATTACTAAGAATACCTATTGATAACTTAGGTTATAGTCAATGGGTTTGATCCGAGTCTAGTTACGCATTGCTTATTTAAGATGATCATCGAGGTAATTGAAATCAACTAGCATCATCAGGGTTCTAGGTTTAATATATCTAGGGTTTCACGCATCATTTGCTATCAAAGCTTCGGCTTCTTAAATCAAGTAAATTCTATCATTTTCTTTAATTTGTTTGCTGTTCTTTTCTATATTCATCTGTTATTCTTTTCCATACTCGTCTGTTATCTTTTCCATATTCGTCTGTTGTTCTTTTCTATATTCGTTTGTTGCCTTTTCCATATTCATAGTTAGAAATTCGTATTAAAAAAAAATTTCATGCTTGTTCGGTCATTACAATCCATTAGGGGTGACGGTATCTAGGTTTTCTTGAATAATCAATTGTGTTCAATTCATAGCTTATCTACAAAAAAAAAAAAAAAAGAATTCGGCCTTAAAAGAATTACAATTGCCGAAATCACAAGATAGTTTCTTGAATTGTCAATTACATAATTAGTGGAGTCAATTTACTTTCCATAGCAATTGTTTCCAAGTCCTACTATAAACATATCCTTGATTGTCTATGTTTAGAACCCGAATTGTACACATCCCTTAAACAATCGATTCAATAGTGATCTTTTCCTTTTGTGTTTGATTGCAATTTTTGTCCAGTGGTGAATCTTTCCATATTAATTAGATTGTGTAGTTAATACTCCTTCATTCACATGACTTAGGCCGATAGTAATCATTAGTGTTGACTTAGTAATTTGAGTTTAGGAGTTCTAAAATTGAGTTCTTAGCAAAAGAATTACAAAAAATATGTTGTGAGATCATATTTTGTGAGAGATATATACGAGTGAAATTGTGAACATATCATTTGTGAGCAATACATGAGTGGGTGTGAGGAACATACTTATATATTTCTTGTAATTGTGATCATAACTTACTACAAATTTTATAATTATGTCGGGACAGAACATTAATGGAGGAGAAAGTTGAGTGATGTTTAAGGAATTGATGGGGGGGATGAAGAGGATCCTAATGGGTGAACTAGAGCAGATCCATGAAAGGATAAATAGGATAGAAAGGAGTAGGGAACTGTCTAGCAGTACTACTGTTAGGCGAGGAGTAGGTAGATAGAATAGGGGAGGCATTAGGATAGATGAACGTAAGGAATCTGATTTTGGAGATTACCAACACGTGAGGGATAGGGGAAGTATCCAGAGGTGTTATAGTAATTTAGGGAGTATTAAGGTGAAAATCCCAACCTTTCAGGGAAAGAATGATCTAGAGTTGTATTTAGAGTGGGAGAGAAAAATGGATCATGTGTTTGAATGTCACAACTACACTGAGGAGAAAAAAGATAAAACTGACTACAGTAGAGTTTTTAGATTACGCCAATGTATGGTGGGATCGGTTGGTGCGTATTAGGCGCAGATATGGAAAGCGACCTATTAGCACTTGGGAGGAGATGAAAGCTATCATGCAGAAGCATTTTATTCTTAGTTACTACCATAGGGACTTACTTAGGAAAGTCTAAGGGTTGACTTAGGGGAATAATAGTGTAGAGGATTATTACAAAGAGTTGGAGATGGCCATGATTAGGGAGAGAATTGAGGATGATGATGAGGCCACTATGGCTAGATTCATTAATGGGCTGAATAGGGAGATAGCTGATGTAGTAGATCTTCACCATTACTTAGATATGGAATAGTTGCTGCATAAAGCTATTAGAGTGGCAATTAAAGTATAGGAGTAAGCAGAGGATTGGTTCGACTTCCAAATCTCTATGGAAGTCCACATGGAAGAGAAACTCCATCGATTTAAAGCTTAAGGAGGACACAAAGGCTAATAATGCCATTGCTGCACATATGGGAAAGATTGACACTAACCCCCCTTCTAGGACTAGAGATATTAAATGTTTTAGGTGTCAGGAATTTGGGCACATTGCATCCTAATTTCTAAATCAAAGAGCTATGATTATCAGTGATAGTGGAGATGTAGAGAGTGTGAGCTTTGAGGAGGAGGAGGAGTCACTATCATAGGAATATGATGATATTAACTTAGAAGGACCCATGAGTGGCAAGCTGTATGTCATGAGGAGAGTGCTTAGTGTACAACCCCAGGAGGATGGTGAGGGGATCTAGCGTGAACATTTTTTTCATACATGGTGTCATGTGCAGGGTAAAGTCTGTAGCTTGATAATCGATAGTGGCAACTGCACTAATGTTGCTAGCACTTTGCTAATAGAAAAGATGCAGTTGAAAGCAAAGAAGCATCCTAAACCATATCGATTGCAGTGGTTGAGTGATTGTGGGGAAGTTAAGGTGACCAAGCAGGTACTTATGGCCTACTCTATAGGGAGCTACAAAGACGAGGTTATGTGTGATGTGGTACCTATCCAGGTGAGCCACATATTGTTAGGGCGACCATGGTAGTTTGATAGGAAGGTTATGTACAATGGGTACAGGAACCGATATTCTTTTATTCTAAACAAAAGGAAGGTGGTTCTAACTCTACAAAAACTATGGGAAGCTTGCGAGGATCAAGTGAAAATTGCCAAAGAAGTTAAAGTGAAACATGAGAGTGTGCGAGAGAAGGGAGAAAAAAAAAAAAGAAAAGAGTGAGAGATAAACACTGGTGAGCCATGAGGGAAGAGAGTTTGAAACATTGAGAGGAGAGAAAATTACCAGAAAAAGTGAGGTTAAGAGTGCAACGCTGTTGAAAAAACAACTACTCGTACTTATGTACAAGGATGTTTATTTTATTTATACTGACACTAACCTTTCGTTGCCTAATATGGTGTTTTCTTTTGGCTTTATGACAGGTACATATGGCATAGCCGTAGATGAGAAGAAATTGGATGTGATCCGAGAGTGGCCAATACCAAAGGGACGTATTAAAACCATGTTTCATCCAGGAGAAAAGGTTTGGGCACATTTGAGAAAAGAAAGATTTGCACTGCAACAAAAGCCTAAATTACATCCTAAAGGAGAGGGACCTTTCCAAGTCTTAGAGCGCATCAATGACAACACCCACAAGATTGATTTGTTGAGTCACTATGGTAATGTAAACGCAATTGTAATGTTTCTGATCTTACTTTTTATAATGCAGGTGATTTGAGGATGAATCTTTTCGAGGAAGGAGGGAATGATGAGGATCATCTAGCACTTAAGAAAATAGAACCAAGGACTTAAGATCCAGTGCAAGGAATTGGAGGACCAATGACCCGAGTTAGAGCAAAGAAGATGAAAGATGCTCTACAAGGACTGGTTATGGACCTATAAGCCAAGGAATCAAATTACATGAAAGGAGGACCAACACCGATTAATGTAATTCATGTTTCCGTGGAAGAAAAGCAATGATTTGAAGTTCTAGAATAAGAAATATTATATATTGAACCGAAATAGGAAAGGGAATTTGTGGGTTTGTTGTTATATTTTTTAGTATTTGTTTTGGTTTGTAATTTATATCATTCAGTTGCCTACTCAGTTACATGAGAATAATGAAACAAATAGATTAGGCAACTTAGGTTTTCCATATTCTTGTATGAATCCATATAAGCCATGCAAGGGCTGGCCATGAACAACATCTTATCTTTGATATATGAAAAACACATTTTTTCATGAGTAAAATGAAAACCACTTTTTGCTCTTTTGCAAAAGAACTTTTCCATAGAATTCTTAACTGAATTACTAGGAATACCTATTGATAACTTAGGTTACAGTCAACGGGTTTGATTGGGGTCTAGTTACATATCATTTATTCAAGACGATCCTTGGGGTAATTGAAACCAACTAGCATCATCGGGGTTCTAGGTTTAATATACCTAGGGTTTCATGCATCACTGCTTATCTTAAAATATGTGACTTATGATAAATGATGGTTATTTACTCTGATTGCTTACCGGTTTATTGCGGATAGCAACTAAACAACCGAACCTTCGTGCTGGTTTGCTCTTTTTTTGCTTACTCTTGCTTCAAAGCAAGGTTGAGGGCCTTAATGTACTTTCTTTCTTGTGAGCACGACTCTTGTGATTGTGGTGTTATCCTATTAATGCACCAAGTTTAATGCTTAAAAAATAGGTAGAATTATATCACAAAATCTATTGAGATTTGTTATCACTTCAATGTTCATTATTCATGGTGAGGCAATGGGTAGTGTGTTTATGAAAGTTTGTTCAATGGGAATTAGGCAAAATAATCGACCATTTAGAGACATTAACCTTGCTTATAGAAGGAATGGAAACTAAACTTAACGAAATTTATATTGAATGTTGACATTTGTGAACCTTGGCAAAATTTCAATTTTCTTACTTGATGATAGTACATCTTAACAGCATCCATATTAATAGGGTCTCTCAATTCTGGACCATCCATTTGAGTTAATATTAAAGCTCCTCCTGACAACACCTTTTTTACAACATATGGGCCTTCATAGTTTAGGATAAACTTCCCTCTTGAATCTTAAGCATTTGGGAGAACTTTCTTTAACACTAGATCTCCTTCTTTGAAACATTGAGGTCTTGTTTTCTTGTTGAATGCTCGAGCCATTCTTTGTTGGTAGCACTAGCCGTGACATAACACAGCGAGTCTTTTTTCATCGATCAAATTCAATTGATTAAGCTTCTTCTTTACCCAGTCTGAGTCATCTAACTGTGCTTCTGATAAGATCCTGAAGGATGGTATTTCGACTTCAATTGGTAGAACTACCTCAGTATCATATACTAGAAAATATGGGATAACTCCAGTAGATGTTTGAATTGAGGTTCTGTAAGCCATGAGGGTGAATGGTAGTATCTCGTGCCAGTCTTTATAAGTGATTGTCATCTTCTCGATGATTCTTTTGATGTTTTTGTTGGCTGCTTCCATTGCGCCATTGATATGAGGACGGTAGGGAGTCAAATTTTTGTGGTTTATATGGAAGTGTTGACACAAATCTGTCATCAACTTCTTGTTGATGTTAGTGTCGTTGTCGGTGATAATTGATTCAAGAACTCCATATCAGGCTATTATGTCCCTCTTCAGGAGCTGGACAATTACCCCTTTGGTGACACTGGTGTATGATGAAGCTTCTATCCACTTGGTGAAGTAATTAATGGCTACTAGTATGAATTTGTGACCATTAGATGCTTTTGGAGTGATTGGCCCAAGATGTTGATTCCCCACATGGAGAAAGGCCATGGTGTAGATAACAAATGAAACTCTTTGGGCGAGACATTTATTCGGTTTGCATAAACATGACACAAGTGATAGTGCTTGACATATTTGATGTAGTCTAATTCCATTGTTAACTAATAATAACCCACTCTCATGATTTTTTAGGCCAACATCTAGCCGTTCATGTGAGGCCCACATACTCCTTCATGCACTTCTTTCATCAGTTCACTTGCTTCTTTTTTATCCACACATCTTAGTAATGTGGTATCTGGTGATCTTCTATAAAGCATAGGCCCATTTAATAAGAAATGACTTGCTAATCATCTGAGTGTTCTTTAGTCATTTTTACCAGCCATTTTAAGGTATTTGCTTTCTTGGAGAAAAATTTTGATATCATAACACCAACACTTATCATCTTATGCTTTCTCGATTATCAAATAGTAGGCAAACCAATTTCAATTTCTATTTTCAATGGTTGGACTTCAGCTCCCCTTGTTATTTGAATCATAGATGCTAATGTGGCGAGGGCATCTACAAACTGATTTTAGTCCTCGAGATGTATGTGAATGTGACTGCTTCAAATTCGTTGATTAACTTTGTCAAATATTGATGGTATGGTACCAATTTGGGGTCTTTAGTTTTATATTCCCCTCATGTCTATAATATGATGAGTGAAGAATCTCCGTATACTTCTAATTCACAGATTTCCATGTGGTAAACCATTTTGAGGCCGAGGATGCACGCTTCATATTCCGCGATATTATTAGTATATGGAAATATGAGTCTCGTCGTTGAAGGGAATTGTGTTCTTTCTGGTGATATTAGCACTGCCTCGATCCCACAACCGAATACATTGGCAGCTCCATCAAAGAACATCTTCCATTTAGGGCTTTGTTTTGTCCCGTAGTCTTCTATTGGTTCACCCTCCGCTGTTAATATATTTTTCATTAGGGAATTGGGCTTGTGATTTTTAGGGATCTCCCTCAATCAGGTGTTTTACCAACTGATCAGCTAAAGATTGCCCTTTTATCAAATTTTGATTTATATATGTGATATCAAATTCTGATAAGAGCATTTGCCATTTGGAGATCCTTTCTAATAGAACGAGCTTCTCTACCAAGTACTTTAGGGGATCGGGTCTTCTTAGCAACTCAATGGGGGTAGTAAAGGGTGTATTGCCTTAATCGTTGCATGACCCAAATCAAAGCACAACAAGTCATTTCTATTTCAAAGTACCTCTATTCACCGTTTATGAACTTCTTGCTTAGATAGTATATAGAACGCTCCCACCCCTCTTCATCTTTTTGCCCCAGCACGCACCCCATGGATTTAGGGAGTATTGTGAGGTATCAAGATTGGGGGATTTATGAGATAGTCCTTGATCATTCTGAATGCTTCTTTGCATTCATCATCCCATTCTACCGTGGCATTCTTTTTTAGCAGACAGAATAGTGGGTAGCATTTGTTTATGAGCTGCGAGATGAAACAGGCTATGTAATTCAACCTTCTCAGCAGACCTCTCACCTCCTTGATAGTGCGTGGAGAGGGTAGTTCCAATATAGCCTTTACTTTGTTAGGGTTAATTTCAATACCTTCTTGGCTTATAGCAAACCCTAACAACTTGCCTGTTGTGACCCTAAAAGTACACTTTTCAAGATTTAACTTGAGTTGAAACTTTCTCAACCACTTGAAAAATTTCTTCAGGATAATCGCATGGCTTTCTTCTCCTTTAGACTTGGCTATCATATCGTCAATGTATACTTCAACTTCTCGATGCATCGTGTTATGAAGTATTGCGACCTTGACTCTCTAATACGTCGCCCCAGCATTCTTTAAACCAAAGGGCATAACTTTGTAATAGAAAGTTTTCCCATGTTGTGATAAAAGTTTTTTTAATTTTATCTTCTTCAGCCATTTTTATCTAATTATATCATAAGAAACCATCCATAAATGAAAAGAAATGATTCCCTGCGATATTATCTACCAGGGCGTTAATGTGAGGTAGAGGGAAATTAGCTTGATTTAAGTCTCGGAAGTCTACGCACACTCGCACTTTCCCATTCTTCTTTAAAATGGGAACTATATTTGCTACCCATTTTGGGTAATCTGATACCTCAATAAACCCTACCTCTAGTTGTTTTTTTACTTTCTTTTTTATCTTTAGTAAGATGTCGGGCCTAAACCTTCTCAATTTTTGTTTTTTAGGTTTGACATTTTCTCTCGTGGGAAGTTTGTGAACTACTATTGACTGGTCGAGTCCTGACATGTCGTCATATGACCAGGCGAAAACATGTACATATTTAGTCAACAGTTCAGTTATCTCACGCTTTTGCTGGTCACTCAATTTGGCCCCAATCTTGAGGTTCTTGAGTTCCTCTGTGCTTCTTAGATTTACTATTTCCATCAGCTCATCGATTGAGATTTTACTTTTTTCATGTTTTTGCCAATTTTCTTGTATTATTTCGTGGTCAAGAACATCGCTTCCAACGGCTGACCTAGTAGTGTCGGAAACAATATCGACGTTTTCATTACTTACCTATGTGAAATGTCCTTGACGTTCGATAGTAGGGAATATGTGGGTAAAGTGAAGCAACAACATATGTATGTAAGCAAAAGAGATAAATTGCAATTTATTGAGTTTAAAGAATGATAATCACAATGAAAATTTTTTCAATAATTGTTCCCTATCTTTGAGCTAACCTAGTGCTATTAACAGGATAATAAAACCAATTGTTAAGAGCTAGATGCTAATTGGAAGTGCGAGAAGCTGAGCCTTTATTGCTGACGTCACTTTCGCTCATCCTTGGCTCTTAAATAGTAGTTGCTTGTATGAATGATTGTTGGAGGGGTGGAAAATGCATCTAGGTATCGCTTAGCTTCTCTTTCTTTTTGCCTCTGATACCTCTTGCTTGTGCCTCTTCTTGGGATGTAGGAATGTACCCTAGCCTAAAAGTCACTTGTTGTCCCTCCTTGAATTGATGGCCCTCTTTGCTTGTTACCATACTCACTTCATTGAACATTTAGAGCCCAAAGTCCTTAGAATCGTTTTCCTTGATGTAAGGTATAGCGGTTTCTTTATAGATAGCATAGTCCTGTTCTCCCAGCATGGTGATGATCTATCCATTTGCTATGAACTTGACCTTCCGATGTAAACTAGAGGGTATGGCTCCGGCGGTATGTATCAACGAGCTCCCCAATAGTAGGTTGAAAGATCTTAGAATGTCTAGTGCTTGGAAAGAGATGTGGAATATCTATAGACCAATTTCTATTGGCAAGCTGATTTTCCCAACTATCTCTCTCTTAAACCCATCGAAGGCCCTAACCACTGTCAAGCATGGCTTGACATTGCTTGCAACGACCCCTAGTAGGTCAAGGGTGGCTAAAGGGCATACGTTGAGAGAAGATCCATTGTCTATGAGTACTTTAGAGACAATTGTGTCATTGCATTTCACCACTATAAACAGTGGTTTTGTGTGTTGGTCTCCATCTTCTCCCAACTCTTCGAGAGAGAAAGATATTTGATTTATGGTGAAGATTAAATCTACTACATGGCTTAATTTCTCTGTTGCGATGCCTTTTGGTACCTTGACCTGCTTGAGTACTCTGAAGAGTGCTTCCCTATGAGGCTCAGATGTTGTGAGGAGGCCCATGAGTGATATCTAGGTTGGAACTTTATTAAGTTGTTCCATGTTTTTGTACTCACTCGCCTTGATCATTTTCATGAATGTAGGGAGCCCTTTTTCTTCCTCTTTCTTTACCCCGATGTTAGGCTCTTCAGTTGAGATCTTGTATTTAAGGTCATAAATTCTCCTAATGTGGGTGATTCCTCCTACGATGGGAGGTCTTTCCTGTTCGAGGGCTTGATAGTCGAATGGTGTCGCCTTATACCTTTCTGAGGGTATTGGGACATTAAATACAAATCTCTTCTTTGGGATTTACACCTCAGTAACCTGTCCCTCATAGTACTTTATGACTATCAACTTGGGGTCCGATTTTATCACGTTTATGGACTCCTATTTTTCCTTCAGTAGGTTGTCTTCTTTCTCAAATTTGGGCCCCCATCCACTAGGTGGCCCATACTTGGTTAGGGTGAAAGAGTAATTCATTAGATACTTGAACCTCCCATGTGATTTGCCTAGGGTACCAACTATTAGGTGTTCGGCTAACCACCTCTTCTTGATATGTCATTTAGGGGTTTTTTCTAAGACTTAGCACAGACGACTCTCTTGCTACACTTTTATCTTTGCTTGTTTTATGGAGTCTTTTGATTTAGAGTCCAGCTCTTCGGATGTAATCATATTAATGGTAAGCTTGTGGTTAGGTAGTAGGTTGGTGTTGACATTGGGTGCCGGTGCGTTGACAAAATCTAACTGCACTATTTCGGCGTCAATCAGGTTTTGAATCTTGTTTCGGAACCTCTAGCATTTGTCTATGGAATGACCCTCTTGTCCCATATGATAATCACACTTGAGGCTTGAGTCAAAATTTCTCGGCTTGTACCAATCGCTAGGAATCTTAAAGCTGATCAACTTATCTACTCGTAATCTCGCAAAGACCTGGCTGAGCAAGATTGATATTGGAGTGAATTGTCTCCTGACCCTAGTAGTTTGGGTGTGATTCATTGGTGATTGCTAAATTGGGGCATTCGTGGTTTGAAATGTCATGCGAGACCCAACCCTATCGACTCTGCCAGAATTAACCGTGATGACGGTGAATTCCTTAGCTTTGTTACCTCCTACGGCCCTTTGAGATGATGTGATTCTAGGAGCGTCGACTGTCTGAAGTCTCCCTAACGTGATGGAATTCTCAATTCAGCACCCCGTTGCTACTGCCTCTATGAAACTAGATGACGTCTGGCCTACCAAATGTGAGAAGTAAGTCTTTTCCAAAGTGTTGACAAAGATGAATGTTAACTCTTTTTCGGAAATTGGGGTTGTTACCCTAGTGACTTGAGCTCTCCAATGTTAGGCATACTCCTTAAAGTATTCAGCGTGTTTCTTTTGAATGCTTCCTAAATCCATTACCAAAGGGGCAATTTCGATATTGAATTTGTATTGGTCGTAGAATGTCTAGGCGAGTTTTTCTCAAGTGTTGACTGGTTGAAGTCTAAGTGTACATACTAAACGAGGGCGAAGCCTATGAGGCTGTCTTGGAAGGTTTGGACCATGAGTTGGTCACATTGGGCATATTTGCTCATCTTCCGCACATAAAGCCTTGTATGCATCTTGGGGCATCCAGTGCCATCATATTTTTCGAATTCTGGGGCCTTGAACTTCTCTGGATAAGCTTCTTCCTCATATACTGGTAGGCTGGTGATTCTTACCTGCTCAAAGCTCTCAAGCCCTTCTAACGTCTTCATCTTGTCAGCCAGTTGTTGGAAAAGTTTTTTCTCCATTTCCTTTTTTATATCATCCGAGGTTAGGCCGAGGTTAACTCCCGGTTCATACTCAAATGGTGGGTTAAGGGGGGAGTTGATTTCCTCATACTCTAGAGGTTGACCCTCTATTGCCTTTCCTTTTCTAGCCTTTGAATGCTCTTCTTGAGTTAGTTGGGTGGTGCGAATGAGGCCAATACTCTCAGTCAGGAGGTAGACTTGTGCAGCCAGTTGTTGGATTGTTTATTCTAGGGATACGATCCTTAGGTTCGAGGCGGTATCGGTGCTATGGTTGTTGTGGTTGTCGCTATTGTTTCCACTGTTTACCATTTTAGTCTTAGAGTGGGTGTGGATTAGGCTCTTTGGAGGGTTTGGTTGTTTAGGAGCTATCTTTAATACTTGGATTCGCATTTTTAGTTTAATATATGTAAATATGATGCATGTATCATACAGATGCTTGAAAGAAAAAAAGGGCTGACAATTGATTAAATGATATAATACTGAAACTTTATTTTTATTAATATTAGGAACTTGGAGTTTGATACACGAAAAAGAAAAAGTACAATGCTAATCTAGTTCCTAATCTTCTTCTTCTTTAGCCGTGTTGGCATTGGTTCCCCGCTGATGACGGCTTCCAATTCTTTGACTCTAGCCTGGGTCTTTTCCAGTTGAGCTTCCAAAGCTTTCTTTAGACTCCTTAAACCTGCCCTTTCAGACATCTTTTTTATAGTCTATAGCTTTAAAGTATACTTCCATCCGGAACTTGACTTATTCCATGTAAGTTTTTAATTCTGGACCTACATCGTCTAGCGCGGGTTGAGTGACATCTGGGAATTAGTACACCCTTTCTCCCATCTAATATAGTTGGTGGATCACGAAATCTCTAGTGGCTCGATGTTTGCCCACTTCCCCGTCCAAGTCTCTGAGGTCTATATTGGGTCTCTCAATCTAGGTTTCCCATAGGGCTTTGACCTCTGCCAACTTAGCAATCTTCTTAGCCACTAGCAGACTTAGATCTTGGTATTCAAATGTGATTCCCTCCAACAACGGCCTATAGACTATATTTTGGATGGTATTGAACTGACAAACCACCGAGTGCGGATGATAACCTGTGCACCCATTGATACTAATTAAAGGAACAACCTGAAAGTTTCTATAGGTTAGGATGACCTTATTGTAGCAACTCCATTTAGCAGTCTAGAGGATGTCATTGGCACTAAAGCCCTTGAGTACTTTTACCTAACTATGGCCACTAAGATCGTTGGGTAACTTTATCCTTTCTATGCAAAAGTCTACGAGATCTACTTGTTGAGCTAGGGATTTCCAGACCATGTTCAACCCGAAACATTTGAGGTGGCTTATGAACCATATTAGGATGAGATTAATGTTCGAGCGAAGAATTCCATGACCCTTCTTTTTTGATGAAATTCAAGTTCTAGATCTATTCAGCTAGTAGGGCTGGGATATAAGACTTTCCTTCTAGAAACTAGGCCACCAATTCTGCAACCCTGTAGTGGATGTGAAAGATCTCGGTAGGGAAAAGTATGGTGGCAAATGTTGTCAGGATGAAAGTGTACACCCTTTTTCTATTTGTAGCTCTTGGGATCCCTACATGGTATATCCTTCCTGTTCCCATCATCATTCCGGGCTATGAACCAAGCTTCTAATTCGTTCATTTAGAGGCAGTATCCACTGCAGTTTGCCAAGGCATAATTGATTACTGTCTTGCAAATACCTAGAAGTCTATTGAAAATACCAGTTAGCCCAATCTCGAGATCTAGCACATGTATCCTGCTGGTGAGTGATGGGGTTTGCAGAAATTAGGTATATTCTTCTAGGGTTGGTGTAATCTCATGTGGGCTTGATTTCCCAAAGGTGTAAGATAGCTCAAATCAGAGGTAGGCTCATTTCCATCTTCATTAGTTACAAAATGGGCCCTATCTTTTCTTAGATAAAGGCTTGTTCCTCAGGGTCATACAAAGTAAATCAGTGGCCCAATACCAATTTTGGATCTAGAGGTTTGCAAACCCGGACTTCCTTGTAGAGGAGATGGTCGATTGTAGGACTAGCCATCTATTACAATAGGAATTTCCAATTACACAAAACTTTTACAAAGTACCAATGATGCTATTATAGGTAAATGTATCTGTACTCCAGAAAAGGAACAAAAGAATTACATCATTACTCAATTGTTGGCCTATGCCTTCATGTATGCAGATAGGTGGGTTCTAACAGGTCCCCAAGCTCTATGACCTCTCGCATTCTCGAAGAAATGGATCTTAAGCCATATCGAAGCATTAGGTGAGGTGGCCTAATAAGCCCTGAACAGTGATTATATCACTTCGCCCGAAACCTACACAATAGCTCCCCGTCCTAGAGTCCTAAGACGGCTTGGGTCTGACCGAATCTACTCATACAATTGCATGCATGCAGACTCAATAGTAGAAAAAATAAATAAACCTTAAATTTCATCAAATCCTTGAAAGGTTAGTATCAGTAATATCTCACAATATAACAGTTAAAAGTCATCTAGAAATGGTGATTTCAGAAGGTTCAGGTGACTAGCCTACTGTAAGTCCTTAGCGGAGTTGCCATCTTGTTGAATATAATTTTTAAATTATTTATTTATATTCCTAATCCGATTTATACTAGATCCTATGCTCATCTAATATAAATCATCGACTTAAATTAGGAATTTTATTTATTTATTATTATTATTATTTATTTGCAGTCACCACCCAATTAGAGTTGGGAAAAATTATTAAATTAGAATCAATTGACCGGATTAATTTTAATTTGGACAACTAGTCGATGAAATCTCCTCTTTTTATTTTTATAAATGAAAAAATAAGAAAGGAAAACTAGAGATTATCGACTCGAGGGCTAACCTATTAAAACCCTAAAGTTATCACTTTATCCTTTTGAAATTTAGACCATATTCTGATATCTTTTCTTTTCTTTTGGTTATTTTTATTTTAACTATTTTTTTATTATTTTGGATACAGGTAAAATAACCTATAATAATTTGGAAAATGATTTTTATTTCTTTTTAGAGTTGCCTCGTAAGGGTGCTTACGTACCTACTATTCAAGATCAAACAAGCCGTAGTTTTCTTTTTTTTTATAAAACTTTAGTGGATTAGTTTAATTTTATTTATGAAAATACCTTGGGTTTAAATTCATTATCATTTTCAAAGTTTTGGAAAAAATCTAAGCCTAAGCTTTATTATTTTATTTTCTAAAAGAAATTTTGATTTAAGAAAAACCAATTTTGGATTTATTTTTAAAAGAATTTTTTCTAAGTGATAAAAATAATTCATTATTTTTGTATCCCTATTATTAATTTACCTCTGTTTAACCCTAATTAATATTATTATTATTATTTATTTTAAATATTTTTTATCATTTTATTTTTTTGTTATTTTATCTTTTATTATTTGTTTAGTATTTACATTTTTTATTATTTTTATATTGAATTAAACATACCTATCCTAAACAAAAACTAATTAAAATCCTAACATCATTATTTTATTATTTCTATTTTCAAGATTATAAATTTCTAATGAAATAAATATCTAAATAAAATAAATAAATAAATAAATACGGATAAATAATAAATAAATAAAATTAGAAAATGAGAAAATAAAATAAAAATAAAAAATTGGAAAACTGACTTGGGTACAGGTTGTAGATCACAAGTCGAGTCGAATCCGGGTCGAATCGGGCGGCAGTTGGAGGTTCTTCGATGGCGGCGTTCCAACGGTTTTTGTAAGCATATGAAGGCGGCTTCCAAGCTTTTAGGGCGTAGGTAATCTAACCGTGGTGGTGGATTTCTTCATAAACGTCTCCTAGTGGTGGTTTTTGGCTTGATCGGCAGTCACGGTATGAGAAGAACTTCGGCAAGTTTCGAAATCTTCGATTTTTTACTCTTTTCTCACTTTTGATTTGTGATTTGGCTTCCCCCTATTGTGCTCTATTTATAAGCACCAGAAATTGAGCTGAATAAGCTCGGATTTCCCTCCGATGGGCACGAATCCGATTTGCGATTGAAACCCATCTCCGATTTGCTCTTGATTCATGTAAATCTTTAATTTTGTTGAGATTTGATTCTAATTGGATGGTGTTTATCTTATTTCAGTTAAAGATTTAGTGGATTTGTGTAAAAAAATCGCATCAAAATGATCGGATTTGGATTTTCCCACGACCGAAAACTATTTTAGACGGAGGTTGAAGACGATCACGTGCTTGGCACGTGTGTTCCCTTCGTCCAATTAGGTATTGACACGTGTCCCAAGTAAATGCGAAAACTTGCAAAATGCAGAAATGCCTCCCCCAAGTTTTGAACCCCTAACCGAGTCCCGTCCCACCCCCCCCATGCACGAGGCCATGGTCCAGACCAGCTGAGTTAGCCCACTTTTCAGTTTTTTTATTTAACACAAATTATATATATACGATGCAATTTTTATTATTTTTATATTATTTTGAAATTCTAAAAATTTATAAAAATTATTTAACTCATTTTATTATTATTTGTACTATTATTTTCCAAAATTGGGATATTTTTCCTATTTATTTTTCTTTTTATTTTTCCTAAAATAGAAAAAAATGAAAAAAATTGTAAATTGAACATTATTAATTATTAGGGGCAAAAATGAGGTGTTTACAATCTAGAAAGCAAGTGAAGTCGGAAAATGGTGTCGAAACTTTTGCAGTGCCACAACAAGATCCAAAATTCCAAGAGGATGACACGATGAGACCATTATGGTTTGAGTGAAGGAGAATGTTATGGTGCATCTTTTTCAACCCAACAATGGAGCTTCATCTAAAGTTCTCATTACATTTTTGTAGATTCATTGTACATTAGTCAATCGAGTAGGTGAAAATAGGTAAATGCATTTATACGATGGTAGTTGCCAATTATTTGTAATGCTTGGATCAAGTAAATCTCAATCACACATTATTCCTACATTTATAAAGCACCCATATATTGAGTGGAATGCAAACTACATTTCAAAGTATTTTTCTCTATATTTTCTCTTTCTAATAAAAATGTTGTGAGCTAGACTAACTTAACACTCTTCACTAAACATAGGAGTGTCAAAGTGTTGTAAGGTAGTGCTCTTAAAGAATTCTTCTGTGACACATTTCCTAATACTATTGAGCCAAGTTGAGTTGGTGCCAGCTAGATCTCAAAAAAATGTGATTTTTTGGTAACATGCAATATCTAACATCTTTATTGAGGGGGTTCCATTATCATGCTTACACATGGTATTTATTCAAGGTTTAAAAAAAAATTACTTCTAAAATTGATTACATATTTCATATAAAAAAATTATTAAAATTATAGAAATTTATTTATTTAACACTCGTTATTTAGAATATCCATGAAATTTTCTATCTACACCTAGGTTAAAAATAGTACATAGCCAACAACATTACGCCTCCGAAAAATAGTACATAACCAATGCAGCGTTTCGCATTGAGGACAAGAACATATACAGATTCTGTATGCCTCTTACGCGTCGAGAGATTTGTAGTGAACCAACTTATGGATCACAACCACAATGGCCAAAAATCTGACAAAATCGGGGCATTCTGTGTAGGTTCGCGTTTGGCTGACCCGTGTGTTGTTGTCATTTAGTCAATCACGTCACGTAACACATAATTTTGGTCATAGAAGTATGGCAATTAATTATTCATCACCAACGACCAAAGATGAAGACACACGGATAAGACCAGCGTGTAGCATTTTGCCCCAAGCCTGGTCTTTTTTGTTTTTATTCCTCGAAGACCTCATGGAAACACTTTTAAGTATTATTATTTTTTAAAAAAAATGTAATATAATATTTATAAAAATTATTCCAAAAAAAAGTTTTGAATACACGAACACAATTTACGATTTTTTTTCCTAAAATTTGTAAAACTGAAAGCATAAACTTGTTTGTACCTTCAAGCAATTTGCTTAAAAGGTGCAAACAATGTCTATGTCTTTTGTATAACTCTTTCTTTTTTCTTTTTTTATGCTTTGCACATAAAAGCATAACAATTTGAACCTCATAAAAAAAATGTGGGTATATAAAGTTATGAGGTTCAAATTGTTATGCTTTGGCACATAAAAGCATAACTTTATATACCCATATTTTTTTTTCTTCAGTTTTAATACTTTTTTACCTTCTATACTTATATTCTTTTTTTTTCCAATAATCTATATGAAATTTTGTATATTTTCAATCTAAATACATATGTTAGATATTGTCATTTTTATTTTTAGTTACATAGCATTAATCCATCAAAGCCATTAAAAAAGGGCCAAATAGAAACATGTAAACAAGATAAGTGTAAGAAAGTTATTTTTTTTTATTTAAATAGCCCTTATATAAATATAAAAAAAATTATCTAAGTGAAAAAAAAAGTAGGTATGTAAAGTTGAAAGATGTGAAAATTTGAGTTATATAACTAAGAAAAGAGAGGTATAAAAAGTGAAAAGCTACGAAAACTTATGTTACATGGCAATAGATATATATATATATATATATATCACACAAGTATGCAAATTGAAAAGGATGTGGGAAGTTAGGGATCGTGTATGTAATTAATCCTACAAATATCGCCACATAGGTTCCCTTTGAGGTTGGTATACGAACATTTAGCCGTGGCAAAAGGTGTGATCTTAGAGTTACTTAAGTAGCGTTTAGTTATTGGTATTGGACAGGACAAGGAATACTAGGCAGCACAAAATAAGAAGGACTGGACAAAGAAAATTTTTGTACCACGTTTGGTTTGTTCAATATTGGACAAATATTTTTGTTGCTATCCAATGTTTTGATTTGCAAAGTACTGGACTGAACGTAGTAAATTTGACAATTATACCCTTTTTAATTATATCATGGTTATTTATACATATTTGATATTATTATAAGAAAATACAATTTGAAGAGATTATAAATTATATAAAATAATTTGTGTAAATCCATTGATTGAAAAAATTTAATAATTCATATTATAAATTACAATAATTTATGTTATATTTAATAAAATAACACATTACTTACTTTTCTTTTATCTTAAAAATGATGTTTCGATATAATATATATATATATATATATATATATATATATGATAAATAATATACAACATAAAAGAATCTTGACTTGAAATTAGCAATAAACATGGTTTAAAAAAAAAACAACTTATGTTATATTATTTTTCTCATGCTATGTAATTTTCTTTGTTCTTATCGTATTGGAAATCAAAACGTGAGTTTAGAATCAAGTTAGGACACGTGATGATCTATTTATACATGAAATATTGATCCACCACCACCGTTCCATTTCAACAGACACATAAATGCACGGCGACAATTAGATGGAGAGCATGTGATGAAGATAGAAAAGCAAGCGAGGGAAATCTAAACGAACGACAACAACCACAGGTAGAGCATGTGGGGAACATAGAAAAGTAAGCAAGAATGTGAGAAAGAATGGAAGGATATGACCTCGACGACGACTTCTGGCGTGACAACAACGACATTTGAATAGCGGTCGATTGAATGATGAATCCCGTTATTAGAGCGGCGCCGATCGGTTTTCCTACTGTACTTGAAGGGCAAGCTAGTACGGTGCGGATGGGTTCGAATGAAAAGGATTTAAGGAGGTAGAGTTTGTTTGTAAAGAGAAAAATATGAAGGGCAAGTTGGAGATTTCGAAAAAAAAGATTTTTGTCCATTACCAAATTTTTTGTACCTAATTACATGTGGTACAAAAATTTGCCATTTTGTCCAGTACCACATTAAATTTTTGTTCAGTACTTTTTTTATGAATGGCAACCAAACGTAGAACAAAAAAATTTGTTCTGTCCAGTACTACATTTTTGTGGCAACCAACCGCTACCTTAGACTATCTTTTATCTCTAAGGATCTCCATGGAGCTTTCGGATGTTATATGAATCTCTTAAAGAACTTCCTTTAAGGAAGTTTCTCCACTTCATCTTTGGATCATTAGAAAGAGTTTTTTAGTATTGTTATATTACGTTTGATATGCAGAAATCATTAGAAATGCAATAAATTAAAATAGAATGGAATTAACAATAGAGTGTTAAGTCCATTTTTATGTTTAGAAATGTCCATAGAATCGCTAATTCTATTCATATATTATATTTATTATAGTATATTCTTAATGGAATAGAATGCATATATACTAATATTTGTAAAAAGCAATCTTAATTTGTGGATATAATAAATCTATATAAATGAGATTAAAAAGGTTATTTTAATTAATATTATTAATGAGGGTGGAATGAAATTGCAATTTCACTCCCTTAAAAGGAGAATCGAAGTCTCCCTTAAAGTTAGAATGGTTGATTATAAGAAATGGTAATTTAATTTTTAAAAACACTTCTTAACATAAAAAAGGGAGTGAAATCTGGAATCGTGATTTCATTTTAGATTCATTTCAACATACCAAATGTCCCATTAAAGTTTTTGTAAGTTTTATATAGATGAAAAAGGGAAAAAAAAAAGTATCTAAATAGTCATTGCAAAGCAACAACTAGATTTGCTTAAGAAGGAAGTAAGAGACCAAGTCTAACAAGCTATCAAACAACTTTAACATCAGCCTATTTTACTTATAAACCTCTCCAAGTGCTTGTGCCATGGATTTGGATAATCTAATAAAGATGCTCTTATGAACTAAGAGGCTTAACTTGAAGGGTTGATGAAAAAAAATTGTGTTGGATTTCTAATTTTTTTTATTCTATTTATTTACTTTTTTGGAATGCTTCAAATCGTAAAGATATATGAGGTTAATTGTAGATCTAAAACAATAAAAGAAGAATATTCAATGCTTAAGATAAAGTTGACAATTTAGAACCCGATCTGTGAATCAAGGTATAACATGATATGACTATAAATGGATTTGGGTTTGCAAAAACTAACATGAATAATAAGTGAGTCAAATCTAGAAATGTCACATTAAAACTTGTGTCTGGGTTCGAGTTCAGCACGTAGATCTATTTATATACCTGTTAAGCAAACAAGACCCATAAACATGTCTTGAATTTGACTATTGAATTCATTTAATGTTAATAATATTTTAAATATACTTATATTTATATTGTTTTCTTTAATATTTAATTTATTTCACAGTACTCTTCCAAGTTTCACAATTTTACCATAAAGTTTATGGTTTCCTTTTATCCTTTTTACTCTTCTTTTCATCTATTTCTTTCTCATTTTCTCTTGACAATAGCACAACAAAAATAAAAACAATTAAATTGTTTTACTTTTCAGGTAAAAATCTCTTTCTTAGTTTCATTTATCCTCTTGTCAACTCATCTTCATGTAACTTGATCATCTATTCCCTTTCTAATCATTTCACTTTTAAGGTAAAATTATCATTTCACTCAACATTTGTCGCAAAAATATTACCTTTTTCTTTCTAGTTCTAGCTTTAAACCTATGGAGTTATTAGCTTATGATGTCGTTTTGTTTTGCTATTTTTGTAAGTCTATCATTTATGTTTTTAATGAGTTATTAGCGTATCGTTTTTTTTTTATCATGTCAAACACCTAATTAAGAGAGAGAGGAAGAAAGTTGACTATAGTGACACATATTTTAGTAGGAGATTGTAGCACTATAGTCAAGTTCGTTAATCGTATGACTAATGTGTGAATAGTCTTTTGAACATGCATCTTACATGAACAAATTGAATGCTTTTATGATAGAATAATGAGAATATATGAGATAGATGTGAGGGGAGATGTAGTGTAGCCATATGCATTCTCAAGTTTAAGTATTAAAACTAAGGAAGTGAATTACCTTATCTTTGTTTCTTTGTTGCTGGGAGGGTTAGTGTGACACTTAATAGGAGAAGCTTTATATTTATGAAAATCTCATAATTTTTTTTAGTAAAAAAATTGAAATCTAAATTCCTAATTTTCACACCAATTTCAATCCAATTGAATCTTAACAATAGAAGATATTAGTTGATTACTAATGGAAGAAAGGAGTTGTAAGTAATTTATATTGTTATCAACTTCTAAAAGTGTTGAGATGACCCAAAAAAAAAAAGAAAAAGTGTAAAATGAATTTAGAAGGAACTTAGAGAAATCTATAAAGTATGCTATCAATTCTTTCTTTTAAAAGCCTATTATGCTTGTCCTTTTTAATTTTATTAAGTGCACCTTGTAAACAGTAGAACATTATTTTACTTTGTAAATGGAAAAATATTTAGTTGCTATATCTAATGGTTCTAACTTTATATATGCTCTTTAGATTTATTATAGCTGTATATAAGAGAGAGCTACTTTTGAAGTTTCTCTTTTAGTGAATGAAGTGTTTAAGTAGTGTTTTATGGAAAGCGAGAAGCCTGAGGTTAAGACAAACAATAGTGCAATGCATATGAGAAGTATTTGTAAAAGTTAATTTTTAAGATTTTATGGCATTAATATTTGTAAAAATTAATTTTAATATCACCCTTTTTGCATTAAATATATAAGTATTTTATAAATTTATTTATAACTTTTTAATCGATAAATGGATCTAATCCGAATTTGAGATATGCGGTTCAGATTATGGGTTTGGGTATTTATACATGATTAATAAACAGATTATGTCACGGGTTAAGATTTTTCAAATAAGAATCCATTTAAACATGGATACGAGATATAATATAATAATATGGATTGCCAATCCTAATACAGTTGTAAAAGCATTTACTTCATTAATATCAGTACTAATAAGTACTTGTCAAACAAATGGCCGGTAGTTTTTTCTATTCGTTTGATTTCACTAAAATTACATATATTATATTCACTTACATGACCTTTATTTATTTTTTCTTTTTTTTTAATAAAAAAGATATGACATGTGCTAACTTCTATCCTGAAATATAATTGAGACTTAATTAATTTTATAACATAACATTAGTTGTGTGGAATGTAAATGACGAATTTTCTATATACAATATGATACAAAGTTAACAATGGAAACAATGCAAAATATAGTGGTGCACGAATATTGCATTATAAATTACATATCAAATTGCTTATATTTTATAGATGTAATCTAGAAAGAGTAGATAACCCTATTTTATGAGGTATTTTTATGTACCCTAATCAACTGGGTTGATTCCAAATGTGTACTTATGAGGTTTTCCTATTCTATACCAATCCTAGAACCTATACTTCAAGGTATGCAAGATATAAGTTTCAAGATATTTTGAATCCACCTTATCAAAATTTATTAAATAATATTAATAAATAAATAATGAATAATAATGGTATATTTTTTTATCAATAAATATTTTAGTAAAAGAAAAAATATATGAGCTCAAGCCCATAAGTTAATAACCTAAATGGTTAAATTGAGATTGCTTTCTTCACTTTATATTTTTCATTTTTTCCCTTATTTTCCCCTATTTTCCTTTCCAATTTTATTTTTTTTATTTTTTTCCTTGTTCTTTCTTATTACTAAGTAATATAATCACATAAACTTAAAACAATGAAGAGGAAAAAAATTACTTTTTTTTTTTAATTTATAAGTTTTGCTATAGGTTCCAGATATTTTGTATAATAAGAACTAGTAATATTACACATAAATTACTTTTTCAATATTACATAAACTTGAAATTTATAAAATAAATATAAAAATTTATAAGTTTTATAAGGTATTATATACTCTATCGATTTTACAAAGTATATGATAGTTTTAATATGTTATAGGATAAATTTTAGTTTCAAAATTTTAAAACTTACATCTTATAAGATAAAATATGAAAGAGTCTCATATCCTACTCAGATTTAATGAGGTCCATATTCAAGTCTTCATTCCCATTTGTTACATCATTTATGCTTCAAAATAAACCATTAAACTAAGAAAAATCAACCTTATTAATTGGTGAACCAATAAAAATAAGTTGATGTCAACTTCAAGTCCACGAAATAACATACAACTTTCCTTTTTCATAACAAAAATCTGGCATAGGAATCGTGCGCTATAAGAAAAGGCGAGACTTTAGAATAATTTCAATTAGCATTCCATATTTGCCTTCTTTTATTATATTATGCTCTATGTTGTCCAGAAACTAATATTAAATAAATAAATAAAACTAAGATTCTTCTAATAGGAGTGTATTTTTCCCTAAAACAAAACCCCTTCATAAAACTCTCTATTAATCGAGTGCCTTTGTTTTATCTATCCTAAGATTTTTGTACTGACAAATAGAGGGGTATAATATTTTAAGATTTGGCATATACCATGAGATAGACTGTGACCATTTTTTCTTTTTCTTTTTCTTTTTTCTTTTAATAAACCAAACCTGGTAAAATAAGTTTTGTCCTATCTACTATCTCAAAAAGTTACGAGCCAAACACTTTCAAAGTCACGTAGGCAAAAGGTCTTCTAGAACTCCAATTCTAATTGTCCTATGAAGTTTTTACAAGGAAGAAAAATTCAACGGGATTATTCGGCCACGTGTATGTATATATAAGTAATAATTCAATATTAATAGAATTTAAATATATAACAGCATGTATAATTATAAATAATATTTTTATTTTTTAATTATCAATTACCACTACTATACCTTTAAACTTCATTAATACTTACCAACCACAGCAACCTGTTGAATACAAATAAAGCATGTATATCCATTAATCCAACATTAGATGTCAGTCTTTTTTATTTTTTATTTTTTCACCCGAACTTTTTAATTCATTTGTGAGTTAGAGTGCCAAGAAGCAACATATAAAAGAAGATTGTTGGCAACTGATACTGAAATTTACCAATTCAATCGTAAAAGTGGAGCCAGATGACATTTCAGCTCAACGTCACAGCATAAAGTTGATTCTTTTGTGGCATTTTATGAATACTAACACACAATTTTCTTTTTTGTTGGCATTTCAGCGTGCAATATAAGTTTAAAAGAAACCACCTCACAAGTTATTTAAAGTCGATCCAATGCATATTTGATTTGATAGCTCGAGTTCAATGAGCTTAGCTAATATATATATATATAGGTTATATATTTAAATATAGTAATTTAAAAAAAAAAACTCCGTAAATATTATACTTATAATAACTATTCCTAAAATAAATTTCAAAAATATGAACTGTATTTGCGATTTTAAGGACACAAAAAAAAATTTAACTGAAAGCTATGTAAGTTGCTTCTTGATTCCATAGACCTCATAAAATTTTGTGAATTCATGCGAATTATATTCTCCACAATGGTCCATGCGAAGAGTCTTGATCAAGTTGCCTACTTCTTTCTTCACCACCACTTTGAAGTTTTTGGAAAGTTCAAAAGCTTCAAATTTTTCCTACAGAAAGTACACCCATGTTTTCTAGAAAGATTATCAATGAAGGTAATTAAATATCTTTTACCTCCATTTGAAGTTAGATTTATGGGGGCCACAAATGTTAGAATGCACTAGCTCTAGAATGTTCGTTGCTCTCCATGATCTTCTTTGTGGGAATTGATTACGATGTTGTTTGCCAACAACACCTTCTTCACATACTTGAGATGGAGGGAGTAATTTGAGGAAGACCAATCACCATATCCTTTTGCTGCAAGGTCTTTAAACCACCAAAATGCAAGTGACCATAACAAAAGTGCCATAACCATGATACATCCTTCAGTTTTGCTAAGAAACGTGGATGAGTGATATTATGAAAATATAGTAGGAACATGTGATTTGTTATCAAGTTGATTTGAGCAATTAGGCCCTGTTTAGCATCTTGAATTTGAAACACTCCATTTTTTATTATCATCTCATAGCCCTTCTCTTGTAGCTAACCAGCATTAAGCAAGTTGGTCTCTAAATCTAGAACAAAAAGAACATTAGAGATAGTATAAATGAAGTTCTCTTTGGTTTGAAGTGTTACTCTTCCTTTGCCCATAATAGCTACTTTGGTGTCATCTCTAAACTTGACAGCATTGCGAATGAATTCATTTAGCTTAGAGAACACCTTCTTGTCTCTACTCATGTGGTTACTGCAACCACTATCCAAGTACCACAAGTTTGATTGAGTTTGTTCATTCAAGTGGCACACCATCATGAGAGACACCTCTTCTTCCTCTTCTACAAAGTTAGTTCTTTCTCTAATATATTTATTCAAATTAGTTTGACATTCTAACTTATAGTGGTCGTACCTATGACATTGATAGCATTCAACATGTGATTTGTTTATTGACTTTGGTCGATGTGTTGTTGAGAAATGACCATGTCGACCTCTCCCCTAAGAATGATTCTCTTGGTGCTAAAACTGGTGTTGTTGGTTGCCATGTTCATTGCTTCTTTTTCTTTACTTCTACCTTTACCTCTTTGTCTATCTCCTCTTAGTGTAAAATGATTTTTTGTTGAGGCCTTCAATGCTTGTTCCTCTTTTTCTTATTAGATTGTCTTTTGCTTATGAACCAGCAACGAGCTTTGCAACTCATCAATGGAAAGTGCATCATTATCTTTTTTATTCTTCTATAGAACATACTACGGAATTAAATTTCGGTATCATGGATTGAAGAATCTTTTCAATGATGATGATGTCTTCCATTTTCTTTCCATGGATCCTCATCTTGTTGACAATCATCATTGTTCTTATGAAGAAGTCCGCAACAAACTCACCTAACTTCATATGTAAAGTCTCAAATTCAGTTCAAAGCCTTTGAAGCATCACACATCTTGACTTCACATTCCCTTGATGCTTCTTCTTCGTGGAGTCCTAAATCTATTTAGAGGTGTCTTTACAAAGAATTGTCTCTAGGGTCACTCAATCAGTGGCTTGAAAAAGATAATTCTTGGCCTTTAGATCCTTCAACATTAATGCTTCTAATTCACTCCTCTATGTCTCCAGCATTAGTGCTCTTGTTGTTGCTTCTGCTAGTCCAAATTCAACAACATACCAATACTCCTTGGACCTTAAGAAGTTCTCCATTAACATGCTCCAATGATCATAGTGACCATCAAAGTGAGGAATTGTTGGTTGAACAACGTTTTTGGTGGCCATCACAAGCTCTAATACCGCTGTTAAGAAGTCGAAGCCACTGGAGCATCAAGTCTAGAATTGCAAATCTGTATTCTACAAAAAAACATAATAGAAACTTGATGAGGATGTTCCTTCTATTTTAATCTGAAGAGAAATTTCCTATAGGGGGTGAAAATGATTATGCAAGTAGGAAATAAATATTTGTAAAGGAACTCAAGCAAAATCAAAGATGAAAGGAATTGAGCTTCTTACTAATTCATTCAAAACAAACTTCTCTTGTGCTCTTTTATAGAGCTGATCCAAAAAGATAAATTTGAATAATAAGGAGGTGTATCTTAATAGACTCCATTAAAGATCATGAAAGTTTCATCTACTTCTAAAGAATAGGAAAACTAGAAATTGAATCATAACCAATTAAGATATTTCCAACACAAGACAAGGAATCATCAATGTATATTGTATATAACAAGTAGATTGATTATGGCACATGCAAATCACCATAAAGTTACGGGTACTAAAATATTAAGAAATAGGCCCTTAAAAAAAGGGTCTCATGGAGCCTTTTAAGTCTCAACATCTTGGAAAAAGATACGTATAAGTTGTACAGGATTTGGAGAAATCAAACTACCAAATATCACACGATATTATTCCATTTTATCACTTTAACAAGCATCCTCCTAGGTAGCATTTCTTACAACAACATGGAAGTGATTGATATCTGCGATGATGCCACTTGCAATCACTTGCTGACCACATTCCGAGACTTGTATCTACAACAAAAGGATCATAACCTTCAATAATGTAGAAAGAAATATTAAAAAAAAAATACTAAGTCTGACATCTTTTCATAAAAGCAACAATGAATGAACCTTGTGACTTTATAATCTCCAAATATATGGAGTTCTATGTAAGAGATGAAACTTAGCTTGCTCATTTATAATACTGAGTGTCCCATTACCACATAAATATAATAGCTAGAAGGAAGGATACCACATAGTCCCCAATTGTCGGTGCACATGATAGATCATTGCACTATAAGTATTATCATTAGGTGTATCAACATCTATGTTTGGCGAATTTTGACACACAAACTATTAAGTATATCGGTTCTCTTTGGAAGGCTTGCAACTCTGAAATGCATCAAGGACAAGTGATTGAATGTAAATAATCCTATTTTTCTCAAACTTCATTGTATATATTAGCATGTCACTCCTAATATTTTGCAAATGTCAATGCTTTGTTAACCGTTAAAATCAATGGAAATATGCGTTATAGTCACCTGTGTTACATATTCCACCGAAGAAAATTTCTGTATAATTAAGGGATTGCTTAGACGAACTGGAATCATTCGAATAGTCGTCTGTTATGATAGACCTCCTAGAAGGCTTACTTCTTTTTCCATTACCTTGGATGCACAATGCAGTAGTCTAGGGTAATCATAAATTTCTAAGTCTTTTAATGGATTTGTCAACTCGAAAGTGCGGTCCAATGTAAGAAAACATCTACATGCCACTAATGTTTGTAAGTAGGGAGGAAGAATAAGACCAACCGAGTCAACCGCTGAGCTAACATTATTGTATGTCATCTGAAGACACGTCATTTAATTTATATTATTTTTAATTCAACGAAAGGTTAATCTACATATTTAGCTTTGGGCAAATGCTACTATAACGTGGAAATAAATTCAGTATATATTAAAGGGGTAGAATATTAGGGGAGTAGGGATTGCATGACTCGGTTTCCGACTTCGTACGTTGCATATTGATGTCATCATCCATGTGACCAGCGTATACGCAGCTATAGCATAATCATAAAATAACATCCCAATCTTATAGTAATTCTTTTTTTTTTTTCTTTTCACTTTGTAAGCATATGCTAATCACATATTAGTTGAATGTTAAAAATAGACACATAGAGCAAATAAAAAAAAGAAATCGATAACTCTTCTATCTCCATCGTGTTTCTATATCCTTAATGTTTTTGAGTCTTTTGTTTGCCTCACATGCTTTGCACATGCATATTTTAGCATCTAACCAAATATAGATGTTTGAAACAAATGTGCAACGTTTAAGGAAAAAAAGAAAAAAGAAAAAAGAAGAGGAAGAAGAAGAAAACAAAGATGAAGTGCTTATTCTATAATTTCAGCCAAGAAATTTTTTGGTTTGTTAATTGTTGCATACTACGATATGTAAGTGCCATGGTATATGGAAATGGACATGTGAATTGAGGAGAAATGATAAATAGGGTGAATTTCAAATATACGGTTGTATATTTTTTCCGTTTGCGATAACATCCTATTTATAAAATGAGCGTTTAGGGCTCAAAAGTTTTTTGTTTTAAAAGTGTTTTTAAATCTTTATAAAACCTTTTCACGAAAAAAAAAAAGAAATATCATTTAGTATAATAAAATATTTAAAAAATAAAGACTAAAACAATGAGATTTTTTTTCTTGATTTTATATGTAATTTTCTAATTCTAGATTTTATTTTGTTATTTTTGTCTAAAAGGAAAATGGTAATGGATGATATGAAAGTACATTTTTATTTTAAGGCTTGAAATTTAAATGCTCAAATTCAAAAGCGAAAAGTTAAATACATATAAAGTAAAATGAATAATTTTTATAATTCAATAAAGGTCGGTTTTGATCCATTAACACCACTAATTTTAAAAGAAGTTATATTAATTGTAATTTGGAATCTTCTATTGTCCCTTTCACTATTTTAACGTGATCGATTTAACTTTTAATCTTACCATTGAATTATATATTTAATCTTTACTATTGTTACCATTAAATCTCCACAATTATTTATATAAATTAATAATAAAATTAAAAATTAAACCGATTTCATTTAAAATACAAATATAACTATAAGAAGTTTCTTCTACTTCTAGCGATTTTTCCATATCCTTCTATGGTCATCCTCTCCTAAATTTGGTTTGGGTTGAATACAGACTTGTTTTATTAGAAAACACGAAAAGACGTCGTCATTTACCGTGGGAAGAGAACTATCAAGTATGAAGGGCCCTAAAGACCAGTGACGAAGAAACCGATACTAATATGCTCTGCACCGTACATTACTCGCTATTGCATCGGTCTGGTTTTTCTGCAATATGCATGGCGAATTAGCCAGGGAAGTTCTAAATTTCGATGAGTCGCGTACAATGAGACCATGCTTGGGAAGCAAAGTTGGACGTCATTTTCTGCCGCCAATATGAAAGCAATTCTTGCCCATTGATTTCTTCAACTAAAACTTCATAAAGCAATACCTTGTTTGTCAATAAGTAACTTCTTCGTTATCCATAATAAACTTATACTTCAAACAATATTGAATATACGTTTCGGTAGAGTACCAGCATCCATGCTATAAAAATTATTAACTATTAATATCGAATATAACACAATATTATATTTCTAATTTTACTTAAACACTATTGGGAAGGAAAAAAGAAAAAAAACATATAGCCCAAGTCCATCCATCAATTAAAAACCCTAATACTATTCCAAATTCCTACTGGCTTCCGTTTGTATTGGACTGAATTTGATTCAATTAATTGCAGCTGGTCCTATTTTAGCGAGACCTAATTTAAGGTAAAGGATAACCATGATTGTACAAACAATTGTCTTCTATAGTGGAATCATTTTATGCATCCCCTTTTGTCTGTGTGAAAAATAAGATGTTAAGATATAAACATTTCCTAAATAAATTAGTTGTACAAGACTGTACCTGCCCTTAATTGAAAATCTATTCATACTTTAAAAAAATAAAATAAAAAACACATCATGGTAAATTATTATAAAACCAGTTTCTAATTATTATATAATAGATTTTAGTTCCAAGACTTGAGAATAGGTATCTATAGAATAAGATATAGATAGAATTTTATATTTTATTCATCATATAGAGGAATATGGTTTTTATTTGATATAAATTGATTTTCCATGTTCACATTGATTAAGGGATAAATCATAAAAAAAAAAACCTATTTTAATTTTGCAGTATATAGCTTCCTTAATTTTTAAAATAGGCATCTAATTAAGTTTTTATTCACCAAAAGAAAAAGTGAAAAGTTTATTTTTTTAAGACTTCTATCACTTAAAATTGAGTTGATTTAAATATTTCCACAGATCATTAACTCGTAGACTTGTGGAGTCAGGGACTGCTCCCCAATAGACTGGCTTCTAATTCTACCCCCAATCGACCGGCACAATTTCTGCCTTTTCTTCTCCACTATGCTCCCTTCCGTCATCAACAAATCCAACTTAGGATAAACACCACAATTTTAACATTTGGACGTTCTTAGTCAATTCGACTGTCAATTACAGCTTTAAATTCACCCATGCAAGGTTCCTTCCATTAGCTAGAATTTCCAGGAAAAGGACTTACGGTTGAGTTTAAGCACGTGATCGAAGTCACAATCCAAAAGAAAATTAAATGATCTTAAGAAATTACTTTGTGGAACTTCAATCTACCTCGTCGGTCATACATCATTTACTAAATGAAGTCTTGAAAAAACTAGAGAGATACATTAATATTGAGTACTACACGTTTTATATTATATATATATATATATAATATAAATATCAATAAAACTTTTATATATATATATGATAGTATAATTAATACTTTTCAAAATAACTATTATCAATATATTTACATAAATTATATATATTGAAATCTTATTAATATTTATATACTATATATATATAATACGTGACATATAATTCTTAATGAATTTTTTTTCCACATGCTAATACTATAATGGTTCAATAGTTTTTACAAAATGAGGAGTTACACTTTCGGAGAAGACCTTGGAATGCAAAATTTTATTCCAAATTGCACTGCTGAGTGCCGAATAAGTTTTTTACTTAAAGACAAACGATATTTCATTTTTCTTGTCATTTCATCAAACTCTTACTGCGCCATAATGCTGGCCTCACGCTATATTATATGATAAAATTTGAGATGCCATTTTTTTTTCTTTTTTTAGGATATATGTAAAGGTATAAAAATAGTAATTTTAATATATTTCAAATACTGTCTGTAATTTTCTCTGGGTTGTAATCATTTCCACGGTCGAATAGTTGTTAATTGTAACCATATGTGTTGTTTGACTTTGACGGGATTTCTGTTCTCGAAAAATCAGGTCTATAGCACCATCTCAACAAGTAATTGATTTGGTAGAAGTCAAGGGTAAGATGTTGTTAGTAATTTTATCGGCTCGGGACCGCAAGACTTCCAACACAATGGTGTAGCTCCCCGTTTCCAACTTTGTCACTAAAGGTCGCAATATGGCGCTTTCATCGATCAATCGACGACTTGGAAGTCCATATTGGATGGTAAGTTTTATGGATGGTCCTACTCGAAATCATGGTTGGATCTTGGTTCTAAAATTTTAGGATGAGAGTCATTGTGTTTAATCTTTGGATTGGTTTGTATACCCATCTATCCAAACAACCCATAACAGCAGCCTTCAAGACTTGCCTGGATGAGGTTTCCATAAGTAACTTATTTATAAGATACATCTCTAATAAAATTTTCGAAATATAGAATTGAAAATAAAAATTAAAAAATCCAACTTGCATTGAAGCATCGCCTAGTTGATTGTTCATGTTTAGTTGTTGGCTACCCCACCTAGGTTTTAACGACTAATTGTCCAAATCAATTTGCCGACAATTTAGCTCAAATGGCAATATTACATTTTTTTTAACCTTCTTAGCTCAAATTTCCTCATTTAAGTTTTAGCTCCTTCAATAGATTAGCTACAAACTAGTGAGATAGTTTTGCACAAGTCCCTATAGCTCCAAAGTGAATTTCATTTTTATCTCTTCATTTTCCCTTAACCTTGAGCTTTGTACCTAAAAAATGTGATTTAAAAAAAAAGTATTAAAATATGGCCCTAGAAAAAGATATTAAGCGAGTATTGTGGGGCATGACTTTTTGCATGTGCCTTCAAATTAAGAACATTTTCACTTCTTCATAACACCCCCCACCTATAACAATTACAGTAGAAACCAACCAAAAATACATAATGTTCCATGCACGTAACTTAAATAGCCTAATTTCTTACATTTAAACTTTGCACACTAAAACATTTAAACCCCCTCAACACTAAAAACATTCCCCACACTTAAACTTCAAAACAGCTTAACATTAAACATGAAAAATAACACACTTCATGCTTCAATAGTCTAATTTTAGACATTTCCAACACTAACTCTAGTTGAAGAATTATAAAATAAAAACCTAAACTTCAAACTTCACAGGAAATTGGAAGTTAAAATCTATAATGCGAAAATAAATAAATGCAAAAGCACTAAAGTGCAATAACAAAAGATTCAAAATGAGAAAAAAAAAATGATTTGAATATATAAATTTCATACTAAATTGATCAAAGATATGACTATCTTTGAAATGTTACATGTAAAAATCCTAAACAATTCTATTCCCTCATGTTCCTACTTTTGCTCCTATTCTATGAAATGTCTAGTCACTCAAGATAATATAGATCTACAATCTCCTAATTCACTAACATTAATGGCATGAGGAGCATATAATTCTTGTGTTGGGTGAGACTTTGGAGACTCCTCGATATCCCGCGGTGGTACTAGACTTCATTACTTCCAAAGCTGTGAGTTTTCATCGATTTTCAATAAGTGGGAGCATATCTTTCGAGAAGCAAGTAGTGTTAAGAAAGATCCATTGAAAGAGTGTCAATAAGGTGTTGCAAATGAGCTCACTTTTAGAGTTGAGATGCCTATAACATCCTCGATCGGCTCATCCTAAAGGGAAAAATCTAAGAAAGCATCTTAATATTAATCCTATCTATCTATCCATTGCCCTCCTTCCACTTTGGTTCCTCTATCTCTAGCATGGGGTGATGGTGCCAACATGGAATCTACTACTGTTTGCGGATCCTTCTCCTCATCATATGGTGACTCCTATTGAACAGGAGAAAATAATATGATCCCTGAAAGGTGTTAACCTAAGGATATAAACAAAAAAAGATAGTCTCTATAATTTTTTTTTTAAGGATATATATAATAGTAAAAAGATAGTGATTTTACTATATTTCGAATACAGTCTCTATAATTTTTTCTGGGTTGTAATTATTTCCACGGTCGAATAGTTGTTAATCGTGACCATATGTGCTGTTTTCATTATTTATTTAACGTACTTTGACGTGATTTCTGTTCTCTAACAGTCAGATCTATAGCGCAATCTCCACAGGTAATTGATTTGCTAGAAGTTCATCTCGAACATATAAACGCGAGGATTCATGTTATTGTTAATTTCCTCGAAACCAACGACTCTGAAGAAATGTACGAGGATTAGTTGTCGTAACAAGCACGAGCTAGTTAGACGTTGTACGTATTTGGCCCACATGCCGATAATGATTCGATGTTCCAATTGTTAGTAATTTTATCGGCTCGGGACCACAAGACTTCCAACACGATGGTGTAGTTCCCCGTTTCCTTCTTTGCCATTAAAGGTGGCAATAAGTCGGTTGCATCAATGAATTGACGACTTGGAAGTCGAAATTAGAAGGTAAGTTTTTAGTCTAGTTCTACTCGAAATCATGGTTGGATCTTAGTTCTAAAATTTTAGAATGAAACTATCTTTGGATTGGCTTGCATACCCATCTAATCATTCAACCTATAACACCGGCCTTCAAGACTTGCCTGGATAAGGTTTTCTTAAGTTCGCCTATATTTTTTTCCTATGGTACAGTTATAAATGTGCCATTATTCATCTTTAAGAAATCTCAAAAGTCAAATTAAGAGTTCACTTTGTATGCTCTATATTTCAACCCTTTCTATTCTTTTCCTTTTCCATTTGTGAGTTTGAATGAACAGTAGCATGGATATAATATATGTATAATTTTTACAAACACTAACTTCTTTGAAAAATTTCCATTCATTTAGTATACTTGACCGTATTGAGTTTTGCAATTGTAACTATCTCGAAAAACAATGAGTTTATTGGTAGACCTAGCAAAATTAGCATAAAACTCATCTACCTTACTCCAGGGCAGTTCATTAATATAGTGGGTTGGTTTTCAGTTCTATTGCCTTCCCGAGGGAGAGTGAACCAAAATCTATAAACTTACACTTTTAAGATTAAAAAAGAAAAAAAAAACTCTTTTAAAATTTAAATAACTCAAGAAATGTGATGGATGTTAATCTCTCACTAAGATGATCAAGGTTTAAATTTTCCTTTCTCATTATAATCACCAAAAAAAAAAAAAAAAGCAACATCTATACCTTTAAAACAAATATTTACACATCTTATACTCCATTAATTTTGTTTTTCTTAAGTATGTATGCATATCTCGAATAGGTGTGCAATTATCATCTTCTTAAATTTAGAAAATTATGAGTGAAAATATATAAGACAGAGAGAGATTGAGAGATAAAAGGGTCTAAATAGATTTTAAACTCTCGAGAATTTAATTTTATTGTATTATTAAAATTTGGATTGCCCCACTTTATTTTAAGTGTATCCTAAAAATCTAGAAAGATAGCTACTAAACTGTAAGATAAATCTCTATGAAAATTTTCAGAACATAAAATTGAAAATGAAATTTAAAAAATTCAATTTGCATTGAAGCGTCCCGCAGTTCATTGTTTATGTTTGGCGATTGGCTACCTAAATCCAATGGTTAACTACCTAGTTTGGTAGATGACCACCTAGGTTTTAATGACTAATCGTCCAAAGTAGTTCGTTGACCATTTGGATCAAATGGTAATATTATAATTTTTTTTTAACCTTCTCAACTCCAAATTTCCTCATTTAAGTTTTAGCTCTAGTATCAGATTCGGTGATAATTATGCAAAAGTCCCTATAGCTTCAAAATGAATTTTATTTTTATCTATTCATATTCCCTTAACTTTACCATTGGGCATTTTATGCTCAAACGTTACATAATACATCCACTTGCCTAATTTAAGATAATAATGTAACCTCAAAAATCTAAAAGGGTAGCTACTAATTTATAACATACATCTCTAATAAAATTTTCGAAACATAGAATCGAAAATGAAAGTTAAAAAAAAAAAAAAAAGCAATTTGCATTTAAGTATTCCCTAATTGATTGTTCATGTTTAGCGGTTGGCCACCTAAATTCAATGGTCAACTATCGAGTCTGGTCAATCATTGCCTAGGTTTTAACGACTAATTGTCTAAATCAATTTGTTCACCATTTCGATCAAAGGGTAATATTATGATTTTTTTTAACCTTCTTAGCTCCATATTTCCTCATTTAGGTTTTAGCTCCATCAATAGATTAGCTACAAACTAGTGACATAATTTTGCAAAAGTCTCTATGGCTTTAAAGTGAATTTCATTTTTATCTTTCATGTTCCCTTAACTTTGAGCTTTGTACCTAAAAAATGAGATTTTTTTTAAAGTATTAACCCTAAAAAAAAGATATTAAGTGAGTATTACGGGGACTTCAGAATAAGAATTTTTTTCACTTCTTCATAACGTCCCCTACTTGTAACGAACACCGGGGAAACCAACCAAAATACATGATTTTCAATGCACATAACTTAAATAGCCTAATTTTTTACGTTTAAACTTTGCACACTAAAACACTTAAACTTCAAAACATCCTAACATCATACCTTGAAAATAACACACTTCATACTTTAATAGTCCAATTTTAGACACTTCCAACACCAAATCCAGTTGATAAATTACAAACTAAAAACCCAAACTTCAAACTTCATAAGAAATTGGAAGTTGAAATCTATAACACGAAGATAAATAAATGCAAAAGCACTAGAGTGTTATAACAAAAGAGTCAAAATGTGAAAAGAAAAAAAAAAACTTTTAGAATATATGAATTTTATACTAAATTTATAAGAGATATAACTATCTTTGAAATATTATATATAAAAATCCTAAACAAATCTATTCTCTCCTGCTCCTACTTCTACTCTTGCTCTTACTCTTTGTGAAATGTCTAGTCACTCAAGATAATATAGATCTATACTCTCCTGCTCTTCTAGCATTAATGGTGTAAGGATCACATAACTCTTGTGTTGGGTGAAGCTCTATAAACTCCTTGAAATCCCGCAATGGCACTAGACTTTGTTGCATTAAATGCTGTGAATTTTCATCAATTTTCAGTAGGTAATAGCATCGGTTTTGAGGAGCAAGTGGTGATAAGAAAGATACGCTAAAAGAGTATTGACAAGGGGTCACAAATGAGCTCACTTCTAGAACTAAGCTGCCTATGACATCATCGGTCGGCTCATCTCAGAGGGAAGAATCTAGGAAAGCATCTTGATATTAACTATGCTTATCCCTCTATCACCCCCTTAACTTTAGTTCCTCTATCTCGAGCATCGGGTGATGGTGCAAACATGGGATCTACTCTTGGTTGTAGATCCTTCTCCTCGTCATGTGGTGACTCTTAATGAACGGGAGAAATTCGTATGACCCCTAAAAGGTGTTAGCCTAATGATACAAACAAGAAAAAATGCAGTTTCTATAAAAAAAATTTTCGGATATATATAATGGTAAAAAGATTCTGTAATTATTATATTTCAAATACAGTCTCTAATTTTCTCTGGGTTGTAATTATTTCCACGGTCGAATAGTTGTTAATTGTAACCATATGTGTTGTTTTTATTATTTTGTTAAAAGACTTCAACGTGATTTCTGTTCTCTAACAGTCAGATCTATGGCGCAATCTCAACAGGTAATTGATTTGCTAGAAGTCAAGGGTAAGATGCTGTTCATCTGGATCATGTAAACGCCAGGATTCATATTATTGTTAATTTCCTTGAAACCTTTCAATATTTCCTCGAAACCAACGACTCTGAAGAAATGTCCGAGGATTAGTTGTCGTAACAAGCAAGAGCTGGGTAGTGAGTATACGTATTTGGCGATAATGATTTGATGTTCCAATTGTTAGTAATATTATCGGCTAGGGACCACATGACTTCCAACACGATGGTGTAGTTCCCGGTTTCCTCCTCTGCCATTAAAGGTGGCAATAAGTCGGTTGCATCAATGAATTGACGACTTGGAAGTCGACATTAGATGGTAAGTTTCTAAGTCAAGTTCTAATCGAAATCATGGTTGGATCTTGGTTCTAAAATTTTAGATTGAAACTCTTGTGTTTAATCTTTGGATTGGCTTGCATATCCATTGAATCAACCAACCTATAACACTGGCCTTAAAGACTTGCCTGAATAAGGTTTTCTTAAGTTCGCCTATATTTTTTTCCAGTGGCAGAGTAGTAAATGTGCCATTATTTATGTTTAAGAAATCTCAAAAGTCAAATTAAGAGTTCACTTTGTACGCTCTATATTTCTATCCTTTTTATTCTTTTCCCTTTCTATCCGTGAATTTGAATGAACAATAACGTGGATATAGTATATAACTTTTATAAACACAAACTTGTTTGAAAGTTTTCCATTCATTAAGTATTCTTGACTGTATTGAGTTTTGCAATCATTACTATCTTGAAAAACAATGGGTTTGCTGCTAGACCTAGCATAATTAGCATAAAACTCATCTATTTGGCTCCAAGGCCGTCCATTAATAAAGTGGATAGGTTTCCAGTTCTATTGCCTTCCTAAGGGAAAGTGAACTAAAATCAATAAACTTACTCTTTTAAGATTAAAAAAAAAATACCTATTTTAAAATTTAAGTAATTCAAGAAATGTGATGGATGCTAATCTCTCATTGAGATGATGTAGGTTTAAATTTCCGTTCCTTATTATAATCACCTGAAAAAAAAATGATATCAACACCTTTAAAAGCAATATTTGCACATCTTATGCTATATTAATTTCGTTTTTTTAGGTATATATGCATATCATGAATAGGTGTGCAAATAACATTTTCTTAAATTTAGGCAATTATGAGTGAAAATATATAAGAGAGGGAGAGAGATTGTGAGAGGGAAGGGTCTAAATAGATTTTAAAGTCTCGAGAATATAATTTTATCGTATTATCAAGATTTAAACTGCTCCACTCTGTTTTAAGTTAATAATGTATTCTAGAAATATGAAAAGATAGCTACTAATTTATAAGATACATCTCAATTAAAATTTTCAGAACATAGAATTGAAAATGAAATTAAAAAAATTCGACTTGCATTGAAGTATCCCATATTTGATTGTTTATGTTTGGCAATTGGCTACCTAAATCAATGGTTAACTGTCTAGTTTGATGGATGACTGCCTAGTTTTGATGACTAACCGTCCAAATCAGTTTGTTGATCATTTTAGCTCCAGCACTAGATTAGCTACAAATTAGTGAGATGAATTGGCAAAGTCCCTATAGCTTCAAAATGAACTTTATTTTTATCTCTTCGTATTCCCTTACCTTTACCACTGGGCATTTTATGTTCAACATTATATAATACATCCACTTGCCTAATTTAATTCTTCATCATGAATCAACTATATTTCATTTAAAGCGGGGATCATAAATTATTATTATTATTATTATTATTACTACATGTGAAACCTACGATCTCAAAGTTTTTTTTTAATGTAAAATCGGATATAATTACGTATAATTTTTAAATACATATGCCAAAATAACTTTTTAACAATTTTCGTATATTTAATTGCTGAAAAGTACAAATATTCTCCACCCTTGTGTATATATCTCAAAAACAATTCTCAAAATTTATTTTGGTTCAACCTTGGTTAAGGCCTCGATCTATTGTTGGTTAAACCTTAGTTCTTTAACCTCATTGCACGTAGGGCTGCTAATTTGAGACTTAACCTATGAAACTTAAACATGATATGACACAATATAAATGGATTTGTGTATAAAAAAAAATGGTACAAGACACAAATAGGTCAAACCTATTTAAACATGAAAAAACTCATATTCAAGTTCAAGTCCAACTTTCAAACCCATTTACGAATACGTTTATTAAACAGGTCTCGTAAATAGGTTATGAGTTTGACCTGTGAACCCGTTCAATGTTAATAGTATATACATCTCTTTATTTTCTTTTTCTTTTTTTTCTTTCAGGTACTACTAATTTTGTGACTTAGGATTTCATGTTCTTATGCTGCACCAACAACACATTATATCTCTCTCTCTTCTTCTCAATTCTCCTATGTCTCTTTGTCATCTTTTTTTTTTTTCTCTTTTCTTAGATAAATTTAATTTTTTTTTTATAAACCTCTCATCCTCATCTTTTGATTGTTTAGAAAGTACTATATCATCATACCTAGATAGCCATGGTTAAAAATATTGTGTAATTTGTGTAAATAGTCACAACCTTTAGATTTGTTGAGGTTTTAACACATTATCAATATTTTTATTGTTTTGAAATATTCTTCGAGCACTAGGTTCGATTGACTATAATTCATGTAATAAGGGTTTTAGGGTTTAATCGATGGAATTTCATATCGATAAAAATCCTTGCAGTTTTTCGTTTAATTGCTTAAACTAAAAAATGATGATGATAAAAAGTTATTCATTTAATTGCTTGAAACCTAATATTACATCTTTTTTAATGTCTTGCATGGTTTTTAGTAACAATGCTAATCATCTTGTGAATGCCCCAAGCAAGTCTAACTTTTTTTCTTTGCACACTCTTCTTAATAAAGCATTTATATGGAGAAAATGATAAGAGTGAGAAGTTTGAAATATCTTGGAATTGTTTTCATATTTGCCGTTGGAAAACTTCTTAAGAAAATGAAAAGATAAATTAATTACACTTAAATTAAGCTACACATTTTCAAGAATCAAAATTATAATAAAGGAACAGTACTTTAAGAGGTCATGCCTTCTTTGTACCTCTCACTTCCCATTTCCTTATTTATACCTTAGAAGAGAATTGATTGGTCACCCAACATGAGTTGAACTTAATGGGATGTTAAAGGAGCAAGAAGGCAATATAGAAATTCACTGTGAATGTCATGTTGTTTGTCTATGATAATATAAACTCAAAATAAAAGTAACTTTTCTTCATCAAGACAATACTAAAAATTTATGTATAGACACATCCTAAATTATAAAAAACGATTGAGAAATAATAGCAACTTATATAGGCAAAATTAAAATATATAAATATATATTTTTTTTTAAAAGAGAAGATTCACAATTACATAAATTGGTGAAATGTTGCAAGACTAAAGATATATCAACTAATATAGAATACATAAACCACTTTTCAAATGGCATATGAAATAGAAAAAAGCTAAAACTCAACTAGCTTTATACACTAGATTAGAATGTTCACTTTGCATTTGATTTACTATGGTATTGCTTAGTAGAATTGTAACTCATGGACCTAATAAACAGATTCCTGTTTGTCTTATGTGATAGTTTGATTGAACGGTTTGTCTCAAAAGGAACTTCATATCTCAAATTTCCAGCAGTGATGTAGAGTAAGAGCTTATTAAGAGGTTAGCTGCTCTGAAGGCATCCACAAAATGCTACTCAACTTCATTTGGCAACAAAGGTATGATTTATTTCAACTTCGTTTAGTGATTCTTTTTCATTGATATTATTCTTTTTTATATGTAAAGTCTCTAACTGTTTTCCTTGAAAATCTTGTAGAAAATGTGATGAATTTGGAAATCACCACTAGCAGTAAGATCCATTTGAGCCATGATTCAAATTAATTCAATGATGTTGTGAAGCTTTATGAATTGTTAGATTTGTTATATTTGATGAGACCTCACTAAAACAGTTATTGAGATTGTAATTTTATATCAACTTTCAAAACTTTATGTCATTAGTATTTATAGAAGTTAGTTTTATTATCATCCTTTTTGCTCTGTATATGTAAATAATTTATAGACTTATTTATAATTTTTTTAATCAATAGATAGGTTTAATCTAAACATAAGACCTACTTATTAAATATGTTAGATTATAAGTTTAAGTTTTTATAAACGATTAATAAAATGGTCATATCACAGGCTGAGATTTTTCAAGTATGAATACAAAAAACAATGCGGTAATACAAATTGCTAGCCCTATTTGCAAGTCAATTGCCTGGTCAATTGTTACACTCCATTTCACGTACCACATCTTTACTCACTCAATTATTTGTACTTTGGCTTAACTTTGGATATTACAAGATTCAACGTGTACTTACTACGAAGCATTACCCCAACATTCCCACCCTAGTTATCATTTCCTCACAAGTAGTTACACCTTACTTTGAGCAAGTGCCTTTATTATACTATGCTCTACTTTAGCACCACCGTAGGACTCAAGATGCAAACCACACTCCGATAGGATATAATGCCTAATGAAAGAAAAGGGAAGAAATAGAATAGATATAATTGTAAGCTTACAATCATAGACAAAACAACTTACTAGAAAGATTAGGAGCGAACACTTCAAATCGAACAGTGAAAAACAAAATCAAATTAATTGTACTAGATCAATTTTTTGGTTGTTTTGGGTTTCCTGATTTAGTTTTGGTTTATGCTGTCTCCAAATTGAGAAAAAGCACAACGAACTCAAAAATTAACTTATATATATTTATTTTCCATAAGTATATGTAAAAACAAAAATTATGCATACATGTATGTTACATAACATTTATAAATATACATTTATGCACATCGAAAACTATATGGATTGATATAACTATTTAAAATAATTATTATATACATATGACAGTAGGGTATGGTTATATCTATATAATAAATGATATTATGTGAAATTATATGACATACGGTATTCATAAATAGCAACATAAATAAAACACACAACTGGGTACATGATGGTTTAATATGTTTCTGCCTAGAGGAGATTAATGTTTGGAGGTAAATTCCAATAGAGGATAAAACTTCTAACAAATTAAAATAAGGATCAACATTTCGTAAAGTTAGGAGGTTTTGTCAACCCATTGTTATAACACCTTTAAGTTGATTTCACGTGAACCTTATCTACCATATGACATTAACATAGTCCTTATATGGATATTTAAATGCAAATAAAAAAATCATATAAAATTATTAAAAAATATTTGAAAAATAATATAAAAATATAAAATGTGCCAAAAATATATATATTTGTCAAAACCAATAATCTCTAGTGTAATTTTTATTGTGAGCCCATCCAATTCTATAAAAAATATTAGTGACACAAAACATAGTTGTTAAAATTGCAATTTTATTCTTACAATTATATGAGTTTATGATTTTAGGAAGCTGATGTGAGGCAAGTGTACCTATCAAATTTTGTAATACAGTATATAAAATATGTATATTGTCTCATCAGGATTACGAGTATTAATACTAACCTACATCCTATTATCTAACTGGTAAATTATAAAGATTAATTGATCTAAAAACTATAACGAAATGTTAACTAAAGAACTAAGACTTTATTGAAAGATAAAAAAAGCAAAACAATTTAGAATTAACTTCAAGATGGTAAAACTAATATCTAAACTTTGTTTCTCTTAGGAATTATTATGTGATATTAACAAAAAAAATTCAAATCCTTCTTAAATTTCATCGACTAAAGAAATTCTAATTTAGTTTAATAACTTTCTCAAGCTTATTAAACCCTAATCTTAAAATTACTTATTTGAATATCTTTACATTGGTATAATTCAAAGACCACATTAAAAAGACAATAAATTCCAGTTACTAATTTAATTAAATCCGGAAGAATTATGTAACTTATCTCAAGACTATATCAATTCTCTTAAAAAATGCAAGATTTAATTATACATTAGATTTCTCAATCTTAATGTATAATATCAAATAGATAGAAAAATACCTTAGAAATATTAATCTAATTAAAACATCAAGAAAACATGTATGAATCAAGAAACATAAGAATTCATTGAAAAATAAAATAAAAATCCCGATCACATAATGAACCTAAGTTCCACAAGTTTAGATATTAAGGAAAATTAAGCACTACTTATATTGGAAATCAAATTCTTCAATGATGTATAAATATACATCATTAAGAAAATCAATTAGAACAAAGAAAAATCCTAGATTCTTGAAATGTTAAAAGGTAGCGATCATGTCTCTCTCTAAAAACCCTAAAACCACTTAAAAAAAAAAATGTCTCCCTCTTTTTTATGTCGAGCCCTCTTCTATTTATATAATGAGCATAAAAAACTCTATGTTTTAGGCCAACACGCTGTGCAACATGGTCGTACTTCGGGTCGTGTCCAATTCGTTAATCAAAATCATGTAAAACATGATGTTTCAATAAACACAGCCTTAATACAATCGTGTTTGTAGGTTATGTCTAAATCAATTAGATCAAAAACGTACATGACCAATGAACATGGTCATGTTTGGTGGTCGTGTCTAAATCTTTATGAAGCTTTAAATTCAACCTATTCTAGACATGGTTATATCTGGGTCGTGTCTAGCTTCAAAACTTTAAAACTTCATATATTCTTTAATTTAGTTCTAAATTGAGTAAAATTGGATTTCTTTTCTTCTTTTTTTATTCCACTATTCATGAAAGCCTTAAAATCAAAATATTACTTGATTAAAAATTTAAATTCTTCAAAAACATGCTAAAATTAAAGAAAAAACATGTTAAATCTCACTTAATATATATATATATATATAATTGAGCACCTATTTGAGGTTTTTCCTAAGTAACTTGAGTATAAAGTTTTTTCTATATAAACTTGTGGTAAAATTATAAGTTTACACGTAAAATCAATAGAATGTCATATTTTTAGCCGAGTTTACCGATTCTATTTATTTAAGTCAAATGGGCTAAAAAATGGAGAATAAAACTTGGCTTTCACAAGATATGAACATTATTAATTCTTTGAAATAATTGAAATGGGAACATAAGGGTACCATTGGTAATAGGACTAATAATGATGTTAACATTGATGAAGAAGATAATGACAATGATGGTAATGGTGAAGAGAGAGCTAATAATAGTTTTGACCTTTGATGATGAAAAGGAAGTTGATAATTTTTTTTTAACATTTTTATTTTATTATTATAATTTATATTGTAATTAATTTCATATTGGTATTGTTATTTATATTATAGTTTTATATATTAGTTTAACAACTTATACTAATTTATTTATACTATAAGTATATAACTTTTATCATGAGTTGTGATTAAAATTTATATTGAATTTCTTTATTCTATTTTATATTATATATTTTTTATGAGTATAGTAAATATATCTACAACTTTCAAAAGCTATATTATATAGATTATAAAATTTTACATTTCTATGTCTCAATTCTACATTCTAATTTTGTAGACCTTCTAACGATTTTAGATAGAATCACAGGGTTTTACAATCTTAATACAAATGTAAAAACATAAATATAGATAAGTACATATAGTTGTCACAAATAATAATGTGTCTTAATTATATGGAGTTGAATTCGATTATTAGATATCAATGCATATACATCTAAGTGATTATTTCAATTATCATATACAAGACGTGTACTGTATATACGAGAGAGTTTGGATTAACTAATCAAGTCGAAAACCACGAAATTTTATACAAAATGTGGACTACACATATAGGAAGTTAGAAGACTTATGTAAAACTAACCAAACCGTAACATTAATTTTATTTTATTTTTCTATTTGGTTTGATTACAAATTATTCTAAAATGGAAAATTTTAGTTTGTTTTAAAAACCATCAAAACCAAACCTTGTCTTGCAAACTATATGGAGTGGGTAGGTAACCTACTGTATGCAAAGTACTTATTTATACCCTATTTGATTCGATGATATCTAAGTAGATTTTGAGGATCACGAGATAGATTCCAAGTAGCAATTTTCCACCTGCTTTCATAGGATGAGGTATAGATATAATGTCTTCATATCTTATATTTATCGTGAAACCTATATTTTAAGTTATATGAAATATAGGTTTCAAAGTACTCTATATCCATCTTATAAAATTTATTAAATAATATAATATATATTAATAAATGAAAAATAAATGTATATTTTTTCTATTCAAGAAAAAAATAAAAACAATATTATATTTATGTTAAAAAGAAACACCCCAAGCCCAATAGAAGCCTTAAACCTAAAGTTTGCCACCTCTCTCTAGTCTTTTGGTAACGTGACTTTATGTTGCTTCTCTCTTGCTATCTTTCTATGAAAGAATATTGGGAAAATGCTGAAAGATATTAAGTGGGTAAATCTCATATATAAGTATTTAGATTTTTTTTTTTTTGGTTATATCAACTATTTAACTTCACTACATTATTCTACATTTAATGGTCCAAAAAAGTAGGGGGGGTTGGAAACTTTAAAACAAAAATCACGTCCCCAATTAGTTACTTGTGAAGTATGGTTTTGAATTATTTTTGCAATCACAATAGATGTTTAACTGCATGAAAGTAAAAGAATAGAGTAAGATTACTCTGCGTAATGATTTATAGAGATTCCACCTTGAGTGTACGTGCTCTCTTCTAGAGTCCTAATATTCCACACCAGTATGTTCAATTATATCCAATCACAAAATAAGATTTACAAGTAATGATCACAATTCACTTTGTCAAACTTCTAGCTATTTCTAAACTCAGAGTCTATTTATAATCTAACTCTCACAACAATTATCAAAATGATAAGGAATAAAGAAAATAGAATTCTCACTAAGTTTAGTACAAAATAAAATTCTAAGTTAATTTTTTCGTGTTCTCTTCTATTTCGTTTTGTCGTGTTTTCTTATGTTGTATATTAAATGCTTAAGATATAATTTTTTCTGATCACATAATGGATACAAAAGATAAACTGGACAATGAATCTGTTTCGGATATCCTATTAAAGATCATAACTCATCTTCAAATTCAAAAATTGGTTCCACGTTTTTAATGAAGAGTCAGGATAGTTTCAATAATTTGTATCCCTTGAAAATAGAAATGAATTTCGATTGTTATCCTTTTTAAATAGTTTCTGCTCCTCAAGCATAAAATTAAATTTTGAAAAATATAAATCCTTGTCACACATACTCTGCTACATTAGATTAGGACCAACTATAATTTTAATCTTTAAAATTATTATAATTATAAATCCCCAAGATATACTAACTAACTTTATGGAATAGTTTGAATGCATTACCCAAATACATTCAACTTTTGAGTTGAGCTTTTAAGTTGATTAAATCTTCAAATACAAACTTATCTTGTAACATGTTGTTCTTTTCTTAATGCAGCAGGCCTACTCTTTAAGTCAGTCTTTGAGTTACTTTCTAAGTTACCTTATGATTATAAGCTTGAGACAGATTAAATTGAATTATATGTATATTATTCATTTGCATACTTAATAACATAGTTAGTAAATTCTTAGCTTTTTGTTATCATCATCAAAACTATCATCAAGTGAACTTAACATTCTCTCTCTTTTTTATGATAACAAAACCCTTTATAAACAAAAATACTACAACCTTTTTAGATTTCTTTTCCACACATTCCTTTTCTACACATATTATGTTTTCAATTTTTTTTAATAAAATTTTTTTTCACATATAATTCTCCCCCTTTTTGTTATTAGTAGAAAGAAAAAAAAAAGAAAACAAATATAACAAATGAGAACATTAACAAATAACAAGAATGTAGTAATAGAATATAAAATAAATTCTTCATGAAGGCAAATGTAGTACTTTCTAATAAATAACAAGATAGTCTAAATAATACACATATTGACTAATTTTTCTTTGTTTTCTCAATAGACTTTCTAGCACATCTTTTAAATCTTCTAGTTTTTCTTGAAGCAGGAGCATCTTCAGGTTGTTTAAATTAGAATTTCTTGAAGTCCTAAGGTTGATAGAGAATAATCTATAGATTTGGTGCTGATTCATCTAGATTTTCTTGAGAGAAGGTTTGGGCTTTTAATTATGATGATTTAGCATTTAAGGCAGTAAGAGAAGTTAGTGTAGAGTTGTGTTCCTATTCCACATTGGCTCATGAAGCAATAGAACTCTCTTTAGGAGAGGATGATTTAATTGGTTCAGGAGATGATCTAATGGATGAAAGATAAGTCTCAAGACATTTTGAATTAGGTTTTTCAAAACCTTTTAGTTCATCCAATATTCAATTTTGAAGATCCTTCTTCATTTTAGCAAACTTCTTCTTCATCAGATCAAGAAGGTTTACATGAAGGTTTGATCTTGAAGATTCTCTACGTGGTTTACTAGGAATACTTTTTGAGTCACTTTCTAATTCATCTTCTTCAGGATCCTCCTTTCCTTTCCTTCATTGATTTCAAATTTCCCACCAATTCTAACTTCATATTTTTCCTTCTTCTCCATCATAACTTCCTTTCCTACTCTCTTATAGGGTACATTTGTCTCCTTTTTAGATTGCCCAGAAGTCTCTAAACCACATTTTAAATTCAATGTAAACTCCCTCTTAGAAATTGTTTTCACCTTCTTCCAATCAAACTTAACCTTATTAAATTTTAGATGTCTATTTCATGCTCCATCTTTTGAAAACCAAAACTTTTCTGTCACCAAAATGTTCATATGTTTCAAATTTATTTCACCAATCCTTTTTAGTTCGACTGGTGACTTAGCTTTCTTAAGTAGACTAAGTTTCTTGAAGTTAAACATTTTCATCAAAAGATTGCCATATGGTCTATATCGTCTTATTTTCCACATATGCTTCACAATTTTAATTGGCATATCAATTTTCGATTTTCTTTTAATTGCTAAGATTAGTACTATCTCTTCTTTAGAAATTGTCACTTTACTTTCATTCTTTGGTAGTATGCAATCTGTAACAACTTTATGCCAAAGTCTCACCAGCAATTCAAATTTTCTAAGGTTATTCGCATTCTTTTTCACAAAGCATGTACATCTAAACATGTGAAAGTATGAAACAAATGGTTTTCTACCACAAAATAGTTCATACAAAGTTTCCATAGTACTAGATTGAATACACACTCTATTCATTATATAGCAAGTAGTTGCTATAGCCTCTTCCCAAAAGTATTATGCTACTCTACTTTCATTTAAAATAGAATGTGTCATTTCTTATATAGTTCTATTTTTTCTTTTAACTACTATATTTTGTTGAGGTGTATAAGGTGTTGAGAAGCTATGATTTATTCCATGCTCTTCACAAAATGTTATAAACAAAGCATTGTCAAACTCTTTGCCATGATCGATCCTGAGCATTGTTGAACTCTTTGCCACGATTGGTCCTTAAAGAAATAATTGAATATCTTGTCTCTTTTTGTATTTGTTTAGCAAAACTTTTAAATATATCAAAAGTATCAAACTTATGCTTTTAAAAGAATACCCACGTGTATCTAGAAAAGTCATCAACAATCACAATTCAAAATTTATTTCCTCATAGACTTAAAGTTCTTGTAGGTCCAAATCAATCAAAATGTAAAAATTCAAGTGGTCTTTTTGTAGAAATCATACTTTTACTTTTGTGTGTAACTAAAACCATCTTGTTAATAGGTTATATATTTAATATCATGCTTTATGTTAATTTTAGGCAAACTAACAACAAGAGTCTTTTTTTTAAGTTTTTCTAGTTAGTTAAAATTAACGTGTCTAAGATTTTTATGCTGAACATGTATATTTTCACTCATGGTCAGAAAGCAATGCTCATCATTCATATTAGAGCATGTAATCAGGTATATGTTCTATTTCCCAAATCCTTCAAACAATTTTACTCCTTTAGCATTATAAGCAAAATATTTATTATTTTCAAAGATCATTCTATAACCTCTATCACATAATTGACTTATGCTTAAAATATTATGTTTCAATCCTTTTACCAAAGAAACATTTTCAATTAAATATGGAGAATGACCAATCGTACCTATTCCTTTAATTTTACCTCTACTATCATCTCCAATTCTTACATATCCTTTTTCTTTCCACACGACGCTAGTGAACAAGGACACATCTCTTGTCATATGACCTAAACACTCTATTTGGATACTAGGTGCCTTTTATTTTAGTTCCTTGTCCCTACAGTCATACAAAGAGTGATTAAACCCTTTTGGGAACCCAAACCAGCTTGGGTCCTTGATAAGTCAAGCTCATCTTTTCTTGTTTTTTAACTTGATGTGTACTAAACTTGTTTCTTTTATAAAAGCAATACTTTTCTATATGTCCTATTTTATTGCAAAAGAAACTTGCATAAAAAGATGTATTATACCTTTGATTTACCTGATAGAGATAGTTTAGTCTTGGATACCATTAACTATATCCATACCTATAGTTTTTTAGATATCCTCTAAGTAGATACTTATGTTGTTGAGGATACCTTATAAAGTATCCTCTACTGCTATTATTCAAGTTCCTTTTTTATCATTAATAAGTTGAGCATTCATAGATTCACTTCCTTTAATGAACACAATGTTTTTCATATCACTAGATGAGCTACCATGTTCAATCCAAGTCCATGTTTAATACTCAGAGGTCTTTGACTACTTATAATCATGTTTAGTTTTTTGTCACTTTCATCAAATTTATTAAAGGTATTTTTTATTGTTTGTGATAGATCTTTAATTCTAACTTTTATGTCCTTGATTTCATCCTTCAAAATACCATTTCTTTCCTTAATACCTTAGAACTATCATGCATTTTCTTACTATCATTCTTAAGGATATCATTTTCATCTACAATCAATTTGTTAGTTTGACTTAACACATCATTTTCATTTCTCAAAGCCTTATTTTCTAATTCTAGCTTAGATATTTTTACATCTACCATTTTCAAAGCTTTCAACAACTTTTTCACCTTAGCATGCATTTCATTATCTAATATATCAACTTTAGATTTGAGATTTAGCTTAGATGTAGCCATTAACATAGATTGGCTTCTTCCTCATCCTCACTTGTAGTTTCTAAGTCAGCTTCTAACTCGTCCAGGTCACTCCAAATTACCATCATTGCTCGGCTTTTCTTCTTGAATTATTTTCATTTTCTTTACATGAATTGGGTACTCGTATTTGATATGTCCAAGTTTCTTACACTCTTAGCATGTAATTTCTTTCTTCTCTTCTTTTTCCTTAAAGTTCTTTCCTATATCAGATTTATTATATTTGCTAGAGTTTTTAAATTTCTTATTGTTCCTCTTCATTAGCCTATTGAATCTTTTTGCAAGCATACTTATGTCATCATCATCATCGTTATTCTTGTTAGAATTGGATTCTTTAGTAGCTATTCTCTTAGCTTTGAATGTGATAGCTTTTGTGCTGCTGTTGGATTTTTCAATTATGTTCAAATGGGATTCATACGCCATCAATTTCTTCCTTAGTTGACTAAGTGTGAGCTTGTTCAAATCTTATACTTCTTCTACAGCAGTCTTCTTGGCATCCCATGATTTTGGTAAAATACGTAATACTTTCCTAACAAGATCAAGATCTTCTATTTTCTTTCCAAGAGAGGTTAGTTTATTAGTTATAGCAGTAAAATGATTGAAAGCATCTTTAATTTTCTCATCAAATTTAATTTTAAACAATTTATATCTCTGCAGTAAAGCATTAATTTTTGTTCCTTAATTGTATCAGTTCCTTCATATGTTTTAGATAATGTATTCCATATTTCTTTAGCCGTCTCATAATAAGAAATTAAGTAAAACTCAAATAGAGATATAATAGTGAGAAGCATATTCTTAGCCTTATTATTTTGCTCGATGAGCTTCAATTCAGCCTTTATAAACTCAATGTCATTAGTTCTTATCACTTGATTGTTTCCAATGTTGATCACCTCCATGAAGCATAGTCATTAGCATTAATATAAGTGGACATGTGCATTTTCTAGTGTAGATAATTCGTGTCATCAGAGTATGGAGCTCGATTGATTGCAACATTATTCTCAGCCATGATAAAATGGATCATTCAATTTAACAAAAGAGACTCACTTCGATACCAATTGTTGGTCCCAAAAAATTTTTCTTTTTTTTGGGGGGGGTTGGATTTATAAAAAACTTTTAAAAAAAAATCACATCTCCAATTAGTTACTTGTGAAGTATGGCTGTGAATTATTTTTGAAATCACAATAGATATTTAAATGGACGAAAGTAAAATAATAGAGTAAGAATAGTTTACATAATGATTTATAGAGATTCCACCTTGATCATGGTAGGGGTAAGGGTTGTGGGGTTGAATTGGTTTAAAAAACTTTAAAACAAAAATCATTTTACCAATTAGTTACTTGTGAAGTATGGCTTTGAATTATTGTTGCAATCACAATAGATATTTAAATGCACGAAAGTAAAAGAATAAAGTAAGAATAGTCAATGCAATGGTTTATAAAGGTTCACACTTGAGCATATGTCCTCTCTTCTATCTCCTAACCAAGGTATTAGTATTCAACAATGGTATGTTATGTTATATCCAATCACAAAATAAGATTTATAAATAGTGATCACAATTCACTCTGTCAAACTTATAGTTATTTCTAAACTCAGGGCTTATTTGTAATCTAGCTCTCACAACAATTATCTAAGTGATGAGGAATAAAGAAAATAGAGTCCTCACTAAGCTCGATATGAAATAAAATTCTAAGTTAATTTTTTCTGTGTTCTCTTTTGTTTTATTTTGTCATGTTTTGTTGTGTTGTATCTTGAATGCTTAAGATGTAATTTTTTTCTTATCACATAATGACTATAAAGGATAAACTAGACATTGAATCTATTCCAGATGTCGATTCCATGTTGTTATCGAAGAGTATAGATAGTTTCAATAGTTCGTATCCCTTGAAAATAGAAATGGATTTTGATTGTTATCCTTTTTATATAGTTTCTACTTCTCAAGCATAGATTTAAAATTTTAAAAATATAAATCCTCGTCACACATACTCCACTTCATCATATCAGGACTAAGTATAATTTTAATCTTTAAAATTATTATAATTATAAATCCCTGAGATATGTTAACCAACTTTATGGATTAATCTGAATGCATTACCCAAATACATTCAACTTTGGAGCTAGGCCTTCAAGTTGATTAAATCTTCAAACATAAACTTATCTTGTAACATGTTGTTCGTTTCTTAATGTAGTAGGCCTACTTTCTGAGTTAGTCTCTAAGTTGCTTTTTTAGTTACCTTCTAACTAAAAGCTTTAGAGTCATACAGCAAGTCTAGTCTACTTTTTGAGTCAATCTCTAAGTTACTTTCTAAGCTACCTTCTAACTAAAAGCTTGAAACAAATTAAATTGAGTTACATGTGTATTATTCATCTGCACACTTAATAACATAGTTAGTAAACTCTAAGCTTTTTGTTATCATCAAAACTATTACCAAGAGAACTTAACAAATGTATTTTCTTTATTTTGTGGAGATACATTACATTATTGAAGTCATTTTGGATATTAATTAGATCAAAAGACATTTAGTATGTTAATTAAAGCAAAAGAAAAGTTGCATTGTGAAGATTGAAGACATAGATGTGTTCTTTACATTTTTTGTGTTTTTTTTTTGTAATATCATTTCTTTCCATGATTATTATTTATGGATTACCTAAATTAGTTGTTTGAAAATTTTTCTTTTGGACAAATTTGTACTATTTTAATTTCCTAGATAACTATTTTGTGGTGTTTTATAACATAGCATTTTTTTTTTTTGGGTTATATCTACTTTATTCATCTATAGAAGTTGTTTGTTCGTTCATTTGTTATCTTCGGTGGCTAATAAATACAAAAGTGCCTTTACAATTACAGATGAATTGATTTTCAATTTACATATAGAAGAACTTGTAATATAATATATTGATTATCTTTTAAATATCATACAAACTTAAAATTTATGGGAAAATTAAAAAATTTTATAATTCCTACAAAGTATTTTATATGTTATAGATTTTACAAAGTATAAGTTCATAGTATTTAGTGATATGTAATGTCACTCTTGTGATTAATTTTATATATTAAATTTTTATTTGTTTTCCATAATTTACGAGAGCAAAATATGTATATGATATTTTAATTTTCACTTTGTTTCAAATTATAAAGATAAGGTTTAGGCTTGACGTGTCACCGGTCCTCTTAGAAAGAGATGTGTGCCTTCGAGAATGTGGATACAGGTGCTGCATGGCCATCATTAGCTCGTGACATAAGGTGTTGGGGTCATTTTATTTCTATTTTTTTCATATATAACCAAATATTGAAAAAAGTTATTTTAGAGTCTAAAGGCCTGACAGTACATGATAAATAAATACTGCCAAACCTCAACGTTATTGAGGAAATTAACTGAATTAAAAAAATTATATATTCATTATAGTTAATTGAGTATATTTATTTTTCACTAAATTATGTAAACTCAAATCAAAATTTTTTTATATTGGATCGTTTTGAGTGCGGAAGTTGGCCTCCTGCAACCGCGACCACGAGCTACGGCTAGCCCAAATACTTCCTATGGAAGCGAAGTGCCACGTCGTTCAGTGGTTAGTATAGCCCTACAGTTGCGAGAGTCCCTAACCTTTTAACCCTACTCAACAGAAAAGAAAAAATAAAAAAAATAAAATTGCAGAGGGCCGTGGGGTTAGTATGAATTTGGTAATGAAAGAAAAGAAATTGAAAAATATCAGTCAGTAACACTAAGCATTGTGATATGGTGTTCGTAAAAACAAGTTTGTAATCGGTACCCGTATCCTTCTTTCTCGATGAATAAGCATTCCGTGTATTGTTTGGTGAAGCATACGGAAAGGTGTAGAAAGAAAAAGGTAGGGGGCATTCCGAGAATTGAACTCGGGACCTCTCGCACCCTAAGCGAGAATCATGCCAGTAGACCAAATGCCCATTTCGTTGTTGTACTTGCAAAGTTTATTTTTATCACTGTTGTAAGCTTAGCCTTTGTTAAACATATAATCTTTGTCAAATTACATTTTCTATTGTAATATTTTGTGGATTTATTTTTAAGCAGACGTATATTAATATAGGATAATACAAATTGGTCTAATCAATATGAAGCCTCATCAAAGCAAGATAATTTCACAAACTGTTCTACCAATCAACTGTCTATACAATTTAAGATTATCATAAATCTTCATCATCTTGTATTAGTATCACACGCAAATCCATAAGAGTATTCGATGATATCATATAAACCTGTCTAATTAAGTCGGTCCATCCAACACCCACTTAACTTACCCTTACATTGTGTTAAATAGGGGCATCTTGTTGCATATATGTAATGTCTCTAACACAATAATAGTTTCACACATTTCAATGTGGGATTATACTATAAACTCAACAATACCCGTAAAGTAAATAAGTACTACAACGTTCCATTACGGCGACTAAGTCCTACATATTCCAAAAAAAAATGCGCAATGAATTCCCTCCAATAGGCTGTTAAAGCAATCATATTAATTTTGAAGAAAAATTATGAAAGAAATCAAATAAATAGTTGGCGTATGTGAACACCACTATGTGGATGGGAAGCCTGTCATTCTTGTAGGCCACATCTATTGCTTCCGCTAAAAGATGGTGGTGGATCACATCCTTGAGGTTGCTAACTAACCTCCTCTCACGACCATAGTTTGACAATCCACCCAGTTGCAAACATTCATCCTTCTAAAATTCCACCGCGATTAAACATTAGCCTCAAAATTATGAGTCTTAAGGCTTATTTACTTGGAGAGAAGGAAAAAAAAAGAATAGAAATTATTCAAATGAAATAATTATTACCTAGAATATCAAGTAACATATAGTCAATTATTTACTTTCTATAGAACTCTATTATAACAGAGAATTATTCTATTATTTATTTTATTTTATTGTATTAGACTTCTCAATTGGAATAGAGTAAAAGAACTAATATACCTTTGTATGGTGAAAAATACCAATATTACCACCGATGCCATTACCACTACCTTGCACCACCAACATCACATCACCAACTTGTCACACTACTACCCCATCACAACTACAATAGCCACCTTTACTACACCATAACCACGACTATAATTCCATCACCACCACCTCTATCATTACCAATTACTAAACCATTATCATTACCATGCTAGTTGTGATGGTCCTATAGTACTATTGGGGGTAGTGATGGTGGAGGCATTGATACAAGGTGAGATGGTTGTATAGGGTACTAGTAGCAGTATCGGTAGTACTGGTGGTGCAACAATTGTAACAGTAAAGTGGGATATGGTGGTGATAGTGCCAGTAATGATTGTCATAGGGTAATGGTGTGGGGATATTAGGTTGTTGGTGGCTAGTGGTGTTGCAATAGCAATAGCAGTAGTAGTGTTGTAGCTAAAACAATAGTAATAATTATGGCGGTGGTGTCAATGGTGGTGCATGGATAACAATAATGGTAGTTGATAGCAATAGTGTTGGGCTTGTAATGATGGTAGTAGAAACAACAATAGTTAGAATATAAGTGCTAATGGTGGTGTAGATTTGGTGATGGAGGTGGTAGTAGCAATACAATGACAGGATTAGTGGTATTGATGATATAAGGATGCTGGTAGTGGTGGTGCAATCTCATTGATGGTAAATATGTCACATGATTATAAGACCTACACTTTGTTAAGAAAGGATTAAAGAATATTGCCTAATAGAAGGTAATACTTATTCCCAACGGGGAAGGAATAAAACTAGCCTCTTTGATAGTTATAACTAGTCAAGTTTTAAGAAAATAAGGGAGTATACACTTATTTTCTCTCTATTACCTTAAAGTAAATGGGTTGTTAAGATTTAAATCCACATTAAGCCAAATCTATGAATTACTTGAAAATGTTGAAATTTTATATCTCTCATTCTATTAATGTGACATGCCACAAGTGCCATGTGAGAGACAATCTAAACAATTTAATTGACGAAAGGATTTGATTAAGACTTGACTACTAGAGTGCAAAATTTTAAGATTCAATTGCTAAAATAAATTAATAAATAAACAAATATGTGTGTGTGTGTGTGATATGACCGTGGGTGTACAAGTCAATTAGCAAATGAATTTAAAGGTTAATTGAGTAAACTAACTTCAGGTAAAGTCGTTGAGATGGTCACTAACAAGGAAAGTAGATCTCCCTTTTGGGAACTCCTCTTTTGTTACTCTTATTTTTGTTTCTTTTTCGCTTTTCACTCCTCAAAAACTCACTCCACATTCTATTTATATATCTTCTATTTATATCACCCAGAACATTCTAGACTCCTTTAGACCTTTAACGACTACTAATACTACTCTTACTCTTATTTACATAACTACCACTCCCACCATTCCAATACAATGCAATACTATACTTTAATACTATCCAACACAAATCACAACACCATACAATAAAACACCATACTTCACAATAGATCACCACACTACATAACAAAACAACACTAGAATGGAACATAAACACCACAACAACACACATGCACACCACATATATATCCATACAACTAACTCCCTACTTTAAAGTAGCAAGCTTGCATCTATACACTCTTAACATTGGTTTAGAAATCTTAAGAGTTGTATCAATTCCCTCTAATTTGAAAAGGCCCTTGTCCCCAAGGACAAAATTAGGAAATTGCAATCACATAGTTACTATATCTTCCTAAGTTGCTTCATCCACTAAAAGACCTTCCCATTAAACTAAAACTTGAGGAACCTCCAATCTATCTCTAACTTCAAAACAACGACCCAAAATTTACAAGGATGTTGTAACAAATCAACATCACCTGAGAACATATTGGAGGGCAAATCCTTTAACATAGGAAAAGACCCATGGGACTTTTTAAGTAGAGAGACATGAAAGACTGGATGTAAGTGACATCCTTGTGGCAATTGAAACTTATATGCAACATTGTGCACTTGTGCAATAACTTGGAAAGGACCATAGAAGTGAGGAGCAAGCTTAGAAGAAGACTTAAGAGGCAACTTAGTTTGCTAAGTAGGTTGTAATTTTAAGAAAACCCAATCACCAATTTGATAAATTGCATCATGTCTATGTTTATTAACCAAAGTGCAATTATGCAAATGAGCTCTTTCTAAATTTACCGTTAAGTGAGCCAAGATCTCATCACGTGACTGTAGAGCTACCCTTAAAGAAAGATTCTAAACTTTCACAAATAGATAAATAGGTAAAGATGGGGGTGGCCTATTTTACACCACTTCAAAAGGTGTCATTTTAACTAACTAATGAAATGATGTATCATAAGAAAATTCAGCCCACCCAATCTAAGTAACCTAAGAATTAGGAACCTTGGAAGTGAAACATTGAAGATAACACTCCAAACATCTACTTAAAACCTTAGTTTGTTCATTCGTGTACAAATGATAAGCTATGCTAAAGCATAAACGTGTCCCTTGTATAAAAAATAATTCTTTCAAAAAAACTACTAACAAACAAAGGGTCACGATCACTTACTATAGTACATAGAAGGCCATGAAGACAAACAAGTGCAAATCAATTTTAGAGAATATGGTCACTACATATAATTCATCAATCACAGGTATTAGATACTTGTTAGGAACCATTACTAAATTTAAAGCCCTATAATCTACATGAATTATCCTTCTTTTTTAGTAAAATAACAAGACTAGAAAATGGGCTTGAACTTACGTAAATTATACCAATAGCTATCATCTCTTTATCCAATCGTTTAATCTCATCTTTTTGAATTTGGACATAATGATACGTCCTCACATTGATAGGTCGCACCCCCTCTTCCAATGTAGTACGATGATCCATGTCTCTAATAGGTGGAAAAGCTTGATGTTCCTTAAATACATTAGCATATTCATCCAACAAATGAACCAAAATTTGTAGCAAATTAGAAATTTCAACAATAGAAAATATCATCTGCTCATCAATAACCCACAACAAACTACGAAATTCCTAATCAAGCAGCTTCAAATCAACTTATAAGTAATACTAGACTTATGCAAAGTTGGATCCCCACCTAATACATACTCTTTCTTATGATAAGGAATCTTCATTGTCAAACCACTGTTTATAATGGTAAAATGTAATGACACAATAGTCTCCTGAGTTCTGATAGACAATGGGTCCTCCCTCAATGTGTACCCCTTAGCCACCCTCGACCTACTTGGAGATGATATGAGCAATATCAAGCCGAGTTCAATAGTGGTTAGGGCTTTTGACGGTTCCAAGAGAGAGATGGTAGGGGAAATCAGCTTACCAGTAGAGATTGGTCTACAGATGTTCAACATCTCATTCCAAGTCCTCAACATACCAAGGTCTTTCAATCTACTACTAGGAAGGCTATGGATACTTACTGCCGGAGCCATACCCTCAAGTCTCCACCAAAAGGTTAAGTTCATAGCAAACAGACAGATAATTATTGTATTGGAAGAACAGGATTATGTCATCTACAAAGAAACAGTTATGCCTTACATCGAGGATGATGGTCCTAAAGATTTGGGGCTCGAAATGTTCAATGAAATAAACATGGTCATGAGTAAAGAAGGGCATCAATTCAAAGAGGGGCAGCAAAAGACGTTTGGACTAGGGTACGTTCCTACTTCCCGAGAAGAAGCGCAAACAAGAGGTATCATAAGCAAAAGGAAAGGGAAGTTGAATGATACCCGGATGCATTTTCCACTCCTTCAATGAACTTTCTCACGGCCAACTATTGTTCAATATCTAGGGATGATCCAAGCAATGAAGGCTCAACCTCTCACACGTCCAATCAACCTAACAACTGCTTTTGTTATCCTCTTAATAGTGCTAGGTCAGCTTAAGGATAGGGAACAATTATTGAACCAATTTCCATTGTGATTACCATTTCAATGATTTTTAAATTCCTCAAATAAAATACCAATAAATTGCCGTTTATTTCTTTTACTTATATATATACTCTCGCCTCATTTTCCCCACAAATTCCCTACTGTCGAACATCGGGAACATTTCATACAGGTAAGTAATGAAAACATTGGTATCATTTCCGACACTGTTGGGTCAGTCATTGGAAGCGATATCCTTAACCACGAGGCGATACAAGAAAGTTGGCAAAGACATGAATAAGGTAAGATCTCAATTGACAAGCTAATGGAGATAGTTAATCTAGGAAGCATAGAGGAGCCCAAAATTCTCAAAATTGGGGCTAACTTAAATAGCGAGCAAAAACGTGAGATAACCAAGCTGTTGACTGAATATGCGGATGTATTCGTCTGGTCATATGGCGACATGTCAAGAATCGATCTATCAATAGTAGTTCACAAGCTACCTACAAGGGAAGATGCCAAACCTAAAAAACAAAAATTAAGAAGATTTAGGCCTGACATCTTATTAAAGATTAAAGAGGAAGTCAAGAAACTGCTAGAAGTGGGATTCATCGAAGTATCAAACTACCCAGAATAAGTAGCAAGCATAGTCCCAGTTCTAAAGAAGAATGGGAAAGTACGAGTGTGTGTAGACTTCCGAGACTTGAATCAAGCTACGCCTAAAGACAATTTCCCTCTACCTCATATTGACGTCTTGGTAGATAATATCACAGGGAATCATCTCTTCTCATTTATGGATGGTTTCTCATGATGTAATCAAATAAAAATGGCAGAAGAAGATGAGACTAAAACAACCTTTATCACAACATGGGGAACTTTCTGTTACAAAGTTATGCCCTTCGGTTTGAAAAATGCTGAGGCGACGTATCAAATAACCATAGTTACGATACTTCATGACATGATGCATCAAGAAGTTGAAGTATACGTCGATGATATGATAGCAAAATCTAAAAGAGAAGAGAGCTATACAATTATCCTAAGGAAATTGTTCAAGCGATTAAGAAAGTTTCAACTGAAGTTAAATCTTGAAAAAATGCACTTTTGGGGTTACAACAGGCAAGCCGTTAGGGTTTATCATAAGTTGAGAATATATTAAAATTGACCCTGACAAAGTAAAGGCCATATTGGTACTACCCTCTCCGCGCACTATCAAAGAGGTAAGAGATCTATTGGGAAGGTTAAATTACATAGCCCGTTTCATCTTATAACTCATGGATAAGTGTTGTCCACTATTCCGTCTACTAAAAAAGAACATCACGGTAGAATTGGACGATGAATGCGAAAAAGCATTTAAAATGATCAAGGATTACCTTACGAATCCCCTAGTCTCAGTAGTCCCAAAACAAGGAAAACCCTTATTCTTATACCTCACGATACTCCTTGAATCCATGGAGTGCGTGCTAGGGCAAAAGGATGAAAGAGGGGAGGGAACGTTCCATATACTACCTAAGTAAAAAGTTCACAAATGGGGAATAGAAGTATTCTGAAATAGAAAGGATTGGTTGTGCTTTAGTTTGGGTCATGCACCAGTCGAGGAAGTATACCCTCTACTATCCTATTGAATTGCTAACAAGACATAATCTTTTGAAATACTTAGCAGAGAAGCCCATTTTGTTAGCTAGAATCTCTAAATGGCAAATGCTCCTTTCAGAATTTGATATCATATACATAAATCAAAATTCGACCAAAGGGCAATCGCTAGTAGATCAGTTGGCAAAACACCTAATTGAGGGAGGTCTCCAAGAATCGCAGGCCTAATTCCCTGATGAAAACATATTAACAACGGAGGGTGAGCCAGCAAAAGAATACAAGATAGAGCAAAGCCCTAGATAGAAGATGTTTTTTTATGGAGCCACCAATGTATTTGGTTATGCGATTGCGGTAGTGCTAATATCACTAAAAGGAACACAATTCCCCTCGGCCACGAGACTTACATTTCTCTATACTAATAAAATTGCAAAGTATAAGGCGTGCATCATCGGTCTCAAAATGGCTTGCCATATGGAAATTCATGAATTGAATGTATACGGAGATTCTTCACTCATCATACTACAAACATGAGGGGAATACAAAACTAAGGACCTTAAATTGGTGCCATCAATATTTGACAGAGTTGATCAACGAATTCGAGGCAGTCACCTTCACATATGTCCCAAAGACTCAAAATCAGTTTGCAGATGCCCTCGCCACACTAGCATCTATGATTCAAATAACAAGGAGAGCTAAAGTCTGACCACTAAAAATAAAAATTGAAAATAGGCCCACCTACTGTCTGGTAATCGAAAAAGCATAAGACGATAAGCCCTGGTACTAAGATATCAAAACTTTCCTCCAAGAAGGAAAATACCTTGAAATGGCTAGCAAAAATGACCAAAGAACACTTAGAAGGTTAGCAAGCCATTTCTCAGTAAATGGGCATGTGCTTTATAGAGATCACCTAAAACCACATTGCTAAGATGTGTGGACAAAAGAGAGGCATGTGAACTGATGAAAGAAGTGCATGAAGGAGTATGTGGAATTCACATGAATGGATACATGCTTGCCCGAAAAATCATGAGGATGGGCTACTATTGGTTAACAATGAAATTAGACTGCATCAAATATGTCAAGCACTGTCACTTATGTCAAGTATATGCAAACCGAATAAATGCCCCCACTTAAAGAACTTCATTCGTTATCCACACCATGTCCGTTCTCCATGTGGGGAATTAACATTATCGGGCCAATTACTCCAAAGGCATCCGATGGTCACAGATTCATACTAGTAGCCATTGATTATTTCACTAAGTGGGCAGAAGCTTCATCATATGCTAGTGTCACCAAAGGAGTAATAGTTCGATTCATGAGAAGAGACATAACAGCCCGATATGGAGTTCCTAAATTGATTATCATCGATAACGGCACCAACTTCAACAAAAAATTGATGACAAATTTGTATCAATAGTTCTATATAAACCATAGAAATTCGACTCCTTATTGACCTCAGATGAATAGGGCAGTGGAAGTGGCCAACAAGAACATTAAAAGAATTATTGAGAAGATGACCATCACTTACAAAGATTAGCACGAGATGCAAAACTTAGTTTCAACACAGTTGGAACACAACCATGTTAAAAGGCAATGTTATCTTTGACTCAACACGATTGAAACATGACCATGTTGGGAGGTCGTGTATCTCTCTATGCACCTTTCCATTTCAACACGATCAAAACACAACCGTATTGGGAGGCCGTGAATCTCTTGGTGCACCTTTCCATTTCAACACGGTCAAAACATAACCAAGTTAGTAGGTCATGCTACCCTCGGTAATCTCCATGAACCCTATTTCTTTTATCCAATTTCTCCTACACTTGATTCCCTTTATTCTTAAGCTTAACTAAGTCTCTAAAATACATAATTGCATCTAACTTATAAGGAATTTCATACTTACTTCAATTCCACAATTCGAAATTCTCAAATCGTCAATTCTCCGTTCTTATACGTCCCTTCACAACCTCGTTTTCTACATGATCAATCAACGCTAATAACTACAATTTCCATAAATCCTCAATTGAAATCTATATAAGATCCCTTACCTTTTGTACTTGGAATTACATCGCACCGTCTCCTTTTGTCATCTTAGAGTTTGTTTAGAGAGCGTTTATGTCTGCTATTTTATTGTGAGGGCTAAAAAAGAAGGAACGTTAGGTTATCTAAGATTAAATACTCCCCATCACAAAATGTCCAAATTGCCCTTCTCATTTTCTAAAATTCCATTTTTGTCCTTAGCTCTTTGTGATAATGTATTTATTAAATAAATCAATAAATAATTAAAATCTTTTAGGTATTATAGGCTTTAGGAGGGGCTAAGGTACATATATATTTATAAATCTTTAGAGAAAAGAAAAGTGAAACAAATCATATGGGTCTTTTTGGTATAACTTCTTATTTTCTTTTTTATTTGAAAATGTTGTGATTAGTGTTAAGAATGAGCGAGTAACCTTATTGTACATAATATATACTCATATCCTATTCAATTGAATAAGTTCTAAAGAAGTATTAAAGGTAATTGGATAAGTACCAGATAGCAATTTTCCAAAACCTGCTCTTATACTTTAAGTTATGCATAATATAAGTTCCAAGTTTCTAGGTGATTATTTTGTGGTCTTCTATGGTTCTTTGGCTTTATGTGCTTAAACTTATATAGAAGTCATTGGTTTTATATAAACTATCGGTTTGATAACCGTTTATGTTATGAAAATGACAAGTGTAGACATTATAATGACCTCTAACCTTTTAGACCTTGTCCACGTGTTTTGGGATCATACTTAAATAGAGTTTAGTTGCCATTACTTTTTGTACTAAATTAAATATAATCTTTAATCCTTTGTTTGATTTATATAGTAAATCATGTTACTAGACAAAAAAAAACCTTGAAATACTAGATAAAACCTAAAAAATCTATACATATATTTGATGATATAAAAATTTATTTTACTAAATAAAATAAATATAATTTCGAAATCTAAAATATAAACATGTATCATTATCATTTTTTTTTACAATTGTATCCATGTCAAAACTCTTTTACTGAATTCTCATGTTAATGCAAAAATTAACTCGATATTTTTACGAAAATTCATGTCATGTACTATGCAAACAAAATGTGATATAAGAGAATTGTAATGTAGTGTTCTTCTTGTATAATACTATCTTATTCTCCTTGTATTATTCAATTATATCAACCAAACACTTTCTTGATTTCCTAAAACTATTGGCTCTACTATATATGTATTGTGTATTATGATGCTATAATTCATGAGTCACAATACTTATTATTATATATACTATATTATCATTTTGTAGTTGTACAATCTTTTGGGGATGTTTTGTAGTAAGTTTGAAAGACAATCTTTTTGTGTAGAAAATAAAATGCAACTAGAGTTTGCTATTAAAAAAATTAAAATTTATGGAAAGATAAAAAAGAAATTATAGTTTTCACTAACATTTATATCGAGATGGTTCCAAGATCAATGGTGTAGGATAGGCTTCAATTCTAAAAGTTAAAAATAATAATAATAATAATACTTATGAAGTTTGGTACATATAAAGCCTTACACCCTACCTTCTTATACTCATTCATCCTTATTAGTGTAGCGGTGGAGATGTAAAATGTTGGCAATGTCTTGCCATTTCTTCCTTCTTTATATAGGTACACTTGGTTTGTGAGGATCTAAACTTAAGTAATAATGTTAAAATTAAAATAGTATATATATATGTATGTGTGTAAGGTAAAATGAATGTATATATATATATATATATATATATATATATAATAAAAATAAAGTAAAATATATAAAATAATAATAATAATATGAATTATATGGGCATATATATATACATATATGGAATATATAAATATGTAACAAAAAAATGTACACATTATATTATATTATAGCTAAAAAAAGAAAAAAAAAAGAGAGGAAGGAAAAAACAAAATTGCAGAACAACACCCTCATTCAATGTCAGCAAAATTAAGTAATATTATATATATATATAGACATTAGAATAGAGAGAGAAAATAAAACAAATCATCAAAAAATTAGAAAAAAAGAAAAAAAGAAACCAAAACTCTCTCCATTTCATCTGAATTTTCTGGGCAAATTGAAATTAAAATTTCAAACATGCAATCATCAGGATAGGAAGAATAACAAGATTGAAGTAGGATACAACAAGAATTTGAAGAAATTGAAGAAAAAAAATCAAATTAAATAGGGAGGATTTTGTCTGTTCGTTTAAACAGGTTAGGGTAAATTTTCTGCTAGGCCAAGCTAGGGTTAAGGTTTGGGGTGGGAGAGGATTCCGGCTGACATAGTGGTTGCCGGCTTTGGTGGTCAGAGGCCGGTGAACGGAGCAGCCCCAAGTAACGCCCGAAACTTCCTATTTTTGTTAAAAATATCAAATGTTGATGAAAAATTATGAGTTTTGGTATTCTTGCATAATTTGGTATGGATATTAATGTGATAATTTTATTTTTCTAAAATTTGATTCAAAAATATGTGGTCCTTAAGAAATGCTCTGTTCTTGTCGTAAATTAAATTGGAAACTAAATAGGTCAAATGATGTATTTTTGATGTAATTTTTAGTATATAAGATCCTTATATGATTTATTAGATCACCAAATTAATAATTGTTCATATTGGAGTCGTTTTCTATTTTTAGTGAATTTTTCAAGCTAATTGCCCTGTTCTGGCCGAATTAAATCCTTAGCAAAATTAGAGAATTTGATTTGATTAGTTGAATTTGATGTTCAGTTGAGGTTCATTGAAGCATAATATGATTTTAAGAAGCTTGGGTTAGTTACGAAACAAAAATGGGAGTGTTCGGTGCAAGATCGTGATAATTTAGAACTATACGATACAATATAGAATTAGATCGAAATTAAATTACATTAATATATAATAGAGCGTAGTATACCCGTATGTATATGAATTAGAAATTGTAAGAAAATGGTGGATTATACGAGGTTAGGATGGAATTTAGGGATTTGGAATACTAAATTAGCAATGTAGGGTTCAATAGAGTGAATGAGGTAACATTGATTGGTATACTGATGATTCAGGTATTTCTGTTGAGTAAGGAGGACAAAGGAATTTGGCCGGTGCGACTGTTTGAACCGGCATACATTGTTTCAGGTGAGTACCCCCTTAACTCCTCTCTTGGGTACAAGTGGTTGATAATGTAGATTACTTGTTGTTGGCTGAAATCACCCTGTACGATCACTTACTATGATCAATGCAGAAGGATTGTTGAATTACATTGGTTTGCTGATGGCTGGTTGTGTGTCATGATATGATTGGATTATGAAAAAAAAAAAGGGAACATTATAGAAAATCCTAGAATGAGAGTTGGGTGCGGGATTTGATTATACTATTCTTGATTGTATGTGATGTAATGAACTTAAATTATTGAATGCTTCATGATTATGATGTAATGCTGGGTTATTTTTAGCTTATTAGATGGGGTTTATATGACTGGTTAAGTTCATACTATTGTTGTCTTGATAACGATGAAATATCTAAATGGATAATAAAATGGGGTTTAGGCTATAAGTACCTACTAACCCAAAACACTTAATGTAAGAAAAGTCATGTTCCCTGCCCAGTAAGTTTGTGGTACGACAATTGAGTCGACCCGGATGGGTTTGAGGCACGGTGGATGGACCGGCCCGATTTAGTGACCTATGGGAATTTGGTCACCCCTTTTGTTCGAGGTAGGTGAAAGGCGAGCTGAATGTTTCTAACTAAAAAGAGTATATAAGGATGTCTTAATTGGTTGAGAAAACATTAAGTTTTGAAAAGTACATGAGAGTAGTTTATCTACCTGTTGATAGGCTTTGCCTGGGTTAACTGAAAAATATTTGTGACATGTAAGTAAACATGAGTGATAGAAATGGTCTCCAATGAAAAGGTTATGAGTTTAGCAAAATGGAACTACAGGGAAAATATCATTAAGTAAGATCATGGTGATGTTAAAATGTAATAAATTGAATTGGGTTTCTTGCGAGTATAACTTGAGTTGAAAACTTGCTTGCTTGAGTAATCACTTCGAGGTATTTGATAATATTGTTGATTACTATTATGTGATTTTGTTGTTTGTTTTTGCTGGGTTGCTTGATTTTATACTCACTTTGCTTCTTAAGAAGCTGAGGGGTTAGTGTTTTTGCTAACTTCGGGTATAGGTACTGAAGAATAAGTTATTGGAGACTAGGGTTTTTGGAGAGCGTCAATAGAGCCAAAGAAGCCCTTAGTTCCATTTTGGAACCTCTGTTATTTGTAATAAGATCTATAGGTGTTGTCGAGTCTAATTTTTTTGCATTCTCATTCCTAATCCGATCTAGACTAGACCCTATGCTCATCTAATGTAGATCCTCGACTTGAATTAGGAATTTCATTTGATGTTTGGAGTCGCCACCCAACTGTTGTTAGGAAATATTGAATTAAGACTAAAGGAGCGGATTAGTCTTAATTTGGACCACTAGTTGTTGTGATTTCCTCTTCTCGTTTTTGAAAAGAGGAAAAGGGAAAACCAGAGTTTCTAAGTCCAGACGCTAACCTATTAAAACCTTACGGTTACCACCTAATCTCCTAAAATTGTTCCTATTTAGAAATGTGTTTTATTGTGTTTCTGTTACTTTTTATTATGTTTTTGAATTATTTCAAGAAAATGATTTTTTATTTCATTTTATGGGTTGACCCGAATGGGTGCCTGCATACTTGCTATCCATGATCAAACAAGCCGTAGATCGCTTTTTTCTGAAAAGATTTAGTGGGTTTGTGGATTTTAGTTTTGAAATCTCTTTCGATTTATGTTTTTACCATTTTTGGGATTTGTTTTCTAAAAAAAAAATCTAAACCTAAGCTTAGTAATAATTTTTTGGAGAAAACATCAATTTTGGATTTATTTGAGAAAATGATTTTTCTAAGTGATAAAACTCATTTTTTTTCTATTTTTATAATTTTTTTATTTTTTGTAATTTTTTATGATTTCTTATGATTTTTCATTTCTTTTCGATTTTTCCTTATTCTTCTACAATTTTTATAATTTTTATGAGTTTTCATGATTTTTATAGTTTTTTTATGATTTTTCATGATTTTTTGTGAATTTTTGTTAAAAAATTTATCTTAAACTATTATCTATCCTATTTTAAAACCTGAAGTTTTATTATTATTTTTCTAATATTTATATTGTTTTTCTACATTTTTATTATTTTTTGTTATTATTATTTATTTATTTTTTCTACATTATTAAATCCTAAAAACCTAATTTCTACATTTTCCTACTTATGGAAATAAAACATAAAGCATAAATAAATAACCAACAAATAAATAATCAAATAATAAATCAAATAAATACAAATAAAATAAATAAACAAAATTCGAAAAAAAATAAATAAATAATCCGAAAAATTCGACTTACCTGGATCCGGGTCGGTGCGCGGGTCGGGTCGGTCGGGTCGAATCGGGTCGGGTCGGATCGGTCGGACACGGCGGCAGAGAGGGCTCGTTCACGACGTTCCGGCGGTCTTTTGCAACGGGTGAGGTGTCGAATCCTAGCTTCTTGAGGGTGCTGAATCCAATGGTGGCGGTGGTTTGCTCCCAGATCGTCTCCTGGTGGTGGTTCAACTCCGGTCGGTGATCGCGATTTTGGTTCTCCTCCAGTGCTCTCCGATTTGCTCTCTTTTCTCACTTTCTCTCAATTCTGATCCGTGTTTTGGCTTCCCCCACTCCTCCTCTATTTATAGGTGTTTGAAATCGAGCTGGATAAGCTCGGATTTCCTCCGATCGAAGCTAATCGGATTTTCGGTTAAAAAAAACCAACTTCGATTTGTATAAATCCATCAATTTGTTACGATTTGATTCCAATTAGATAATGTTTATCTTATTTCTGTTGAAGATTTGTTGGATTTGTGCAAAAAATTGAATCGAAACGGCCAAAATGCGAATTTTTTCTTCCGCCAGCGATCTCGGGCCCGAGGTAGAAGACAATCACGCGCCCAGCGCGTGCGTTTCCTCCAGCCAATTGGATGTTGCCACGTGTCCTGGATAAGTAAAAAAAATGCAAAACCCGGAAACTGCTTCCCCCGCGATTCGAACCTGCGACCGAGCCCCCCCTCGCGCACCTTAGCCCGTGGTCCGGACCAGCTAGGCTAGCCCCACTTTCCTGATTTTTCTAATTTCGTAAATTGCATATATGCAATGCGATTTTTTTATTTTTTTGTATTTTTTGAAATTTCAAAAATTTGTAAAAATTATTTATTATTTCTTATTGCTATTTCTGAAATCATTTTTCAAAATTGATGTGTTTTCCTATTTATTTTTATTTTTTGAATATTTTTATTATTTAAGCTAAATTAGAGAAAAATTGGAAAAAATTGGAAAAAATTAAAAATTGATTATTATCAATTATTATTCATTCCTATGGCAAAAATGGGGTGTTTACAGGTGTTAATCTTCATATTGTAATGTAAATATTTGTGTGTATAAGATTGGATTTGTAATCTTTTGAGCTACTTAAGGCTACAGGATTAATCATGGGCTATGCCTACTTACCGGGAATGCAGATCCCAATGGTATATATATATGATGTATGATGTGATAGGAGATTTTAAATACATGTGTTTAGATATGATGTGGATATGAAATGATAGCGCTGTTAGCGCCATTTTACAGGACGTTTATAAAATTACATACAGGTTGGAGTTATAGGTTCAATATTAGCAAAATTTGTCTTATCTCTAATTCAAAGACGGCATAGCAACCCACCTACCGGTACCAAGCATAGTTACAGGAATTTTTGGAACAGGTTCAAGAATCATACCTAGTAGGTGAGTCGCTACAGGGTGGTATTAGAGCTTAGGTTTAGGTATTATGATTAAACCCGTGTGAGCTTGTGTGGGGTGGTTAGGATGAATGAAGACTTTAAGTTATGTTAATTGATTTGACTTACCAAATTGTGATGTATTTGTGTATTGTGGAATACATATGCTTGTTTAAGAAGTTTAAGTGTTTGATTCTGATTCAAGTGTACTTATTTATGTAGATTTGATTGCAATAAATGGAATGTGGAAGAAGTCGAGGCAGAGGTAGAGGAAGGAGGACCAGGAATATGGTCCCTCATGATCAGCAAGAGGATTTACCTCCACCGCTAGCTCCACAGAATCCAATGGAGCATATGGTTGTTGTAATGCAAGCTTGGGCTGAAGTTATGGCCGCGAGATTAGGTGGGGATAAACTAGCCAGGGTACAGAGTATTGTAAATCTCTTTGATGGTAAGAGTCTAGACCCCACTACAGCTATGAATTGGATAAATTCCATAGCAAGAGCTTTCCAGGTACATGATGTTCCCGAGGATAAAAAGGTGGACTATGCTACAGTACTATTAGAGGATACTGCACATGATTGGTGGGTATCACAAAAGGAGCTGATGGAAGCTCCAATTACTTGGCCAGCATTTAAGGATGTTTTCCTGAGTCAACATTTTCCCTCATGTGTACAAGATAAAATGAGGGAAAAGTTTTATGAATTAAAGCAAAAGGGTAGAAGTGATACAAACTACGCCAACCCGTGACGAAACCCAATACCAATACGTTCGGAATTCGTTGCCTAAGGCGCCCAAACACCTAAAGTGGAAACCGCGACCCGTTGTCTATAAGCGAGACAAGAACCTTGGTATAAAATGAAGACGCCACAATCGGGATGAAAGACCGATTGATAAGTCGGGATGAACGCCACGAAAATCAATCCGATAAGTTCAAATTAGTTCTTGAAGAACCAAGAGGTGCCTCTCAAAAGTGTTTAATGTTCAAAGATGTAAATTCTTTGTTGTTCTAAACCTTAGGAGCTTTTATACTAGGGTTACAATTCGTGAAAAACAAGTCCAAAACGACGTAGCTTAGATAAGTTGCGTAAAAACACGAAACAGGAAAAGCTGGCCGGCAGGGGATATACGGCCGTGTACACGACCGTGTACTTTGGCCGTGTACCTTTCTGTACAACTTCTGGCAACATACACGGCCGTGTACACGACCGTGTACTTTGACCATGTACCTTTCTGTGCATTTGCTTGACTCCATACACGACCGTGCCTTTTAGCCGTGTGTCTAGCCGTGTATGATTCTGTGCAATCTTGAGATTCTTACACGGCCGTGCCTTGAAAGTATACGCCCTCTTCAACCCGTGTCCGGTGTGACTTGTATAAGAGCAAGGGTCTTCCCATGGTTGTTCCAATCCGTTCCAACTTCATGATTGCTCCAATCCTTTCCGGCTTCATGGACATCCTTTATCAACCCGTTAAGTGCTTCCTTGAGTCATTTCGCTTGACTTCTTGTGATCGGTCCAGGCGGCACTTCAAGAGGATCCACATTCCTTCTTCCGGCTTGACTCTCATCAAAGATCTCATCAAGAAGCATAATGGAGTATAAGCGAGAGTTTAGTAGATTGTTGAAATTTGCTCCATTGGCCTACCAGAATGATGAAGAGGTAAAAGTTGATACATTTCGTGCGGGGCTGGATATCTATTTTCAAGCGGAGCTGAAAAGAAGTAAAGTTGTGACTTATGTGGAGATTGTGAATGAAGCCCGTATCCTGGAATAGGTGAGGGATATGAAGGGTATGGAGGGTCCTTCACACAGAAGAAAGGATGGAGGTAGTTTTGGGCAAAAATGGAGTAAGGATAAAGGAAAAGCAAAGAAGCAGTATCAACTACCAGTCCGACCTCAGAGGAGTCAGACTTATACTATAGTGTGCTGGAAGTGTAAGGGTAATCACAAGGCTAATGAATGTCCTCAGCTGAGAGGAAACTTTTATAGATATGGGGTAGATGGACACATTGCTAGGCAATGTCAAAATCCTAAGGACCTCCAATGTTACACTTGTGGACAGTTTGGTCATACTTCCCATAATTGCCGGGGTAGGAGTGAGGGAGGTCAGCAGACTCAGGCTCAAACTCAGGCCCCAGCACCTAGGCATGATCTTAATCTTAGGAAGGGTAGACTGCGACCTCAGACTTAGGCACAAGTCTTTGCTATACAACAGACAGAGCCAGCTAATGTGGATGATGTAGTAGCAGGTAAGACTACTAAACTTATCTGATAGTTTGATGGTTAAATAGTTGTAATGTAAATGAACCTATATATCTATATGAAAATGTAAATGTATAAGTGTAAATATGTATATGTGTGTGAATTTTGTTATGTATGGGATGCTGATGCTTGTTATAAATTGAGTAATTGAATTAATGAATGAATCTATATGTGTAAATATGCATGAATGTGTGTGTAGACATGAATTTACATGTGTACATATGTAAAATAGTTGTATCTGCTTAGGGCTTAAACAAATTGTATTAGTGAATATATGCCTATAAGTACGTGTAAGTGTGTATATGCAAATGTGAATATATAGATGTGTTTATGGGTGTAGACATGAAGTAACTAAGTTGTAGATGTGACTATACTTAACTTGTCATTGAGTAGGATGTTAACAATAATTGCTGGAAGTGGAATGTGATGTGTTTGATGATTTCAGGTGTGATTCTATTAGATGATAATCCCGCTTATGCCTTGTTTGACACTGGAGCAACCCATTCTTATGTCGCCGAAGACTGGGTGAGACGGAACATGGCTCTAGTGAAGAGTCTGAAATGTGAATATATGGTAAGTACTCCTTCTGGAGGGGAGAGGATAGCAAGTTATCAATTGGAGAATGGTATTGTGGTGATTGAAGGGCGGCAATTGCCAGCTGATTTGGTTGTTCTTAATATGAAAGGGTATGATGTTATCCTTGGCATGGATTGGCTGACCAGGTATAAGGTGCATCTAAATTGTCGGGATAAAGTGGCAGAGTTTTGTCTACCAGATGAGGAAGCATTCAGTTTCAGAGGGAGTATAAGGCGATCAATACCTAAAATCATAGCAGCTAACAAAGCCAAGAAATTATTGAAGAAAGGATGTATAGGATATTTGGCTTCAGTGGTAGATACACAATTGAAAGAAAAGAGAGTGGAGGATATCCTGATTGTATGTGAATTCCCAAAAGTATTTACTGAGGAATTACTAAGCTTACCCCCAGATAGAGACGTTGAATTCGGCATTGAGGTAATGCCAGGTATGAAACCTATATCTAAAGCTCCTTATCGTATGGCTCCTGTAGAATTGATGGAGTTGAAAAAGCAGTTGCAGGAATTATTGGATAAGGGTTTCATAAGGCCTAGTATGTCACCTTGGGGTGCACCGGTGTTATTTGTGAAAAAGAAGAATGATAGTCTACGTTTGTGTATAGATTACCGTGAGTTAAATAAGGTAACCATCAAGAATAAATATCCTTTACCCCGAATTGATGACTTATTTGATCAGTTGAATGGAGTAGCTGTATTCTCGAAGATTGATCTACAATTTGGATATCATTAATTGAAGGTGAAGGAGGTTAACATACCAAAGACCGCCTTTCGAACCAGGTATGGTCACTATGAATTTCTGGTGATGCCTTTTGGTTTAACTAACGCCCCAGCTGCCTTTATGGATATGATGAATAGGGTATTTAAAGAATATTTGGATGACTTTGTGGTTATATTCGTTGATGATATCTTGATCTATTCTAAAGATAACGAGGAGCACGCTAAGCATTTAAGAAAGGTGTTGCAAACTCTATAGGAAAAACAGTTGTATGCTAAGTTGAAGAAATGTGATTTTTGGCTAGACCAGATTGCATTCTTAGGCCATATTGTGTCAGGTTCTGGAATATCTGTAGATCCTGCAAAGATTAAGGCCATTACAGAGTGGAATCCTCCTACCACAATCAGGGAGGTAAGAAGTTTTCTTGGTATAGTAGGATATTACAGGAAATTTGTGAACTTTTCAAAGATAGTTGTACCCCTGACTCGGTTGATGAGGAAAGGAGTCAAATTTGAATGGACAGACCAATGTGAGCAAAGCTTTCAGGAATTAAAGAGGAGATTAGTTTCAGCTCCTATTTTGGCCATTCCTAGTGGAACAGGTGGGTATGCTATATATTGTGATGCCTCTCAGATTGGATTAGGGTGTGTACTGATGCAAGATGACAAAGTTATAGCATATGCTTCCCGTCAGTTGAAACCATATGAGCAGAATTATCCTACTCATGATTTGGAGTTGGCTGCTATAATATTTGCTTTAAAAATTTGGAGACATTATTTGTATGGTGATAAATGCGATGTATATACTGATCATAAGAGTTTAAAATACATCCTTACTCAAAAAGAGTTGAACATGCGACAAAGGCGATGGTTGGAATTGATGAAAGACTATGATCTAGCCATTCACTATCATCCCGGTAAAGCTAATGTAGTCGCTGATGCATTAAGTAGGAAACAGTGTAGCAATTTGGCAACTTTAATCACTGATAAAGTGGAAATATGGAGGGATTTAGAGCAGTTACAGTTAGAAATTATATGGCCAGGAGTAGAATCTAAATTAAATAGTTTGAGTATTCAGCCTACATTGAAAGATCAGATTCAGGAAGCACAGCTAACTGATGAGGAACTGCAAAAAGTCAAAAATAGTATGATTAGATATCCCGACTTTATATGTGATGAGACTGGAGTATTAAGATTCAAAGGTAGATTATGCGTACCAGCAATAGAGAAGATCAAAAAAGCAATTCCAGATGAGGCTCATCATACCATTTATACAAACCACCTAGGAAGCAATAAGATGTATAGGGATGCAAAATCAGTGTATTGGTGACCAAGGATGAAGAAAGACATTGCAGAATATGTAGCAAAGTGTAGCACTTGCCAACAAGTTAAAGCAGAGCATCAAAAACCTAGAAGGTTATTACAACCCCTCTCCATTCCTAAATGGAAGTGGGAGCAAATTTCCATGGATTTTGTTATAGGATTAACCGGGACCAGGAAACAACATAATGCTATTTGGGTAATCGTTGATAGACTGACTAAACCAGCCCATTTCCTTCCAATTCAGCAGAGCATGCCACTATCTCGCTTAGCAGCGTTATATATTAAGGAAATAGTGCGATTACATGGAGTATCAGCTTCTATTGTTTCTGATAGAGATCCCAGGTTTATTTCTAGATTTTGGCAAACCCTACAGGAAGATATGGGCACCAAATTGAAGTTCAGTACAGCTTATCATCCTCAGACAGATGGTCAAACAGAGAGAACGATACAGACACTTGAGGATATGTTGAGAGCATGTGTTTTGGAGTTTAGTGGTAATTGAGATGAACATTTGCCACTAATCGAGTTTGCATATAATAACAGCTATCATAGTACTATACAGATGGCCCCATATGAAGCCCTATATGGAAGAAAATGTAGATCCCCATTATATCGGGATGAGATTGGAGAGAAACAAGTAGTGGGATCGGAAATGCTCCAACAGCTGAAGGATAAAGTTCAGGTGATAAAGGCCAGAATGCAAACAACACAAAGTAGACAGAAAAGTTATGCTGATAAACGCAGAAAACCATTAGAGTTTCAAGTTAGAGACTTTGTGTTCTTGAAAGTATAAAAGGGAAGTTAAGTCCTCGTTATATTGGTCCATACCAGATTTAGAGGAGGATTGGAGCTGTGGCATATGAACTTGAGTTACCTACTGAGTTAGCCAATATCCATAATGTATTCCATGTGTCTTCATTGAAGAAATGTGTTAGCGATCCGACAGTTGTCTTAGAACATCTACCAAAAGGACTCCAGGAGAACATGACATATGAGGAGTATCCCATTGCCATTTTGGACAGGTCCACTAGGCAACTCAGAAACTGGGATATTACATTTATAAAAGTCCTTTGGAATAGCCATACTGAGGCAGAAGCCACATGGGAGAGAGAAGATCATATGAGGATTAAATACCCAGACTTATTCTAAACAGGTAACTACTGTTTTACCTTTAGGATATAAATATGTATGGCCTCACTTAAATTCTAAGTGTTTTGTAATTTAAGAATAGAATATTAAAATACAATGAGTTGTACCTGCGTAATAGTTTCGAGGACGAAACTATTTTAAGGAGGGGGGGGGGGGGGGGGGGGGGGGGAATGTGAGGATCTAAACTTAAGCAATAATGTTAAAATTAAAATAGTATATATATGTGTATGTATGTAAGATAAAATGAATGTATATATATATATATATATATATATATATATATGTTATACGCTAAAAATAAAGTAAAATATATAAAATAATAATAATAATATGAATTATATGGGCATATATATATATATATATATATATATATATATATATACATATATGGAATATATAAATATGTAAAAAAAAATGTACACATTATATTATATTATATTATAGCCAAAAAAAGAAAAAAAATAGAGGAAGGAAAAAAAAAATTGCAGAACAGCACCCTCATTCAATGTCAGCAAAATTAAGTAATATTATATATATATATATACACACATTAGAATAGAGAAAGAAGATAAAACAAATCATCAAAAAATTAGAAAAAAAAAAAAGAAACCAAAACTCTCTCCATTTCATCCGAATTTTCTGAGCAAATTGAAATTGAAATTTCAAACATCAGGATAGGAAGAAGAACAAGATTGAAGTAGGATGCAACAAGAATTTGAAGAAATTGAAGAAAAAAATCAAATTAAATAGGGAGGATTTTGTCTGTTCATTCGAAGGGGTTAGGGTAAATCTGCTGCTAGGTCAAGCTAGGGTTAAGGTTTTGGGTGTGAGAGGATTCCGGCCGACATAGTGATTGCCGGCTTTGGCGGCCGGAGGCCGGTGAATGGAGCAGCCCCTGGTAACGCCCGGAACTTCCTATTTTTGTTAAAAATATCAAATGTTAATGAAAAATTATGATTTCTGGTATTCTGGCATAATGTTGTATGGATATTAATGTGATAATTTTATTTTTCTGAAATTTGATTCACAAATATGTGGTCCTTAAGCAATGCTCTGTTTTGGTCGTAAATTAAATTGGAAACTAAATAGGCCAAATGATGTATTTTTGATGTAATTTTTAGTATATAAGATCCTTATATGATTTAACAGATCACCAAATTACTAATTGTTCATATTGGAGTCGTTTCCTATTTTTAGTGAATTTTTCAAGCTAATTGCCCTGTTCTGGCCAAATTAAATCCTTAGCAAAATTAGAGAATTTGATTTGATTAGTTGAATTTGATGTTCAGTTGAGGTTCATTGAAGCACAATATGATTTTAAGAAGCTTGGGTTAGTTACGAAACAAAAACGGGAGTGTTCGGTGCAAGATCGTGATAATTTAGAAGCATACGATGCAATATAGAATCAAATCGAAATTTAATTACATTAATATATAATAGAACGTAGTATACCTGTATGTATATGAATTAGAAATTGTAGGAAAATGGTGGATTATCTGAGGTTAGGATGGAATTCAGGGGTTTGGAATACTAAATTAGCAATGTAGGGTTCAATAGAGTGAATGAGGTGACATTGATTGGTATACTGATGATTCAGGTGTTTCTGTTGAGTAAGGAGGATAAAGGAATTTGGCCGATGCGACTGTTTGGATTGGCATACATTGTTTCAGGTGAGTACCCCCTTAACTCCTCTCTTGGGTACAAGTGGTTGATAAAGTAGACTACTTGTTGTTGGCTGAAATCACCCTATATGATCACTTACTGTGATCAATGCAGGAGGATTGTTGAATTACATTGGTTTGCTGATGGCTGGTTGTGTGTCATGATATGATTGGATTATGAAAAAAAAAAAAAAGGGGAACATTCTAGAAAATCCTAGAATGAGAGTTGGGTGCGAGATTTGATTATACTATTCTTGATTGTATGTGATGTAATGAACTTAAATTATTGAATACTTCATGATTGTAATGTAATGCTGGGTTATTTTTAGCTTATTAGATGGGGTTTATATGACTGGTTAAGTTCATACTATTGTTGTCTTGGTAACGATGAAATATCTAAATGGATAATAAAATGGGGTTTAGGCTATAAGTACCTACTAACCCAAAACACTTGTAAGAAAAGTCATGTTCCCTGCCTAGTAAGTTTGTGGTACGACCTTTGAGTCAACTCGGATGGGTTTGTGGCACGGTCGACGAACCAGCCCGATTTAGTGACCTATGGGGATCTGGTCACCCCTTTTGTTCGAAGCAGGTGAAAGGCGAGCTGAATGTTTCTAATTAAAAAGAGTATGTAAGGATGTTTTAATTGGTTGAGAAAACATTAAGTTTTGAAACGTACATGAGGGTAGTTTATCTATCAGTTGACAGGCTTTGCCTAGGTTAACTGAAAAATATTTGTGACATGTGAGTAAACATGAGTGATTGAAATGGTCTCCAATGAGAAGGTTATGAGTTTAGCAAAATGGAATTACAGGGAAAATATCATTAAGTAAGATCATGGTGATGTTAAAATGTAATAAATTGAATTAGGTTTCTTGCGAGTATAACTTGAGTTGAAAACTTGCTTGCTTAAGTAATCACTTCGAGGTATTTAATAATATTGTTGATTACTATTATGTGATTTTGTTGTTTGTTTTTGCTGGGTTGCTTGATTTTATACTCACTTTGCTTCTTAAGAAGCTAAGGGGTTAGTGTTTTTGCTAACCTCGGGTACAAGTACTGAAGAATAAGTTATTAGAGACTTGGGTTTTTGGAGAGGGTCAATAGAGGCAAAGAGCCCTTAGTTCCATTTTGGAACCTCTGTTATTTGTAATAAGATCTATTGGTGTTAATCTTCATATTGTAATGTAAATATTTGTGTGTATAAGGTTGGATTTGTAATCTTTTGAGCCACTTAAGGCTACAGGATTAATCATGGGCTATGCCTACTTACCGGGAATGCAGATCCCAATGGTATATATATATATATGATGTATGATGTGACAAGAGATTTTAAGTACATGTGTTTATATATGATGTGGATATGAAATGATAGTGCTGTTCGCGCCATTTTACAGGACGTTTATAAAATTACATACAGGTTGGAGTTACAGGTTCAATATTAGCAAAAATTGCCTTATTTCTAATTCAGAGACGACATAGCAACCTACCTACAGGTACCGAGGATAGTTACAGGAATTTTTGGAATAGGTTCAAGAATCAGACCTAGTAGGTGTGTCGCTACTTAGTTGATGTTTCACTAGCAAAAGATATATTTGGTCATGATTTAAAATAATTTGAAGTGTAGACAAAAGCTAGAAGGGACAAATGCATATCAAATTACCCCTAAACTTCTGATGTTTTTCTAAGTTGATGTTTTTAAACCATTTAAAATATTTACTAGTTTTATATGCGGCATGTTATGTATATATAAAATAAACTAGGAGCATCTAGTTACTATTACTAGACAGTGCAAAACAAGACAAATAAGACAAAAAAAAATTTGGATCACGCTTGGTATGTTTAGTACTAGACAAAGATTTTTGTCATGTCCATTGATTAAAATTGCAAAGTACTATACTAAATATGGTAATTTTGACAATTATACCCTTTTATAATATTATGGTTATTTAATTACATTTTTAATATTATAAAAAAATACAATTTGAAGAGATTATTTAATTCACATATAATCCTACAAATTCTATAAAAAAATGTAAATCCATTGATTGAAAAAATTAATAATTCATATTATAAATTATAATAATTTGTGTTATATTTAATAATATAAGACATTGTAAATATTATATTAGTAATTTTTAATAATTGTCATAAAAAATAATTATTATTATTGTTGTTGTTATTTTTGTCATTGTTGTTATTGGAAATTATTATTATTTTATTTTTATTACTATTATTATTGTTATAGCAAGCAATAGAAATGCAATAGATGTGTAGAGATGTTTGGGAAATTTTCAAAAAAAAAAAACGATATTTTGTCTTATGACACATATTTTGTATCTTATTTGACATGGTATAAATTTCAGTTGTTTTGTTTAGTACTTCATCTCTTTTTTGTCCAGTACTTAAATCATTTTTTCAACCAAACGTAGGATAACTATAATTGTCCAATCCAGTACCACAATTTTCGAGCAATCAATTACATTTTTTTAATGACTTAGAATTCAATAGAATATTTCATATAAGATAATCATACAAAACACCAAAATTTTGATTTAATTTGGTGATTTTTGCTAAGTCGAAAGTATGCCCAGAAGAAAAAAAATGGCCATGAATTATCTTCTCTTTTGCAAGCTAAATTAGCTATGTGGGGAGGGTGCATAAAATACATGCCAAAAGAAAGAACGGACATAACAATAATTTATTTTTGTTATTTTTAATCTCCTTGATTTCCCTATTAAATGTTCATTCTTTATTCTAGAAATCGATATTCATGGGTTAATTATTTTGTCATCCTTATTAATTATTTATATTACAACTATTTTCCGTTAGGTTGTGATAATTGCGTATAATCATTGCAGAATGGGATTACTTTTATAATTATTTAATAACACCGTATTAATTATTTATTTAATTAATCTGACTCCTCATTGGCAAGTGTTTACTTGCACTCCCATCTTTTCTGGGATTCAAATACTCGATTGACCAACGAATAGAGGATGGGATTTGACCTTGCATCCTGTTTGTGGTATTAAATTATCGAAATCTTCCAAATTTATGTGTTAAGACGGAATAAGTCTTCCCAATTTTTGGCACACACCAAAAAAAAAAAAAAAAGCGATGAAGGGAGTTTTTGAGTTGTAATTTTAATGTCGTTTTGAAACCAAATATTTAAGATAATAAAGATATAAAAATAACAAAAAGGATAAGTATATATAATGACTACATAATAAATATAAAAATAGAGGAATAATACGTATAAATCAGAAATAAATAAAATACTAATAAAATTAAAAAAAAAACGAAATATAAGGCCCAAGAAGATATATCTATGTTCCGTTAATCGTTTCATCTCCCTTAGGCCGACTGGGCCAAATTATTATTCTAATATAAGTAAAGAAAATAAACAAAAATCAAGTGGTTGACCTCCGATAGATGGTTCTAATTTTTATCTTCATTATTTGTGTTTATTACGAGTAGATAAGACGTTGGAAAGCTTGGGAGGAGGAAACTCGGAGAGAGGAATATCAAGGAGCCAACGGCAATGTTTTACTTTATATTGCTCGTTAAGGCTAACACATTTTATAAAGAAAATGATGAAGGAGGTTTCAAGATATTTGAAAAGATGTTAAATAAAAAAATTTTAGGTTTTTCATATACTATAAAATATTTAAAAACCTTCAAAACAAATCTTTTTTAGCTTTTAGTGAGTGTTTGAAGAATTTATTAGCAAGACCTTTTTAGTAAATGAGAAAAATATACTTTTAATTCTTAATGTTGGCCTACTTTTTTAATGGAGTCCTCAACTTTTTTTTATTATAATTATTCTATTTGAGTCTCTACATTTTCAAAATTTTATAAAATTCATTAAATTTTGTATCCATCTATGGCATGTATTAGCTTCTAATTAGCTTTAAACTAGTTGACAAAGGTAGTTAGGGTACACATAAATTTTTTCGTCCCATTTTTTTACTTTTAATTATTATTTTTTTATTTTGTATTTTTATTATATTATATCATTATATATATTTAATATTATTTTATTATATTATGTAAATAAATATATTTAATATTATTATTTTGTTAATTTAATTATTGAAAACCAACTTGAAGTTAATACATGTTACAAATAGATGGAACACTTAATAGATTTAACATAAGTCCCTTTTTATAATGTTTTAAAAATATTGAGAATTTAAATAAAAAGAGAAAAAAAGTTAAAAACTCAAAAAAAAAAAGTAGATATACATTGAGAACTAAAAGTGTAATTTTCCCTTTAATGAACTATCAATCATTTTTATTTCTTTTGAAACCCTCTTATAAGTTACTTTGTGATATTCATGGTGATGATTTACTTTATTTCCCCTCCACACCACCCCGACCCCCGCTTTTTTTTATTGTAATCATATATCTAACTTGAAAAATTTTATAGACTAATAATAGAAGGTTCCAACATTAGTACTACAACTGTTGGTATGTGGAATGTTTATTAGATTCAAATAAAAAGGCGTAAATGGTATTTTTTTAAGAAAGTATTGAAGTAGAAAATAGTAAAAGATGATAAAATGTAATAGAGAGCATTTAGGATTGGAGAAGCCTTTATGTGTGTGTGTGTGTGTGTTTTTAGCTTAGTTACAAATGAGTGTCATATGCCTATTTATAGACTTCCTCCTCAATGGATGGAGAAAATAATTTGATCCAACAATTAAAATACATTACCTAGAATGTTATAACTACCATTTAGAATATTTCATAAAAATATCTCAACTAACAATTCTAGAAATTGCACCTAACATATTCTCTAGAATGTGGATGGTGAAATGGACTTAAGCTAAGAAATGAGCCAAAGTGGATCAATTTTAACACTCTTCTTTAATACACTTTGGTGTCACTCAAACCACATGTCTGATCATCTCAAACTTTTTGCATGGAAACACCTTAGTAAATATGTTTGCAAGCTGCTCCTCTGTCTAGTAGTACTTGAGCTCAATTTCTCCATTGCTTGTTTCTTCTTGTACAAAGTGATACTTAATATCAATGTGCTTTGACCTATTATGGTGCACTAGATTTTTAGCAATTGCTATGCACGACTTATCACAATAGATGATTGTTGGCTCCTTTTGCTTTTCTCCCATGTCTTCCAAAACTCTTCTTAGCCATTACTTGACTTGTTGTTACTATAACTACAGTATGTTCTACATCTACTAATGATTGTACCACAGTTATTTGTTTCTTAGAGCCCCATGAGAATATTCCTAAACCAAGTGAGAATTTGCAACTTGAGGTGCTCTCCATATCATAAACCGATCCTCCCTAATCATTATTTGTATAACCAATCAGCCTTGTTTCATATGTGGACTTGTAACATATACTGAAATCCTTTGTGTCTTGTAAATATCTTAGAATTCACTTTCTTGCTCCATAATGTACTTAGCTTAGTTTTTGCATGAACCACCATAATAGACTTATGGCATACATAACGTCTAGTTAAGTAGCTATTAGATATAGTAGGGTACCGATGAGACTTCTATAGATGGAATTGTTAGCTTCCTTCAATCTATCTTCTTTCCTAAATTTCTCATTAAGGACTAGCAATGATGAGTGCTTACTATTCATATCAAATTCTAAATTTATAAACCTAATGAAATGTACGATCTGAGCTAGACAAGTGTACCTATCTAATGTAGCATAGATTTTAGGATATTGTCTATAGGGATCTTGAAAATAAATACTAGGTATTGCTATTTTTCTACTATTTAGCCTAAATCTTGAAGTGAGATTTATGATTCAAATACTAAACAACTAGTCTAGCAACCCTAAGATCAATTGTGTATGCTTTCAAAAAATAAATTCAATCACAGGACATACCACTCACCTTGATCCACCCTAAACCTTAAAATTCTTATGAAAATGGATTGCTTAATGAATTATTCATGTTTTGCACTACAACATCTCATCAACTAAATCAATAACTCCCTTGAGTCAATTAATTCTTCATGTGTTCTCTCCTAAGGTTTTGAAAAAATGATCTCAAAACTTCTTAGATATGAAATTAAGGTGCTATTTATAGCTTTCTAATGATCATAGGTCAGCATGGTCTACTACATGGTCGTGCTTAGAACGGGGCTAAAAAACAGAGCCTTTGTTTTCGCCTCTGATGCATGCTTTGGTCATCCCTGCCATTCAACATGGCCATACTAAAGGTAAGGCTAGAAAAAGAAAATTTCTTCCTTTTGCAAAATTGATCTAAACTTGTTTAATTTGCCTTGATTTCTCTTTGATCATCATGAAATCTTTCAAATGAGCTCTTTAAACCCTTAAATGAATTTTTTCAAAAAATAAGTATCCTTTTCTTCAATAATTCACAAGAATACATAATAAATTGTCCAAATAAGCACAAATAATAAGAGTCTTTTAACACTTATCAAGCCACATTACAATTGTCTTACAACCTTGCATTTTGAATTTCTTTACTAATGTCACTACATATTTCTTCTATGGTACAAAGGTCCCTTCTTCTTCTTAATCTATCTTGATCATGATGAAGTAATGCATTAAGCCCAGGTCACTCATCTCGAATGCCTTCATCATATCTTCCTTGAAGTCTCGAGTCATTTTCTCATTGTTTCCTATATATATGAGATCATCAACATATACGAAAACAATAAGAGTGTTGGTGTCACCTTCATTCCTTATGTAGAGTTTTGGTTCTCTCAAGTTCCTCCTAAATCCTTGATCCATGAAGTAGTTGTCTATCATGTTGTACCAAGCTCTTAGAGCCTACTTGAGTCTATATAAAGCTTTTTTCAATCTCAATATTTTGTCTTCATGACCTTTTACTTCAAACCCTTAAGGTTATTCCATACAAATATCTCCATCTATGTATTAATTTAAGAAAGTTGACTTCAAGTCCATTTGATAAATCTTCCATTTATTTTGTGTTGCTAATGCTACAAGTTCTTTAATTATGTCTAATTGACCTACTGGTGCAAAAGTTCTTGTTTAGTCAATACCTACTAGCTATAAATATCCTTTTGCCACTAGTCAAGCCTTATGCTTTTGTATGGTGCTATCTACATTGAATTTTGTCTTGTAAACCCATTTAGTTGTAATTAATTATTTATCTTTTTGCAAATCCACAAGCTCCCAAGTCATATTCTTTTCCAGCATCTTAATTTCTTCTTCCCATTTCTTTTGCTTAGTAGTTACCTCGAAGTTCTCTGGTTCCATTATTACAAGGTTACATGTTGCATGTTTCATATATATCACTTAGGAGCCTTATCCTTCTCAGTGGAGTCTTTGATAAGGATTCTTCTTCATTTTCTAATGTTAAAATTGAAGTTCTGATTGATCTTGGTGATATAGCTTGTTGACTTCCAATCTCCTCCTCAGCTTATTGTTGGTGTGCCTTCTCTTCTTCTTGATGTTGTGTCAATCTTTGTGTCTTGGGAATCGTTATAATAGTGTCTCTATCAAATTTTTCTTCTTCCTAATTCCATATAGTGTTTTCATCAAATTCGACATCTCTATTGATAATTAATTTATTAGATTTTAGGCTTTTAATATCTGTAACCTTTTGACTATGCTATAGCCAAGGAAGATTCCTTTTTCAATTTTCTCCTCTAACTTATGTCTTTTTTCTGCTAGCACATGGATAGAGCAAATGTAGCTAAAGACTCTAAGATGCTTAGCTGAGGGCTTTGGTCCCCTCCAAGCTTCTGAGGGCTTTGGTCCCCTCCAAGCTTCTTGGTGTCATATTTTAAACTACTCTAGTGAAACATCTATTGTGCAAGTAAACTATTGTGTAAATTACTTCAACCTAAAAATTGTTTTTCAAGTGTTTCCTTTCAAGCATAGATTTTAACATCTCCGTAATAGTTCTATTTTTCCTTTTTGATACTCCATTCTATTGATGACCATAACTAACTATAGTTTAATGTTCAATGCCCTCATCTTCACAAAACTTGTCAAATTCCTTGTTGTTGTATTTCTTTCCTCTATCACTTTTAAGAACTTTTATGTTTTTGTTGCTTTGTTTCTCAACAAGATTTTTAAACTTCTTGAAGATCTTTTACACTTTTGACTTTTCTCACATAAAATATACCCATGTCATTATATTGTAATTATTAACAAAGAGAATAAAGTACCTATTTTACTCATGTGATGATATTCTCATTAGTGCACAAACATCTGTGTAAATGAACTCTAAGGCTTCTTTAGCTCTCCAAGAACTTCCTAAAGGGAATGGTTTCTTGTATTGTTTACCTTGTAAACATCGTTAGAAATTTATATTTGTGGAAGATCTATAGCCATCTTTTTCTGAAGGAGAACTTTTAGGCCTTGAAAGTTAAAATGGCCAAACCTCTTATGGTAAAGCCATGATTGGTCTTCTTGAGTTTGCACGGCAATGCCGCTAAGGTGTTGCAGCTGTGTGGGAAAGCATCTATGTACCCTCACTTTTACTTTAGCAATAATGAGGGATGTATCTTTACTATCATAAATAGTGCATGAATCTCCTTCAAAGTGCAAGGTGTATCCTTCTTCATCATTTGACCAACATTGAACAAATTCATCATAAGATTAGGATTATACATGACACCATTAATGACTTACCTCTTTTAGTGTTAAGGGCAATGGATCCCTTTCCTTCAACCGTCAAGACATTGTTGTCACTGAGTTACATTGGTCTTGAAGGATTCATCGAGCTTTTGAAAAGCTCCTTGTTGTATGTCATGTGGTTGCTAGCAGCACTATTTGTATATCATGTAGCATCTCTAGTCTCTTCTACCATGTTGCAAGTGTAAAATAGTTTATCACTAATGGAACTTTAAGCAATGCAATTGACTCAATGCTTCTCCTTTAGCTTACAATCTTTCTCTACATGCTTGAACTTCTTACAATTTTGACATTGAGGCTTCCCACAAAAATAACAATCCTTTTTTAGGATGGTTTATTCTTTTGCAAATATAGCATTGTGAATATTTTTCTTTTGTTTTTTACTTTGTGTATCTTTAGATGCATTTATGGAATTCTCCTCCTTTTTTCTAAAGCGGGATTTCCTAAGACCTTATCTTTAGTTTAGATTGAAAGGCATTTTCAAGAGAATTCTTCTCACCTACTTCATCTTTTTTCATATGCTTCAAGTGATCCAACCAATTCAATGATTGTTAAAATGGTGAGATCTTTTTTTTTCCTCAATTGTGGTGACTATTAGGACGTATTTTTTAGTAATACTTATGAGTAATTTTTCAACAACCCTTTTTTTTCTATAACTTCCTCCCCATAAGCATTTAGTTGATTTACTAGTTTACTTAGTCTTGTATAATATTCATTAATGGTCTTAGAAACCTTCATTTTCATATTTTCAAAATCTCTCTTCTAAGAGTTTGAAGTTTAACAATATACACCTTGGCACTCCGTAAAATTCTTGCTACAAAGTGCTCCATTCTTCCTTTGTCGATATAGCAAAACAAATTCTTAGAAATATATGATCCATTAGGACCATTTAAATATATTATAGAGCCTCTGAATCCTTGGCCTTTGCGTCCTCCAACTTATCTTTTTCATTAGGGGTTAAAGTAGAAATACCTTTCGGTTTGATAACCCCATTTTCAATTATTTTGCATAGTTTTGCTGGAATTGAAAATAAGTTCTTGTTTTAATGACCCAGTAATAATAATTTTAGCTAGAGAAAATAGGGACTAACACTTGTTTGGAAAACCTTTATGCAGACATGGTATAATGGTTAGAAAAACTAGGATATTGAGGAAAGTTTTATAAATGTTAAAGGTGTGAGTATATGCCCAATATATGATTGTATGTAGTTCTAATATTACTGTTGGTATGTGAAAGGTTATTAGATTAAAATAGAATGGAGAAGATGGTATTTGTTTAAGAAGGTATTGAAATAGAAAATAGTAGAAGATGATAGAATAGAATAGAGTGTTAAGAATAGAAAAGTCTTTGTATTTTTTTTCTTGGTTACAAATGATTGTGGTATACCTATTTATGAGCATCCTCCTCCATAATGGATGATAGAGATTAATCAAACAATTACAATTCATTGTTTAGAATGTTATAACTGCCATCTAGAATATTTCATGAAAATACCTCAACTAACAATTTTAGAAATTGCATCTAACGTATCTTCTAAATTGTGGATGATGAAATAGACTTGAGCTAAGAAATGGGTCAAAGTGAATTCATTTTAATGAAGACTATAATATCAAGTTTAGAAAAATATAATAGCGGTTGTGTATTTCTTCTTAAAGAAGTAAAACAAAGTAATATTTTATACTTTTATGGATTTTTAAAGTATGTGATATATATTAAAATATTAAAATTCTTTAACAAGTATCTCGGCTATTATTAACGGATTTGTTGCTTTCTTCCTCGACTTTTTAATATCATTAACCCTCCTATTAATAAAAAATATAAGTTTTACTATTTTGCATTTATTTTTCCCTCGCAACTTGTCCTATCCTCTTTTTCTGAGAACTTACGTCGTTGGTCTATTGTTTCCTTCTTATTCATTTCATATAAGACCGCACGAAAAGACTTCCAAATAAATATAGAACAAAGTATTTTAACCAAAAAAATAAAATAAAATAAACGAAAGAAGATACAAGAAAGGCCAGCCCCATTTAGAACGTAATGGGATGTTGACCTTCGGTCTGATACATATCCTACTCGGAAAGGTAACTATTGAACTAAATCGAGCCTTTGTTTTTATGCTCATATGTCGCGAGGTATAATTCTCTATCTATTTATCCATAGGGAAAATGCAAAGGAAGGCATGTATTTATACAATTTTTTAAAAAAAGAATATAAATTTTTTAACTATATTAAATGACCTGTGTTTATAAGATATTCTTATTTCATAGCCTCTGGATTATATTTTCTATCCATTTGAATAGATGTTCTAAAATGAGTAACTTATAAATATAAGCCATTAAACATATAGTTAAAAAATTATACCTTTTTTTTTTTTACAAAACTATGCAAATGCGAGCCCTTTAATTACATTTTTTTAATGCTATTTTTGTGTATTTTAACAAATATATTTATTACGTATTATTGTAATTATATATTTCCTCTTTTTTCTTTCATGTATTCAATTTTTTTATTCACATTTTCTTTATTAAATTACTGTTTGTGTCCCTAATTTAATATAAAATTTTCTCATATTTTAAACTTTTTATATCACGAAATTGAATTTATGCATATACAATGAGGGTGCACGTTTATTATTAAATTTTTAATTGTAATTTAATTTTTTTTAACTACCCAATGAAACTTGCATCTTTTGCAAATGACAACCATAATATCCACCTATTATTAGGTTGGTTAAACATTTTTTTAATTATTATTGCCTAGAAAAATAATTTTTGAAACCTAGAGATAAAGTTTTCTACTCTATATATATATATATATATTGATATATATGTGTGTGTATATATATGTATATCTGGTTAAAGTATATGCTTTATGTAATACTATTGATAATAATATTTTTATTTTAAAAATCATCACAATTAGCATTTTAATAATATATATTCATTGGTTATTATAAGTATAGTGTAAATACTATTATTTAATTATGGTTTATTCAAAAAAAAATACAAAGAAAGGCTCATATTTATACCGTTTTACAAAAAGGGATTTGGATTTTTTTACTATATATTCAAGAGTTTATATTTATACGTTATACTTATTTTTGAATCTCTGTTTATACCATATCAAATTCTATTAATAGAAAATAAATAAAAGCTTTAAAATAAGAGTATTTTATAAACATAATTCTGTAAATATATAGTCGAAAGACTCAAACTTTTTTTTGAAAAAAGATGGACAAATATAAATCCTTCCTTTACATTTTTCCCATTTCTCTATATTATTATTTTAAGGAACGAACCTTTTCCCTTAAGGAATGTAATAAAGTTTTTAAACTTTATGTAGTAAATTCACAAGCAACCCAACCCATAGCAAGCCACTTTCTTCCAAATGACAGGTAGTGTAGCTCTAATATTATTATATTGTAAAAGAAATAATAAATTATCTATACGTTCCAAATCTATATGATCCATATAAGATTGAACAGTCAAGTTAAAATAATATATATATTTTTTAGATACTTGTAAAGTAAGCTATTCAGTAAATTAATTTTTAGAATAGATAGTAAAGATACTGATTTTAAATGTATTTTCAGTTGAGTTGTTTCACTATTTCACGATTATTTTTAAAATATATATTATTTTAATAAATTTTCCCAAACATTGAACCATCACCCAATCCGACCGGAACTGCTAGGTCATAAGTCCCCTTTATCACAAACCGTCACTAGCCCGCGCATAGCCGGTTTGGTGCCGAGTCCTAGGATCCAACGATTTCAACGAATCTGAACTACAAACTCTATTATTTCTGGTGAAGGACTACAAACAAAAGGTAATTTGAATTCTATATATTGTTAAGTGCCTTCAATGAAGCCATTTAAAAAGTCAATTCTTTATCTATGAAACTTTTAAAAATATATACTTGTCATTTATTAAATTAAATATTTTCTTGTACGAAGTAAATTTAAACATATTACCTGTTAAATATGTAATATTTTACCTTTTCCATCTTGATTATTTTGAACAAAAATCATTTGGTTAGTTTCTAGATAAATGAATCATGTCCTTTAAATTCAATTGGATTATGATGAAACAAGTTATTCAATAAATTATCCAAAACCTTTTACATTATCCAAAAAAAAAAAAGAAAAAGAAAGAAACAAGTAAGTTATTTAATATATAGTTTTATATATGGCGAATTGAACAAAATTATGAAAGATATGATTATCGATATTTTTCTTATTTTCTTTTCTTTCTTTTTTTCGCCCTTCTTTTAATCTTAATATATATATATATATTCCTAAGATCCAGATCGAATTAGATATTCAATACAAACTACATTTGTGAGGCGTCACACAGGCTCTTGTACGGAGACATCAATCCATTCATGGATAGTAAGTTCATTATTTCCTCTTTAATCTATCGGCACCTTAAGATATTATTTCATAGCACTAACATAGTACTCTGGAAAATTATATACTAGAAATGCATTCTAGTATATAATATAAACTCCAAACAAAACTAAAACTAAAAGGATGCAATATAAAAGCCTTCCATTGTGATGGGTTCAATAGTCCTCACTCTTGGAATGTGCACTAAGAACCCACCATCGGGATGGCTTTATAAGAAAATAAAGCATTGTTGAGTATAATAGTCTTTTTAATTAATTTGACTTCTTTTTTAATTTTTGTAATTATTATTTTATTCTAGGCTCACTTGTCTGGAATATATCCATTCGATTTCCAACAGTACATACAACGCTCATTAGAGGATGATCTCAAAGTTGTGGTTGGCATCAGGTGATAAACTTTTTCTTCTTTCACGAATCGACCCTCGCAATAATTTTATCAAGACTTTTATTGCTAGTGTTACCTGTACACGTATTAAGCTTTTAAAATAGAAAATTTTTGTATTTTGTAATATTTATACTACTTTAGAAGAAGAAAAAAGTATATGTATATCTAAAATAGTTTCTTTATTTAATTCTTAATAAGTTGCTTAGACATCCTATCATCATTTTGCTTTTATTATTAGTCATACACTTTTTGTTGCAAATTTTAATAGCGTTATTGTCTTGATATCAAGCAAAAAAATTAAACCTGAAAGTTTCTACTTTTGATATTGATGAGAATTTGCGAAAACTTATGCACTTCTTTGTTAAAATGGATCCTCTAATAATAAATATAGAGTGATGTTATTCACTGAGCTTCCACGCAAGATGTAACTTTTTGAGTTCCTTGGCCCCAATTAATTTGTGATTTGGACATATGACAGCCCTGGCATGAGGTTATGGGTGGTGGTCTCTATGCTACTGGAGGCACATGGTATGGCTTCCATATAACCTGCCTTTTTTGCCTACTAATACTTTCAAGCTAAAGTCTTTATCTTTAGGTTTAATTACATAGAATATGACTATAATTTCATCGTAATTTTACTTTTCAAACTTATATTTTGAATTTTTATCACTTTATATACCTAAGTTTGGTTAGATGGGCATATTGAAACATGTGGAGAGGAGGGAGGGGGAAAAGGACTCCAAGTTAAAGAAATGAGAGAGGAAAGAGTTTTCAGTTTCACTTATTTATTATTATTTTTTCTCTCTTTCTGTCGCATGCATTTCAGGTTAACATCTCACTAATGTTTTCAAAATGGAGTAAAACACATGTAAAAAAGTGTGAAACAAAAAAAATAACAAAACATGGGCACCAAAAAAAAAACACAAATAAATTATCTCTAATTAACCTTTATATATATATATCTTTTGTACTAACTATGATATAAATAAAATAGGGTGGCATGTATACCTCGTTGTATCCTTCATCCCATTAATTGTAAGTGTTCTTTACATTAAACTTTTTTCTCTTTTTTTTTTTTTTTTTTGGGGACACCTTTAGTACAACCCCATAACGAACTCTTCTGGTTTAGTCATCCAAAATCCGTCTTGACCCTTCTACACGACACCCTTTTCATGGTATGTTCAAGACCATTATAAGTGACAAACAGGCTTTAAAAATATAGTAATCTCGTATTTATTCCAGGATATATTTAATTTTTATGATAAATTATTTGGTTAATATTCCACTTAGTTATAAGTTTTTTCAAATTTTTAGTTGATTTCTTACCATTTTCGCAAGTTTGTGACTTATCTATTTGGTGGCTTTTCTCTGCAAATGATACATTACTTGTCGAGTGTATGAATTATATGTTTTTTAGAAGGTATTTAAAACTAAATTGAACACTAAAAAATGTTTAAGTTTTAATCTAAAAAATAAATGCAACAGTATATACTATATATACGGTATAAGAGGTTTTGCCGAGTTAAAATAGATATTTATTATCAAATCAAATATGATCCTATAAAATATTTTGAATAACTTGTTCTCATATAAATTTTTTATGGATTTTCTCTTACAGAGTCAAGCCATCCGTAAACTTAGTTTTCACTAAATCTAAAAACCAAAAGAAATTAATCTCGTCACATATATTTTATGGGATTACCTCAAAATTGTTATAGTGTAAGTTATGAGTAAAATTGCACACCATTTATTAATGATCACGAAGGACATGGATTCAATTCTCTTTATAACATTGACAAATCATCAAATTTTCTTTATTTTATGAGATAATTTTTTAAGAGCATTGCCAAAAGTAAAAGTAATTAAAAAGCCATATTTTATGTTTTTATTTTATTCATTTCTTTCTTTCTTTCTTTCTTTTTTGGTGCAGAATGCTTTTGAGCTAGCATTTTTTCTTTGGGTCACAGTAGGCCTCTATCTTCTTATCATAGAAAAAAAATAAGAATAAAATAAAATATAGTATTTTTTTTATATAGCATTGCTCTAAATAAGTTATTACATTTTGTTTCATTTCATCTTGAGATGACTGGAATGTCATTTTAATATTTTAGCTGGATTATGAGATAAGGTGATGCGTAAAATCCTAGGTATATTAAACCTAGAACTCCGATGATGTTAGTTGGTTTCAATTGCCCCGAGGATCGTCTAGAATAAGCGATGCGTAATTAGACCCTAATCAAACCCGTTGACTAGAACATAAGTTATCAATAGATATTTCTAGTAATTCGGTTAAAAATTCTATGGAAAAGTTCTTTTGCAAAAGAACAAAAAGTGGTTTTCATTTTACTCACGAAAAATGTGTTTTTCATATATCAAAGATGTCTTTAATAGGTCCCTTACACGGGTTATATAGAATCATACAAGAATATGGAAAACCTAAGTCACCTAATCTATTTGTTTACGTACCCTCATGTAACCAAGTAGGTAACTAAATAATATAAATTACAAATCAAAACAAATACTAAAAAATATAACAACAAACTCGCAAATTCCCTTTCCTATTTCGGTTCAATATAAAATATTTCTTATTCTAGAACTTCAAATCCTTGCTTTTCTTCCATGGAAACATGAATTACATTAATAGGTGTTGGTTCTCTTTTCATGTAATTTGATTCCTTAGCTTGTAGGTCCATAACCAGTCCTTGTAGAGCATCATTTATCCTCTTTGCTCTAGCTCGGGTCATTAGTCCTCCAATTCCTTGCAATGGATCTTAAGTCCTTGGTTCTATCTTCTTTAGTACTAGATGATCCTTATTATTCCCTCCTTCTTCAAAAAGATTCATCCTCGAATCACTTGCATTATAAAAAGTAAGATCAGAAACATTGCAATTGCTCTTACATTAGCATAGTGACTCAACAAATCAATCTTGTGGATGTTGTCATTAATGCACTCCAAGACTTGAAAAGGTCCCTCTCCTCTAGGATGTAATTTAAGCTTTTATTGCGGTGCAAATCTTTCTTTTCTCAAATGCGCCCAAACCTTTTCTCCTGGATGAAACACGGTTTTAATACATCCCTTTGGTATTGGCCACTCCTGGATCACATCCAATTTCTTCTCATCTACGGCTATGCCATCTATACTTGTCACAAAGCTAAAAGAAAACACCATACTAGGCAGTGAAAAGTTAGTGTCAGTATAAGTAAAATAAACATCCATGTACATAAGTACAAGTGGTTATTTCCTCGCCAACATTGCACTCTTAACCTCAATTTTTTCAGTAATTTTCTCACCTCTCAATGTTTCAAACTCTCTTCCCTCATGGCTCACCAGTGTTTGTCTCTCACTCTTTTCTTTTTTTTTTCTCCCTTCTCTCGCACACTCACGTATTTCACTCTAACTTCTTTAGCAATTTTCACTTGATCCTTACAAGCTTCTCATGGTTTTTATGGAGTTAGAACCACCTTCTTTTTGTTTAAAACTAAAGAATATTGGTTCTTATACCCATCGTACATGACATTCCTGTCAAACTGCCATAGCCGCCCTAACAATATGTGGCTAGCCTGCATAAGTACCACATCACACATAACCTAATCCTTGTAGCTTCCTATGGAAAATGTTATAAGAACCTACTTGGTCACCTTAACTTCCCCGCAATCACTCAACCACTGTAATCGATATGGTCTCGAATGTTTCATAACTTTCAACTGCATCTTTTCTACTAGCAAGGTTCTAGCAAAATTGATGCAGCTACCACTATCAATTATTAAGCTATAAACTCTATGATGCACATGACACCGTGTATGAAAAATATGTTCACATTGGATCCCCTCACCATCCTCCTAGGGTTGTACACTAAGTACTCTCCTCGTGACATACAACTCGCCACTCATGGGTCCCTCTAAGTCAACATCCTCATACTCTTTTGATGGTAACTCCTCTTCCTCCTCAAAGCTCACACTCTTTACATCCCCACTATCACTAATTATCATAGCCCTCTGATTTGGACATTGGGATGCAATGTGCCTAAATCCTTAACACCTAAAACACTTAATATCTCTCGTCCTAGAAGGAGGTTTAGTGTCAATCTTTCCCTTAGGTGCAGCAATTGGATTCTTAGCCCTCACGTCCTCTTTAGGCTTTGAATCGATGGAGTTTTTCTTCCACGTAGACTTCTATGGAGCTTTGGAAGTCGAGTCAGTCCTATGCTCACTCTTGTATTTTAACTACCGCTCTACTTTAATAGCTCTATACAGCAACTCTCCCATATCTAAGTAATGATAAAGATCTACTACATCAACTATCTCCCTATTCATCCCGTTGATGAATCTAGCCATAGTAGCCTCATCATCCTCCTCAATTCTCACCCTAATCATGGTCATCTCCAACTCTTTGTAATAATCATCCACACTGTTATTCCCCTGAGTCAACCTTTGGACTTTCCTAAGCAAGTCCCTATGGTAGTGACTATGAATAAAACGCCTCTGCATAATAGTTTTCATCTCCTCCCAAGTGTTAACAAGTCGCTCTCCATACCGCACCTATTACACACTAACTGATCCCACCATACTCTGGCGTAATCTGAAAACTCTACTGCAGCCAATTTTATCTTTTTCTCCTCAATGTAGTTGTGACATTTAAACACATAATCCATTTTTCTCTCTCACTCTAAATACAGCTCTGGATCATTCTTTCCCTGAAAGGTTGGGATTTTCAATTTAATACTTCCTAAATTACTATCACACCTCTAGATACTTCCCCTATCCTTCATGTGTTGGTAATCTCCATAATTAGATTCCTCACCTTCATCTATCCTAACCTCTCCCTTATTCTGTCTACCTACTCCTCGCTTGACAGTAGTACTACTAAACGATTCCCTACTCCTTTCCATCCTATCCATCCTTTCATAGATCTGCTCTAGTTCACCCGTTAGAATCCTCTTCATCTCCCCCATCAATTACTCAAACATCACCTGACTTTCTCCTCCATTATTGTTCTATCCTGACATAATTCTAAAATTTGCAGCAAGCTAAGATCACAATTACAAGAAATATATATGTATGTTCCTCTCACCCACTCATGCATTACTCACAAATGATATGCTCACTATTTCACTCGTGTATAGCTCTCACAAAATATGATCTCACAACCCGCTTTTTTTGTAATTCTTTTGCTAGGAACTCAATTTGGAACTCCTAAACTCAAATCACTAAGTCAACACCTAATGATTACTATTCGGTCCAAAATCACAGTAAATGATGAAGTTACTAACTACACAATCCTAGTTGATATGGAAAAGGATTCACCACTGAATGAATAGACAATCAAAGATTACTCCTACCACAAAAAGGAAATAAACAATATTACACCAATTGTTCAAGGAATGTGTAAACAATTCGGATACCAAAATTAGAACAATCAAGGATATACTTACGATGGGAATTGGAAATAATTGATATGGAAAGTAAATAAACTTAACTAATTATGTAATTGACAATTCAAGAAACTATCTTGTGATTTCTGCAATTGTAATTCTTTCACGGCCGAATTCCTTTTTTTTTTTTTTTGAATTTCGGTTCTTGATTCTTTCTTTTGCAACCGAATTTGAATTTTTTTTTTTTTTTGTAGATAAGCCATGAATTGAACACAATTGATTGTTTAAGAAAACCTAGATACTGTCGACCCTAATGGATTGTAATGACTGAACAAACATGAATATTTTTTTATATGAATTTCTAACTATGAATATGGAAAAGACAACAAACGAGTATGGAAAAGAACAACAGACGAAAATGGAAAAGACAACAGACGAGTATGGAAAAGACAATAGACGAGTATGGAAAAGAACAGCAGACAAATTAAAAAAAAAGAATAGAATTTACTTGATTCAAGAAGCTGAAGCTCTGATACCAAATGATGCATGAAACCCTAGGTATATTAAACCTAGAACCCCGACAATGCTAGTTGGTTTCAATTACCCCGATGATCGTCTTGAATAAGTGATGTGTAACTAGACCCTAATCAAACCTGTTAATTGTAACCTAAGTTATCAGTAGGTATTCCTAGTAATTCGGTTAAGAATTCTATGGAAAAGTTCTTTTGTAAAAGAACAAAAAGTGGTTTTCGTTTTACTCACGAAAAATGTGTTTTTCATATATCAAAGATGTCTTTGGCCAGCCCCTTGCATGGCTTTTATAGAGTCATACAAGAATATGGAAAACCTAAGTTGCCTAATCTATTTGTTTCCTTATCCTCATGTAACCGAATAAGCAACTAAATAATATAAATTACAGACCAAAACAAACACTAAAAAATATAACAACAAACCCGCAAATTCCCTTTCTTATTTTGGTTCAATATATAATATTTCTTATTCTAGAACTTCAAATCCTTGCTTTTCTTCCATGGAAACATGAATTACATTAATAGGTGTTGGTTCTCCTTTCATGTAATTTGATTCCTTGGCTTGTAGATCCATAACCAGTCCTTGTAGAGCTTCATTCATCCTCTTTACTCTAGCTCGAGTCATTGGTCCTCCAATTCCTTGCAATGAATCTTAAGTCCTTGGTCCTATCTTCTTAAGTGTTAGATAATCCTCATCATAAGGTCTTGCTACCATGAACATGTTGTAATCGTAGTTATAAGGGTGGCCTTACTATAAGTTCTCATTCTTGTTATCTATTTAAATAGCATAAAAACAAAAAACAAAACAAAAACAAAAAGAGTCCAAGTCATTTTGCTCTTCAAAAATTAATTTACTAAATTTCTTTCTATAATTTTGTTAAACAGGATCATAGTTCAAGTGCTTTGTTATTACCCTTCCCCTCTTTTCTTGGTAACTCAAGTATCAACCCTATATAGATATATATATATATATATATATATTGCACATATTCACTTGTATGCGTATGTTCCTCTCACGAAATTTTTGTTTAATAAAGAAAGAACTTGAAACATAATAATTTGATTTTAAGTGCTGGTAGATGTTTAATAATTGTTTTATGCCATTATTTTGTGTTATTCTTTAAAGTAATATGCTATGTATATGAACTTTCATGCAATAATGTGGGGAAAAAATATCTAAATTTTGTATATTTTTTCAATTTTACATTTGATGTTTGAAATTGCTAAATCTTATACCCCAATTAAACTTTTACTTGATAAATTTTACATTTAGGTTTGAAGTTAAATATTATACCTGATGAAATTTTTAATTATCAAATTCACTACCTTCATCATGATGAGCTAAATATGAAATCAAATATTGAGAAAGGTGGTGTGGCAAGTACTCATTAGACATGCTAATCACGTTTAGCAATCAAGAGAGGGGAAGGGGGTTGTGAGTTGATTGCTTTAAGATTAAAAAAAAATTCAAAAATAATCTCCTTTTAATTACTAAGGTGGTGCAAAGCAATTGGAGTTGCAGTAGACTAAATAAATTGGAAAAAATTAAAGAGATGAGGGATGAAAAGATCTAACATAAGAATTCGTAGTGCTTACTTTGTGTGTTGATTCATTCTTCTAACCTCTACTGCTAGGGATTGATCTAGTTGTCCTTACTAATCGTTCTACTATATCAAAAATCCATATCTTTAAAGTTACAAAGTCTACCATCACTTGGTATAATCACTTAGTACTTTGTCTATCTAGCTTTTCCAAAAGCTAGCTATAGAATTATAGTGAAAAAATGTAACCTTGCAATAACAATAATAATCTAATATCAACGAACAAGGACAAAACAAAATATAAATCCTCGACAAATAATCTAATACCAACGAATAAGGACAAAACAAAATATAAATCCTCTACAAGTATTTAAATAAAATACAATAAAATATAGAATTTAATTAACTCGTGTAGCTTGTATCATGCTCCGTATGCATTCTATATCATATCTCTTGTCATAGATAGATAAATAGGAATGTAAGCGGGACGAGTTTGGGCCGGGATCAGCAATCCCATTACCCGTCCCATTATCCTATGGAGATTCCCAAACTCGGCCCAAACCTTATAAGGTTTTTTATAAAATACCTACTACCAATCCCAAACCCTGTAGGGCTCTAATAAATAACCTGAAACTCGTTAGAATTTAAAAAATAATAATTCTATTATTAGTTTAAAATATTTACTTATTCATTATGATTATTTTTTATAAAATATAGCTTATGTTCTTGAAAATAAATAATATTTGCACTTTTAATATATTTAATTATATGTATTTTAATATTATTTTAAAATCTACATGTTGATAAATAAAGTTGCCGACATAAAAAAAATTAATTATAATAAAATAAAATTACTAGACCAATCATATAACTTAATAAATAACACAAAAAAATATGGTTAACAAGTCTTAATAAAAATAGAAAAATTCTAAACACATATAGCAAAGACATTAATCTTATATTTTTTGGAATTCTTACTTAACAATTGATTCTCATAGTCTTCAAATCCCATATTCTTCATCATCTATCTTTGAACCTATCGAAAGGGGAAAAAAAACCCCATAAAACACATTAGAGATTAAGCAAATAATAATTGCTCCATATATAAAAGAACTTATTATTGTATAATCAAAATTTTTACCTCTCATCTCATTTGATAACCAACTTTGACTGCACATCAATGCTTCTATTGTATAAGGATTTAGCCTGCTTCTATGTGAGCTAATTACTCGTCCACTAGTACTAAATGCAGACTCAAAAGTAACTGTAGACACAGGAATAGCTAATATATCTTTAGCTAGTTCTTGTAATGTAGGATATTTAATTCCATTTACTTTCCACCAGCTAAGAATATCAAAATCATCAGTCCAAGGTAACACAGCTTCTTCTAAATAGTGATCCAATTCCAACTTGACTTGGCCATCAGTATTAATAGTGCTCAAGAATTGCACCAACCTTGATTTTCTTGAAGAATCAAAAGGAATAGTTTGAGTAGTTGCTAAAGTGTTCCCAAAAGAACTACTACTACTATTCAAACCTTTAGAAAGTCGAGATATACCCCTTGATTGATATTCCCGAACTAACTCATAACAAATGTTTCTAACATTTTGAATCTCTACAAATGCATTTACTCCATAAATAGAAGGAAACACAAAATCCACAGCCTTCATCTTAAAACGTAGATCCAAAACAGTATAAACCGCCATAATGATGTGTACATCACCCCAATATTTTTCAAACTTATCAAACATTTTCCCCACCATCATTCTAGTATTCACATCTGAAGAGCCTTTCCATTCAACCAATGATTCTCTAATCTCAAAAACCTTTTCAAAATAATAATTTGTAGTTGGATCTTGGGTACCAGAAAAAATATTGGTTACCTCATAAAAGATCGCTAACTTCTGGCAAATTGCTTCTGCTACCTCCCAATCATCATCAGTGGGAAGACATTTATAATGCCTATCCATGAATTGAACTCTATAAAAAAAAAACTTCTTTGTATCCAATGGCTATCATCAACATGTTATATGTAGAGTTTCACTGAATTTTACAATCTAACGCAAGCTTTCTATCATATGGAATATCCAATTGCTTACATGCTTCTCTAAATTTCTCTACTCTTGATGGTGTTGCCGACCAAAATGCAACACTATCATGGACCTTCTCAATCGCACTTTCTATCACGGACAAACCCTCCTTCACAATTAAGTTTAAAATATGCACATAACAACGTATGTGCAAGACCTTTCCCCGAAGAATTAACTCATCTCTTCTTAGTTTCATGGTCAAAGTTGTAATCATTGCATCATGCGTAGAACAATTATCTATAGTAATTGTAGATAATTTTTTATCTAATCCCCATCTCATCAATGAGTTAAACAAATAATCGACAAGTATCTCATTTGTGTGTAGCATTGGAACATACAAAAAACTGCATAAAAATATAAAAAACCTCAATATAAGATAATTTTCCATTATTGATTATGAAAAGATAATATAAGTAAAGAATCTTACTCCATGAGTCAATTTTGAAGTCTCCAATTATGATCAATAAAGTGTGCTGTAACAGTTATATACCCCTTTTTTTCTTATTTAAAGTCTATAAATCCATTGTTACTACAACTCGAGAATTTAGTGCTTTCAATAACACTCTCAATTTTTCCTTCTCCCCATTATAGATGTTCATGATTTCCTTTTTCATGGTGTTCCGAATAACATTTTTAAAAAGTTGTTGCATACTTTCAAGAAAATCCCTGAAATACTCATGCTCAACTATTGAAATGAGGTATTCATGAACAATTATTGCTTTTGCAAGTCTTTGCCTACAAATATCTTGATTGAAAGTCCAATTTCCTATGTTCAAACAACTCTTATTCTCATTTTGTCGTTTCTCAATGGATAGTAGGCATTGCCTTATGTCTTTCTGCTTCTTCATTTGTGTACACTTCTCCAAATGATTACGTAGATACTTAGTTCCTTGTATACTACCTGCTTTTAGTGTTTTGGAACAATGATTAAAGATAGCAACATCCTCCCCATTAATCGTTTTTATCACCATATCATCCCATACAAGAGAAGTCAACTTACGTTTATTGGGATTATCACATTGATCTGCATTGCTTCCTACTTGAGAACTTGTTGTACTTGTGGAATTCGTTGTTGGTGCTTCTATTTCAGATCTGAGTAATGGTAATGGACCTTCCTCTTCCTCAACATCAATAGGATGTGCATCAATGGGCATATCAAATTCATCCATTTATGTATTATATAAAAGTAAACAAAAATGAAATTCATCAACTTATCCATATAAATCATAGAAAATATGTAAACTAAGGTGAACTTTAATTCTCTCAGGAACTTCAATTCTCGCATTATAAATTCAAAGGCATAAGAAGTGGATGAATAATTATGTGGTATAATTCAAGAAGTACAAAATCCATTATCTATGATTGTCACATATTAAATATATTTTGACACCAATGTCCAAGCAAAATGAATATTATCAGTCACAATGCTAATGACACCAATGTCTAATAGCTCAATCCTTATACTCTTGGTTGATAAATAATTAAGGTATAATATTCAAGAGCACTTGAACTCAACCAAAGGGTCCATATAATGCAGAAGAAAACCAGGAGTTCACTATAGTTTATTAGGAAAGAGATGCTAAGATGTTAAGCAATGCAAACCCTATAATAAACGTTCATGGTCAACAAGTAATTAGTTAGAAGCAAGCTACTTTGACAAGAGCATAGACCTTGCCAGGCAATCCAATATGCGCATATAGTGATACTAGAGCTGCAACTTATTCAAGTGAAGACATTATCCAAAAACGAAAGAGCAATACCATTTGTCAGTCAGAAATGAAAGAGAAATCAAACATGAACAGAAGAAGAACCCAACCTAATCACAGTACTTAGTATCCTCAACATTACAGTAAAACTAACAATCTTAACACCTTATTCTAAAAACATAAAAACTCCGTTTCATGGATTCAATATCGCCAAAGGGCTTAAAGGGAGTGTTTTGAATTACAATATAGAGTTAATAAGACTATTCTTGAACGAATATGTAAGAATGAAAGAACATATCCAAGTTAATAAAGAACGATTACCCGAAGGAGGACGACAAGGTTGTTAGAAGAGGTAATGGGCGTGGGGTTAAGGTTTAATTGAAGTGGGGAAGTGTGTAGTGTAGAGGAGGATTTGCAAAATGAATTGTTAGGTTTAGGGGGCAATGAAGAGAATGAGGGAAGCAGTGGAGGAGATTTTGGGCTGGACTTTCCTCCTAAAATTTGGAGCAATTGAGCATGTACTCCTTCTGGCCCATCCTCAAATATGTCCCAAAATATTATTAAAAGATAAAAATATGTAATGCAAAACCCGAACATAAATAGTATAGTAAGAGAATAGCATGTTCATATTTTTTTTTTTACTTATTAAATATATAGTTGTCAAATTGTTTGTCTTCAATATATTCGTACATGTTAAACATGACTCTACAAAGATATATCTAGTTATATTTTAACAATTCATAAGTTTTATTATATTAAATATATAATAATATTTATTAACTAAATTATATAAATATATATATGTCAACGGGTTTGGGATCCTAATGGGTTTAACATTTGTCCCATTACCCTTCTCAAACCCTACAGAGTTTTTAAAAAGAAACCTATAACCTATCTCAAACCCTATAGGATACTACCTTATAGGGTTTTTAGTTGGACAGGTGGGTCGAGAACCCCAAAAAACCCATCTCACTGACATCCCTATAGATAAATTGTACTTATAGTTGAATTACCAACAATTAACTTAAGATATTAATGCAAAGTCCTTGATTTAATCCCTCTGAATGTAGCAACATAATATCTTTTACATCTAACTTAAATTCTTCAATTATATCCTAAAATATCTTAGTGATTAAGGTTAGCAATTTATGTTTATATCCTAAAATATCTTGATGATTAAACTAGGCAATTCATGTTACCATATCCTGTCTCATATCTATATCTAAATGAGTTGTATCAAAAAAAAATCTCAACCCAAGACACAACTCATTTATTAATTGTGCATAAAAACCTAAATCCATGACCTAACTCGTTTAATAAGCACGTCTCAAATCCAAATTGAACCCATTTATTAATTAAAAAATTATAAATAAGTCTATAAAATACATATTTATACAAAGTGAGAAGGCTAATAATAAAATTAAGGAAAAAATACATTTTAGTCATTAACATTTATCTACTTTGTTGTTTCAGTCTTCAAACTTTTTTTTCATCTATTTCAGTTATCAATGTTTTCAAAAGCTTATAAAAAAATAAAATTAAAATAAAAGCTTCTATCAAATCTATTAAGTTTTCCATCCATCCATAATACATATTAACTTTAAATTAGTCTACAATAATTAAAATAATAAAATGATAAAATTAAATAGATTTATTTAAATAATATAACAAACAATAATATTAAATATATACAATGATATAATATAATGAAAAATAATAAAAAATACAAAATAATAATTAAAATTTAGAAAATGGATTAGAAAAATTTATGTATACCCTAATCACCTTGGTTAACTAGCTTAAGATTAATTGGAAGCTAATGCATACTTAAGATAAACAAAAAAAAATTAACATTTTCAATGAAAATTCTATTTTTGTAACGTTTTTAAAACATTGAGGATTAAAATGGAAGAAAAAAATCGAAGACTCAAACAAAAAAAATAAGTAAACGTTAAAAACTAAAAATGTAATTCTCCCTAAAATTAACTTTTACAAATACTAATGATATAAGGCCTTGAAAGTTAATATAAAATGACAATATAAATAATAGTCTTAGTGAAGTCTCATCATATATAATAAATATAAAAACTCATGGGTTTCATACTATAATTGAGTTAATTAAACTCATGACCTATTTTCTAACAGATCTTCAAGAGAGACAATCAAATAATTTATACATAAAAAAGAATTATATCAATGAAAATATATGCCATTGAAAATTTTATAAAAATATTTTAATTTATTACATGTGTCTTTATAGAGCTAATCTTTTGTACATAAAAAACCTTCTACAATTTTTAGCTTCAATAAGTTGCAGTGTTGATCAAAGTTCAATCGCCCATACTAAGTACAAATTCTGAAGCTATCATAAATATTGTATGCCTAAGATATCACATGCCATTTCACAAATTGGAGATATCGAAATTAATTACTTTTCTAATAACTCAATACATTTAATTCAACTACTATATGTCACTCTTCATCTAAATATAACTCTAGTTCAAATTTGGTGGCATTCCAAAACCCTCATTATAGGTTTATAAACCAATCGAACATAGCACTCAACAAACATTTTAAAACAACAGAAATACTAATAATGTGTTGAAACCCCAACAAATCTAAAAGTCAAGACTATTTACATGAATTATAAAGACTACTTGTCATCGAAGAAAGGGAGAATAAGAGATTGGCTTACTTTTATCATTGCTCCCAATATGTCAAGTACAACTCTCTACGTATAATGACACAATACTTTTTAAATAACCAAAAGATGAGGAAAAAAAAATTGAATTTATCTAGAGGAAAAAGAAAAAAAAAAAGATGATGAACAAAGATAAAATAACTAAAAAGAAGAGAGAGAGATGTGATGTGTTGTTAGTGAAGTGTAGAAGAATCATAAAACCCTAAGTGATAAAATCAATAGCGCTTGAGAATAAAAAAAATAAAGAAAGTAAAAATATATATATTATTAATATTAAATGGGTTTGCGATTAGACCCTTAACCTATTTATGAGACTTGTTTAATAAATAAATTCATAAACAAGTCTGAAAGCTAGATATAAACTTATACACAAATTTTGTCATATCTAAATGGGTTTAACTAGTTTGTGTGTTGTGTTTTTTTTTTTTTTTTTACAAAAACCTAATTACTTCACATTGTATTGTGTATAGGTTTCACAAGTCAAGTTTGGAATTATTAACCCTATTAATGATAGTAATCCTTGCTTTGATCCTTTGTTGATAGTAAATATCAAGAAATATTTTATTGTGTTAAATACCAAGTGTATTGATTCATGATAATCATCCTGTATATAACTTGTGATTTTACTCTTCATATCTTTCAAATAATGATTCACTTTCCTCAAATGTCAACCCTTAAGTGTTTATGATAATCTTTGATATTCCCATGATATTTTAATCTAAGTTATGTGGAATGTGTCTTATATTATCCAAAGATACTCAACTAGTAGAGGTGAATCTTGAAATCAACTTATCTAACTTATACTTGTTTTATAATTAAAACTAAACAATCAATTTGTACTAAGGATATAAACAATTCAAATTACTCGTGAACTACTCAAGTTTGACTTGAGAATAGAGCTACTCGAATAGTTAATTAAGTTGAACTCAAGAATCGAAATGTTTATCTCAATTAGCTTACAAACCTAATCAAGCTCAAGTTAAGTATCCACACTATTTGAATTCGAGTCAATTTTTTATATTAATATTATTATAAATAAAAGAAAAAAAATTAGATAAATCAAGCTTAAACATGCCTAATTAAGTTAAGTTTGATTTTATTGAATGCTACTTCAAGTTAAGCTCGATTCTAAGCTCAACTAAACTCGAGTCAAGCTCAAGTTTTGAAATTTCGAGTTAAGCTCGAGCTCTGTATTATCTCTAACTCAACTTGCTTACAACTCTAATCTATACCTATATATGGAAATGCTAGATTATGTTGATTCCAACTTCTGATAGTCTATTTTTGACCATTGCTTCCAATTTTACCTATAGTTCTTGTTTCTAACCTAAGTCCTGATAACTTTCAATTCTAATAATGGGTTCTAATTTGCATTCCAATTTAGATTTCCTAACTATGATTGCTAACTTCGATTATGACCATTACTTCTAATTCTTACCACAAGTTTAAATTGTACCTCACTTCTAACTTCTTATTGACCTTTATTTTAATTATTTCTGAACTACCTTCCAATTACTCTAAATATTTTATCCCTTTACAATTATGCTTCTCATTCAAGCATATGTTCATACTACATTTACTTTATCCATATTATTATTGAAAATATATTTCTTATGTTTAAATATATAACCCACACACTTAAATAAAAATATTAGATATAACATAACTCTTGTTGTTATCATCAAAACCTTTAGCTAGAGAACTTAAAAGAAAAAAAAAAGTATAAAGATAAACTATTATGGTGAGGTAATAAATTTAATAGGAAAAAGTTCAGTTAGGCATAAAATTTAATTGTTTCGTACTTTAGATGTGAAAAAATAAAAATAAAAGTAAAACCCAAAACACTTAAAAGTTAGGTAATGATTTTGACACTATCTCCAAATCTTCATGAGTATTATGATGTGGACAAATAGTTTTTACGTGCCTATGGCAACATACTTACAAAGCACAAGTATAGAGTAGGCATGCTTGCAGTACACTACCTCCTAAAATGCTTCAAAATTACCCGAATAAGTGTTTGAAACCCTACAAAAATATTTCCTAAAAAGTATAAGTAGTTTATTTAGGCCCTTGATTAGAACCTTAAAGTACTTATTAACGGGAAAAGAAGATAGGTACATGTTTCATTAATTCTTGAACCATGGAATTTTAGACACTGCAAAGAGAAAAATAAGACAGTATAAGCTCCCAATTTTTCTACATGCCCAAAAAAAAAAGAATAGAAGATTCATCTATTTCTTTATGGTGCATTTCTTTTCTTTCTTTTTTTTTGTTTCTAGGGAATCCTTTTCAACATAATAGATCTGGGGTACTGATATATGTTTCACTTACTTGTTTAATTTTTATTTTCTTTTTTTTTTCCTTTGTTTGGAATATATACACAGATGGGCTCATACCCCAGGAGTGCAATAATAGATCATGAAGCAAGAGAAGCGTTACAAAGGTGGCATGAATTTGCTAGAAGAAAGAAGAAAAAACAAAAAGACCTGCATAATTCTCACAATTCCGAGGATGATGGTTTATTAACCATATTGACTGTTGACGAAACCAGCTCACCACCTGCAGATGCTTCCTCTCATCAAAGAACTCTTACTTCTGATGATAAAAATTCTCTTCCTGTTAATCAATTTGAGACCGCAGAAGTTTCTGAAGATAGTGACCGGAAGGACTTGGTTCCCACCACTATTGTACAAACTGAAACACCATTATAACCATAGAAAATTGAAGCATATAGTACATGGAGATAGTATTTTAATAGAAAGGTTTAGAGGAGGATATCCTTTTTGTTTATTATGCTCCTAGTCTTGATGTTCTAAATAGTTATGCAACTTTCTTATTTTAGTAAATTTTATATGATACTTTTTAAAAAGTAAAATGATCATATAAGAGAGTTTCAATTTACATATTTCTCACCCATATGATGAGTTTGAAACATGTATATAGATTCTAAGATTGGCACTACACAAAAGTCTAGATTTGGATAGTATCCCTGCAAAATTTAGTTTGATTAAGGTTTCAAAAATTACAGGACATGGAAGTCTAGTACACATAGTCAATAGTAGAACTAGAATTTATTACGTAATTTAGTGCTAATGTTAAAACATCTTGTAGAGAAAAGTGACCAAAGAGATGAAGTAGAAGCAGTTTCTAGCTTCTTCCAAATGTTTTTCAACATCTTTAATTTCTCTCTCCAATCCCTTTTTTTTTTTTCCCTTAGGTGTATAATCCTTTGAAGACATGAGAGAACTCTGGTCCTACCCCGTTTGCCTTTGCTCTTGTAATACATGTGACAAGTGTAAAGCACTTGCATGTGTAGACCTGGTGCATGTAATGTAACTCTCGATAAGATGATTTAGAGGCTCACGATATATGCATGCAATAATTATAAGAATAAGTTGCCATTTCACAACTTGAGAAGATCTAATGGTGGAGATTTTAAAGAAAAAACATTTAAAAAGAAATTAAATGTGAGAGATTAATTCATGAATTGTAAAATGATTTAAATTAGCTAGACTTCTTTGAAGCCACCAATTGATGACTTGTCCCAATACCATTGTGATACCCTTTGTGTATAAAAGGAGATAGATTGCAATATGCCATGTAAATGGAGTTCCACATTAACTATAAGAGATGTTAAGTAGTGGCATATAAAGTTAAGTGGTAAACAAAATATTAACATTAGCGAAAAACTTTTGGACTAAATGGTTTAAAAAGGGCCCATAAGTGTTTATTAACTTGGTTATTGATTACTTTTGGCCTAAGGTATTACAAATGATATCAAAGTTAACCCCCTTCCAATAGATGTTCAATTTAGGGACAACTAAAAAAAGAAAATATCTAGGCCTAATTATAAAGTCTTGCAACAAGGATGTTGCGTGTTTAAGGGAAGAAAATTGCAATACCCCTTGTATATAAAGGAGGATAGATTGTGATACCCCATGTGAATAGAGTCTCACATTAATTGTGGGGGATGTTGAGTAATGGTATACAAAGCTAAATGATAAATGGCATATTAATACCATTTAGAAATTTTTGGGACAAGTTATTGAAAAAGGGCTCATAATTAATTTCTAAATCCAAATTACCTTAAGGGACTTATTTACTTAAGGGTATATTAGTAAAATGGAAATTAAAAATAACAAGCCTTGATTAAATTAAATATTACTATGACACACCCACATGTCTTAAGTAGCTAAAGAGGTCTGGCAAGGGTAAGTTAGTAATCTAATGACTCAATAGTGGCTTAATAAGGCTATACTATGTTTCTCTCTAATGGTGTAAAGCTTCAAAACTATAATAAGTAGGTTTTTGGATTTTCGTAAGGTAAAATTTGAGAATTGAGGATCAATCCAAGTGTTTTAGAAGATTTAAGCCAAGAGCAAGCTCCACTTGGTGGGATTTCAAATTTAATTTTAAAGTTCTAGATTAATTTTAACATTCAATCAATGATAGTTCTAATTAAGTGTTTCAATTAATAAATCAAGAATCTAGAAGTAGAGATCATAAGCAACTGAAGCTTAAGGTGGCATGATTTTCAAATGTTTAGGGTAAGTGGGATTTTGATTCAAAAATTTATATAGATTCTTATACATGTTATAGAGCATTTTTCGATCTATAAGTTTAATGTAGATATTAAATGTTAATTTTGGGTTTTTGAAGGTCCATAAGGAGTTTGAAGGAATTCAAGAAGTTTTAAGATGTAATTGAAGTTTTCTTTGTCTTTGTTTTTATCTACGATGTATGCTAGTCCCAAATTTGAACTTAGGAAACTGTTATTAGAGGAATTGGAGGAAATAGCCCAACACAAGTGAGGGTCGTGGATGAAGAAATTAGGTTGGGGGTTGGGGGGTGGTGGGGGTGCATAATATAATCTAAAGCTAGAAAGTATCAAGAATGTACAAACGAACATGGGATAGTTGATTTGGGCTATATAGGATCAAGATTCATGTAGAGCAGGAAGATGAAGAATATTGTGAATCTAATTCAGTCAAGGTTGGATAGGGCTTGGGTTAAATGTGGATGGAGAAATATATACCCAGAGATAAAGCCTATCCTATTGAATACATGGCCAAGAATAAGAGGGGGGGCCAAGAAGAAGAGGCCAATTAGATTCCAACCAATGTGGCTCGAACATCTTAGTTTTAAGGCTTCTGTAACAAAGTCATGGCAATGGAAGACTTTAAAAATACTAAAGAATATTGAGGAGCTTATAGAGAAGTTAAAAACCTAGAGTAGAGAAGTGTTTGGCTTAATACACGTGAAAAAAAAAAGGCAATAATGAAGAAAATGGAAGAAGCACACAAAACTCAAATGGACCCAAACCAACAACTAATCAAGAAAGCTAAAGGCCTAAAAAAAGAATTGGAGGAAGTACTAAGTTAGGAGGAAAAACTATGGGTAGCCAACACAAGTTCAAAGTGGATCCTTGAAGGGAAAAGGAATACCAAATTCTTTCATGCTAGCACAATTGCTCGGAGATTGAAGGGTAAGATATTAAGATTATTTGATGAAGCAGGAATGTGGATAATAGATAACCAAGGAATGGAGAATGTAATAAATAAATTCTTTCAACAATTATTCAAAATAGAAAGGGAATTTTGTTAGGATAAACCCCTTGAATGGCTAATCGAGCAAGAAGTGCTAAGTGAAGAAGCAAAGCAAGTAACGGAGCAAGAAGTGTGACATGGGGAAATAAAGAGGGCATTATGGTGTATTAGCAATAATAAAACCCTGGGAATAGATAGATCGGGATGTTGTGAGAGAGGCAATGTGCAACACAATGGAGAAACTGTTCAAGGGAAGAAAGTCCTAAAGCAGCTCAATAAGACTTTGTTAGTCTTAATTCCAAAAATGACAAGAGCAAACAAATTGAAAGATTATAGATCAATCAGCTTGCGTACAACCTTATATATGATCACTAGGAAGATATTTGTGAATAGAATAAAGCCATTCTTAAAGGAGGTAATAAGTCTAGAACAAGTAAGCTTCATCCCTAGAAGAGCTATGAAAGACAATATCATTGTTTTCCAAGTGCTCATTGGAAAAAGAAGTGGATGATTGTAAAATTAGACCTAGAAAAGGCCTATGGCAGAATGGAATGGGATTTTATAAGACATACACTCATGAGTTTTGATTTTTCTAAGAAATGGATACATAATCGAATCTAGTCAGGCTTTAACTAGTTTCCAAGTAAGGGCAATACTAAAAGAATTTAATTCAAATAGGAGGTTATGATAGGGAGACCCATTGTCTCCCTATCTCTTCATTCTAGCAATGGAAATGCTTAGTAGAGCAATACATGATTTGGTGGAGGAAGATCTATGGAAGCCGATTAGGATAAGAGGAATGGGCATCAAATTCTCACATATGTTTTTATGAATGATATATTACTCATGGGAGAAGCCACAGAGGAGATGGCGAAAATAATGCAAAGAGTGATGGAAACATTTAGAGCTATGTCTAGACAGAAATCCATCCATCATTTTCTTAGGAAATGCAATAGAGGAGGAGAAAAGGGAGGTATGTAGTATATTGGCATTAATCCTCAAGCAAACATGGGAAAGTAACTAGGAATCTAGGTTAAAGGAAAAAAACTAGGATATTCAAAGTTGAAGTTTATATTGGAGAAGACGAAGAGGAAGCTAGCTGGGTGGAAAGCAAGCCTGCTAAGCATGGTAGGAAGGAAAGCACTAACTGAAATTGTTGAAGAAAATGAATTTAGGAAAAATCATAGTAGATAACGAACTCCCTAATGGCCACAGATTGGATCGTCAAGGATATTTTTAGTGATAATCAATCATGTTCTTATGCTTTCAAATTATACAGGGACCTTGCAAAATGTTTTAACAGTATAATCATTTATAGGGTACCTCGTGAAGAAAATGAGATGGCAAACAGACTTGCTAAGAAGGGACTCATGTTTGGTGAAGACATAATTTTTTAAGATGAAGGTCCTTCATCAAATTTTGAAGATCCTTTTGAAGACCCTAAGAACTTGGCCATTAGTCAATTACATGTAATAGGAGAGGAAGGTCATATTAGGATACATGACAACTGAGGCTCATGATTATGTATGTTTTTCTACTACTGGACATTATCAAATTCTATTTGGTTGTATATCGGATTCCACCTAAAAAAAATCATAAAAAATATGTTTTTTAATGAGATTTGAGTTAATTACATCTTCATGTACAATTTTGCTTCAAGAATTGATTTTTCTAAACCATTTTGTCAAATTCACAACAACTTTCTCCCAACATATGATTAAAGATTTGGATCAAAAAAAATTTTAAAAATGAGTTTGATCTTCATAAGGATGGTTAGTAATACTAAAATGTATTTATGGTAATTGATGGGCTTAAATTGTAGTTGGTATTAATGAATAGTGATTGGGCCTAAAGACTAATATGACTTAAAATCTAATTGGACCAAGATATGAAGTAAAATAATTTGACTATATGAATTTAAATTTAGGCGATCTGATGAGGATCAGCTAGCATGAAAAAGGAAGGAGTCAAAATTCTATAATCCATTACATGGCATTGGAGGCCCGATGATTCGAGCTAGAGCTAAAAGAATGAACGAAGCTCTATAGGGATTAGTCATGGACTTGCAAGCCAGGGAATCAAGCTACACTGAAAGAGCACATACATATGTCAACTTGATTCACGTGACCATGGAAGGATGAAATAATTTAGGGACATTAAATATTTGTGTGGACCGCTACACTAGAGGATACATTCGATTTTGTTAATGTTTATTTTTATTTGTTGGTTTGTTATTTATGTTATTTAGTTGCCTACTTGGTGACACAAGGATAGAATAGGCAACTTAGGATTTTTAGTATTTGTTTTGGTTTGCGGTTTATATTATTTAGTTGCCTAGTCAGTTACATGAGGATAAGGTAACAAATAAATTAGGCAACTTAGGATTTCCATATTGTGTTAGGTTTTTCCATATTGTATTCGTGTGCTATATATGTCATGCAAGGAGGGCTGGCTAAGAGACAACTTTGATATATGAAAACACATCTTTTTCGTGGGATGCGAAATACCTCTTTTTTTCTTTTACAAAAGAACTTTTCTATAGGATTCTTAACCAAATTACTAGGAATAACTTTTGATAACTTAGGTTACAGTCAACGGATTTGATTGAGGTCTAGTTACGCATCGCTTATTCAAGACGATCCTCGAGGTAATTGAAATCAACTAGCATCATTGGGGTTCTAGGTTTAACATACCTAAGGTTACACGCATCATTTGGTATCAAAGCTTCGGCTTCTTGAATCAAGTAAATTCTATCCTTTTCTTTAATTTTTCCGTTGTTCTTTTCCATAGTCATCTATTGTTTTTTTTTTCCATAATCGTCTGTTGTTCTTTTACATATTTATATCTAAAAAAAAAATTGTATAAAAAAAATATGTTGTTCTTTTCCATATTCATATCTAAAAAAAAAATTGTATAAAAAAAATTTTTGTTCTTTTCCATATTCATAGATAGAAGTCATATAAAAAAAAAAAAAACAAATTTCATACTTGTTTGGTCATTACAATCCATTAAGACCGACGGTATTTAGGTTTTCTTAAACAATCAATTATGTTCAATTCATAGCTTATCTACAAAAAAAAAAAAAATCAAATTCGGTTGTAAAAGAAAGAATCAAGAACCGAAATTCAAAAAAAAAAAGGAATTTAGACTTGAAAGAATTACAATTGCCGAAATCACAAGATAGCTTCTTGAATTGTCAATTACATAATTGATTGAGTCAATTCACTTTCCATATCAATTGTTTCCAATTCCAACCGTGATAGATGCTTTGTGATTTCTAAATTGTGCATCCAAAAATTACATTCCATAATCATTCATTGTATTTCGGTGCAAATTATATCCTTTTGTGTTTAATTGCATATCTATTTAGTAGTGAATCTTTTCCATATCAATTAAATTGTGTAGTTAGTCTTTCTTCATTCACGTGACTTAGGCCGATAGTAATCATTAGTGTTGACTTAGTAATTTGAGTTTAAGAGTTCCAAATTGAGTTCCTAGCAAAAGAATTACAAAAAGCAGGTGGTGAGATCATATTTTGTAAGAGATATACATAAGTGGAATTGTGAGCATATCATTTGTGAGCAATACACGAGTGAGTGCGAGGAACATACTTATATATTTTTTGTAATTGTGATCGTAACTTGCTACAAATTATTAGGATTATGTCGGGATAAAACACTAATGGAGGAGAAAGTCGGGTGATGTTTAAGGAATTGATGGGGGAGATGAAGAGGATCTTAACAGGTGAACTAGAGTAGATCCATAACAGGATGGATAGGATGGAAAAGAGTAGGGAACTGTCTAGCAATACCACTGTCAAGCGAAGAGTAAGTAGACATAATAGGGGAGAAGTTAGGATAGATGAAAAAGAGGTATCTGATTTTGGAGATTACCAACACGTGAGGGATAGGGGAAGTATCCAGAGGCTTGATAGTAATTTAGAGAGTATTAAGTTGAAAATCCCAACTTTGCAGGAAAAGAGAGGAAGATGGATCATGTATTTGAATGTCACAACTACACTGAGGAGAAAAAGATAAAATTAGCTGTAGTAGAGTTTTCATATTACGCCAGTGTATGGTGGGATCAGTTGGTGCGTAATAGGCACAGGTATGGAAAGTGACCTGTTAGTACTTAGGAGGAGATGAAAACGATCATGTAGAAGCATTTTATTCCTAGTCACTATCATAGGAACTTACTTAGGAAAGTCCAAGGGTTGACTTAGGAGAATAATAGTGTAGAGGATTATTACAAAGAGTTGGAGATGGCCATGATTAGGGCGAGAATTGAGGAGGATGATGAGGTCACTATGGCTAGATTCATCAACAGATTGAATCGAGAGATAGTTGATATAGTATATCTTCACCATTACTCAGATATAGAAGAGTTATTGCATAGAGCTACTAAAGTAGAGCGGCAGCTAAAATACAGAAGTAAGTAGAGGACTGGCTTGACTTCCAAAACTCCATGGAAGTCCATGTGGAAAAGAAACTCCACTGATTCAAAGCCTAAGGAGGATATGAGGGCTAAGAATCCAGTTGTTGCACCTAAGGGAAAGACTGACACTAAACCCCCTTCCAAGACGAGAGATATAAAGTGTTTTAGGTGTTAGGGATTTAGGCACAGTGCATCCCAATGTCCAAATCAGAGAGCTATGATTATCAATGATAGTGAGGATGTAGAGTATGTGAGCTCTAAGGATGAGTATGAGTCACCATCACAGGAGTATGAGGATGTTGACTTAGAGGGACCCGCGAGTGGCAAGTTATATGTTATGAGGAGAGTGTTTAGTGTACAATCTCAGAAAGATGGTGAGGGGATCCAACGTGAACATATTTTTCATATACGATGTCATGTGCAGGGTAGAGTCTGTAGCTTGATAATTGATAGTGGCAGCTGCACTAATGTTGCTAGCACTTTGCTAGTAGAAAAGATGCAGTTGAAAGTAATGAAGCATCCTAGATCATATCGATTATAGTGGTTGAGTGACTATGGGGAGGTTAAGGAGACCAAGCAAGTACTTATAGCCTACTCTATAAGGAGCTACAAAGACGAGGTTATGTATGATGTGGTACCTATGCAGGCTAGCCACATCTTATTAGGGCGACCTTGGCAGTTTAATAGGAAGGTTATATACAATGGGTACAAGAATCAATATTCTTTTGTTTTAAACAAAAGGAAGGTGGTTCTTACTCCACAAAAACCATGGGAAGCTTACAAGGACCAAGTGAAAATTGCCAAAGAAGTTAAAGCAAAACACAGGAGTGTGCAAGAGCAGGGAGAGAAAAAAGAAAAGAGTGAGAAACAAACATTGGTGAGTTATAAGGGAGAGAGTCTGAAACACTGAGAGGAGAGAAAATTATAAGAAAAAGTAAGTGTGAGAGTGCAATGTTGGCGATGAAACAACTACTTGTAGTTATGTACAAGGATGTTTATTTTACTTATACTAACACTAATTTTTCGTTACCTAGTATGGTGTTTTCTTTTGACTTTATTATAAGAACAGATGAGCTAGCCATAGATGAGAGGAAATTGGATATGATTCGAAAGTGGCCAATACCAAAAGGACGTGTCAGGACTGTGTTTCATCTAGGAGAAAAGGTTTGGATACATTTGATAAAAGAAATATTTGCACCACAACGAAAGCTTAAATTACACCCTAGAGGAGAAGGACTTTTTCAAATCTTGGTGCGCATCAATTACAACATCTACGAGATTGATTTGTTGAGTCACTATGGTAATATAAGCGCAATTGTAATGTTTTTTATCTTACTTTTTATAATGCAAGTGATTCGAGGATGAATCTTTTCAAGGAAGGAGGGAATGATGAGGATCAGCTAGCATGAAAAAGGAAGGAGCCAAAATTCCATGATCCATTACATGGCATTAAAGGCCCGATGACCCGAGCTAGAGCTAAAAGAATGAACAAAACTCTACAGGAAGTAGTCATGGGCTTGCAAGCCAAGGAATTAAGCTACACTAAAGGAGCACATACATATGTCAACTTGATTCATGTGACCATGTAAGGATGAAATAATTTAGGAACATTAAATATTTGCATGGACCGCTACACTAGAGGATACATTCGGTTTTGTTAATGTTTATTTTTATTTGTTGGTTTGTTATTTATGTTATTTAGTTGCCTACTTAGTGACACAAGGATAGAATAGGCAACTTTGGATTTTTAGTATTTGTTTTGGTTTGCAATTTATATTATTTAGTTGCCTACTCAATTACATGAGGTTAAGGTAACAAATAGATTAGGCAACTTAGGATTTCCATATTGTGTTAGGTTTCTCCATATTGTATTCATGTGCTATATATGACGTGCAAGGGAGCCGGCTAAGAGACAACTTTGATATATGAAAACACATCTTTTTCGTGAGATACGAAATACCTCATTTTTGTTCTTTTACAAAAAAAACTTTTCCATAGGATTCTTAACCGAATTACTAAGAATAACTTTTGATAACTTAGGTTACAGTCAACGGGTTTAATTGGGATCTAGTTACGCATCACTTATTCAAGACGATCCTCAGGGTAATTGAAACCAACTAACATCGTTGGGGTTCTAGATTTAACATACCTAAGGTTAAACGCATCACGATCCCTTAAGGAAACCAACCAACTTTTAAATTGGCTCAATTGAACCAATCAGTTCAAGTCTTAAATCAATCAACCTTATTCGACCAACTTAGATTAATTTGATCGATTAATCAAAAATACTAAATTGAATTAGTTTAGGACCCAACCCACTAAAGATGAACTAAGTTCAAAAATTATTTCCAGTCAACAAAATCCTATCCTAAATCGATTCACTACCTTTGAACTAGTTTAAAGCTAATTCACTAAATAATTAACGGAATTGAATGCAATTGAAACCTAATAATTTAATTAATAATTGGGCTAAAATAGTAGGCCAATTTAAAAATATCAAATAGACCTACAAGTTTAATAGACTTATACTTACTATAAGTCTAAGTCAAGCCTATTGAACCTAAATGGTTAACAAGATTTAATCATCATATAATTGAATTAATTTAGATTAAATAATCATACACTAATACTAATCAAAGGTAATTGTGTTCTTAATTGCATATGCTTTCTCAATCGACTTGGAGGATTCTTAAGCAATTAGTGTTCGGCTTCTAGTTTTAACTTCCAATATATGGTAGTCATTATTTGTTGCTTGCTTGCTAGGATAGAAGTTGAAACTATAGGAATTAAAAACTTGACTAAGTATCTGCATTTCTACTTATACTTGGTTATTCTGGGTCATTAAGTGACATTCTTGGACTAGGCTTACGATTGCAGTCGTAAATACTAGGATGATACAGTAGATTAGACACCTGAGCCACTATAGGTTATGCGGCGGGTAGTCAATAAGAAGGAACCGTGTCGGGTATGGATAGTGATTGCCAAAGGTAGATTCAAGTGATAATCTCCATATGAGACTACTAGATATATTGTTGTCATTGGACATGAATTTGGCCATTCATGTCAACCCATGATTACGTTGTAGTGGACCAGACCCCTTGTCTCCCTTTGTGTTGAGGAATCATGAGCTACTCCAGCTTCCAAGACATTAGAAGTGTGTTGTTTGTTTCGGTTTAGCCATTGCATTAGAATTAAGCATATGTGTGGGTAGCAACATGTGTGTTTGTGTGACTACTATCAAACTAAGCTCCTCCCGAGTCACTACTTTTACCATTACAAGTATTTTGTTAGTAGATGATCTGGATTCAATTTCTAACCAAGGTTTAGGATAACTAATTAAAGTGATTCATCATTTAGTTTCTACTTAACAAGTATTTTATAGAACCACAACCTATTTTGTATCGCTAGGATAAAAGTATAGTGTAACCCTCTTATACTGTATTTATTGCATGTTCCCTTGAAAGATAAGGGGACTATCTTGGAGCTATTTTTACAAGATTATTATTTTATCCACTCCTATGATTTTGGTTTCACCTATTAAGCGATACAAAACTTTTGAAGCCAATTGAACCAAATGCTGCTTTTGTATATATATATTTACACATGTATACACCATATCGAAAATTAATTTATTTCATACTAGTGAACGTTACGCACATAATGTGTATGTACATTTAGCAACATCGAATATATAAAATATTAATTACAATACACGTTAGTTACATACAAGAGATTACAAAAGAATTAATGTATAGAAAAACAAGTGGGCCTTCGTAAACAAGTGTCAAATTGGCCTTCAATAGTTTTTTTTTTTCCCCCATTTTTGGGCGAAAGAGGCCTTTAGTATATTATTATTTATTTCAAGTTGTTTCTTTTTTTTGTTTTTTCTCTTGAAATCAGATTGAATATTTTTCTTCTATTCTAAATTTTTTAATTAAATACATTCTGACTTGGTATCTGTAGACATGATTTAAAGAGGGATTAACCCGGCCCAACATTAGGAGAATGTTCCTCTAGATCCATTATTGAAGGTCTTAAGACTATGTATGTCCCAGTCTGAGTCAAAACGGAAGAAACTTGAAACCACATTTGTTATCATCCCATTTTCTCCAGCAATCTGTGACCGATAGGTTTGATGCTTTCTCACACAAAGGCCCCTGGATTCTGAAGCTGGAACAATTCTCGTAACTTGCTGAAAATCATATATGTATCTTAAAATCAATTCAGCATACGATATATGGTCCTAGCCTTTCTTTGACAAATTCTTTTTAATACGCGACTGAACCGACTTGGTGCGTCTTAGCCTAGCTACTCAAGATAAATAAATAAGAGAGCACATACACACAAGTATACACCCGTAGAAGCAGTAAAATAATTATGCCAACGTACACAAGCATTTGAATAGCAATAAAATAAATAACAACATAGAAATGTAAGAGCCTAAAGAGCCTTTCCCGGATCTAACCTGCACGTGTAAATCCCTACTTGTACCAAGTATGCCACGTTTCCTTATACCTGCACTGAGCAAATAACATAATTGTAACTTGTAAGTATGCCTGTAACTATCGGTTAGATAACTTTCTTCTCTATTCATGATTTTTCTTTTTTTAATATATGCATATACTCAAATAAAAAATGCTCATTACAAAAAAAAAAAAACTAAAAATAGTTAACAATTTAAGCACATGTGTATATTCTCATAAGTTATAAAAAAAAATTAAAAAATGTATTTTAAAAGTTTTATTTTCACTTTATTAAAAGTTTACAGCACAATTCAAAATTTTACATATTATTTTAAAGCAGATTTGCATAATTTGACGTTCAAATTTCAAAATACACGTGAAACAACCTATTGACATTGAATATTCATGGAAAGCAACCACGTTGGAGTAATTTTAGGCAACTGGATGCTAAATTAGTAAAATTAATGGCATGGACGTGGTCAGCTACAAAATGAATAATAAAATACAATACAATAAAATAAAAATTAAAAAAAAAAAAAACCCAAGTCTACATGGCGTGAAAAGAATTAATAATATTTCTACAGTCTTAGTTTAGTCCCCAATGTGACAATTTTGAAACATTAAATAGACCCATAAGATTAATTGATTTATACTTAGTATAATTCTAAGTCAATCTCATTAAGCTTGAATGGTTAATAAGACTTAAGGAACATATAATTGAATTAATTTAAATTAATTAATTATATATTAATACTAATCAAAGATAATTATGTACTTAATTGCATATGCTTTCTTAGTCAAGTTGGAGGACTCCTAATTGACGTTCTTAGTTGTGTACTTGTTAGGATAGAAGTTGAAACCAAACTAACTAAAAACTTGGCTAAGTATTTGCTTGTTCACATATGCTTGGTCGATCCAAGTCAACGCGCGACATTCTTAGACTAGGTTTACGGTTGTTGTAGCAAATATTGGAATGATATGGTAGATTAGGCACCTAAGCCACTATAAGTTGTGTGGCGAGTAGTCCATAGGAAGGAACCATGTCCAGTACAACCAGTGATAGTGGAAAGAAGTTATAGCAAGTATTATATGGAATTATAGGCCTCACATATAATATGTTATATGTGAATTGTGATTGCTGGAAATAGATTCAAGTGGTGATTTCCATATGAGATTACTAGAGATGTGGTTGTCGTTGGACATAAATCTAGCCATTTATTTCACCCATAGATTATGCTACGATGGATCGGATCCCTTGTGCTCTATCATGTTAAGAAGTCATGAGCTACTCTAGCATCCAAGACACCAAAAGTGTGCTGTTTGTTTTGGTTTAGCTATTACATTAGAATTAGGCATGTGTGCAAGTGACATGATATGTGTTTATGTGAGTGCTATCATACTGAGTTCCTTACAGCTCACTCCTTTTATCATTATAGATGTTCTATTAGTAGATGATTTTAATTCAATTCCCAACCAGAGTTTAGGATAACACTAAATAAAGTTATTCATCATTTAGTTTCCATTCAACTAGTTTATTTATTGAAATTGTAATAATAACTAGACTTTAAATGATTTTATAATTTTAGTACCTTACGTATTTTATTTTTATAGAATATGCGGCACACTATCATTCCCTTTTAGGATTTGGAGCGTGACAATTATCCTGTATAGATGTTTACCTGTGCACAGTACTTGTCCCACACATGATATTGTTGCATTATTAGATTCTTTTTTCCCTCCATCTCAGTATCTTACAAGTGCAGGTACCGCAACTTGCTTTATATCACTAGAATAAATGTATAGTGTAACCCTCTATATTGTCTTCTAAATTTAATTTCCAGCATTAAACCCACATTTAAATCAAATTAAAATCACCATTAACCCTGAACATGTAGAATCTTTCTATAAAAATACTTTTTTGAATATATTTTATGAAATCATACTTAACTTATTTATTTTGGATCCAAATTGAATCAAATCAAAACCAATTGATTTCTAATCTCTTCTTCTACCTATTTCATCATTCAAACACTAAATCCGAGTTCATTAAACACTCAAAAAATACAGCAACTTTTTAATTACGAATTTTTATTTGAGTCTCCATTCCTATCATCAAATTAACATTTTAACATGTATATTCATTTAAAAGATAAGGAAGCTATCTTGGAATTGTTTTTACAAGAGTATTGTTTTATACACCCATAAGGTTTTTGTTTCATCAGTTTAATACCGTGAAACTTTTAAATTCTATCATATCCTTGACAAGTATCAAGCTAATTGAACCATGCATACAACATATATATACATATATATCGAAAATTAATTTATTTTATACTAATGAATGTTACGCACATATTATATATGTAAATTTTGCAACATCGAATATATAAAATATTAATTACAATACACGTTAGTTACATACAAGAGATGACAAAAGAATTAATGTATAGAAAAACAAGTAGGTCTTCGTAAACAAGTGTCAAATTGGCCTTCAATAGTTTTTTTTTTCCCCCATTTTTGGGCGAAAGAGGCCTTCAGTAGATTATTATTTATGTCAAGTTGTTTCTTTTCTTCTTCTTCTTTTTCTCTTGAAATCAGATTGAATATTTTTCTTTTATTCGGAATTTTTTAATTAAATACATTCTGACTTGGTATCTGTAGACATGATTTAAAGAGGGATTAACCCGGCCCAACATTAGGAGAATGTTCCTCTAGATCCATTATTGAAGGTCTTAAGACTATGTATGTCCCAGTCTGAGTCAAAACGGATGAAACTTGAAAACCACATTTGTTATCATCCCATTTTCTCCAGCAATCTGTGACCGATAGGTTTGATGCTTTCTCACATAAAGGCCCCTGGATTCTGAAGCTGGAACAATTCTCGTAACTTGCTGAAAACCATATATGTATCTTAAAATCAATTCAGCTTATGCAATATGGTCCTAGCCTCTCTTTGACAAATTCTTTTTATTACGCAACTGAACCGAATTGGTGCGTCTTAGCCTAGCTAGTCAATAAAAATATTCGTGTAAAACAAGGAAAATATAAATAAATAAATAAAAGAGCTCAAACACACAGCACACAAGTATACACCGGTCGAAGCAGTAAAATAATTATGCCAACGTACACAAGCATTTGAATGGCAATAAAATGAATAACAACATAGAAATGTAAGAGCCTAAAGAGCCTTTCCCGGATCTAACCTACACAGGTAGGTCCCTACTTGTACCAAGTATGCTATGTTTCCTTGCATGTCCACTGTGCAAATACCATAATTGCACATATATCCCTACCTTACAATTATTGATTAGATATAAATGCATCTCCTAGACTTTTTGGTTTATTCCTCTTTTTTTTTTTCTAATATATACATATATACCTAACTGTCATTAAAATCCAAAAATCATCTCTAAAATGATTATAAATAGTAAATAATTTGACTGTATACATATAATTTTTAAAATTATAAAAAGATAAAAAATACCCATTAAAATTTTGAAGGTTGTATTTTCACCTAGCAGCTTCTAGATATATTTACACTCTACACGATTCAAAAATTTACCTAATGTTTAAGGCAGATTTGCTTAATTTGAGGTTCAAAATACGTGTGAAACCACGTACCGACATTGAATATTCATGGAAAACAACCTTCGCTCGAGTACTTTTGGCCAATTCGATGCTGGACTGGTAAAATTAATGGCAAGGACATGGTCAGCTACAAAATAAAATAAAAAAATGAAAAAAGAAGCCCAAGCCTACTTGGAGTGAAAAGAACTGATGATATTTCTCAAGTCCTAGTTTAGTCCTCTGCGTATAACACGACCTTCCATATCAATCTCACCCCAATTTCCACCCTTCTGTTAAAGTCATCATCGTTGGCTCGTTCTCCATGTCCGACTGCTTCATTAGTTAAAGCTCTCCAAGGTAAGTTAACTGGTGAAGCCAGGATAATGGCCGGAGGAGGCGGCGCAACCACCACGAGCCGCTCTCTTCAAGAGACTCCAACATGGGCTTTAGCAACCGTTTGCTTCATCTTCATTTCTCTTTCCATTTTCGTGGAGCACTCGATACAACTTCTTTGCCATGTAAGTTCACAATCATAAAGGATATAAAAAATAAACGTACATATATATCAGTTGGAGAGAATTATCATTTTTTTTTCTTTATCCTAATAAAAATATATACAAAATGATTTAAGTTAGCATTACCGAATACGTGCCTTTTGGGGCTGTAAAACTCATCTTACGGTATTTGAAGGGTTCTCTTTAATTTATTTAACTGATCATTCATTCCTGTGTCAAGTTCTAAGCTTTAACGTTGTGAAATTTAACATGATTATACTTCGGATGCAAATATCAGTGGCTCAAGAGACGTAGAAAAACTGCTCTACTCGAGGCCGTTGAAAAGCTCAAATCAGGTACCTACGTCCTAAATTTCTGGACTCTTAATAATTCTCCAGTTGGTAATATATATATATATATATCTCGAATCACAAGCTCTTTTTTGGCCAAATTATGACTTATTTTCCAAAAAAAGAAAAAATTAAGTATTTAATTTAACCTTATCGAAATCATTATGCAGTGAAACTTGGATTTCATTGAGTGGCTAGCTATTATATATATTTTTTATTTTGAATTTATTTGGCTTATGCAGTGCTTATTCTTCTGGGATTTATGTCACTTATATTGGCCGTGAGCCAAAGAGGCATTGCAAAAATTTGCGTCCCTAAATCAGTTGCATATACCATGCTTCCATGTCGACGAACAGCGGTGTCTACGAAAACGACCAAAACCTCGTCGACGCGGAGATGGACCGCCTCGACAGGGTTTAGCTACGACGGTTTTCCGTGGCGAAGCGAGAGAATATTGGATGCTTCGGACGGTGGTGATTCTGATTATTGCAGTGCTAAGGTACAATTATCAATTATTGAAAGGAAGGCGTTTAGGGAGAGGTAAATGAATATTTTTATAAGGGAAAAATCTTATTATTACAGGGAATGGCCTCACTTATATCTCAAGAAGGGGTGACTCAGCTTAGTATCTTCATATTTATTCTAGCAGTAATGCAGATTGTGTCCAGTGTTCTCACGATGGCTTTAGGAAGGGCTAAGGTACATATATACTTTTACCAATCTTTAGTGATAAAAAATAAAATAAAATGTGAAAATTAAATTAAATTATCATATATATGGGCTTTTCATTTCATTTTAATCTGAAAAATGTTGTGGTTAGTGTAGTCGTGATGTAGAATGCTGATAATGTCTAGCCATTTCTTCCTTTTTAAAATAATGCATTCTCTCTCTCTCTCTCTCTCTCTCTATATATATATATGTACACTCAGATGCAATTCTTTATAAAAAAACGTTTATTTTATAACATTCTTCTCCAGCAAAATATATATTTGGTCATGATTTAAAATAATTTGAACCACAGACAAAAGTTGAAAAGGGATAAATGTATATAAAATTACTCTTTTTTTAAATGTTTAGTTGGTTTATAAAACATTCGAAAAGTTTATTCTACAAAACATTTCACACTTATGATTTTATTATGATTATGATACGTTTGCAAGCGTTTACTTGCACTCCCATATTTTCCTGGTTTCAACTGCTCGATTGGCCAAGGAATAGAATATGACCTTCGATCCTAGTAGTAAACTATCGAAAGCTTCCAAATTTATTCCGAATGTTGGGCTCACAGTATTTTAAAAAATAAAGAAAGAAAGAAAGAAAGAAAGAAACATATATATGTTAAGGAAACTTTTTACATCATTTTAGTATCATTTTGAAATCAAATATCTAGATAATAAAAATACAAAAATAATAAAACCAAGGTATAATAAATATAAGTAAAAAGTAAAAAAAAAATACTAATAATAAAAAAAAAAAATTTAAAAAAAAGGAAACAAAAGGCCGAAAAAGATATATCTACTATATTCCATTAATTGTTTCATCTGCCTAGGGAAACGGTTGAGAACCGCCTGTGGAGTGGTTGATATCAAATAGATGGTTCTAATTTTTGTCTTCTAATAAAAACCCACTGACCTGATCAATTTATTATTCTAATATATATATATATGAATAAAGAAAATCAAATTAAGAATGAACAAATGTCAACTGGTTGATGATTTCCGATGGATTGATCTGGTTTTGTCTTCATTATTTGTGTTTTTTACACGTAGATGAGACGTTGGAAAACTTGGGAGAAGGAAACTCAGACAGTGGAATACCAAGCAGCCAATGGTAAATTTTTTCTTTACATTGTTCGTAAAAGCTACTGCATTCTATATTGAAAAAGTGTTAACGGGGTTTTAAGATATTTGTATTAAGATGTAAAATAAAAATACATATATATATTATTTTTTATATACTTATTTCATTATAAAATATTTGAAAAACTTAAAAAAAAAAAAAAAACTTTTTAGTGAATGACTAAAGAATCTTTTAGTAAATACACGTTACTTTTTTGTTCATTTGAAACCTTCCCATAAGTTAATTCGTGATATTGACAGTCATGATTTACTTGAATATTTTTTTTTCCTTCCTTTTTTGACCGGGCACATGTATCTGAATTGACAAGTTTATATTTATATAAATTCTTTAAAAATATATCTAATCTATATTAAAAAATATAAAAAAAAAATTCTTTAAATTCTTAATAAATATCTCACATACTTCCTAATCTTCAACTTGTTTATATCATTGAACCTTTCTAATAAATATATATATATATATATATATATAATAATTCTTTCTATTTTGCATTTATTTTTCCCTTGCAACTTGTCCAATATCTATCAATATATAATTAGCAAATTTATAAAGTACAAAAAAATTAATATGGAAAAAAGACGTAGGACCTGGTAATCATTTCGAAATGGAGTCGTCCTCTTTTTCTGAAAACTTACGTTCGTCGTTGGTCTTCTCACTTGCGTTTCTTTCTCATTTAGCCCGCCCTAGTTAGAACGGCATTGGATGTTGACTTTTGGTCTGACACAGTTTCTGCCCGGAAAGTAGACTTCTAGGATTAAATTGTTCCTTTGTTTTTATGCTCAGATGCCGAGGTCTGTGTATCCATCTATTTATCTATACTATTAATCAAATTTTACTTTATATTGTTCATTTAAGATTGTTTTCGATATTTCTAAAACCATCATTTATGGCAATCAACATTACTAAAATAAATTAAGAAAAAATAAATGTAGAGTGAAAATATACATTATATGATATTTTAATTTTTAATAAAATATTAAATATAATTGAGTGATTAGGTACTTGAAGTTAAGAGTAAATAGAAATGGGTTTAGATTTCATCAAGTATTTTTTTTAATGTATATTTCTTTTAGGTAAATGTTATACTTGATGTCTCAACTTTATCTATTTTTTCAATTATCTACCTAAAATTTCAAAATATCAATTTATTATCTGAATTTTATTTATTTTATAATTAACTATCTCATACGGGTATTATAAATAATCTTGAAAAGTTTATAAGCAACAAATTAATACTTTTAAACTTTCGATAATTAATTATAAAAATAAATAAAGTTCAAGTATCAAATGTAATATTAATCATTTTCTTGTCACATTTATTTTTATCCTATTTGAATAAAATTCTTTTTTTTCTTTTGGCTTTTTTCCTTTTTCTTTTTAACTCTTTCCTCACAAAAATTAATAACATTAAATTTTATTCATCACAAAACTATAGTTGATTATAATAAGTTATCCTATATTTCTATTTATTTATTATTAGTACACCATAAATAGTAATTGCATTGTGATTGCTATAAATATTTGAATCTTATCAAGCTAGTACTTTTGTACGAGTTATTGAGTTACATAAGGTAAATTTTGCCTCTTGAAGTTGCATGATGCTATATCCATTCCAGATTTCTGTACTATAGCCAAAATTTAGAGCAATTATATGTAATATTTGGAGATTATTTGCATATTTATCAAAATTTAAGGGGTTATTTCAATATTTTAAATTTTTAGGAGCATATCCATACTAATATTAAAATTTAAGAATGTTATTTGCATTTTCCCCATAAAATTATTGAACGTTATTTAATGTATAGTATATACATTAGGAAAATTCTTTCTATGCATAATACAAGCCTTAATGCATATAAAAACTTATACTATGTTTTGATTAGGGGAAAGAAAGGGAATGAAAGGAATTGGGGAGGAAACAATCACTTTGAGAGTAGGAATTTTAAAATAAATTTTTCCATGGATCCAACAAAAGCCATTCTCCCCAATAAAGAGAGAATATGGAAGGAAATCGTATAAAATTGCTTAAATATTCTTTTACTAAAAAAATATTTTAAAATTTTAAGGATATTTTGTTATTTAAACAAGTTTTAAAAAATATCTAATAATTTCATATTTACAATCATTTATTCTTCTTTCTTTTTATCCAAATAAGTATTTTTTTATGTTTTATTTTTATTTTATTTCTTTTCTCTCTCTTTTTTTCCTTTCATTTTTTTTTTCTTTGTCATTGGATGATATAATTATTTTTTTATTATAAATAATCCTTATTTACGATTATTAAGGATATTTATTACTAACTATACCATCTAATCACTTTTGAGTGATTAAACAGTAGAATTCTCTCTTATAAAATATGATTAATGAATGATTATAACAAATTCACAAGTAACCCAACCAATAGTAAGTTACTTTTTCCGAAAAGAAAAGCAGGTTACACTCCAATATTGTTATTTTGTATAAGAAATAATAAATTATTTATACCTTCGTAATGTAAGGATTCGTAAGTACATGATCCAATAGTTGTTCGAAAAATGTTATAAGATAAATTGCATGGTTTGGAAATCTATACCTACGGTATAGATTAAAAGTGCCTGTTGGGTGCCACTTAAGAAGTATCAATAACAAGATTGAATTCTTTCTATACAACTTTTTGAATATATAATCTTCTTTTAAAAAACTGAAATACTTTCTTATATTAAGTAAATTTAATCATTTTTACGGCCTATCGTGTACTTGTTAACAATGCATGGAATACGCTAATATATAATTTTCTGCCTTTTCCATCTCGATTATTTTGAACGAAAACCATTTGGTTAGTTTCTAGATAAATGAAACATTTCCTTTAAATACAATTGGATTATGATGAAAACAAGTTATTCAATAAATTATCCAAAAAAATTTATGTTATCCGGAAAAAAAAAATTATCTGTATAGTTTTATATATGGTGAGTTAAACAAAATTACGAAAGATATTGATTATCTACATTTTTTCTTATTTTCTTTTCTTTCTTTTTCCACCCTTTCTTTTAATCTTAATATATATACTTCTTCTTTTTTTTCTAAGATCCAAATCGATTTAGATATACAAGACAAACTACATTTGGAAGGCGTCACACAGGCTCTTGGACGGAGATGTCAATCCATTTATGGATAGTAAGTTCATTATTTGCTTTTTAATTTATATGCACCCAAAAAACTTATTCCTATCATTTCATATTATTAATGATATTATGCACTAATGTTGTATTCTGGAAAACTATATACTAGAAATGCTTCTTCAGACAATTCTTCCATTCAGTGGCAAAAGTCGACTATTGTACACTACGCCATGGTTTCATATCGGTTAGTCTCTCTATTTTTTTCTTTTCTTATTTTTTTTTTATAATTCTATGATTATTTTTCCCTAACCCTTTTTTTATTAATATTTTAAATATTGAGCACAACAAGTTCATTTGGGGTTGAAAAAAGGATATGATATTACCCCCAAAAAAACTGCAAATGGAGCTTTCATAGATAGATTTGAGCCAAATTCAATTGAGCTTGAATTCATCCTTAAATCATGCTCAAAATATTCCATCATAAAACATAAAATAAAATAAAGGATGATTGAGTATAGTTCAAGTTTGATTTTCTATCATCCAACTCAAATTGATAAGCTCCAGTTAAAACAATAATTGATTTGACTTCTTTTTGAATTTTTGCAATTATTATTTTATTTTAGGCCCATTTGTCTACAAACAATTCATTCAATTTCCGAAAGTACATACAGCGCTCATTAGAGGATGATTTCAAAGTTGTAGTTGGCATCAGGTGAGAAACTATTCCTTCTTTCACAAAGTTAATATAGCAAAACTATAATTATATAACTAATTCTCGCAACAATCGTATCAGGACTTCAACACATATTAATATTAGAAAACGTAAAATATTTCATGTTTTCTAATATTGATTGTACACTTTTTTTTTTATTTAGTTTTTAATAAGTTGCTCCGACATCATTAGCATATATATATATATATATATATATATATATCGCGTATATTATTACCTAACATACTTTTTGTTGCAAATTATTGTAATATCGTTATTGATATTGATGAGAATTTGTGAAATTTTATGTACTTCTTTGTTAAAAACATAGAGATACTATAATGATCAATATAAATTGATGTTATTTACGGAATATGTAAGTTTTTGCATCCTTGACCTAATAATTTTTTAAATACGACAGCCCAGTCATGTGGCTGTGGGTGGTAATCCTTATGCTGCTGGACATACGTGGTATGACTTCCATAACCTGCCCTTTTCTTTAATTCTCTATTAATACTTTCAAGCCAAAATCTTTGTTTTTAGGATTAGTTACACAAAATGTGCCTATATTTTCATCGTTCTTCACTTTTTTTCTTTAATTCTTTATTAATACTTTCATGCCAAAATCTTTATTTTTAGGATTAGTTACATAAAATGTGCCTATATTTTCATCGTTCCTCACTTTTGCAAGCTTATATTTTGATTTATTTTTTTTTCCCATTCTATATGCCTAATTTTAGTTAGACATTAAAAATGGGCATGTGCAAAGCATGTTGAGCAAAAAAGACAAAAAAAAAAAAAAAAGAAGGATTAGTAACTTTTTACTAACCTTTTCTAAATGGAGGAAAACAAAGGTCGAAAAGTGTGAAGAGAAAGATAGTAAAAGATGGGTAGACATAATGGGGAAAAAGATGAAAACATGAATAAATTTTCTGTAATTAAGCCCCATTTACATTTCTTTTATACTAACTATGATGTAAATAAAAACAGGGTGGCATGTATATCTCCTTGTATCCTTCATTCCATTAATTGTAAGTGTTCTTTACATTAAACGCTTCTCTCTCTCTCTCTCTCTGTTTTTTTTTTTTTTAATGCATCTTACTATTTAATTTATTAAGCAACTAATTATATAATCTTACAACCTTATAGATAGTGCTAGTCCTTGGAACAAAACTTGAAGCGATTGTTGCGAGAATGGCAATTGAAATTCAAGAGAAGAATGATGTGATCAAGGGGACACCTTTAGTACAACCCAATGATAAACTCTTCTGGTTTAGTCATCCAAAATACGTCTTGACCCTTCTACATTACACACTTTTCATGGTATGTATGTTCAAATACAATGCAAGTGTCAAACAAGCTGAAATATATATATATAGCAATCTCGTATCTTCTCAAGGATATATGCAATTTTAATGATAATTTTTTTTTTGGCTAATTTTCAATTTAGTTATATATTTTCTCGAATTTTTATTTGATTCCCCACTTTTTGCGAGTTTGTGATTGAGTCAATTTGGTACATGTGGGTTTTATCTGCATATGATGCATTCATTACTTAATAAGTATTTGAATTATATGTTTTTGGAAAGAATTTTAAAACTAAATTGAACCCTCAAAAGTGTTTAAGCTTTGCTTTGATCCCTAAAGTTGAATGCAATAGAATATGTATGAGGCAAGTGGTTTTGCCAAATGAAATTGGATATTTTATCAAATTAACTATAATCCTATAAAATATCTTGAAACCTTGTTCTCACATAAATGCTTTGTCAATTTTCTCTGACAGAGGCCAAGGCATAAGTAAAACCAATTTTCAATATATCTGAAATAAAAAGATTAAAATCTTCTTGCTTACATCTTATTGTATTAGCTCCAAATTGTTACAGTTTAATTTTGAGTGAATTATAATTTGCTTTATAATCTTGAGAAATCATCAAATTTTCTTTATTTTATGAGATAACATTGGCATGTAAAACCTATTGTCCCTTCTTGCAGAATGCTTTTGAGCTAGCATTTTTTTTTTGGATCACGGTACGCCTCTATCCTTTTATCACAGAAAATATATATATATATCTATATCATTCCTCCAAATAAATTATTACTTTTTTTCACTTCATCTCTGGCATGACTGGAAGGACAATTTAATATTTCAGGTACAATTTGGGATAAAGTCTTGCTATCTTGAACATGTTGAAATCATAGTTATCAGGGTGGTCTTAGCGTAAGTTCTCGTCATTGTTATCTGTTTAAATACCGTAGAAAAAAAAAGGTGTGTAGGCCATTTTGTTCCTCAATAATTAATTTACAAATTTCCTTGTGTAATTTCGTTAACCAGGATCATGGTTCAAGTGCTCTGCAGCTATATTACCCTTCCCCTTTATGCTCTGGTAACTCAGGTATCAACCTTATATATATTTTTATTGCATATTTCGTGTTATTCTTTAAAATAATACTATGATACAAATTTTCATAGAGTGATGTTAAAAATACTACTTAAATTTTGGGGTTTTTTTCTCAATTTTGCACTTAAATTTTGAAATTATTCAATGCTACAATACCTAAGCCAACTTTTACTTGTCAAATTGTCAAGTTACACCTAAAGTTTGATTTACTAAATATCATATCTAATTAAATTTTTACTTGTCAAAATCTACTACCTCCATCGTGTTAAGAAAAATAATATGGTAAATACCCATTGGACGAAATTTATAAATGTGAACAGTTAAAGACAAGAAAGTAATTTTAACAAGTAAAAGATCGAATAAATATGAAATTCAGCTATTTCAAACTTTAAATGTAAAACTCAAAAGAAAACATATATTTAAAATTGAGGCTGTGGTTTTGATATCGTACCAAATGTGATACAAATAGTTTGTCTGTAGCTCTATGGTCACATGAATATATAATACACATCTCACAAAGCACAAGTATAGAGTAAGCACGCTTGCAATACATTCCCTTCTAAATCAAACGCTGCAATTCATCAGAACAAGTGTCTTTTATATTTTTGAAACCCTACAAATATTTCCTAGACAGATAAAGTTGATTATGAAACTATATATCAGAAAAGAGAATGCTAACAGACGTCCCTCATAGAATACGTGTAAAATGCCCAAACGTCCCTATTAGAATGCATGTAAAATGCTCAATAATACATATTTCCAAACACTTATTTTCTTAACGTGTATAATCAATATTGAAAAATATGACAAGTTTCTTTAAAACCTATAATTAGTTCTTTAAAGCACTCATTAATGGGAGAAGAAGATAGGTACATGTTCAATTAAATTCATTAATCATGGATTTTAGAGACTGCACACACGCACACACACAAAAAAAAAAAAAAAAAAACAGAATATGCTCCCATTTTTCTGCATGTCAAAAAGAAAAGATTCATCTACTTCTATATAGCGCATTTTTTTATTTTTGGGAACCCTTTTAATGATAATAGATCTTGGGGACTAATGTATGCCTTTTTACGTGTGTGTGTGTGTTTGTTTGGAATATACACAGATGGGTTCACACTTCAAGAGTGCAGTACTAGAGCACCAAACAGCAAATGCGATAAAAGAATGGCATGCAGATGCGAGAAGAAAGAGGAAAAAACAAAAAGACCAGTACAATTCACACCATACCAAGGATGATGATTCATCAACCGTATGGACTGTTGATGAAACCAGCTCATCACCAGATGTTTCCTCTCATCATAGAACCCTTACTTTTGCTGATATAAATTCTTTTCCTGAAAATCAATTTGAGATCACCGAAGTTTCTCAAGATAGTAACCAGGACTTGGTTCCTACTACTATTGTACCTATGGAAACACCAATATATACCACAAAAGACAGAAGCATATAGTAGTATATGGAGATGGTGCTCAAATAGAAAGGTTTAGAGGATATCTTTTTAAGTTATTTATATAACAATTTTGGCAAATAGATATGCTCCTATAGTCCTGATGCTCTAAATAGTTATGTAACTTCTTCATTTTAGTAAATTTTATATGATATTTTTTTCAGAGAGTAAAATGATCATATGAGAGTTGAAAAAACACACTTCCAAAAATTATAAAATTTAACCCCCAGTTTCAAATATAAGATCAAACTCACATAGGGCATAAAAAGAGATGTATTTAGAATTTACTTGTTTCTCTCCCATACGATGAGCTCGAAACATGTATAGAGATTACTGGCTGCCTTTCTACCAGGATTTCTTTTTTTTTTTTCGCACCCCCCCCCCCCTCCAGCAGCAGCATCATCCTCTAGGCAACTCCCAGTTCACGGAGGAAAAAGAAACTGACCAGAACCCATGGTACAAATTTTTTTTGTTCAAAGACTTCTTCCAAGATGTGTTCTCTCTTATTTTGAATTGCTCAGTTCTTATATACAGTCAAATACATGTCAAGGTTTCCTTTGAAATGAAGAATTGCAATTGTATGCTGGGGTGGGGATGGAAAATTGAGGGAATGATTATACCCACCAGGTTGAAGCTGAACAATCGGTCTTCCATACTTATTGTTCCTTGAAAAGTTCACGACCAATAATCATCCTTCTAATCTCACTTGTTCCAGCCCCTATCTCGTATAGTTTCGCATCTCGAAGGAGTCGTCCAGTTGTGTATTCATTTACATATCCATTGCCACCCAGGCACTGAATAGCCTGCAAAAATGTGAAGAAAACAGTTGTCTAAGATGATGTGCATATTATTATGGTAGAGAATATCTGTTGATTTCATCATCATAATCAACTAATCTAAAAGCTTGAACTTATAAATTAATACAGGTGTCCCGCTCACATACAGATTGAGACTTCTAATTGAAGCCCATGGAAAAGAGAAGGTTAGTTAGACTCAAGTTGAAATACTTTTTAGGTGTTGAGATTGCTCGCTCAAGAGAAGATGTTTATATTTCTTAAAGGAAATATGTAATAGACTTGCTTGAGGATGCCAGAATGTTAGGTGCCAAGCTAGTGGATACTCCTATGGATTGTAACATAAAGTTAGTGCCAAAACAGGGGAAGCCATTATCTAATCCAAGAAGGTATCATAGGCTTGTTGGTATACTGAATTATCATACAATAACTAGACCTAACATTTCTTTTGCTGTAAGGCGTGTTGGTATACTAAATTATCATACAATAACTAGACCTGACAATTCTTTTGCTGTAAGTGTGGTAAGTCAGTTTCTTGAATCTTGATATGAATTTCATTGGAAGACCACCAAGAGGATACTACATTATCTCAAGGCTACTCCAAGTAAGGGATGTATGCATCATAATCGAGGACATATTCAGTTGATAGGCTATATTGATACTGACTGGGCTGGATCTCCCACATATAGAAGATCCATATTGAGTTATTGTGTTTTATTGGGAGAAAACTTGATTTCTTCGAAAAGCAAGAAAAAAATGTGGATGCTAAATCTAGTGCAAAAGCAGAATACAAAGCCATAGCTCTTGCAACTTGCGAGCTCATCTGGCTTAAGCAACTAATGGTTGAGTTGGGAATCAATCAAAATGAGCCAATGAGATTGTATTGTGATAATCAAGCTACTACACACATTATCTCTAATCCCCTTTTTCATGAAAGAACCAAGCATATAGAGATTAACTATCATTTTATTATGGAAAAGATGCAATCTAAGGATATCATGACATCTTTGTTAGCTCAAATGATCAACTAGCAAACTTATTCATTAAGTCTTTAAGTGCTAAAGTGCGCTACATTTGTAACAAGCTAGGGACTTTGTGATATTTGCACACCAGTTTAAGGGGGACTGATAGGTATATAAATGTAAATATAAGTTGTGTAGGGGCATTTGTGTAATATCTGTAAAATAATAAATAATATATAATGGTAGAAAGGGCCGCCACTGATTTAACTTTTTCCATCAAATCAACAAAGAAGAAGTGGAAAATTACTAAAAGCAAGAACCTTTTACCTGCAAAGCAGCTTGAGTGCCTCTTTCGGCTGCACAAAGTATAACCCCTGCACAGTCCTGACATTTACATGCCAGTTGAAATTCTCGTCAGTCCAATTGCATAGAAAAGTCAAATAGGACGTTCACCAATTAAAATTGATCACTAAGGATTTATTCTGTAGAGAAAAGATACCGGATTGGCAAACTTCAGCATAAGATATTCAGATGAAATAATCAACTAAAACTAATAAGGAAGAAAAAGGCTGTGCATATGAAAGCATGAAAGTCAAAAAGAGGACAACTCTGTCCTTCCCCCCAATCCAAAAAGTGGAAGAACAAATTGCCTTTCCTAGGCATAGAATTTATAATAAAGATAAGGATCGAATGTCACCTTGGGATTAATTTTTCCTTCATCACAGTTCCTTGCAACAGAGTATATATAAGACCTAAAAACACGAAAAAAGAAAATTAAAAAAAGTTTCAAAATGAATAGATAAAGACCAAGTGAAACACAAAACCCAACTGCACCTCGATGATTGTAGAGAAGTATACATGTCAGCAATTTTTCCCTGCGAATACACATTTAGATTACATGGCAAGAAATGTATTCAGAAAATTCAACTGCTGATATCATGAGGAGAAACCTGTATAAACTGGAATTCCCCAATTGGACGACCAAACTGCTCTCGTTGTCGAACATAAGGAAGGACAACATCAAGGCATGCTTGCATGATACCAAGAGGCCCAGCAGCCAAAACAAGTCGCTCCAAATCAAGCCCTGACATCATAACATATACACCTGAAATAGAACACAGATATTATCAGCTAAGCATCATTATGGAAATCCCAAATTACCTGAAAAATTGCTCTAAATTTAGCACTGCAGCAATCTTCAATATTTTGCAGTGTCCTTTTAAAATCGATGAAGCAGAAATCTCATAAGATTAGATCAGTTCAAAAGCAAAACTGAAAACTGAGCTCAGCATCTCCACAATAAAACCTCAAGATATTGAGAATGTACCTTTTCCTTCTTGCCCAAGAACGTTTTCATCTGGTACAAAACAATTTTCAAAAACAAGTTCACACCTGCTCAAAGTATAATACGATCAGTTGGAGTAGAGGAAAGAAGGTTAGAGAGGGCATAAGCTCCAAAATACAATTTCCATTAACAAATGCGCACTTACGTGTCGCTTCCACGCATTCCAAGTTTGTCCAGCTTCTGGGCTGTGCTGAACCTGCATTCAACAATAAAAGCATCTAAAGGTTCAAGAGTGCAATCATTTTATAGCATATCTTACTCATGATTGAAAATAAACCCCATTAATTCTACATAAGCAAGCCATGCCATTTCAACCAATCTTTTAATCATAATTTCTATTAACAGTAAGTCCAAATATCTTGGATTTCGAAGCACTTGATCGTGACAAATCTTCTTTCAACAAACCCATTGCAGAATGAGGATATATCACATGCCTTACTAAAAAACTCAGTAAATGAAGTCTCTTTCACCAACATCACCACTTCGTTACACTTTAATAGGGCATGCAAACTATCTAGACCTTGCAGTTCCTAGGCAACAAACATGCTCAGTTCTCCCTTTAAGTACATAAGAATGAAGCCCACCGAGTTCCACATTGTTTTTTTTTTTTTTCAGATAACTTTTTTTTGGGTAATGTCAGATTCTTTTTTTTTTTTCTTTTTTCATCATCATGAAAAGGGAATACTGCTATTCAAATACAAGAGGAGATCTAAACTATTACTTTATATATGCAGCCATACTATGTGCACAGAGCGAACTATTCCTTTATGGATAATTCAGGTTCCACATCCTGTAAACACTAGCTAAACTTGAAATAATGATGACTTTATGAGTTATGCTCTTGTATCTTCTGATAAGATTGGAATAAAAAATATCTGAACTTTTTTGGATAAATTAAAATATCTGAACTTTATTATTATATAGTACGTACAATAGTAAAACAATGCATTCACAAAGGAATGCCCCAAAGTAATATGCTCCTCTAATGGTTTCTTTGTTTTTCCCAAATGTACCCCTAGTCAAAGTCTCCTTCATTATTTACAGAGGCCTTCCAAAACATAATAATGACTAGTCAAAATACGTAATACTGCCTAGTCAAAGTTAATTATAATGGCTCCCCTGCTTTTACAATTATATCCTTACTAACATGATAGAAACTCTAGCTACTCTTACTATAGACTAGTATATTGCTCATGTACTCTACTAGTCACATGATCTATAGCATAAATATAACAAAACTTCTCCAGTGGATCATTGAGTAAAAACTCGGAAAACCTTGTCAACATTTCTTCAAATTTTATAAGCTCATGGCTTAATTACGGATGTAAGCACATGATGTTAGTGTCTAGATATAAGTACCCCGGCATTCCCTTCTCTATGATAAATGCTGTAATTCCTTTTGATCCAGCTGCAGCGTCTGTTTTTGCATAAACAACCTGATACAGTCGTCACACATCAATGACAATGGATTCTAGAAGCAACGAAAAGATTAAATACATATGAACATATTCACATAAAGCTAGAAACATTTTTAATGGAAAATTATAATTGATATGCTATTTGACAAGAAGAATCAAATTGTGTGCCCAAAGAAGGAAATGCATATGTAGCTTATCACTCGGTAAAATATATTTTTATCCTACTAAATTACCGGTATGGTTTGATATAGATGTCAAAGGTTATTCCTTCTATTCAAAATATCTTTCAGTAACATTGTTTTCGACTTTCTGCAGCAGTGTATCATTCTGATAATTTAAAGGACAGATGAAGATTCCAATTTCTTTCCTCTTGACATTCTGATGGCCTTTGTCCATTCTTTTTTCTATAAAGCCAAATAAGAATAGAATGGCAGCACATACTCATTGCAGAAGTGATGATCCTGTGAAGTGGTGTTTTGCATTTTGTAAGGGAAGGTGATACAGGATTTCTATGTTTTGAGCTTGAATGACAATATCATTGTAGATACTTTAAATGACCTGTAAAATGGTTCAATAATATGTAAAAGATCTTCTGATTTAGTCATTGAAATTGTCCAATGAAAGAGGTGGCTTCTTCTAAATGAAATTGGTGAGAATGTTAGGTCATGTTGAAAATTTCTTAATTCACTAATATTTAGATAATGATTCCCGAGATCTGATGATTGGACAACATTCTGAATTGTCTTAATTTTGGATCAGTTTTATCATGCAGCTTTCTCTTTATGAAGGTTCTATAAAGCATATGACTAACTGACTCTTGGTTAGAGAAGTAAGGTTAAGAAAGTCTTCCCCTTCCCATCAAATAAGAAGTATAAGAAAATCTTCTCCTTCCCATCAAAAAAGATCCTAAGGTTGTCTCTAATCAGAACTCCAGTTTCCAGATCAGATGATTTTGTGACATGTATACTTAAGGACATTCCAATCATATAATTTAGGAAAAGACATGGCTGTAAGTACCAGTGTCTGGGCAGCAGGGCCATTAGTACACCACATTTTATTCCCATTTATGAGATAACCTCCATTAACACGGTCAGCCTTGCACTTCATGCTGACAACATCAGAACCAGCTGAAGAAAAGCAAAAAAGGTACAAAATTAACAAGGTGTTGCTCATCTTTGAAAATCAAACAACTGAAGGAGTAGACACAATATTTACCATTGGGTTCACTCATTGCAAGAGCTCCTACATGCTCTCCACTGATAAGCTTCGCAAGGAAAAAACATATTCAGTCAAAAACTCAGCCTCCATGAAACCCACTACAAGATATAAACATACCAAGTGGGACTCATATGCCATGTGTATTCTTACATGGTGAGAAACTATAAATGAAATTCTAACACATGGCAGCTTTTAACTCATGGAAGTTTTTCAGTAAAACCACCCACTTCTATTGCCAAGTGCCAAAATTTTACTGACAATTTCCCACCACTCATACACATGGTGGGTGAGCAATAATCAATTTTTTGTCAAAGGAGCTATTATGCTGTGTATTTAATGTTTCTTTTTATTTGATAACAAAGCAACATTAAAACCCTTGGCTAGAATGTGATTTGAGAAATGAGCCTTATTGCTTCCAAGCACATGGCAGCAAAGGGAAAATACAATATGCAGTACCATGATGAATGTCATTCACAAGAAAAAGAAAAAACAAAAAAAAAAAAAGGAAACGAAAGAACCTTGGGCAAGTATTTCTGTTTTTGTGCAGGGCCTCCATTCCTAACCTACAAAAACCAGATTTAAAGAAGGTAGTATTAATACAGATATAGTTGTTTATGAGTTATAATATTGGAAAGATGCAGATTTATCATTACCAACTGATTGATGCACAGGTTAGAATGTGCACCATAGGATAGGCCAACAGACCCCGAAGCACGGCTGATTTCTTCCATTGCAATACAGTGATATAAATAACCAAGACCAAGTCCTCCATATTCCTCTAGACAAGGAAAAATATGCAAAATTGAAGACACCATAGATACAAAAAGTTTCGCAGTATTAAACTTTCTGAGCAATAAAAAAACTGCAGGTAGTCATAAAAAATCTACAGCATATGAGCTTTTGACAAGGCAGAGTGCTCAGTTCAGATAAGATAAAAGATGGGGGGCATATAACAAGGCTGTGAACATTATCATGCAACTGATTAAACAGAGATGGAACAGTAATAAGCTGCAGAATGTCAGACTCTATATTAAAGAGGTTTCTAGCCCGATGACTTTCTTTCTTTCTATTATAATGGGCAGCAAAGGGTAACATATCCACCTAACATTCTAGGCTTGAACTGAACAACAGACATAGATGAGAAGCATAGAAACTGATAGGAAGATAAGTTATGCAGCTGCTTGTAATATAAGATTATCTACTGCTTGAACACTATCGATTTTGGTCCTGCCACTGTTCACAGCCACCATATCCAGCAGATGTCCAACTTATCTCCTTACCCTAATGCATGAACATGCACATTTGTTCTGAGTGCACTGATGCATAGGACAGTAGAATTTATCTGTCCTATCACCAAAGTCTTCATTTTGCAGAATGGAAGGTATTAGCAGATCAAGAAGTATCCTTATTAAGTTATCACTGTTTCGAACACAAATCATCAAGAATGTAAAAGGTAATCTTAAGAAAAAATTTAAAATGCCTCACAAATTGTCAAACAAGTCACATCATTCATTGATGAGAGTTTTAATTGGCAACTCTACTTATGTCTTTTAACCTTTTGAATGAACAAATTTGAAGCTCCAACCAATCAAGTTCCATAAAATTGATTACTACCAGACAAAAGCACAAGGTGAGGTCTTAATATGCAGAGAAACTTTACCAGGAGCAGTAATTCCATGGAGGTTGAAATCTCCCATAAGTTTCCACAAGTTAACCTCCTATGATAAGAGATGGCATGAAGTCAATACCATAAAAGATGAAAAAATGCAAATAAAGTAAAAAAAAAAACTAAAATAAATTTATATTAAAAAAAAAAAAGTTTAGTCTAATGCAACCTTAGGAAAAGAATTCGCTTGGTCAATTTTTGAAGCATGAGGGGCAATATTTTCTCGAGCAAATTGTGCCACACTCTCTTTAAACTGCAAGCAACCAAAGCAAACACCATCAGAAAATAGGTAATATCTGATTCATTCTTCAATCAACAACAAATAGAAGTGTATACATGAATCACTTGACCACCTAATCCATTATCAACATCACCCCATTAGCTTATCTCATGAGATGCATTTACATACAATGTTATTTCCTTCAAAATCATCAGTAGTTCTAAGCAAAACCTTTACATGTTTATATAAACATAGCTAAACTATGATACTTTATCCTGTAAGCTCACCACTAGTATGCAGCGTGCATGAAAATTCCCACCACAATACATGAATGGTTCAATGAAAAAAATGAAAGGGACTGAACTACCTATTGTGGCCTTAAATAGTAGTCTAGGAGGATATTCCCTAAATCACTACAATAGTGCATGGACCTTAACCAAGAATCCAATTTATTGAGATGCACAGTATCTATTATGAGCATTTCACTCGCGCTTTCAATGATTATCCAACTCATCATTTGAAGGCAATGTAATCAATTTTACTAAAGATCAGAGCAGCAGCAGTTGTCACCCTCATGAACCTCATGAAAAAAGGTTGTGTGGACATGGCAACACCCATCTATAGATGGTCCTTCCATTAGTTTTCTACACATAGTATAATGGGACTAATACAAAGACGGTGAGGTCAGCAAATGTATAGAAGGGGTGTTCTGGGGATGGACAGAAAGGGAATAAACCTGCGGTCTTCCCACCAAACTTTGAAATTTTTGGAAAATGGTCCCTTCAAAATATTAAAAAAAGAAAAAAAAAAAAAAAGGACAACCATTAACCAAGGACAGTATCAAAAGGAGGGGAAAATGATGGATTAGCGAAAACCTCGGAATGCTAAAATCAGATTGAAGCGGCACTTAACCCATTGGCTAAACAAATTCACAAACGTGTATATATTAAACTTGACCGGTTGAATCATGCTATCCAAGAACCTCGGTATGACTGAAGGGAAACCTCAAGAATCTTGGTATAATTGAATGGAAAATCTAGACCTTCAGGAACCTTAATACAATAAATTGAAAATACAAGAATTAAATTCTTGATAATTTTAAAAGAGATGGGTTTAAAACTCAATCCTAAAATAACTTCATTATCATTGACAAACTAAATTGTTTATTACAACCATGGCCTAATTATAGGCATAAAGTAAATTCTAGGAAATCTTGATAAAAAAATAAAAAATGAAAAAAAGAAACTAGATAATATACTATAAACTAGGAAACAAAAAAGATCCCAAATAATATCATAACAAATCTTAAATTATCTACAAGAAACTAAGACATTTAAAAAATAAAAACTATTAATCAACAAAAAAGAAAACAGATAAAATGTACTTCAAGCTCTTGATCATGTGGCCGAGTAATGCTTAAAAAAGAAAAAAATTGGATATAATAACTTAATTCTTTGATTACTAACCAGTAGCACTCAGCAGCTGGAGGCAATTGAATACCATATCGAAATCGAAAAATAACTCAAAGACCACTTCTACAAAAAAGTACAAATTCATTTATTCCGTGTTGGGTGACATATCTTTCACGCAAAATAGTTATATAACAATATGGGTCCCTTGTACAAATTTCATTCCCTTTGGACCTTTTCAGGGCCCTAAAGTGTACGAAAATACGAAAAGTTCATAATTTTTGAACGTGAAAAAGTAATGCTGACACCCGTTAATATTTTCGGCTTAAAAAGAACAAAAATTTAACATACAACCAATTCATTAAAAAAAAAGATGAAAAACGAAGGAAAATATATATATATACAAGATACGATACAACATGTTTGAGACCCATTAATCGTAACCAAAATAACCACAAAAAACATGAATAAATAAAAGAAGGGGAAAAAAAAGGGTTAGAACTTGAAGCTTGAATAACCACGACATGAAGGAACCTGGAGCTGGGTTTCGTCAAAGAGGAGGGAGGTAGATAAAGAAGCACGTTGTTGATGGTTATGGCGTCTCAAAATAACACTATACAGGGACCTTGCTTTCACGAGCCTTTGCATGTTTAATGAGATGATTCCTGTATTGTCCAGAGACTTTGAAGTGATGGTCAGAGAGAGAGAGAGAAAGAGAGCCTAAGAGAGGGAGAGAGAGGGAGAGAGAGATGAGAATGGAAGGAAGAATAGCAAACGCCCCGATTAAAGTCTAGTCTGTATATACGCACACAACATTTTACGGTCAAATTTACTAAATTGACCCTAATGAGGATAAAATCGTTATTTTATACTTAAAAATTACTACCTCTCAAGCCAGGTTTAGCGATCTTATTACCTTATTCGTTATTATATAGAATTATCCAAATTCAACTCAAATTTTCTAAAGTTTTTCATGAAATACTCACAAACTATTTTAAATTCGTTATAATTTTTTTTTAAATTATATTATTATTTTTAAGTTTTTTCTTATTTATTATGACTAATTTTATAAAATATAACTTACATTTTTGAAAATAAATAAAATTTATATTTTCAACATATCTAATCATATATATTTTAATATTATTTCAAAATCTATAAATTGATGAATAAAGTTATCGACATTAAAACATTTTTAATTATGACAAGATAAAAATTATCCAATCAATCATATAACTTAATAAATAATATAAACAAATAAAATATAATTAACAAGTTTCAATAGAAATAAAAAAGTTTTAGAATATATAACAAAAACATTAATCCTATATTTTTTATAATTCCTCTTTGACTCTCATAGTCTTTACATCTCATCTTCATCATCATTTATTTTTGCACTTATCAAAATGAAAGAAAAAAAAAATCCTTAAAATACATTAAAGATTAGACAAATAATACCTATTTTACATATAAAAGAACTCATTATTGTATAATAAAAAATTTACCTCTCATCTCATCTAATAACCAACTTTGAGTGTAAATCAATACTTTTTAAGATTTAGTTTACTTCTATGTAAGTTAATTACTTGTCCACTGATACTAAATACAAATTCAGTAACATCTGTAGACGTAGAAATAGTAAACATATCCTTAACTAGTTCTTGTAATATAAGATGTTTAATTCCATTTACTTTCTACAAATTAAGAATATAAAAAATTATCACTCTAAGGTAATATAAGTTCTTTTAAATAGTAATCCAATTTTAACTTTATTTAGCCATCAACATTAATAGCGCTTAAGTATTATACCAACCTTGATTTCCTTATAGATTCAAAAATATATATATATATATATATAAGCAATTGCTAAAGTATCCATATAAGAAGTACTCAACCACATGCAAACAATAAATTATAATTCCAGCACTGGGCATGCAAATAGTAAATCATAAGATGGTCTTTAACAGTAACTTGGAAGTCAAATATAAGCCGAGAGAGAGAAAGTCTAGAGTCGAAAGGGGAGGGACAGAGGGTCAGCCGGTTCAATGATCTGAATGCCAGGAAGTGCCGATGATGGCAATCGACAATAGACAATGGACGATGGAAGTGCTAGTGATTTGAATGGAGTGTCAGCTGGTCCGGTGATCGCAAGGAAGTGCCAATGACGACGATGGACGATGGAAGTGCCAGTGATCTGAATGGAGGGTCAGCTAATTCGGTGATCATGAGGAAGTGCTGACGACGACGATGGACGATGGACGATGATTGATAGAAGTGCCGGTGATCTGAACGGAGGGTTAGCCAGTCCGGACGATGGGCGCGAATGCTAGAGGAAGTGGAAGGCTGGCCGATGACGAGGAGCAACTCGATTCGATAAAGATTAGAGAGAGTGACTAAGTAAGATTAGAGAGATGAGGGTTTAAAAAAAAAAAATGGTTACAGTTGTTAATAAGTTGCATTTTCTTTTTTTTTTTTTTAGAGACTGCATCTACATTCAGACAGAGTCGGATAGAGAGATGAGATGGCAATTGATAGATAACTGAATCGAGGGGATTCGACCGGTCCGATTTTCCCACCTTTTTAATTTTTTCACTTTCCCAAGTCAAGACTCAGGTCTCCTAGCTAGTCGTGCGCTCATGCCAGCTCATCGTGCGCCTGGGATTGGGACGTTATATGATCTGTGATTCGCGTACTCTAGGTTTTTTATAAAAAAAAATTATTTATTAAATATATAATAATATTTATTAACTTAATTATAAAAAAAAGTTAACAAGTTTGAGTTCTTTACAAATTTTATATTTATTTTATTATTCGTTTTAAATCCTATAGAATATTTAAAAAAAATATAACTTTTTTCAAACTCTATAAAATAATATTTTATATGATTTTTAATGAGATGAGCAAGTTAAGAACTCGACAATGCATTTCCCACTTACATCCCTATCTCTCACCCATTTATGTCATGTCATATGGATTTATTCAAATAGCTGGAAGGATCACTACCATTTTTCACCGTCATTCCTACATTTTTTACCTTACAAGAACGCACATAGTTCGTGCGGAAAAAATTGATGGAAGCGCGAGTTGAATCCAACTATATTAAATTAAATCATAATTTAAATTTAAATTATTTTTATGTTAAAAAAATGACAAATTAAATCAAGTTATGTAAGAAAAAAGTTATAATAATAGTAAAAATCTAAAGAAATTATGACTAAAAAAGAGAATTTTATATTATCTATTTAATTTTTTTAATTTGATTTTTATCAACTAACTTATCACTTTTTATTTTATATTTTTATTTATTAATTAATATATAAACTATAATTATCTTAAAAGAGATAATAACTTCCTTAAATATATAAAATAAATATTAAACTTAGTAAGTGATATCAAAAAAATAATAATAAATTAAATATTTTTATACCAACTATAATTATGATTTATTGATTTATAAATAAAGAAAAATTAATAATATGTGTAAAAAGGTTTCAAACCGTAAACCTAACCAGATCAAATCAATTTTTTTTTAATTCAAAAAATTACAAACCAAGCTATACAATAAGGTTTTATTAAGAAAAAGAAAACCGTAATAAATGGTTCGATTTTATTCGAGGAGCAAACCATGCCTATCCTTAGTTGGTACAAATATCACTCTCTAACTTCATCCCACTCTATCATTGTCATATGGTAATTGAGCCAAATTTATATGGCATTTCTCTAGTCTTTTTCATAATAGGTATAAACAATCAATCACAAGATTTGAAGAAATTTCGAGTTGAGTGTACCATCATTGAAGTGATGATCAAAGGACAATGATGGGCATTGAGAGAGAGAGAAAGACCACACCAAAGATATGGATTCAACAACCCATTTTTGCATTCACTTTAGATTCAACCACTAATGGCTATGACTGTGGTTGTGATTGTAGTGATTGTGATGGTAACATTGCCATAAAAAGGAAGTTTTCGACAAGAATAAAAAGATAGAGTATGGAGTTAAATGAAAGATAAGGCAAATTGTTGTGAATTTTATTTATTTATTTATTTTATTATTAGAGGTTTTGAATCATAGACCATATGACTTTTAACTATACATGTATTCCTTAAGATAAATTATTCGGCTTCCAATACCATTGTGATCCACTAAATATTTCACCATAGAACCTTTATGTAGCCTCCTTGCCTAGAACAACAACTCACAAAGAACTATAATTTATGGATCAAGATGTATTATTCATTCTATTACTCTTAGATTCGTTTTAATATATAGGATCCCCGTATAAGGTAAGTATGGAGTATATCTTAAATCTCAAAAGATAATAGTCATGCATTCTTGGTTAAATGATTAGATTTATTTCTATTATACAAGATCTTTAGATAAGGCAAGAATAAAGCATATTTTGAATCTCAAAAGGTATATTATGCATTCAAACAATTTATTTCTTACAAGATTTAAAGATATTAGAAGCGAGTTTAGAAAGACATAGAGCACAAACACACAAACTTTTATTATCTAGATGGCAATGTCTGTCTTCTCCTTACAATGACTATCCCTTATATAGGAAAATACAAACACAAGACTCAAACATTTTACACATGTGATAAATACAAAAGCCAATAGAATTCTTAATAATTAGCGGACAAAGTCTACCTAGTACATAAAGCAAAGCTATTCCACACCATAAAAATACAAAGACTATATTCTTACTTTAGGCAACAATCTCAATACTTGCGCTTGGATATTTTAACTTAATTTAAACTACTAGAAAAATACTTGTTTTTGCTAAAAGAATTTCATGAAAAAATAACAAATGTATTCATTTTTCAAAATTCTTATTTTGTAAATTTAATATATTTTACTAAGAGTCCATTCACCAAAAATCAACTAAAAACAACACCATTAGATATTTCTAATTTGCCTTTAATTTTCGTCTGAAGTAGAGCATTTGTTTAGGAGCCTATTACACATTAATAATATTGATATGTTTTTACCTTTTAGAACAATTAATTATGAGTTTTTTTTTTTAATTTCAGTTAACTTCTTTTTAGTTTCTTTTTTTTTATTACCTAAATGAAAAAAAATATATATATATTCCTTTCACTTCCTTTTAGTTTTCAACACAATCATAAGTGCTCTACACTTTTTAGTTGTATTTCTTATTTTTACAATTTAATTATTTTATTTATTTTAGGTCATTTCAATTACCTTATTGCTCTATCTTATATTCTTGATTTATCATTGAATGAGTGTTAAAAATTGGAAAAAAGGGATGAACGTAAATTTCTCTGTTCTAGGATTGAGCTTAGGACCTCAATATAAGGAAAATTAACACTACCTTTAAATGGGTAGAAATTAGTAGTAATCTAAGGAATTATGTAGAAATGAAAGAAAATTCTGTGTTTGGCTATTTTATTAAGGAACAAAAAATGGGATTAACCGGATGGAAATGAATAGAATTGTTTCCACTCTAAAGTATGTTTTCACTTTATAGACAAATTAAGTGCAAAGTTTGGAGAGGAAAATAAGAGAAGCTTATGATAATTAACGAATTCAAGTTATTATTTTGTTTATCTTCTAGTCATTTACTGCATATTAACCAACCATGGAAAAAGAAAATATTTCTATTAATTTCCTTCCATTTTCATCCTTCATATCAAAACAAGAGTAAAACTTATACTTCATTTATTTCACTTTCTTTTCTTTTTCTCTCCACAAATTTCCCCTTATTTCATCTTGTCTTGCCAAACACAGTATAACCTTTTCTTTCCATTTCCATGGAATTTGAAGGGAATTACCTATAGTAGTTTTAGCATAAAATCATCCAATCTCGTTCCATCTTCTTCTTAATTATTTCTAGAAACAGATAGGGCTATAAGATAGATTACTTCAAAATTTCTTTCAGACCATTCTCTCCGAGTGAATAATTCTGACATAAACCGGTTTTATATAGATCTTGTTCGAGTAAAATACTTAATAATATCCATCGGTGGGGTTCATAAAGGAAAAACAAAAGAAAAAAAAATAAAAAAAGGAAATTTTCCAAATACTGCGTTAATTACAGATCCTTACATAGATTTGGAATTTCAGTGCTGTGGACCAGAGGTAGGACCACCTCTGGCTGCCAAACTGGCGCTAGTAAATTTAATCCATCCAAACTCTCACTCCAAGACTTGCGTAGTCAGATGGAATAAGCAACGAGACTTTAATGATTTTTTGTGGATTCGATCGGGGAAGAGATTCCGACACACGCAAGTGTTGGTGACTTGTCGATTTCATCTCGTAAATAATCTCAACTGAGTCATGGATAGAGCTTGAGCTTTTCAATAGTATTTTTAGCCAAGCTCAAGCCCATCACTAGTGGACTCAATTTAGCCCATTAATAGTCCGAGGTATAAATGATTTGTTGTTACTTGATTGGAAAAAAAAAAAAAAACTTTTAATTCCTTTTTTTCCTTTATTCAATTCACTTTTATTTATTTCCATTTATTCTCTTTCTTTTTAAGTTATGAAGCACAATATTAATATACCAAACTTGTTATAATGGTTATAACATACTTGAATATTTTTTATGTCATAACCCAAATCTGAAGGGTATGATTAGTTCACCCGCATCCACATGAGGGCATAAAAAACTTATTCTTCACTCCCCAATTCTTATGTTCAATTATGAATTATTTGAAAAAAATTTGTCCAAAAAGCTTTAACAAATGCCTAACAAGGTATCCATATTGTATGCAAACTCATATGCTCCTAAACCACACATAAGTTAATAATTTCATATGCAACAACTAATACCAATCAACACAATCAATTAAATTATTATTATCAAGAATCCTTCACAAAATATTCATGGAGTCTATTTTAAGAATGTGAAACTGTATATGCTGCTAGGAGGCCATAAGCCATTGTGAAAGTATGGATCAAATCCTATGGGTCTATGAGTCATTTTAAAAGTGTACATCAAACCCTGCAAATCAAAGAATCATTTGGAAGTATGAATCTATTAGATCCTAGGATGAGTCATTTTTAAAGTGCAGATTCATGCAATCTTATTGGCTTAAAGTTTCATAATATGAGTTTATTAATTGTAATCAGCGGTCGATACACATTAAATTTTATTAAAAAAATTAATCCATTTACAGCTAGACGAATAGGGCGGATTGACTAAAGGCACATTTAGATGGGCTATAGCAAAGGGGTCAATTGGACTTGCTAAGTTGGTTCCCCTCCAATTTAATTTTATCCATTTTTCTTATTATTCTAGGTTTTGGTTTTAGGCTTCATCCTTATCATTTTAAGATGTTTTTATTAACTATCTAAGTTAAAGTTACTGTTATCAATAATCCTTTTTAGAGGTTTGTTCACTTATCGTGTAGTGAATTTCTTATCACTTTCTTGTTATTATTTTATATTATAGTTATTGTTTATCAAAACCTGTACTTTAATTGAAGTATGATCATGTTCTTATATAAATTACAATTTATGTTAGAAAGCCCTTATTATTATTATTATTTGCTAGAGAACAAGAATTCATTTCATTGGTAAAATAAGACCTTTACATGACATTTTAGAGAAAAATCTAAAGAGATAAGAGTTATAGAACCAAACTAAAAGGTCACATCTCTTAAACTAGAAATGGATATCAATAACCCCTCTTTTGATATCCTATACTTATATATATTGTGTCCTTAATTATAATTTTAGGATTTAGTTTCTATATCGCATTGCTTTTAATTTTGTCTTTTGTAGTTTTAAGATTCTAGGTTTCAAATGCTAACCCTAGATTGTAAGTTTCTTTAAATTTAATTAAAGATCATGATTTTTCTATTATTATTATTATCAAATTCTAATTCTAGGTTTTAGATTTAGATTTTTAGAGTTTTATATATTGATATAACTTTAAGGTTTTAAATCGATAATGGCCTATCCTAAAATGTTACACTCTAGTAATTAGTTTTGCAAGTAAAGAGTTTTAATATTTCTAAATTTTTAACTATGAATGGGAAAAGTTGAAGTTTGATTAATTCCTTGGCACATCTTAGTGTTGTTTCTCCCACATATCACAGCAATTGAATTCTTACTAGAGTGAGTTATGAGGGAAACTCCAAGACTTATTTAGGATGGAGTTAAGGTTTGTCTCATCTTAAGATAGGTATCACATGTCATCTACATATTATTTATCTACTAAGTATTTATTTCCTTTATTAATGATTATTAATAAATTATTATTTCCTTTACTATAAATATTTAATTATGTTTTTCTTTTTTCATTTTGGAAGTATGTTTGCGCAGCAGTATGCATGCATATGTTATATGTATATGTGTATATATATACACACACATCTATTAAGTTTTAGGTTCAGTTAACTTTCCTTTTTATTATTGTCTACATACTTTCTTGATTGTTCTTAACAGAGAACATGAAATTTTCCATTTAGGAGCTGTATTATTTATTATATGTGGTGTTATACATTGATATTTCATATATTATTATTTGATTTGCTATGTAAAGAAAATATATTGATCCGTATTATATGATACACAATATATATATATATATATATATAAAGCCATGAATTAAGGTAAGAGGTATATTAATATTTTTAGAATTATCTTCAATCTATAACTAATATTATTTTAAGACTAATCAAATAAAATAAGAACTACTATTTGTCTATTCATTCCCTTGGAATTACAGCTCTATTGCTTGGGCAGCCAAACATAAGGAAATGGGCATGGTTAGTGCCACAAAATTACTAAACACTTCATCATGAGAAAAGCTTTGATTATATTAACATGCCATAAAAATTTATTAATAATATATGATTATTAATAAATTTTTAGTATATGGCAATTTTTATAAAACACAATTGATAGTTTTTTAAAAGCTATTATTATTGTTACTAATTATTATATGTCAAAATATCAACAATAGATCATAACGTAATAATATGAACCAATCTTTTTGTTTGTCTGTTTTTTGTTTTTTAATATGCACGTCCTAATATTGTTTTTCCCCTTAAAATTCATATGACGCGATGAGAAGTGCGAACCCGCATCCTAGAAGTAATATTACCTGATGCTCTTAGGGCACCCACCATGAAGTACCCGCACTCTATAGACCGTTGTGTCACTGTACGTACGCCAAGGGTGAGGCCTGAGGCCACGGATCGATTTGGAGGTGGCAACTGGCAATGGTGATTTTGATCGGTTGATAATATCTAGTGGACATATTTTGATTCTTTAAACATGTGAATAGGAATAAAATAATATTATTTTTAAATATATTAATATAAATATATCATTTTGAGAAAATAATCTTAAATTTATACCATTTGAAATCTCTATTTGAAGTGCCAATCGGCTGGCTCCTTCTCCCTTCTCCATTCTTTCTTCTTTCTCATTCACATTTCCTCTCATTTTTCCTCTCTTTCTTTCTCTAAAAACATTAAAACCCTAACCTCATATCTCCTCTCATTTAGGCTATTTTAGCACCAATTGAAGGCTAATAAGAGGTTTAGGTAGTGGGATAATTTAACTAGCGGTTAAGTTTGCATGGAAAAGGTGCGTTTTCAACTCCCTCTTTGTAGAAGTTGCAACAAACTCTGAGATAAATATTTTGAGGTTTTTATGATATTATAGGTATACAATTGTAGGATAATATGATATTATGGTGTTACATTGTTTGTGTTGTGATATTTAGGTAGTGTTTTATTTTTCCAATTTGTAGATTTTTTTTCTTGGTCCTATTAAGTTAAAATCGATAGTTGAAATGACGATTTTAAGTGTCATATTATTAGGATTGCTTTGTTAATTGGTATAAGTGAGGCAATTTTTTGAAGAAAAGGATAATATGTTTTCCTGTCCCCTTTCTAATATATGTAGAAATAAAAACTAATATAAAGGGTTAGAAAATCCTTTTATTTTTATTTTTACATCTTAATTTATTTGTTTAAATTAATATAATCTCCTTACTTAAGGTAATGAATATAATGTATGAAAAAGCAAAAATATTAATTTTTGAGAAATGTAACACCAAAATATATCTTATATACTTTAATATTATGGATTATACTCTCCAACTTTAGTTGTATTGTACTAAGTCGTATGCTTTTATACATGTCTAAATAGGTACTTAATTATCCGATCATAAGAAATTTGAAAAGCTTTACTTATAATATCTCTAACCAAGCTTCACTTTTAGCAAATAGAAGTTCAAAAAGTTATATTGGTACTTAATTAAAACTAAATTAGAGTTTAAATATAAGAAAGGCTCAAATATAGTTTATTCAGGAAACCATAAGCAAAAATTTGCAATTTATTACAATAGAAAAGCTCATGAGTGCATAATAAATATAAAAATGGGATGAAAAATACATGTTTAATGTGAAATGTTAAATATTCGCATAATTGATTTTATTGTGTAATGCAAATGGTAGTTACTAAACTTAAATTTTGCATAATATGCATAATTAGATTTGATTACAAATAGTTTTGCAAGTTACATGTGAATTATATATAATATAAATTGTCATTGAAATGTTTCAAACCACCAAGCAAGAAAATGTCTAAGGTTAGAGTCACTTGCTATGCTTATAGGAATATTATAGATGAAGCTAATGGGGTGTGCTATGGTAGACACTTGACAACAATGCTTAGGGTTCCTCTTGATTCAACTTACAAGTAGTTGTTGGGTATCATTTGTATTCATTTTCAAATTGATGGTATGATCAATTAGATTGAGCTAATCCATAAGTGTCCAATAATATATGGTAATGTCTATTGTTACTATGCAATGACTATTAGTGATAGTTATGATGTGCACCAAATGTTGACAAGTTTATTAGTGCACCCTAGGGTTTGTGGTACTGTTGAGTTGTATGTGAAAATAAGTGAAATTGAATTTCCTGATCTAATGGATATTGATTTAATATGGCATGATATAATTGATTATTTTCTTCTAACTTATGTACTTGAATCTCAATACATTAAAACTAATAAAGAAGTAGGTTTCAGTGATAGTCAACCTGAAACTCATAACATTGATATGAGTGAACCAATGAGGGAGACGAATGTTGAGAATGGCGTAACTTATCATACTTCTAGTGATGATTTAGGTCTTAACTCATCTAGTGATAATGATGATGAGGAGAATGACAAAGGTTGGTTGTAGACACTAGATGAGTCACATGAATCAAGTTGAAGAAACGATTGGCAGCTTGGGTTTCCAAATAACATCGTATTGTTGGGAGGTTATAACCCATGCCATTCTTTACAACTAAATTGGGCAGTGGATATGTGAATGATCAAAATACATGTGAGGGGGACTAAAGCTTCAATGATGAGTTTAAGGTGGGAATACAATTTGAGACTAAAGAGGACTTGATACAAGTAGTCAAAATCAACCACGTTGTAAATCATCATAACTATGTTGTGGATAAATCATCTCCAAAGTTTTAGGTTGTGAGTTGTTCTAGTAATCGCAACAATTACAAGTGGAGATTTTGTGCATGCTTAAAAAAGCATGTTGATTATTTTCAAATAACAAAATTTGAGGGTTCTCATAGATGTGTTAATCTTGGAATTAGCCAAGATCACCCCTAATTGAACTTGACAATCATGGCCAGATGTCTTATCTTTGAGGTAGAAGCAGACCTAGATGTGAAGATTAAATAACTACAAACCTTTATTTATAAGGAGTTTGGATATACTGTACACCTCAAGAGAGTTTGAGAGGCAAAGCAAAAGGTCATTGAACTCATATATAGCAAGTGGGAGGATTTGTATGCTAAACTCCCACACTTACTGACTATTATATAGGAGGCAAACTTAGGCATGATTATAGAGTAGAAATGTCTAGACATTGACCATTAGGGGCATGTGATATTTGATAGTGTTTTGAGCATTCAAACCATGCATTGATGCATTTCCCCATTGTAGTTATTATAGAAAACCAATCCCTTTATATACGAAACTTCCAAATTAAATGAAATTGCCTAATGAATTTTTCCAATTTTTTAAGCTATTAATTAAAATTAATAGAACTTTCCTATATAGCAAATATAAGCACAAGTTACTCATAGCGACAAGATGGTGCGAACCACATAGTGCCTTTAGCATTTGCACTGGTGGACAAAGAGTCTAAAGATGCTTGGAGCTAGTTCTTGAGATGTGTTCTAACATTTGTTATTAAGGATCAAATTGATATTTGTTTAATCTCCTATTGTCACAGAGGTAAAAAGGTTACTGTATAGGGTGAGAATGGAGTGTGGCCAAAGGGTTGGCTATGGTGATGATGCATCCACCATATAGCAAGTGACTTCAACAAATATTCTAAAAGTGCTCATGTAAAGATGTCAAGTCTATTTTTTTTTATTTTTTCATTCCTAATCCGATTTATACTAAACCCTATGCTCATCTAATATAAATCCTCGACTTGAACTAGGAATTTCGTCTTATTTTGGAGTCGACACCCAACTGAAGTTAGGAAATATTATTGAATTAAGACTAATTGAGCAGATTAATCCTAATTTGGACAACTAGTTAGCGAGATCTTCTCTTTTCATTTTTGTGAAAGAGGTAAGGGAAAACCAGAGTTTCTGGACTCGGGGGCTAACCTATTGAAACCTTAAAGTTACCATCTTATCCTTCTTGAATCTAAACCATATTCTAATGTCTTTTATTGTTTTTAATTTTGTTTTATTTTATTTTTGTTATTTTTTTTTGTATTTTGGCTTATTGATTAAAAACAACTTATTCTAATTTGGAAAATGATTTTTTTTATTTTTTTTAGAGTTGCCCCAAATAGGTGTTTACATACCTGCTATTCAGGATCAAACAAATCATAGTTCGCCTTTTATAAAAGCTTTAGTGGGTTAGTTAATTTTAATTATGAAAATACTTCTGATTTACATTTTTATCATTTTAGCCTTTTTTGGAAAAAATCCAAGCCTAAGCTTGACTATTTTATTATTTTTTTCTTTAAAAAAATTAAATTAATTTAAGGGAAAAACCAATTTTGGATTTATTTAAGAAAATGATTTTTTTCTGTGATAAAAATTATTTTTATCCCTATCATTAATTTACCTCTATTATTAATCCTACTTTTGGTCATTATTGCTTTTTTATTTTTTATTATTTTATTTTATTTTAAATTTTTATTTTATAATTTTTATTATTTTTTATTATTTTATCTACTTGAAACTAAACATAAAAAAATAAACTAATCTAAATTCTATCATTTTTCCTAATATTATTTTTTTCATTTTTCTCCTTTTTTTTCGAATTGTAAATGAATAAACAAATAAATAAATAAATAAAAACTGAAAATCCAACTTACCTGGATCTTGGTATGGTGCGTGGGTCGGGTCACGGTGGCGGGAAGTCCTCGTCGACGGCGTTCCGGCTACTTTCAAGGGCGTTTGAAGTTGGCTTTTGAGCTTTTAGGGAGTGGGGAACCTAACCATGGTGGTGGATTTCTCCAAGAATGCCTCCTGTAGTGTTTTAAGGTGGTGGTGGTCGGTGGTCGTGGCTTGTGAACTCTGGCGGTTCCAATCTCTCTTATTTTCTCTCCTTTCTCTCTTTCAATTTGTGCTTTGGCCTCCTCCCCTCGTGCTCTATTTCTAGGCACTAGAAATCGAGTTGGATAAGCTCGAATTTCCTCTGATTGGGGCAAATCGGATTCGTGGTTAAAATTTTCTTCGATTTGATTCATGCAAATCTTCGATTTTGTTGTGATTTGATTCTAATTGGATGATGTTTATCTCATTTTAGCTAAAGATCTATTGGATTTGTGTAAAAAATCGAATCAAAACGCCCGGATTCAAATTTTTTCTTGGCCGGCGACGATCTCGAACAAAGGAAGGAGTTGATCACGCGCCCAGCGCCTGCGTTCACGTTGTCCAATCATCAGTTGGCGCGTATCCTAGGGAAAAAATAAAAACGGGCAAAAAGCAGAAATGCGCTTCCTGTGTTTCGAACCTATGATGAGCCTTCCCCCTGCACGCATGAGGACATGGTCCGGACCAGCTGGGCTAGCCCACTTCTCAGTTTTTTTTTTTTATTTATGCAAATTGCATATATGCGATGCAATTTTTATTATTTTGAAATTCTAAAAATTTGTAAAAATTATTTAATTCATTTTCTATCATTATTTTCCAAAATTGATATATTTTTCCTATTTATTTTATTTATTGAATATTTTTCCTATTTTTGCTAAATTAGAAGAAAAATTGAAAAAATTAAAAAAAATTAAAAATTGACCATTATTAATTATTAGGGTAAAAAATGGAGTGTTTACAAAAGACTTGTTGAAGAAGGCTACATTTCGGTTGCAACTAAAGAGGTTCCGAAAGTATTGTGCAGAGATATGGTGGCTTAGTTCAATCACAAATAGATACTTTCAAGATCTTCATCTAAGCATGTAAACACCAGCTTACAATGGGAGAGTTTGGTTTGGAATCAGGATCTTAAATATGCTAGAGAGCTACAATCCTACGTTGAAAGAGGCAAGGAACTTACTCGTTGCCGCATTGGTGAAGAAGACATTTTATAATTGCAATTAACTCCTTCAACAAGTGACTGTCGGATGCATCTAAAGAACTGGCAAGTGGCCAAATAGTAACAAAGGTAGCTACCAAAATGTTTGATTGGTGATTGAAAGCTTCCAATGGCCTTCGTGTTGTATTGTTCGATTATCAAGCATAGATATTCAAAGTTATAACTGTGCTTTGCTCCTCGATACATGGCTAGAAAGGGGGTAACCACCATAGGGTGGAAATCAAGGTGTGCACATGCATATGCACGAAGCGGTAGACTTACAAATTCTATGCTCACATGTCATGGCCATGATGAGTACAATGCATATGGATAGCTTTACCTTTATTGGTCATTGGTATAATTGGGAACATCAATAGTCAGAGACTTTGTGCTGACAAAAAAGATTGTTCAAATTTTTAGTCCCCTATTTAGCACCCAATGACTTGCTAAAAGAGAAAGCATGGGAGGCCTCAACAAAAATGGTTTCAAAATGAGATGGATGTACGTGAGCCACCATTAACTATAACGTGCAGTAGGTGAAGAGGGGAAGGCCACAATAGAGGAACATGTCCTAAATGTAATAGGCAAATACGGTAGGAAGGACTCAGATCATCTTGTTGTTTAGTTTATTACATGTAGTTGTCATTTATGTGTGCTACTATTCTTATATTTATTCTTGTATGTGCTTTGACAATGAAATCTTTGAATTGAAGTTTGTATTTCTTCTTTTTAGATTTGTAGATGGATCTAAGAGCATATGATAAATCATTACTCTAGGGTTAGGTAATCTATAGGTCGGAGCTAACTTAGAGTGGTCAAGCAAGAACTTCCCTACATGATGCTTCTATTTATATTTAGGTTATAAACAACATGAATTAAGTTAAAAGCGCAAGAAAATTACTGGCTTAGGTGTCATCGATGTGAGGCAATCCTTAGACGACATAAGGGACTACCAATTGAGGTAAACTCATGGATTATGCCATATCTATAAGTGTCGGGCTTCATTGGGGTATCTTACTTGCCATTCATTCAATTGGACTAGCACTTGCTTATGGTGTTGGCCAAGTGTTGTCAACTAGAGACACATACCTTCCACATGCCTTCAAGTGAGATGACTATGACACTATAGAACATTTCTATATTGGTAGGCTTACTAATGGATGGACAAGCTATCATTGGCAACACACAACTAGACTAGCCGGACATTTGCCATTAGTTATTGGGAGTGAGGGCACTAGCAAGAATTGTTTAAGGAAACTAGTTGAGATTGATGTGGTTAAGGGATAATTTTAGCAATATACTGCCTAATGTAGATGACATCACCATCCAGTGATTTGTACGAGTACACATTTTACAACTGATGGTAGGTATGATATTTATTGATAAATCATAGAACGTGGTGCATCTGAATGTTTCTCCCCCTCCTATCCAACCTTTAAACAACCAAACAGTACATATGAGGGATAGCATGCTTAATCTAGCTATATCATCACCTTTATATTGCATCACACATGAAGTCATATGAGATTAGTGGTCCATTAGTTATACTGCAGGTATGAGCATGGGAGCACTTCCCTCATATTGCCCCTTTGTGCTTTAGGGTGATGGCACCGATTGAAGATTGATCACTTATATGCAAATGGGGTGTTGATTTTGATGTCACACAACTAATGACCCATGTAGTGATATAGTATTGTGATACCTTTGACCATTAGGCTCTCGAGTAGGTAATCTCAACCTCATTTACTTTTTCTACTTCCCTCTTAAATTTTTATTATTTAGGGTTATTCTAACATATTAGCTTCCAAGTGGTTTGGGTTCCATATACGCATGTGAACATAATGATGCTATAAGCTTATTGTCAAAAGGGCAACAAAATTTGGCTTGGCCAAGTACCACTTATTCACTTTCATGTCATTAAGCTATATTGTCTAGACCAAGTAGTTCACTGGTTTGTGGCCATTTAGATGATACCTAAGTACACTAACATATTGATATAGCTTCATGAGCTTGACTTGTGGGGTAGGACCGATACAAATTGGGTTACCACACACTTAGCTTGGTTAAAGTGGTAGGTTAACCATCAACATTGGATCATTCATTTAGCTTTAGCCTATGGCTCGCAAGATAGTATGGTCTTAAGGTACGCTACTTGGTATTTAGAGATCACCCAACGATGTATAAGTCAGACTGGTGCTATGTTAGGTTACATGGCATGTATTTGATCTTCCTGATCTATCATTTCTTGTGTTGTGAAAATTAATTATATTGTGCTATTCTTTTCCATAGGGTGATTTCATTAAGCATCTACCTCAAATGCCATACAGTGACGTTCTATCTAAGGTACCAGAGGTGGCCAGGGTAGTTCGTCAATTTAAGGATGTGATTTAGAATAATGTACCATTCACTATAGATGATGCTGATGAATGGGAGGACTCACCACCATTGTAGCCCCGTTAGAATGATGTCCTCAAGTTCGAAGCTAAGGTAGACGATAAGGTCATTGACGTGCTCAGCTACAGATTAGAGATGACCATGAGGATTCACTTCTCGCATCCCCTACTTATGAGCCAAGCCCATCTACACTAGCATCTTCATCCATTTTCACTCTTTTGGGAGAGGGTTCTAGCTCTTATGCCACTACTCCTCCAACTTCACATAAGAGATGACCTAGTCATGGTGATGGTAATATGGGTGAGGTTTTACTTAGGATGAGCCCATTTTTGTTCCTTTTCGCATGCCTCCTCTATACAGTTCACTTGGTCTAGGTTTAAATGACATTCAAATTACACAGATAAATATGGATTAGATATTGCAGTATTAACCTAACCTTATGCCAAATGATCAGAGTGTGAGTTTGTTTAGGCAATAGAGAAGGAGACAACCTTAACTCTGTATTATATTATATGTTTTTAGTCATTACTCTATGGATGCTTAGTTTGTATTTATATATATACCATTGCATGTGTAATTAATACTTTTGATTTCTTCGTTTAGTTGTGTTATCCATTATCTTATATGGTTTGAGGATTTGAAAGTTGCTTAAATCCATTGAATGATGTATTCTTATTATTATCTCTAAGAACTTTTGCTCCTATGTGACCACGGTTGCATGCATGGATCATTAGGTTAGTGTATTAGATGTTTTTGTAGTATTTTTTTAGTGTTACTGTAGGTTATCTAAAATTTTTATTCTTATAGATTGTAGTGGCATTGTTATGTGTAAATAACAAGAAAAACTTAGCACTTTAAGTGCCAATTTTACTAGATTTGGAATTAAAATCAGCACTTACTATTATTGTGTGTATATATCAAGAAAATCGGGCACTTCAAGTGTCAATTTTATTTGAACTTGATTTAGATGCGGTACTTGGAGTGAGGAAAATGAATAAAAAATTCTTTTAAAGCATAAGGACTATTTCATTTTGAAGTGAAACAAAAAAATTTGGAATTATATTAATGGAAAAATTAGTTACGACATCATTATAAATATGATTTATCTTTCATTATATGATATCAATTAGTATCACTAAAATTGTGAGATAATAATCACTTAACAACGTATGAATTAAAATCCAAAATTAAACAAAACTTATTTGGTGGAAAATGAACGATTAATTCATTACAAAAAATTGAGTGAATGTTAATTAAATTTATTACCCAAATTAACAATATAACTTTAAGAATTATAACTAAAATCGGGACTTAGAGTTTGCCTAAAATTGTTATGTTAAGTGCCAAAGGTAGTTGAAAATCAACTAAAATTGGCACTTCAAGTACCCATCTTAACTAGTTTTGGGAATATTTTTTCCATTGATACATTTACAAGAAAACTTTTAAAAATAATATTATTTATTTCCTTTTCCCTATTAAACATTTTAATTGAAAATGTTTGGTTTTTCTAACATCCAATAATCGTCTTCCCTCTAATTCTCTTTGACGTTTGGGAGTGAAAAATGCACTAAAAAAAGACTTTTTTTTTTTCACTCAACTTCCATTCTTTCTTTTTTTTTCTTTCCTAACATATATCTAAAATTTCCAAATTTCCATGCTTGAAACTTTTGTTCTCTAGATTTTTTATTTTTAATTTATAATTTAAATGGGAAAAATGAAAAAAAAAAAGGTAAAGAAAGGTAAGATATATAAAAGGAAATTTCTCTCTCTCTTTCTCTTTTTATTGAACCCGAAACACACTTTCTCTTAAGTTTTTTAATGAATATAAAATACTTTTTAAGACTAATTACTGGAATGGGGTCTTTTGTAAAGTTATTATGAAAATAGGAAAGTGAAAGCACATACACTTAAATAATACTTAGTAGCTCCTGTACAAAAATATAATAAACTTAAACAATACAAATGCAATACAACTTTATTGCCAAACTAACATGTCAATATCGAGACAAACATAAACCTCAACATCTAGCAATTAAAACAAGTATCAATGTGAACACCTGGAGAAATTTCATAGAAAAAACATGTGGATAACTTCAAATATAGTAAGTTAATCTAAAATTTACAAAAGTGCAATGTAAAATTAGAAATAAAAGCCTATCTCCTATTACTATTCTTCAAGAAGAAGCGCATAATCCATGATGTAGAGCGCTATCTACGCCCTAACCATCTTTATAAGAAGTAACATGTGACTCTAGTGTTAGATATTGTTGAATAGGTGTCTCATCGAAGTCCTAAGGAGGTATTAGATTCCACTAACTAAAACTTTCACCATGTTGTAAGTCATGGCATCTCTTTTGAAAAGCTCATGGAGTAGAGGTAAGATAATCCTGATATTTGGGAAAGGGGCCTAAAATGAGCTAGAGCCAAGTGCTAAGCTACTAACCATGTACTCAATCTTGTAAATGCTGCTATGTAGCTCCGTGTGTGAAGTCGAGCCAAGTGTAACATTGATAGATGCTCTCGGTGGTGTAAGATACCTTAGTAAGTTAAGTACATCCACTTGCTGTTAACCATGGCTAAGCATATGCTTAAGTCCTCTGACTTTGGTCCTACCACCTCACTAAGGTGGTGTAATCAACTCATCTTGAACATGCTACTGATTAGCTGCTACATTAAGGTCCTCATGTTGATGCTAATGGTAAGGTCCATGAAACACCTAAACCTCACCATGATCCTTTAAAAGTTGCATCCCACTCTTAACCAAGGATATAGCTATTACATGATTAAGAAATAGTTTGATTCTATCAAATGTATTAGCTTAGATAGAAAGATGTACAAAAGAGTGTTGGTACAAGTTTAGTTAATAAGCTACTAGTTAAACTTAGATAATTAACTTACCAATTGGCCAAGAATGGATCCAATACACCCTACATAACACTTGCTTGTCCATTTATACCATGTAATGTACTCTAGATCGACTTCAAAAGTATCCCCTGTTTATATTAGGCAGGCATGGTGCTTATTCCACATAACAATGTATAAGGCATGTAAGCTAAACCAGTTAGTATCCATCCTCCCCTACAAATCAATATCATGTAGTCTTACCTCCATATCAATTGGGTGTGGAATCATCTGGTAATCGCCAAACTAGCAGACGACACAATTGAGGTAGTAGAAGTTATCTTCCACTATAGTTCTAAAAGTGGCAATCTTTGTGTTAGGTTCTTTCCTAATTACATTAAGAAAGCAACTAGCCATTATATTGCAATCAAGTTGAGGATGAATATAATTTATGATGGGATTTACATATATATGAGGTACCTCATATTTAATAATAACAAAAGCCCCTCTATCTTGTTTTTACATGTCTTTAGCCTCCACCTGCAATTGCTCTCCCTTTTTGCACAAAATATTGATCACACGGTACTCTTTGATTCTTCCACATTAAAATTGTAGTGGTTATTGATATGGTACATCTTAACTACTTGAAAGAGATCTTTCTTGGTATTGAATTTCATCCCTATATCAAGTTCTTCATTGTTACTCAAGTTACTATATATTGCATTCTCAATTTCATCGAATTGTAAATAGCTATCACCTCTACTAGCATTGAAGAATCGAATAGTATTTCGAACTTCCACATTTGCCATCACATTTTTGGATGGATTTACCGATACTTCCATGGATTGCGATGAGTTAGAAGGGTTTACTCAAAGTACTTTAGAAAACAATGTTTCCATGTGTTTGATCATTATCTTCGGAACTACTGCCATCGCCATCAAACTCTAAATCATTTAGAATGGGCTCATGGAGGACCAGACCAATTTCTTCTTCAACTTCATTTTCAACCTCACATGTTAGTTCGAGCCTAGCAAAAATGCCTAAGCCCAACAAACATGCTCAACACTTCCAAGGCTTACAAACTTCTACTATATTCCATTGAGGCATTTTAACAAACGCTTGCATTTCAACATCAATTTACAAGCATATTTTGCTTAATCTAATATGCAACAATCACCTACTAATACAAGGATATTATGTGTTAATCTGAGCCTAACAAACATGCTCAACCCTAGCAAGCATGCACAACACTTTCAAGGCTTGTAGGCTTCTACTATATTTCATTGAGGCATTTTAACAAACACTTGACATGCAAGATCAATTTCTAAACATATCTTTCTTAATCTGATGTGCCATAACAACCAATACATACAAACCATTGTTCATACACTAGAAATAAGCAACTATATAACATATTGCATGATTTAATTAACAAAATATCTATATATGTATAATATGTAACTATTGGGGTTTGTGTGCGTTTTGTATATAAATCAACAAAATCTAAATAAATAATACTACAAAAATATTTGAATTTTTTTTTTAGCAAGAAAAAAACAATTTTCTTGGAAGATCTTAGTGGTTTATGGTGAAGGGTGTTTGGGAAAAAGGAGTTCACCCGAGTTTGTTTATTCTATTAGTTTGTACCTTCTATGCTATTTGAGCTTGGTTTTAAATTGGTGGTAAACTGAAGGTGTATATACTATATACGTCTTCACTTATCCATTCTTATGATAATTTTACAAAAGACCTCATTTTTAGTAATTACTTTTAAAAATTACCTCATATTCATTAAAAAACCCTTTCTCTCGTCCAGCAGTAGAAAAACGAGGTTTACAAAAGAAAAACTATACAACGTCCCACCATTTTCAACGCCACATTACACCCAAACAAAGCGTCCTACAGCAAAGCAAATGGAATGACTCTCCAGAGCATGAGAATGGTAGGTGGTGAGTTGTGACACGCCCTTGAAGCTCGTGCAAGAAGGAACGTAGGGTAAGTATTTCTTGTTCCATGATATGTGTAACGTCTAAATGCTCTCCATTTCCTGCTTAGGTAGCGTAAATGTTGTGATGAACCATTTTGACACGTATGAACAGTAGGTCATCTGGTTTAAACCGTAGTCCGTGAATGCTTCCAAATGCTTTGTTGGTGATTGGAGTATCGCATTCATACTCAGGTCCTTGTGGTGTTGATTGATAGGAATTTTTCAAAAGGATGTTGTCGTTGGAAAAGTAAAATTTGTGGCAGCGATATTATTGTTGAAAGAATTCATTGATGCGCTTGGCTTCCCTACACACAGACATGTCGCACAAAACGTGCCTATGTTAAAATGTCTAGCTGACGAATAATTCGTTATTTATTTTGTTGTCCTTGATTGCTTAGGAAGTAGGGGTTTTTCTGTCACAAGCAATCAACCTTCACATGCATCATTGTTTTGTAAGACCAGATATGCCGAAAGTAGCATCAATTTCTTTTTTTCTTTTCTTTTTTTTTTTTTTAAATTTCATGACAAATGGTTATATCATTCCCATGTAAATTTGGATAATGATAATTTTTAAATATAATCACATTTTTACGGCTAGGGGCTATGTTCTATGTTGACATGTCTCTTTTTGGCATGTTGTAAGTTGACATGGGGTTGGTTCAAAATTGGCTCGAAACCGTCATGTCAAGAGCATAGGGCTAGGGTGGGGGGTTGTTGCGGAATGATTGGGCTAGTTCCCTTGACCTGGTAGTTCATGGGTTGGTTTGAGCCTTGAACCAGCCCTTTGAGTTTCTTTTTTATTAATTTTATTTTTTATCCCCGTTTTTTATTACATATTTTTCATATTCTTTAAGATTATTTAATATTTATCAGCGTGTTTTTTTTTAGTTGGTTTGATTTCCTTAAATTTATAAATGTTGAAATTTAATCTACAATTTCTCGAGGCAATATATGATACTTCAGACTTAATTGGTGGTAATACCTCATACACGGGGGGTAGGGAATGCCAATCCTAAATTTATTGATTGAATAAAATTATTACAGAAAAAGAGGAGGACATTTGACCTTACCTCTTATACATGATAATAATACTCTATAAGTAAATAGCAGAAATAAATAAGGAAATACTACTCCCCTTACAAAATATATCTAACATAGTACAAAAAATAAATAAGGTAGCACTACTACCCTTATAAAATTATTTGGCTTGCTCGATATCAGAATCCGAACTAGCAGAGCTTCCACTTGATGGGACAAAATTACTAAAGTAGTCATCTTCTTTATTAGACGTCCCATATAACTCTTGTGTGCGACTCCTTACCTTTGACTAATCCTCCACGCAAGCCACGCCTCAACATTGACAAGTGACAGTTGTGATTGCCGTTGGGACATGATAAGGCCCACTGTGTTGAATGCCTATTCAACAACTACTATTGATGCGGGAAAAGCCAAAACCTAGCGAGCCATGCAAGAGAGTATGGGATACGTCTTCCTATACCTCCTCCACCAGTTAAGGATATTGAAATATGTGATACTGCTGTCACCAAATTCAAAGTATATATTGAAGTAATCGTCAAGTTCGGTATACTCAGTTGACCTGGAGCAGTATCGGTTCAACTTTTGCAACATCATTCATTGCACAATGAAGGTGGGATCATGCGTGGTACCATGTGAGGCAAGAGACGATGAGAGAGTTCGATATACTTAACCACTGAATGCAATGCAAAAGTTAGAATATAATTCTTCCATTACTTGAACTGCTTAGGGTAGTTCTTGCGCGACGGAACGATATAAGTGTCTTCTGTATTAGATGATGTGTCAACAATAGAATAATACAAATTACAATACTTTAATAAAATGTTTTTTTTTTTTACACCATAGAATTAAAATAAAAGCAATTAGATAAATTGCTGGAATTTGTCTATAATACTATAATTATTTTGCAAACATATCATTTATAGTCACCTGCAAAAAAAGGGTTAAATCAGGCATTAAGCAGCACTGACAGTATATTCACGTATTTATAAGGAAAAAATGAATACTAACCTGATACACTTGCAAAAATGTTAAAGTATAATCATGAAAAACTCTTAAAACATTCAATATTCTACTACATACATCCCAATCACTAGGGTGTAATGGAATGTCTAGAACATTCACGGTAGCGAAAGAACATAATGCATCTTTATAAGCAATTGTACTTTGTAAAAGTCGACAGGTGGAATTCTACCGATGCTTAACATCCTTTCTAAATTTTTTAGGTCGCATTCCATTTTTAATATAAAATCTCTATCATACCATATTTACGAAAAGATGGTCGATTAAAAAACATACTAGTTTTCTTATTGGGGACATTTTAAAATCTAAACAATTCATAATATCCATAATGCAAAGATTTAAAATGTGGCAGACATATCGAATGTGGAAAAATGTCTCACTTAATGTGGGTTGATATAAAGTTTGAAGTTCATCAATGGATGTCGTTTGAGAAGTCACGTTGTTAAAACCAATTGAAAATTTTTTTTTGTCAAACCGTATTCACCTAACATAATACTTATAATACGGAAAATATTTTGCGCCATATGATAATCGTTGAAAACCTTTAGAGTTATTAGTCTTTTTTGTACTTGCCATGTATCGTCTATCTAGTGGTATGTAACTTTCATGTATGAATCTTCTTGCTACGGATCAGTTCATATATCTGTGCAAATGGAAACATGCATATCAAGAGAATTGAAAAGAGCAGCTAATTTATGTTTACCATTATGATATAGCCTAATAGTGGTTTTTTGTATGGTTTTTAGGTTGTAAGTCCATAAGCTTGGATTTAGCGCTTCTCGCTTGTACTTTAACCGATGTGGGGAAGTTGTGTGACTCTATGATAGGTTACACTTTGCTAAGTATTCTACAAGTAGAACTTGTTGCTTATCAACAGAATAACAAAATAAGCTTCCTCCTTACGATCCTATTAATTGCGAAATTTGTTGCTACAATTTATCTATATAGAATTCCATGGGGTTCATAACCCTCTCCCTTTTTCCACGCATAACTTGATTGGCAATAGTTACAATAAGCATGGCTGCTGCCATATTCTCCTATAATTTTACAAAAATATTTAGTAAAAATTTCTGATTTAAGTGGTGTCGATGGCTTACTTGTAGAGTTGGATGGGCCACATAAGTGGCCTAGAATTTCTTCCTCTGGCACTTTTTGCACATTATCTTGCCCTTCTCCTTCCCCTCCCTCCTCACTACCTTATCGTGGCAGTGGTTCGCTTTGTCCACCAAAAAGCCTTTCATGAAAGCCTAGGAGTGGCATCATCAAGTCCTTTAGGCATTCGTTGGTAAAATCGTGGATATTATAATCATTTACTTCAAAATATTGTTGGGGTGCCTCTTATATGGATTTCCTTTTATCACCTTTGCTAGAACGATCCATCTTAAAAGAACCTAAATCACGAAAATAACTTGCTATTTTTTAATATTAGGATAATTATAAAATACTGATATGGGTAGATAAGGGGACATAATATATTTAACAATTCATGAGAAATATAACAGAAATTATTCGTAAGATATTAACAATGTAAAAGATATGGACACAACAAATAGAAAATGAGAGCACACAGAATAAACGATGAGAGTACAGAAAATTGAAGATGAAAGTAGAAACAAGAGTGTGCAAATTTTTTGCATGGATAATTCTACTCTTCAAACTATACTATCAATTTATACAATATCCAACAATACACTTAATTTCTTCTACTTTTTTATAACATTTAAATTTGAAAATTTGAATACCTGCACGCTATACCTACACTAATAACTTAAACCTATTTCTCACTGCTTACAATTCTATAAACCTACACGAATATTTTTTTCAAAATGCACTCCATGCTTTTAAAATGTTTGAGTGCAAATTTGACTGTTTTTATCTTGCCAATTGTATTCTTCCATCGTCCTTCCACGTTTCTCTCCAGTTGTTTTCTCTTTTTCTTTATTCTTCTTCTCCAAGGTTATAGAGTTGCAATATTTGAAATTACATTCAATTATTACTATTGTTCCAAATCAGATTCCTTCTTCCTTTGAATTTTTTTTTCTTCTCTTTCTTCCTTTGTCGACAATGTACGTCAACTTTTGAAGTTGAAAATTTTTCTTCCTTTTTTGTGTTTCTTCTTTATTGTCAGCTTCATTTAATTTTATTTTTTTTTATGTATATAGTTGACCCAACCTACTGGTTCAACTAGACTCGAACAGACAGGTTGACAGCTGGTTCGAAGCCTACTGGTTTGCCAGGTAACATAATGCAACTTGACCTTCAAACTGCCGGTCCGACAGTTCCTACCCACCAAGCCAATTCCACTAACAGGCCGATTCTAGCCCTCTCCTATGTCTAGTTGTGGGTAGGTGATCGCCACACCAAGGCTGGTACCTCTCATGTGTAGAAAAGGAAGCTTACTATATTTCTAGTGTTCAAGTAAAGTATAAGTGTGTACAATTGAAGTGCTAGACGCTGGAAAATATTTTTGATAACAAAACACGAGTGGGAAGCAAAGTAATAAGATACACGTCGGCAGAGGGAGGGGAGATGGTTTCTAATCCAATGCCCTGTGTAAGTGATGTACCGTCGCAATGCTAGACAGTTTCTGAAAATAACAATTTTTGAAGTTATTACATTTGTATGGCAGAATGTGCATAGATTCCCATCGTACCCGTTTTCTCATATAACATTTGTACAGGCTTGAAATGAAATTTTATCAGTGGAATGCAATGAGCAAGAAGGGCAAGCAGCAATATAAGGCCGCAAAACATGGTCATGGCTAGATGGTACTCTTAGTACTGTAGGATGTACGTAAAATAGTTCGATCGATGGCCTTCATTCTGATTACTCCAGGAGACACGATGACCCTGAACAAAACCTTAAATATTGTATCAGGTTTTACTGGTAGGAAGCTTGCAACCTTGGAGAGGGTCGGATTTCACGATACCCAAAAAATTTAGGGTGCCACTAAATAGGCGCGACTTGTACGGAAACCTACTCGATTTACTTGATACAATATTGTGCTCCACACCCATCAATCGTGTGCATAGGGTAAACTACCGACAAGGGCAAGGCAAGGATGGGGATGAAGATGGGAATGGGGAGATCATGCTCGGGTTGGACTTCGATGGCTCCAATATGCCGATTGTAGAGGTCGTGGAGGAGGACCGTCTTCAAGCACTCTGTAGATGGTGACGTGTTCATCAAGTCGGAAGTTTTGGAGGCCGCCTCAACAAGAACCGATACGAAGAAAACTCCAATCGCTCAATCTGGCAAGTTAAAAAATTAACTCTTAATATAGCCTTCCTGATCCCAAAATCAACAAAGGATAAAAAGATAGGACGGGTATTTAGACGACGGCCCAAAAAAGGCTAAACTTAACACTTAAAAATGCACGAATGGAAGAAGGCGAAGTCTTTCTCCTTAAGGCAGTAGAGGTTGGACGTCAGAAGACGAAATTCTCAATGCAAAACCATGCTAGCCCAAGAAGCTGTGAGATTCCACAACAAAAAAGTGCAGTTATGTCTAAACTAAAGCAACAATATCTACAAAAAAAAACTGCCATGCAAATCTCCTTGACGCAGAGGGTGCAACGAGTAGGAGAAACATGTAAAGAGCCCCCTTTATGTAAATTGATTGCTGAATTTCAACACACTGGACCGAACAAATTCACTGTTCAACGTCGTGGGAGTGACCAAAAGAACTCTACCCAGGAAAAAAAAACACTAAGGCAGGCACAAGCAGAACGTAAGACTCAAAAAAAGTATTCTTCGGATGAATAGACATGTCAACACTCAGCAACAAACCCCACTGGTTGCAGAAGAAAGTAGAACGTAAGATTTTTCTCCTCCCACGCCCAGCCTACTTAACACGCAGATAGGCGAAAACAAGACGAAATATTTCCCGTAGACTTAAATTAAGTTCCAAATGTTCAATGATACCATAAAATAATTAGTAGCTAATACTTGCTTTGTCTTTGCACTGTCGGAATAGATGGTTACCCTTCGCTCTCAATTGCTCTGCAGTCCATCAATCTGATGGTTTCAAATGATTGGATAATGCGAGATGTCACTTGGTAGAGACGGCAACAATCCTGCCTCAGTCAGAATACTTTCAAAAAGGAACCACAATAAGCAATTACATGGAGTAGACAGGAAATGGAAGAATCAAATGCAGATTAAAGTCACGTTGGAGAGTTGGACTAAAAGGAAGCAAATGCACAAGGTTTTTCTATAGATTAATTTAATTGGAGTAGTAGCATTTACAGGTACTTGCTTTCGTCACAAAACACAAAACATAGATCAGGTTTCCTTCCTCCTTCAGGATTATAGGGCAGTAAAACGCATTCTCAAATGACTATACAAGTTACCAGCACAGGACCTGCAGATCTTGTTGGGATATGCGAGAGTGAAAAAAACCTGTGCTACAAACTCACTTTAATTAATATGATGTCTAACTGCATAATGAAATCTCAATCAAGTATCAGCACATTATGCCTGCTACTCACCAATGCAAGGAGAGTATTTAGCAGGAGCCAGGTTAAACTCGGCCAGTTGAATCCCAGCTAGTTCTTCTGCATACCTCGTGCCAAATCGGAGTGAAAACCTGACATTACCAATCTTATGATGACTAAAGAAACCAATCCACCTATGTTGATTCAAAGGATCCGAACTCTACACCGGGCTGTGTAGCAAAGGTTTCTATTGACAAACTGCACTAGAATTAATCAGAATCTGAGTCAATGGAAAGGTACAGGCGTGGCCTCACTGAGCGTTTTTGTCGAGGAAATGAGAAAGGACTGTCTTCTGATCTCTGCCTACTTCCCTTGTCAGATCTAGTATCATTCATGCCGAGGAGCAAAGAAGCTGCATTAGAAGGAAATCATCCAATAATCTCAAATATTTCCTCAGGCCAAAAGGATTATAAATTTCTTATAGTTAAAAAAATTAACTCAAAATCATCATTGCGAGGAATTTTTTTTCTTTTCAAGGATAAGAAATTTTTGGACTTCAACCGAAAAAAGAAAATAGTTAACAAATCATCTGTAAATCAATTTACATCAGGTCATCCGAAAATCAATTTTACATCAGGGTACATGAAACTTGAACTTAAGGTGTATTTGTTTTGTGGGTAATGTTTTTCGAACTTATCTCAAAGTTTATTAGAATCAACATCTTACAGTTAACAAATATTATCTTAATAGTCTCGAGAATATAAATACAAGTGGCTTGTAGCAGTTAGTGATAATGGAAGACATTGCCAATGGCTGGCCACTAGTTGTGATAGCTAGCAACCATGAAAGTGCTACTAGAAAATAAGAAAAACAATTTCCTTCTTTAAAAATGGAAATCATTTCTCATTCTTGATTAACATTTTCATGATGGTTAACCACCACCACCAACCATCAGTTGTAGCCTTTGCTACCCACCATTAACTGCCACTAAAAATAGTCTGTAACCATAAACTCTTGATATTGCTACAATAATATTTGACAATTCTAAGGCATCCATTATAAAAAAGATTAAAAGAAGTCCAGAAAAAGTTTCCTGTGAAACAAAAGCTTCAACCAGCCTTTTACCTCAAGGGGAAAAAGGTCACCAACAATAAAGCAAAAGGCACAAACCTGTATCTGCCAAAGAATCCATACAACCATCTGCAGATGAGATTTGCTGTCTTTGATTAAATCCATTAGCAGATGGAGACTCACAATTACCAACTGTGGCATCACCCCCTAGCCTAAGGGATATCCAATCATCTGGGTGCATGCCATTTGATGCATCGTTTTGGACTCTCATATCAGGTTGCAGTTGTGCCCCTGAAGGTCTGGTTGGAAGAAATATTTGGAGAGAGGGATCATCTCTACCAATTACCAAGGGATTGTCAACTAAATTCCCATTTATGTCAGTGTCAGATCGGCCAACTGAAGAATCTTGCATAAAAGTAGGCTGAGCAGCTGATCCCATAGTAGTTTCTGGAGCTAAAGTATAGCCATTCATTGGATTCGTACAGTTCAGTGGCCCTTGCTGCAAATCAACTAAAGCATCCGAGACATCAGCATCTGAAGTAAATAATTGAAAACCAGGGCCTCCTTGAGAACCTGAAGGTATCTGCCATAACGACGGCATTCCTCCAAATTCATCATCATTGGAATTAAAGAAGCATGCATTTCCATTAGTTCCAAGTGCAGGATCTTCAAAGGCATCAGGAATCCCAGAATGCATGGGAAAATTAATCCCACCGGGCTCAGCTTGATTGTTCTCATAAATATTTCTAGAAGATATTAATATATCATTCTCTTCATCTGAGTCACTAAGAACAATGACTTCAGCATCCCCTGCTGGTGCTGAAGCATTTTGATCAGCAAATGCAAATGCTGAACCAACATTTACAGGAATGGACTCAAGTTCAATGCCATTATGAGCAGAGAAATCAAAATTTCCACCACCATCCTGATTTACACTTGGATCTTCACCTTCCCTACCACTTCCAGTGGCACTGCTGCTCATTGGGATAACTTTTGCCTCATGGTCACCAAATTTATCATTAAATCTATTGCTGGAAGACGTGTTCATATCATCTGGTTTGCTCACTTCCCAAATTCCATCTAGGTTCTTCCTTATTCCAAGTTTCAAGCCAGTATGCCCATCTGAAGCACCTTCCTGCTTTATCTGTTTAAACTCTGGTTTTTGTTGATCCTCTGGTGGAGCAGAAACAAAACCATCAGGAGAATGCCACTGGGCTAGGTCGCCCAACTCCCGACGCTCACTTTCAGTTTTAGACTTTGCACGCCAAGAGCCATCAGGTTTTACTTCAATTTCTGCTACATCCTCTCCACAATGTCTCATCTGCACAATGAAAAAAGAAAGCATTACTCCTGATGCATCCCATCTGATATTTAGAACAGCAACATGTCCAGCAAATACAATACCATTGATGTCACGCGATTAAAATATGGATCAATGATGATGTGCTCTAGTGAGTAATTCTTCAAACATATGGGACATTGCCACTGCAATCATAAAAATATAGCTTCAGGAAGGAATGTAATTTAAGATTCATATCTAAAAGGCAGGTAAAAAAAGGAAGGAAAGGAAAAACTTTAAATCAGAATGATAGTGGTCTACCTTCCTGGACCGCTGGTTCATCTCCACAAACACATCCAGATCAAAACAACCCATGTGAAGACAAGGTTTGAATCTACCAGCAACTTTCATTCTTGAACCACTCATCTGCAAAATCACATACACAGAATCAACTTCATCACTTGGTAGAAAAGGCTTTTTCAAGGGTTAATACATTCATGCCAATAGAAGCTAGATGTTATGATCTAACAACCATATGAATGTTTATCCAACCGAAAAAAAAAAAAAAAAAACCATACGAGGTTCCTGGGTGTAATTAGCTCTAAATATATCTTAAGAATTTCACACTAAGCAGAATGACATCCTTGCCCCATCATTTTCAAATTAACTTCTGACGGAATTTGAAGAACCATCAATACAAAATTCTACATCCAACATCGTGAAATCTGATATTGTGATTTTCAATCCAGGATAGGATTCCACATATGATCCTTTTGCTATTGACTTCAGTATGATATCCCTTACTATAAAAAGTAAACAAAATACAACTATTGAAAACACACTGTTAACATGATTTTATGATATTACTCAAACCAACAATAATCAACATATTACCCAAAATAAATAAATAAATAAATAAATAAAATCAACATTAACTAAACAAGAATAAATGCAGTTGAACAATGTAACAAGAATGCCTATACTGGTCTCTCAAGTCCTTCAACATGTAACCACAACTCATAACCCTTGTGCCGAAGAGATCAGATAATAATTATTTAAAAACAGTGAAATTTTTTTCCATCATTTCTCTGAGAAATCTGTCTCAAGTTCCTCTTAGAGACAACATTATGACACGACAAAAGCCTAACAACCTCTTTGATAGCAGTGCCGTCAAGGAAACCACGATTTAAATTGTATTAGATTGTAGGCCACAGTATTTCTGACCTTTACATACCAGAAGCAAGTATGAGAAGGTTAAATCATACAAATATTACATCAGCTTATAATTTGAAATAGAAAATTCCAATCTCTTTTTTACTTCCTACATATACATTTTTGCCATATTGAAATTTTGTGAAATATACTAGGGGCATTAGTTCTTTATAGAACATCCAATTCACTTTACATGGTTCAATTTTATAATTATATTGTTCCGTTTGAGTTGAACCTGAGCCTTTTGACTATTTAGTCAACAAGCACACAACTTAAATCTAGTTTCAAGCTTTAGCAACCTCAAGTCAAGTTTGAGTTTCAATTACATCTAGTTAAAAGAAAGGAAAATTTCATAAAAAATAACAAGCATAGACAAGCTTGCCTGCAGCCAAGTTTGATCTCATCGAATAGCATTTCAAACAGACCTAAGGCTTAAAAAATCTCAAATGCTGATCATTCAAATTGTTTTAATTACAACTCTAAACTCAATATAACTTCTAATCCAGCTCAAGCTCAAAATAGTTCGACTGAGTTCGGTTTGTTTACAACCCAACCCATTGCCATCTTCAACTCTATTTCGGATATCTTAAGCATTTCCTATGCACACTGCCAAGACATTTATCTCCAAGAGTTTTTATTTTGACTTATGAGTGAAATTGCAGAGCATATAATTAACAGAAAGACATGAAACATCTTAAAATCTTGTAAACGAATAACTAAAATGTACAAAAGAGATGGTTATAGTTTTACAAAGATTATCATGTATACAACTCACAGGACAGCGCAGGTTAACAGCAATAGAATCTGCCACAACTTCAATATCACTATCACCGTCAGCTTCTTCTGCACCTCCTCCAACACAACGACAAACACGAGCCAGAGCATCTTCAAAACATTCACCATCAGATTCCTTCGGAATTAGATTTAGAATCTACACAAAAAACAAAGATATTATTAGAACAGTTAATGGAGTTCAATTTCGTTCCCCTCCCTCACATCTACCAATAATAAGCTAATACACAAAAAGCAAGCATCACAAATTAAGCTAATTTGGTGGTAATATACCTCCCATCCAATGACAAGTTAAAAAACTAATACACAAAACGCAAGCATTGCACATTAAGCTAATTTGGTGGTAATATACCTCCCATCCAATGAAAAGTTAAAAAACTATCTTCCACAACAGAACAGAAAGAATTGCATGATAACCTAATAATGGTGTATAATAAAATGGGCCAAAAAACTAAAATAAAATCGGCATAGAGCATGAAAAGCTTAACCCCTAGCTCTCATTGAAACCTGATGCAGTCACAGGCTTCTTCTGTTTGCTTTTTCAAGATATATAAGAGTAAAGATTTTCATCACAATTCCAACCATCATTTTCATGCAATAGAATTTAATATATATTGATGTGTATTATGTCACGAAGACAAAGATGATGACAAATGAAAGCAGTATAATCTTTAAAAGCATTCATTATTTGATATGTAAGAAATACTCTGGGAGGTATCATTTGAATTAAATTTCCTAATAGATTGCTACTTCACTTGGAATTGGAATTTCTATGTACAATTTGTACTGTTATTCAGGACAACAATTCATTGATCACATCTTTTTAAAAGCTTTGATTTGCCAGCACACTAATCAACATACAAATCATAACTCTCAATATATAGATTATGATGAATTGCAATTTAACACCACAACTTGAAAATATTGATGTTTAATGAAAATGAGAACTGTTATCCATGTCAAGATTTTTATTTTAAAATTCTTTTCCCATCAATGTATATAATGATATACATATTCTTGCAAAGCAATACACAGCTTTATGGCAACTGACAGTCTCAACACCTACAATCAAATACAAGATCAATATTCTACAACATATTTGGCATTAACCACATGTATAGTCATGCTTTCTTCAATGGTACACTATATCAAATTGAGTGCACTACTCAAGCCAATATCTCAGGCTTCTTCTGCCAACCATCAAAGCAGAGGGAATCACCTGCTGAACAGTGCGTCTTTTCACAATTCTAACCCCCAAACAGAAGATACGAGCATCACATCCTGTTAAACAGATCTTATTCATTCCGTCTTTCGTCCAAGGAGTTATCTGGCAAAAGAAAAAGAAGAAAAATCAACTGAAATAACTAAATAAGTCTCTATGTACCCAAACAGGAAAGTATAGGAGCACTGCACAGCGCACATGCAATGCAAGCAAAGAGCCACAAGTACTTAATCCCTTTCCATCATCATGGCCGGTGGACATTATTTAAGATTAATGAGATTTTGAGAAGCCAAAAGATATAGAAAGTCAAACAAGGAAACACACTCACAATTGGACCATCGTCACGTCCATTCACACCAAGCAGCTGTGAGCCAGGCCTATTAATTGCACGCACAGCCACACCTGTTAAATTGTACATATCCATGAAGCACGTAGTAGAAAGCTCAACCAAAGTACAACTTCACTCTTTCAGCAAATCATCATTCACTGATGATGGGACAGAACTGAAGAACTTAAGATGGAGATATTAATGAAAGTAAATGGTGGATACACTAAATATTTTATTAACTTTGAAGGCAATATACTTCATGTACAAAGTACAACTTACAGGTTTGCAGGGATCCAGCTTTTACGCTACTATCAATAAAATTAAGCAAAGCTTAAACAATTTACCATTAAATTGCAGATCTGCATATTGTGGCCATTGCATCCTGAAAGGAACCTTGTCGTTTAAGAGCATACACCAGGCCTGGAAAGATCAGGCAACTTTTAATCTAACACAGGCAACATTAGTAGATGTATGCATCAGAAGTCCATATACTCTTCTAACCTGGACATCATACTCCGATTTCATCAACATATCCCTATCAGATCTTGACAGTGAAAATGTCCTCTCTACATGCTGCATTGGACTTGTGCTGTATGTTTCATGAATTGTGTCAGATATGACTCAAATTTGCTTCCACAACCTCAATTACATAAATAGGCACAGAAGTCATACAAAGAACTGCACAAACTAAAATGCTACTGTAAAATATTCATAACCAAGAAGGGAATGCAAAGACAGCTACCAGCAGTCAGCAGCAAAAAAGATATACATACCTTTCAATTGCAAAATTTGCATATGAAGAACAAATTTACATAATTTTCAAGATTAATTTAGTTCCAAAATAGATGTGAATCATGGCCAGGCATATAAATCTTGAAATGAAAAAGATTGACAAATTAAAAATCTATGTAACAGCTAATGGACCTTGAGGAGAAATTACCACCTAGCATGAATTCAGATTCTAGACATTTTTTTTTTTTTTTGTAAGCAAGCAATTATATTGAATAAAAAAGAGAATGTACAACCACTACATGCAGAGAGAGGTTATAGTAAACTTCCATCATAAAACTAGAATTTCACAAAATTTATAGAATTATATAGAAACTCATGTAAACCAAATCATGATACAAAGTAAGCTAAAATCCGTCTAGCTAGAAACATTGACTAAGGCATGGGAGTTTCGAGGTAAGCTGAGTTCCTTGTCCTCCAGATATAGTATACTACTACTACAAAAGCAACTCTCTATACCAAGATCGAATTATTGCTTGAAGTTGCTGAACTCATTAAGGTAATGGATACGGTTTGCCAAGGTAAGAAGGGTGATGAGCATTTAAGTGCTACCAAAACTTCTAACCACACTTGCGTAGAGAAAGTGCAATCAAAGAACAAGTAGTCATGGTTTTCTTGCCCAGCTGAACAAAAGGTAACATGTAGTTGAAGTGGTCACTCCCCAATTACTCAATTTATCCAGGATATGTAATTTCCTTTTCTATGCTAGCCAAAGGATAAATGAATGTCGTGGCATTGAACACTTGTTCAAAATTAGTTTTGACCAAGGAACTAGGCCATTGTGTGGTGTTAACACCTTGTATGCACTTTTGATAGAGAAGATTCCTGAAGGGTCCTCCTTCCATGTAAACTTGTCAGGTTTATTTGGAGTAGGGGTTATAGTAGAGGAAATTGTAAATCAATTCCAAAAGATGTTATGTGGAAGCTTCCAATCATTGTTTTGGATAATGGAACAGAACCATTAATAGGAAGTCCTAAATTAGCAATCTCTTGAGGACACTGCACCAAATTTAGATGCCCGGATGATAGCCAAAAGTTCGATCATAAGGATATAGATAGACTATCTCCCACTTCTCACTTAAACATGTTCCTTACTAATGAGAGAAGTTTCAACAATTTCCTCCAACTCCAAGAACATATAGAGGATGCTTTAGTATCCTAAAATGAAGATCCTTTAAGGAAGTTAGAGTGAATCCATTCAACCCAAACACCCCTTATATTATCTCCACATAAGTGCCAAATATGTTTTAATTAGGCTGCTTTATTTCAAATTTCTAGTTTTGGAATGCCTAGACCACCTTAATCAATCAGGCAACACATCTCTTACCATCTTACTTTGGCTTTTATTGAAATATTAGACCTCCCACTTCACAAAAAATTACCCACCAATCTTTCAATAGTAACAATTACGTTTTTTGGTAAGACAAACATAGATGCCCAGTATACTTGTAATGAGAAAAAAACAGACTTAAAAAGTTGAAGACATCCAGTGTAGGATAGGAGCTTAGCTGTCCACAAGTTGATTTTTGCCAAAATTCTTTCAATTAAGGCATCACAATCAAAATTAACAGAGTTTGGAAGCAAGCAATGGTATCCCCAAGTAGCGGAAGGGTAGATTCCCCTCTTTGAATCCCAATATGTTGATAAGCTCTATATGTATTGAAGGTAGCACATTGGACAAGAACAAAAGGCTTTTTCCATTGTTGGTTCTGAGATCTGATATTAACTCAAAGGTTTGCAAAGACTCTTTGATCACCCTAACCGAATCCACATTGCATCTGCAAAAAAAATCAAGAGATCATCTACAAAACAGAAGTGAGTTAGTCGCTCCGTTTTACATCTCCAATGGAAAGAAAATCTAAGAATACCCATAAATTGCCTTAATATCCCTGAGTAAACTTCCATGCCAAGGACAAAGAGGTAAGGTGATACGAGGTCACCTTGTCTAAGTCCTCTTGAATTAGGTATGAAACCTACCAATTCACCATATATGTTAAAGGAGAATCTTGGGGTAGAGAAACATTGGATCACCAATTTGATAAAGTGAGGTGGAAAATTCATGCAAATTAGCACTACCTCAAAAAAACTCCAGTTTAATAGAATCATATGCCTTGTGGATGTCCACTTTGAGCATACGACGAGGTGCTCCTCTACTAGTATGGTAGCTATTGACTAGTTCTTGAGCAACAAGAATATTGTCTAAAATGCACCGGCCTCCAATGAATGCAAATTGCTCTTTTCCTACAAGTTAAGGTAAGACCAACTTAAGTCTTGAGGCAAGTAGCTTGGAAATAGCTCTGTAAATGGTACTATAACAGGATATAGGCCTAAAATCAGATAGATTAGTAGGATTAGCAACCTTAGCTACAATAGACACAATTGTACAATTCAATTCCTTAAGCATATTCTTAGATAACAGAAACTCATTCACCTCATCAACTATATCTGCTCCTATAATGGGCCATGTAACTTTAAAGAATCGGGCAAAAAATTCATTCGAGCTAGGGGCTTTATTATCTGCTTGACTAAAAATAAGCCATTCTAATTTCCTCATCCGAGAATGGGGCATTAATTTGCATGGTTTATTGATCCGAGATTCTTCTAGAGATGTAGCCCTGTACCTCTGCAACAGAAATTATTTTTTGCTAACCTCCCAACAATTTAGATAATTCACAATTTCCGCATTGACAACAGAATCACCATGAATTTCCATTTCATCCTCCTTTGTCAAACTATGGATGGCATTCTTGTTTTGCCTACACTTAACCATTTTATAAAAGTAAGCAGTATTCTTGTCTACTAATTTTAGCCATTTAACTCTTGACTTTTGTTTTAGCAAGCTCTCTTTTGCCCCTCTTAGTTGGTACTAATCCCCCCAAACGAAGGTCATCTAGTTCCACTTCATCCAGGAAATTTACAAAATCCAACATAGCGATTGTTTGTCTCATATTGCTCCCATTTCTCTCCTCAACTGATCTAATCACATAAAAATCACCTAGAACTACCCATGGGTGATCAACCAAGGATGGTGCCAACGCTATTAATTCCTTCCAAAATAATTTCCTCTTTTGGTTCGAGTTCGACACATACACAAAGGATACATAGAAAGCAGAATTGGAGCTAAGATGTGTGCAATAACAATGGTAAAACTGTTCATGTTCTTTTTCCACTTTGATATTCCAAGTTCTCAGATCCCACATTATCCATATCCTCTTCCTCGCCATAGAGCTAGTTCCAAAGTTCCAGTTAGCATTAAGATTGAGCTTAACTCTACCTTTGTTGCTTTGGTTTACACTGAGTTTCCAACAACCCCATGACTGATACTCCATTCTCTACACAAAACTTCTTAATATCTACACATTTCAATGAGGTCATTAAGAACTCTTATGTTCCATACTACTAGATTCATTGTAAATTAAGGATGACGATTAGGTAAATCGTCATTAGCGTTTAAAGAACTTTTTCTTCTTCTTCCGTTTGCTTCCAAGCTAGAGGACTACCCACCGCTAGATGAGGTTGAATTGCTCATCTCACGCCTACGTAGCAAGCCAGCTAATTTGGCGTTAGCTAGAGTGGTCGTGGTTTGATCCACCAATTGTTCCTTTTGAACTCCCTCCTGCTCTCCATCTCTCTTGTTTCCTCAACTTCCTTCCCCTTATGTATACCCTCCACCTTGTCTCCTCTAGCCTCGTTTCCTCCTACACGCAGTTGTGTTTCTGGAACTAGGGATGGGCTATGTTCCGTAGCAGGATTGATAGAATCATCATTTCCTAACTCCATGTCTTCCACTTGGACCTCTCCATCTTCCATTTGTGTATCCTTCCCCATGCCGAACTGTTTGGTGGGAGGTGATATTTCCTCTCTAATCACCTGGGTGCTCTATGTCACTGAGAAAGGAAGGCTAGCTACTTCTTTATTATTTTTCCTCCTCTCCTTTCATTGGACTTCCATCCAGATTTTGTTCTCCCTAGTTGAAGTTTCTTAGATGGTAATTCTTCAGAGGATGTGCGGGTGACACATGTATGTCCAAACACTTTGCGCCTAGAGCACCGTGGAGGGAGCCATTGGTACTAATACTCTAGACTTTGGAGGTAACATAATAAAAAAAAAAAAGAAGCATTTTTGGGAACACAAGCATGGTGTACTAATACCCTAGACTTATAAATAACAATGGAAGCAATAAATTTGTGGATATTCCATTTAAATCTTTTTTTTTTAATAAGTAAAATTCAATTATAGAAAAGAGAATGTACAACCATCATAGGATGGCATGATTTACACAGCTATTCCGTTTAAATCTTTGTGAATCAATTCTAAAAAGAGTAAAGAATGTTCATCTCTTTCATTCATATAAACACAGCCAGCCATATGTTGAAGTGTGAAAAATATCATTACTAGAACTGTAAGATCAGCACTAACCTCAAACAGTGAACCCCTCATAAAAGCAAAAGCACCATAGCAAGTTACACACAGCATCCATCCTCAGAAATTAGCATACAGAGAATTGAATTTTTATGTTGACAATGCCTTTAAGGTCTTTCGCAAATACATTTTTGTCCAGCTGAGCTGTACAGATATATTCAATTATGGCAGACAACTAATTGCTTGGAGAAATTGCTGTAGACAAGCACAAGAAGATTCACTATGACACATCCAAAAAAAAAGGGCCAATCACATAAAATTTAGCCAAATTGTGATCCACAAGGAATGAACCTAACTGGAAAAGGTCAGTGCCTTTTTCATGTTGAAAGCCATGAATGGGAAATACCATAGATTCTACATTTCACAGAACATATTTCCATTTTTTTGTTTTCCTGGCTGGTGAAATATTACAGACCGTTTTTGGCAATCGTCTACAGGTTATTGAAGATAGAGCATGGAACAAAATCTTTGATACAGGCAGAATTACATAAAACATGTATAACAGATGATTATGGAGTTCAATGACCAAAAACAAAATTGCATATATATGGAAACTTTGCACATGATCTAACAATAATTCAAGCATTGCAAGCCAAAGTATAAACAACAATCAGTCCCTTTTGGCTCTGCACAACTCACCCATCAGTTGGAATACTTGTAGTTGTCAGCTTGACAGGAAGTAAAGGATGGGCAACCGAGACCCAAAACCTATACAGACAACAGAGAAACTGATATGCATTAGAAAATGTTTCAGATATAGAAAAACAGACGAGAATCTCCATGCTTCATATAACAACAGATTTCAATCAACGAAGAACAAGAAAGGTAAAAAAAAATGACTAGCAAAATGTCATCTTTTTCTATAATGTCTAAAATATTTGGAATTATTAGTTTGCTTGTCCAATAATACAAACAGGTGGCAACTGACTCATGCCTTTTCCAAATTTCTGAAAACTATAAAAAACTTTCATACAGCAGCAAGGCAGTTCATGCCTTTACTATAAAAGAAACTGAGTAATTAGAGAAAAAAATGGCCAAAAATATTAGAGGAAAAAAAAAATGATCAGTGAAAGAGAAGGGAAAGAAAAGGGGGGGCTTGTTTGTTTCAGGAAAATCTTTCCCATAAAACATTTTTGAATTTTCTTCCGCATGTTAAGTTAAAAATAACCTTAAAGGAGAAAACATTTTCCCTTGTAAGGGAAAACATTTTCCCATTGAAGAGAAAATCCTAACATTTTCTAGGAACAGGACTAACACTTTTTTAGACTAAAAATCATTTTCCAAATTAGTCTCCACGAGTCTTCTAACTTTTGGGAAGTGCTTTCTATTTGACTCTTGTTAAAATTGATCTGCACATCATATTTTGGAATTGTGTGCTTCATCTTATTTTTGTTTATTAGTTTCTGTTTAATATCTATTTGAATATAAATATTTTAAATGGAAAAAAAGATAATGATACAATTACATATATATCCTTATTAAAAAAGCTAAATCCCTAAACTCTATTATCAAATACAAGTGAATCATATACATGCACCATGGTGTAATAATATTAAGACATTTGATATAGATAATGAAAGCACAAAAATTTTTTTTTGATAAACACAAATGGTGTTTCCATTGTTAGAGCCAAAGAATACATAAATATGTTTAACGGCAAAGCAAGTAGCATCTGCCACATTTTTTTACAAGCTCCTTGTTTCAATCCTGTTTTAAGTAAAATGCAAATAGGAAACCGAGTGCTCTAGCCAGTAGAGATTAGAAGCACAGAAAGCAAAGAATGGAAATATCTGTTGCATCATTTATTACTCAAGGATAAAATTGGTGAACCATTTAAAATAAAACATACGGGTCTGCGCGGCTTAGACGGCATAATTCACAGTAAAACGATTTAGGGGTTGGCGGATCTCCATCCATAGGTTTATCTGGGATTACAACACATGTAATATGTTGCCAGACCTGACACCTTGAATCGTCACACTGCAGCAGATAGAATGCACAAAAAAAGTCAGAACCAGGGGGCAAACACAAAGCACATGCGGCCGATAGATCATTAAATAAATTTCCTTTCCACATTAGATTATAGTACTCAGTAAAAATATAAATAAACAAGAATTCTAGAAATAAATATCACCTCTACTTCAAGCAAATAACTCCCTTCTCTACCCTAGAAGACTCAATATAGAAGCCACAATACAAGATCTCAAGGCTAAAAAGTCATCTGTGCTTTTCTCAAAAACTTTTCTTTTGGGTAACAATACCCAAAATACCTACAAAAATTAGTGACTGGAGCTATGTCCAAATCCTTTACTTTATCCTCTTTATAGGTAACTGCGAATGTCAATTCTTCGCCATGTACAGTACCTTCACATTAATTGAAACTTAATCCAAAAGCCAATTTTCTTTCCTCATGCCATACTAAACATATTACACATTGATGATGTATTCACAAGGAGGACTACTTTTGATCATTTGTTTAGCTGCATCGCCAGCACATAAAAACTACTTCACATACAAAACTTCTAAGCTGCAGCGATAGATACAAAATACTGAAACTAAGAAGATTACCATAATCATTAGATACAAAATACTGAAACTAAGAAGATTACCATAATCATTGAGTCGGCCTTCAAAGAACTCCCACAAGGGCATCTTACTGTTGTATCTTGGACAAAGAGATTATCGGGTTCTCCTTTAATTTTCAGATTACTGCAATCTGAGGCACCCTGTCCCTTTGATGCTAAATCGGGAGCCCCAGAAATTTGCATTTTCCTAGGAACACAAAAGAGATCATGTTAGGGAGGGAAAGAGTAGAAGTATAAACAAGTTCACAGGAAATATTGAAAAGCTGCAAGCAGAATCCAAAAATCCTGAGATACCTGTAGATGCCATCTACTAATTTTGCCACCTCATCCTTCCCAATACTCCGTTTTGCCCACAATTTGGACACTGTAAATTAAATTAGTATCAGTTATTAATACCAAGAAAATGTATGTATAGATTACCAAGCAAATTGACATAATATAAGCCACAAGGTTAATTATCACTGAAAAGAAAATTATGTGTCTGATTGTCACTTTGCTCTTTCCATGGTAGAGTGGTTCAAAAACATGACACCACTTATTGCAAGATCTATCTTTCAAGCAAAAACAAAACCAGGAATTTCAGAAGAAACCAAAGGGGAAAAGCAAAACAACGAAAAGTGAAAAAAAGAAAAGAAAAGAAAAGAAAAGAAGAAGAAGAAGAAGGAGAGAGAATCCAGAAATCCAAAGCAAGAAAATTAATTCCCACTTACCCAAAAACAGAAAAAAGAATGCTAGTTGTCCACTCAACTTACTGGAGACATTTTTTAAGTAATGTATGAAGAACGAAGATGAGAAAGAAAATTTACATGTTGGCCACAAAAAAAAAAAAAAAAGTAGAAAGGAGGAGAAAAGGAAAAAGAACATTTACATGTTTTGTGGTGTCATAACATAATATATGAACTAAAAACTCTAATTAATCAATTACTAACCAAAAAAAAAGTTGAAGTATCACATTACTTAGCACAAAAATTTATCATATCAAAATTTTGACAAATACACAAGCAAAGGAAAATTTCAAGTGCATCCCCCAATTGTATTGTAACAAGAGATCTCCCCAAAGATAGATCGCTCACCTTGATCATCAGAAAGAGTGGAAACTATCCGGTCAACCAGATCCTATAAAGCACAAGTAGAAAGGAAACATGAGATTTGAAGCAACTTGATCAAATAAAAGAAAAGATCATAATGGAATGCTAGCGCATATGCATATAACTAAATGGTTTGATTAGTGTAGTCAATCGAATTCATATGCCATGATCATACTCAACACATAAGAAGTCAATTAAACTGATCTAGAAACTCCAACTACATGAAATGAATAATACAATGATCAAGGCCTGCATCTCATAAGCCAGTTGTGTGTGTAGGTGCCCACACACTATTTGACTCCTTTGGAGGTAATACCGAATGAGAATTGAATTCCGATTTATATGCAGCACAAAGGAAGATCAGAGGTGCTAGAATGCAAATGCAAACGTGTGAACTGAGCAAGGAAAAAGGAAGAGGGCGAAATAGTACAGTCTAACACAGCGATAAAAGATATAAAAGAGTCAAAGCCAAGATATGAAAGAGAATATTTTTCTTTCTGTTCTAGCCAGTGAGAAACAAAATTCTTTTGTAACAGCTACCAAAATGCACATGTATAATCATGCAACAAAAAAAGCTAAGAAAAGCTTGTGAAGTGAACAAATGTTGAGAACATGCAAGTTACTTTCTGTATCCTACCTGCTTCTTCCCTTGTTTTGATAGGCCTAATTGAGTCAAAACATCCTTGAGCTCTTTTATCCGAAAATATGCCAACTTGTCCTGCATTGGAGATTGCTAATTAAGATATACTCTGATAAACAGCATGAGCATCACATAACAGTAGCTATGTCAAGAACAAAAACCACCATCATTCAAGGAGCAAAGAGGGCAGAGACTTCAAAATGTAGTTAACCCAGGCAAGAGGATGATGCCCTGACCCTTCCTAAGAATATGCCATTGCAGCCAAGGGATTCCCAAATCAGAACAGAACCATAAAATACTGGAAAAATCCTTCGACTCAGAAATCCTCCATTAGTTTCGGAGGAAAAGCAGGAAGTCTGAGTGAGAGGCTGTTGTCCAAAAACATAAGCATGCAAGACCAAAACATTTAAAGACAGGATAGCAAGTAATTACAGCATTGCACACAACACATGTTTGTTATACTAAACGCCTACTATACTATCTTGTGCATAAAAAATAAATGGCACAGCAATAAAATTACCAAGATAACAGTCCTACTGTACATAGAAAGTGTCATCTCAGTGCCTAACGGAAAATACCACATACATCACTAATTATGAATCCCTGAAAATGCCACATGAAACAATAACAGAAGGAGATTAATATACTCCTATTTCCGAACAGAAAAAGAAAAATGCTTGAGTTTCCACAAACATTCTATAAGAAATGCATCAACGACTACGCCCAACTCCCGAGTTCCACTTAAATTACTTTCACATGAGAGGCCCAAAACATTCGGCGAAATCATTTCAGCGATTACAGGTAAATTACAGTGTATCTGATGCATTTTATCCTAGAAAACTCTTTTTACTAAAAAATAAAAAAAATAAAAAATAAAAAATAAAACACAAACGCCAAACCAAAACCTCTAATTAGCTCCTAATCACATCATAGAACTAAAAATTAGTAATCAAAAGTAAAAAGGTAGTGAAAAAAAACACAATACCTTGCAGGTAGCTACCAAATCCATCCCTTTCTTCAACACGAATTGCACTAATATACAATTTCAGCTATGGCCACTTGGAATTCAATAATCTGACCAAAAACATCACCACCTCATCACAAAATCAATAAGAAAAGGAACTAAAACATAACGAACCAAAATCAATCCATTCGATCATCAAAATCATGTAATTAACATCTATTAATATCGAAATTTCAACATTGAAAAACCTACATGCACTAAAATCGATCAAAACACGGATGAGATCATCGTTGGTTAGGGTTTCCTATTAGTAATAATCGCCGTATCTTGTTCTCAATCCCTCCCTCCCCTCACGTATACGATAGTTTTAATTGTTCTGCAAGTATAAATTTTTCTCTCTTCCCTTCTCCCTCTGCTTTGCCTTCCTCTTTGACCCCAGAGCCAACATTTCAGTATCAATCCTCCAGTAACAAGGTGTCGGACCTATCAGCGATTATCAAATTCGGTTCATTAGTGGATACAAATCCGGTTTTGTATTCGGTGCGGTCGGGTGTAGGTGAATAGTTCGCACTAATTTTCGTTTTTGTTTGATCTAGAGAGCGGAAAAGAGGGAGTTCAAGTTGTGTACGTGTCTTTGGCTATGGTAATCTACGGCTAAGTTCTAGCCACGTCTGTGCATCGACCGAAAAGTCAAAGTAGTACGGCCGACACGTAAAGGAAGTTACCCAAGAATTGCTTTCACATTTCGAGTAAGTGAATGCTGCTCTTTTTATTATATATATATATATATGTCGTATTAAATTTTTGTCAGCTGCTTAAAGTATAAAAATTATACAGAAATTATAAATAATTTAATATTCTATTTTAACAAATATTCAAACTTCATTAATGTAAAAAAATAAATATTTATACTATTAAATTATAAAAATTATAACTAAATAATTTAATTATATCATATTTCTATTTATCATATCTTATCAAATTTATATTAATCTTTGTAATTTATCTTTTATCATATTATATATTATTACATCATATAAAAATTACCGACTCTATCAATAAAATATGTCTCACATATTACAAAAAATATTATAAATATATAAAAAAATTTATTAAGCCTGTACTTATTTATAATTATACTAAAATAATCTATTCATAACTCATTTATTTCGCTAAATAAAATAGATTTATAATGAAATAGTTATTATTAGAGAATAACTATTATATTGAATTTGGTATAATGATGTTTATTTAAATATAATAAAATTAAAACTATATTATTTATTTAAAAAAATAAAAAATAAATATAAATATTACATTATAATAGTTTGTTTTAATCTTTTTTATATTTTTATTACTCTATTAAGGATTTCTTACATAAATTCCATCCACAAATCTGACGTCTCTATTGATTGACGGACGCCGATGACAACGGATAGCAAGCAATGACAGACATCAAGCAAGTGATGATAGGATCTCCACGGACAGATCTCCACAGCCTTCCTTCCTCTCCATATTTGATGTCAATTTGCTTTGGAAAAAAAAGAACCAGAATAAGGATTACACAAGTTTTGTTAAGAAATGGTAATTTAGTTAGTAAAGTAATTGTAATTGCATAAAGAATGGCTATTTCATAAAATAAATATTATAATTTTTATTTTATATATAATATAATAAGACTGTAATAGAATTTTAATTATAATAAAATAAATAGAGTGTCAATATATTTTTTTTTTTGGTGGATGTGAGGACTTTAATTTATTTATTTACTTTTTACCTTTCATCAACCATTTTCATTACGGCGAAATAAATGCAGTGTCAATGTTTTTCTCGTGGTGTGCGGAATTTAATTTATTTTTATTAATTTATTTATTTACTTTTTACCTTTCATCAACCAGAGTACGGGAACTTTATACGGAGGCATGAGGCATATTGCAGGAGTCGCTATCACTTTCTCTCCCAAATGGCAAGTCGCATTGAAATTATTTAACCTGCCCATCCACCTTAATGTAGTAATGCACGGGATACTATGAAGACATGAGATAGGTGGATACTATTGACCGGGAAACTGAAATATATACATAAAGTAACACTACCGAGAATAATTGAAGAGAATTATTAAGAATGAAATACCCCAAGTCAACCAGAGTCAAGGATGGAACCCAACACGGGTAAGCCCGATGCTTGGACGAGTATAGACAGCAATTTCAGGCTCGATGGACTCGTTTGATCCAAGAATTCAGACCAATTAATTGTTAAGGTTGAGTCTGAAAATTGAGGGGGAAAAGACCATTGATGGAACCGTCAATCGTATAAATGAAGTATTATTAATAATAGGTTTGTTAAATATAATATTCTTATGGTTGATGTTTTTATATTTTTCAAGTTGGTATCAATATACCAAATATTCTTTGTGTACTAATTTATGATCCAACTACAAGAATGCAATATTTTTATTACATGTGTAGGAAAAAAGACATGGGGTATACAAATGCAAAGATATATTGTATGTTCATTACGTGCTTGTAGCACATATGATGTGCTTCATAAGTAAGAAACAAGTGATACGATTTAAATGACTTAGAGAATTTGATGAGGTAGAGAGAAATCAAAGAGGACGAATAAAGCGATCTTAGTAGGTTATCATGTCTTGTAAGGTATGCTAATTGTGACAACCTACCGTGAATACTCTTAGGGATAGAGGATTCCATCATTAATATCTTAAATTCTATCAACTACTTGTGAAACTTTTTAATTCACAACCCTTGGTAAAGAAAATTGAACTCAAACCAATAAAACGCTAAAACTCCATAATTGCATTAAAGAACCTCTTTCCAATATTATGCTTAATACATAAATTCCATTATGTTTAAGTCCATGAAACAAAAATGATAATAGCATTAGTTGACATGAAACATAAACAAGATAGTCATTTATACTTTCCTCATGAAATCCTACATCAAATCCAATGCACATAAATTGAAGAACTCATCAAGGGACCCCTTAACAGTGTTGTCATATAACGTACTTGCAATATGGATAAATTTATAGAGAGGTAGGTATAACTCACAAGCCTCAATGAGATTGGAATGCCTTTTTAATGTTACACACACAATATCAAGTAAATTCTCAACCATATGTTATACATGAACAATCATATACAATGTAACATTGCACATAGTCTTTCATTAAGTAGGAATATAAGGATATAAACCTCTCCTATTTGGGGTATTAGATCTTGCTCTAACCATTGATTCTCAAGTTATCAAAAGAATCTCATGATCCCTTTAAGAGTCATGGTTAGACAATTGAATGGACATCAATAAGAATTATGGTGGATATGAGCATGCTTATGTGTAATGGAAATGCCTAAGTATATGGTCGCAATAGTGTGAGGCCACTCATTTATTGTCCAGTATATTTGTGAGGTTTGTTTTGCAAACTACTATCATATTACAACCTCAAGGAAGGAGGAAATTAGACTCGATCCATCTTCACTAGGAAGCCAGTGTTCATAGTTATAAATTACAATAGTCTCTATTAGTATACTTACTATGAATACCATGGAAATATTCTTCAATGGAAATAATGAATTGAGGGTTGAGTGTTCATAGTTATAAATTACAATAGTCTCTGTTAGTATACTTACTATGAATACCATGGAAATATTCTTCAATGGAAATAATGAATTGAGGTTGATGATTAATGAAATGCTGATAATTATATTATTACTTGATTGGTTGAAACATCTTTTTCTTTTCTTTTCTTTTTTTTTTTTTGGCCGGGAGAGGAGAGAGAGAGGGAGAGGGGTGTAAAGATGAAATTCATTATACTCAACAAGTAAAACTAAAATTAGGTTGTCTAGAACTAGCATCAACAAACAAAAGAATAAGAGGAAAATAAATGAGAGAGGAGATCAGAGTCTCACTAAACACAATTCATCCCCTTCTTTCCTTAGGAAGCAACTTAGTCGGTGCAAGCATTTACTTTTCTACTTATTAGCTTAAATCAGAAGTAAAATGTTTGTAATCATGGATCTAGTTTTCCATGAAGCCTTATACACAATACCCGAATTTAAAAGAGATTTATTAGATTCTACCACAACTTTCTCTCATTTGCTATCATGTGCAAAATTTAATGCTTAGAGGATACCTTCAATTTTTGCTATTTCAATATCTAAGATTGTTGTCGTACCCACTTTAGCCACAATCACCTTAGCTTAGGAATCATGAGCAATGAATCTTATACTTGTAGAATTTCGTGTGGAGCAAATAGCAGCATCACAATTCACTTTGATTAATCCTTCAGGTCTTTCCTATTCATTTCTCCTATCAATTATCTCCCTATCAACATATTTCATCAACAAATTTCTTAAGTATAACTCATGTAACAAGCTGCTTATTCTACAAATAACATATTGAGGAATAGGACTCTTATGCTCAAATATGCATTCATTCTGATGTTTCCAAATGAACCAAAAGGATACTATCACTTGCATTAAGATATCTTTCCAATCTAAAAAATGTGACAATTAATTCATTTACCATAGTAATAAGCCACTCCTTTAGTCTATTGCATATCATTAGCTCATTTTGGAAACTAACAATTTTATACCAAACTGGAGCTATCCAACTATAGTGAACTAGTAAGTGCTTTGTTGTCTCAACATTATTGCAAAACTTATAGATATTAAATGCACACAAATGTTTATGATGCTGATTAAAGTTAATTGCTAGGCAATTCATATATGCTTTCCACATAAAATGTTTCATTTTAGGCAAGCAATTTGCACTCCATACAAGATTTCATAATCTATCATTAGGATTAAATGATAATGAGGCTTTGCTTGATGAGTTCCATAAACTAACTTGGCTATTATACAAAATTTTGTACCCTAACTTCACGGTATATTTACCAAATTTGTCCTTTGGCTAGATAACACGGTCTTCTCTAGCTAATATTTCGAAATAAATTGAATGAATAGATATTTCCAAATACTTATTCTATCCCCTTCCTTCGCTTGCCATAAAAAAATTCAACTACACTACCTTCTACCCATGTTAGATACTTTGCTAACACCATGATTCCCTTCTTTCAATTGAAGAATTAATGAAGTTTGTATTTAAAAAGTATACACTCTTCAACACTCTTACCCATAAAGTGTCTAGATTCTCAAGTATTTGCCAAGCCATTTTGCTTAATAAGGCTTGATTAAATAGTTCTAAGTCTTTAAAACCTAATGCACCCTTATTTTTTGGGATTGAATGTATTTTCCTTTTACAACTATCACCTTCACACTAGAATCTTGCTATAAGAGTAGTAACTTCTTTATACCACTTCCTTGGGAATTTAAATATGCTCATTGCATAATTAAGGATTGCATAAGCTATAAAATTTTATTAAGATTTCCTTTCCTCCTGATGATAGTAAAAGGCTACTCTACCCCTAAAATTTGGCTATGATCCTCTTTTTGATTACTTTTAATGCCTCATTTTTAGACTTAACCCACTGCATTGGTAGTCCTAAATACTTCCCAAGATTATTTAACAAAGAGACATTCAGAATATCATTAAAAGCTTCTTTGATTGAATTAGGGGTATTTTTACTAAAAGTGATAGCAGATTTTGGTAAATGACAAGTTGTTTGGACGCAACACAATACAAGTCCAGCACAACTTTAAAGCATTTTATATATTCACTAGAAGCTTTAGCAAACAACAAAGAATATATGTGTGAGTTTAAGGCTATTTTCCTTAATCATGATTCCTTTTAAGTTACCTCTTCTACTCTCTTTTTATATCATTTTCGACAGCATGTCAACTATAAAAAGAACAAGTATGGAGATACAGGATTCCCCTGTCTAATTCCCCTTGTAAGTATAAAAGTTCCTACTTTAATTTCATTTACCAAAATGTTAAAAGAAGTAAAGGTAACACAATTCATAATCCAATTAACCCACTTCAAATCAAATCAAATCAAATCCCATTTTAATCATGATTTCCTTTAAGAAACTCCATTTAACCCTATTATAAGCCTTAACCATATCCAATTTGATAGCAAAATCATATATGGTACCATGTTTTTGTAGTTTGAAAGCATGGAAAGTTTCATGTGCTACAACTACATTGTCTTGGATTAGCCAACTAGGGATAAATGCACTTTGTAATGAAGAAATGATATAATTTAATAAAGGTTGTAACCTATTTGCTAGGATCTTTAATATGATTTAATATGTGAAATTGCATAAGCTAATAGGCCTAAAATGGGATACATGCTTGAGAGAACCAATTTTGGATACAAAAATCAAATTAGTACAATTGAAGTTAGGGGGAAATGTACTTAACTCAAAGAAAGGTTTAGTAGCTGCTATCATGAAATCTCCTAAGACAGTCCAATTCAATTGGAAGAAAAGTCCATTGATCCTGTTTGATCCTAGAGCTTTAAGGAGCTAAGATTAATGATTGTGCCTTTTACCTCCTCATTTTCAACCAGTCTAGTGAGCTAAGAGTTTTGCTCATCAATAACAACTCTATCTACATATTGAAGAACCTCTTCTTAGTATCAACAAACCTCAAAGGAATATAAACTCTGATAGTAACTTAATATTTTAGCTACTATTTCTCCTTCCTTTCCCATCCATCTTCTTTCTCTATTCTTTATTCTTAGAATTTTATTTTGCTTTTATCTCGCAATCATAGTTTGAGTTTGACAAAGTAACACATTTAGCCTATTCTTCAACCAATTTTTTTTTTCCATATCAATTACAAGTTTAAGATTGTTCACAACATTCTCCTTTTTCCATTTAAGCAAAAGTAACTTTTCATTCATTCAGTTTGTTTACTAAACCACAAATGTTAGCATCTTCATTATGGTCTCTCCATGTTTCCTTAATCACTTGCTTACACCTAACCACTTGGAGCCACATTTGTTCAAACCAAAAGTATTTAGCTCCTCTCGCCTCCTTCTAGTTTGTATACATAACAAGTGGAGAATGATTTGTTCCATTAGCAACTAAATTAAGGATCTATGTATTTGGAAACAAAGAAGCCCAATCTAGATTAATGAGGCCCCTATCCGATCTTTCCTTAACTAAACCTTCATTCTTTCTCTCATTCAACCAAGTGAAAGCTTGTCCTTGAAAGCCTCCATCAACCAACTGGCAATCTATCATCATTTCTTGAAATTCCAAAATCTATCTTAGTGGTTTGTCTCGTCCCCCCTTTTTTTCTTCACTTGCCACAATCTCATTTAGATTGCCTATGACCATCCATGGATCGTTTATGTTTCTAACAATGCTTCTCAAAGACTCCCAAAAACTTAGTCTATTATAAAATTCTAGAGGTGCATAGCACCATGTAATTCTCAGTCCAACCGACTCTAATACATTCTATACCCAAGTATCAATCATATTTAAAGAAGATAAAATATTGTGAATCTGGATATTAGAATTCTAAAAGAGAGCTAGACCTCCAAATAGCCTAATTGAATCAACATAGAAGAAATTATGAAATGGTAAGTGCTTTCAAATACTTTCAAGCTTATTAGGTTGATTTCTTGTCTCCATTAAGAAGATTAAATTGAGTCTATAACTTTGAATGCAAAATTGAAGTCTCTAGTTGTCAAGGGTTGGCCTATACCTTAGCAATTCTAACTTAATCCTATCATGGCGACCGAGTGGCTTCAAGCTAGCTACCACAACTAAATATAGCAACATCTGAAATTTCTTCAACATTTACCTCAATTAATTGACTTTTAAACTCTAACTTCCCTTCTGTAGCTTTCTTTCTTTGGATATAAGCACTCTTTCTTATCCTATGATAAATCCCCTTCTTAAGGGGCTTTGCATCAAAACTTGCTTCAATAATTTCTTTTCCTTTTTTTGTTTTAATTAGCTCATCAAGCTCTTTGTCATTAGCTTCTTATGTCCTCTTATGTTGTTATAACAAAGTGAGAGCTTTTGTCAAAGGTGAAGGCATTGAGAAAGATGTAGTTTTGGCATTTTCTCAAACACTTTTTAGACTAATCGAAGGGTTGTCCAAAACTTGTGTAAAGCTTCTCTCTCAATTTATTAGAGTTCTTTTTGTCAGCTTCTATTTAGGATCTTTAGGACTTAGGTTTTTGAACAAGGTATGGGGAATGGGTCTTTTGTGATGTGGTTTGGAGATATGGTTTTTTAGGGTAAGATGAAGGTGTAGAGGCTGAAGGATTAGATGATAAAGGTGGTTGATTAGATGGGTTCAGATAGGACTTATTTGGAGTGATGGAAACTAGGGCTATCTTTTGTGGTCTTTTGTGTTTAGGGTAATTTAAGTGTTCAAAGGAAACCAAGGGAGGAGTTATTTGATAATACTTGGGTTAGGAGAAGTAAATTTTCTTTTGGTAAACAAACTAAAAAATTAGGAGAGGTACTATTTTCAATAGAGGAATCTGCTAATCTGTTAGTTAAAGCATTTACCTCTTTTTCGTAGTCAACCTTTATTACCAAGATTGAATGATTTGTATTAATTTCCTGTGCTACAAATTTTGAGCTTTCCTCTATCATGGCACTATGGCCCATTAAAGATATCTCTTCCCGCACAATGCAACCTCCTTTCTTTATTTAATCAAGCACATCCTTCTTAGGTGATTTCTTATGCTCATCCTTTCATTCTCCTTATGTGTTCTTCACATCAAATGAAGCTTTTAGCTAGGGTCCTAACTTCTTATGGACAAAATTTTCATCATCTTTGCTTGAACATTTATTCTCGATATAGCCAATCAACCCACAAGTGTAGTAAAGATTTAAGAGTCACTCATATTTGAATCTAATATGACATTTATCCCCATTAGGACGTTACATCCATAATCCACTAGTAACAGGTTCATTAATATTTACTTCAACTTGAACCCTCAAGAAACCCTTTTTGACCACTTCAAAGTCATCAACCTTGATAACTTTTCCCAATTTTCTTCCTATCAAAATAGCATTATTTTTTTGTGATAATAGATAAGGGTAACCCATGTATTTGGATTAAGAATTGTATAGTTGAAAAATCTAGATCTTCTACTTTCTAGAAAGGATTTCATGATCTAACAATAAAAGGACATCCCATGATTGACTAAGGACCATTCTCCATCACCTTATTGCCAAAGCTATGATATTTCGATAAGATCACATAAATGTTTGATTTCAAATTTAACACTTTAAAATTCTAAATCTTTCCCAGGCTCTTTTAATAATATTAATAGCACCAGTCCAACTTATGTTTCAATCTGTGACGGTTTTTCCAACCATATGGAATACTAATGAAGGCAGCAAGACACTTGATTCTAGAATCTTAAGGTCTTCTTCCTAATCGCGTTGGACTATCTCAGGATTCATGGTAACAGCATACATAACTATAACAAAGATACATAAAAATTAAAATCATAGAAGAACACGACTAGGTCATATTAGAGATTAATAGGATACTCTACATTTGAACCAAATATGAAAGAGATCATGGGTTTCATATTCATACTAGACACACTTTGATAAAAGATGGAAAAACTAGAGACAATGGTAGATATGAAACAAAATACCAACAATATAGTAGTGACTTAATAGAGAGAGATAAAGATAAAAAAAATAAAAATAAAGAAAGAAATTAAAAGGAAATAAAAAAGATACGGCTAGCGCCCAAGATGTGGTGTAGCCCATGGAATGAGAGAAAATCTCTAAGATTCTAGAGAGAGAGAGAAATTGATGGGGTGATAAACAGTTTGAAACAACTCATTAAGAAGTAACTATAATACATTCTTAGTATGTAGAGCTAGTGTGGGAATTGTGTATATCATGGTTGTATATATGTTATGTGATATGAGTGTGAGTATTGCATATATACCTTGACATGATAATATCTGTTGCATATGCATTTAATTAAAAAGAAAGGAACTAGTCTTGGAGTGAGAGCAACAATAGATGACTTAAGGGTCATGATTAAAGAATACTTATAGGAAGTAATGGAGTTTTGCCTATGGGGTAATTGACGCATGTGCCTCTAGGCTGGATGTCACTTGTCTATGTGGTATCTAATGCATATGCTTGTCAGGTTATGGAAGTAGCTAGTGATTGTTGAGGAGGATTGGAGTAGTGTTTTCTTGGTGAGCCATTAGTTGTAATTTTTTGCTAACTCTTAGTGAGCTATTAACTTAGAATATTTGGTGATTTAATGGCTCGAGGTTATGATGATTTTAGTCAATCTCCTCCTTGAGTTACATGAGTAAGAGCTTAAATTGTAATGAAGACTCTAGCTTTATCATACCCATAACCCTCCTACGTCACCTAGTTCACGTATGGTGGGGAAGACCTCTCTTAACCTTTATGTGCTATCTTATAGAAATGATGACCTTTAGAATATGTCCATATAATGCATGTCTAAATTTTATTTAATGCTTAAAGTAGTCCATTTTGGGGTGGCCAACTAAAGAACATTTCACATAAGCTAACAACTACTCAAACATTATACGTGGTCAACAATCATAATGTATATTCTAAAATCATAGCAATACATACACAATTCACATTTAGTGACAAACCATCCATACTAAGTATATACTGGTTGTATACACATATATAACGCATTATATGTGACTATTATGACTAAAGGAAGTGTTAAAATGAACTTTTGCTCCTTTAAGTAAAATCATTTATTATATTGATATAACTATTTATTTTCATTCAAATCTTACATTTAAAAGCAACCTTTAGCATGCCTAAAACCCTATGTAGATGGCTTAATCAAGCCATTTAAATATAGGATAGGGGAAAAAAAATCAAACCATGAACCAAATCCGATTGAATCAAACCATCAATTAGAACCTTTTTTTTTTAAGGTTCAAAACAATTATGAATTGAATTGAACTATCTCTTTAGACTTGAAAAAATTGTAAACCAAACTGAAATGAACTTTGAGAAGTAAAAAAGAAAAATGGTAGTGGGAATCTAGAAAATGTATAATAAAAAGAGATAATTATATATTAGTTATTCAATTCCTCCTCTTATTTAGTTTTGGCCAAGTAATTCACTACCTTTTTTCTTTTTTGGTATTTTTACTTATTAACTAATTAGCAAATGTGCACACTTGCAATGTGTGTACATAATAGGGGTGGGTACGGTTTGGATTGGTTCAGTTTTTGCAAAAAAAAAACAAACCAAACCATAATTTATGATTCGGTTTTTTTTTTTTTCCATTCTAAACCAAACCATATAGTTTGGATTAGAAATTTTTTCAAACCATTGAATAATGGTTTGGTTCAATTTGGATTACAGATTAAATTAAAATTATTATATAAAATATTTACGTACTTACAAAATATATAATGCCTTTCGTAAATTATTGTCTCTTTATAAACCAACAAATAAATCTTTCAAAGCAACATTACCAAATTAAAATACTCCATCCTTTAACAGTTTTTGAATACTATCAAATTTCTAGAACAACTTTTGGCAAAAATTGGCACATTTAAATTTAAATATTAAATGAAAACATGCTCAAATCATTTAAATAAAATACACAACATAATGTTTCTGTCCCTGCCATGCTCACAAAAGTCATCCACCAAAAAAATACATCCTTTCATTCAATAACTAACAACTAGAACCATAACAAAATGAACAATGTCCATAGAATTTAAAACGTTAACAAAATCACAACAATCGCCTAAATTGGCCCTTGTTAACTAATTAGACTATTTAAGTTTATACTAAGAGCATCTACTCAAGTGTGCATGCAATGTACTAGTTCTTTGAGAACTTTTAAATGCAAAACTTTTTGTGCAGCAATTACAGAATGCCCTCAATTTATCATTAAGCTCTTTTTTGGTGTAGTGATCCCATGCCTTAGACCTTTGCCTCTTTGCAGTTAAAGCAAAAATAGGGGTTTTTAATGATTTGCCAAAAGAGAATGAATTTCCACTACTAAAATCTTTGGGGCATGGGCATGGATTTGTTATTGTTCATGCTTGGTTTTCCATCATCACTAGGTTTGGATATTTGTAAAATAATAATAATAATAATAATAAGCAACAGGTTTGGTGTGCAAAAAATGCCATGCTCATATATTTATAAGATGACAAGTGCCATGTTCATTGGACCAATGGGCAATTTTTGAAACTTTTTTTTCCATAAAGGTAATGGGAAAAAAATCATAAAACACACTTATAAAAAAAAAAAAAAAAAACTCATGGACATCGCTATCCTTACAAAAAGCTTGCATTCAAGCCAATATTCTACATCTAACATTACATTATAGTTTTATTAAAAAAAATATGACGAAATCTTTAAAAAAATAAAGAAATAAATTACATACTAACACTTTATAGAGAGGAAGATGTGAACCTTTGTGAATTGTGAGTCATTGAGTGCTATTGTGGGTGAGTATTGTAAGCATGAGTCGTAAGGCATGAGTGTGGAATTGGAGCTGGGTGTGGAAGTTTAGAGAGTTTTAGATTGAGGAAGCTGAAGGAAGAAAACGCAAACCACAGTAGAGCCAAAGGTGAGAGAGAGAGAATAGAAGAAGTGAGAGAGAGAGAGAGGTGGATGCAATGGTTAGTTTTTTTTTTTTTTTATTTAACTAACAACTTGATCATGGGCATTAGGCTAAGTTGGTCGGTAGGCAAGGCTTTTTTTTTTTTTAAATGATTTAGCTCAGATTATAGGTGTGATTCAGATTGCACACCTGAATCGAATTGTAATTCGTTTTGGAAGGGCTAATCTAAATTGCAATCAGAATCATAAAAAAAAAACTGCTATTTTAGTTCGGATTAGTTTGGTTCAAACGGTTTTTTTTGCCTAGTTTTAGTACATAAAACTAAGGCTAGCAATTCATGATATCAAATCATGTCTCATATTCATGACATGACCCATTTGTTAGTCATGTATATAAAGCTAAACCTATAACTTAACCTATTTAATAAACATGTCTTATGTCCAGATTGGATTCATTTATCGATTAAAAAAGTTATAAATAAATCTATAAAATACTTATATATACGAAACGAAAATGATAATAATAAAATTAAGTAATACAAATATTAATAATATAAGGTCTTCAAAGTTAACATAAGATTACAATTCAAACAACATTATTAATGATGTCACATCGAATATAATGAATCTAAAGACTCACAAGTTTCATTATATTATTACATTAACTTAAACCATGACTTGAATGGATGTTATTGCTAGTGGATTTCAACTCTAAGATGTGTCTGTGCATATCTTTCAACTTTGTTTTTATGAAGAAAAGTTACTTTCATTTTGACTTTATATCATCCTAGTCAAATAACTTGATATTCATAATGGATTTCTATGTTGACTTTTAGTTTAAACAAATAAATGATAGCAAGAATATTATCTTCCTACTTCTTTAACACTCCCATCAAATTTAACTCATGTTGGGTAATATATCGATTTTGCTCTAAGTTATAAATAAGGAAATGGGAAGTCTGAGGTATAAATAAGGAGTGGCCTCTCGAAATACTATTCTTTACCATAATTTTGATTCTTAAAAATGTGTAGCTTAATTTAATTATAATTTCTTATCTTCTCATTTAAAAAGAAGTTTTCCAGCGACAAAAATGAAAACAATTTTAGGATATGTCAAACCTCTTGCTCTTATCATTTTCTCCATGTAGATGCTTTATTAAACAAAGTACACGAGAAAAAAAGTTGGATTTGCTTGGGACATTCACACGATTATTAGTATTGTTACTAAAAATCATACAAGACAAATAAAAAACAATGTAATATACTATTTCAAGCAATTAAACAAAAAAATTTAATCATCTTCATATAATTGATTAAAAAACTACTAAGATTTTTATCAATATAAAATTCCATCTATCAAACCTCAAAACTCTTATTACACGAATTATAACCAATTGAACCTAGCGCTCAACAAATATTTTAAAACAACAAAAATATTTATAATGTGTTAAAATCTTAATAAATCTAAAGTCAAGATTATTTACATGAATTATATAGACCACTTGTGTTGAAGAAAGGGAGAAGGAGAAATTGGCTTACTTTTATCATTGTTCCTAATATTCTCAAGCATGACTCTCTAGGTATGCATATGATGATGCAGTGATTTCTAAACAACTAAAAGATGAGGAAGAGGGATTTATAAAAAAAAAAAAATTTGAATTTATCTAGGAAAAAAAATGACGACGAGAGAATGGAGAACTTAGAAGAAGAGAGTGATATAATGTGTTATTGGTGTGGTGTAGAAGAATCATGAAACCCTAAGTGACAATATCGATAGAGCTTGGGAATAAAAAGAAAAAAAAAGAAATTTATACATTATTAATTGGGTAAATTACATTAATTACTCTTGTAAACTTTATAAATTACATTGACACCCCTAAGTGACAATATCGGTAGAGCCTAGGAATTTAAAAAAAATAAAGAAAATAAATAAATATATATTATTAATAAGATAAATTACGTTGACTACTCTTATAAACTTTGTAAATTACATTAACACCTCTTTTTTTTTTTTGAAATACAATACTTATCTCCTTACTTTTGCTTACATATACACTGATGTGGCATAAAAGCTAATGTGTCATTGTTATATTAGCACTAATAATATGCTTTTATTGAAATATTATATTTATATATACATAAAAATCAACTAAAATAGTAAAAAAATTAAATAAAAAAGAAAAATACTGAAATTTTTTAAAGCAAGTATATTATTTATGATATGCATCCAAGCACATATATTCATAAATATATATATTGATTAAATTAATAAAACTAAAAAATTAAAAAAAAGAAAGAAAGAAAAGAAAAGAAAAGAAAAAGGAGTCGCAACAAATGCTTTTGAGTTTAAGAGTTTTAAAATGATGTTTGCCTCGAACGTTCGTTAGTTTTCTTTCTACAACCGTTAATAACTAGCAACGACGCGACAAGGGGCAGAGAGAATGAATGACTTGGTAATAATCGAAAGAGTTGTAGTTTCGGACATATCGAGTTTGCTCTGAAACAGACAAATCTCTTCATTTGCAAGTGGCTAGGTTCATTTCCCAAACATTCGTTTATATTTTTCACCCCTTACCTCATATGGCGGACAATAGCCAAAACTTTTTTTAATTAATTTAATTAATATATATTTATGCATATATGTGTTTAGACGTATATTATATATAATATGTGTGCTTTATTTTTTTATAGATTTTTTTCTAAATTTATTTATTTATTTTACTATTTTAGTTGATTAATATTTAAATAAAATATATTATTAGTGCTAATGTACGCATCAACTTTTATGCCTTGCCATGTCACCATAAATGTAGGCAAAAGCAAAAGGGTAAGTGTTGTATTTTGAAAAATTAAGGTGTTGGTGTAATTTATAAAATTTATAAGGGTAGTTAACATATTTACCTTTATTAATATTAAATGAGTCGAACCCGTGACCTATTTTGTAAGATTTATTTAATAAATGGGTTTGGTACTTGGATACTAACTTAGACACGAATTTTGTCATTTCCAAACACATTCAACTTGTTGGTGTCTTATGTCGATTTTTTTTGTACACAAATTCGTTTATATCGTGTTGTGTCATGTCTAAGTTTCACAAAGTTAGGTCTCAAATTATTAGCCCTATATAAGACTGAAAAGAATGTCACTAGACTAAACATATAACATTAGAAATGACTTGTAAAATTAGATATGGTAGTGAAAAAGTATGGTACAAAAAAGTTGATTTGATTTCCATAATTAAGAAGGAATTAGTTCCAATTTCACAAAATATTTGGTAGTAACATGAGATTGTTGCTAAATTATTTATTAATAATAACATTTTGTTAGCACACTCAGGATTAATGGTATAGTTAAAAAGAAATAAATAAAATAAAGTATTTTACTTTGTAGGATTAAATACATCCATAGTTGAAAGTATATAGAAATGGTTAAAAGAAAATAATCAATATGTGACAAATGTATGGTAGAATCCGTTCATCACTACTAGAGTTTTATTGGAAACAAATTGCGAAATTGCAATATCTAATAAAACACTTTGATGACCTTTGTAAGTAAGAGGTTATCAATACAATTATGGATAAAAATAAATACAACAGACGTTTATTTCCTAATAGCACATTAGTACATCATAGCAAGAGATTTATCATAGTCAACAATGTATAATATTCGTATATTTCATATGAAAAATCACAATGTAGAGACTGTAAGGTTCAAATTAAATGCTAATGGAAATCCTTTACATATTTTACAAAACATATAAATTGTAAGACTTTAGTACAGTAGTAATAAACCAAAAGATGTAACGAGATATCATTTAAGAAATAAAAGAAAGAAATATTTAGAGAGAAAGCAAAAGATTCTTAAAAAAAAAAAGAAAAAGAAAAAAAAATCGTCTTTAGTCTTCAATCTTCAATTTACCTTAGAATTCCATTGTATGATACAAAATCATTTATCTACCAAATCAAGAAAAAAAATATTAAGTCTAATGACTAATGGCAACAATACAAGACACAAACACACAATTTATATACAAAGATTTTTCATATGCAAAAAGTTGAACCAAGCCCCCATTTCTTTATTCAAACTCAATTACTCAACCACCAAATCATTCATGCTTTATTATCATTTTTTGTATACTCTTTTTGTCACATCTTGAAATCTTAAGGGTAACGATAGTCTACCATGTATTCTACTTAAGTAGAATACACTAAAATTTGCTATACAAATAATAGATTTCTAAACCAATTTTATCTCCTAAAATCGTTTATTAGTTTTAGAAAATGCTTTTATCATTTGAAAATGTTTTAGAAAACTATAAAGGTTTGAAAATGGTTATTGACATTAACTACAAAAGTGAGTTTTTTTTATAAAATTCATAAAAATCGAATGTTTATAGAATTTATAGTCATTTTACATTAGAAGGAAATAGCAACTATTATTGAGACTTTTCAACTAGTGATATCTCAATCCTTGAAATTGTAGTTAACCCATATTTAGTTTACATACTATTAACAAACTTATCAACACTTGAAAAAACAAATAGGGAATGAGCCATAAGGACTCAATAGTCAAGTACATTCTCACATGTCATGCATATTTAGATCTAATGCATTAGTACGACTGTCATTTAAATTAAAGACAAACAAGCAGCATTGGAGTACTCATGACTCCGTATACTCCTAAGAATCAAAGGGGTCAATCTTACTCGATAAGTATTAGGAGCTTATCATAGTATATCCAACTACTGTGATTGAAACCATAACCAATACCGAAATCATCAATCATATCTTAGTATAGTAATCTCATTCGAGTATTCACTCTAAATGTTAGCCATGCCACTATGGTCAAAGTCCATCCAACCACTTCATATAAATCTCATAATGTATATAGCATCTAGCTAACATCCCTTCATTTGCATAATTGCTTTGCATAAGTACTAGCCTTATCTTTTACCCACCATACCAACTTTATGGCTTAGATACCTAACCACTATATCATCCTAATATTCTAAACCGCAACCTAGAACCTTATCAAAGGGTGTTACCCAAGTGACCATGCACAATCAACATTATAGAAACTTAAGCCAAGTTTAAGTATTAATTCATTTTAGTTATCCTACATCTAGCGTGTAGCATGTAACTATTTCATACTTAGAAAGGTAGAGCTACAAGACGGTTCTCAAGTAGTTGGTTCTCTAATCTCAATTAGAATATAATATGCAATTAAAACATAATTATTGATTAGTATTAGTATTTAATTAATTTAATTATTATATATATTGATCCAATTATATTTAACTACCAATTGGTCATAAGTATCGACTCGATATGCAACTATGTATAACACTCATTTAGGCTAGTAGACTTATATAAAGGTTCTAGATAAATCCACTATTTTAGTTAGATTATTAACCTTATATTTCCTTTAATTAATTAGTGAACTGACTTATTAATTGAATCAGTTCAAAGACTATAAACCGATTAAAATAAGATTGAATCAATTAAAAATAATTAGATTTGGTTCATCTTTTAGGGGTTTAATCCTAATCTTTTTATTTTAATTTTTGTTTATTACTCAACTTTTATTTTTATTTTTATTTATTAATTTCTAACTTCGAATTGATCTAGGTGAATTGGTCAAGAGAGAACTAGTTCAATTCAAGTGAATTGGGCTTGGATCATTTTGGTCCTTTCAAAGGAGATAGCCTAATTCCTTTTATCATTTCTTAAATAGACTTTTCATTAAAAGGTCTATCTGTTATCATGTGTATTTTGGTTTTTAAGTCTAATATTATAATTTAGACCCATTTTCTTAATTAAGTTCATAAACAAATTTTAACATTAATCAATATACTCATGAAGATCAAACACATTCTTGAAATCATCTTGATCCAAAACTTTAATTACTTGTTAGGTGAAAATGATTTTGATTTTGATAAAAACACTTTATAGGAATCTAATTTTCGAGTAGATCTTTACACAGATAAGTGATTATCTCAAAATTAATTCGAAAATGCGTTTTTGATGATTTTAGTTGAAGAATTTGGATCAAGTTTGAATTTCATGAAGAACAGTTTAAATATCATGAAGAATACAAGAATACATTTGAAGTATTCAAATGCAATTCGATAAGTCAAGTAGTGAGTCAACTCACTCAAACAATTTCTATTAATGAGTCAATCATCATTATGTATCAAACATACCAACAAATGAACATTCAATTATAAAATCTCCATATTTATCATCCATATTACACATCATTTTAACTTCATTAAATCAATTGCAACTTAGCATTAATTAACAAATTTCCAGGTTTTAGTTTCCAACCACATGCCTTACTAAATCAAGCATAATTAAATCATTTCAACTCCAAATCATGTCAAACAAAAGCCATTTGATTTTTACTTCATCTCTCTATAATTTTTTCTTAAGAATTTCTAGATTTTATGTAGATTACATGTTCTTTAGCTACTACCAAAATCTAATTATGAATCAAAACTTCAAAACATCATATTTTACTCATTTTAATTCCAACACTTCAAACCAAAACTAGAAAATTTTAAATCTCTTCCTCTTTCAAAATCAACATTTAAACTTCATTTAATGTCGGATTAACAACCTATTTTTTCATATTATATTCGAAAATGAATTAAAACTCAACTCATCCATTTCTTACCCATTACTTTACCAATCATCATCATTTTAAATCCTACTTCTTGTTATTTTCAAAATCAAATTCCACTAATTAATACTCATTTTAAATCATAAAAAAATTATTTCTAATATTCTAAATACCCTTTTATCATTAAATAATTTGGTCATCACAAAAAACATATCTCATTCATCAATTCTTTTTCAATATTCAACTACACATTTTTTATCATCAGTTCACCAAAATTAATTAAGAATACACTCAAGTACATAATCAAACCCCACGACATCATGTAGTCTCCATATCCATCAAATTAAAAATTACAAATATTAATTTACTTCCATTACAACCTTAATTAAATATTCAGTTAACACTAAATCAAGCATTCCTCACATACGCCCATACATCTATACCATACATACTTTTACCCTTACTTAATCCCACTTTGATTATACATCAATCACACTTCAAACTTCAAATTAATCAAGTTATTAAATACTTAGCTTACTCCTTTACTTTTGTACACTTCTAATAACACCTAAACTTAAAGATTAACCTTCCTATTCCAAAGTCACTGTCATAAACTTAAAATTATCCATTAGTACCTTAACAACTTCCAATTAGAGCTTTCACCTTACAAAATGACAATTAAATACCTAAATTAATATTCTATACTATAGATTGAAAGAATCTATATACCATATTTAAAATCTACATTCAAATTCAAACTCTTACCAATATGAATATTTTGGTTATGCTTGTAATGGAACTCCACTACTTGATTCTTCAACTTCTTCATTCAGTTCCTTGTATAAATCTATAATTAACTTGAGACCATTTGGGTTTCTAAATTAAAATTTAACTTAATCTAAATCAATTACTTACCCAAATAAGCTTTAATTTCACTAGAATTGAGCTCAATTTTCACCTTCTAATGAAGTATAGATGTAGAGTTTGAGGTAGAAAGAGAGAGAGAGAGAGAGAGAGAGAGAGAGATAAGAGAAACGGAGAAAGATGGTGAAAACAAGAGAGAGATAAGGAGAGTTGAGAGGGTAACGAGAGATACTAAATGACAAAGAGAGAAAATGAGGGTTAGAGGAAGCATTTGCCCTTAAATACTAACTTTTATTAGCTAATAATATTGATTAATGTTAATTACCCCTATACCCTTTCTTCACTCTTTAGTACTTGAGGGTAAATTAGAGAATTGACCTTAAAATATCTAACCTATACTGTAAACACCCCATTTTTGCCCATAATAATTAATAATGTTCAATTTACAAAATTTTTCATTTTTTTTTCAATTTTAGGAAAAATAAAATAAATAGGAAAAATATCCCAATTTTGGAAAATAATGGTAGAAATAATAACAAAAGGAATTAAATAATTTTTATAAATGTTTAGAATTTCAAAATAATATAAAAATAATAAAAATTGTATCGCATATATGTAATTTGTGTAAATAAAAAAAAAAACCGAGAAGTAGGCTAGCCTAGCTGCCGGACCTAACCTAGCTCGCGTAGGGGGTGGGGAAGGCTCGGTTGCAGGTTCGAAACACGGGGGATGCATTCCGTGTTTTGTAATTTTTTTCCCAGGACACATGTCAGCTTGTGATTGAACGGAGGGAGTGTATGTGCCGGGCGCGTGATCGTCTTCAACCTTTGTCCGAAATAGTCGCTGGCTGTAGGAAAATATAAATCCAGCTGTTTTGATGCAATTTTTTGTACAAATCCACTAAATCTTTAACCAAAATAAGATAAACATCATCTAATTGGAATCAAATCGCAACAACAGAAAAAATTTACACAAATCAAGGCAAATCGGAGATGGGTTTCAGCCGCAAATCCGATTGGTGCTATTGGAGGAAATCTGAGCTTATCTAGCTCAATTTCTGGTGCCTATAAATAGAGCATGACGGGGGGAAGCCAAAACATGAATCAAAAGTGAGAAAAGAGTGAAAAATCAAAGGTTTCGAGAGCCGCTAGAGTTCCACCCACACCGCAACCACCGACCAAGCCAAGAACCACCACTAGGAGGCATTTATGAAGAAATCCACCACCACGTTTAGATTCCCTACCCCCTAAAAGCTTAGAAGCTGCCTTCAAACGCCCATAAAAATCGTCGGAGCACTGTCGTCAAAGAACCTCAGATCGCCGCCCAATTCAACCCAGATCTGACCCAAATTTGACCCAACCCGATCCACCCGACCCCCGATCCACGACCCATACCAGGTAAGTCATTTTTTCCAATTTTTTATTCTTTATTTTATTTATTTATTATTTATCCCTATTTATTTATTTTGTTTAGATATTTATTTTATTAGAAATTTATAATCTTGAAAATATAAATAATAAAATAATAATGTTAGGGTTTCAATTAGTTTTTTTTTTAGAATAGATATGTTTAGTATAAAAATAATAAAAATAAAAAAATAATAAATAAATAATGAGAAAAAATAATTAATAAATGAAAAATTTTAAATTAAATAATTAGTTGGGATAATAATCATTTTATCACTTAGAAAAATCCTTTTTTTCAAAATAAATCCAAAATTGGTTTTTCTTAAATTAAATTTTTAGAAAATAAAATAATAAAGCTTAGGCTTAAATTTTTTCCAAAACCTTGAAAATGGTAATGAATTTAAACCCGAGGTATTTTCATAATTAAAATTAACAAATTCACTAAAGCTTTTTATAAAAAGTGAATTACAGCTTGTTTGATCCTAAATATCAGGTACGCAGGCACCCTTATGGGGTAACTCTAAAAAGAAATAAAAAATTATTTTCCAAATTATTATAATTTGTTTTAATGTATCTAAAATAATAAAAAATAGAAAAAAAAGAAGAATAAAAATAATAAAAATAAAAGAAAAGATATCGAATATGGTCCAAATTTCAGAAGGATAGGATGGCAACTTAGGGTTTTAATACGTTAGCCCCCGAGTAGAGAATCTCTGGTTTTACTTTCTTCTTTTTAAAAAATAAAAGAGGAGATTTTGTCGACTAGTAGTCTAAATTAGAATAAATCCGCTCAATTAGTTCTAATTCAAAAATTTTTCCCAACTTTAGTTGGGTGGTGACTCCCAAATAAAATAAAATTCTTAGTTCAAGTCGAGGATTTATATTAGATGAGCATATGGTCCAATATAAATCGAATTAGGAATATAAATAAAAAAATAAAAAATTAGACTCGATAGGATGGTGACTCCACTAGGGACCCTAGTAGGCTAGCTATTTAAACCTTCTGAAATCACCATTTTCAAATGTCTTTTAACTATTATATTGCGAGATATTACTGATACTAACCTTTCAGGGATTTAGTGAAATTAACAGTTTATTTACTACTCTTGAGTTCGCATGCATGTAATCATGTGATTAGATACGGTCAAACCCAAGTCGTCTTAGGACCCTAAGATGGGGGGCATTGTGTAGGTTTTAGGCGAAGTGATATAATCACCGTTCGGGGCTGATTAGGCTACCCTACCTAATGCTTCGATATGGCCTAAGATCCATTTCTTCGAGAATGTGGGAGGCTATAGAGCTTGGGGACCTATTAGAACCCACTTGTCTATATACATAAAGGCATGGGCCGACAATTGGTTAATGATTTAATTCTTTCATTCCTTTTTTGGAGTTCAGATACATTTACCTATAATAGCATCATTTGTACTTTGTAAGAATTTTGTGTAATTAGAAATTTCTATTATAATAGATGGCTAGTCCTATAGTCGACTGCCTCATTTACAAGGAAATTCGAGTTTGCAAACCTTTGGATCCAAAATTGGTACTGGACCACTGGTTCACTCTATATGACCCTGAGGAACAAGCCTTCATCTAAGAAAAGATAGGGCCCATTTTGTCACTAATGTAGATGGAAATGAACCTACCTTTGATTCAGGCTATCTTACACCTCTAGGAAATCAAGCCCGCAGTTTTCTTTATTAAGTCGCATGAGATTACACCAACCCTAGAAGAATATACCTAACTTTTGCAGGCCCCATCACTTACCAACGGGATATATGTGCCAGATCTCGAGATTGGGCCAGTTGGTATTTTCAATAAACTTCTAGGTATTCGCAAGATAACAATCAACTAGGCCTTAGCAAACTGCATACGGATGAACGAGTTAGAAGCCTGGTTCATAGCTCGGAATGATGATGGGAATAGGAAAGATATATTATGCGGGGATCCTAAGAGCTACAAACAAGAGAAGGATGTGTGCTTTCATCCTGATAGCATTCACCACCATACTCTTCCCTATTGGAATCTTTTATATCCATTACAGAGTCCTAGAGCTGGTGGCCCAATTCTTGGAGGGGAAATCTTATATCCTAGCTCTACTGGCTGAATAGATCCGGAACCTGAACTTTGTCAAGAAGAAAGGCTACGGGATCCTCCGCTCAAACATCAACCTCATACTGACTTGGTTTGTGAGCCATCTCAAATGTTTCGGGTTGAATATGGTCCGGAAATCTTTAGCCCGACAAGTGGACCTCGTAGATTCCTGTATAAAGAAGGTAAAGTTACTCGACGATCTTACTAGCTACAGTTGGGTAAAGGTACTCAAGAGCTTTAGTGCTAATGACATCCTCTGGATTACTAGATGGAGTTGTTGTAATAAAGTTATCCTAACCTGTAGAAACCTCTACGCTGTTCCTCTAATCGGTATCAATGGGTGCATAGGTTATCATCCAAATTTGGTGGTTCGTCAGTTCGGTACCATTCAAGATATAGTTTACAGGCCGTCATTAGAGGGAATCACATTCGAATACCAGGACCTAAGCCTACTAGTAGTTGAGAAATTTCTTAAGCTGGTAGAGGTCAAAGCCTTATGGGAAACCCAAATCAAGAGCCCCAACATAGACCTTGGAGACTTGAAGGGTGAAGTAGGCAAGCATTAAGCCATTAGTGATTTTGTGATCCACTAACTATATCAGACTGGAGAAAGGGCATACCAAGTCCCAAATGTCACCTAGCCAAAGCTGGACAAAGTGGGTCCAGAACTGAAAACCTACTTGGAACAAGTCAGGGCCTGGATGGAAGTATACTTTGAAGCTGCAGACTACAGAAAGGATGTCCGAAAAGGCAGATTCAAAGAGTTTGATTAAAGGAACAAGGCTTTGGAAGCTCAGCTATAGAAGTCCCAGGCTAGAGTCAAAGAGCTAGAAGCTATCATCAACGGAAAACTAGCGCCTACGCAGCAGAAGAAGAAGAGGATTAGGAACTAGATTAGCATTATACTTTTACTTTTTTGTGTTTCAAGTATCAAACTCCAAGTTTCCAATATTAATAAAAATAAAGTTTCAGTATTATGTTATTAATCAATTGTTGGCCCTTTCATTTTTAACATCTGTGTGATACATGCATCAAACTAAGAAAAATGCGTACCAAGTGTCAAAGATAGCTCCCTAACAATCGGACCCCCTAAAGAGCCCAATCTACACCCGCTCAAAGACCAAAATGGCAAACAGTTGCAACAACAGCGACAATCGCAACAACACCAGCGCTAATACCGCCTCGAACCCTAGGATCATATCCCTAGAACAAACGGTCCAACAATTTGCTGCATAAGTCTACCTCATGACTGAGAGTATCGGCCTCCTTCGCACCACCCAGCCAACTCAGGAAGAGCATTCAGGGGCCAGAAAAGGGAAGGCAATAAGGGTCAACCCCTAGAGTATGAGGAGATCAACTCCCACCTCAACCCAACATTAGAGTATGAACCGAGAGTCGGCCTCGGTCTAACCTCAGACGATATAAAAAGGGAAATGGAAGATAGGCAAAAGGAGATGGAGAGAATACTTTTCCAACAACTGGCTGACAAGATGAAGACACTAGAGGGGCTTGATGGTTTTGAGCAGGCAGGAATCACCAGCCTACCAGTATATGGGGAAAAGGTATACCTAGAGAAGTTCAAAACCCCAAAGTTTGAAAAATATGATGGCACTGGTTGCCCCAAGATGCATACAAGGCTATATATGTAAAAGATGAGCAAATATGCCCAATATGACCAACTCATGATCCAGACCTTCCAAGACAGCTTCACAGGCCTCGCTCTTGTTTGGTATGTACACTTGGACTTCAACTAAGTCAACATCTGGGAAAGACTCGCCCGGGCATTCTATGACCATTACAAATTCAATATTGAAGTCGCTCCTTCGGTAATGGATCTAGGAAGTCTCCGAAAGAAACACACTTAGTCTTTCAAGGAGTATGCCTAGCACTGGAGAGCTCAGGCTACTAGGGTAATAACCCCGATCTCTGAAAAAGAGTTAACATTCATCTTCATTAACACTTTGGAGGAAACTTACTTCTCGCATCTAGTAAGCCAAATGTCATCCAGTTTCATAGAAGTAGTGATAGTAAGATGCCAAATCGAGAATGCTATCACGTCAGGGAGACTCCAAACAGTAGACCCTCCCAGAATTACATCAGTGTAGAGGCCTGTAAGAGGCAACAAGGTCAAGGAATCTACCGTTAGCACAGTTAACTCCGGCGGAGTAGACAGGGTTGGGTCCTATCTAACATTTCAGACCGCGAATGCCCCAATCCAACAATCACCAATGAATTACACCCAGGCTACCAGGGTCACATGACAATTCACTCTGATAAGGACCCCGCTCAGCCAGGTTTTTGCTCAGCTGCGAGCAGATAATTTGATTAGCTTTGAGATCTCAAGTGACCAATATAAGCTAAGGAATTTTAACCCAAGCCTCAAGTGTGATTACCATATGGGCCTAAGAGGGGCATTCTACAGATAGATGCTATAGGCTCCGAAATAAGATTCAAGATCTGATTGACACCAGAATAGTGCAGTTGGACTTTGTCAATGCACTGGCACCTAATGTCAACTCTAATCCGCTGCCTAACCACAAGCCCACTATCAATATGATCACATACAAAGAGCTAGACTCCAAATCAAAAGAATCCCCAAAACAAGAAAAAAAATAACAGTGCAATAAGAAAGTCACTCCCGCAAAGTCTTAGATAAAACCCTTAAATCACAAATCAAGAGGAGATGGTTAGCTGGAGACCCAACAGTCGGTACCCTAGGTGAATTATATGGGAGATTTGAGTATCTAGTGAATTACTCTTCACCCCAACCGAGAATGGGCCACCTAGTGGATGGGGGCCCGAGTTTGAAAAAGAAGACAAGCTACTAAAGGAAAGAGAGGAGTCCATAAACATGATTAAATCGGACAAAAAATCGATAGTCATAAAGTGCTACGAGGGACAACCTATTAAGGTGCAAATCCTAGAGAAGAGATATGTATTCAATGTCTCAATACCCTTAAAGAGGTATAAAGCGGTGCCTTTCAACTATCAGGCCTTCGAGCAGGAGAAACCTCCCATCATAGGAGAAATCACCTGCTTTGGGAGAATTCATGATCCTAAATACAAGATCTCAACCAAAGAGCCTAACATTGAGGTAGAGAAAGAGGAAGAAGAGGGGGGGCTCTCTACATTCACAAAAATGGTTAAAGCAAGCAAATACATGATCATGGAACAACTTAATAAGGTTTTGGCCCAAATATCACTTATGGGCCTCCTCACAACGTTTGAGCCTCATAGAGAAGCACTCTTTAAAGTACTCAAGTAGATCAAGGTACCAGAGGGCATTGCAACAGAGAAATTGAGCCATGTGGTAGATTCAATCTTCACCATGGATCAGATATCTTTCCCTCTCGAAGAGTGGGAGAAGATGGAGACCAACACACAAAACCACTGTTCATAGTGGTGAAATGCAATGAGACAATTACCTGTAGAGCATTCATTGACAATGGATCTTCTTTCAACATATGCCCTTTGGCCACTCTTGACTGTTGGGGGTCGATGCAAGCAACATCAAGCCAAGCTCGACAGTGGTTAGGGCCTTTGACTGGTCTAAGAGAGAAATAGTGGGGGAAATCAGCTTGCCAGTAGAGATTAGTCTACAGATGTTCCACGTCTCCTTCCAAGTCGTCGACATTTAAAGATCTTCAATCTACTATTGGGAAGGCCGTAGATACATACCGCTGGAGCCATACCCTCAAGTCTACATCAGAAGGTCAAGTTCATAGCAAATGGACAGATCATCACCATACTGCAAGAGTAGGACTATACTATCTATAAAGAGACCGCGATACCTTACATCGGGGAAGACAGTTCTGAAGACTTTGGGCTCCAAATATTTAATGAAGTGAGTATGGTAACTAGTAAGGAGGGCCATCAGTTCAAGGAGGGACAGTAAGGGACATTTAGGTTAGAGTATGTTCCTATATCCCAAGAAGAGGCACAAGTAGGAGGTATCAAAGGCAGAAAGAAAGAGAAGCTAAGTGATACCCAAATGCATTTTCCACCCCTCCAACAATCATTCAAGTAAGCGACTACCGTTCAAGAGCTAAGGATAAGCGAAACCAACGTCAGCAATGAGGCTCAGCCTCTCGCATGTCTAATCAGCATCCAACTCTTAACAATTGGTTTCGTTATCCTATTGATAGCACTAGGTCAGCTCAAGGATAGGAAACAATTATTAAACAAATTTCTATTGTGATTATTTTTCAGATTCAATAAATTGCAGCTTATTTCTTTTGCTTATATGTACATGTTCTTGCTTCACTTTACCCACAAATTCCCCATTATCGAACATCAGGGACATTTCGTGCAGGTAAGTAATGAAAACATCGATATCATTTCTAACACTGCTAGGTTAACCATTGGAGGCGATGTCCTTGACCATGAAATAATATGAGAAAATTGACAAAAACATGAGCAAAGTAAAATTTCAATTGACGAGCCGATGGAGACAGTAAATCTAGGAAGCGCTGAGGAACTTAAAAACCTCAAGATTAGGGCCAATTTGAGTAACCAGCAGACGTGTGAGATAACCAAACTATTGACTGAATATGCAGATGTATTTGCCTGGTCATATAGTGACATGCCAGGACTCAACTAGTTGATAGTAGTTCACAAGCTCCCCACGAGATAAGATGTCAAACCTAAAAAACAAAAGTTGAGAAGGTTTAGGCCTGACATCTTACTCAAGATCAAAGAGGAAGTAAAAAACTACTAGAAGTGAGATTCATTGAGGTGTCAGACTACCCGGAATGGGTAGCAAATATAGTCCCCGTTCTAAAAAAGAATGGGAAAGTGCGAGTATACGTAGACTTCCGAGACTTAAATCAAGTTATGCCAAAAGACAATTTCCCTCTACCTCATACCGACGTCCTGGTAGATAATACCGCGGGGAACCAACTCTTTTTATTTATGGATAGTTTCTCAGGATATAATCAGATAAAAATGGTTAAAGAAGATAAAAATAAAACAACCCTTATCACAACATGGGGAACTTTTTGTTATAAAGTTATGTCCTTCGGTTTGAAAAACGTCGGGGCAATGTATCAGAGAGCTATGGTCGTAATACTTCATGACATGATGCATCGAGAAGTTAAAGTATATGTCGATGATATGATAGCCAAATCTAAGGGAGAAGAAAGCCATGCAACTATCTTAAAGAAATTGTCCAAGCGGCTAAGAAAGTTCTAACTCAAATTAAACCCTGAAAAGTGCACTTTTTGGGTCACAATAGACAAGTTGTTAGGGTTTGTCATAAGTCAAGAAAGCATCAAAATCGACCCTGACAAAGTAAAGGCTATACTGGAGCTGCCCTCTCCACGCACTATCAAAGAGGTAAGAGGTTTGCTAGGAAGGTTGAATTGTATAGCCCGTTTCATCTCACAACTTACAGACAAATGCTGCCCACTATTCCGTCTGCTAAAAAAGAATGCCACGGTAGAATGGGACGACGAATTTGAAGGAGCATTCAGAACAATCAAAGACTATCTCATAAATCCCCTAGTCTTGATAGTTTCAAAACAAGGAAAGCCCTTTATTCTTATACCTCATGATACTCCCTAAATCCATGAGGTGCGTGTTGGGATAGAAAGATGAAGAAGGAAGGGAATGTTCCATATACTATCTAAGTAAGAAGTTCACAGACGGGGAACATGGGTATTCTGAAATAGAAAGAACTTGCTGTGCTTTGATTTAGATCATACACCGATTGAGGCAGTACACCCTTTACTATCCCATTGAGTTGGTAACAAGACACGTTCCTCTAAAGTACTTAGTAGAGAAGCCCGTTTTATTAGGGAGAATCTCCAAGTGGCAAATGCTCAATTCAGAATTTGATATCACATATATAAATCAAAATTCGGTAAAAGGGCAATCTTTAGTTGATCAGTTAGTAGAACACTCGATTGAGGGAGATCTTCGAGAATCACAAGCCTAATTCCCTGATGAAAATATAGTAACAGCGGAGGGCGAACCAACAAAAGACTACGAGACAGAACAAAGCCCTAAATGGAAGATGTTCTTTGATAGAGTTGCCAATGTATTTGGTTGTGGGATCGGGGCAGTGCTATATCACCAGAAGGAACACAATTCCCCTCGTCAACGAGACTCACATTCCCATATACTAATAATATCACGGAATATGAGGCGTGCATCCTTAGCCTTAAAATGGCTTGCCACATGGAAATCCATGAATCAGAAGTATACGGAGATTCTTCACTCATCATATTACAAACAAGAGGGGAATAAAAAAACTAAGGACCCTAAATTGGTACCATACTATCAACATTTGACAGAGCTGATCAACGAATTTGAAGTAGTCACCTTCACATACATCCCGACGACTCAAAATCAGTTTGCAGATGCCCTCGCCACATAGCATTTATGATTCAGATAACAGGGGGAGTTGAAGTTCAACCATTAAAAATAGAAATTGAAAATCGGCCCGCCCACTGTTTGGTAATCGAAAAGGCGCAAGATGATAAGCCCTGGTATTACGATATCAAAACTTTCCTCCATGAAAGCAAATACCTCGAAATGGTTAGCAAAAATGACCAAAGAACACTCAGAAGGCTAGCGAGTCATTTCTTACTAAATGGGCCTGTACTTTATAGAAGATCACCTGATACCACCTTGCTAAGATGTGTGGATGAAAAAGAGGCATGCGAACTGATGAAAGAAGTGCATGAAGGAGTATGTGGACCTCACATGAACGAATATATGCTTGCCCGAAAAATCATGAGAATGGGTTATTACTTTAACAATGGAATCAGACTACATCAAATACGTTAAGCATTATCACTTGTGTCAAGTTTATGCAAACCGAATAAATGCCCCGCTTAAAGAGCTTCATTCATTATCTGCACCAAAACCTTTCTCCATGTGGGGAATTGACATCATTAGGCCAATCACTCCTAAAGCATCCAATGGTCATAGATTCATACTGGTAGCCATTGATTTCTTCACCAAATGGGTGGAAGCCTCATCATATGCCAACATCACAAAAGGGGTAATAGTCCGATTCCTAAAGAGGATATAATAGCCTGATATGGAGTTCCTGAATCAATTATCACCGACAACGGTACCAACCTCAATAACAAGTTGATGATAGATTTGTGTCAATAGTTCTACGTAAGCCATAGAAATTTAACTCCTTACTGACCTCAAATGAATGGGGCAATGGAAGCGGCCAACAAGAATATCAAAAGAATTGTCGAAAAGATGACAATCACTTATAAGGACTGGCATAAGATGCTACCATTCACCCTCATGGCTTACAAAACCTCAATTCGTACATCTATGGGAGTTACCCTATATTCGCTAGTATATGGTACTAAAGCAGTTCTACCAGTTAAAGTCGAAATACCATCCTTTAGGATCCTATCAGAAGTGCAATTAGATGAATTAGACTGGTTAAAGAAGAGACTTGATCAGTTGAATTTAGTCGATGAAAAGAGACTCATTGCGTTATGTTATGGCCAGTGCTACCAACGAAGAATGGCCCAAGCGTTCAACAAGAAAATGAGACCTCGATGTTTTAAGGAAGGAGATCTGGTGTTAAAGAAGGTTCTCCCAAATGTCCAAGATTCAAGAGGGAAGTTTACACCAAACTAAGAAGGCCCATATATTGTAAAAAAGGTGTTGTCAGGAGGAGCTTTAATATTAACTCAAATGGATGGTCCAAAATTGAGAGACCCTATTAATATGGATGCTGTTAAGATGTACTATCCTTAGGCAAGAAAATTGAAATTTTGCCAAGGTTTATGAATGTCAATATTCAGTATATATTTCGTCGAGCTTAGTTTTCATTCCTTCTAGAAGCAAAGTTAATGTCTCTGAATAGTCGATTACATTTCAACCAATTATCATTAAACAAACTTTCATAAACACACACTACCCATCACCTCACAATGAATAATGAACATTGAAATGATAATAAATCTCAATACATTTTGTGATATAATACCACCTATTTTTGAGCATTAAATCTAGTGCATTAATAGGATAACACCACAATCACAAGAGCCATGCTCATAAGAAATGAAGTACATCAAGACCTTCAGCCCTGTTTTGAAGCAAGAGTAAGCAAAAAATGAGCAAACCAACATGAAGGTTCGGTTGTTTGGTTGCTACCCGCGATAAACCAGTAAGCATTCAGAGTAAATAACCATCATTCATCATGAATCACATATTGTAAGAGACATCTCTTGTCAATCATTTGACCCATTCGCTAGAAGCGTTTTCATAAATGTTAGGTAAGTCAGCCTACAATGGGGCACTTTCTTAATTATACTAACCTAAAGTCAACCCGCAATGGGGCACTTCCTTGGTTATACTCTCTTAAGGTCAACCTATAGGGGCACCTTCCTAAACATCTCTTCTTTAGGGTTGTAAGTTTAAAGAGACACTTTCCGCTATTGGTTAGTCAGCTCATAATGGGGCACTTTCGCAGATACAATAACCTAAAGTCAGCCCACAATGGGACACTTTCCTGGATATACTTTCTTAAAGTCAACCTACAATGGGGCACTTTCCTAAGATACCCTTCCCTATGGTTGCAAGTCTAAATAAGACGCTTCCTAGATTATCGATTAGTTAGCTCATAAGAGCACTTTTCTAGACAATCCCTTCAGGGTTACAAGTCTAAACAAGACACTTTCTAGATATTGATTAGTCAGCTCATAAGGGCACTTTTCTAAATAATTTATCGTTTAGTTAGCTCATAGGAGCACTGTTCTAGATAATTTATCAATTAGTTAGCTCATAGGAGCACTTCTCCAAATGATTGATTAGTTAACTCATAAGAGCACTATTCTAGACAATTGATTAGTCAGCTCACGAGAGCACTTTCTAAGATAATCTAGTGATTAGTCAGCTCATAGGAGCACTTCTCTAGATTATCCCCTTTAAGGTTGTTAGTCCTATAAGACACATCATAATATTGACGAGTCAGCTCATGAGAGCACTCTTCTAGAACATTTCTTCTCCAACAGTTGCTAGTCTATCTAGACTCATTCTATTAGCAGCTGGCCAACTCATAGGAGCGCTTCCTTAGACAATCTTTTCTTTATGGTTGCTAGTCCTATAGGACGTTTCCTCGTTGTCAGTTAGTCTACTCACAAATAACACACTCTTAAACAATCCTTAAGATGTTTCCTATTGTCGATTAGTTAACTCATAAGAGCACTTTTTTAGATGATGTCTTACTTTAGGTTGTTTAAGATCATTCGTTAAGCAGTATTAATCATTACAAAGCATTCATGAGATTATTAGCTCATGGAGCATTTTCCTATTAGAACCGAATTCAGATAACCAGCCAACTAAGGCGTTATCCATTTAGTCCGTCGATTAAAAATGGCGTCTTTCTTGTCTTTGTAGTTAAGTTTTTCAAACTTTACTACAAAGAGGGGCAGTTGTAAATAGGGCCGGTAATGCGGGCCAAATGGGCCTGCCTGCCCAGACCCGCGGGTCGTCGCGGGCTAGCCCGCAGTGGCCCGTAAGTTTGGCGGGTAAGAAAAGTCTGCCCGCCCAGCCCCGTGGGCCATGCGGGCTGGCCCGCGACGACCCGCAATAATTTTTTTTTTTTGTATCTGCAGGTCAAATTTTTTTTGCCCGCCCCGCATATTTTTGCGGGCTGACCCGCCCCGTAATTCCCACCCCTAGTTGTAAACACCCCATTTTTTCCCCTAATCATTAATAATGTTCAATTTACAATTTTTTTCATTTTTGCAAATTTTTCATTTTTTTTCAATTTTAGGAAAAATAAAAGACATACGAAAATACCCTAATTTTGGAAAATAATGGTAGAAACAAATAACAAAAGGAATTAAACAATTTTTACAAATTTTTAGAATTTCAAAATAATATAAAAATAATAAAAATTGCATCGCATATATACAATTTGCGTAAATAAAAAAAAAACTGAGAAGTGGGCTAGCCTAGCTGGTCCGGACCATGGCCTGGCGTACGTAGGGGGGAGGGCTCGGTTGTAGGGGACGCATTTTACATTTTGTAATTTTTTTCTTTTCCCAGGATACGTGTTAGCTTGTGATTGGATGGAGGGAGCGTATGCGTCGGGCGTGTGATCGTCTTTAACCTTCATTCAAAACAGTCACCGGCCGCGGGAAAATTAAAATCCGACCTTTTGATGTGATTTTTTGCACAAATCCACTAAATCTTTAACCGAAATAAGATAAACATCATCCAATTGGAATCAAATCGCAACAAAATCAAATATTTACACAAATCAAAGCAAATCGAAGATGGGTTTCAACCGCAAATCCGATTTGTGCTTATCGGAGGAAATCCGAGCTTATTTAGCTCAATTTCCAGTGCCTATAAATAGAGTACGATGGGGGGAAGCCAAAACACGGATTAAAAGTGAGAAAAAAAGTAAAAAATCAAAGGTTTCAAGAGCCGCCGGAGTTTCGCCCACACCGTGACCACCGACCAAGCCAAGAAACACCACCAAGAGGTGTTTTTGAAGAAATCCACCACCATGGTTAAATTCCCCACCCCCTAAAAGCTTGAAAGTCGCCTTCAAACGCTCACAAAAACCATCGGAACGCTGTCATCGAAGAACCTCCGATCGCTGCCCGATTCAACCCGACTTGATCCGACCCGACCCGACCTACGATCTACGGCCCATACTAGGTAAGTCGGTTTTTCCAATTTTTTATTCTTTATTTTATTTATTTATTATTTATCCATATTTATTTATTTATTTTGTTTAGATATTTATTTCATTAGAAATTTATAATCTTGAAAATAGAAATAATGAAATAATAATTTTAGGGTTTCAATTAGTTTTTTTTTTTAAAATAGATATGTTTAGTATAAAAAAAATAAAAAATAAAAATAAAAATAAATAAAAAAATAATGAGAAAGAATAAATAATAAATGAAAATTTTAAAATTAAATAATTAGTTGGAAAAATAATCATTTTATCACTTAGAAAAATCCTTTTTTCAAAATAAATCTAAAATTAGTTTTTCTTAAATTAAATTTTTAGAAAATAAAATAATAAAGCTTAGGCTTAGATTTTTTCCAAAATCTTGAAAACGGTAATGAATTTAAACCTGAGGTATTTTCATAATTAAAATTAACAAACCCATTAAAGCTTTTTATAAAAAGCGAACTACGGCTTGTTTGATCCTGAATAGTAGGTACATAGGCATCCTTATGGGGCGACTCTAAAAAAAAATAAAAAATCATTTTCCAAATTATTATAATTTGTTTTACATGTATCCAAAATAATAAAAAATAGCAAAAATAAAAAAAAAAACAAAAATAAAGGAAAAGATATCAGAATATGGTCTAAATTTCAGAAAGATAGGGTGGTAACTTTATGATTTTAATAGGTTAGCCCTCGAGTAGAGAATCTCTGGTTTTACTTTCTCCTTTTTCAAAAATAAAAGAGGAGATTTCGTCGACTAGTAGTCCAAATTAGAATTAATCCGCTCAATTAGTTTTAATTCAAAATTTTTTCCCAACTTCAGTTGGGTAGCAACTCCCAAATAAAATAAAATTCCTAGTTCAAGTCGAGAATTTATATTAGATAAGCATAGGGTCCAATATAAATTGGATTAAGAATATAAATAAAAAAATAAAAAATTAGACTCGTCACATTCTAATCACTATTTTACCTATGCTTAATAATATCATGTTTACACTTCCAAAATTTTAATTTAACCTCCTATTTCACTTAATTAATTCATTTGAATTCAATTATTATTTTATTTATTTATTTATTCATTCATTTTATTATTATTATTATTATTTATTATTTTGACTTTGAGATATTTCACTTTCCTTTGCAACACAATCAACCCAATTAATATGGCTTAGCTACCACCACATCTATTAGTACTTCAATTTATATTATTCTAAAAAAAATTACCATGAAAATGATTTGAGGATTTAGGAAAAAAAGAACATATAGTAATTTTATTTGATGAGAGTAAGGTGGTTTCTTTGCCAAAAGTAGGGATGTAAACAGGTTGGGTTTGGGACAGGTTTATCAAAACCCAAACCCGACTCGGTAAAGAATGTATATGCCCCTAAACCTACTTTGACCCGATAGTTTTTTTTTTTTTAACTCAACCCAAACTCGACTCGAATGGTGATTAAATATTTTTTTTCATACTTTAACTTATTTTCATATATCATTTTTTTTAATTTATTATTAATCTATTTGTGATGGAAAAGAGAGAGAAATTAAATATAAAAATAAAATAAAATATAAAAATATACTTATTAAAAATATAAAAATAATAAAATAAAATATACCGATTATAAGTTATAATATTAATTTATTATTTTTTTTAAAAACTCGAGTCGGGTTTTTTTCTAAATCTTGTAATTCGATTCTAAACCCTACTGAGTTTTATTTTATGTCCCAAAACCCAATCTTAAACCCTATAAGGTCTGACCCTATAGGGTTTTTATCGAGTTGGTCAGGACGGGTACCTTATTACGATCCGCCCCAATTGCATCCCTAGCAAAAAGTTGAAAGATAAAACTATTGGTCAAGGAAAATAAAAACCTTTAATGTGTAGGAAAGAAAGATTGAAAATGAGGAATATAATTTTATGATTAAATAGAAAAAATGGTACCATAAAAATAGGGATGTATTCCCTTAATAGTTATGGAAGGTAATAATCAATTTATATTGTCATCATTACTCTATTAATATATTTTATTTTGGTCTTGCTGTAATATTAGTATATATATCATTGCAGTTAGAGGATGTTGTTTTAGAACATTTTACGGGGATTAGAAAACTACTTTAAAAATCCTTAACTATTCATTGTGAATAAAAGATAGATGGTAATTATTTTAAGGAAAAATTAAGGAATATCATAGACATAAATCTGTTTTCTCAGGGTGTACAACCAGATTGGCTTAATATAATTTTGCAGTAATATACCTCCCATCCAATTACAAGTTAAAAAACCGTCTTCCACAACAGAACAAAAAGAATTGCATGATAACCTAATATAATAACGGTACATAATGAAATGGGCCCCAAAATTTAAAAGAAAAGAAAAGAAAAAGCATAGAGCATGAAAAGCATAACCCCTAGCTCTCACTGAAACCTGATGCTGTGACAGGCTTCTTCTGCTTGCTTTTTCATCACAATACCGACCATTATTTTCATGCGATAGAATTTAAATATATATTGATGTGTATCATGTCTTGAAGACACGGATAATGACAAAAGAAAGCAGCATAATCCTGACTGGTATTCATTATTTGATATGTAATAAATACTGTGAGAGGCATCAATTGCATTAAATTTCCTAATAGATTGTTACTTCACTTGGAATTCCTGTGTACTGTTATTAGGATAACAATTCATTGATCAAATCTTTTTAAAAGCTTTGATTTGGCAGCGCACTAATCAGCATACAAATCATAACGCTCAGCATATAGATTATCATGAATTGCGATATCACACCACAACTTGAAAATATTGATGTTCAATGAAAATAAGAATTGATTGTTGAATCTTGATTAACCAATTTGTGAAAATCAACACAAATAAAATCCTAGATCTTTTCATATTTGATCATTAAGAATTAAACAATAAATATGCGGAAGCGTACCTAAATCCATTGCGTTCCACGATTCTTAGATTGTACGGTCAACCTTCTAAGTCAATACGTTTTCTTTTAGAGAGATCCCTTTATTTGTTTTCTCTCTATAGTCTATTTGATGATGGGATACAAAGAGACAAGAAAGGTGTGTGTATCACCTGGAGACCATAATCATTATTTATATAGATAATTATATGTTACCTTTTTGGTATTTCTATTTTAGCCCATCATAAAAATAGAAACTACCCATAAGGTCTCTACACATAAAATGGGCCATATGCTATTAGATACATTAAGACTTAAATAACCAAATCTTATTGATCACTTTTAATTGAGCTTAACTTAATATGACAGCCTGCAACACATAATTGTTTCACATATAAGGCCAACGTTAGATTAAGGATCCAACAATCTCCCACTTGGACTATATGTGCAACTTTACAATCATGTTTTGCAAAACCATATGAGCTCAAATTTGCTGTCATGAACTGAATGTATCTATAACTAACCCGGTCCATCAGTCATATCAACATAGGATCAAAGAGGTATTCATCACATTTATCGTAACTCTACCTATCAATAGTCACAATGCTGATATAATTGAATGACATGGATCATGATATGGATGTGTAGCAAGAAAATTCCATGCAATGTGATCTTAACATGTCTATTTTCTACTGGTCCACCATAAACCTTACTGAGATCAAACCATAAACCAAAAACATAGTGTAGGCAAACAAAATACTTTATTTCTACAGAAGATATCCTCAAAACATAATAAACCAAAATAACTTATTACAGTTTGTCTATGACATAAATGCATACAAGGTAACAAACTCCCACTAAAACTTAATGTCACTTAAGGTCTTGACACCCATACGAGCAGTGTGCTCATGAAACAGTTTGGGTTGCACTCCTTTAGTGAGCGGATCCGCAATCATAGAGTTTGTTTCTATATGCTCTATAGACAACTGTCCACTTTGAACTCTTTCTTTTATAACTAGGAACTTGATGTCTATATGCTTTGACTTCATCGAGCTCCTATTGTTGTTAGAATATAGAACTGCTGACTTATTGTCACAAAATAATTTAAGTGGCCTATTAATAGTATCCACAATGTGCAGCCTGTGACAAAATTCCGCAACCATAATCCATGATTGGATGCCTCATAACATGCTACAAACTCTGCTTCCATAGTAGAAGAAGCAACAAGGGATTGTTTTATGCTCTTCCAAGAGACAGCTCCCCCAGCTAACAGATATATGTAGCCTGATGTAGAATTCATACTATCTTGGCATCCAGCAAAATCGGAATCAGTATACCCAACGATCTCGATTTGATCTGACTTCCGATAGGTAAACATGTAATCTTTTGTTCTCTGTAAGTACCGCAAGACCCGTTTAGCTGCTTTCCAATGGTCTAATCCTGGATTACTCAAGTATCTGCCCAACATTCCTGTAATGTACGCAATATCTGGACGCGTACAAACCTGAGCATACATTAGACTTTCTACTACTGATGCATAGGGAATCTTTTGCATTTCCGTTTCCTCAAAATCATTCTTAGGGCACTGACTAAGACTAAATTTGTCTCCCTTAGCTACAGGCGTATCACTTGGTTTGCAATTTTGCATGCCATACCTTTTGAGTATCTTTTCGATATAGCTCTTTTGTGATAATCCAAGAGTACCTTGAGAGCAATCTCGATATATTTGTATTCCTAACACAAAAGAGGCATCACCAAGATCTTTCATCTCAAAATTCTCAGCTAGAAATCTCTTGGTTTTGTGCAATAAGCCTATATCGTTGCTGGCAAGCAATATATCATCAACATATAAAACCAAAAAAATATGATTGCTCCCACGGAACTTATGGTATATACAATCATTGACCAAATTCATCTCGAAACCATGCGAAGTGATCACTTGATGAAATTTGAAATACCATTGTCGAGATGTTTGCTTAAGTCCATAAATGGATTTCTTAAGTTTACAAACCATATTCTTTGGATCTCTCGATACAAATATTCTGGTTGTACCATATAGATCGTCTCATTAATGTCACCATTGAGGAAAGCAGTCTTTACATCCATCTGATTTAACTCAAGATCGAATTGTGCCACTAATGCCATTATAATCCTAAAAGAGTCTTTCGAAGAAACTGGTGAGAAAGTCTCTTTATAGTCGATGCCTTCTTTCTGTGTAAAGCCCTTTGCAACAAGACGAGCCTTATACCTCTCCACATTGCTTTTTGAATCCCTTTTGGTCTTAAATATCCATTTGTAACCAATGGGCTTCATACCTTCTGGCAATGGGACAAGATCCCAAACGTCATTGTCTTTCATATACTTTATCTCTTCATTCATGGCATCAATCCACTTATGAGATTTAGAACTTTCAATGGCTTGACGGAAGTTGATTGGATCATCTTCCATCATTCTAATGTCAACCTCATGTTCTTGAAGAAATACAATGTAGTCATCTGGCAGCGCACTTCTTCTTTGTCTAGTGGATCTCCTCAATGGCATAGGTTCTTGAGGTGATAGAGTTTGTTCTTCTGGAACAGTATCTTGAATGAGATCTCCAATATTGTCTTGTTCTATTGTGTCTTGAAGAAGATCAGGAACAGAATCTTGACCAAATTCAATAACACCTGTGGGAATATCAACGTATTCCTCTTCAAAGACAATATTTCTAACCGTATCTCCCCCGGCAAACTTAACATCCTCAAAGAACTGAGCATTTTTCGACTTAAATATTGATTTAGTTGTGGGATCATAGAACTTGTAACCCCTTGATCTTTCAGAGTACCCAACAAAATAGCAACTTACTGTTCTTGAGTCCAGTTTCTTTTCATTAGGCTTATAAGGTCGTGCCTCAGCTGGACATCCCTACACATGTAAATGTTTTAGACTAAGCTTTTTCCCAGTCCAAAGTTCATAAGGGGTTTTGTTAGTTGCTTTAGTTGGAACCCTGTTAAGGATATATGTTGCAGTCTTAAGTGCTTCTCCCTAGAGTGATTCTGGTAAGGTGGAGTGACAAATCATACTCTTTACCATGTCCTTAAGCATTCTATTTCATCTTTCAGCAACACCATTCATGGTGGGTGAACCAGGCATAGTGTACTGTGGGATAATACCACATTCCTCTAGGAATTTAGCAAAAGGTCCTGGACGTTGTTCACCTGAACCATCATATCTACTGTAGTATTCACCACCACGATCAGATTTAATGCTTTTAATCCTTTTGTTGAGTTGGTTCTCAACTTCAGCCTTATAATTTTTAAACATATCCAAGGACTGTGACTTTTCATGAATGAGATAAAGATAGCCACATCGTGAGAAATCGTCTATGAACGCTATAAAATATTGTTGACCATTCCAAGCAACTGTAGGGAATGACCCACAAATATCTGTATGTATAAGTTCTAAGAGGTCTAAGGTCCTATTGGCTTCAAATCTCCTTTTATTGGTTTGTTTCCCCTTTATACAGTTAATACAATCATCAAAATCTGTAAAATTCAAAGGGTTTAGAATTTCACCTGACACAAGTCTCTCCATTCTTCGTTTGGAGATGTGACCTAATCTTTTGTGCCATAATGTAGCTGAATTTTCATTAGTTAATTTTCTCTTTATACCTCGTGTACTTACTTGTAGGGATTCATTAAATGAAGCAATAATATCAATCAAGTAAAGATTATCATAAACAGATAGAGAACCAGATCCAACTAATTTTGAATAATGAAACAAACTAAATTTCTTATTTCCAAATGAACAAGAATAACCAAAATTTTCTAAAGTAGAAACAGAAATCAAATTCCATCTAAATGACTGTACAATGAATGTTTCATTAAGATCCAAATAAAATCCAGTCTTTAATAATAATCTAAACTTCCCAATTGCTTCAACTTCAACTGTCTTGTCGTTACCTACATAGATGTATCTTTCACCATCACTTGGTTTTCGGCAATGTAGGCAACCCTGCATAGACATACTGATGTGAGTTGTTGCACCAGAATCTATCCACCAAGTATCTATGGGTACCGAAGTTAAATTAACCTCAGAACAAACCAAATTAAGAAGTGTACCTTTCTTGGCACGCCAAGCATGATAATTAGTGCACTACTTCTTATAATGCCTTACAGCTCTATAGAAGTGATAACCAATACCATTTGATGCATCCAACTTCTTTGGTTGTGTCTTCTGAGGTGCCATATTTGCAGCTTCTTTATCCCTTTTCCTTTTATTATCCTTATTCCTATTCTTAGGGGTTAAGGCTAGGTGAGCACTCTCAATCTTATCTTGCTTTAGCCTTTCCTCTTCTTGAACACAGTGTGAGATGAGCTCATTTAGAGACCAAGTCTCTTTCTAACAATTATAGCTCACTTTAAGCCGACTAAACTGTACTGGAAGAGAAATCAAAACCAAATGCATTAGTAAGTCCTCTGTGAGGTCTAGCTTGAGTGCTCTTAGCTTAGAAGCAAGATGAGACATCTCCGTGATGTACTCCCTAATATTGCCCTTACCTTTGTATTTCATTGAGATTAGGTTTTCTAGGAGTGTACTTATTTCTGCCTTTTCATTCTTAGCAAACCTTTTCTCAATTTCATCAAGGAACTCCTTAGCCTTAGTTATCTTATCAGATATTGTACTTTTGAATGCTTCTGGAATGGCCTTCTTCATGATCATCATACACATGCGGTTTGATTTCTCCCACTTTTCCATCTCCCTCTTGTCATCAGAGGTACTCTTATCAATAAGAGGTGAAGGAGAATTAGTTCTTAACCCAAGGTCGAGATCCATAACTCCAAGTACTATCAATAGATTATCTTTCCATGACTTGAAGTTAGTGCCATTTAGCATAGGAATGGAATTGATGTTGGCAGTAATATTAGCAGGATTATTCATAGCTGAATGAGAACAACAAACAAATAAACAAGCTTACATAAGCCTTACAACAAAATAATAATAAATTCAAATAAAGGTAAACCCCATATCAAAATACCGGGTAGCCCATTAATATTTCATCTTTGGACAAAACATTAACTACTAAGTGGTATCTTGGCGTAGTAATCAAACACTAACAATAAGAACATATCAAACAATAAAGCTTCCAATCATCATGAGTTTATTACCATAGGTGTACTTCCAATTCTGTTAAACATTAACCTTCTTTTGGGCCGATTAAAAATTCACAGAAGTTGTAAGCACACAACCTTTTATATTTTGAAATAAATTAATTTCTGCAAGAGGGACCACTTTGGTTGTATGTTGCTTCAATTAATTCATCTCAAAATACATATAAACATACCAATATTCAAATTTAAAATTATATCAAACATCGAGTCAAAGGCAACTTTAATTTTAACTAAAACTTATTGGGTCTAAGCACCATATCCAAATATGACTCAATAATTCAAACATTAAAATTAGAGTTCAAAAGAAAAATTGGAGTACTTAAATATCAATCTATAAGTGATTATGCATTTGAGTACACGGTTGAAGGCACGACCGTATATGTTAGCCTAAAAAAAAAAAAACTAACAGAATCTTACACGGTTTGAGTACACAACTGAAGGCACGACCGTGTATGTTGGCAAAAAAACTAACATAATGTTACACGGTTTGAATACACGGCTGAAGGCACGGCCGTGTATGTTGGCCAAAAAACTAACAGAATGTTACACGGTTTGAATACACGGCTGAAGGCACGGCCGTGTATATTGGCCTAAAAACTAACAGAATGTTACACGTTTTGAGTACATGGCCGTGTATAACTATGGGTCGAGACTGTGTATACGGAAGAGTTTGGTCGTGGAGGAAGCAACGTGATGCATCGTTTATTGACGCGGTTCCTAATTAGTTCGAAAACGGACCGTGAAGAAAACCTTAATTCACCATGGTGAATTACAATCACGGAAAGCAAAATCACTGTATAGAGATTTGATAACATATCGGAATCATGCCGTTCCTAAATATTGTTCGTGGAGACAATATTGAACAAAACAATGGCCATTGATTTTGACAAATCCAGGAGTTGAGGATTCTTTTATGGAGACGAATGTTTACATGTTTTAATGTTTGTCCAAAACCTAATCTCTAGAATTAGAGATAATAACACCTTATAAAAAAAAATTACAAAAGTAATTCCTAATGATCAAATAATGTAGGCTCTGATACCAATTGTTAAATCTTGATTAACCAATTTGTGAAAATCATCACAAATAAAATCCTAGATCTTTTCGTGTTTAATTATTAAGAATTAAACAATAAATATGCGGAAGCGTACCTGAATCCATTGCGCTCTACGATTCTTAGATTGTGCGGTCGGCCTTTCAAGTCAATACGTTTTCTTTTAGAGAGATTCCTTTATTTGTTTTTTCTCTATAGTCTATTTGATAATGGGATACAGAAAGACAAGAAAAGTGTGTGTATTATTTGGAGACCATAACCACTATTTATATAGATAACTATATGTTACATTTTTTGTATTTCTATTTTAGCCCATCATAAAAATAGAAACTACCCATAAGGTCTCTACACATAAAAAGGGTTATATCCTATTAGATACATTAAGAGTCAAATAACCAAATCTTATTGATCACTTTTAATTAAGCTTAATTTAATATGACAGCCCGCAACACATAATCATTTCACATATAAAACCAACGTTAGATTAAGGATCCAACACTGTTATCCATGTCAAGATTTTCATTTTAAAATTCTTTTCCCATCAAGGGATATATAACGAAATACATATTCTTCCAAGGCAATACGCAGCTTTATGGCAACCGACAGTCTCAACACGTACAATCAAATGCAAATCAATACTCTACAACACATTTGGCATCGCCCACATGCATAGTCATGCTTTCTTCAATGGTACTTTGTATGAAATTGAGAGTCCGCTACTCAATCCAGTATCTCAGGCTTCTTCAGCTAACCATCAAAGCAGAGGGAATCACCTGCTGAACAGTATCTTATTGATTCCGTCTCTGGTAAAGGAGTTGTCTGGCAAAAAAAAAGAAGAAAAATCAACTGAAATAACTAAAAGCTGATAGGAAAGGCTATCAGAGAACAAATGAAGTCTCTATGTACCCAAACAGGAAAATACAGGAGCACTGCACGGTGCACATGCAATGCAAGCACAGAGCCACAAGTACTTAATGCCTTCCATCATCATGGCAAGTAGACATCATTTAAGATAAATGAGATTTTGAGAAGCCAAAAGATTTAGAAAGTCAAAAAAGGAAGCAGACTCACAATTGCACCATCATCACGTCCATCCGCAGCATTTGGCTGTGAGCCAGGCCTGTTAATTGTACGCACAGCCACACCTGTTAAATTGTACACATCCATGTAGCACGTATATGAAAGCTCAACCAAAGTACAACTTCACTCTTCAGCAAATCATCATTCACAGATGATGGGACAGAACTGAAGAACTTAAGCTAGAGATATTAATGAAAGTAAATGGCGGTTACACTCAATATTTTATTGACTTTGAAGGCAATATATTTCCTCTACAAAGTACAACTTAAAGGTTTGCAGGGATCCAGCTTTTACACTACTATCAATAAAATTAAGCACGGCTTAAACAGTTTACCATTAACATATGATAAGAGTATACACCAGGCCTGGAAAGATGAGGCAACTTTCAATCTAACATAGGCAACATATGTAGATGCATGCATCAGAAGTTCATATACTCCTCTAACCTGGAGATCACTCCAAATGCATCAACATATCCATATCAGCACTTGTAAGTTGAAATGTCCTCTCTACACTTTGCATTGGATTTGTGCTGTATGTTTCATAAAGTGTGTCAGATATGACTGAAATTTGTTTCCACAACCTCAATTACATAAATATGCACAGACGTCATACAAAGAATCGATCAAACCAAAATGCTACTTTAAAATATTCATAACCGAGAAGCGAATGCAAAGACAGCTACCAGCAGTCAGCAGCAAAAAAGAAATACATACCTTTCAATTGCAAAATTTGCATATGAAGAAAAAATTTACATAATTTCCGAGATTGATTTAGCCCAAAATAGATGTGAATCATGGCCAGCCATATAAATCTTGAAATGACAAGATTGACAAATTAAAAATCCCACAGCAGCTAATGGACCTTCAGGAGAAATTACCACTTAGCATGGATTCAGATTCTAGACTTTGGAGGTAACAGAATAAGAAAGGCATTTTTGGGGACACAAGCCTGGAGTACCAATACTCTGTAGACTTAATAATAACAACTGAAGCAATGAATTTGTGGATATTCCATTTAAATCTATCTGAATCAATCCTAAAAAGAGTAAAGAATGTTCATCTCTTTCATTCATATAACCATGTCCAGTCATATGTTAAAGTGTGAAAGATCTCATTACTAGAACTGTATGTTAGCACTGACCTCAAACAGTGAACCCCTCATAGAGGTAAAAGCACCCTAGCAAGTTACACACAGCATCCATCTTCAGAAATTAGCATACAGAGAATTGAATTTTTATGTTGACAATGCCTTTAAGGTCTCACAAAGTACATTTTTGTCCAGCTGAGCTGTACCGAGATGTTCAATTATGGCAGACAACTAATTGCTTGAAGAAATTGTTGTAGACAAGCACAAGAAGATTCACTATAAGTCATCAAAAAAAAAAAGCGAATCACATAAAATTTAACCAAATTGTGATCCACAAAGAATAAGCCTAACTGGAAAAGGTCTGCCTTTTTCATGTTGAAAGCCACGAATGGGAAATACTATAGCTTCTACATTTCACAGACAACATATTTCCATTTCTTTTTTTCTTTTTTTGGTAATTGTCTCCAGGTAATTGAAGATATAGGCAGAAGTACACTAAACACGTAGTAGAGATGGTATGGAACTCAATGACAAAAAAGAATCGCATATATATGGAAACTCTGCATGAGAAAATGTTTCAGATATAGAAAACAGACAAGAGAACCTCCATATAACAACAGATTTCAATCAAGGAAGAACAAGAAAGGTAAAAAAAAATGACTGGCAAAATATCATCTTTTTCAATAACGTCTTAAAAGTTTGGAATTATCAGTTGCTTGTCCTATAATACAAACCGGTGGTGACTGACTCATGCCTTTTCCAAATTTCTCAAAACCATAAAAACTTTATTACAGCTGCAAGGCAGTTCATGCCTATACTATAAAAGAAACTGAGTAATTAGAGAGAAAAAATGGCCAAAAATATTAGAGGAAAAAAAAATGATCAGTGAAAGAAAAGGGATGGAAAAGGGGGGGCTTGTTTGTTTCAGGAAAATATTTCCCGTAAAACATTTTCGAATTTTCTTCCGCATGTTAAAGTTAAAAATAACCTTAAATAATTTCATTTTCCCTTATAAGGGAAAACATTTTTCCATTAAAGAGAAAATCCTAACATTTTCCAGGAAAAGGACTTACACTTTTTAAAACGAAAAATCATTTTCCAAATTACTCTTCACAAGTCTTCTAACTTTTGGGAAGTGATTTCTATTTGATTTTTGTTAAAATTGATCCGTAAATCATATTTTGAATATGAAGTCTTCAGCAGGGAGGGAGAAAAAAACAAACCCTTTAAATCCCTTGTTTAAAAAACTATAAATATAAGCTAAATAGGTTGTAATTAAGAATATTAAAAATCTATCTAAATTTCATATTTTTTACTTTTACATAGAAGTTTGGCATAATATTCTAATGGTATGTTGATGATACTTACAGTTAGGTACAACCACATTTTACTCAAAATTCATGTCAAACACTGAAAGAATCTTTTGAGTCCAATATTATAAACACAACCAAACACATCAAGACATGTCATTTCCAAGAAGTAGCAAAGGATAGGTCAATGAGTATAGAAGGAATAGCACAAGCAATATCCAAATAAATGGCAAGAAATCAACTCCATAATCACTAAAAATCCAACAAATCACCACAATGAAAATACCAGTAAATCAATAAGAGCAACAAGGGCAGAGAAGCTAGATAAGGGGGATGGATTGAGGTCAACCTTTGAATTCCCAGAAATTAAATTACATGCACCATGATGTAATAATATTAAGACATTTGATATAGATAATGAATGCACATGAAATTTTTTTTCTTGATAAACACAAATGGTGTTTCCATTGTCAGAGCCAAAGAAAACATAAATATTTTTAATGGCCAAGCAAGTAGCATCTGCCACGTTCTTTTACAAGCTCCTCGTTTCAATCCTTTTTAAGTAAAATGCAAATAGGAAACCGAGTGCTCAAGCCAGCAGAGATTAGAAGCACATAAAGCAAAGAATGGAAATATCTGTTGCAGCATTTGTTAATCATGGATAAAACTGTTCATAGTAGTGAACCATTTAAAATATAATACATACACGGGTCGGCGTGGCTTAGACGGCATAATTCACAGTAAAGCGATTCAGGGATCGGCGGATTTCCATCCATAGATTGATCTGGGATTAAAACACATCCCATATGTTGCCAGACTTGACACCTTGAATCGTCACACTGCAACAGACAGAATGCAGAAAAAACGTCAGAACCAAGGGGCAAGCACGGAGCACGCGCTGCCTATAGACCATTCAATAAATTTCCTTTCCACATTAGATTATAGTACTCACTAAAAATATAAATAAACAAGAATTCTAGAAATAAACATCACCTCGACTTCAAGCAAATGACTCCCTTCTCTGCCCTAGAAGACTCACGCTGTGTTTGGTAATTTGAAGTAGAGGATAAATTGATAGAAATCGACGGAAAGTAAAAGAGTGGCAAGGACAATTTAGTTTTATTTATTGTTTGAATTGATGGGATGGAAATAGAAAAAAAATAAAAGGATATATTTCCTTTTGATGTCTTTTGATTGAGGAAAAAAAAATAAAAAGAATTAAAATTATTTGATTTATTAAAATGCTTTACTTTTTAATTTTTTTTTAGAAATATTTATATAAATTACCTCTATTTTTACTCATTTCCCTTATTTTCTCTTTAATTTAGAAAAATAAAATAACTAAAGAACCGAAAATGTTCTAACTTTTTTATTCCCATTTCATCCCATTTCCATTGTTCATTCATCATTTCATCTCATTTCCACTAGTTTTCTTTGGCTTCTCTCCATTTCACTGATCTAGACAGAGTGTCAACATGGAAGCTACAGGCCTCCAAGGCTAAAAAGTTATCTATGCTTTTCCGAAAACTTCCCTGTTGGGTTACAATACGCAAAATATCCACAAAAATTAGTGATTGGAGCTATGTCCAAATCCTATCCTTTATCCTTTTTATAGGTAACTACAAATGTCAATTTTTTGCCATATACAGTACGTTCACATTAATGGAAACTTAATCCAGAAGCCAATGTTCTTTCCTCATGCCATACTAAACAAATACACATTTATGATGTATTTACAGGGAAGACTACATTTGATCATTTGTGTAATACCTGAATTTTTAATAATTTAATTATAAATATTATAATGTAAAGTCAAGGCTAAGGATGAAAATTGTACATAAAATGGGGGGCAGCGCAAAATAGACTTTTCCTTCCAAGACTATATAAACTCCGATTTAACCTAGCATCCTCTCTTTTGCCATTTTTCCTTAGTGACACTATAGAAGGAACAAGAGACTCTCTTCGAAGAAAAAGGCAGTCTAGTGAACCATAAGAGTGATCTTGAGTAAACTAGGTAAGAAGATTAATGAATCGGTGATTATTTCCATGTGGAATTGATGATGTAATCACTTTTCCACCCTCGTGTGAGCCAGAATCCGAATTTAGGGAAAGGATGTAACGAGCACCAAAATTAATAGATTAAGGATTCGATTTGCAAAAATTCTGATGTAAGTACTTTAATCTATGTTAATTGAGTAGAAAATACATGTTTTAGGCATAAATTAAACCTAGGAGTAAAAAGAATTGAAATTAGGAAGGATTAGTATAAAGGAATTAGGGTATGTGAGGCGTATCGAGAGATACACGGTCTCCCAACACGGCCATGTTTCAACCATGTTAAACCCAGGCATACTAAGAGATACATGACATCCTAATATGGTCGTGTCACACTCATGTCAAACTTAGACTTTATAGAGAGGTACATGACCTCCCAACAAGGTCATGTTATGATCGTGTCGAACTTAAATTTTACGGAAGGATACACGACCTCTCAACACGGTTGTGTTCCACCCCATGCCAAAATATAATATACATAGAAAGGTACATGATCTTTGATGTAGTCGTGTATTATCTTGTGTTGAGCTACACGGCCTCCAACATGGCCATATTAAGTAAAACATAACCTAATTGTATACCTATTTAACTTCTAATTAAACTAATTTTCACATAACTTAGATAGTTAGTAAGACCTTAGATAATCTAATAAGTTAAGAGAATTAAAGGATTATATTATTCTTAGATTAGTACTAAGAATGACTTATTGATGTTGTATAGATTTTAGCTTAGCTTAAGTTTAGGACCAAACATGTTTAAGGCTAGGATTCAAGGTATGTGTAACTTGTGTGTTTCTTGTTTTTGCTTAAATTAGAATATATTGTTGGAATTGAATTAAATAAATGACTAGTTAAGTGTTTAAGTGCATGCTATATGTGCTTGGCTCGGCTTAGGGGTCTGTAGTAGCAGATCCCTAGGGAGCACCCTAATGATTTTTGTGTGACATTGTCCTTAGTGGAGTCATACTTGGAAATAATTTAGGTTGGTTTAAGGTTTAAGTATTTAAGTGATCATAGGTGTGAGGCTCATAGTGGTAGTTCTCATAATAAAGTTTAAGTGTTTAAGTGATTATGGTTGTGGTGCCCGTAGTGGTAATTCCCATCACTACGTTTAAGTATTTAAGGGATCATGGGTTTTGGGCCCATAGCGGCTGCTTCCATCATCAATTTTATGTTCTAATGTTTTTAAGTGTTTTGAGTGGGTCATGCATTCTCTATTATTGCTTGTGGGCTTAAAAAATATCATGAAATGGTTGTTGCTATTTAAGTGTTGCATGATGCATGCGATATTTATTCATGTTTGCTTATGTGTGGGTGCTTATGTTATACGTACTGAGCATTAGCTCACCCTTTAAGGAATATTTTTTTAGATATAGGTATTGAGGGAGATAATAACCTAGAAAATAAGTTGGGATTGGGTAAACCATAAAGAGCGAAAGAAGATGGTTATCATTATTATTATGGCGATTAAATTTTAGAAAGAATTTTTTTATTGAGATGTAATAGTTAGTAGTATCTAGAGAATATTAATTTAGAGTTTTATAGACTTTCGCTACATTAGATGTTGAATATAAGTTCACGATAAATTGGTTTTAGGGTTTAAAGGATTGATTAAAATGTTTTTATTTCATAATGGTATTATTATAGACATGGTGATTTACAGGAATTGTGTGAATTGCATGGTATCGGATTAGTCTCAAAGTCTTAATGTGTTCTTGTATGACAAAGACATGTTGCGAGCAGTAGCACGACTTAGATTCTGGAGTGTTACAGCTTAGATGGTATCAGGGCCTAGGTTTATGATCTTTGGGGACTTAAATTTAGATCTATAGAGAATAGGTTGAAGATCTTTAGCGAATTAAGTTTTGATCTATAGAACACAAGTTGATGATCCTAAAAAACTTTGGCTTGTTGATCCCTAATTAATTAAGTATTGATCATTAGACATTAATTTTAAATAGTAGAGCATGAGATATGATCTTTAGAGAAATTAAGTATTTGATTTGTAAGATGGTGAGACATGAAGAAAGTGGAAAATTATGGGATGTTATTTATTCAGTAATTTATTTTATTGTACTGGTATTTTATTTTCATTTATTTCAACTGCTAAGTTATATATATGAGTATACATTATATGTAGTGGTATATGTGTGTATACATATACACTATGACACTAACCTTGATTGATATTAACTTAAATAGATCTGATTGTCTCTTCTTAAACAAAATATCTCTAAGAAGAATCACCAGATTAGGAGTTGGAAAGGATGCTAGATATGGCTACCCCAATGAGGAAGAAATCCAAAATCAGCAGCCATAAAAGGAAAGGGTTAGATGGTTGAAGAGATAGTCTAGCTGCTACATACTATAAATCACTTGGTGGGATTATTAGCATAATAACACCAAGCCCCTAATGTTCAATAGCACAAGAATTTCAATGAATCCTTTAGCTTTGATAGGTTCATTAGAGTGGCTAAAGAGTTCAACACCACAGTAGATGACCAAATTCAAGTTAAGAATTACTTATAGGAAATTGAGAAGACATTTGCTATCTTTCAAATACTAGAAGATAGGAAATTCAGTTATGCTACATTCATGCTGAAGGGAACTATAGCAAAATGGTAGGCCTTAGTTCCTAAACTTGTAGGAGAATGTATGAATTGGATTGTATTTAAGGAGCTATTTTATTAGAGGTACTTTCCTAGCAGCTTTAGAGGTAGGATTGAAAGTGAATACTACAACTGTGAATGAGGGGACCGAGCAGTTGAAGAATGTGAGTTAGAGCTAAACCGCGTCATCCAATTTTTTCCTAAGAATGTGCGTAACAATGATAAGTCCCAAGCCAAGACATTTTTGAAAGGCTTGGATTTGGACCTATAACTTATAGTGGGGGGCTTTTAGCTGAATACCTATGCTGAAATGGTTGATAAGGCTAAGTACCTTAAGCACAGTAGAAAAAGTATAAAGAATAGAGGCGTAGAGCAACAATAGCTCTAGGAAAAAGACCTACATTAAGTGGAATGGGGCAAGACAAGGGCAAAAGAGACCATATGCAGTAGGGCAGAACACAAAGTGTTGCAACTCTTCCTTTACAAATTAGGCAAGTGCCTTTAGCAATTCCTGTAGTAGACCCACTTATTAAATGTATTAGATGCTATGGGCCTCATGAGCTAAGAGAGTGTAGATGGCCAAATGGGGCATGCTTCTCCTATGGAAAGATAGGACATGTTAGTAGATACTGCACCAAGAGGTCAATTCCCCTAATTTTTTTATCAAATAGGGTGATGCTACTAGATACTGCACCATATAGGGTGATGCTACTAGATCTCCTAACATTGGAGATGGTAGAGTTTGATATTATTTTGGGTATTAATTGGCTATCAAAGTACCATGCCATCATTAGCTGTTACAATATGGTGGTGTAGTTCAATATACTTGAAGAAGAGTGCTTTAAGTATAAGTTGGAAGTGTAGAGCCTTACTAGATTACCCATTTATTAGATGTGGGGAAAGAATATACTAGCAATTATATTTGTTGAAGCTAGTGAGGAAGCTAAGATGGAAATAGTACTTGTAGTGAGAGAGTTTTTAAAAGACCTTCTCGGTTTACCCCTTATTAGGGAGATAGAATTTAATATTGATTTAGTATAAGGAATAGTACCAATATCAAAACCAGTTTATAGGATGACATCAGTAGAGTTGGAAGAACTGAGGAAACAGTTATAGGAGTTATAGGATAAGGGTTTTATAAGACCTAGCATCTCTCCTTGGGGTGCACCAATCTTGTTTGTTAAGAAGAAAAATGGAAGCATGAGACTTTGTATAGACCATAGAGAGTTAAATAAGGTCACTATAAAAAACAAATATCCTCTTCCCAAGATAGATAACCTATTTGACTAATTGCAGAGAGCTCAAGTATTCTCAAAAATAGACTTGAGATCAGAATATCATCAATTAAAGATTAAAGAAGACATTTAGAAGATAACATTTAGAACTAGATATGGGCACTATGAGTTTTTGGTGATGCTTTTTGGACTAATGAATGCACCAAATGCATTTATGAACTTAACGAACAGAGTATTCGAGGATTTTTTGGATAAGTTTGTAATCATCTTTATAGACGATATCTTAATATACTCTAAAAGTATTGAAAGACATGAAGAACACTTAAGGCTAATATTAGGTAGGTTACAAGAAGAAAAGTTGTATGCCAAGTTCAATAAGTGTGAATTCTGGTTGGAACAAGTAGTTTTCTTAGGTTATGTGGTTAATAAAAATGGGATATTTATAGACCTAGAAAAGGTAAGAGTAGTAGTGGATTGACATAGATCGAAGATAATTACAGAAGTCAAAAGCTTCCTGAGTCTAGTAGGCTACTACAGGAGATTTATAGAAGGATTTTCTAAAATAACAACTCCTCTCACCAGACTAATACTGAATAATATAAAATTTGAGTAGGATGATAGATGTGGAGCCAACTTTTAGATGCTTAAAGAGAAACTTGTGTCAGTGCCAGTTTTGACATTGCTTAAGAGTGAGAAGAATTTATAGTGTATAGTGATACCTTGGTTTAAGGTTTAGGGTATATGTTGATGCAAGGTAGTTAAGTAATAGCTTATGCATCTCACAAACTAAAGTCTTATGAGAAGAATTACCTAACTCATGACTTGGAGTTGGCAGCTATGGTACTAACCTTGAAGCTATGGAGACATTATTTATATAGAGAGAAGTGCAGGATCTTTATTGATCGTAGGAGTCTAAAGTATATCTTTACACAAAAAGAGTTAAATATGAGATATAGAAGATGTTTGGAACTTATCAAAGATTATGATATAGAGATACAACACCATTTATGAAAGGATAATGTAGAGGCATATGCCCTTGGTAGAAAGAAATAGGGTAATATAGCCACTCTTATCACTTCATAGAAAGAGCTATTAGAAGACGTGTAAATTGGAATTGGAGATCTTAACACAAGAAGTGAGAGCAAAAATGGCTACCTTAAGAATACAACCGACTATAGTGGATAGAATTAAAGCTAATTAGATAGAAAATAAAGACATTCAAGAGATTAAGAGCTGAATGGAATAGGGTAAGGCTCTAAAATTCAACTTGGATGTAGAGGGGATCTTGAAATATAAAATAAGATTATGTGTGCCAAAGGATGTAGAATTGAAGAGAGAAAAAAATGAAAGAGGCACATTAATTAGCCTACACAATATAACTTAAAAGTACCAAAATGTACAAGAACTTAAAGAGTCATTAATGGTGGAGAAACATGAAAAGAGAGATAGTTGAGTATGTAGCTAAATGCCTCACATGCTAGCAGATCAAAATAAAAGCATTAGAGACTAGGTGGAGAATTACATCCTCTTCCATTACTAGAGTGAAAATGGGAGCATGTGATAATGAATTTTGTTACAGCCTTCCTGAATATCTGGGAGAAACATGATGCGGTTTGGGTAATAGTAGATAGGTTAACCAAGTTTGCTCATTTTATACCTATTAGAGTGGGATACAAGTTGGAGAAATTGGCTCAAATATGCATATAAGAGATAGTCAGATTGTATGAAGTGCTAGTGACCATCACTTTTAATAGAGACATGAGATTTATAAGTAGATTATGGAGCAGCTTACATGAAGCATTAGGCACCAAACTATAGTTTAGCACAACATTTCACCTTTAGATGGATAGTCAGTCTGAGAGGACTATACAGATACTGGAAGATTTGTTTAGAGCATGCACATTGGATTTTGGAGGCAACTAGAATAAGCATATACCTCTGGTGGAGTTTGCCTGTAATAACAGTTATCAAGCAACCATTCGGATGGTGTAGATCCTCACTACATTAAGATGAAGTGGGAGAAAGATAGATGATATAATCGAAATTAGTACAAAAGGCAATGGATAAGGTGAAGTTGATTAGGTATAAAATACAAATAGCCCATCCTAGATAGAAGAGTTATGTAGACAACAAAAGACGACCTTTGGAATTTCAAGTGAGAGATAAGGTCTTGTTGAGAATTTTTCGAACAAAAGGAGTAATCAAATTCAAGTTGAGAGGAAAGCTAAACCTAAGGTATATAGACCCGTTTGAGATCTTGGAAAGAATAGGTATAGTGGCTAAATAGCTTACTCTAGACAGAAGAGTTATGCAGATAAGAGAAGACACCCTTTAGAATTTCAAGTGAAAGATAAGGTCTTATTGAGGATTTCTCCAACAAAAGGAGTAATAGATTCGGGTTGAGAGAAAAGCTAAACCTAAGGTATATAGACCCATTTGAGATCTTGGAAAGAATAGGTATAATAGCTTAGAGGTTAGCTCTTTTGCCAAGTTTGGCAAGAGTATATGACATATTTCATGTATCCATGTTGAGGAATGTACTCGACTCGGATCATATAGTAGCTTTGGAACCATTGAATGTGCAGCTAAACTTGTCATCTATAGAAAAGCCAATAAGAATTATGGATACCAAAGAGCAAGTATTAAGATGGAGAACAATCCCCTATGTTAAAGTGCAATAGACTAATTGGATAGAAAGAGAAGTGACGTGAGAATTGGAAGAAGAAATGAGAAAGAAGTATCAAGAACTCTTTCAAAATCAGATACTTTCAAAGACGGAAGTTTTTATAAGGAGGGGAAAATGTAATACTTGAATTTTTAATAATTCAATTATAAATGTTATAACGTATAGGTTAGATAGTTAGTAAGACCTTAAATAATCTAATAGGTTAAGAGAATTAAGGGATTGTATCATTCTTAGATTAGTACTAAGAAGGACATATTGATGTTGTATAGGTTTTAGCTTAGCTTAAGTTTAGGACCGGACATGCTTAAGGTTAGGATTCAAGGCATGTGTAACTTGTGTGCTTTTTGTGTTTTCTTAAGTTAGAATATATTGTTGGAATTGAGTTAAGTAAATGACTGGTTGAGTATTTAAGTATATATTGTATGTGCTTGGCTTGGTCTAAGGGCTTATAGTAATAGATCCTCAGGGAGTACCTCAATGATCTTTGTGTGATGTTATTTCTAGTGGAATTGTACTTGGAAATGATCTAGGTTGATTTAAGGCTTAAGTGTTTAAGTGATCATGGGTGTAGGGCTAGTAGTGGCAGTTCCCATTACCAAGTTTAAGTGATCATGAGTGTTGGGCTCGTAGTGGCGATTTCCATCATTAAGTTTAAGAGATCATGAGTGTAGGGCCTATAGTAGTAGTTCTTATCACCACGTTTGAGTGTTTAAAGGATCATGGGTGTTAGGCTCACAGCGGTAGTTCTCATTACCAATTAATGTTCCAATGTTTTTAAGTGTATTAAGTTGGTCATGAATATCCTATTGTTGCTTGTGAGCTTAAATAATATCATAAAATGGTTGTTGCTATTTTAGTGTTATATAATGCATATGATACTTGTTTATGTTTATTCATATGTGTGTGTTTATGTTATACGTATTGAGTATTAGCTCACTTTTTAAGGAATATTTTTTTTAAATGTAGATATTGATATTGGGGGAGATTATAACTCAGAAGATAACTTGAGATTAAGTGAATCATAAAAAGAGGAAAAGTATGATTATATTATTACTAATGTGATAAAAATTTAGAAAAAATTTTGTTATTGAGATGTAATAGTTAATAGTATTTAAAGAATATTAATTTAGAGTCTTATAGACTTTCGTTGTATTAAATATTGAAAATGAATTTATGTTAAATTTATTTTAGGATTTAAAGGATGGATTAAAATATTTTTATATTATAATGGTATTATTTCAAAATCTGTTATTATCATAGTAAACAGTAGCATGATGAGGTTCGAGGCGTTAGAATATGTTTAGCAGTGTCGCCAGCACATAAAAATTTCTAAGCTGCAGCGATAGATACGAAATACTGAAACTAAGCAGATTATCCTAATCATTGTGTCGGCTTTCGAAGAACTCCCACGAGGACATCTGACCTTAATGCCTGTGAAAACAAGATTATCGGGTTCTCATACTCGCATTTTCCTAGGAACACAAAAGAGATGACGTTACGGAGGGAAAGAGCACATGTATAAAAAGTGAAATTTGGGCACAAGTTTACAGAAAGTTTTGAAAAGCTGCAAGCAGAAACCAAAAATCCTGCTCAGATACGTTTTAATTGTTGTGTAAGTACAAAACCAACATCTCAGTTTCAATCCTCCAGTAGCGAGGTGTCGGACCTATCGGCGATTATCAAATTCGGTTCATTAGTGGATACAAATCCGGTTTTATATTCGGTGCGGTCGGGTGTAGGTGAATAGTTTCACACTATTTTTCGTTTTTCACAAGCTCGTTGAAAGTTTCGGACTTTTCATCAAGATATCCTAAACTAAACCTAAATTCATCCCCCCAACTCCAATCACTTACAATTAAAGTCGGGAATGTGAGGCGAGACGAAAATTTTAACTCATGAAAGCTGTGGATCATTTTGGTCCGTAGCTGCGTGGCTTATGGGTGGGGGCAAGCTAACTCGTCAAGGGTATAGATGGGTTCACATGGCCTACAAAAAAAACTAAAATTAGCTTACTGAGCTGTTCAATATCAATAATAAAACTAAAAGTAAAATAAGTAAATAAACTAAAAGGTAAAAGTAATAACTAAAAAGAAAATACAACATATAAACACAACAAAAAACTTCTATATTTAGACTGTAATTTCGTACTCAGTCACCGCTACTAAAATATGGAAAAAAAAAAGAGTTTAACATTGCCTTAGAGTTAAACAAATTAAATGGTTGTAAAAAAAAAAAGAAACAATAAATAAAAAAGAGTCGATGATGGAAATGATTTTTTTATTTTATAAAAAAAAATCTATGTAGGGCTTGTAGAATTTTTAGACCCACAACATGTGTGAGTCAACGCGGGTTGGCCTGTTTCGACGTGCAGGTCGGTGCAGATCGGGATAGGCCAACCCATTTAGCTTGCTTTCCTAACTCTACTTACAATTGGACAACAATTCCAACAGCAATAATAAATAGAAGAATTATTCTTATATCTAATGAATTAAATTAAATAAAAAGACATAAATAAAGTGCTTGCATAAAAAAGTGGTCTTTATAACAGATTTATTGGAGAATTTTGATATCTTGTGAGAATCATGCAGAGATCCACTTTTTAGATAGGTTTACCACTACAGTCTTTGATAAATCTTTTGTGGACTGTAGTTACACCTCCTCCCAAATTCCACAAAATCTGCTCTATTGCCTAAGAACCTTAAATAATAGAATCTAGGAGTCACATAGTTTGCAGTAAGTACCCCGCCTATGGCTTTCATCTGTGCCAAAATCAACATCTTGCAAAGCTAAAGAGAAAAATTAAAAAGTAGATAAACTTGAATAGGCTAGATAATTTTACGATTACAACAATAGTTATGGTATAAGTTTTCATAAAATCTATATACAGGAAATCCTTACCCTTTCTTTTGACCTTCCCTTTAGATGCATTACGCATCAAAACAACATATTATACACCACGTTAAACCCATTACTTCGTAAATGACAACAGCAATAAGACATGTCATAAGAATTAAGAATAAGTTATAACCACAATAAAAATTTTATTTTACTTAATAAAAGGACATATCTGCTTTTATCACAAATGAGAATCTGTTTATTATTATCTAGATTATTATATTTGCATATGTTTGTGGCGCTTGACGATTGCGTGCTTACGGTTAAAACAAAGGAAAGAAATTGTCTTACTTTAGAAGCGGTTAATGAATGTGAAGAAAGGGAAATCATATTTTAACTGGAATTATTTTACAATAATAACCCTTATTTTAACTGAAATTACAGTTTAAGAGGTCATTTTATTGGATTATAAAGGTCAATTTAGTAAATTCAATCTCAAAGAAAAAAATAAAGTGCACTACAGACACCAAAATAGTACCAGGACTTTAAATGACATAGATAATTTAAGTATATCCTATTTATATTTATCATGTCTTGTCAGATTTATATTAATTTTTATAATTGTATCTCTTATCATATTGTATTAGAAATTGTAAACTCCAACGAAAATCAATCAATAAAATACCTCACCAACATATACAAAAACTATTATAAATATATAAAAAATTCTATTAAGCCGTACTTATTTATAATCACACTTAAATAATCCGTTCAATGTTACTTTATATATATATATATATATATAAAGTATCTGTATAAGAAAATAACTCCCGAATAATCGAAGGGAATTATTCCCCAGAGTAACCATAGTCAAGGATGGAAACCGACGAGTAATCCCGATATTTGGACGAGTTTAGACGACAATTTCGGGCCTCATGGACGAGTTTGATTCGGGAATTCAGACCAATTAAATTTTATGATGAAAATTGAGGGGTAAAAACCCTTGATGGAACCGTCAACCGTATAAAATAAATGCGTTTGACAATGTGGGTAACCACATTTAAAAAACCATTAAGTCAACAAACAATTTCTAAAAAAAAACTCTAAAAATATATTTATATCACATATGGAATAAAAGCAACAATAGAATGTTAAATCCATTCTTTTATTTAGAAAAATTTACAAAATAGAATGGTACATGATAGTATTTATCAAAATTATTCTAAAATCACTGATATAATAAATATATATTAATAAATTAAAAAAATTATTTAAGTTTTTATTATTGATGAGGGAGAATGGAATTGCAGTTCCACCCCCTTAAAGGTGGAATTGCAATTTCCCTTTCAATTGAAATCGTTGATTCTAAGGAATCACAAATTCGCTTTCTAAAAGCCTTTCTAAACATGAGAAAGAGAATGGTACTCAAATTGTGATTCAATTCTGGATCCATTCCTGCACATCAAGTGTGATAGTAAAGTAATATCAATTGATGTAGACTAATTTTAAATTGGTCTTAAAGGATTGAACATGGATGATTTGATAAGCTTTTTAAACTTTAAAACAATTTTATGAAATCTTTTATCAAAGAATAGATAATAAAAATATAATATATTATTTTGACTTTAATAATAGAAGTAAAATTCAATAATTTTTATTATCAATGGTTATAACTTTAAATTAAAGGATTGTAAATGATGAAATTGTAATTTCTAGAAACAAAAAAAAAAAAGGTAATTAGGCTTGTTTAAGACCATTAGGTTGCACAAGGTTGCTATATTTGACTTCAATAAAAAAATCTCAAGCCAAAAGTTAGATCTAGGCAAGTTTAGACAATGATAAGAAAACTTTTAATCCAATTAAGCTAAGTAGGAGCTCATTTAAACTTGACTAATAATCATCTCTAGTGTTGTATTAGGATTATCCCTTTTGTACTTCAGTGCATGAGGATAAGGCATATCAACTAGTAATTAATAATGATTTTAGTTGTTAAGGTTGTTGTAGCCTAGTGGCATGAATACTGATTTTTAGATTGAATGAACCAAATTTGAATCCTCTCTCTCTCATTATAATAAAAAAATAAATAAATAATTTTAGCTTTCATGTTAAAAGGGATAAAAGCTAAAAAGTGAAAAATCCAAGAAATTTAAATTAAAAAATCAACATTTAATTCACTTTCTAGTTTAGCAACCTTTTTTATTAAGTCATTAACATTTCACAACTTTTAGATACAGTTTTGTCAATTTTGTTAACATTTTTGTTCACCCTTAACACATATTAGAATCTGATTAATCTATAACAACTAATTTAATAAAATAATATTAAATATATTTAATTACATAATATGTAAAAATTATATTAAATATATTGAGTTATGTAATATAATTGAAATAGAAAAAGAAAAAGAAGATGGAATTATAGAAAATTATACAAATCCCATTAACCTTGGCTGATCACCTGAAGGTAATCAAAAGCTAACACATATAAATGATAGATAGAAAATTTAACAGAATTGTTAAAAAGTACTAATTTTGTAATTAAATGTGTAATTTTCCTTTAAATTAATATGCCTAAGGAGGAGTAAAAGTGGTAGGAGTAACTATGATGTTGACAATGAGGGCAATAATAACAACATGGACCAAAATAACGGTAAAGGAAACCCTTCAAAATTTAAGTTTGGGATGGTAAGTGATTTTAGTTTGATAGAATATAGAACAGTAGACTAAATTATTGCAATGAGGAGGATTTGGACCTCTCATTAACACTCTCAATTTTCTTCAATTTACCTACTTATGATAGTATTATGTGTAATCAGCGACTAAATTATAAGTAAATAGATAATATCACAATAATGTCATAAGGTTGTTAAGTAATCCCAACAATTGATTAGTATTAAGTAGATGAAAATTGATAGGATTCATTTTTAAAGGAGTCATTGAGTTTAATCTATAGATGCCTATGTAAGTTGGCTAAATATGTTAAATATTTATTATCTTGCTTGACAATTTTGTAAAGACAATGTATGTACTTTATCTAAGAGAAGAAATGCAAAATTTAAGGGAAATCATGATATAAATATCTTCAAGAGTTGTTTTGAGATTAATTTAAAATAAATACATCATCTATACTTTTTTATATGATAAAAGGGAGATATTTAGACATTGTGATGTTTTAATCCACAATGTTAGTATTTAATTTTCTAGCATTGATTTTTTTAAAAAGTCTATATATTGAAAGAAGGTTCATTAGAGAATGTTGATCTAAATAATGTTTTTTACGATGACTAAATATGTAATAAATAGTTAATACATTGTTTGAATGAAGATAAATATTAACTGGGGACGATATTTCTTTTTATATTTGAGTTTACAATGTAATCTAAACTATTTGTTGATTTATGATGACAAATTTTGCATTAGTTAATAGAATTGACTTTGTCATCATTAGAAAAATAGGGTTTGTTAAATATAATATTCTTATGGTTGATGTTTATTATATATATATATATATATTTATGTTGGTATCTATTAATTGCACTTGTTGGCATGGTTTAGTCTTAGGTCAAATCAAGTCTCCAAACTAACAAAACCTAATCTGCAAGATAAACAAATGTGAGCTATCGAGGCATTAGAGGCATCTCTAGTACTTAGACTCTGATTAAGTTAAAGATGTAGCATAAGAGTATGGCAATTGAAGTTTATGAAGAGTTTTAGATGCCTTACATGGTAAGAGTAATCCCCTATTTGTAGTCTTGGTATGGTGTCATATTTTTGGTAAATAAATCTTTCTTTAAGATGCCTTGTTTAATTTAGGAAAGGTTTAGTAAAGTGTGTTCTTTAAAGAAATTAGATTACTTTCTTAATCTTTACCGTCTAGCTTAGAGATTTTCCTATTCTAGCACTGAACTCAAATAAGGTAAGCTTTAAGCTTAGGGCTGTTATAGGCTTATAACACTTGCCCTTACCTTCATTGGTGATGAGGCACTAATGATAGTAGAGGTTGTGGCAAGTTTCTTTCACAAAATAAGGCCTAGATACACTAGATGAGTTATGCTTTGGCTAATAAGCATCAATCTAAGTTAGGGAGTGTTAGCTAACTTTAGCATTCAAAGCACACTAACCTGGGCCTCTTGGCGAGTTGCCCTTCGAGTTATAATGTCATATTCAAACAATCCTGAGCTGGGGAGTAATTTTCCTGGGCTGAGAGGTAATTCGTCGAGTTAGTTGGGAAAGTTTGTCCCAAGGTTGTCAAGCAAGCCATGTTTGTGAGAGTGAGCCATAGTGTGTTAATTCCAAACTTTCGGCTGCCCCTTGAGCTTAATAATGTAAGGAGGCTTACTGGGTACACTTCTTTCTTTGCAAGTGTCAATTTAAATCGTGTGATTGCACATACGAATCTATGCATTTAACACGTAGAGACATGTAGCAAATTGAGGAGGGAGATAGTCGTAAAGGCCAAAAGATCGTAGCCCTTCATTTCGATAATTGCATACATAGTGTGATCTAAAGTGCTCTTAGAAATTGCACTTGCATTCCGTAATTGCCAATATAATGGTGTTAAATGATAGGATTTTCATTTTTTGCATTCTTCTTAAAATCCTCTCGAATTTCCTCACATCTTCTAACTTCACTACAATTTTCTCATTTTCTTTTTCTTTAAGTTCCTCGATCATTAATAGGTATGGTTAAATGTTTGTCTTGTTCGAGGGATCATGACCCCCCCCCAGGTTGTTGTGGTGGACACAATGGGACTTCTAAGTCGACCTCGAGATTAGTGGCATAGGATGAGGAGGCTGATAGTGAAACCTTACGATTGTTTAAAGGGCGAGGAAGAGGTTGTAGTTGGTGAGCTCACTCTATACATTTATCTAGATGATAAAGAGGATTGCAAATTAATATGGCCCTATTTTGATGATCCTACTACGTTTGGGTTGAGTTAAGATGCGATAAAAAACATGATTTGCGAAAGGATGCTGATGTTATGGGGTTATATAGTGCACCATTCTTTGAGGGTTGGATTGTTTGACCTACCTATGAGCACTAGTGGGAGGCCGTAATGGAAGGCAACAAGTTTTATGTTTACTAGAGGTTTTTTGAGTTTGGTCTATAGCTTCTTTTTACGGACTTCCAAAAATAGATCTTCAATTACCACAGGGTTGACTTATGTTAGCTCATTTTAAATGTATACACATTGCTCGTGGTGTTCAAGAGCTTGTGTGAATCATATGGAGTTACGCCGACACTTGTCAACTATTTCGATTTTTCTATAGTGTAAAGTACTTAAGGCCTTCTCCAAGGTATTGAGTTAAGAAGGTGTAAAGTTGATAGACAAATTGACATCCTCAATGCATGAATGGAAGGATATATACGTCGTGATTGAAACCACTAAAGAGCTAAACTTTTGGATTTAATGGATGAATCAAATAAGAATTAAGGCAATTAAATTGCTGTCAAACGACCAACATTATGTTGATATCTCGATCGAAGCATGGAAAAGAATAGGAAGCCTTTCAATGCCTTGAGCTTGATGTGGAGCTTCTTAGGTATTTTGATTGGCACCTCGGAGAGCTTTGAGGTGGAAATTGGTCATGGGAAAAAAAAGCTTGGAGAGCTAAAGGGAGTTCGGTAAAGGTTTGCACCCAAGTTGGGGTTTGACTTAAAGGGGATTATCCATCTATTGCAATCTTGGAGGCACTATCCCCTTGTGGTCCTTTTTTGTTTGGTGAGTGCCTCTTTCATGTTTTGTTTAATTGTGTTTTTGTCTTTCTTTTGCAAACATGCCGCCACTGAAACTTGTTTGCATCTTCGACTTTGCGTCCTACTAAGGACGGCAAGGAAAAAAGGGTGTTGAGGGGGCAAAACGGATAGGCCGAGATGTGCCCCCCAAGAAGACTCCAGTTGTAGGGGTCTCAATTTGAGGCCTTAAGCCCTTAAGGTTAGTTCCCTTTGCTTCGGTCGCTCCTACAATGGGCAAAGGCAAGGCGTTCGAGTCAAATAAGTGGCATTGCCATGACTAAGTTGCTGCGACGACAACCAAATGATCTCGGCCCATGGAAATCATCTCGATGTTGAGCGAAAGCAAGGCAAAGCCTATTACATTGGCCAGAGAAGTTAACCGTCTTAACATCGAAAGGCATTGAAAAAGGAAGTTCAACGTCTCGCTATCAGAGGGGGAAAAGAGGGGGATCTATGACCCCCGAAGGATGCTCAAGTTATCTTCATCAAGGGCACTTCCTACCCTTACATTTGCAAGTTGGTGCGAAGGATCGGGGTAGGACATGTTGACCTATTTGAGAGTGTGTTCAGTTTATGAGACTGGCATACCATTGAGGAAGTGGCACTAAAGAAGACTTTGTTACAGTCATGTGAGCATCTATTGGCTCAGTTTCTTGAGGTAATATTAGTTCTTTTTCTCCTTATTATATCTCGAATTCTCGACTATTACACTGTACTAACTCATGTACTGATGCTAGATGACAAATGTTGCATACGACGTACTTCATGCCTTTGAGGATATAGATCGTTAGATACAATGCAATAATAGTAATGATAAAATTTTCACCTTGTACACTCACATGTATGATCGTAATGGGGTTTGCATGTAGAAGGCTAGAAGGGCAAAGGTTGAGTTGAAGAATGCTCGAACAGAGTTGAGAGTGATCATTGAGGATTATAGTAAGAAATTGGCCAAGGTGGAGAAGTACGTTAGGGGCAGCTTCAAGCAAAAGTTGTTAAGGCATGAAGAGAGCTTGCGGTAGTTAACAACCACATCTCGAGCTTTTTCGAGGAAATTACTTCTTGTCAAGAAAGGGAGAAAGGCCTCGTGGCAGAGGTCCAACACTTAAAAGCCATGTTAGTAGACTACAAAAGGGACATACACTTGATGCAGGAATCCTTAGACAACTTTGCTAACATGGAAAGGAACTTAAAAGAGTGCATAACTGAGCTCAAAGGGTGCTTTAATTGGTAGCATGTGTGAATTTAGATGTTGGAGGAGCTTGAGAAGATGTTGAAGGATTGATATTGTGATGAGATATATATGGAAATCTAGTCGTATGATGAGTATATGAAGCAGTTGGTTGCTGTCAAGGAGGGAGGCTAGTGAAGGATGAGGCACTAGATTCATGAAAGAGACCTCGACTATGACTTGAGTTAGTTGAGTGACAAAATGAGAGTACTCGACACCCTCCAGAGGAGAGGGAGGAGTTGGAGGCAGAAAGGTTGGTAGAGGAGGGGGCTGATGAAAACATTAACCTGGCTTCTCAGCCTCCTTAAAGTGAAGAATTACCTCTTGCTCTAACATTAGAAGTTCCTCCATTGATTCCTCCTCCTCCAGCTATGAAATAAGTTCTATTGCCACCACCTGTTGATGAGTAACTTGTGAGAGACTTGTTTGATCCTATGATCTAACATGTTGAACTTTGTTGTTTTTTTTCCTTTTTTTTTTTTGCAATTGTATAATGGTTAGAATGTCGACTATTCATATTTGAATTTTGCTCATCAATGAAACCATATTTGCTTTTAATTAGTTATTATTTTGCCTGTTATTTTTCATTTGTGTTTTTTGCACTTGAAATTTTATTCTTGTCCATTGATCATTGCATACCTGATCAGACATCAACATGTACATGTTAAGTACTGCATGTCACTTAACTCCATAGATTAGGTCATATTCTAGTTGGAAACAGTGTCGGGTTAGGGTTCTAACCTTCGTTGGGAGCATCTTTAATGCTTAAGCTTTTGGCTAGTTAGTAAAGATGTCCCTTTGTGTGGCATGTAATATATATCCACTTAGTTTAGCCCTTAGGCTCAAGGGACTTGTTTATTGTATCGACTAATGGGGTCCCTTTACTATCTTGTTATCTTAATGAAGCTTAAGACTTTACTTGTTAATCATGCCATTAATGTGATTAAGTTTTAGTTTAGTATACTTTTATAAGACGAGTCAAACATAATACTTGCAAATCATTGAGGTATATTGTAATTCCATTAAATAGTAGGAAATTTACAATGAAGACAAGGCTTTAACTATACTTTAAAACATATTGTAAAACTTAGTCAAAGTATAAGTGTAAATTTTCCGTATTCCAAGTCCTCGAGATTAGGTGTCTGTTAAGCCTTTCTAACTCATAGGTGCTATGTTTAATCACTTTTTCGTATACAAATTGGGTCTTCTTAGTTTGAGGCTAATTTGCTTTGGACTTCTTTTGATCTAGTGGCTTCGAGCTTCTTACAAACTAGATCCCTAGGTCTAAAAACCTTATGTTTCACCTTCTTGTCATGGTATTTAGCTGCTTGTTGTTGATATGCTACTACTCTATAACTGGCTTGATCACTTAGCTCTTCAAGGAAGTCGAGGTTAGCTTAGAGACTAATCTCATTAACTTCTAGGTCCAGGTCACAAGTGTGAGAGGTTAGGAAGCTCAAGCTTAATCGGTAAGATTGTTTCAGTTCCAAAAGCCAAATTGAAGGGACTCTTGTTCGTGGTTACTCTTAGAGTTATTTAATAGCCCAGAATATGTAAGGGAGCTCATTGGCCTTTGCTTGATCAACCCTTTTCTTAAGGCTTTGCAAGATGACTTTGTTAGTGGTCTTAGCTTGTCCAATTGATTATGGATGGATTATTAAGGTGTAGTGAACATTAATTCCTTGCTTGATGCAAAACTCCTTAAACCTTGGGTTGTTAAACTAAGTGTGTCATCGGTGATGAAGGCACTTGAAATACTGAAGTGACATAGTATAGCTTAGTTAACAAAGTCTCTTACATTGTGTTTAGTAATCTTAGCTACTGTCTCAACTTCTACCTATTTTATAAAGTAGTTAATGGCAAATATGATATATTGATGCTGACTTGTAGCCTTAGGGAATGGTCTAAGAATACTAAGTTCCAATTGGGTAAAAAGCCATGGGCTTATGATTGGCATAAGGGCATTGCTTGGCTACTTATCGATTGAGGTGTACCTTTGACACTTGTCACATCGTTGCACGATTGCCTTGGCATCTTTCTTCGTAGTGGGCTAATAATACTTAGCTTAGAGTGCCTTAGTAGCTAAGGTATGACCTATAATGTGATTACTATATACCTTGGCATGGAGTTTAATAAGTAAGTGCTCAGCTTTAGAAGGTCAAAGGCATTTGAGGAGTGGCAAGCTGTATGCCCTTTTGTAAAGCTGTCTATCGATTAGGTTACTTTTTCCCTCAAGACCTTGGCTTTTTTCCTTTTTTCAAGGATAGTGCCATTTATTAGGTAGGTAATGATTGGGTCCATCCAACATGACTCCAAGAAAGTTTGGGTTTCATTAAAAAAGTATTTTTACTGAGACTTGTTAATACTTTTCTTATGTAGGAATTAGACAAAATACCTTCTTCTTTAGGTCGAAGACATTTGATGAGGTTAATTTGGATAATCCTTCTGCTTTAGTGTTCTTTACTCGGGGGATCTTCGTGATGCTCCACGATAGAAAGTTAGAACATAGGAATCTAATCACCTCGAGGTATTTGGTCATCCCTTCGTCTTTAACTACATACTCTCCATTGACTTATTGGACTATGAGTTGTGAATATGAAAAAAAATCGACTTTTTCCACTTTATTTCCCTTATCCATCTTTAGTTCATCAATAAAGGCTTTATATTCTTCCTAGTTATTATTGGTTGGGTACTTGAACTTTAGAGCATATTGGACTTCGATGCCATGTGGTCCACATAATACTAGCATCACACCATTCCCCCATCGAGTGTATGAGTTATCTATATGGAGAGTCTAAGTAGGCTTTTTGTGAACCTTGGTGGGTGCTTAATCTTGTATGATTGACTCAGCTATAAATTAGCTAATACTTGTGCCTTGATGGCTTTTTGTGGTTGGTATTAAATGTCGTATACAATAAATTCCAAGACATAGTAGAGTATTAGTCTTAATGCATCATTTTTTTTTTTTTTGCAAAATTTTCCTTAAGGGTTAGTTGGTAAGGACTACCACTTGATAGGCTTCAAAGTAGGGTCATAACTTTGGTGCAAAAATGACCACGACTAAGGTAAACTTTTCAACTTTTGAATATCTAACCTTTAGACCTTGTAAGATGTGGTTCACATCATATACAGGTTGATGCTCTTGTCCATCAACTCGAATAAGTATCAAGGAGAGAGCAAAACTACTAATGAAGAGGTAGAGATACAATTCTTCTCCTATTATTGGTTTTAACAACATTGAAGGAGTTGTAAGAAAAAATGTGAGTACATTTATTTGTGGACTTAGAAACAAATCTACTGAGTGCCATGACTTGCCTTATGAGTCTTTAAACCTCTTTGACTATCTTAAGGAGTTGCATATCTAGGATGGCCTTGATCATTTCAGGATTAGCTTCAATACCTCAGGAAGTAATCATATAGCCCAAGAACATCCTGGATGTTTCCTCGAATACACATTTTTAGGGGTTTAGTTTCATGTTGTATTTGCAGAGCATGTCAACAGTTTCTTCAAGGTTAGCTAAATGGCCTCCAATCTCTTCGCTTTTGATAATAATGTCATCGACATATACTTCAACATTACAACTAATATGAAGTGTGAACATTTTCTTTACCAACCTTTAGTAAGTTGTCTTGGCATTTTTTAGTTTAAAAGGCATAGCATTGTCGTAATATATTTTGAAATTGGTGATGAATGAAGTGTGGACCTAGTTGGGCTCATGCATTCTAATATGATTATAGCCTAAAAAGGCATCCATGAAACTAAGTAATGTGTTGCTCGAGGTCGACTTGACTAGTTGGTTAATCCAGGGAAGGGGAAAATAGTCCTTTGGGTAGGCTTTATTTTGGTTAGTATAATCAATGCACATACACCACTTCTCATTAGACTTCTTGAGTAACACACAACTTGCTAGCCACGTAGGATAAGGCTTTTCTTGTATAAATATGGCCTTTAGTAAATTTTAAACTTCTTCCTCAATGATAACTAGGCATTTAGGTGTGAAGTGCCTCTTCATTTTCTAGATGACCTTCATAGAGGGGTCAATGTTCAGTCTATGTGTCATCAACCCTAAGTGGAATCTTAGGCATGTTGGATGGCGTTGATGCAAAAACATCTACATTGGCTCAGAGGAAGGCAATCAATTGCTAACATAGCTTGGCTAAGACTATTGTCCCTATCTTCGTAGTCATTAGGTGAGCTGCCAATTTGAATTTCCTCCATTTCTTTAGTCGATTCTCTTGATTTTAGTTTTTCCTTAAGAGTGGAGTCTATTGTGAGGACTTTCTATTAGGAGAGGGAGATGCTTGTTGGTCACCATTATAAACACTAACTCTTTTAGAAGTAATGAATTTAGCCTTCGGATGTTTTATGTATGCTATCATTCTTATTGTGTTCTATGATGGTCATCTTAAAATAACATTGTAAGGGGACTATGTTGGCAATGAGGAAATTGACCAGGATTTGTGTCTTGTGGGGGCTATCTTTAAGTTATACGGGTAGTTTTTTGATGCTTTTTAGCTTGATAGGCTAGTTGTTGAAGCCAAAGAGCTCATTGTCATATGGCTTTAACTTTGCCTTGACTTGATCTTTCATTTGGTCACATGCCTTCTTATGTATCATGTTCACTGAATTACCATTATTGATCAGTATTTTGCGGATGTCAAGATTAGCAATACAAGCTTAAATTACTAAAGCATCATTGTGAGGAAAAAAGATACCCTCAGGGTTGTCATCTAAAAAGGTGATTGCAGTATCAACTTTTGGTTGCTTCATCTAAGTACCGAGTACATTCTAGTAATTTCTTGAGCATATGTAAGGCCTACTTTAGGAGATCAACTATCCTGCAATAGTTGGTCCTCCTACTATTGTATTGATTGTTCCTCTAGTGGGATAACCTTCTTACTCTTACTGTATTTCAACTTCTTCTCAACAACTTCATTTTAGAGTCATTCAGCCTTTGTGATGTACTCATGAGGATAGCCTCAGTGGATGAGATCCTATAAGGTATTATTTAGTTGTATACAATTCTCGATTGTATGGCCTTTGTTTCAATAGAAGCCACAATATTTTTCAAAGTTTCTTCTTGATGGGTTATTCCTCATCTTTTTAGGCTAAGTGATGATGCCTTGGTTTTGTATCTCTATAAAGATGTTAGCTCATGGCTTATTTAAAGGGGTGTGTTGCTTGTAGAAAGGGATGATGCACTTTATATTGACATTACCATTTTAGATAGACCCATCATTGCTTATGGTAGGGTTAAGTCTATCTTTTATAGAGGGTCGGTCTTTACCATTCTTCTTTTTATTAGATGAATCCTACTCAGCTTGTTAACTAGTTAATATGGCATCTTTTTGGGTGATATAGTTTGCCGCTCTTTCTTGAAAATTTTAAAAACTTTTGGGTTTTTTTAGAGGAAGGAAATGGAAGAACCAAGTCCATTGTTCACACCATTAATTGTTGCATTCAAGGCGACATTTATATCAACATTAGGGATTTTGAGCATCGCTCAGTTTAACCTTGTGATATAACCCTTAAGTGTCTCGTTTTGCTTTTGTCTAATAAGATTGGGGATTGAGAAGTCTTGCTCTGGCATCTTGCTCGTCAAGAAGTATGAATAGAATTGTATGGCAAGCTCTCAGAAACTTGGGATGAAGTTAGGCTTGAGACCTTATAACCATGTATGCATGGCTTTCTTGGGTATTCCTAGAAAGGCCTTGCAAACTATGGCATCAGAGATGCCAAGGAGACTCATTTGAACTATGTAATAACTTAGATGCTTAGAGGGATCAATTGTCCCATCATAAAACTCCAATTAAGGAATTCAAACATGTGCTAGGAGTTGCTTATCTTAGATTTCCTAATAGAAGGGAGAATTTCCTATGGTGAACATGTACCACAGCTTGGGTTTCCTTATATCTTTGATTTTGTTGAGGTGCTTGAACATATTGTTTATATCATTAGTTGATTGGTCAGTTAAGGACCTTGTGGAATGCGCCTTAGAATTGTTGTTCTAATAACCCCTTAGATTAGGAGCTCCGTTTAGGTTTTGTGGCACATTCTCGTTGTGTTCTGAAACACTATTGCCCTACTACTTTCCATATTTCTTGCAGGGTTTAGGGTAACCTATTCCATATTTCTTGCACCAATGTAGTGGTTGCTTCACTAGTTAATAAATTGAAACTAGTTACAGATGATGGGAATCAAGCCATTCTAGTTACGAGACCGCTTACTCGAGCTAAAACTAAAGGACTACAGAACCTTACATTAAGAGTTCTACTTGATCAGATGGAACCTGAGGAGAATCATCTAGTTTCTTCATTCATTTGGCGTGATTGTTTTACCTTCAATCAAATACATTTGTCAATGCTTTAGGACAACAACCAATGACTCAAAGCAAGCATGAAATGTTGCCCTTAAAAGCTGACAACTTATGTTGTTAAAGCTGGCAGCTTACCTTGAAGAACCGGTGGCACAGGAATGTGGTTGGTGGTGTAAATCCTAAACTTCAGCAGTGTAGCCATTTTTGGTCGATGGCCTAGCCTCTTAAATGCCGTGGTGTAACAATTTTAGGTCAGTGGCCTAACCTAAGCGGCTTATAATTTAGGCTGGCTACTTTATGTTATTTCGGAGCCAATTTTTCCTTGTAATTAAACTTGACTTTCTTTTATACTTTTAGGGATAAAAACAAAGGACAGAACTTGATATTTCAGCAATACAAAAATTTGAGTTTTTTCTCATTCTTCTTATACTCTTATCAATCCTTAGATTGTGGTGAGTGACGGTATCGGGATTGTTGTGCGTCATATCAACAAGACATGCTAGGACTATCCTTTTGCTAGTGCGTAATATTTGGTAAGGGTTTAGGTTTTTATTTTGCTGTTGTGTTTGAATTGTTTAGATTACTTGTTGTGAACTATCAATTGGAATTGCAATTGCTTGATTTTGTTTTAGGATTAAGCACATCACTATCCACATTGCTTTGGTATGTGTTTGATGGTGTAGGTAGTGTTAGAGGTTGGTTGTTTCTAGTAGTAAGAGGGTTGTGGTCATTGAGGACAATCTTGCCAAAATTTTGTCCTAATCTTGTGCCAATTATGAGTTATCGTTAGCCTTAAAACAGTAGGCACCAACTGTTGATTGCACTTGTTGTTGTAGGTTGGTTTTGTGCCAAATCAAGTTTCTAAACTAATGAAACTTGACCTGCAAGATAACAAATGTGAGCTATTGGGGTGCTAGAGATATTTTCAATGTTTGGACTCTAATGCTTAAGTTAGAGAACTAGTGAAAGGGTATGGTATTCGAAAATTTTGAGGAGTTTTAGATGCCTTACTTGGTGGGAATAATCTCTTATTTATAGCGTTGGTATAGTGTCATATTTTTGGTAAGTGAATCTTTCCTTAAAATGCCTTGTTTAATTCAAGAAAGATTTAATAAAGTGTGTTCTTTAAGGAAGTTAGATTCCTTTTCTAATATATACCGACTAGCTTAGGGACTTTTTAGTTTTATTTTTATTTTTTATTTTAGCATTGAACTCAAATGAAGTGGGCTTTAGGCTTAAGGCCATCAAGGGCCTATAATAGTATCAATATACCAAATATTCTTTGTGTACTAATTTGCAATCCAATAGCAAGAATGTAATAATTAATTAAATGTGTAGGAAAAAAGGATATGGACTATACAAATGCAAGGATGTGTTGAATGCATATTTTGTGTATGCAATGTTTATCATGCACTTTATATGTAAGAGACAAGTGATAAGCTTTAAATGACTTAGAGAATTGGATGTGGTAGAAAGAAATCAATGAAGACAAATAAAGTGATCTTAGCAAGCTATCATGCCTTAGAAGGCATCCTAATCATCACAACCAGTTGTAAGTACTCTTAGGGAGAGAAGATTCCACTATTGATATCCTAAATTCTATCAACTACTTAATAAGCTTCTAAAATAACAACTCTTATTAACCAAAATTGAATTCAAAACAATAAAATGCTAAAATTCAACAATTGAATTAAAGAACCTTTAAGTTTCCAACGCTATACATAATACATAAATTCCATCATATGTAAGTCCATGAAACAAAAATGACAATAGCATTAGTTGACAAGAAACATAAAAATGATGGTCATTTATACTTTCCTCACAAAATCCTACACCAGATCCAGAGTACACAAAATGAAGAACTCATATAATTAAATTTATAGAGAGGTAGGTATAAACCACAAGCCTCAATGAGATTAGAATGTCTTTTTAATGTTACATACATGTAAAGTCAAGTAAGTTATCAATTATATGCTTTATATGAACAACTATATATAATGTAGCATTGCACATGGTCTTTCGCTAAGCATGAAGTTAAAGATATAAACCTATGATGTCTAGGGAGTTAGATCTTGCTTTTATCATCGATTCTTGAGTTATCCAAAGCATGTCATGATCCCTTTAAGAGTTATAGTTAGACAATTAAATGGAAAGCAATAAGGATTATGGTGGGTATGAACATGCCTATGTGTAATAGAAATGCACTAGTATATGGTCGTGATAGTGTTGGATCACTCATTTATTGTCTACTTTCTTTGTGAGTGTTTTTTTTTTTTTTGTGGAAAACTATCATCATATTATAACCTTGTGGAAGGGGGAAATTAGACCTAATTCATTTCGTTAGGAGACTAGTGTTCATGCCATTAGATTATAATGGTCTCCATTGGTTTATTTACTATAAATACTATGGAAAGATTCTTAAATGGAAATTGTGAATTAAGGATTGATGATTGATGAAATGTTGATCATTATGTAATTGCTTGATTGTTTGAAATGACTTATTAAGTGAAGCATGCTAACAATTGACTACACTACACTTTTAGTTTGTAGAGCTAGTGTGGGAATTATATATATTATGGTTGTATATTTGTTATGTGACATGAGTGTAGGTATTGCATATATATATATATATATATATATATACCTTGCCATGATAATATTTGTTGCAAATGCATTTACTTTAAAAGAAAGGAATTAGTTTAGGAGTGAGAGTAACAATAGATGACTTAAGGGTCATGATTGAAGAATACTTATAGGAAGAAGTGGAGTTTTGCCTATGGGGTAGGCGATGTGTGTGCCTCTAGGGTAAATATCACATGTGTTTATGTGGTATCTAATGGATATGCCTACTTGGTTATGGGTGAAGCTAGTGATTGTTGAGGAAGATTGGAGTAGTGTTCCCTTGATGAGCCATTGGCCATACATTTTTGCTAACTCTTGGTGAGCTATTAGCTTAGGACATTACACATGGTTAGTATTCACAAGCCATCTATACTAAGTATATATTGGTTGTGTACACACATACAATCCATTATATGTGACTATTATGACTAAGAGAAGTATTGAAATGAACTTTTGTTCCTTCAAGTAAAATCATTTATCGTATTAATATAACTATTTGTTTTCATTCAAATCATGCATTTAAAAGCAACTTTTAGCATGCTTAGAACCCCATGTGGATGACTTAATCAAGCCATCTGAATATAGGGCTAGGCAAAAATTTGATCAAACCGTAAACTAAATTAAATTGAATTATAAATTAGGTATGAACCATTTTTTTAGGATCATGAAAATTTATGAACCAAATTGAACTATATTTTTAGGTTTAAAAAAATTATGAACTAAATTGAACCAAATAGTGAAAAGGAAAAAAATGACAGTGAAAGTCTAAAGAATGTATGACAAAAAGAGAAGATTCTATATCACTTATTTAGTTCCTCCTTTTAGTTGGTTTCATTGAGTAACTCACTACTTTTTTTTTTTTTTAATTTCGTATTTTTACTTATTAACTGACTAGCAAATGCATGCAACCACAATGCATGTACATAAAACCAAAAAGAGAATTTTACTAGACTAAACAAATATCATTTGAAGCAACTTGTAAAATTAGAATTAGTAGTGAAAAGTATAGTATGAAAATGTTATTTTAATTTCTATGACTGAAAAGAAATTAGTTCCATTTTTCAAAATATTTGATAGTAACATGAGATTGTTGCTAATTTTTTTTTTATTAATAATGGCACTTTGTTAGCATACTCAGGGTTAATAGTATAGTTAAAAAGAAATTGATAAAATAAAGTATTTTACTTTGTAGGACTAAACACATCCATAATTACAGGTATATAGAAATGGTTAAAAGAAAATAATCGATATGTGACAAATGTGTAGCAAATCTATTCTTCACTGTTATAGAGTTTTATTGAAAGCAAATTGTGAAATTGCAATATCTAATAAAACAACATGACTTTGATGACTTTTACAAGTAAGAGTTTATCAATACAATTATGGGAAAAAATAAATACAATAGACATTTATTTCCTAATAACTCATGAGTACATCATAGCAAGCAATTTATCATAGTCATCAATCTAGAATATTTGTATATTTTATAAGAAAAACCACAATTTAGAGGTTACAAGGTTCAACTTGAAAGCTAACGGAAATCCTTTACATATTTTATGAAACATATAAATTGTAAGACTTAAATATGGTAGTAAAAAACAAAAATATATAATGAGATATCATTTAAGAAATAAAAGAAAGAAATATTTAGAAAGAAAGCAAAAGATTCTTAAAAAAAAAAAAAAGAAAACCGTGTCTTTCTTAGAATTCCATTATGTGGATATGAAATAATTTATCTACTAAAGCAAGGAAAAAAATATTAGGTCTAATGACTAATGGTAGCAACATGAAGGCATAAGCTCCTAAATTAGTGAGAAGTTAATATACATAGATGTTTCACATGTAAAAAGTTGAACCAAGTACTCATTTCTTCATTCTAACTTAGTTACTACTAACACTAGATCATTCATACTCCATTATCATTTTTTTGTATACTCTTTCCAATGCAACACAATCAACCCAATTAATATAGCTCAGTTGCCACCATATCTATCCCTACTTCAATTTATATTACTCTTGGTAGTTTTACCATGAAAAATGATTTTGGGATGTAGGAAAGAAAGAACATATAATAATTTTATTTAATGTGTAGGAAAGAGAGATTGAATGTGGGGAATATGATTTTATGATTAAATAGGAAAAATGACACCATGAAAATATGAGAGTTATTTGTTTAATAGTTGTGGAAGGTAATAATCAATTTACATTGTCATTATTACTCTTAATATATTTTATATTGCTATGATTGTAATATTAATATATATCATTGTGTATTATTATATTGTAATTGTAGATAGGGTGGTATGTTTTAGAACATTATATGTGGGATTAGAAAATTACTTAAAAATTCTTAACTAATAATTTTGAATAAAAGATAAGTGGTAATTATTTTAAGAATAAATTAAGGAATATCATAAGCGTAAATATATTTTCGGAGGGTGTGCAACCAAAAATTTAGTATTGGCTTAATATAATAGAAGATGAGATCATAAGAATTAAAAAAAAAAACTATAGTAAATGTCATTTTGGATCCAATACCAAATTTTGAGAAAAAGTAGGAGTATGTGTAAATGGTGAAATGTGCACTAAATTGCCTTTTCCCGACATGAAATGTAATTTTTATAAGAACCGATGGAAAATGATCTTGATGTAAATATTCGTAAAAATGATGATCAGAACTTTTTTTTTTAAAAGGGATGTGCAGCCAAAACTTATTTTTTGGCTTAATATATGTTTTTTTTTTTAGCAATTTATTTGTAAATTTGATTGGAATCATAACTTTTTTTACTATAGGTGTTTGCTATTGACGATTGCAGCAGAGGGCACATAGCTTCCTAGTTGTGATTGGCATATTTTTCTATATTGTTTTTTTTTTTCTTCGTTTCTTTTACATGCATTTTGCAGACAATTTATGTGTTTTTTTTTTCTCATATTTAAATTATTAGCCATGCATTTGGTTTGATTCACTAATTTTAAGATAATTCTCAAATAATTTTTGCACACGCATTGCGATTGTGTTGGCGGCTACTTTCAAACTTTTACTTTCAATCAAAGTCATGCTCCATCAGAAATGGGAGTTGGTTTCCAAGTTAAACCACTAAAACAAATAATTAATAACGTTGCTTATGATTCCCCCCTCAAGAGTTTTAAAAAGATATAAGACCACTAATATAGACTTTAAACTATTGATTCTATAAAACATTATGCTAAATTTAGAAACTTTACAACTAATATACCTTTCCAATTCTTAAGAATGTAATGCTCGGCATTCTAAATAAAGTAAAAATTAGAGTTAATATGCAATAATACCAAATGAACCTTTTAATGGATTAAAACTTTTATAAAGGGGAATAAAAAATATTTGAAATCTCCCATTTTTAGAAATTAATGGATTGAGAAATCTTAAAGATGCATATAATCATTAATCACGTCAATTTAAAACATCATATAATGAATTGGTAATAATTTTTTTTTTTTTGCTAATTGATATAGGGGAATCCATTAAAATAATATTATTTTTTAAAAAATTTACGAAATAGGGTACTTGAAAAAATTATTCCAAAAATATGTTTTGAAATCGTGGATTTGGAATGCACTTTCAAGCAATGGCTTGAAAGCGCATACACGGTTCGTGCCTTTAGTACAATTTCTATTGATGGTATAGACTATGTATATGCCTTTAATAAATTACTCTGACAAAGTTTTTTGGGCAATATCCCCTATTGTCCAATAATTTCATCTAATACTGCAAAACTATATTACAAACTTATAAAAATTATTATAAAGTGACATTACAAATTTGAATAGTATCACAACATGTGAACTTGAACTTGAATATTTAGAAAAAAATTATTTCATTGACAATTTGTATTATAAATGCAATTCCTTAGTTCCTCAATTCATACATCTCTATTTCTTCATCAATTCTTCTTCTTCCTTCGCAATTTGCACTTTCTCTTTTCTTAATTTATTTTTTTATGCAGGTTTAGCTTGTACATTTATGAGTGTAGGAATATCAATAGGAGATCTTTCTAATTTCTTCAACAAAAAAGCTTGATTAGGCTATATTCCAATACATTTTTCCCATAAAAAATTTATTTTTTTCCTATTATGTTACTTTTTGTCAATTTACATAAAATTAAATACAATTCTTCATAGTCTAGTGTTTTTACTAAAATACTAGTAGTTGTTGTTAATTAATCGTTAGTTTATTATTAATTAATTATTAATTTTTTATTAATTAATCATTATTTTTTTATTAATTAATTTTTAGAAAATTAATTAGTAAAAATTTTATATTAATTGTAAATGTAATATATTGGGTTATTATTGTAAAAATTGTGTAAAATTAATTTGTTGTTAATTAATCATTAGAAAATTAATTAGTAAAAATTTTATATTAATTGTAAATATAATATATTGGGTTATTATCGTAAAAATTTTCATAAAATTAATTTATTTTTAATTAATCGTTAGTTTGTTATTAATTAATATTAATTTTTTATTAATTAATCATTAGAAAATTAATTAGTAAAAATTTTGTATTAGGTACAAATGTAATATATTGGATTATTATTGTAAAAATTGTCATAAAATTAATTAGTTATTAATTAATTGTTGATTTGTTATTAATTGATCATTAATTTGTTATTAATTAATCATTAGAACATTAATTAGTAAAAATTTTGTATCAATTATAAATGTAATATATTGGGTTATTATTGTAAATTTTTTTGTACAATTAATTTGTTGTTAAATAATCATTAGTTTGTTATTAATTAATCATTAATTTATTATTAATTAATTATTCAAAAATTAATTAGTAAAATTTTCGTATTAATTGTAAATGTAATATATTGGTTTATTATTTAAACTATTGTAAATTTACTTTGATATTAATGCTAATATGTTTTGTTTTTTTTTTTCTTTTTGTGTATAATAGATGGAGCCTGGAGCCTTCAATCCTTTTGTTTTGATGCACGGGGAAGGATATCAATTACAAACCATTTAGGATGGGGTGGTAAACGGCATTGGTTGTTTACTTTATGTTCCATTGCCAATAGTATAACATTTCACTTCTTAAATTTTAGGATCAATCATGGCTTGTCATTCGATAGTGCGAGTTATCACTTTGTTGTGCTAAAAACATCATCCCTTTAGATCCTTAAATGGAGCCATAATTATAGTTGGTGGGATTCCTAGGTGTAAGCTGCTTGCCATTCATACAACTAGATTGTCACATGATAATTGCCCTGGTTGAGTGGTGGAGGCCAGAGACGTACACTTTGCACATGCCAACTGGGGAGTTCACTATCTTCCTTTAGGATTTTGAGGCCTAGCTAGGCTTCTTGCTTGATGGTTAGGTAGTGACAGGGAGTAGTTACCTGGATTGGGTTGCAACAAGTGAGACATTGTTGGGGATGAGGCTAGGGCCTACTTGTAAAGGGGGTTGCATTAGCATGATGTGGCTTTATGATATGTATTGAGACATTTCAAACCACTTCGATGGAGAGCAAGTTCATTGCCATATTTATGTGTATATATTGCAACTGCTTGGGGGATTTATCTTTGCCGATAAATCTAGATCCTTCCTCTATAGTATGTTTTTACCTCCACTGGAGCATTTTGATGTAGTAGAGACATTTAGCCAAGGGTTCATGTGTCTAGCCTAGTTGTATCACTAGCTTTGTGTAGCATCATCTTTGACTCAAACGATTGGAGGGGTTGTGATACTCCTATAGGTTTAGGCATGAGATAGATTCTCACACATAGAGCTCTTTAGCTGGAACGAACTAATTATAGAGGCTAAAACTCCTTTAGCTATACATTAGAAGAAGTGAAAGGATACTTAGCATCACTTGACCTATGTAGTTGCTGCTTGTCAGGATGCTCTCGACAAGCAGATTGATGAGTTGATATTTCTTCAACCGTTTTTTTTTTTTTTTCCATTTCATCATATGCATCGTTAATAGTGAATCTTACTTGCTACCCTTTAGGTCAAGTGGGAATCATATATTGGCAATTTGATTCACATCCTACCACCTTTTTGTAGAAGAGGCAGACACATTTGGATTGCTCGAATGCTACTTATATGTTTCCACATAGTCTAGTGGCGTTACACGAACATGGTGCTAGACAGTTTGGGGGGTTTCAATATATATAACAAGATGTAAACACACAACTAAAAATCCATCAAATTGATCTGTGCGAGAGGGTTGCTGTGGATTAGCTAGTGTAGCATGCACTGTACATATCCTTATGGAAAGAGTGTCTAGCTTGGTTGGTGTACATGGAGGGCCCTCGTAGCATGCATCAGGAATACTATAGGTATTACAAATCTATCAAACATTGATATATAGGATGTACAAGAGTAGTTCTTAGACATCTGGTAAATGCAACATCAACACTAGCTGGATGATTTATTGCATATCCATTGCTTATTCAATTTACGATTTGTTGTAACATGCAGGTTGATACATTAAGACAAATCTACCTATCTTTGGATGATGATAGGAATCAAAATCCTACAAAACCTATCATTAGGGCAAGAACCAAAGAATTTCAAATCTTAGCGATGAGGGTCCTTTTTGAGCAAATCGACCTCGAAATTATTTGCTTACTTACCTCTTTTCTATTATTCATGTATTGTATATTCCAACAGACACACTTATCATGCTTTACAAGGCGGTGGACAAACTCACTAAGACTCAGCTTGTGGGTTATCCATGGCTGACCTAAACCGAAGATAAGTTGGATCGACGAGTTGATTTGAAGACCTAGCATGTTGAGGACTATTTTTATTTGTTTGTTATTTATTTGGAACCATTTATGATGTAAGTTTTTGGGACACTTTTATTTGGTTGTAATTTGTGTTTTAGGATCGGCTACACCATAGTGGCATAGTTGTAATTTTTGAAATGTTTTTACCCTAATAGGAGCAAGTATAAATACTTGCTAACTAGGGTTTTAGAGGGACATTACATTTGACATCACATCATACACTTTATGGCCGTGAGAGACATCTCTTACAAGCTTATACTCTTATCAATTTCAAGTGTGGAATTGTGGCGAGTTGGCTTAGGAATCTTTGTGAGTTATATCAAGGTTATTTCTAAGTTGCATCCAATTATATCTGATGAGTAATATCTAGTTTGTGGTTGGATTGGTTGTATTGTTTATTTCACGCAATTAGGGTTCCTTTAGTTAATATATGGTTCGTGCCATTTGTTAATTGAGAATTGGAATCAATTGTGTTGTTTATTGAATTGGTCTTTGTCTAAGTATTACACGCCAATTAGAGTTGTTTCTTCCTTATTTACACTCGACTTAGAGAATAGTTTATCAATTTAGTACATGCCATTTGTGGAATTATCTAGTTGATTTATCAATTGGAAAGTGTACTTTGTGCCTTGGAATTTAGGCACATCATATTTGGCATTAGAGCTTGTGGTTTAAGAGGAGGGATTTTACACTTGAGATTTCAGAATTTAGGGTTCTTAATATCTTGATCCGAAATTGTGAAGTGGAGATTGAATTGTTTAATTATGTTGTTGAGGAGTTATAATTGCTACTTGTTGTTGTAGACATGGAGCAACTGTGATTCCTTATCATCTTGTTGTTGCCGTGATCTTTGAAGAAAAAAAAAGAAGAAGTGTATTTCCTAGTGTTTGTTGAAGAATTGGAAATACAACATTTTTGGTAATTAGGGAAGTGTAATCCTTGTATGATTTCGGAATTAAGTATTGTTGGGTGAAAATTCCATATTTGAAATTATGTGAAGAATAGAAAAACATTTGAAATTCAAACATCCATTAACTTGAAGTAGTTATTGAGTAGCATTAAGGATTTTTGTTTAAATTTGAATTGTCTTACCTTTTATGGAGAAGGTTGCATTTGGTGAAATTATTTGAATTGTTGTTTGCTACCTTTGTTGTGAGGTTTTGGTGTAAGGGGTTTCAACAAGAAGTGTTATGTGTGTTAAGGCAAAGAAGTGATACATTTGAAGTATTATTATTGTTGCTTGAAAGAGTGCATTGTGTGTGTGTGTAGTGTGAGTGGCGGTGTAACTTGTTGTGTGTGTGTGTGTATAAGTGTGTGTGACGGTGTGAATTGTTGTATGTGTAAAGTGGTGTTGTGGTGAATTAAGTGCACCGTGATTGTGTGAATGTGTGGCAGTGTAAGGGTGTTTTAAATTGAAGAGTTGCAATGTGTAGTATTGAGTGTGTTGAGGCAAGAACTTGCTACACTTGAAGTGTTGGTGTTGTGGATAGAAGTGAGTGCACCGTATGTGTATGTAGAGTAAGTTGCGATTTGATAACTTGTGTGGAAGTAGAGAAATGCACCATGACTTGAAGGGGTGTATGTGTGGTGTTGTATTTTGTAAAGTTAGTAAAGGGTTTATGTGTATTTGGTGTGGGTTTTTGTGAGTGTTGTTTAGAGAAGTGTTGATTCGTGGCGTGAGTGGTGGTAAAACCATGAGCAAGAGAGTTTTGTGGTGGTGAAGTTGTGCATTTGTGTTTGTGTTAAGGTACTGCAATTTGTGAATTTAATTAGTGTGAAACTAAGGCAAGAAAAGGAAAGTTGAGTAGTAGAATTTGAATTCAAACAAGTAATTAAAGTGTGAAAGTAATTGAACCCATTACTTAAACACTTGTGGTTGAATTTAATTCTTAACTACTTGGAAGTGATTGTGTGTACTTCATTTATTTAACTTCACTTAAAGTGACAATAATCATTTCTTGTATTGGTTGTGTGTGTGAGCACCGTGGGTGTATAAAGGTGTGTTTTTGTGGTGCTTGTAGTGAAGTGTGTTGTTAACTTGTTGAATTTAGTTAATAACCATGTCAAATGATGTGCATACTTTTACTACTTTGTTACATCAAGTATTGACTTCCCCTCCAACCATTGATGATGGATAAAGAGAAAACTTATTCCATACTTCTTGTAGGGTATAAAGAAACTTGTGCGTAATTATTATTGATGGTGGTAGTTGTACTAATGTTGTAACTGCATCATTAGTATTGAAGTTGAAACTTGAAACTATCTCGCATCTCAAACCCTATACATGACATTGGCTAAATGATCAGGATAGTCTTTGTGTAACCCAAAGGGCTAGGGTACCCTTTAGTATAGGGGATAAGTATTGTGATGAACTTGAATGTGATATTATTCCTATGTGTACATCCCATATATTTCTTGGTAGACCATGGTTGTATGACATGATGGTATTACATGATGGGTATAAAAATACTTATATGTTCAAACAAGATGGTAAACGTATAGTATTGAACCCTATATTGCCATCAGAGGTCTAGAAGATGCAAAGACAGATAAGACAACCATCACAGATTCCTAAGGATCATAGCCACATGGTCAAATCTTTAGAGGTTCCTGAGGTTTCTAGTTACACGAGCTAACCTATAGAGCACAAAACTTGTTAGACATAGATGTGCCAACCTTTAAAGGATCCTGATGATCAGAGTCAGATGAGCAGACCACCAGAGGACGAAATTGTTCAAGGGAAGTTGTGTTCACCTTTAGAGGTACTAGAGGCTTATGAGCAGTTGAGTAAACCATTAAAGGATTCGGAGGGTCAGAGTCGGATGAGCCCATCATTAGAGGGCCAGGCTATTTAGAGATAGTTTTGTCCACCTTTAGAGGTTTCAGAGGGTTGTGAGCAGTTAGGCTAACCATTAAAGGGCTATGAGGGTTAGCGATATATAGATGAGTTAGAAAAGGAGGAAACAATATCAGTGGAGCGAGTTGAGACAAGGGAGACCTTAGTGGATAATGGGTCATTATTTGTGTTGCATATGAGATACATCCTAGAAATGGAGGAGGGAAAGCAATCACCCCCTATGGTATTTCAGATATTGGGATTCTGCAGTGATACTTCTTTAGGTAGCTTGCTAGGAGGATACAAAATCTCTACTGCATTTGACCTGTTAGATTTGAGGACAAATCTTTTTGAGGCCCAAGGAGATGATAGGAATCAAAATCCTATAAGACCTATCATTAGGGCAAGAACCAAAGGATTTCAAATCTTGGCGATGAGGGTCATTTTTGAGTAAATCGACCTCGAAAGTATTTGCTTACTAACCTCTTTTCTATTATTCATGTATTTTATATTCCAATAAGCAAACTTATCATGCTTTATAGGGCAATGGACAAACTCACTAAGACTCAACTTGTGGGTTATCCATGGACTGACCTAAATCAAAGTTGAGTTGGACCAAAGAGTTGATTTGAAGACTCAGCATGTTGAGGACTATTTTTATTTGTTTGTTATTTATTTGAGACCATTTATGTTGTAAGTTTTTGGAGTGTTTTCACCCTAATTGTGGTAAGTATAAATACTTGCTAACTAGGGTTTTAGAGGGACATTACATTTGACATCAAATCATACACTTTATGGCCGTGAGAGACATCTCTTACAAGCTTATACTCTTATCAATTTCAAGTGTGGAATTGTGGTGAGTTAGCTTAGGAATCCTTGTGAGTTATATCAAAGTTATTTCTAAGTTGCATCCAATTATATCTAGTGAGTAATATCTAGTTTGTGATTAGATTAATTCTATTGTTTATTTCACGCAATTAGGGTTCCTTTAGTTAATATATGGTTAACGCCATTTGTTAATTGGGAATTGGAATCAATTGTGTTGTTTATTGAATTGGTCTTTGTCTAAGTATTACACGCCAATTTATAGTTGTTTCTTCCTTATTTACACTCTATTTAGAGAATTGTTCATCAATTTAATACATGCCATTTGTGGAATTATCTAGTTGATTTATCAATTGGAAAGTATACTTTGTGCTTTGGAATTTAGGCATCTCAGATGATGACACAACTATTACTCTAGCTGATTATGGTCTTAATTTCATACATGTCCATGTAGGGGGTGGGATTAACGCTGCGCCTGTAGGCTCACTAGCACCATGGCATGGAGGTTGAAGTAGAGACACAAATTGTTGAAATGTGGCAACGACAGTTGATTTTTATGTGCTATAGGACCATGGGACGTCGACAAGCCCGAAACCGGACTAAGACACATGAATATTCAATATAGGACCAACAATTCCCATTGAATTTTGAAGCGATGTACAACAGCTCAGCCCAATGCATAACACATACATCACATCACATCGTTATTCCATTAGTGGCATTATTCCTACACCAGCTGCTCTGTAGAAAAGATGCTCTGGTAAACAATCAATGTATCAGGGTGAATCTTTGCAGTGTATTAAAGATTGATAGTGTCTACTTGAGACTTTGACGATGCCTTCTAGTACCATCTAATACAAGAGTCACAAGCTCTTCCTGCTCCACATTCAAGGCCGTCAAAAGAGCCCACAAACGCATTTTCTTGATTGGTAAAATAGTTCATTAGAAGAATGAATAATAGGGGATAAGATAATATTTTTTCTTATTTATTTGATATGTAATCTTTCATCAAAATTTGTAATTGATGTAAATTAATATTTGAAATTGATAAATTTATTAGCATAGTTTAATAAATTATTTTTTCCTATTTTTATATTTATGCTTTCACATTTTTTTTAATAATTGTTTCTAAGATTTTTTTTTATAATTCTTTTTACAAAGTTTATTTATGATTTTATTTGCATAATTTTTCATTTTTTTTTCCAATGATAACTTTTCTCAAATTAAATTTTTTATAAATAAATTAAAAGTTCACAGACCAATAGCAAAATAAAAAATATCATAATTTTCAAAATTATAAAAATTAATTTAAAATTTATATAAAAATTAGCAAATTGTTGAAGGCACAAATTGCCAAAATTGGTTCAACTAAAGGTGCGTTTCAGGTTTGTGATTTTAAAACCTATTTTTGATATAATTTTTTCAAGTACCCTATTTCGTGAATTTTTTTTAAATATTATTATTTTAGTGAATTCTCCAATTAATAAAGATATAATTTAATCTTCAAAATTATCATAGAAGAAAATGCTTTCTTTATAAAAGGAAACTTACTCTTTTTCCCTTTCTCTTTCTGAATATATTTAGTAGTCCTACATACCACTACCAATTTATTGTCATACATAAAACTCTAACGAAGAGGTTGGAAAAATGATATTAAAAACCATTATCGCAACGTTCTCATTCTTTATTGTCTTATACATTGCTTGTGTTAGTCTAACGTGCAAACATCCATTGTTAATGGTTTAGATTAAAATTAAGGAATTTCGTTTAGTCTTATCTAATTTGCTCTATTTCTTTGACATTAGGGTTTCTTCCCTTTATTATTGTTAGAAATCAAAATATTGTAGTGAAATAAGGTGAGAAAAAACATATGCAAACATGTTTCTAAAGAATTCATATCATTTAATCATATAAGACATCCAATCAATTCATTTGCCGACAAATTGTGAACTATAATTTAACGTAAAACATTTGGCACATTTAATTTAAAGTAATTTTTAGAGAAAAATGAAAAGAAAAAAAAAAGTTTTTATAAATTACATTTTACCATCATGAGAGTAAAGCTAAACTTTCCAATATGCACATCCTAAGATCCATAATCTTCATCATAAAATTATTGCAAACTTTTAAAAAGAAAAACATACAACCTTAAACACCTAAAGGCCTAGTATGTGATATAATAAGTTCAAACCAAAAAAATGAAACCAAAAAAATTCCAAAGCTAATAAATATGAACCATTTCCAAAATCATGAGAGTGTAAAGCCAACCTAAGGTTGGGAGTACCTAATAGTTGTCAAAATCGCAATTTTACTTATACGGTTCTATGTGTTTATAATTTTAGGAAACCTTTCTGAGTTAACTCGAGCATAGAATTGTTTTTGTATAAACTCATGGTCGAATATGAGTTTATAAGTAAAATCAATAGAATTTCACATTTTTGACCAATTCTACTGTTCTACCTATTAAAGTCAATTGGATAAAGATTTAAAAATACAACTTAGCTTTCATAAGATATGAATATTATTGATTATTTGAAAGACTTAGAATTAGAAAATAAGAATATAATTGATAATAGTACCAATAATAATGTTAGCATTGACAATAAAGATGGTAGCGATGATGGTTATGGTGAAGAGAGAGCTGATGATAGATTATGCATTATTATTTATATTATAGTTTTATACATTAGCAAAATAAATTATGCTAATTTATTTGTACTATAAATATATAACTTTTATTGTGAGTTGTGACTAAAATTTATATTGAATTTATTTGTTTCCATCTTATATTTCCTTTTTTTTTTATGGCTATAATAAACATATCAATAGTTTTTTAAAACCATTTTATATAGGTTATAGAAACTTGCGTTTTTAAGTTTTGATTCTACATTCTGATTCTACAGATCCTTTGATGATTCTAGGTAGAATCATGAGTTTAACAACAATAAGCAAATTTGTGTTGAGAGCTTTGGCAACCCCTGTGGAAATTTTTTTAAATATAGTTGATGTAGCAAGCATAAAAAATTTTAAAGTAGAAGATAATAGGTTATTGATTTATACTTCCAAACCTTGTATAATGGTAATTGGTGTCTTGTGGCTTGATTATGACCTGCTAGTGAGAAATAGAAAACCCATTTCTTAGCTTAACAATTATCATCAAATTGACCTTCCTAGTTTATTAAAAGAAAAAAAAAGTTATTTGTTTTTCACATGAGTTTTAGAGAATAAACATATGTGAAGATCATTTTGTAATTTATGGTTTTATATTTTTATTTGAGAAGACAGCAAAGAAAAAACACACTAAATCATGGAGAAATGGTTATATGATTTTGAAAAATGCTTTACAATTTCAAAAGAAAATAAAATAAAATTAGGAAAAAGAGGAGAGGGATAGTTGGTGTTTTGTAAAGAAATTTACCACATTACCCCACTTAAAATTTGTTTGTCTATAAAGTAAATAAGTAGCTAGGTAGAAGCTAAGAAATTTGTTTGTAGTACGATTAGGAAAGTTAATGAAAAATTCTTAACTAAATGTTGAGGAAAAATGATAAGTGTTAAATATCCTTAGGGGGAAATGATGGAATATTATGGATAAAAAATGTTTTTAGAAGTGTGAAATCAAAAGATGAGTTTTGGCTTAATAGAATAAAAGATATATAAATCATAACTATCTATAGGGAGATGATAAAGTCTCTTTAAATATATTGTATAAGCATTGAAGATGAAAAATGATAATCAACTACATCTTTTTCATGTCCAGTACAATTTTATATGACTTATCGACTTGTATATAGAAAAATATTAATAACACGTGTAATAATGATTCAAATTGCATATTGAATCGGACTGAACCTTTTCTTTTAGGTTTGAAAAAGTTACAAACCAAACTGCATAATTAGGCTTCAATTTTTTAAAAATAATTATAATGTATGTTTAAGTTTAGTTTGATGGGCGAACCATATCATACCGACTGTGCTTACCTCTATTTGGAGATTGGATGCCTTCATAGAGGCATTTGAATACCTTGAAAGATTGCAAATAGTTAGCATTTTATAGAAGCCATTTGGATAGCCAAGACAAACGTTTGAACACCTCAACAATATCTGCATTTTCGCAATTTGAATTTTTCTAAATGTTAACACTATCTTTGTACAACATTTCAACACAAATCCACAAACTCAACATACTAAAGATGTTTATTAGTAGAACAGACCTCATATCTCCTTCTCATGATCATAGTTTGCAAAGTCATTTATTGAATGAAGATTTTTTTTTTAAGATTTCATGACAAATATAAACAATATTCAACAAGTAGCAAATCATACAATCCCACTCACCTTGGCTCATTGTGATCAGCTATAGTAATATGGAGGAAGCTCACTTAGCTTAAAGTCATATAATTCAGAAGAATATGCAAGAAATCTTATAGCATCTATTTGTTTCATCAAAGGTTGTAATAATTTCTTGATTTATGTCTTTAATGTTAAACCCCACAATTTCCATAAATAAAAAGTTATTATTTTCTCCTCTATATGCCCTTTAGGAAAAGGAAAAAAATAATATTTATTTTTAAAAATATTCCCACAAATGTACCATTTGGGAAAATAATCCCAATTTTAACCCAACATCTCCTTCATTCTTCCTCCTTCTCATTCAAGCATTTTTTCACTTCCCCTTTCTCTCTCTATCTCTAAAAAGCTTGAAACTCTAACCCCCATTTCATCTCATTTAGGTAATTTTAACTTGAATTGGAGGCTAATCGGAGGTTTAAGTAGTGAGTTAATTCAATTGGTAAAAGGAAAAAAAATAATATTATTTTCAAAAATATTCTTGCAAATGTATTATTTAGGAAAATAATCCCAATTTTAACCTAACATCTCCTTCCATCTTCTTCCTTCTCATTCGAACATTTTTTCACTTTTCCTTTCTCTCTCTATCTCTAGCAAGCTTGAAACTCTAACCCCCATTTCATCTCATTTAGGCAATTTTAACTTGAATTGGAGGCTAATCGGAGGTTTAAGTACTGAGATAATTTGATTGGTGTTGAAGTTTGTGTAGAATAGGTGTGTTTTTATAGTGTTTTCAACCCCCTCTCTCTAGAAGTTGCAACAAACTTTAAGGTAAATACTTTTATGATATTTTGAAGTTTTTATGATATTATATATGTGTAAATATAGAATAATATGAATATGTTTGTGCTGTGATGTTTGGGTAGTTTTTTATTTTCCTTATTTGTAATTTTTTTTAGTCCTATTAAGTTAAAATTAGCAGTTGAAATAAAGATTTTAAGTGGCATATTATTAGGATTACTTTTTTCAATAGGTATAAGTGAGGGAAATTTTTAAAGAAACAGGTAATATGTTTGAATAATGAATATGCACTAGCAAAACTTTTTCTTCTTCTTCTTTTTTTTTTTTTTGGTATAATTTTTGGTAAGTTTTTCTTATGCTTTCCCTAAATAATTTTTACATTTGTGTTAGTGAGTTAAAGGAAGAAAAAGAACATAAGAAAAAAAAAAGGTAAGAAAGAGAAAGTTAAAGAGGGATAGAGAGGAAAACTTTGTATTAGGATTGATTTTTCTTATGGAAGGATAGGTTTTTCCAAGTTTTTATTGGCATTACGTTAAAATGGCACGTTTGATAATGAGAAAGGTAAATTCCAAGCTATATATATATATATATATATGCATAATATATATAGCAATATGATGTATACAACGTAACATGTACTTATAAATAGATATTATGTATATAATAACTTCTATAGTATATAATCCATAACATTATACTCCATGACACATGATATATTATGTAATTTTTGCATGTCTATCACATATATAGATATTGTAAATTATTATAGCATATGGTATAACATTTATTATTTTATATACTTTATAATTCTTAAGAAATATGATGATACGATCAATTGGTTTAACAAAAAGAGATGAATATAAGCAAAACGATGAAAGATAGAGATAGAATACATAGATAGTTAATGGTTTTTATGTACACAATTGGTAGAAGGTAAATAGAAATACACAAATTTCAAAGGTTAAGATTTATTTTGGATAAATGAAGGGTTAATGACTTTTTCCAATTTTTTTACCTTATTTTTTTCTTTTGCTTTTAGTAGTCTGGTTGAGAAGTCCTTATTAGAGATAGGAAATTTTTGGACAAATTATAGTTGAATATTGTAAAATCCCTCACCAAAGAAGCATTCTCATTGGTAAATTCAGACCTTGTGTCGACAAGAAAGATTGGCAAGATCTTCAATTCCCTTTTTGGCACCTAATGACCTATTAAGGAGAAATTATGGGAGGCTTCAACAAAAATGGTTTCAAAATGAGATGAACATAAGTGATCCATCACTAGCTATAATGTATAATAAGTGAAGAGGGGAAGGCCACAATAGAAGAACATGCCCTAAATGTAATAGGAAAGCATAGTAGGAAGGATTGAGATCATCATGTTATTTGGTTTATTGCATGTAGTTGTGATATATGTATGTCATTGTTCTTATATTTATTCTTGCATGTGCATTGACAATAAAATCATTGAATTGGTGTTTGCATTTCTTCTTTTTAGATTTGTAGATGGATTCAAGACTATATGATAGATCATTTCTGTAAGGTTAGGCGGCTCATAGGTTAGAGCTAGTTTGGAGTGGTCAGGTAAAAACTTCTCTACATAATGCTTCTATTGGTGTTTAGGTTACAAATAACATGAATTATGTTAAATGTGCAGGAAAATAACTAGCTTAGGTGTCATCAATGTGAGGTGATCCTTAGATGACAGGAGGGATGACTGATTGAGGTAGACCTAAAGATTGTACCTTATCTTTAGGCATTGGACTTCATTGGGGTGTCCCACTTGCCATTCATTCAGCTAGATTGGCACTTGCTTACAACATTGGTTAAGCATTGGCGATTAGAGACACACACCTGATGGGAATCAAATCATCTCAATTACAGATGCATCTGTTTGTGCTTCGGAAGATAACTGAGTAAACTAAATGATGCAAAACAAGCATGGAACATTGCTTTTAAAAGTTGGCAATTTATGTTGTTAAGCTGGTGGCCTTCCTTGAAGAACCGATGGTGTAGGAATAAAGGCTGGTGGTGTAAATCCTAAGTCAATGGTGTAAATCCTAAGCTGGCGATGTACTTTTCCTTAATGGCTTACAATTTATCTAGGCCAGTTTTGCTTTGCATATTTCTCTTATTTTCTTAGTCAATAGTTGTTTCTTTTGAGGACTATTATAAATACCTTTTTTGTGATAGCAATATAGATAGACTTTAGACATTTGAGATATACATAACTTGAGTTTTTCTCTCATACTCTTATCAATCCTTAGATTGTGGCGAGTGATGGTATCGGGGTTGTTGTGCTTCATATCAACAAATCCGTGCTGGGACTATCCACTTGTTAGTGCGTAATATCTAGTAAGGGTTTAGGTTTTTATTTTTCTATTGTGTTTGAATTGTTTGGATTATGTTTTGTGATTATTGATTGGGATTGTGATTGCTTGATTCTACTTTGGGATTAAGCACATCATAATTTGGTATCAGAGTGAAGGTTGAGAATTAAGGTTTGTTCTGTGGTTTGTGTGATTGTAATTAGGGCCTGTGATGTGGTTGTTTGATGGTGAATTGAAATTAGGGTTTATACTATCAATTGTGCCATGGGTTGCTTAGAATTGAATTGGGGATTGATCGAAGGTTGAGAATTAGGGATTGTGATGTTAGGGTTGTTGTAGTGTGTATATGTGTGTGATTGTGATTTGGAAATTCTTATGTTGAGATTGCAATTCATCAAAGTATGTCAAAACAATAGTGTAAACAGAGGAGTCGGGAATGAAGCCAATAGTCAAGTTGTAGGAGGAGGTTAAGGATGTCATGCTGTAGGTGGTAGGAGAAATTTAGAAGAACAGTTATAGGATTTAACCACTATTGTTGCTAATCTAGCAACGTGGGTAGATCAGATGACATTACCTCAATAGCCACTGGAAAATCTATAGGCCACCCTACCTTAGGTAGCTATTAATGATGTATGTAGGGAAAGAGCGTTAGGAGGAAATAGAGGAAGGTGAGTTGGAGGAGATTATCATGCTTACCGGGAAGAAAGAGATGATAATTTTAAGGATGAATTCTATCTTAATTGTGAGTTTAGGCCACCTAGGGGTTTAGAATATGTGAAATTATGAATGCCTTCATTTGCTGGAAGGGGATTTATAGAGGATTATCTTGATTAAGAGGATAAGGTGGAGGAACGTTTTGAGTGTTATGAGATCAATGACCATACTCGAGTATGTTTGACAACAGTTGAGTTTATAGGGTATGTCGTCTTATGGTAGAAGAACATTGTGGCCAGTAGGAGGAGAGATGGAGGTGCTGAAATAAGTACTTGGCAAGAGATGAAATGGGTTATGAAGAAGAGGTTTATACCAGAGCATTATAGACATGAGCTATTCATGTGTCTCCAAACATTGAGACATGGAGGCAAAACCGTGGATGAGTATGTCTAAGAGTTTAAGACACTAATGATTCGATGTGGAGCAATTGAACCTCTTAAATAGATAATGGCACGATTTGTGTTTGGTCTAAAGCATGAGATCGCTTGTATTATGGAGCTGTAGCGATATGGCACACTTGATGAGGCCATCTAGTTAGCTTTGAAAGTTGAGAGACAAAGGCGTTCTAATCTTTATAGAGTGGTGAGTAACAGGTATGGATCCTCTAATAAACTGTATAGGTCAGACAGTTAGTGTAATGGCTGAAAATTTTATTTATTAATTTATCTTAGTATATATGTTGTCATAATGAGCCGAGGTTAAGGATGTCAAAATGTATTTAAATAAGGAGCAAATGGGTCTTTTCACATGGAGGATATAAATATTGAATAAACCTAGGAAACTTAATTTGCCATTGTGAACAATGAAACAAAAACTAGAGGACAGACGCTCTTAATAGGAACCTTAGAGACGAAAGGAAAAAGGAGTGACCTAATTCCAAAGATGAAAGATAAAAGGATTCTATACAAGTCTTAATTTCGGTTATTGGATTTAGAACTCATGAGTATAATGTGGGCATTAAGATTCAAAGATTGAAAAGCGCGTAATGAGGAAGAGACTCAAAAGGTTTAAGGATTCAACTCATAGAAAATTGATGTAAGTATGAAAATCCATGTAATTTATTTATAATTACATGTTTTAGAGATATAATCGAGCTTAGGAATAGAGAAAATGGGGTTTAAGAGAAATTGGAATAAAGAAATAGGAGTTTATGGAGATTGCCGAGGGTAACACGACCTACCAATACGGTTGTGTTTTAACCGTGTTGAATTCGAAAGTTATACTGAGAGATACACGGCCTCCTAACATGCTCGTGTTTCGACCGTGTTAAGTTAAGGGTAACATAGCCTCCCAACACGGTCATGTTTAGATTGTGTTGAATTAAGAAGAACACGGCCTCCCAACATAGTTGTGTTCTAATCATGTTGAAGCCAAACGTTACACCAAAAGATATACGACCCTTAACACGGTCATGCTCTAGCTCGTGTTGAGTAACATGGTCCCCTACATGGCCGTGTCGAATAAAGTATAAAATAATTATATATTCATTTAACTTCAAATTAAACTAATTTCCACGTAACCTAGATAGCTAGTAAGGCCCTAGAGAAATTAAATGAATAAGATAAGAGAAGTAAGAGAATGATATTGATCTTAGATTAAGTACTAAGAAGAGCTTGTTAATTTGTATAGATTTCCATTTAGAATAAGTCAAAGACTGAAAAGTGCTTAAGGCTAGGACTCAAGGTACATTTAACTTGTGTGTTGTTCTATGTTTGTTTAAGTTAGTATGTGTGTTGAAATTGGTTAAGATGAATAATTTGGCTCAAGTGTTTAAGTTGTATGCTGTATGTGCTTGGCTCAGCCTAGGGGCCCATAGTGGCAGATCCCTAGGGAGCACCCCAATGATCCTTATGTGATGTTATCCTTAGTGGAGTCGTACCTAGAAATGATTTGGGTTAAATATCAGTTTAAGATGATTAAGTGGACATGGGTGTAGGGCTCGTAGTGGCAGTTCTCATCACCAGGTTTATGTGTACATGGGTGTGGGGCCTATAGTGGCAGTTCCCATCACCAAGTTTAAGGATTTAGTATACATGGGTGTGGAGCTCATAGTGGCAATTCCCATCACCAAGTTTAAGGATTAAGGGATCATGGGTGTAGGGCCTGTAGTGGTAGTTCCCATCATTGAATCATGCTCTAGTGTGTTAATTGTGTTAAGGGGCTCATGAGTACCCTATTGATGCTTGTGGACATAAATTGTATTAAGAAATGGTTGTTTGTGTTTAAGTATTACATCATGTGTGTGATACTTCCTTATGTTTGTTAATGTGTGTGTGTTTGTGTTATACGTATTGGGCATTAGCTCACCCTTCGAGGAACATTTTAGATGCAAGTGTTGAGAGAGATGAGAACCCAGAAGATAACTTGGGTTTGAGTGAACTATAGAGAGAGGAAGACGAAGATTACCATTACTATTATAGTGATTAGGTTTTGGGAGAATTACTTTATTGGGCTGTAATAGACGTTATCTTTTGATAATGTTATTTTGGTGTTTAAAGACTTCCGTTGCATTAGATGTTTGATATGGTCTTCAAAATTATTTGAATTTTGGAGATGTATGAAATGTTTTTTAGGTTATGGTTAATGTTTAGGTTGATTTAGAGCCTTAATATGCTCTTGTGAGATAAGGACACATGACGGGTAGTAGTGTAGCCCGAGTTTTGGGGCATTACAAATTAGGTGGTATCAAAGCCTTAGGTTTTATGATCTTTAGAGACTTAAGTTTGAATCTATAGAGAATAGGTTCATGATCCTTATGACTTAAGTTTTAATCTGTAAAGCATAGTCTATTAAGCATGAAGAACTTAGGTAATGATCCTTAGAGCTTAGTGATCATAAATAGCCATAAGTTTTTTTTTTTTTTTTAAACAGTAGAGCATAAGATATAATCTTTAGAGAAATTAAGCACTTGATCTATAAGATTGTGAGACATGAAGAGAGTAGGTAAAATATGGGACGTTTACTTAATTATGTAATTATTTTCTTTTATTATTACTTTACTTGCATTCTTTTAACTACTAAGTTATATATATGAGTAAACCCCAGTGTAGTGATATATGTGTATGTATTTACACTACGACACTGAACATGACTGATATTAACTCAAGTAATTCGATTATCTCTTTTTAAACATAATGCCTTTAAGAAGAATTACGAATCATAAGTTAGAAGGGGTGTTGGACATGATAACCCCAATGAGGAGGAAGTTTAGAACCTATAGCCATAAGGGGAAAGAGGTCGGATGGCTGAAGAGATAGTCCAATTACTATATATTGTGAACCATCTAATGGGACTACTGGCATAACAACACCAAACCCCTAATGTCTTACAACATAAGAATGCTAATGAACCCATCGGCTTTGATAGGTTCATAAGAATAGTTAAGGAATTTAACCTAGAGTGGATGACCCAATCGAAGTTGAGGATTGGGCACAAAAAATTGAGAAGATATTTGCTGCCTTCTAGATACTAGAAGATAGGAAGGTGAATTATGCTACATTCATATTGAAGGGAACTATAGCAAAACGGTGGGCTTTGGTTCCTAAACTTGCAAGGGAATGCATGAATTGGGCCGTATTTAAGGAGCTGTTTTATCAGAGATACTTCCCTAGCAGCTCCAGAGATAAGATGGAGAATGAATACTAGAACTATGAACAGGGGAATCGAATAGTTGAAGAGTATGAGGTAGAGCTAAATCGCCTCATTCAGTTCCTTCCGAAAAATGTATGTAATGATGATAGGTCCCGAGTAGAAGGTTCTTAAGGGGATTGGAATTGGACCTATAAGTTATAGTAGGGGCCTTTTAGCTAAATACATATGCTGAAATGGTTAACAAAGCGAAATATCTCAAGCAGAATATGAAGATTACAGAGGAATAGCAGAGTCGTAGAGTAGCAATAGCTTTAGGAAAAAGACCTGCCTCTAGTGGAATGGGACAAGGCAAGAGTAAAATATCTATAGCCCCTCTCTCAAGATCAGACAAGTGCCTTTAGCACTCACTACAACAAGCCTAAATGTTAAATGTCTCAGATGTTATGGGCCTCATGAGTTAAGAGAGTGTAGATGGCCAAATGAGGCATGTTTCTCTTGTAAGAAGATTGGGCATATTAGCATATATTGTATAAGGGGTCAGTTCCCCTAATCTTCTATCATGTGTGCAACCAGAGGGGACACAAGGCAATCAATCGTCCTTAAGGACAAATAAAAAATCAAATAAGGCCAGTTCAACAGGCAATTAGACCTCTAGTGAGAGGATAGGGAGGTAGACCATAAGCAAGAGGTCTTAGATAAAGAGTTCCTACTAGAGTGTTTGCCACTCACCAGTAGTAGCAATAGGATATCCTTGACATAGACAACATTGCAGGTATGCTTCCAGTGTACTCTTGTAATGTATATGTGCTATTCGATATCGGTGAGTCTGTGTCCCGTGTATGTGAGAATTTCGTGTGTACATGTGCTTTGAATCTTGAAAACATGAATGACTATCTGGCTATTAGTACTCCCTTGGGAGTAGGAGGAAGAATAAGTAGAATATGCAGAGGAGTGAGAATAGAAATACATGGTAAGGTGATTCCAGCAAACCTCTTGGTATTGGAGATGATAGAATTTGACATTATTTTGGGTATCGGCTGGCTGTCAAAATATCATGCCACCATTGATTGTCACAACATGATGGTATAGTTTAATATATCAAGAGATGGATATTTTGAATACAAGTTAGAAGTGTAGAGACCCACTAGATTGCCCACTTATGAGATGTGGGGAAAAAGGGTACTGGTAACTATATCTATTGAAGCCAATGAAGAAGTTAAGATGGAAGGAGTATTGATAGTGAGCGAATTTCCTGATGTGTTTCCAAAAGATTTTCCTAGTGTACCCCTAGCTAGGGAAATATAATTCAGCATTGATTTGGTACCAGACATAGTACCCATATCAAAACCAGTCTATAGGATGACACTAGTAGAATTGGAAGAATTAAGGAAACAATTACAGGAGCTATAAGATAATGGTTTTATAAGACCTAGTGTCTCTCCTTGGGGTACACCGGTCATATTTGTGAAGAAGAAAGATGGAAGCATAGACTTTGTATAGACTATAGGGAGTTAAACAAGGTCACAATAAAAAATAAATATCCTCTTCTTAGGATAGATGACCTGATTAACCAATTGTAAGGAGCTTAGGTGTTCTCCAAAGTAGACTTGAGATCAGGCTACCATCAACTAAGAATAAAAGAAGAGGACATCTAGAAAACAATATTTTGAACTAGGTATGGGTACTACGAGTTTCTGGTAGTGCCTTTGGACCAACGAATGCACCAGCTGCATTCATGGATTTAATGAATAGAGTATTCAGGGATTTTCTGGATAAATTTGTAATCGTCTTTATAGATGATATCCTGATATACTCTGAAAGCATTGGGGAGCATGAAGAACATTTGAGATTGGTATTAGGTAGGTTACAAGATGAGAAGTTGTATGCTAAATTTAGTAAATGTGAATTTAGCTAGAATAAGTAGTCTTCTTAAGCCATGTCGTTAACAAAGATAGGATATTTGTGGACCCAGAAAAGGTGAGAGTGATAGTAGATTAGCACAGACTGAACAGTTACAGAGGTAAGATGCTTCCTGGGTCTATTAGGCTATTATAGGAGATTTGTAGAAGGATTTTCCAAAATAGCAACTCTTCTCACCAAATTGACAAAGAAAAATGTGAAATTCGAATGGAATAATAGATGTGAAGCCAATTTTTAGATGCTTAAAGAGAAACTGGTGTCAACACCAGTTTTGACTTTGCCCAAGAGTGGAGAAGAGTTTGTAGTGTATAGTGATGCCTTAGTCCAAAGGTTGGGGTATGTATTAATGTAAGGTGGTCAAGTAATAGCTTATGCTTCTTGACAATTGAAGTCGTATGAAAAGAATTACCTAACTCATGACTTAGAATTGGTAGCTGTAGTGCTAGCTTTGAAGCTTTGAAGACATTACTTATATGGAGAAAGGTGCAAAATCTTCACTGACTATAGAAGCTTGAAGTACATATTTACGTAGAAAGAGCTAAATATGACATAGAGGAGATCGTTGGAGTTAATAAAAAGATTACGACCTAGAGATACAATACTATCAAGAAAAGCCAATGTGGTAGTAGACGCTATTAGTAAAAAGAAATAGGGCAATGTAGTCACTTTCATCACTTCGTAGAAGGAGTTATTGGAAGATATGCGCAAATTGGAGCTAGAAATTTAACATAAGAAGTGGGAGCAAAAATGGTTACCTTAAGGATTTAGCCAACCATAATGAACAAGATTAAAGCTAGTCAGATGGAAGATAAGGACATTCAAGAGATCAAGAGCAGAAGGGAACAAAGTAAGGCACTAGAATTCAACTTAGATGTAGAAGGGACCTTCAGGTACAAAACGAGGCTATGTGTGCCAAAAGATGAAAATTGAAGAGAGAGATAATGAAAGAGGCACATTACTCTACCTACACAATACACCTTAGAAGTACCAAAATGTACAAGGACTTAAAGAGTTGTTATTGGTGGAGAAATATGAAAAGAGAGATAGCTGAGTATGTAGCCAGATGCCTCACATGCCAGTAGATTAAAATAGAACATCAGAGGCCAGCTAAAGAACTATAGCCTCTTCTATTACCAGAGTGGAAATGGGAGCATGTGACAATGGACTTTGTTACAGCCTTCCCAAACACTAGGGAGAAGTAGGATGCAGTTTGGGTTATAGTGGATAGATTGAATAAATTTGCTCATTTTATACCTATCAGAGTAGGATACAAATTGAAGAAATTGGCTCAGATATACATTCAGGAGATAGTTAGACTGCATGGAGTGCTAATGACAATCACTTCTGATAGAGACACAAGATTTGTGAATAGATTTTGGAACAACCTACATAAAGCATTAGGCACCAAATTTGCAATTCATTACAACATTCCACCCATAGATAGATGTTCAATTTGAAAGGACTATACAAATATTGGAGGATTTACTTAAGACATGTGCATTAGATTTTGGAGGAAATTGGAATGAGCATATACCTCTGGTGGAGTTTACCTATAATAACAGTTACCAAGCAATCATCCGTATGGCATCATATGAAGCTCTTTATGGAAGAAGGTGCAGATCTCCACTACATTGAGATGAAGTGGGAGAAAGACAGATGATGGGGTTGGAGTTAGTACAGGAAGTGGTAGATAAAGTGAAGCTAATCAAGTAGAGAATACAAATGGCCTAATCTCGACAATAGAGCTATGTAGGCAAGAGAAGATGCCCATTGGAATTTCAAGTGTGAGATAAGGTATTATTGAGGATTTCTCCAATAAAGGAGTGATTAATTTGGGTTGAGGGGAAAGCTAAACCTAAGGTATATAGGCCCGTTTGAGATCTTGGAAAGTATAGGCACATTGGCTTACATGTTAGCTCTTTCGCCGAATTTGGCCAGCGTACATGATGTATTCCATGTATCCATGCCGAGGAAGTATGTACCCGTCCCAGATCAGATAGTGGCTATGGAACCATTGACTGTATAGCTAAATCTAACATCTTTGAAAAGGCCAATTAAAATCCTGGACACTGAAGAACGGGTACTAAGACAGAAAACAATCCCTTATGTAAAAGTGTAATGGACAAACTAAATAGAAAGGGAAGCAACATGGGAACTAGAAGCAAAAATGAGGAAGAAATATCCAGAACTCTTCTAGAATCAGGTACTTTCAAGGACGAAAGTTTTTATAAGGGGGGAAGAACGTAATATCTGAAAATTTTATTTATTAAGTTATCTTAGGATATATGTTGTCATAATGAGCCGAGGCTAAGGAAGTAAAAATGTATTTAAATAAGGAGCGAATGGGTCTTTTCACATGGTGGATATAAATATTGAATAAACCTAGGAAACCTAATTTGCCATTTTGAATAGTGAAACAAAAACCAGAGGACAGACGCTCTTGATAGGAACCCTAGATATGAAAGGAAATAGGAGCAACCTAATTCCAAAGACGAAAGGTAAGGTATTCTATACAAGTTTCAATTTTGGTTATTGGATTTGGAAATCATGAGTATAATGTGCACATCAGGATTCGAATATTGAGAAGGGTGCAATGGGGAAGTCACTCAAAAGGTTTAAGGATTCAATTCATAGGAAATTTGATGTAAGCATGAAAATCCGTGTAATTTATTTATAATTACATATTTTAGAGATATAATCGAGCTTAAGAATAGAGAGAATTGGGTTTAGGAGAAATTACAATAAAGAATTAGGAGTTTGTGGAGATTTTCAAGGGTAACACAGCTTACCAACACGGTTGTGTTTCAACGGTGTTGAATTTAAAAGTTATACCGAGAGATACATGGCCTCCAAACACGGTCGTGTTTCGACTGTGTTGAGTTAGGGGTAACATGACCTCCCAATACGATAGTGTTTAGATCGTGTTGAATTAAGAAGAACACGACCTCCCAACATGGTTATGTTCCAACCGTGTTGAAGCTAAATGTTACATCAAAAGATACATGATCCTTAACACGGTTGTGCTCCAGCCCGTGTTGAGTAATACGATCCCCAACATAGCCGTACTGAATAAAGTATAAAGCAATTATATATTCATTTAACTTCAAATTAAACTAATTTCCATGCAACCTAGATAACTAGTAAGGTCTTAGAGAAATTAAATAAATAAGATAAGAGAATTAAGAGAATGATATTGATCATAGATTAAGTATTAAGAAGAGCTTATTAATTTGTACAGATTTCCATTTAGATTAAGTCCAGGATTGGGAAGTGCTTAAGGCTAAGATTTAAGGTATGTGTAACTTGTGTGTTGTTCTATGTTTGTTTAAGTTAGTATATGTGTTGAAATTGGTTAAGATGAATAATTTGGCTTAAGTGTTTAAGTTGTATGCTGTATGTGCTTGGCTTAGCCTAAGGGCTTGTAATAGCAGATTCCTAGGGAGTACCCTCATGATCCTTGTGTGACGTTGCCCCTAGTGGAGTCGTATCTAGAAATGATCTGGGTTGAATGTCGGTTTAAGATGATTAAGTGGACATGGGTGTGGGGTTCGTAGTGGTAGTTCCTATTACCAGGTTTAAGTGTACATGGGTGTGGGGCCTGTAGTGGTAGTTCTCATCACCAAATCATGCTCTAGTGTGTTAATTGTGTTAAGGGGGTCATGAGTATCTTGTTGATGTTTGTGGACATAAATTGTATTAAGAATTAGTTGTCTATGTTTAAGTACTGCATGATGTGTATGATACTTGTTTATGTTTGTTCATGCGTATGTGTTTGTGTTATATATACTAGACATTAGCTCACCCTTCGGGGAACATTTTTAGATGCAGCTGTTGAGAGAGATGAGAATTGAAAAGATAACTTGGGTTTGGGTGAAACATAGAGAGAGTAAGATGAAGATTACCATTACTATTATGGTGCTTAGGTTTCGGGAGAATTACTTTATTGGGTTGTAATAGACATTATCTTTTGAGAATGTTATTTTGGTGTTTAAAGGCTTCCATTGCATTAGATATTTGATATGGTTTTCGAAATTATTTGAATTTTGGAGATGTATAAAATGTTTTTATATAGGAGTTATAGGTTAAATGTATCAAAGTTGATTAAGAGCCTTAATGTGTTCTTGTTAGATAAGGACACGTGGCGGGCAGTAGTGTGGCCTGGGTTTTGGGGTGTTATAGTAAAAATGTTGATAAAGGGGGATATTATAAGAATGCATAAGAGAATGTTGTTGTTACTGATGTTGGAGGGGAGAGAGAATTTTTTGGAAAGGGGAAAGTAGTTGTTGAGGTTGACATTAAGCAGATAGTGGTTAGTTCATCAGGTGGGAAGAATTGTCAAATCTAATGCTTCAAATGTTTGGGTTTTGGGCATATGGTTGCTCAATGTCTAAACAAAAGGGTGATGACTACTATGGAGATAAAGAGTAAGGATGATGAGGAAGAGATGCATGAACCAACATATTTTATCAGCAGTGCTAGATGAGTATTATGGGGATGTATATGCTGGGTACATGAAAATAGAGGGAATGATCGGTATTTAGCTATCAATGTGTCGCACAGGGTGATGACTACTTTTCCTACTAATGAGGAAGAATAGAGGGAGAACCTATTCCATATTTTTTATCGGGTCCAAGGTAACCTTTATGCTCTTATTATTGATGGTGGCAGTTGCATTAATTTAGTGGTTGCTTCGTTAGTTAATAAGTTGAAACTAGATACTACTCTACATCCTAAACCATATAAGCTATACTGGTTGAGTGAACGGGGTAGTCTATATGTTACTAAGAGGGCTAAAGTCCCATTCAGCATAGGGGATAAGTACAATGATGAGATTATCTGTTATATACTTCCTATGTGCACATCACATATACTACTTAGTAGACCGTGATTATTTGATATGAGGGTATTGCATGATGGGTTTAGGAACACCTATGTGTTCCAGAAGGATGGCGACCAATTTTTTTGAATCCTATGTCACCAGTTGAGGTGTAAGAGGCATAGAGGAAAATCAATAAAACCACTAAAAAGAATTCTTTATTTATGGGGCAGAAGGAACTGGAAGGAAACTTGAGTGGAGTAGAACGTTCCTAGGACATTCAGAAGCTTCATCAAAGGGTTTCTAAACATCTTAAGAAGACTCAAGAGTAGCAGTGACTTTAGGGCAATAAACATAGGAAGACCAAGATTTTCAATCCAGGTGACTTAGTTTGGATTCATCGTAGCAAGGATCAGTTTCCCTACAAGAAATCACATAAATTTTCACTTAGAGCAAATGGACCATTCAAGATTTTAAAGCACATCAACAACAATGTTTACAGGTGGAACTATTAGGAGAATACGGCATTTCTACTACATTTAATGTTGTAGATCTATCACATTACCTATTAGAAGATCGTCATGAAGAACCATTAGATTTGAGGGCAAATCTTCCACAGGCTTGAGGAGATGATGGGAATCAAATCATCTCAATTACGAATGCATCAGTCAGTGCTTTGAGAAGACAATCGAGTAAACTAAATGATGCAAAACAAGCATTAAATGCTGCCTTTAAAAGCTAGTAGTTTATGTCATTGAGCTAGCGGCCTTCTTTGAAGAACTGGTGGTGAAGGAATAAAGGCCGGCGGTGTACTTTCAAAGGCCGGTAGCTTTTCCTTGGCAGCTTACAATTTATCTAGGCCATTTTTACTTTGCGTATTTCTTTTATTTTCTTAGTCAATAGTTATTTCTTTTGAGGACTACTATAAATACCTTTTTGTGATAGCAATATAGATAGACTTTGGACATTTAAGATATACAAAACTTGAGTTTTTCTCTTATAATCGTATTAATCCTTAGATTGTGGCGAGTGACAGTATTGGGGTTGTTATGCGTCATATCAACAAATTTGTGCTAGGACTATCCTCTTGCTAGTGCGTAATATCTAGTAAGGGTTTAGGTTTTTATTTTATCATTGTGTTTGAATTGTTCGGATTACTTGTTGTAATTATCGATCAGGATTGTGATTGCTTGATTCTGTTTTGGGATTAGGCACATCAACAAATTCCACATGCCTTCGAGTAAGATGATAGTGATGTTATAGGATATTTCTATACTGGTAAGTTCACTAGTGAATGGATAAGTTATCATTGGTAACACACAACTAGACCGGCTAATCACTTGCTATCAGTTGTTGGGAGCAAAGTTGCTAGTAGGAGTTGTTCAAGAAAATTAATTGAGATTATGTGGTTAGGGATAATTTCAGCAATTTACCACCTGATGTAGATGGCATCACCATCCAGTGATTTATGAGAACACACATTCTACAGTTGATTAGAGGCATGATCTTTGTTGATAAATCGTAGAATGTGGTGCATCTGATATTTCTCCCCCTTTTATCCGACCTTTAGGTATTTAGGTAGTACATATGGGGGGCAACATGCTTGGCCTGGCTATACTATTACTTTATATTGCATCATACATGGAGGCATCTAAGATTAGTGGCCCATTGGTTATAATATAGGTTTGGGCATAGGAGCACTTCCCTTATATCACCCCTTTGTGTCACAAAGTAATGGCACTAGTTGAGGATTGACCACTTATGTATATATGGGATACTAATTTCAATGTTACACAGGTGCTGACCTATATAGTGACATAGTATTGTGATGCCTTTGACTACTAAGTCTTTGCGTAGGAATTCTTAGCCTTATTTACTTTTTCTATTTCCCTCTTAAAACTTTATGATTCAAGGTTATTTTAACATATTAGCTTCTAAGTAGTTTGGGTCTTATACATGTATGCGAATATAGTGATGCTACTTATTTATTTTTAGGAGGGCAGCAACATTTGGCTTGCATGATTACCACTTATTTGCTTTCATGTTGTCGAGTTGAACTTTCTAAATCGAGTAATTTTCTAGTTTGGTGGCATCTAAATGATACCTCAGTACACCAACACATTGACATAGCTCCATGAGCTTGACTTGTAGGGTAGGACCACAACAAATTGATCACCACCTACTTAGCTTGCCAAGAGCAGTAGGTCGACCGTTGACATTAGATCATCTATTTAGCTCCAGCTTATGGCTTACTAGACAATACAATCCCAAGGTATGCTACTTGGTATTGGGAGATCACTCGATGGTACATAAGTCAGATCGATACCATATTAGGTTACATGGTATGTATATGATCTTCCTGATCTATTATTTTCTATTTTTGTGTTATGCAAATTAATTATATCGTGTTGTCCTTTTTTGTAGGTGATTTCTTTAAGCGTCTACTAGATGCTATACAATGACATTGTATCTAAGGTGCTAAAGGTGGTCGAGATAGTTTATTGATTTATAGGTGTGACTCTTAATGATGCACCACTTGCTATAGGTAATGCTAATGAATTGAAGGACTTGCCACCACTGCAGCCTTCTTAGGGATGACATGCTTGAGTTTGAGGCTAGGGTAGAAGATGAAGTTGTAGATGTGCTTGGTTAGAGATTAGAGACAACCATGAGGACTCAACTTTCGCGTCCCCTACTTGGACTGCGGTGTATCATGATGGGCCAAGCCCATCTAGACTAGCGTTTACACACATTTTCACTCCTTTCAGAGAAGGTTCCAGCTTTTGCACCGCCATTCATCCAACTCTACATAAGAGACGACTTGGTCATAGTGATGGTGATATAGGTGAGAGTCTTACTCAGGTTAAGTACACTCCCATTCCTTTTCACATGCCTCCTCCATATAGTTCACTTGATTTAGTTTTAGATGGCACTCGGATTACACAGACAGATATGGATTAGATGGTGCAACTTCAGCCCGACCTTATGCCAAATGATCAGAGTATGCATATGTTTAGGTGACGAGGAGGAGATAACCTTAGCTCCAAATGATCTAAGTATGCATATATATAACATTACATGTGTAATTAAAACATTCGATTTGTTTGTTTAGTTGTGTTATCCATTATCTTATATAGGCTAAGGATTTAAATGTTGTTGAAATCCATTAAATGATGCATTCTTGTTATTATCTTTGAGATTTTTGCTCCTATGCAACTATTGATGCTTGGATGGGTTATTGGGTTAGTGTATTAGATGATTCTGTAGCATTTTTGGAGTGTTATTGTAGGTTATCTAAATTTATTGTCCCTACATATTGTAGGGACATTGTTATGTATAAATAGTAGGAAAAACTTGGCACTTAAGGTGCCAATTTTACTAAATCTTGAATTAAAATTAATACTTACTACAACCTGGTCATTTTAAATTTCCAATTTTCTAATAGAATTCCATTATTAACCCATTATTCATTGAATCATATGGTTTAAAAAACTTATTGGTCTTTTGAATTTGAGATAAAACAAACTATCCTTTTCAAGCTTACTTTTTAAATTTCTTTTTTTACATAATAAAAAGAATTAATGACAAATTATTGGAAAATATAATGAAAAATATAAGCAAGTAATATTCCAGCAAATACCAACATTATTTATCATATTATAAAATGTGATTTTATTTGTTATAGAATGTAAAATCACATGTGTTATATATTATATTAAGTTTTATAGTAACTTATGTTGTGTTATATAAAAATTATATGCTCTTGCATATTGATAAGTGTTGAAAAAACCTCAATTCTAGTATTTATTAAATATGATTTTGTATGTATTTTATGTGAATTTATCAAGAAAGAGACACTTAAGTGCTTAATATTTGGATTTAAGGTTTAAAGAGTGTAATTGAAGGATTTAAAGAAGGTTCGAGCAAAAATGAGGCAAAATTTAGTAAAATATAAAAAATAGTGATTTTATCGTGTACACAACTTTCAGCATGGCCATGTAAATACCAATGTTAGAAAGTAAAAAGTGATTAGAATGTATCGTGAAATTATGCCCTGACTGCTGCACAAGCTATGTAAATAGTAGTGCTAAAGAAAGAAATTTGTCCAGAGAAGAAAATGAAGGAATTCTAGAGTGCACAACCTCGAGCACAATTATGCAGGAGGCTGTGTAGAAGCCCAAATGCTAGAATTTCACTTTATTTCAGAGTATATGGCCCCAAGCATGGGCATGCACTAGGGCATGTATGCTACCCTATTTCTTATACTATAAATAGTCGCTTTATTACAAAAATTAAGGATCTGGATCTTTTATTTCTCACAACCACTTTAAAAACCCTAGGAGAGCAAAATTACAAATTTGGAGAGAGGAATCATTAGAGCATCATTGAAAATTGCAAAAACATCTACAAGAGTTTATTCTTTTCATCATGATTTCTTATTACTCCTCTAGATTTTTCGAGATTACTGTAAATTCCATGGAAGAGTAGATTTATATGCCTTATATTTTGTAAAACTTTAAACCAAGTGATTAAATTATTTATTGATTAATGAAAAGTTTATGCCTTTGTATCTATTCATGTATTTTAATTGCTGTGTGGAAATTAATTGCATGTCTGATTCTTGTTAGATAGAGAGAGGTCTCATATAATATAATAAATTTCACAAATAGAAAGATTGCATGTTTTACTTAGAGGTAGGAAAACTTTGATTATCTATATAAAGATTAAATCTTTATTTGGGAATTATGAACTTAATGAAATATTTGAGCGTGATAATGAGGAGAGGTCTCCACTATTCCATATAAGGTTATTAATTAATTAACTCGAGGGAGTAATTAGTTTAATTGAGAATTTTTGTAATGTAAAGCATAAACAAATTGTTAATCAATACATTATTATAAGAAAGCTAGGGTTTAAAGTGAATCAAGATGAATGGTATGTTTTTGTGATTAAATTCATTTATTAAAGTGATTATAATTAATCTTAGGGTTATTAGATTAGTTAATTAGTAATTTAATTTATTAATCTCACATTAAGATTTAGACTAGATAGTAGAAAAATGGTAATACTAGTACTTGTTTTTAAGATCCTTAGGGATGACACCCATTACAATTTATACTACATTAGATAGGTATACTTACTTAACTAGGTTGTTAGATTTCTTTAGGTTTATAAATTTATAATTTGATACAATTGAAAAAGCGACCCATCACATATCTTATTGATTTTCCTAATCAATACCGCAAATATGTATAACTCAGAAGAATATGCAAGTAATCTTATATGACATCTATTTGTTTCGTCGAAAGTTCCAATAATTTTGCGATCTATGTCTTCCATTTATTGAAACTTAGAAAATTTTTTAAGCCATGATTAATGAATTTATGAAATCCTTTGTATTTGATTTAAATTTAATCTAAGAATTGTAGCAACTTCTTTATTTCCAAAATAGTCCATTATTGATCCATTATTCATCTAATCACATGATTGATATAGTAATGATGAAATTTATATTTAGTTTGGAACTTATAATAAATACAAATAAAAGGGAATTGATGAACTAGTGACTTAAAAGTGCAAATAGACCATAATCTTGATATTTTGACTCCAATATAATGATTCTTTCTTGTAAAAGCAAAACAGATAACAACAAACATATTTCCACATAAAAATGGCATAAGAAATTAGCTTTTGAAATACAATTTCAAATTTATAAAATTCTAATTATGGATTTATTGTTGGCTCATAAGGTGAAAAAATTAATGAAATAAAAACAAAACACTAAATAAATAACCAAAATAATATTAAACATCAATTACATTAACTTTAAATTCAAATTAATCAGTATCCTAATTAGCTTAGGATAAAAATGGAAATAATAACAATTAACATATAATTGATTGATAATTGACAATAAAAGGTAAAAAAAAATTCACGCTTATTGTAATCTTAGAGTAAGAATTTGTAACATCATTCCACAATGAAACACACATGAATTATTTTTGTTATAGAGGGGTAGAATGCAAGAAAACAAAAATTAAGACAAAAAAAAAAAACTAAAGAAAAGTAAAATTGGTACATGTAAATTGTCAAAAGAAAAAAAATTTATTCTAAGTGTATTTGTTTCCAGACTTTTCTTATAGATCTATATCTTTAGAGTGGAAAAAAAAAAACCTATGCATTATTTGCCATTCACATTTGATTAGAAAAAAGAAATTTTCCTCCTTCCAGTGTCATTAATTCCCATCTATGAAATTTTATTTTATTTTATTTTAATACATTCATAGTTGGATTTCTAATGAATAAAAATAAAACAAAATATTTGCTTCTTTTCTTATTTGAGTAATGCTTATACATACTTAATAGCAATTTAATAAGATGTTAATGTGAAATTTGAAGAAACAAAACTTTTGAGACTATATTATAATATATTTGAATTAAAATCGTAAAAATAAATTCAGTTAAAATAAACAAGGTAGATAAAATTATATTCATATTTAGGTATAATATTGCATTGACAATTTGCAAATTCTCCTATATCAATCTTTTTACTTATGCAGTTTCCATTTCCTGATTTGAATTTGTCTCCCCATTTTGTCTTTATATCACATAAATATAGTCCTTGATCAACCTACATAAAAATAAATTTAAAAGTTAGTTAAAAAAGTAATCAAAGTAAACGGTAAAAATGAAAGAAAAAAATTAAAAACCTTATGTGAATAAAATAGGTGAAATTGAAAGTACCAACTTGAATTGAGTAATAAATCAATTCATCATCTTACAATCGAATACCTACTAAATTTCATGACATAACAAATGAATATAAAAGTTACTTAAATCTAGCGCCACTTCATCTTAGAATATATGCTTTAACATTCTCTTTTGAGATTGACTTAAAGTCAAACCTTATGGATTATGTTGCTAAAAGCATCTTGATAGGATACTTTAATGATAGTATTAGTGATAGGAATCAAAATCCTACAAGACCTATCATTATGGCAAGAGCCAAAGGATTTCAAATCTTGGCGATGAGGGTCCTCTTTGAGCAAACCGACCCAAGAATTATTTGTATACTAACATCTTTTCTCTTACTTATGTGTTGTGTATTCTAGCAGGCATACTTGTTGGGTTTTATAAGGCGGTGTACAAACTCACTAAGACTCAACTTGTGGGTTATTCATAGACTGATCTAAACCGAAGATAAGCTAGACCAACGAATTCAATTGAAGAACTGACTCGTTGAAGACTATTTTTGTACTTGTTATTTTTATCTTCAAACAGGTTATTTTGTAAGCATTTGAGACATTTTATTTGGTTGCAATTATTGTATTTAGGACCGGCCACACTAAGTGGCATATATGTAATTGTTTTGTCATTTTAACTCTAAGTGGAGTAAGTATAAATACTTACTAAAGTAAGGTTTGTGAGTTAGTTGAGTGATAAAAAAATTGCTGCCTCTTTCACGTGAGAATTAGGGTTCCATGCTCTAAATTTCATAAGACTTATCAATTCTTCAAGGATTGTGACAAGTGGCAACTTAAGGATTTGTGAGTAATATCAATTCCCTAAGTTGATTCCAATTCACACTAGTGTGTCATATCTAGTTATGATTGGATTGTTCTTATTTGTTCTCGTTATCACACCATTTTAGGGTTCTTTTCTATTATTGGATTTCATGTCATTTTAGTAGAATTAGATCTTAAATTGTGTTGTTATTATGATTATTCAATTGCTATTGGAATTTGTCATTTGCATGGAAGCCTTTTGCTTAAAGGATTCACACCATTTTAGTAGTCTTGGTGATTGGTTTATTCCATTTGTTCTTGTGTTACGTGCTTGATCCTATTGAGCACGTCATAATTTCGTATCAGAGCAAGTTGTTCATATAGTTTGGGTTCATTTGGAGTTTGTTCTTCACACAATTTTTAGGATTTATTAAAGTGGTTCTTCAATTGGTTTCATGTGCTTGAATTTGATCATTTAGGCACATCAATTAGTAAATTGGAATGTGTAGAAACATAATAAGTTTGCAACAATTGGGTTTGCTTTGGTCAAATCAAAATATCAAATTTTAGTGTTGTAAGGATCTAAAGGAAGAACCTTTGTTCTCTACATGCATAGTTTAAAATGAAGGTGATTGGGGTTTCTATAGGTATCAATATTACAATGTAGACTCAAATTATTAATATGAATAATAAATAACAAATGTAATGAATGAAAATTAATAAGGAATATAATATAAAATCCCTTACTCAAAGGTAAAAGATTTATAGAAATGCATTAATGATACCATAAAATGATGAAAAATAAAAACGAAATAGGTCTAAAGCTATATATTATAATATGATATGACAAAAAATAAATATAAAAAGATATTATTATACCATAAAAAGGTGGAATAAAAAAAAGGTAATAACTTTCCAAATTATATATTATAATATAATATGTGGAAACAATTAGAAATCACTTCCTGGATCATTTAATTCTATTAAGTAATAAATGTAATACATTACATCATATTCACAAGCTTCAACTTTTAGATTAAATGATTATGGTGTAAATCATAACATGGTATCAAAGTAAGAATTGCTAGCTTCAAACCCCCACATCATCAATCTACCCTATGTAATTAAGTCATCTGCTTGTTAGGCCTCAATCAAAGTCTAAGCTCATAAGTTACAAGAAGTGTGAAGTAATAAATATAATAGACAAAACCATATCTACAATCTTAACAAGGGTGGACCCAAGCTTGAAGAAAACTTGATTATAAAAATTTATTTTTAAAGTAAAAAATATGTATAATGTTTCTATATTTTAAGTGCAAATGATAATATAAAATTGAATATGGTTAAGTAGTTAAGTGTTTGTTTTCACATGCTCAAGGTCATGGGTTTAATTTCCATTAGAGTTACTTTTACTTTTTTTAAATTGTATTTACTATCCACCTTTCAATAACTAATTTTTGTTCTCTTTTTACTTTTTTTTCCCACCATAATTAGTAAAATTAAATTTCATTAATAAAAAGATAGTTAACTAAATGTAAATCAAATTTCATTAATAAAAAGATAGTTAACTAAATGTATTTTCATTAAACAAAATTTATTTATTAATAGCTTTACAATAAATAATAATTATATTTAACACTATAAGTGTTTTGGTTGTATTGCATAAATTGGTAAATAATGACATTCGCATTATTTAGAGAAAATGAAAAAAAAATCATTTTTTTAAATATGTAAAAAAAATCCTCCTCCTTGAAAAGTAATTTAAAAAATATAGCACCTGAAATCATGTCTTGAAGATAAGATTTTAATTTACATTAAAATTATGTCTTTAAGACATAATTTCAACGTGCAATTTTTTAGCAGCTCCTACTATAATGCATTCCCATCCAATTTACAACACATGTTTTATATTGATAAATACAAATTCTTCTACATTCATTCACTTTAGAAGGCAAACTAAACCTTTATAACTTACCTAGTAACATAATCAACAGAATCAGATAATAAGTTATGAACTCCTCCACACAATCAAACAACTCATTAACCCCTTAACACATGCCAAATTCAAATGATTAGTTAACATTAAGCTAAAATAAGAAGCTAAGAATACAATTATAGAACAATAAGCAGTTCACAACTCACATGTCGTTTAGTCCATCTAAATACACATGTAAATTTAAATGTATAAGCTGAACATGAAAACAAAAGAAGAAAAAAAGATAATTTTAAGGCTACTGTCTCTATTGACACTTGAATATCTGCACCTCCTGAGTATTGGGTTGAGTATCAGGTTAAGCTTGCACCATCTAATGAGGATTGACTTATGTAATCTGCATGCTATCCTAACTTGTAGGTGATGAGACATGGGGGGGACTCATGTGCATTGGTATAAGATTGTGCTTGACTTGAGTTAACCCCTCATTAAGTCATTAGCCTGGCTTATTGATAACCTCTTCTATATGGCTATAAGATTATGAATGTAGATGCTAAAGCTCTCCCTTAAGGTGTGACAAATGGCTATGATGCTGATGTAGAAGGACTTGAATAAGGGTACTAAGATGCAGTAGGTATAGGACATCGGTGGGGTGACTCCTCATCATGCTTAGCTGGTGAATTGTCTTTGATATCCATTGGTGTACGTTTGCAACCCTAACCTCAACCCTATTCCTCTCTTTGCCCCCTATACCCTCTACCTTAGGGTGGCTCAAGAGGTGGTGAGTGGTTAGGTCTAGCATCTCTAGCTCCTATTACTAGAGGGTCATCAAGAGGTGATACCTTGGAATTGATGGATAATTGTAACCACCTCCAGTGCCTTAGAAAGGATGTCGACATGTGACATATGAGGTAAGCGGTTAATGAAGTCAACATGTATTCAACAATTAACTTTTTTATTAATATGCACTATAAAGATGAAAAATGAAAAGTTAAAAAAAAAATTGTATACATATTATGTAATTAGCATGGCTCCAATTTGACTAAGTATCATTGGGTGATCGACAAATACTAAGGGGTAGTAATCATGAGATATACCATTAACTAATCATGTAAGTGGCTTTAACTCAATGATGCTATCATGATGCACAACCCACTATTTTAACTATGTAACATGCATTTCCATCTACTTTGTGTCTATTTTACTTTGTAGGTTTGACTCATGCAATTGTCTCTTAGTGTCAATGTTTAAGGCCTCCAAACTATTGTAGGTTAGATCGGGAAAATAAAACTTGTGATGTGGAAGTAGATTAAAGGAGTCCGAGTAAGCTAAACATGACTCCCATCCTAGCAGTAGTAAGGTAGTCTAGATCATGCTCTCTATAAGGGTACCAAACCACTCGTGTAGGCATAAGATAGCATATACAGTAACAGAACTAATAAATTAATCAAACTATTAAGCTTAGGAAGATAAATACTTGCTAGGGAACCTATCAGTCGAATGCATCATGATACTCCCTTAACACATGTGTAGGCAACTTAGTGATGTTGAAATTAGCTCCCCATCAACAAAGCAATGGGTGACCCTTTAACACTAATGCGAGTTTGCAACATAAGGGGGTGATGTGAGGAAAGTGCTCCCATGGCCAAACTTGTAGAATGACAATTGGAGTGCTAATCTCTTAAGCATCTAAGTGTGATGCTAGACACAACTGTTGGTATAACCAAGTTAAACACATGCCCCCAAGCGTACTGGCTAGTTGTAGAAAAATTAGCTAATAAGGGTAGGAACATAAGATGAACTAGGTTTTAAGATTTATCTAAAAATACCATTAGTTGAAGGATGTGCACTCAAGTGCATATCTACACTATCTCACCATCTACAAACTTAGGTAACTTGTTGAAGTTGTCCTTCAACCATGATAACTTCGAATGTGCCCCTTAAATGGTAGATATGGGGGTTCGAGTACCTAGAAGTTATTGACACACATCCCCCTATGAAATGCATGTGCTCCCTATCATTGTTTGCCCATCAATAGGGATGTGAAATGTGTGAGTCTTTGGTCTCCATCACTTTATTAAGGCTGTGAGTAAGTGCCAATGAAGCTGAATGAATGGCAACTAGGTCACACCTAAAAACCTTCCTACCTTTAATAAGGGAATAATGCATGCATCCACCTCAACCACTTGTTCTTTGTTTTAACATAATGCAACCTTTCGTTTATTATCCATTAGCCATATACTCTCCTGCACATTTGCAAAAAAGGATCAAGTTAAAGGAGACTCATAAGTACTACTTCATCAGTACTATCATCATTATGATCATCAGAATGATTTGCATATGCTAAATCATCCCCATTGTCACTCTCCCCATTGACTTCTTCAATTATAGGAATATTACTTTTAATAAGATAACTATTACTTGCTTCTTGAGTCACAATTATAAGTTGGGATTCATGGACTTAGGTTTCAATTGGATCACCATAACAATTGTGATAGGAATCAGATTCCTACAGAACCAATCATTAAGGCCCGAGCTAAGGGCTTACAAAACCTAGTTTTGAGAATTCTTCATGAGCAACTTAATCTTGAGGATGCTAACTAGATTTTTACCATTTTATCATATAATTGTTGTGCATTCCAATAAGTACATTTATCGGTTCTATAGGGTGCTAAATCACCTATACTATTAAGTGAGTTAGGAATCTCATCAGGACTCATATCCAGTGACCTTGAAGAATCGGTATGTTGAAGACTATTTTTATTTGTTATTTTCCTTGAACAATTTATTTTGTAAGCTTTTGGGACATTTTATTTGGTTGTATTTTGTGTTTTAGGACCGACCACCCTTTAGTGGCATAGTTGTAATTTTTTAGTTCAGCTTAATCCTAAAGGGAGCAAGTATAAATACTTTCTTAAGTAGGGTTTATGAGTAGAGAGAGTAACACATTTTTGTTGCCCAAATTTTCGTGAGAATTAGGGTTCATCTCAATTTTTATAAGACTCTTAGTAATTTCTTCAAGGAATTGTGATAAGTAGCAACTAAAGGAATTGTGAGTCATATCATTTCCTTGGTTGTTTTCCTTTTCTATGCTAGTGTGTAATATCTAGTGTTGATTAGGATTGATTCTTTTGGTTCTTAATTCATGTCAATTGTAAGATCCATTTGTATTATTATATTGTTTTCAATTTAGTGGAATTGGTTCCTATATTGAATTATCATTGTGAAGTTTCAATTGCTAGTGGGATTGCTAATTTGCATGGAGACTTCACATAAGGGATTCATGTCTTTTAGTAGCCTTAATCATTGTAATCTCATTTGTTCTTGTATTGAGTGTTTAATCTAATTAAGGACACCATTATTTGGTGTTGAGATTAGTTGATCTACAAATTGGATTACAAAGGTTTTAGGGTTCACATCATAAGTTAGGGTTATTGATCCGGATTTGAATCGAGGTTTATTCACTTATTTATATGTATATGCTTTAATCAATTTAAGTCATATCAAATTGTCTTGTCAAAATTCATTGTCCAATCTGATAGCCACCTCACGTGTTTCCATAAACAATTCCACCAAGTTACTACCCTCACCATGTACTTTTGAAGACAACATCAACTGAACATCATAGTCATCATTCACAGGCACAATACAATTAAAGGCTCGACTATCTTCTTTAGATGGACACTTGTGGATCAACTCCACCTAATGGGTTATTATATCAAGCCAAAGGCAATCATAGATTATACCTACCAATTGCTCATACTTTACATCACCTGGTACCTTAACTATTACCACCGGCCATTTATCATAAACTATCCATAGTCTCCATCCACAAATTTGCTATGACCATAACAAATCACCCTTATTTGAGCTATTCTTACCTAAAATGTCAAACATGTCATACACCATAACACTCATGTCACATAAGAAGCAAGCATCATTAACATACATGAAGTGCAATAGTCTATTTAGCCTTTTATGTTTTTTATTAAATGAACAACAATAATTTTCATATTTAATTCAATAAAGAAGCAAACATAAATAAAAGATTACACAAACTCATTTATAATGAAAAAATCATGATAAAAAGGAAAAAATATGATAGAATTAAAAAAAAAATAGCATAACATTCATATGGCCCTAAACTTTATTGATGCATTTCATAAAAACATGGCATGCAAGAATAGTATAATATATACTATATGAAATGTAGCATATAATCAACATTTTTATACAACTACATTGCAATTCTAATATAATGCAACATGTTTAGAACAATTACATGACATACAATTTCTAAAATACATAATAAAAGAATGAAGAAACTTACCTAGGTTATCGTTTGAGATTTAGGGTTTACGAGTGAACTCCTAAGGAAATTGATGTTTAGGATGTCAATAGAGACCCTAAAGAGAGAGAAAAACTACGTAGAATCACTAAATAGGTTGATAAACTTGTTTAGAGTGGGTAGTGTTCGAACTAGCCTAAACTAAGGTCTCAAAGCTTTTTTTTAGCATGTTGCAAATGAGGAGCTATTGCTATGTGTTTTGGCTATAGGTCAATAAAATCATGTCTTCGAATAGGATTTCAAGGTCCTGATGATCGTGTCTTGAAAACGCGATTTTAGGTGTTGGGAGTGCACTTATTTATATATATATAAGATACATTATAATTGCAATAATAAGCAGATGTTTTTTGTGTGTGATTTTAATATTAATTTAAGTATTATTAGTTTGCCTCCCTTAGTACTACAATTTTGCATTCGCCCTTGGTGTAAGCTTTTAGATCAAATAGTTGTGGTATTAGTCATATACAACAACTTTTATCTACTTGTACTTTTATTGCTTACTTTAACTTCCAATTCTATATGAGATTGTAACTTACATTATAGGTTTTAGTCATTCTTTTCACTCAAGAACAATAGTAATATCCACTACAAGTTTTAATTACCAGGATTGGATTAAGCTAAATAAACTTGCAACTTTTGAATGAAAACATACTTATACAATTTTTTGTGAACAAAATAACAATAAGAGTAACATCATCTTTAACAATAAACCTAAATCTAATTTCTAAACGCAAGAGTAAAATGTATAAATTGATATGAATCCAACTGATGTGGGTGAGTTAGGATTTCAAGTTGTGGAGTAATATGATTATTGGAAGTATTAGAAGCAAAATAATAAAAATATTCATAAACATAGGAGGAGATAGTTGAAATCAAAACCTAGAACATAGGAATTATTTGGAAAATGCTAGATAGGACTCGAACAAATCGGAAGTTGTTGGAAACTATTAGAAAGGGTACTAAATCTATAGTAGAGACGTAGTTTTAGAAACTCAACTTAAGAGCTTTAGAACTTTTTGCTTATGAAGTGTTAGGGAGTGTATAATATCTCAATAAAAATTGGTTTGAGTCTACTTCTACTTAGTGCACATTGCTTAACCATTTAGGTCCATTCGATGACAAATTTGCATGTTTTCATTACATGCTAATGCGCTAAATAATTTTTGTCTAGATTAGGAAAACTTATCTTAGTTGATTTGTTTCCTTATTCTAATAACATATCTTATGTAATATTTGGTCATAGGTATCAAAAGTTACATAAATTACAACATTTTGAGTGTATTTAGATCATTTATGAAATCCCGAATTCAAGTTTTATGGTTTTAACTTACAAAAAAAATTTTAATCAAGTTTGAGGAACAATTACTTATCATTAAGTTGATGGATGGGGTTAGGATCGTAATGATAGAAGGCTGTGTCATGAATTTAGTGGAAGTGATGATGTGTGAATAGGTGGCTATTGGTGGAAGTTATGGTGGCAAGAAGTTGATAGAGTGACTTGATTTTTCAACTTACAAAAATTTTCTAGTATCAAAAGCCTATCAATTGGTTGACTTTATAGCACATTTCCCCCTTTCCATTTCTCTTATCCCAGTCTATGTATGTTATCTATTCTTGCTACTTAATTTGCTTGTTACTCTTGTAAATACCCAAATTGTTATTTTATATTGATATATGTTATAAAATATGGCTAAGGTCAAAATAGGGATTTTATAAAACTAGAGGGGAAATGGGTCATTTTACGTACAAAGTATAAATACTCTGTTATAACCTAGGGCTCATTTTTTTTTTTCACCTCCTCACAGTAACAAATAGAAAAATCTTGGAAATGCTCTCTAGAGAAAAACCCTAAGGCAACGAAGAGAATTTGCCGATATGTTATTTGATTACATAAAGTAAGGTTTTGCTATGAAATCATTAATTAGAACACTGAAATGAAGATTTACCTAGTTATCTCGTCTTAATCATCCGGAATCTAAATTAAGGACAAGACAAGACGACACATGGAACCCATCTAATCAAGAAGTTGATTCATAGAAAATTAGATGTAGGTATTCTAATTCATGCCATTTAATTAGAAAATACATGTTTTAGGAATAAATTAAACTTAGGAAAAAAAATCAAAATTAGGATGAATTGATAAAGAGGAATTAGGTTCATGAGACGTATTAAGAGATACACGACCTCCTAAACACGACTGTGTTTCGACTGTGTTAAACCTAGATTACATAGAGAGCTGCACGGCTTCCCAACACGGCTGTGTCATGCTCGTGTTAAACCCAAACCTTATAGAAAGTACATGGCCTCCTAACATGGCTGTGTCTCGATTGTGTTAAAACCAGATATATCGAGAGATATACGACCTCCCAATACGGTCGTGTCATGCTTGTGTCGAGCCCAGAATTTACAAAAAGGAATAAGGTCGTGTCTTGTCTTACGTAAAAATTATATCTTACATGGAAAGGTACACAGCCTTTAACACGCCCATGTACCACCTCGTGTTGAGTGACACGGCCTCCAATATAGCGGTGTTAAGTGAAGCTTAACTTAATTGTATACCTATATAATTTTTAATTGAACTATTTTCTATGCAACTGAAATAGTTAGTAAGACTTTAGATAATCTAATAGATTAAGAGAATTAAGGGATTATACTACTCTTATATTAGTACTAAGAAGGATGTATTGATGCTATACAGATTTCAGCTTAGCTTAAGTTCAAGGTCAGGCGTGCTTAAGACTAGGATTCAAGGTACGTGTAACTAGTGTATTTCTTGTCTTTGCTTAAGTTATAATATATTGTTGAAATGGATTAAGTACAAGATTGATTAAGTGTTTAAGTATATACTGTTTTTGCTTGGCTTGGCCTAAGGTTCTATAGTGGCAGATCCCTAGGGAGCACTCCGATAATCCTTGCGTGACTTTGTCATTAGTGGAGTTGTGCTTGAAAATGATCTAGGTTGGTTTAAAGCTTGAGTGTTTAAGTGATCATGGGTGTGGGGTCCATAGTAGCAGTTTTCATTACCAAGTTTAAGTATTTAAGTGATTATAGGTATGTGGTCCGTAGTAGTAGTTCCCATTACCAAGTTTAAGTGGTTTAAGAGATCATGGTGTGGGGCTTATAGTGGCAATTCTCATAACTAAGTTTAAGAGTTTAAGGGATCATGGGTGTAGGGCTTGTAGTAGTAGTTCCCATCACCAATCTATGTTCTAATTGTTTAAGCGTGTTAAGGGAGTCATGAGTATCTATTGTTGTTTATGGGCTTAAATAATATTATGAAATGGTTTTTGCTGTTTAAGTACTGCATAATACACGTAATACATGTTCATGCATGTGTGTTTATGTTATACATACTGGACATCAGCTCACATTTTGGGAAATATTTTTTAGATATAGGTATTGGGAGAGATAATAACCTAGAAGATAACCTTGGATTGGGTGAACCATAAAGAGAAGAAGAAGATGGTTATCATTATTACTATAGCGATTAGAAATTATGAAGAACTTTGTTATTTGGATGCAATAGTTAGTAGTATATGAAAGATAGTAACTTAGAGGTTATATAGAATTCCACTGTATTAGTTGTTGATTGTGGATTTATGCTAGATTGGTTTAAAGGTTTAAAGGATAAATTGTAATGTTTTTATATTAAGTTAGAAGTATTAGATATATTTGAATGTTGATGTACAGGAATTGCAGGATTAAGAGGTACCTGAGTAGACTAGAGCCTTAACATATTCTTGTTTGATAATAATACGTGATAAGCAGTAGCGCATTCTGAGGCTCCAGAGTGTAACAACTCTTCTCCAAATCATTCCCAGCAAAAAGCAGGCAAATAAATTTAGGGAAATTACAGAATATCAATCCATCTACCGCTTTGTGACTTTCGATGTAAATGAAGAACAAAGAGAGCTCCCTTTCAATTCAGACACTGAACAGAAGGTGCGCTCCAGGTTTTTTTCTAGGGTAGGCGGACTCATCTATTACATCGAGATTGGGTCCTTGTGGAACTAAGAATTATTTTCTAGGTTCGTGACATCTTTTGCCATCACGAACTTGCAGAAACCAGAAGCAAGAAAGGAATTCAAAACTTTGATATCTCTGTTTCCATTCATGTCCTGAACTCATCAAACATAGGAAATAACAAAAGAAACAAAAGACAAACGAAAACTAAACACTCCAAAGCTGTAATATCCATGACTTCCTAGGCAGCCTCTAGATATTTGACCTTATTCATTTTTTTGACTCCCTAATTCAATTTCAAAAATCAATGATCATATCAGCAAAAGACTCTGCATTCTTTTGGTTTTTGTGGAGATGGTGGTGGTGCTGCAGATGGTGAAGGCAATATCACAGCCTCTCTTTGAGCATTAAGGAAGCTTCTCATCCTGTCGTCAGTCATGCCAAAGGAAGCTGCAAGTTCAGGTCCCATAAGGGCATGGAGTAGAGAGTTTTGTCCTGCCAAAAATTGCGGTCTATTCCTGTGTGCTGAGGAAGTGAAACCGAAGATCTCAAAGGGGCCGGTTCGAGAAGCGATTTGGCAGAACGGGAAGTACCTCGGCACCCAAAAGACATCACCCTCTTTCACTTTGGCATTCATTGCGGCAGACCCGTTTGGATAGCCGATTTGAATGGCTCCTGATCCCCTCAACACAATTCCGTACTCTGTCGCTGTTGGATTGAGATGAGGTGCCAACATAGATCCCTAATTGATAAAAAGTATAAGAAGAGATCAATATTTAATAATAAGACTTGCTGAGTGTAAATGTGAAAACTGCTGCCCGTATCTACTTGTCTAGGCTTGTCTTACCCAGCTGAAAGTCCAGAATTTGATTTTTTTTTTTTCCCAAACTATTTCTGATAATTACTATAATCAAACCTTTACATTATCAATACTAGGCACTAAACAGTAAGCCGTGGTGGGAAGCCAGGAAAATAACCAACCAGCAGTAACAATAGTGATGTTTAACAGACTAATAATAAATGAAAATGATTTTCCAATTTGTTCCCGTAAGCTGTCACATTTTCCCGCAATTTCAATCGATAATAAACTGACTATGAGAATAATGAGGGAAGATTGACTAAACATTCCAGTGGATTACCGCAGTCAAATTGGCAAGGTATACGCCAATGCCGGAGTGTTTGAGAGGTCGATACTCGCTGCCCTCAAGGGCCACACTCCAGCCATAGTTGTTCCTGAAATCGGGTTTTCGATCATAGAGATTATAGGAGTCCGGTGCTTCTCCAGTTCGTCGGCCCCAGTCTCTATCCTTGTCATCTTCCATCCAGAAGATAGATGGCAACAAGAACCTTTTCCATGACCATGTCACTTGTCCTTCATCTTTTTCAAGATCCTCCTCAATGACCACCATTCTCTTGAGATACTTCCTTCTATCTTGTTCCTTCCATTTCAAGAATTCTGCCGAGGTGCTCGGCTCATGAGTATCGTCACCAATGTGTACGATTGAACCTTCTCGCTGCGTGGTGAACATATCTTGCAATTCTTCCCCTGTGACCTGCCATTCATATCACGAATGTTAGATGAGATTGCACGATGCAAAATTGCTAGCAAAGATGCGGGGATTACTGGGATGTTTCACTCTTGTTTACATTAAATGCCGTGGCAAGTGTTTTGGGGTCAAATCCTGTTAATACAGATTTTGGATTGATTCCTCCACCAATGGACAAAGACTGGAAATACAAAGAAACCAAGATAATCTATCAATCACCGCAAACTCGTCTAGAAGCTCCAGCATTATAGTGAATTTAGCTCCAAAACCGACCCATTTAAGAGCAGAATCAAGAAAACCTGAAAATGCCGTAGTCCCAAGCTTTCTGAAGTGTCGATGCTGCATATCACATTAAGTCTCTGAGTCTCCCGTGCTCACCAAGTAAAATGCTGATCCAGCAGGTAGTCTGTATACATCGCCAATCTTCAATCGACTTTCAACAAGATTACCTTTATGAGCAGCACCAACTCTTGCTTCCCCTGCATTAAATCATAGACAAGACAACGCCACTCAATATTTATTCATCCCATTAATCACTTCCACCTATCGATCCTGTCAAACATAGAGAGTGTACTTTTGTTTACTCCTCTTTTTCTCCGCATCTTAAGAATATGTTTCTGTATCTGTTTTGTGTCAATATGTTTATCGTATTACAAGACTCAGTTTTATGTCAAAACGATACCAAAATAATAGACGGAAACAAGGTATACCTATCTTATACCCAGACTAGAAGCATTTATTGTTTCAATCATAATGATGAAATACTGGAGAAAAATGCATAAAAAATCAGCATGCAGACGTAGGATCCACTAAAACGTGATGTCTAACTAATTCAAAATTTGCGGAATCCCCACATCAAACACTCTGGCACGACAAGATTCAATTATTTCCACGTGATAATGTTGAATCTATAGCTATACCTCGGCGAATGAAGATGATGAGATTGGAATCAACATATTGAGGAATGAAGAGAGTCCTAGGTTCCATAGTAATAAACCCAATATGCATAGGTCTATCCACTATTCTCCTACCAGAACTCCCGACAATCCTCATCTCTCCAGCCTCAGTTTGAATCACCCTCTTCAAGTCTTGCAAAAGGAAGAAATCTTGTCCTCCTCTTTCAAACTCTCTTTCCCACCCCCCTCTTCTCTCGTCGTCTTCTCTTGATCTTCCTCCTGGCCTCCATGTCTCTTCTCTTTCTTCTTCTTCTTCTTCTTCCTCATCAGTGCGATAGCGATATTCTGCTACAACACTAGTTAAAACTCCATTAAAAAGGATGGTGAGCGTTAGGAATATAGCAAATTTACTACAACTCATTATGATGGGGCAGAGTCGAAAGCTATGGTTATCTGACAGTTTTCTTAAAGTGGGTTTTGTGTTTGTTTTGTGTGATTTTGTTTCGTAGGTCCGAGGTTTAAGAAGAGGAGGCCAAGAAAATGTAGGGAGCATGACAGGCCAGGTGGTGTCCAAGCAAAAAACAAGGTTTTGCTGGCTTGTTGTGAAGTAGAGACAATAGTCTTTGATGAGAAAAATTCGAAATATCCATTAGAACAAGTCCATGAGCTTGAAAATCTCTTCCATTGAAGCATTCATTGGAAAAATATTCGTGTAATAACCGTCGACTATGTGCCCGCAAAAGTTGCAAATTCGAGGCAAACATGCTCTCAACTTCGCCTTCTTCTAACCAGTTTCCCACAACTTCTGAAGCCAGACTTAACTACAAACACTGAAGAAAGAGAGAACGAGTAAGGATAAAAGAAAAAGAGGCAAAATCCAGGTCCTTTTTCTGAAGATGAAGGTACTTTACAAGAACAGGGGACCTTGAAACAGTTAAAAGAGGCAGTAATTCCAGAGATTTGCTATACAAACAAAAAATAAAAAGATAAATAAATAAATAAGTGAAGATCAGGAAAATCCGAATAAAGAGGTGGAAAAGGCTAAAATATCTTATAGGGACTCAGTAATCCACAATATGCACATGAGCAACATTTTTGCCTAACATAGATGGAAGTGGCAACTGAGGATAATGTAACAAAGAACATACTCAATCTATAGAATGAACAGAACAGGCATCCAAAGCTGGTACTTACTGTTACTGTGCTATTCTTCACAGAAGAAAAAGCGGATCTGTGGCATTGCTGAAAATCAGCTATAATCATAAAATTTTATATTCTCTTTTCTTATAAGACGCTATACCAACGATTACAGTCCCTTTGGAGCTGTAGGCGGGGTTTTTCCATGGTGGGAAATGGAGCATGATTCTACACGGTCATGTTCAGAGTTGAAGATGATTTAAGAAGAATTATTCGAGATGGACTGTGGTTTATAAATGACCATTTTCTTGCGATAATCTTTAATGGTGTAGTGGTGTAGGTTTAGGATCCAATTGATATTTTATGCACAAGCGCCCTTTGGAAGATTGGAGAGGCATCAGGGCCAGCACTAAGGTTTGATACCTATCGGTAAATGCAGAAAGTGGCAAGGATTGCCCGATCATGTGTACAAGTATATTTTGAAAACCGTTAACTCACACCATACTAATTGACGATGCAGGTATGAAATACAATATGAAGGAATTAAAAACTATGCTTCAAGTGTGGACAAATCGGGAACTTGGGACATTCATTGTTAACATGACAAAGCATAAATCTGTAGCAACAGGGAAGAAACAGTTTAAGCAGCGTTGTAGAAGAAGGATCACATCATGCATCCAAAGATATAAATAGTAATGAATCGAAAATAGAATAGGCGGGGAAAAAATTTAAATGAAAGTGGAACAGTTGAAGGATGGATAATCTGGAAATTTCCCATGATCGCATTGGATAGTATAAAAGGAACATTTTTTGAGTCAAAGTAGAGACCTTCGTTGAACTCCCTCCGCCGACACACACAATGGCCTTTTTCACAACGTTAGCTCCCTAAACTTGGGAGGTGGGGCTGGCAGGTGCAACGACAATAGCCTCCACATTGGTTTGCATTACTTCTACCTCCTTCGCAACATGGCCAGCATCGGCATCCATTGGGTTATTTTCTTAAGCTGGACCACCTGTGCCCGCGTTCGCATACACTTGCTGTGATTCCTTCGTGAAAAAATATTTCATGGACTCTGCAATCGCTACTCTCTATTGGATTAAAATTGTAGGAATACTTAGTAAACAAGGCTAAAGAGCAGGTGGAATTTCTGCAAATTCAGTTTTAATTCATTAATCAATAGCTGTTTATATACAGCAGATACACCAACAAAAATAGTAAAAAAATAGAAGAATTTTAAGCTATTAACAGCTAACCACCAACAAAGACTTCTACTAATAAAACTAGATAAATATGACCTGGAATAAAACTTGAACTAACTCCTAAAATAAAAAAATCAATCTAAAAATACGGAAGCAATAGAGATCATGGATCAGAAAACACGTGTAGTAGCTCCAAAGGCACAATTTTAATACTCCTCCTTGCCTTTGAAGCTGCAAACTCCCAGCTTGTTTCTTAACACTTCAAACTTGGATTTTGGCAATGCTTTAGTGAAGACATCAGCAACTTGATCATTAGTTTTACAATAAACTAATGAAACTTCACCTTCCTTTTAAATTTCTCTTAGGAAATAGAACTTGATCTTGAAGTGCTTTGTCTTGCCATGAAAAATTGGATTGGAGGAGATTTGAATTGCTGCTTGATTGTCTACAAAGATCCGACTTAGCTCATGTTGTACAAAACCCAAATCCTATAGGATCTTCCTTAGCCATATAGCGTGATTTGCAGCTAAAGTTGCTGCAATGAATTCAGCTTCGGCAGTACTTTATGCAACCACTTCTTGTTTTTTTGAGCACCAATTTATGACTCCCAAGCCAAAACTAAAACAATAGCTAGATGTGCTTTTCATATCTTCAATAGAACCTCCCCAATCACTATCAGAGAAACCTATCAATTTAAATTGGTTTTGCTTGGTATACTTGATACCATAATCAAGTGTTCCTCTGATGTATCTTACAACTCTTTTGGCAGCTTGCAAGTGCTCTTCACTAGCACAATGTATGAACTTGGACAATAAACTTACAGCCTGCACAATATCAGGTCTTGATGCTGTTAAGTACATGAGACACCCAATCAAACTTCTATAGTAACTCTCATTTACTTTGGCAACACCATCTTCTTTGCAAAACTTCATTCTAACTTGCATTGCTGTGTCTTGGGGCTTGCATTCCTCCATGTGAAACTTTCTCAAGATTTCTTTGGCATATCTAGATTGGCTTATGAAGATTTCACCCTCTTGTTGCTTCACTTCCAAACCAAGGAAGTATGACATCAATCCCAGGTCTATCAAGTCAAATTCTTTGAGCATTTTCAACTTGAATTCTTCAATGAGATCCTGATTGTTTCCCGTTACAAGCAAATCATCAACATAAATAGAAAGTATTGTGATGTTATTACCATCCTTCTTCACATACAATATCACCTCACTTAAGCTTTTAACAAAGCCCAAGCTTATTAAATGGTCATCTAAGAGGCTGTACTATGCCCTTGGAGCTTGTTTGAGGCCATATAAAGCCTTCTTTAACAAGTACACTTTCTCCTCTTGTCCTTGCACAATGAAACCATCTGGCCGCTCTACATAAATTTCTTCTTTTAAAGAATCTTTTAAAAAAGTTGATTTTACATCAAGTTGAAACACTTTCCAACTCTTATGCGTTGCAATTGCAAGTAGCAAACAAATGGTGTCAAGCCTAGCCACAGGTGCAAAAGTTTCTAGAAAGTCAACACTAAAAACTTGTGCATATCCTTTCATGATAAGCTTAACTTTATGTTTGTTCACGGTCCCATCAGCATTGAGTTTTGTTATAAAAACCCATTTGACACCAATCACTTTTTGGTTTGTTGGTTTATCAACAAGCTGCCAAGTATCATTCCTCTCTATCATGTGGCACTCTTCCTTCATCGCTTCTACCTACTTTTGCTCTTGCAAGGCTTCGTTGACATTAGCTGGTTCCATTATAGCAACATTGCACCTTGCATAAATATTTGAAAGTGGTCTGGTTCCTCTGACTGGCTGGTCATCTGCATCATCTTCATTAGGCTGATGGTCATTAGGAAATTGATCAGCTCCTCCTTTGCTCCAATCTCATTGCTCATCTTCTATGAAGATAATATCTTGACTAATGATTATCTTCTCAAACTGAGGCTGGTACACTTTATAGGCTTTTGACATGTCACTATAGCCTATAAAGATTCCTAGTTCAGATTTCTTGTCAAGCTTATCTCTCTTAACTTGAGGAACATGAGAGAAACTCAAACAACTAAACACTTTTAGATTAGCAAGTGATGGTTTGTATCCAAACCACGCCTCATATGGAGTTATGTTGTTGAGAGCTTTGGTGAGCAATCGATTCAACAAGAAGACTGCAGTATTAGCACCCTCTACAAAAAAATTCTTAGGCAAATTCTTCTTGTGCAACATGCAGTGAGTCATTTCCAAAATAGTCCTATTCTTCCTCTCACTTACACCATTTTGTTGTAGGTTGTAAGGAGTAGTAAGTTGATGCTCAATCCCTGCTTCCTCACAAAACTTGTTGAATTGATTTGAGGTATACTCCTTTCCATTGTTAGATCTTAAGACCATCATTTTACAGCCACTTTGGTTTTCAACCCAAGCCTTATATCTCAAGAACACATTAGCCACTTCTGTCATGAGTCTAAGGAAATAAATCCAACACATCCTTGTAAAATCATCAATAAAGGCAATGTAGTACTTACTACCTTTTAGAGATGGTGTCATGAATGGCCCTCTAAGGTCCGTGTGAATAAGTTCAAGCTTCTTTGTGGCCCTCCAAGCTGTTTTTTGGGAATGGCAACCTATATTGCTTGCCAAATTTGGAAGCTTGACAACTCGAAAGGGTGTCACCCAAAAAATTGATGCCTCGAGCCATGCCTTGCCTTTATAATTTCAACATTGTAGCATGATGGAAATGTCCTAATCTCTTGTGCTAAAGATTAGTGACATTACGATAGGAATAAAAATCCGACAAGACCTATCATTAGGGCAAGGACTAAAGGATTTCAAATCTTGGCGATGAGACCCATTTTGAGCAAATCGACCCCGAAATTATTTATAAATTAACCTCTTTTCTATTATTCTTGTATTGTGTTTTCCAACAGGACACTTATCATATTTTATAGGGCGATGGACAAATTCACTCAGATTCAGCTTGTGGGTTATCCATGGACCGACCTGAACGGCGATGAGTTGGGCCGATGAATCCTATAGAAGACCGGCATCTTGAAGACTAATTTCTTTTATATATTTTTCATTTGCATGGGCTATTTATGTTTTAATCATTTTGGAACACTTTTATTTCCTTGTAATTTTCATTTAGGACTAGTCACCTAAAAAGTGACAAACTTGTAATTTTGACCACTTTTTAACCCTAGGTATAGCAAGTATAAATACTTGCTTAGAAGAGGGTTTGAGGAGGCTAAAATTTGCAGAATTGAGATACACTTTCAAGTGTGGAATTAGGGTTCATCCTTAGTTCAAACCTCTTATCAATTTCAACCCAAGAATTGGAATTGTGGCAAGTGCGACAAATGAGAATTGTGAGTCATATCGATTCATCTTTGTTGTATGTTCATTTCTTCTCTAGTGAGTCATATCTAGGGTAGATTTGAATCTTTCTTAGATATATTGGTGATTGTAATTTGTGGATAATCATCTTGTAAGGTTGATTGTTCATTGAGTTTGAATTGCTCTTTAGTGATTGGTGTGAATTGGCATGGTTGGAAGGGTTTGAGTTCATGGTTTTTGTTCTTGTCTTTTTCATCCATTTCACATGTAATTCACTTGTTCTTATTGTTGATTAGTGAAAATTTTCATTAGTGGAATTTAATTGAATCTTTGAACCATTGGATTTCATCAAAGTTCCATTAGGGTCACGCAATTTCCTAGTCACTTGGACTAGTTTGTATGAGACTTGAGAATTGTTTTTCTTGAGTCATTTGATTGTTCTTGAAAGTGGTTTTGAGCACATCATCTTTTGGTATCGGAGCACAAGTTGAGAGAAGGGATTAAGTGTTGGTTAATTTTGTGATTATCATCTTCAATTAGGGTTCTTCATATTTGAACTGAAATTGTGTGTTGTGGATTTGAGTTGCGGAATTGTCTTGATTGAAAATCTAATTTTTTGCTTGTTGGAGTTGGATTGAAGGGTTTGTTGTGGCTTCTTATGGTTGATCAATTTTGTGGAAGGGAAGGAGTAGAAGTGTGTCATTCATTCAAAATTTTGATTTTAAAATTTACCCCATCCATACCGTGATTGATGTGTTGTTTGAAGAAGCTTGTGGAGTGTGTTGTGTGAATCCTTGTACAATTCGGAATCGGAGCATTTCCAATTTCCAGACTTGAAGTGTGTGGAAGGATAAGCATCCATTTGAAATTCAAATATCTTCTTTAAGTTTGAAAGCAATTCATTGAGTAGCATTGAATAAGTATGATTTGAATTTGAATTGTTTTTTACCATTTGTGGAGAAGGTTGCATTTAGTGGAGTGATTTCAAATTTGAATTTTGTTGCTGCTATTGCTTGTGGTTTATGGTGTGAATGGGAGTTGTGTAGTGGCAAGGACGTGTACACCTTGAAGTATTGTATGTAGAGTTGTGCTTATAAAAAAAAAAATTGTGTAGGTTGTTGCACCATGGTTGTATGTGTATGAATTGTGGTGTAAAAAGGAGTATTGAATTGTTAGCATTGTGTTTGTATGTTGAGTGAGGGAATTGCCATTTGTGAATTTGTGGAAGTTGTGTGGAGTAAGGTGCTGCACATTAAGGCTAAAGTGTGAGAGTGTAGTGCATGGATAACAAACCGTGAAGGGGAAGAGTAGTGTTACAATTGTGTAGTGGAATTGTGTAGTGTGTGCATTTTCAGAAATTTGAGGAATCACAATTGTCATTTTTCATATTTGAAATCAGAATTAAAGTTTACATTAAGAAGTCATTTTGAAATTTCAAAACACACATTAAGTCATAGTTAATTGTGTGTCATTTGAATTTGAAATAACTTCTTACCATTTGTGGAATCTTGCACTTATTGAGCTCATTTTAAATTTGAAAGTTGAGCTACCTTTTACTTTGAAGTTGTGGTTTAATTTTAGTGTAGTAGTGGGGAAGTGTACCATGATTTGAAGAGGTGTGTGTGTGGAGTTGTGTTTTAATACATTTAGTGAAGGGTGTGTGTAATTGGCGTTGGTTCTAATGTGTGTTGTATAGATACTTGTTGTTGGTGGCGTGAGTAATTGTGGAACTGTGAGCTAAAAGGGGAGTAGTGTGGCGGTGAGTTGTGCTTTTGTGCTTGTGTTTAAGTGCTTCCTATTGTGAAGTTAATTAGTGTGAAACCAAAGCAAGAAAAGGAAAGTTGGGTAGTGGAATTTAAATTCAAACAAAACAATTAAAGTGTGAAAGTAATTGAACTCATTACTTAACACTTGTGGTTGAATTTAATTCTTAACTACTTAGAAATAATTGTGTGCACTTCATTTATTTAACTTTACTTGAAGTACCAATAAACATTTCTTTATTGGTTGATTGTGAGCACCGTGGGTGTGTAGGGGTGTGTTGCCGTAGTGTGGTGAAGTGTATTGAGGTTGTTGAAATTAGTAAGCAAAAATGTCAAGTGAGTTGTATTTGTCTACTAACATATTGCATCGGGACTTGACTTTCTTTCAAACCATTGATGAGGGACAAAGAGAAAACTTGTTCCATACTTCTTGTAGGGTACAAGGAAACTTGTGCGCAATTATTATTGATGGTGGTAGTTGTACTAATGTTGTAGCTGCATCATTAGTATCGAAGTTGAAACTTAAAACTATTCTACATCCCAAACCCTATACATTACATTAGTTGAATGATCAAGATGGTCTTTGTGTGACCCAAAGGGCTAGGGTACCCTTCAGTATAGGGGACAAGTACTATGATGAGCTTGAATATGATATTCTTCCTCTTTGTGCATCCCATATATTACTTGGTAAACCATGGTTGTATGATAGGATGGTATTACAAGATGGGTATAGAAATACTTATGTGTTCAAAAAAGATGGAAAACGTATAGTATTGAACCCTATGTCGCCATCAGAGGTCTAGGAGATGCAAAGATAGATAAAACAACCATCACAAAATCTTGAGGATTATAGCCACATGATTAAACCTTCAGAGGACCAAATTGTGCATACGTAGGCATGCCAACCTTCAAAGGTTCTTGAGGGCTCTAGTGACACGAGCCAACCCTTAGAGCATAAAATTTGTTAGACATCGATGTGCCAACCTTCAAAGGATCTTGATGATCATAGTTAGACGAGCAGACCACCAGAGAGCCAGACTGCTCAGAGACAGTTATGTTCACCTTCAAAGGTTTCAGAGGGTAATGAGTAGTTGGGCCAACCATTAGAAGACCATGAGGATCAGCAACATTCGGATGAGTTAGAAAAGGAGGAAACGGTTTCAGTGGAACAGTTGATACAATGGGCGACTTTATTGGATAATGGAGCATTATTTGTGTTGCAGATGAGATACATCCTAGAAATGGAGGAGAGAAAACAATCACCACCCGTGGTATTTCAGATTTTAGGATTCTATTGTGATATTTCTTCAGTTGGCTTGCTAGGAGGAAACAAAAGTCTCTATTGCATTTGATCTACTAGATTTGAGGACAAATCTTTTTGAGGCCCAAGGAGATGATAGGAATAAAAATCCGACAAGACCTATCATTAGGGCAAGAATTAAAGGATTTCAAATCTTGGCGATGAGGACCCATTTTGAGCAAATCGACCCCGAAATTATTTATAAATTAACCTCTTTTCTATTATTCTTGCATTGTGTTTTCCAACAGGCACATTTATCATATTTTATAGGGCGATGGACAAATTCACTCAGACTCAGTTTGTGGGTTATCCATGGACCAACCTGAACTGGCGATGAGTTGGACCGATGAATCCTATAGAAGACCAGCATCTTGAAGACCGATTTCTTTTATATATTTTTCATTTGCATGGGCTATTTATGTTGTAATCATTTTGGAACACTTTTATTTCCTTGTAATTTTCATTTAGGACTAGCCACCTTAAAAGTGGCAAACTTGTAATTTTGACCACTTTCTAACCCTAGGTGTAGCAAGTATAAATACTTGCTTAGAAGAGGGTTTGAGGAGGCTAAAATTTGCAGAATTGAGATACACTTTCATGTGTGGAATTAGGGTTCATCCTTAGTTCAAACCTCTTATTAATTTCAACCCAAGAATTGGAATTGTGACGAGTGCGATAAAGGAGAATTGTGAGTCATATCGATTCGTCTTTGTTTTATGTTCATTTCTTCTCTAGTGAGTCATATCTAGGGTAGATTTGAATCTTTCTTGGACATATTGGTGATTGTAATTCGTGGATAATCATCTAGTAAGGTTGATTGTTCATTGAGTTTGAATTGCTCTTTAGTTCTTGGCGTGAATTGGCATGGTTGGAAGGGTTTGAGTTTACGGTTTTTGTGCTTGTCTTTTTCATCCATTTCACGTGTAATTCACTTGTTCTTATTGTTGATTAGTGAAATTGTTCATTAGTGGAATTTAATTAAATCTTTGAACCATTGGATTTCATCAAAGTTCCATTAGGATCACGCAATTTCCTAGTCACTTGGACCGGTTTGTATGAGACTTGAGAATTGTTTTTCTTGAGTCATTTGATTGTGCTTGAAAGTGGTTTTAAGCACATCACATTGTTGGACACATAGAATATTTGTTGATCCTTATTTATCAAATCAAGAGAGAAACATTTTCCTCTCATTTTGATAGAAAATACCTCTTGACCATCAACATCTTTAATTTTACAAGTTTTATGGCTAAATAACACCTCATACCCTTTCTCAATTAATTGAAAAACACTTAATAGGATTCGATTAATCTTAGGAACATACCAAACATTAGAAATTATCTTCATACCAGTTGTAGTTTCAATTGCAATTGGACCTATACCCTTTACATCAATAAACTGACCATTTCTGACTCTTACCTTAGAAATAAGAGTTTTATCAAGCCTTTTGAAAAGCTTGATATTGTTGGTCATGTGGTTGGTGCAACCACTATCAATAAGCTAATTTTCACCTTGCTCATGAACCTCATAACATGATGCTACGAACAACTACTCCTCTTCTTGCTAGTTTACAACTTGCATCTCATTTGCTTGTTGCTTGCCTTTTACTTTGCAAATTCTCCCTTCATGCCCCATTTGGTTACATCTGTTACACCTTGCATTTGGTCTACTCTAACACTTTGCAGGAACATGATTTGTTCTTCCACAATGTTGGCAAGGTTGAAAAGTGCCTCCTTTATTGCTACCAATGAATCTATCAATGGCTGGAATTGTTTTGTTTTTCTTCCATTTCTTCTTCTTATCTTTACTAGATCCTCGACTTTGACAAATTTGAAGCTTGGCTTGCATTGCACCTTCCAATGACCCTTCTTCTCTTAGTTGTCTCCTTTGCATTTGGCCCTCAAGAGCATTGAGAAGTTCTGATAGGGTAATTTCTGATAAGTTTCTAATTTCCTCAAGTGTAGAAATTTTAGCTTCAAACTTCTCTGGCAATGTAACTAATAACTTTTCTACAACCTTGCTATCAGGCACATTTTCACCCATGAGTCTAAGTTCGTTGATGATTTTCAACAACCGATCAACATACTCTTTAGCTATCTCAGAATCCTTCATCTGCTGCAACTCGAACTCTCTTTTGAGATTCAAGATCCTAATGCTTTTTATTTTAGCACTTCCTTGAAACTCATTTTTAAGGTACTACCAAATTTGATAAGAAGTTTATAGGTTCATGATCATGGTAAAAAGGTTTTCAAACACAGTTGAAAATAAGCAAGACTTAACTTTGAACAATTTTTAGATCTTTTTCTCATGATTCTTGATCTGCTGTACCGTGGGGTCTTCGATGAGTGGTGGAACAACCAACTCTTACTCAACAGCTTCCCAAAGATCACTGGCTTGCAGATATGCTGTCATTTTGACAAACCATGATTGATAATTTTCACCAATGAGCACAGGAGGTGGAATACGTGTAAAGTTGTTTGAAGCCATTTGTGATTGCTCTTAAGAAAAAAATAAATTTTTAATGAGAACCTTTTATTCAGATCACAAAAAACACTCGTGTTTACACTCAACTCTCTTATGGGATGTACACACAACTCCCTTAAGAAAATTGGCTCTGATACCAATTGTTGGATTAAAATTGTAGGAATACTTTAAGTAAACAATGCTAAAGAGCATGTAGAATTTCTACAAATTCAGTTTTAATTCATTAAGCAGTAGCTGTTTATATACAGCAAATAAACCAACAAAAATAGAAGAAAAATAGGAAAGTTTTAAGCCACTAACAACTAACCACTAACAAAGACTTCTATTAATAAAACTAGATAAACATGACTTGGAATAAAAGTTAAACTAACTCCTAAAATAATGAAATCAATCTAAAAATACAAAAGCGGTAGAGATCATGGATAAAAAAACATGTGTAGTGGCTCTAAAGGCACAATTTTACTACTCTCAATTCTATCGACCGATCTTTAACTACTTCACTGATCGCCTATCTAATCTTGCACCCAAGTTTGCAACTTCATCCCTCAATGCTTGCAACTTTCTGTCATGATCCTACAGTGCAATAAGGACAAAGGGTAACTTATTGAAGCCATAGCATGGTATTAGAGTAGGATGCTGTGGGTTCAAATCCCTCTACAGTTATTTAATCCTTATATGATTAAGTTGTCTGCTTCATGGACTTGATGGACTTCAATAAAAACTGACATTAGCATCATGTAAATTTTGTGGATTTGTACATGTTAATGGACACTAAAAAACATGTCCACGTGAAGTAGGGACCTCTTCCCTCAACGCCCTTAATTTTGCATCATAATCCTATAATCAATCTAACGCATTACACTTATAGTGCTGCTTCATTATCTTCACATTCGCTACAATTATGAAAGAAACAGTACAATTTTCAAAATTTGAAGTTCAATTTTAAAAAAAAAAGAAGAAAAAAGAAAGAAAAAAAGGGAAAACAGAACATAGTAGCAGAACATAGCAATAGATAGAATAGAACGAAAAAGGAGAATAGAAGGTTTTCTAATGTATTATGTTTGCCTTTTACTACACTTTCAACCATACTATAATGGTTTATATTTACAAGGAAACTAACATAGTTGAGTTAACTAAAACATCTAATCACCACTCTTTTAACTATTACAGCTATTGAACAAAAAGTAAATTACATAAAACTTCGTGAAGTACCTAAAAAAATTCTCAAACTCTAACACTCCTCCTTGAGAATTTTCTTAGACTCTAAGTTTTGACCTAAGTTCTTCAAATTTAGCTTTTGGAAGTTCTTTGGTTAGTATGTCTACGATTTGATCTTCAGACTTGAAATGCACAAAATTTACTTCAAGATTTTTCTTTGCTTCTCTAATCGAGTGGAACTTCACATTGATGTGTTTAGTTCTTTTGTGCTACATTGGGTTCTTAGCAATTGCAATTGTAGATTTGTTGTCAACCCAAATGATTGTAGGATCATCTTGATGTTGCCTCAAGTAGGATAGCAGTTTTTGCAACCAAATTGCTTGATTTGAGGCTGTTGCAGTAGAAATATACTCTACTTCTACTAATGATTAGGCTACAACATCTTGCTTTCTTGAATTCCATGAGAAAACTCCACTCCTACATGAAAAAACATAACTAAAAATGCTTTTAGAATCATCAACACTTCTCACCCAATCACTGTCTGCAAATCCTTGAAGTTCTTTGCTTTTGTTCTTAACAAACCACAAACCGTAATCAAAGTGCCTCTAATGTACCTTGACTAAGATGAACTTAACTAGGTGAGTGCATGAACCTAGAGAGCAAAGTTATGGAGAATATCAATATTTATTTATTGACAACCTTTCACTCACAACTAATGGAGTTGCAACTAGCTTAGATTTCTCCATGTGAAACTTCTTCAACACTTCTAAAGCATAATTTTGTTGAGAGATGAAAATTCTAGCTTCACATTGATTAACTTCCATGCTTAGAAAATATTTCATTTCACCCAAGTTACACATTTCAAATTCACTCTCCATTTGCAATACAAATTGCAACAAAGCTTTTGAATTGCAAGATGTAACCAGCAAATCATCAAAATGTAAGGAGATAATGATTTATACATCTCCTTGAACGTTCAACACATGCAAGGTTGCTTCCCTTTCACTTCTTCTAAATCCTTGTTGTAGAAGATTGGTGTCAATTCTACTATACTAAGCCCTTGGAGTTTGTTTTGAACCATAAAGAGCTTTGTAAAGCTTGCAAACATTGTCTTCACAACCAACAACTTGAAATCCTTTCGGTTGCTCAATGTAGATATGTTCTTTTAGCAAGCCATTGAGGAAGCCTGACTTCACATCTAGATGATGAATTTTCCATCCCATCTTCACTACTAAAGCTATTAAGAGTCTTATAGTGTCATGTCGAGCTATGGGAGCAAAGGTGTTTGAGAAATTAACACCATATTCTTGAAAGTAACCCTTTACAACCAATATGGCCTTAAGTTTGTTCATAGATCCATCGGGGTTATATTTGATCCTATATATCCACTTGATACCAATTATCTTTTGATCATCCTCAGCTCCTCCTCCATTGTAGCTTTTCATCCCCCTTCTTCAATGGCTTCTGTCATGCCCTAAAGGGGGGTCTGGAAGTTTCCATTAAAAGCTATCACGTCACGTGTGCACCCGTTACATGATAATCGCCTTATGAGTTAAAGGTTGCAAGGCTCTAAATAATTATTTAATTAATTACTACTAATCATATTATATAAAATCATATAATGAAAATATAACTACAGATTTCCATGTTTCACGGTCGACCAAAATCGTAGAGAATCGAAATTCCTTACCAAAACAGTAAAATGGAAGAGTAATTTTAAGTCTCATAATTTCAATTTTCACATCAAGTTCCTAAGAATAGTATTACATCTAAATAATCTATTAATCACAAATCTTACTATATCATCCTTGATTTCCAAAGCTCTTTGTCATATCATATCTTATCCCATCTCAAGCTTTTGTGTTGTTTCCTGCAAAATAGTCTATAACGAGTGAGCACACTACAGCTTAATGAGATAGGAGTGCAATACTCTTAATACTACACATGCATAAGCAATTTCAAGAAAGTTTTCAAATCATATGCTACGCATGGGCAACCATATGAATACAACATTGCATACGGTCTTTCGGTAACCAGCATGGAGTCTAGGGTTTATGCCCCCTTGACCTTGGGTTAGGGATTCAGATCATACCATTAGTGCTTGGGTCTCAAACTCAATTAATTACTCTTATCTCTTTATTAGAAATTGTTTCTTAATTTCAATGTTATAAACTCTAGTGTGACTCACACATCGAGTCAACTCAAGTGTTACTTGCACACCAAGCAATAAACACCTTCAAGGATAGACCAGACTCGGAATCGTTGATCCACGCAAAAAGAGATATAAAATAAGCGTGAATAAATACCGGCAAGTGTACCAGATTGGATCAAGCAATATAGTGAGAGAATAGTGTCGAACCACGAAGATTGATTAAGTAATAGACCTATATCAATTTCTACTATTATTTAGGCAATGATATTAGATGGAATCAAATGTGAATGAATTATACTAATTGCGCAAAAAGAGAATTGTGTTGAAAAAGGATGAATTGATGGTGGGAAAATAGATTCCACCCTAATTCTACTGATCATATTGCCTTCATGTTATAATTACTCATAGCTATATGGATTTTCACAAAAAATTGACAAAACCTTAATCCTTTTTCAAGTTTTAAAGTAACATAACCTCAATTTAATTTAATAGCTCCCGCTAATTAAAATCAATGGAGGATTCTAATTCACGACCATAAATTTCCCAATTATATGATTGCCTAATATCTTTAAAATAATTTCTCCTAATCCCTTAGTGAAAAATTAAATAAAAATATTGCATGAAACACTTAGGTCAATTTCTAATAAAATTCAATAACGCCGCTTCCGCATAAGTTATTAAACCTTACTTAGGAATTCCTAATAAATCTTAAATTTCTCTTTCGAGTCATTTAAATTCCTATACATTGATTTCAATTACAAAATACAATTCATAGTAGGACTTCTTATATAAAAATTCCGCATATCTATATGTCCTATAACATGAATACAATGATCATTTTAGTTAAATTATAGCTTCATCATGTTTCCCACAAAGATGATTTAGAACATTATGGTGTGGATTGCATAAAAACAATTGAAGTAAATAGGTGCAATGGAATTCATATTAAATAATAAAAATAAACTGATAAATGGCATAAAAGAAAATTAAATAAATGAAACAATTGCTATAATCTTCAAGAGTTTGTAAAACTTCAATCTTCCGAAATGATTACTAAAATTCTTCAATTGAAAGCGAACTTCAGTAACATTCTTTCTTCAAACTAAAATTTAGAATAACATGAAATGTAAAAGAATTAAAGAGAAGATAAAATCCTAAACTTCCCAAGGGAATTCTAATGATTCAAAAGATCAAAACAAGAATGCCTTCTAAGGTTCACACAAGGGGTCTATTTATAGATCCAAAGAGGAGGAGGATAAGGCTGATCTGATGAGGAATTGAGTCAGCAAATCAATCAAGATAAGATTTTGGAGAGATTTTCGCATGGACATTCGAGAAACAATCAAGGCTAGCTCAAGGCCAGCTTAAGGCCGACTTAAAGCCGGCGGCCTTGAATGGAGGCTGGCTTAAGGCCAACGATCTTGAATGCAATTCTTCACTTGCTTCTTCAATTTTGTGAAAAACTCCTCCAATTAACTTGTATTTTACTTTTAGGTCCTTAAAACCTGAATTTTCACAATAAACACCATTAAGTACCATTTCTTTATATTTTCTTCTAATATTGAAATAAATTTAATATAAATCCCAAAAGAAAATATAAGTATAATGTGATCTTATCAATCGTCAAGGTGTGATAATCTCTTAATCACTTAGTTTGTACTTGGCGAATAGTAATCCTCTAATTACTTCTTATGCGCCCTATAGTAGTAGTGACCTTTAATTTCATGCAATGTATCGTACAATGCATGTTTGGTTTTAGTTAAGTCCAATCCTTTAATTAATTAGTTTAGGGTGATCAAACAATATCTAGTTACAAGCCAATCCACATTCAAGACAATAAACTATTAAAGCATTTGAGGAACACAATTCTAAGGGCAAGCAAAAGAAGCCAAATCAACCCACAAGCAAAATAATCTATACTTTATATTTAAATTCACCACTATAAGAAGAATGAAGCATTACACATCATGGATAAGTAAGGCAAGCCAAACCAAACAAATAAAATCAAGCAAATGAGACAACAAAATCATATTTGTATTTTATACACAAACTTATTGGTTTAAGAAAAATATATATCTATATACAAATAGATGCAATTAAGGAGGTTCTGGTTTAGAAAAGAAGACAAGAAAATAAATAAATAAATATATATATAAATTAGGTGAGCTTGTCTTTTAATTTATGTATCATTTCTTTCTTCTTTTTTCCATAGTGATAAATAATTTAGAAATAATAAACTCTATAATAATAAATGTATATGTATATAATTATATATATATTCGTGTGGTCAATAATTAATATGTCTATGTATATGTATTTTTTATTTTTATTTTTATTTTTTTTATATGTATATATATTTTACATTATACTTACATTTTCTTTTTCTAAGCTATTATTAAATATATATGTATTGTACATACATACATGTATTGTTGGAAAAGAAAAGACAAGAAAAGCACAAGAAAATGGAAAGAAAAAGAAAAGAAAAGACAAGCACATGCGGAAGACTGGGAAAGGAAGAAAAGAAAGGAAATCACAGGAGAAAAAGGGAACCAGAGAAGGAAAAGAAAAAAAATTATAATAATATCATAGTATCTAAACGCAACATATTTCACATATATACATTATATTATAAGCAATATACAAATGTTGTAGTTATCACAAGTTTCCACTTACTTGGATTTCTTAGTTTTAAATTCTAAATAACGATCCAGAAGTTGCATGAATTTGGATCTTTCACCTAGTAATAAATGAATAACAAACTTAAAGTTAACTCTACTAGTTAAACTTACTAAACTTTAAATAAAAATGAAATTTAATTTTAAAAAATAAATACGGATGGATTTTGGCTCATTTGGAGCTCAAAATTTACTTATCATGTGTGGTCTTGTTGCAAAGTACTTCATCTAAGGATCGTAATGGTGCTTACGGTTTTTAATTTGGAGTTAGTATGAAGAAGATATAGATTTTTGAAGTTTGGAGGAGAAAAAGCAAAGTCATATGGGAGAAGACATAGGAGAGAAGAAGAAAAGAAAAAGAAGAAGAAAAAAAAAGGAAAGAAATGCATAACTGTGCGAGAGAAATGAGAAGAATTTATAGTTGAATAGGTTAATTGGTGGATAATTATTTAATTACATATTTGGTTAGTATGTATATTAATATTTAATTATATTATTTAAATTATAATATTTTTATATTAAAATTTATGCATCTACTAAATAAAATATTTTAAGTATAAATATATATTTAAAAATTCTATTTAACTATCATAAATCTAAAATTTTAACTCGTACTTCTTATTTTGTTATATTTATCTAACGAATCTTGTTTCTTTCTTATTTTTCCATTTTAAATTCTATTATTATTTGTTATAAGATTTTTGTTATACGTAGGTTATTAAAATAGTATTAATATATTATAGTGATTAAATTTTTCATTATCACTTTTCTCAAAATTTTTAGAATCATGAAAATATTATACTTGTACCTAACCTAAAAGTATTTATTGTTCCACTTATTTTCTTTAATTTTAATATAGTTTTTCAAATTTTTTGGGGGCATTTATCTTTAACATAACATCTAGGTTCTTGTAATAATACATTACTTCTCTCATAGATTTCAACAAGTGGCTTTGTTCCTCTAACTAGAGCATTATCAAAGTTTTCTGCACAAACTTCATCTTCTATTTCTTTCAAAGGTTAGTGGATGATATTCTCAACTTGATCAACATTTGGAACCTCCACTTCATTTTTTTTCCTGATTCTAAGCTATTGCTTCATTAAATTTGATGTCTCTACTAACAAATATCTTTTTCTTTTTCAGATTAAAAACTCTATAGCCCTTGAAGATAGAGCTATATCTCATAAAAATTCCCATCTTAGCTTTATAATCTAATTTTTCTCTTTTCACATTTGGTACATGAGTATAGCATAAGCTCCCAAACACCTTAAGGTGGTTCACAATTGGTTTAACTCCACTCCATGCTTCAAATGGAGTTTTATTCTTCGTAGCCTTGGTCGAAATCTGTTTAGCAAGTACATGGCTGTGTTAACTACTTCTACCAAAAAACACTTAGGCATCTTCTTTTCAAACAACAAACACCTCACCATCTCCATAACGATTCTGTTCTTCCTCTCGGTTATTCCATTTTACTACGGAGAGCAGGCAATAGTGAGTTGATGATCAATTCTAACCTCAACATAGAATCTGCTAAACTTCTTTGACATATATTTAGTCCTGTTATTAGATCTTATCACCTTGATACTGCTATTTGATAGATTTTCAACCATGGCTTTAAATTTCCGAAACACATAAGCCACTTCAAACTTTTGTTTCATAAAACAAACCCAACACATCATTGTGTAATCATCTATAAACAAGATGAAATACTTGCTTCCATTCAACGAGAGTGTCCTCATTGGTCCACACACATCGGTATGAATCAGTTGCAACCACTCTGAAGCTCTCTAAACTTGATTGATAGGAAATGGTGACCTCTTTTGCTTGCCAAATTGACACACTTAGCACACATGTTCTTTTCTCACAAATGATGGGAAGACCTTGAGTTAAGCTTTCATGTTGTAGGTGCTTGAGGGTAGTATAATTAAAGTGAACAAATCTTTTATGCCACAATACAAATTCATCTTTAATAGGGCTATAAGCATGCATGTTTGTATCCTCTACATAATTGGAAAGCTCTTATCTCTCATTTTTATAGTTAAGATCTCATAGCCACTATGATCAATAATGGTACATGACATATTTTGAAAATGGAGAGAATAATTTTTTTTTCCAACAATTGACCAACACTTAGTAAGCTTTGGCTTATTTCTAGGATAAACAACACATCATAAAAAATGCATTTAGTACCTATTGAAGTCACAACAGCAACAATACCTCTACCCTTGACATCAATGAGTTCTCCATTTCCAATCTTCACCACAGACTAGTATGATTGATCTATCTTTAGAAAATTGCTTAAATCTAGTGTCATGTGATTTGTGCAACCATTGTCAACAAACCAAGTGACAATAGAATGATTAGTTGCAGCGGTTGTAGCAATGAATAACTTTGTTTAGTATTGCTGCTAGCTTTTGCAACCTATTCCTATTGCTACTATTGGTTGCCTTTACTCTTGCAAACCTTCTCCAAATGGCTAAACTTCTTACATGAATGACATTGCACATTTGGTCTAAACCAACAATAATTCTTGAAATGACCCATCCTCTTACGGTAAGGATATGGAGGGTATTTCTGTTTGCCACGATTTTTGCTTTTGTTGGTCATTGATAAGTGTTAAAAGAACCTTATTTACAATGCTTATTAACTATGGAATTTTATGAATTTTGTGTAAATTTGTTAAGAAAAAGACACTTAAGTGCTTAATATTTGATTTCAGTGGTTAAAGAGTGCAAAGTAAAGATTTAACGAAGATTCGAGTGAAAATGAAGCAAAATCTGGAAAAATATAAGAAAAAGTGATTTTCAATGTGCACTACCTTCAACATGGCCATGTTGATGCTAGAGTTGGGAGGCAAAAAGTGATCAGAATACATTGTGCAATTGTGCCTTAGTTCGTTGCACAAGTAATGCTGAAGTAAGAAATATGCCTAAAGAAGAAACCGTAGGAATCTCGGAGTGCATGACCCCAAGCACGACCGTGCAGAAACCAAAAGTCAGAAATTTACGTTTTTCTAAAGTGCATGGCCTCGAACATGGGCGTGCATGTGACAAAAAAATTCTAGACTATAAATGCTCACTTTCATTATGAAAATTAGGGATCTGATTTTATTTTTTCTCATAGCCACTCTAAAAACCCTAAGAGAGAAAAATCATGTATTTGGAGAGCAAAATCGTTGGAGTATCATCGGAAATCACAAAAGTATTATGGGAGTTTATTCTTTTCATCATGAATCAGTCCTGTTTCTCTGGATTTCTTATGATTACTATAGATTCCATGGAGGAATAGATTTATATGTCCTACATCTTGTGAAATTCTAAATCATGTGATTAAATTACTTATTGATTAATTAAGAGTTTATGTCTTTGCATCTATTTATGTGTTTTACTACTATGTAATTAATTTATGCACGCAAATTGATTACATGTATGATTCTTGTTAGATAGAAAGAGGTCTCATCTAATAGGATAGATCTTCATGAATAGAAAGATTGCATGTTTTACCTAGAGGTAAGAAAACTTTCATGTTCTACATAAAGATTTAATCTTTATTTGGAATTGTGAGCTTAATGAAATCTTATAGGGCGATAGTGAGGGAGAGGTCTCCACTATTCTGTATAAGGTTATTAATTAATTAACTCGAGGGAGTAATTATTTTAATTGAGAATTCTTGTAGTGCAAAGCATAAATAATTAATTAGTCAATACCTTATTATAAGAAAGTTAGGGTTTATAGTGAATCAAGATGAAATGTATGTCTTTGTAATTGAATTTATTTATTAGAGTGATTATAATTAATCTTAGGGTTATTTGATTAGTTAATTAGTAATTTAATTTATTAATCTCACATTAAAATTTAGACTAGGTAATAGAAAAATGGTAATACTAGTACTTGTTTCTATCTTGACGATGACACCCGTTGCAATCTATACTACATTAGATAGGTACACTTTCCTAGCTAGGTCGTTAGATTTCTTTAGGTTTATAAATTTATAATTTGATATGATTGGATAACGACCTACCAACTATTATACTTTTCCTTATCCTTCTTCACACTGAATTGCCTTTTTTTCTTTAGTTTGAGCTTTTTCTTTTTCTTTTGCAAGAAAAGACCCTTTGCTATTGGTTTCTTATCTAATCGACCTTCTTTGCTCTTGAGCTTAGAAAGCATACACTAGCTTAACTAAGGAAATTTTGAAAAAACCCTTGAGTCTTCAAGAGAAGAAATCTTAGACTCAAATCTTTTTGGCAAGCTCACCAACACTTTCTCCCCAACCCTTTGATCCAATAGCTCTTCACCATGAAGTCGAATCTTATTAACAACTTCTATAAGTCTATCAGAATACTCTTTAATGGTTTTGCTATGTTTCATGTTTTGCACTTCAAACTCCCTTTTCAAATTCAAAATCTAGATTCTTTTTGTTTTTTTACTCCCCATGTACATCTCCTTAAGTTTATCCCAAGCCTCCTTTGGTGTTTCAAGAGCCATTATTCTGCTAAATATTGAATCCAAATTGCACCTTGGATATGAGACAAAGCTTTAGGTGCTTTTGCCATTTCTTTCTCATGAATCTTGATTTGATTGAGCATCGAGTTATCACATAAAGAGTGTGGTTTCCTTTTTGTTTCAACATACTACCATAAGCTAAGCCCTCTCAATGAGTTTTCATTTTTACAGTCCAAACTTGATAGTTTTCACCATCAAGAATTGGAAGAGTAGGAGTTGCAGTTGCTATGCCAGAAGAAGCTATGGAGTTTTTATTGTTCTTTGTTTTGATTTTTTTTTTTCTTTTAGAAAAGTTTGAAGTTACTCTTCTTTTGATGTCCAAATACCCCTTAAGATCATTTAGAGCTCTGATACCATGTCAAAATTTGAAGTTCAATTTGAAAAAAAAAAAAAAAAAAAGCAAAACAAAGCATAGTAGCATAACATAGTTGTAGAAAGAATAGAACGAAAAAGGAGAATAGAACGTTTTCTAACATATTGTGTTTACTTTTTGTCACACACTTTCAACCATATTGTAGTGGTTTATATTAACAAGGAAACTAGCATGGTTGAGTCAACTAAAACATCTAATAAGCACTTCTTTAACTACTACAACTATTGAACAAAAAGTAAATTATAAAAAACTCCTTGAAGTACCTAGTAAAATTCTGAAACTCTAACAATAATCTTCCTTAGAGAACTGACTCTTAAAGTTGAAAGAGTGTTGGAACCCTTATGGATTTCAATATTGGAGATCTACATAACCTAACAATGCATTACTTATCTTACAAAGGATGCCAATATGTAGAAAATAGATGTGTTGACGTACACAGTGTCAATGGTATCAATGAACATAAAGTACATTTTAGTAACCAAAATAATTGAGTGTGGATAGGAATTAAAACATGTTAGTCATAAGAACCATGTTTCTTTAATCTCTTTTTAAGGACATTTATCGTCTTCCTATACCATGTAGCACACCGAGCAGTTGGTTAACTTTGGATAGGACTAACCACTTTTGGCGAAGTAAATGATAAATCTTGAAAACTAAACAAAAAGATAACTAGAGGAAAGGAAGGCAAGAATAGAGGAAAAAGGCCAAGGAGATTGAAAGTATTTATATTGTGTTATTCTATTAAAGCATACAATTGTTTGCTAATAAACAAGTATTTATACAATTACTAAGACATGTGTACACACTACAAGTATGTGTATATAACTTAATATAACCCCTTAAGATAGAGAGTATGTATCAATTACTCCCATCTTGCATAATAAAAATCTTAAATCGATCTATTCAAAGATTTGGTAAACAAGTCTACAATTTGAAGTTTGCTTTAAACATATATAGGTAGCATGATTCCTTTGACAACTTCATTTCTCACAAAATGAAGAGCCATTTCTAAATGTTTTGTTCACTCATGAGAAATTGGATTTCATGCAATGTGCAAAGCTAATTGATTGTCACAAAAGAGTTGAATTGGTGTGTTGCAATTAACATGAAATCCACAAAGCAGACTTTTCAAGCACATAACCTCACAAGTTGTACATGCAAGTGCCCTATACTTGGATTCAACAGAGCTATGAGAGACCATATTTTGTTTCTTAGATTTTCAACTTATTAATGAATCACCAAGAAATACACAAAAGCTAATAGTCAATCAATGTGAGTTTGAACATCCTCCCTTATCACTATCATCATATGCTTGAACAACAAAATCAAAATTTGAAGAGAAAAATAACCCTTGCCCTAGATTGTTTTTAATATACTTAAGTACTCTGTCCAATGCTAGCTAATGATTAACATGTGGATTCTCCATAAACTGATTGAGTATATAACTGAATAAGCAATATCGGGATATGTTATTAATAGATAAAGCAACTTGCCAACAATTTTCCTATATTTGTGAGCATCAACCAAAGATGAAGAATCCTATTGGCATAACTTATGATTAAACAGCCATAAGAGTGTCAACAAGTTTGGAGCTAAGAAATTCTATTTCAAATAAGAGATCAAGAGTAAACTTCCATTGAGATAAAACTAGACTTGACTTAGACCTAACTAATTCCAATCCAATAAAATATTTGAGCATGCCCAAGTCCTTCACCTTGAATTGAGTATTAAGAAATTGTTTAAAAGCTTCAACCTCTTTAATTTGTTTACTAGCAATGGCTAGATCATCAACATAAACAAGCAAAACAATGAAATCATCAAAAAGTGAATAGTCACTATATGACTACTTGAAATTGTTAGCTAACAAACAAGCAATGAGCTTTGCATTCCATTGCCACGAAGCTTTTGTTAGACCATACAAAGATTTATTAAGTTATATACATGTAGTCCTTTTGTGAAATCTCTACAAACTTGTTAAAACACTCTTGATTGCAAGATCTACAAGAACAATGTGGAAGAGGTTTATAATTCTTGAGTTCTTCCCAAATAGTATTTATCTCAATAAAATATTCATCAACCAATCTATTTCCTTGTATAATAGTACTAAGAAGATGGTATAATTGACAAATTCTAGTATCATCGGGTTGAGAAAACTTAACCTTCAATTTTTCCTAAATGTCTTTTACTGAGTTGATATAGATGACTGTAGATGCAATTTGTGAAGAAATTGACCGTAGAATCCATGTGACTATCAAATTATTGCATCTATTCCATATTAGATACATTGGATTGGATTGTGTCGGAGCCTAAATAGAACCATCTGCAAACCCTATGTTTTTTTATCGAGAGAGTAAGTAAAAATGAACAAGTCCATGTATTATAGTTCAAATTGGTGAGAACTAGAGTAATTGATACTGAATTTTGATTGTCTGATTAATGAATGAAATAAGGAGATGAAACATCTTCAAGTAGGGATAATGCTGTTTTAAGACTAAAGAACTAATGCTCTGATATCGTGATAAATCTTGAAAACTAAACATAAAGATAACTAGAAGAAAGGAAGATGAGAATAGAGGAAGACGAAAATAGAGGAAAAAGGAGAAAGAGATTGAAAGTGTTTGTATTCTATTATTCCGGTAAAGGATACAATTGTTTGCTAATAGACAAGTATTTATATAATTACTAAGGCACATGTACACACTACAAGTACATGTATATAACTTAATAGTAAAAGAGTTATAAATTGGAATAAAATACATGATTATAAAATATGAGAGATACATGTTGGTATTTAGCATTGTATTAAAAAAAGAATAAGAAGTTGTTCCATTTATGCAAACAAGGTTCAAATGGAAGAAGTAAAGTTCTCGGTCACAGTTTTCTTATTACGTCTAGCATGTAGTTGCATGTTAGTGTATAACAAAAACGCACAAGCTTCATATTCATAAGAATGTCCCTTTTCCATTGCACTTTATGTTGTTGAAATGTAAATTATGCTAGTTATGATGATTAATAAAAACAACCCATAAATTGATTTGACAATCAAATGCAGTAAAAGCTCACAGGTTTAATCATTCTTCAAATCCATACTAGGGAAGTAAACAGAAATTGAACACACCAATCAGCAACTAAATCATTAAACCCACGCCAAAATCCAATGTCTTCCATCACTTTCCATTTATCACTCCCTTCACCGAACTTCTTTGCCATCTAGACTAGTCTACTTGGTGCATATCGACTCCTAGGGGCATCCTACAAGAAAATAAAGATAAAAAACAATATCATAGATCATAAGGAACCCACTACATCCAACATTATTTCGCATAAAGAATGATCTTCCCACCTTCTCGCTTTCTTTTTTTAAAACTTCAACTTCCGATCTTGTGTTGTCCTAACCTTCATTCTTTCACCAATCATGCGTCGAAGATGACTCATATATCGCTCCATTTGAAAAATTTGCTGCAAGAGGTTGAAAAATTCAGTGTTATAATATATAAATTAACAATTTTTAGAGTAAGTCAATTATTGTTGTTGCCCTACTAGTACATACGATAAGACAATCATCTGTAAGAAACAGCGGAACGAAATTTTCTATTTCAAGCAACAATTTCTTGTTTTTGCCAATATAATTCAACTAACATTTTCAATAGCAAAGCGTGAGAAATATGAGTCATTGAAGCAAGATAGAAGGAGGCAATGGAGGACATTTACTTTATTGGAACGAATTATAGTTTTAAATTTACCATGTGAAAACATTGCAGAAATACATCATCAAACATAACTGTACTCATTGAAAACTCCTTAATTATACGCTTTTGACAATATCGAGATTTATACTAGGTATGATGTTACGGTTGTAATATGTGAAGAGCGATCAAAGCTACGGTGGCAACAACTACTAATAATTGCCAAATGAAAATCCTTCATCAATTGTAATCACATTAGTACCATCTTGCCCTTTTATTTTTTATTTTTTCAAAATTTAAGTTCACTCATCGTGGTTTTATCATATATAGCATTTGCAAGTACAACATTTGCTTATACTATGCAATGATAAGTGTCTAACACATGATAGGCAATATGGCATCTATATTTACGACTTCATAGAATCATTATATAGTATGGCTACCTCGTTTACCTTTTGCAAAACCGAACCATATCACCTACATTACTGATATCAAAATGATTACATATGATTTTATTCCTTTATACCATAGGAACATAACATAGGCCGAGTACAAATACTTTAGAAATATGAGGGAGTAATCAATTAACCAAAGAAAATCAAATATAAAAACCTAACAAAAGAGATCAGACCGGCTGAACGCGGTCAGTTGCTGGCCAATTAACTGTAGTAGTCATGTAGTCGACCACTCCCTAGTTGTCTATTTGGTCAACCACTTGTCCCTTTAAAAGTCCTGAATGACTTATCAACCTCTTGTCTTCATCTTAGACCATCGCAATTGTAATGTTTCGAATTTGGATTTTCATCAAATACCCTTATATATAAGTAAACTTATGGCATCATAACCATAATAGCATAATATTTATAATATATTAAAGAAATAATACTCATTAATCTCATGTTAATATAATACATTAAACATTATATATCGGTAAATATTATATGACTAAGTTGTTAATTTATATTATATATTATTTATAAAATACAAACTCAAATTAATTAAACGTTTGCAATCCTTGATTATTATATGCATTTTATGTGCAAAAGTGTACTAGTAAGAGTTACAGAAAAATTAATTATCTCCAAATAAAAGCGATAAGAAATTTGGGAACACTTGTAAATATTGCACTTTTTAAAAAAAGTTTCGCAAAAACTGTATCTCAAAAAATTATTCAAAAATAAGTTTCAAAGGTGTAGATCAGTTTTGCAATTTTTTTTCCCCAAAATTTGCAAAACTGAATGCGCAAACATCATTTGCACCTTTAAGCAATTTGCTTGAAGGCACAAACGGTGTCTACACCTTTAATGTAACTCTTTTTTTTCTTTCTTTACTTTAGCACATGGAAACATAACAATTTAACCCTTATAAGAATACCAAACGACAATGTTGTTTGGTTTTAACTATAATATACTCAAATCAGTCTTTTTTTATATATTATGGGCTTCATAACTTTAAATGAGCAAAAAATTATGAACTTTCAAAGTTAAAAAAAAAAAATGAAACTAATGTGATTTGCTTTTTCAACTTTAAAGTGTTACAACTTTAAAGCATCATAACATTTTGTTCCTTCAGAGTTACGAAAACCATAATATGTCAAAAAGTTGCCATTTAGTATTTTTATAAAGGTCAAATTACTGTATTTGCATATACTGAAATGAAAAAGAAAAAAAAAAAGAGTTACACTAAAGGCATATATGTCATTCACTCCTTTAGGCAAATTGCTTAAAGGTGCGAATGACATTTGCACCTTCAAGCACCTTTAATTTTTCAAATTTTGGAAAATCAAAAGTCGCAAATCAGATCTATGTCTTTGAAACTTATTTTAAAATAATTTTTGCAATTATGATATTTATGAAATTTTATTAAAAAAGTACAATATTTACGAATGTACCCCTAAAAAATTTGACTCATAAAAAGGAGTTTTTGTAAAAAAGTAGATTTTGCTTCACCACGCGAGACGGAATTGTGGAGTCTTTTTTGGGCGCCAAATGTAGCCCATGGTTAGAATTTAAGGAACTTAATCATGGAATTTGATTCTTCGGAAAAAAAAAAAAGAAAAAAAATTCTTCTTAATTAGCTTTGCTTTGTGACCGGTGATCATACCACATGTATGCCTAATCTATTATAATATATATAATTTTGAAAGTTTTTACTTTTTATATATTATTATTTTATTTGTTTATGGTGTTATTATAAAACATTTTTCTGAAAAAGAATTGCATCTATTACACTTTTTTTTTTGTGGTATCGTTAATTATCACCATTTATATTTTCTATTAATTATTTTTATTAAATAAATTCATCATTCAAGCCATTTCCCGCAACTTTACTATAGAATATTACTCCAAAGCTTAATTCACTATTGTCATAACTACTATTCTCAGTTTCTCAATTCTCGCTACTCCTTTCTCTCTCCCCATTTCATTTTCTATATCTCAATTAAATTGCCAAGGAGCATAGGATATATATTCATCAATTGTGTGATTCAAGAAGGAAGGATTCCTCGATGCCGGTGTGCTGGAAGTAATAACAATGGTTTGCATCTACTTTGTCGAAAATGATAGCTAAATTAAATGTTTTTGCACTTTCTAGGTGAAGGTGAAGACGTTTACTTTGTTAAAATACTATATCTTTTTGGTGTGTGAATGGTAATCGATTATTGCAATTTTAACTTACAAAAAGTATAAGGTTCAAAATTTGTAAATTTGATGTACTTCTATTGAGATATTGCAGCCAAAATACATCATCTATGATATATCTAATTGGTATAATCACTCTCAAAGTAATGCCAAGTCTATAATAGCTAATAACCAAGTTAACAAACATTAATTGACTTTTTTTAATGGCTTGACCCAAAAGTTTCTAATGTTCCTATTGTAAAACTTTACAGTTAAGCCTAGTTCTTCGCCCTTTTTGATGGTCCCTAAATTAAACATCTACTAGTAAGAGTTGACTTTGATACCATATATAACACTCCTAAGTAAAAATATATATATATATATAATTAAGCTAACAAACACCAATGAACTTTTTTCAACTACTTAACCTAAAAGTTTTTAACTAGTGTTAATATATTATTTATAATTGGTATTATAAATTAATAGCAATTTTCTTTCACAATTCATGTGGGACTACATTTCACATGAGGTGCCACAAAGATGTTGATTATGTGTGACCTATTTTATACAGCTAAATGTAAATATATGTTTGTGAAGGAAGATGCTCTTTCATATTCTTTTTTGTCTCACTTGCCATACGATTCTTATATGGAGGTTGCATATCTTATTTATAAGAATGAAGTATTTGAATCGAAGAAATAATTGAAATGGTTGATGTTCAATAATTCATTGTCAAGAATTAGGGTCGGAAAAAATTATATATATATATATACAATTTAGATTGGAAAATTTTTAATCCAAACCAAACCGAAAAGTTATGGTTGATTTAGAGGGATAAACTAAACAAAACCAAAAAAATATTTTGTTATAACATAATATTTGTAAGAATTTTTAGTTTACTTTATTGAAATGTATTTGCAGTTGAATTTTATGATCATAATTTAGCAAATATGTACATAAGTTAACTATAAATTGATACTATATGCTAGTCTTAAGAATAAAATTAGTTGTTAATACACATTTAAAATTTTTTAGTTTCATAAATATTAATTTTATTAACCTTTTATATGATATGAAAAAACTCCAAATCACAAGCAAGGTCATTTAAGTAAAAAGGGAGTTTTCAAAGTCAATTTAGAGAGTAACTTAGAAAGTAGAATTAAATTCCATAAAATGACTTTTTTGCCCCTTTACAAGAAGCCTACCTAAAGAAAAGCCTTCAAAATCCAATGAGAATTATTAAAATGACAAATTTTTTATTTGAGACAAATATAAAATTTCAAAGTTTAATTAGAGGAGAAATCCCAATTTTTGGAACAAAATTCTATAACATAACCAAAATGCTCCTATACCTGATTTCATCAAGTAATGTTGATAATTGGGTTTAGATAATTAATTGGGAGCATTAGAATGTTGAAAGATAAATTAAAGTTCAATTGGGTGATTAGGTAAAATAAAACCATAATTAGAACCTTTAAGAGCCAAGTGACCAATTTTGGCATCAAGATAATGGATGTAGGGATCACACATCATCTTTGCATTTTGAGTCTTTTTCTAATCCCTATAAAATCCCTCCAAAATGTTGTTACCCCCTCTTGTGCCTACCACTTTTTTTTTTTTTCTAGACTTTTCCATAGGTTAAACTCTTAAACCCTCTCTCAACCTTAAACCCAATCTTAAAGCCTAGTGATTGTTCTAAGAAACTCAACTAATCTAAGTGGGTTTGATGTGTTGAATAGGTTTGGAAGAGTAAGTGGAAGCTTGAGGAAGTACAATCTTTTAGGCATAGGCCCTCCATAATCTAAGTGTAGGTTTTCTTTTTTTTTTTTTTTATTTCTTAGTCATTGAGCTAGTATTTAGGTTTATTCCTTGCTTAGGTATTAAATGAGATTACTTGATGCTAGGAAGTTTCTTGAGAAGTGAAGAAAAGCTTCATTTTAGACTCCATAGATGGTGGCCAAGTAAGGAAAATCAAGGGTTGATTTATTCTTCAAGAAATAAGCTAAGAAACTTTTCTTGTTATGATGCTTAGAAGTTTTGAGTATATTTTTGAATGATTCTAAAACTTTGGAGACCACATATGAGAACCCTTAGGCTAGCCATCAACTTTAATGCAAGAATGAGGAGGATTTAATTGATTTCAAGTGGTAATTTGATAGTTGACATGTTAGTCTTGGTGATTAGGAGTCATTTGATGCTTTGATTTGGTGATTTAATGGAAGGAATGAACAGAGTAACCCTTATGGTAACCACTACCCCCTTCTATGTGTATTGTGTTTATTTTCACTTACTTGATTTGTGATTTCAATGATATATTGTGTTTAAAGGACGATTCATGTAATAATTTCTAAGTTAGATAATGGTTTAGATATTAATTAATGTATAAATGATGAATATGATAATTAATCTTGCATATCTAATGACTTAAAATGTTAAATAGGCATTATGACATGAGTGTATGAAAATCCCAGCATGTTTAGGTCTTGATTTAAGTGTGTTTCAATGTTTAGTGGAGGTTTTCTTGATGATTATAAAATTAATGGAAGTTAAACTTGATATAGGATAAATATATGATGGCCTAAGAACTTAAATTTGCCATTTTGATGCCTAAATATTAGAACATGATTGAACTTGGGTAATTTCTATAATTTCCAACATATTCAATTGATTTTAATGTGTCACGTTTAGGTTTGATATGATTTTTAGAATAGTTTTGATTTAGCACATTAATTGGGTGTAAAATGACAGGATCTTAAACACAATTCATGACCAAATGATGTGATTTGAAAATTTTCTGGAAAATTTTTTTATGTTCATCATGTTCATTGCAAAACACCTTTTTGGTTCAAAATCTTGAACCAAAATCACTCAAAAAGTATTTTTGAACCCAATTTTGACAAATAACATTTTTGTGTGATTTTTTATTAATGATTTCCTTTCTACAAACCCAATTCTAAAATTTGAATCCCATAAAACATGAATCAAAGTTTAAAATTTAAATCAAAACTTGATGGAAAATGAATTTGATCTTTTGGATCTAGGCCTTACATGTAAAAAAATTGTTGGTGATGTGAAATTTCAATTTCATTTAAAATAACATGGAAAATGACTACTATTAATAATAATAAATAAAATAAAAAAGATAAAATAATATTTTATTTAAGATGGGCCAAAGATGGTCTAACTTAAACCAGCCTACCCAATTTCGACTTAAGAACTGGTTTAATAATCACCTCCATGGTCTATAAAACTTCATAATTAAATTTATCGACTTAATTAACTTAAGTATAGGATTAATTTGGCAAATAAATTATAATTAAGCTTAATTAACTCATATAAGCCTAATAAGCCTAATTTCCAAAATTGATTGGGTCTATTTCTCTTATAGGGCTCATAAACTAGATGGGCCTTACTAATATGAAACATCCTTAATAAGCCTTACACCTAATAAAGTCCAAAAAGTATATAAGGACTCTAAATGGACTTAACTTGGCATAGTAAAGTAATTTGACTTAAGAAATAACCATTGGAATTTAATGGGCCTAAAATGGGATAATTTAGGCATATAATGGGCCTTAGTGGGTCTAAGTTAGATAAAATAAGTCATAATGGGCCTAAATGAATTAAGTGACTTAGATTAAATACATTGGACATAAGAACACCTAGATGGGCCTAAGTTAATAAATTAAAATATTTTAAGCCCAATTGGATTAATTTGATTAGATTAAGTAATTAAGTGATTATTAAATAGATTAATTAATAAGATAATTAACCTAATTAAGTTAAGTGGGCCCAAGTTAAAACTACTTAGACCTGCTTTCCTTTAAGACCTCATATCCTAATTAGGCCTTAATAAAACACATAGATAAAGACTTAAAAATTAATACAAACTTATAACTAAAATGGACTTGACCTTAGAAGGATATGCATAACCTAATTTTATAATCGAATTTATACTTGACAAACAACATGGATGGACTAAATAAATGAATTTTAAGTAATGTAAGGGCCAAATATAGGTAAAGGTTAATTGGGCCCTCATACTCTTGTTAGGCCCATAACTAGTGTGAGCCTTAACTAATAGTAAACAAGCCTAAAAATTAAAATAATGATTAATTGTTCAAAACAAATTTACTAACCTATAATCTCTTCTTCTAATTATATAAAAATCAAACAATCATGATTTTCAAGAATCGGCTTCAACTTCTAGATACCTTTGCCCTTCTAAGTATACAGTAATTGCACATTGCATGTTAGGGTAGAAAATATTAAACCTAACTAATAATTAAACTTAACTAAGTATTTGCTTGCTACTTTTGCTTGGTTACTTGAGTTAATAAGTGATGCCCTTGGTTTAGAATTATGGCTATAGTCATAATTCTAAGTAACCATAGTATTTTAGATTCTTAGGTCATCAACGATACATGTTCAATGGGTAGTTGATAAGTGGAATCACTTTGGATAATGGGCTTTATAAATAGAGAGAAGGTATATTGAGAGTTGCTTGGGATTTATGGGACTCGACGGGTGATACAATATATTTAAACTATGATTAATGAGAACTCTATAATGATGATGAAAACTAGATGATACTATTTTATCAATTTGAGCTTTTGTGTATTGATGTTAAGTCTAGTTGCTTCTATCATCCTCTGATGATCACCGCAATGGCATTGAACCTCAAGTTCCCTATCATGTGTCCAAAGTCATGGACACTCTTATATTGAATGTATATGTAATTAACTATTATTATAAGATGAGTTGCTGCTTATTACATCAGAGATATGCCTATGTGACATTTGCTTGTGTACATATTACTATGTATTAGACCCTTGTAGCTCACTCTCTTTCTTTTCAGGTGAGGATGACTATACTATTGACCCCCTTTGCGACTTGATGGATATGACTTCGAGGAGGAGTTATTGGCATACGGGAATGATGTAGCAGATGGGAATTATTAGACATGTTCTCTTTTCCTCTAGACCTATCTACCATTATGTTATATGGACTTTTATTTCGAGAGTTTCTTATGGCTCTATGAACTTTTCTTCTATGGACTGTGTGGACTTTATATCAAGCTTAGTAAACCATAGGACTTTTATTTATGATAGACTATTAATTTAGGTTCAACCTTTCAAGTTCTAACCAATTAAATCAAATTGATTATCAAATGCCTTTACAAAATTAATTAAACGATTTCAGGATACTAAAATTGGTTTAAAAACCCACTTAGTAATTAAGATCCTTATATATTCTACTTAAGTAGGTTACGTGATAAATTATCGTTACTATAGAAAGTTAGGGGCATAACATGTATTATTAAATGAATTTCGTACTTTTTATATAAAATTATATGTTAAGTAAATATATTTTCTTAAATAATAAAATATGGTTTAACCTATGAATTGAGTTGAACCAATATGAAATTTTATGGTTTGAAAAAAATCATAAACTTAACTGTATGGTTTGGTTTGAAACAATAAAAAATCAAATAACATTTTTATGGTTTAGTTTAGTTTAAAGAAAAATGTGTCCGCCCCTATCATTATATTTTGATGAATTTGGTCATGAAATAGTTGTCACTCAACGAAATAGTTAATTTTTTTTTAGTAAAAATATAAAAATAAATATATTTAGAGAGGTGGGATCATGATATCTTTCCTATTCATTCACACATATCAAAACTGAGCATACTGCTCATTACTATTAAATTGCTTGAATAATTTCTTAATGCATTTATCTCTTTCATAAAATCCTTTCCATTACAAATCTATAAAGAGCCATTTTGACATGTATTAATCATCATAATAATAGCCAATCAAAGAGCCATTATGACTAGTTTATTTCAAGTAGGTTAGTAATCTTTTCAAAATTACGTAGGAATATTTATATTTGAATATTTCTACGACAATAGATAAAATTTGAAGATAATACAATGCATGTTACTAAGTAAGCTAAACACAATACGTGAATTATATAGTATTATTTTACTGCCAATCCAATTTCCGTTTAAAAAGAAAATATAAAGAAGAGTCTTACAGAATGATAAGAGTATATTAGAGTAAATTATTTATTATAATACTTTCTGAACTTTCATGTATATAAAAAAAATAAATAAGAAAGTTTATTATATGAAATCAACGAAGATTTGTAGCATTTGGTGATAAATAAAAGAGATATTTTTATTAACAGATAATGCGTTTATGGTAAGTATAGTAGCTATAATTTTTATTTTTATTTGAAGGAAAATATATCTTATTAAGCATTTATTGCTTTCCATAAGTATATTATGATAGTTAAATTATCGTTTTCTTATGCCTTGTTTAGATGCACGAGTCAACTGGAAATTAACGTAGGGATTTTCATGCATCGATAAATAAGGGTGCTAGAGGAATAATTGATAATGATGTGAAGGAATACTAAAAGGTATAAAGATCGATAAAATTAGAATATAATGCATTTTATTATAAAAGATAATCAAGTACTATTATGTAATTATTTGATCGTAATATAGTTAAAGATATATATACAGATACATTTTTTGAGAGATGTTATACAACTATTTTATATATTTTATGGTAAATATAAAAAAAAATGATATCAAATTTGTAATAGAATGTTCAATTGACATTATAAGAGTAGAATTTAATAGTTATTCCTTCCCTATAGATTTATTTTTGTATTTGGTTGACAAAAATGTTACTTTACATCAATATTGTTACCAAATGAGGAATTGCAATATGATTAAAGAAATAGTTGTTCCTTAATTTTTTTATAATATATTTTCATATTCACTCACAAGATGCTAGCCCAAACAAAATAATTGCTATTATTCTTTATTTTATTTCTTAAAAATTATAATTTTATCTTTATTTTATTTCAAGATATAAGAGTGAGTATACACCTTTCCAATTTCTTTTATTTTTTTCTATAGTGATTACACAATCACCTCATATATAATTTATTATAAGTATAGTAGTCACAGTTTGTATTCAATAAAAATATTTATATTTTATTATGACTGAAAAAGTTTATCATAAAAAATTAAAAAAAGACGTATAGAATGCTGTGATAATTAAAGGGGACATCAACTATATTGTGACACCAGCATATTATTGTACCATTCCCTATATTATAAGCATAAATAAGAAAATTTTAATGTATATTCAAAGAAAACTTGTTAGGAGTTTGTTTGGAATTTTTTATATTTATATTTTATTTATATTTATTTGAAATTTAATGTTTTAAAAATTATCTTATATATATATCCTATCTTTATAATTATAATAAAAATAGTGTTTGAAAATAAAAATTTACATACTTATAATAAAAAAATTAAAATATTTTTTTTATATTGGAATTATTATAAAAAATAATAAATAAATAAATAAATAAATCCAAATTTCTATATATTTTATGAGATATTAGTTAATATTTTTATAAAAATGAATAAAGTAAGAGTAAATAAGCTTAAATTTCTAAGTATATGTTAGGTATTTGATTTTAAAAAGAGATATATATGTTTTTGTTTTTATTTTTTATATCTTATTCTTAATAAATATATATTTTTCAAACAAATATATATATAAAAAAAAGAAGAAAGCGAACCAGGCCTAAATAAATCATATAAAGGGTGGGAAACTATTGGTTAGGAAGACCAACACAATTAAATATAATGCAACTAAACTAAGGCTAATTTCCAAGACTATAGATTTTATTTTTATAGTGGATTTTTACCAGTTAATTATTAATAATTCGGAAATGATACCCTTAAAATTCCTTTTCGCGTTGTAGCATCATCATGACTTTGCTAAAATGGTAGCATAACTTTAGCTGATCCAAATTTAATAGCTACTATAAAGCTTAAAAATATTATAATTAAAATCTCCTTATTTGATTACAGGACGTGATTGGAATAGTCATTTCAGATTCATAACCCAATTATCTCCAGATCAATTCCCTTTAGGTTTTAATCATTTAAAAAATAGCTCAGAGGCTGAACAGCAAGAAAGGAATTCAATACTATATTTCCATTCATGTCCCAAACTCATCTGACATAGGAAATAACAAAGAAATAAAAAGACGAACGAAAACTAAACAGTCCAAAGCTGTAACATTCGTAACTTCTATGTAGCCTCTAGAAATTTGATCTTATTCACTTTTTGACGCCCCAGTCTTTCTTCAAAAATCAAGGATCATATCAGCGTAATACTCGGCATTCTTTCGGTTTTTGTGATGATGGCGGTGATGGTGGTGAATCTCGATTTCATCTGGCGGCGCTGCAGATGGTGTAGGCAATATAACAGCCTCTCTTTGAGCATTAAGGAAACTTCTCACTCTTTCATCAGTCATGCCGAAGGAAGCTGCAAGTTCAGGTCCCATGAGGGCATGGAGTAGAGATTTTTGTCCTACCAGGAATTGTGGTCTATTCCTGTGTGCTGAGGTGGTGAACCCGAAGAACTCGAGGGGGCCGGTTCGAGAAGCGATTTGGCAAAACGGGAAGTACCTTGGCACCCAAAAGACATCACCCTCTCTTACTTTGGCATTCATTGCATTAGATCCGTTTGGATAGCCGATTTGAATAGTTCCTGATCCCCTCAAGACGATTCCGTATTCCGTCGCGGTTGGATTGACATGAGGTGCCATCATAGATCCCTAATAAATAAAAGTACAAAAAGAAATCGATATTAAGTTCCTACATGCTATAAGAAAAACGAGGGAGGAATGACTAAGCATCAAAGTTAACCACCGCGGTCAGATTGACAAGGTAGACGCCGATGCCAGAGTGTTTGAGAGGTTTATAATCGCTACCATCAAGGGCCACACTCCAACCATAGTTGTTCCTGAAATCGGGCTTTCGATCATAGAGATTATAGGAGTCAGGTGCTTCTCCAGTTTGCCGACCCCAGTTTCTACTCTTCTCATCTTCCATCCGGAAGATAGAAGGCAAGAAGAACCTTTTCCACGACCATGTCACCTTTACTTCGTCTTCTTTAGGATCTTTCTCGAAGGCCACCATTCTGTTGAGATAACTCTTTCTATCTTGTTCCTTCCAGTTCAAGAATTCTGCCCAAGTGCTGGGCTCGCGAGTACCGTCACTAATGTGTACGATTGGACCTTCCTGCTGCGCGGTAAACATCTCTCGCAATTCATCCCTTGTGACCTGCCATTCATGCCAGGAGAATCGGTTGGAGCCAAGATTGCACGGTGCAATTACTAGCACAATGAGCAAATTATTGAAATGTTTCACTTTTGCTTACGTTGAACGCCGTGGCAAGTGTTTCAGGGTCGAATCCGGTTAGTACAGATGTTGGATTGGTTCCTCCACCAATGAAGAAAGACTGGAAATACAAAGAAACCAAAATAATCAGTCATCGCTACAAACCCATCCAAGAGCTCAAGTGTTGCGTGGAATTTAGCTACAGAACCATCTCCTTTAAAAGCCAGATCAAGAGGACCTGAAAATGCCTTAGTCCCAAGCTCTCTGAAGTATCAATGCTGCATATAACATGAAGTCTCTGAGTCTCTCCTGTGTTCACCAAGTAAAATGCTGATCCAGCAGGTACTCTGTACACATCTCCAATCCTCAATCGCCTCTCCACAAGATCATCTTTATATATAGTTCCTAGTCTTGCTTCCCCTGCATTAAATCATAAAAGTACGGCACCACTCAATGTTCATTCATCCCGTCAATTGTTTCCATATATAAAAGAGCCCTCTACGTGGAAAATTTATATATGGACCCCGTCTAAGTTCTAACATAGACGCCTATCTTCAACCGTTACAGTTCCCACAGATACGGAAGTGCATTAGGGGCTTATTGTCGGTAAGTTTCTGTGTCTATTTTGTATCCACTATGCCCATTTATCATATTATAGAGACCGGATTTTAAATCGATGTCAAAATGATAGGCCCTAAACAAAGTCTGCCTATTTATGTTATGATCAGACTGGAATCATTGCATTATTTATGTGCCATATTACAAAGTATCAACGTCGTTCACGCACGAAAAAGTTAATTCGACTTTAGCAAACATAATCAGTGCATGCAGAATATTATTTCAATCATAACCATGGCATTCTAGAGAAGGATGCATGAAGAATCAGCATGCAGACGTGGGATCCACTAAAATGAGATGTTCAGCTTCTTTAAATATGCAGAATCCCCACATGGAACACTTTGACACGACCAGATTTAATTATTTCCACGTGATAGAGAATATAAAAAACCGCCGCTATAGCCATACCTCGGCGAATGAAGATGATGAGATTGGAATCAACATATTGAGGAACGAAGAGAGTCCTAGGTTTCATAGTAATAAACCCAATATGCATTGGTCTATCCACTATTCTCCCACCAAAACTCCTGACAATCCTCATCTCTCCAGCCTCAGTCTGAATCACCCTCTTGGTGTTTTGCAAAAGGAAGAAATCTCGTCTTCCTCTCGCAAACTCTCTTTCCTTCCTTTCTCTTCTCTCATATTCTTCCCTTGATCTTCCTCGCGGCCACCATGTTTCCCCTTCTTCTTCTTCATCGCCGCTATATTCCGCAACAACACTAGTTAAAACTCCATTAAAAAGGACAGTAAGCAAGAAAAATATAGCAAGTTTACTTGAACTCATGATGGGGCAGTCGAAAACTAAGGTTACGTGACAGTTTTCCTAGGGTTTTGTGTTTGTAGTGTAAATTTGCTTCGTGTGTCTGCGGTTTAAGAAGAGGAGGACGAGAAATTGTAGGATGACAGGTGTTGTCCATGCAAAAGACAAGGGTTTGCTGGCTTCTTGCGAAATAGACACAATAGGGTCTTTGGTGAGAAAAATTCGAAACCTCCATGAGAAGAAGTCCATCCATGTACTTGAAAATCTCGATTTCTTTTCTTTACTACGTTGAATTAGCATATCATTGAAAAATTATTCCTGTAATAACCGTCACTATGTTGGGTCTGAGACAATGGGACAAAGGGTACGAACGCTTTCACCTGTGTAATAAAATTACTTATCAGGATTTCATTCTCCAAAAGCTGTCTACAATTAAACTTCTATATTTTTATATTGGATAAATTTACATTATAAAGCTCTAAAATTGGAGAGTATTATGATTTGTCACGTGTCTTTATTAGATATGGATATGTTAAGACTCTTAACTTTTCTCTAATACTATTCAAATCTGTAACCTACAATACCTGATATTTATTAATTTAATAAATTCCATTCTTCTAATATAATACAAATACAACTCAATTCACTCTTCAAACTTTTGAAAAATTTTTAACAAAACATTTATGAACAAAATATAAAGTAACTAAACTTTTACGATTCTCTAGTCTATTATCTTTTAAAGAAAATTATCATTATTACATATAAATAACTCGAACTCCAAACTTCATTAGTCGCCATAACAATAATGCAAATCTTCATTCTCCCTCTCCTGTACATTTACTTCCAAGTCCTTTTCATGGGTAACATTTCCCTTTATGTTGGCATCTAAAAACAAATATTCTTGAGGAATGAGCTAATGCTTAATATGTATAACCAGTAAACACATACACATGATCAAACATGAAAGACATTTATATAGACACTAAACATCAAACAACAAGTTCATATTTTCCTTAAATCTACAAAACACCAATGGTGTTTTCATGGCCCTATCAAACACATATAAGAAAATACTTAATACTTGATATGGTATAGAGAATTGCCACTATTGGCCCCAATACTCATCAGTCCTTAAACCTTAACTATACTTAAAACTTAATACGGTGTTGGGAATTGCCACTATGAGCATAGCACTCGTGAATCCCTAAATCTTAAGCCAACCTAAATCATTTTTAAGTACGACTTCATTAGGGATAATGTCACATAAGGATCATTAGGGTGCCCCATAGGGATTTACCACTATGGTCCCCTAAGTCGTGCCAAGGACAATCAGCAACCAACTTAACCACTTAAACCAGTCCATCTAACTTAATCCCATTTAATACTAACTTAACAATCATAAGAACAATCAAAGTTACACATACTTGGAGTCATAGTCTTAAGCACACCTAATCTTGAGCTTAAAGCTAATTTGAGATCTATCAAACATTAGTAATTTGTTCTTAGTACTAATTTAATAATAATATAAGTTTCTTAATTCTCTTCGCTTAATCGTTATATAATTCATTCTCTTACTTTATTGGAGTTTCTAAGATTTTATTAGGTGTCTAAGTTGTATGGAATTTCAAATGAATGTAAATTAAATCAATAAACACAATATTTCTAAGTACATGGTCATATTTTAGGCTGTGTACTTTGGCATGGGTAGGATACTTGGTCGTATATAATGGCCATGTATCTTTCTATGTGTTTTGCATTTTTGGCATGCCTAAGTATACGATCCTATAGATGGTCGTGTATCTTTCTATAGAGCTCTATATTTCGACATACCCAAGTATACGGCTATGTTATTTGTCTATATAACTTTTTATATACAATGCGTGTTTCTACACTGGCAAGTACACGGGTGTGTACGTGGCTGTGTACCATGCAATTCTTCTCGAACCCTATTTTGTCTTTTTCAATTTGTTCTAAATTATGATTTTTGTGTTTTTTAAATCTAATTGGACCCTAATTTTGGTTAATTCTAATACAATGTGTGGTTTGACATATTTTTCAAATTCTTGATTCAGATTCCTTAGTCGCTCGATTCTGTGCTTGTTCCACCTCTTCTTTGATTTGAATTCTGATTGAATTGGGTAATGACAATTGATTTAGTTCTCAATTCCATATTCATAAATAACAATTCTCATTAAAACTCCTTACCCGATTGAATCATGTTCGATTTTTGTGGAAATTGCTAGTTTGGCTTTAGGTTTCAAAGATCATCTTCTTGTCTATCACTTTTATCTATTTTTGTGCCAATAGCAAAAAGGGAGGAGCGTTAAGTCAAATTGGGATATTTATATCATGTCCATTAAAAGACCAATTTACCCTCTTATATTTGTAAAAATTATTTATTTAACCTTAGCTTATTTTAAGTAAATGTTAAATAAATATATTTTATTACGAGTGCTTATATTCTCTCCCCCTTATAAAGACTTTTATCTTTAAAAGTTACTTGATTTTTGAAGAGTTCTAGATATTTCTTTCTCATCTCATCTTCCAATTCTCACATCACTTTCCGTTCAGTCCGATTTGTCCATTGTACCTTGACATGGGGAATCACTCTCCATCTTAGCACTTGTTCCTTGACATCTACAATACTAACTGATCTTTTCATAGAGCACAAGTTTGGTTATACATTCAAGGGCTCCAAAGCTACTATTTAATTGGGGTTTTGTATAAATTTTCTTAGCATGGATACATGGAATACATCATGTACTCTAGCCAAACTTGGTTAGAGAGCCAACCTGTAAGCTATAGTACCTACTCTTTTGAAGATTTCAAATGGTCTACATATCTTAGGTTTAACTTCCCTCTCAACCCAAACTTGATCACTCCTTTTGTTGGAGAAACTCTCAATAGAACTTTGTCTCCTAATTGGAATTCTAAGGAGCATCTTCTCTTATCTACATAGCTCTTTTGTCGGGATTGAGCTATTTATATCTTCTACCTTATCAATTTCACCTTATCCATAGCCTCTTGGATAAATTCCTAATCCCAACATCTACCTTTCTTCCACATCATCTCAACGTAATGGGGATTTGCATCTTCTTCCATATAGAGCTTCATGAAACCAAAGCTTTTATTTTCTATTCAATAATGGTTCAAGTAAGTCTTGAATGAGCCCCTCGAAAGTGTGATGCAAATAAATGAATTTTTGTTCTACGTCTCCCAGATACTCAGGTTCAAATACCCACAGATTCGCTGTTTGCTTACTAGCTTCATATAATTCAGAAAACACTAGTTCTCTCGAAGCCTCTTGCTCATATCTCTCAAAGAAGCCATTTGGATAGTCGCTTGATAGCTATTGTTATAGGTAAATTCAACCAAAGTTATGTGCTCATTCCAATTACCTTAAAAATCCAATGCATAGGCTTTGAGTAAATCTTCTAGAATCTAAATGCTCCTTTCAGATTATCCATCCATCTAGGGTGGAATGTAGTGTTGAATTGTAGTTTTGTGCCTAAAGCTTTATGTAAGTTATTTCAAAATCTACTTGCAAACCATATATCTGTATTAGAGGTTATGGTTATTGGCATTCCATATTGTCTTAGTATCTTTTGTATATATATCTAGGCCAACTTCTTCAATTCTATCCTACTCTAATAGATAGAAAATAAGTAAACTTGGTTAGCCAATCTACAATTACCCAAACTACATCTTACTTCACTTTAGTATTCAGAAGGGCCATAATAAAGTCCATTGACACATACTCCCATTTCTAATCCAGTATTGGAAGAGGCTATAATTCTCTAACTGGCCTCTAATGCTCAATTATGATTTGTTGGCAAGTAAGACATTCGATTACATGTTTAGCTATCTCTGTTTTCATGTTCTTCCACTAGTAGTGACTCTTCAGGTCCTTCTACATTTTGGTGCTCTCGTGATTGATTATATAGGTTGAGTAGTGCGTCTCTTTCATTACTTCCTTCTTCAGTTCTATATTCCCTAGAATGCATATCTTAAGATCCTCTTTGTGTCTATATTAAATTCAAGAGCCTTACTATGTTCCATCTTGCTCTTGATCTCTTGAATATCCTTTCCTTTATCTAGGCAGTCTTGATTTTGTCCACTATAGTTGGTTGTATGTGTAAATTAGCTATCTTTGCACCTATTTCTTCAATCAAAACATCTAACTCCAACTTACACATGTTATCTAACAACTCTCATTATGAAGTGATTAGGGTAGAAATATTACCTTGTTTCTTTCTACTAAGGGCATTTGCTACCACATTGGCTTTTCTTGGATGGTATTAGATTTTCAGGTCATAGTCCTTAATTAATTCCAACCATCTCCACTGTCTCATTTCAGCTCCTTCTATGTGAAGATGTATTTCAAGCTCTTGTGATATGTGAAAATCTTACATCTATACAATTAGTGCCTCCATAGTTTTAAAGCTAATATTACTACTACCAACTCTAAGTCATGAGTCAGGTAATTCTTCTCATATGGCTTCAATTGATGGGATCTATATGCTATGAATTGCCTACCTTGCATTAATATACATCCTAACCTTTAGGTTGAAGCATTACTATAAATAGTGAATTCTTCCCTACTCTTAGGTAATGCAAAAATTGGTGCTAATACGAGCTTCTCCTTGAGCATTTGGAAACTAGCTTCACATCTGTAATCCCACTTAAACTTCACATTCTTCTATGTCAACCTAGTGAAAGGAGTTGCTATTTTGGAGAATCCTTAAAAAAAACCTTCTATAGTAGCCTACCAAACTTAGGAAGCTTCTTATATATGTTACTGTCTTCGGTCTATGCCACTCTACTACAACTCTCACCTTTTCTAAGTTTACAGATATTCCATTCTTGTTAACCACATGACCCATGAAAACCACCTACTCTAGCTAAAATTCATATTTATTGAATTTGGCATACAATCTTTTCGTCTTATAATCAGTCCAACACCAATCTCAAGTGCTCTTCAAGTTCTTCATTACTTTTTGAGTATATTAAGATATTGTCTATGAAGATGATTACAAATTTATCTAGGATTACCCTAAATACTTTGTTCATTGGGTCCTTAAATGTTATATGCACATTGGTTGACTCAAAAGGCATCACAAAAAAAAAAAAATTAAAGTGCCCATATCAAGTCTTGAAAGTTGTTTTCTTAGCTAGTGGCACCTTGATCTCAAGTCTATTTTAGAAAAAACCTGAGCTCCTTATAGCTGGTCAAACAGGTCATCTATCCTAAGAAAAGGATACCTGTTCTTGATAGTGACCTGGTTTAACTTTCTATAGTCTATATAGAGCCTCATAGTTCTATCTTTCTTCTTGACAAAAAGGATTGGTGCACCTTAAGGAGATACACTAGGTTTCATGAAACCTTTATCTTGTAGATCTTGTAACTACTTCCTTAGATCTTCTAATTCAATTGGTGCCATTTTGTATACCGATTTTGATATTGGTATAGTACCCTATACTAAATCAATGCCGAACTCTATTTCCCTGGCTAGGGTAAACTAAAAAGTTCTTCTAGAAACACATTTGAAAATTCTCTCACTATAGACACCATTTCTAGTTTTGTTTCTTCATTAGCTTTAGTAGTTACAGTTGCCAACATATTCCTTCCTCACAACTCATAAGTGGGTAATCCTATTACCCTCTAAGCTTCTGGTTTATACTTGAAGTAATCTTCCTCGGTATGTTGAACTATACCACTATGTTATGACAGTCAATGGTGGCATGGTATCCTAACAACCAGTTGAATCCCAATATAATATCAAACTCCACCATTTCCAAAATCAAGAGATTTACCAGCATCACCCTGCCCTATATTCTATTCCTACTCTTCTATAGATTCTATCTATCTTCCCTCTAACTCCTAAAGGAGTACTAATAGCCAAACTATCATCCATATTCTCAACATTCAATGCACATTCACATACAAAGGTTTTAGATATTCAGGATATAGATGCACGGTATCAAATAACACATAAGCATTGTAGGTGTGTACTTAAAACAAACCTACAATGGTATCCATGTTTGGAATGTCCTAGTGCTACTGCTGTTGAATTGTAAATACTTTAGTCGAAACTTGTTATCTGGAGCCCCTTACTTGTGGTCTACTAGCTTATGCCCTCATTGGAGGTCTTATTGCTTATAAAGTTGAGGATGTTCAATTTTCTATTTGCACCTAAGGATAATCAATTGCTTTGTGTCCCATCTGCTTGCACACATGATAGAATGCTAGTAGAACTAACCTCTCATTATAGTGCCTATTGATGTGTCCTATCTTCCCACAGGAGAAACACACACCCTCTAACCATCTGTTGATACGAACCCTAGGTTGAGACGTTCCTAGAACTCGATTGAATGGAAAAGAAACCCTAGAATTGTCTTGAAATCATGCAATGAAACTTGACCCTAATTCGTAATATCAAATTAGAACCAAAGCTATATTAGGATTTTGATCGCCACAAGTCACCTTGATAAGATCAGATATAGTTTTTGATGAAGAACAAAGAAGGATTTTTCCTTTATTTTCATGAACCAAAAACCTGTTTTTCATATCCCCTAAAGATTATTTATAGTCTAAAATAAAGGGGAAAATTATAAAAGAAATCACAAGATGGAAAAATACAGGTTGGCATCCTAAGGTGACCTTAAAGCCGGTAGCCCATAATCTAAGCGGCTAAGTAGGTTGGCGGTCTAAATTCTCAAAACCAGTGGCTTTTATTCTAGGCTAACTAAGTAGGCCGATGACTTAAGTCCCCAACGTTGTTGGCTTTCTTCCACTCCCAAGCGACCTTCAATATCTTCTAAGTAATGACATCCTTGAAGCTTAAAGTATTCCATTTGTTAAGGTTGCCCTAGGCTTTAATCTTCATTATTATTTTTAGAGATGCTTGATAAATGGAATATGATCTCTTCATCTCTTGGATTACTCAACCGCAATGCTTGGTTTAGATGATCTTGAATAAGTCCATTCAAAGCCTACTTCATGCATTTTACTCTTGCCTTTGTCATTGGTCTTCCAATTCCTTCCAATGGATCATTGGAAAAAGTTGGTGCAAGTTTATTCCCATCATTCCCTCCTTCTTTGAAAGGATTCGTCCTTGAATCACCTGCATCATACAAAGATAAGTCAGCAACATTAAAAGTAGCACTTACGTTTCCATAGTGGTTGGGCAAGTCTATCTTGTAGGCATTGTCATTTACCTTTCTATCACTTGGAATAGCCCATCTCCTCTAGGTTGTAGCTTGGATTTCCTTTTTTCTGGAAACCTTTCCTTATGAAAATGTACCTAAACCTAATCTCTAGGCTAAAAAACAACCTGAGTGCGCCCTTTATTAGCTTGCCTTGCATAATGCTCATTTTTCTTGTCTATCTTAGCACGAACTTTGGCATGTAAATCCTTAACAAAATTGGCCTTTTGTTTCCATCAAAATTAGCAATTTCATTAGGCGATAAAGGTAAAATATCTAAAGGAGTTAAAGGATTAAAGCCATACACAATCTCAAAAGGTGAATATGACATAGTAGAATGAACAATTCTATTGTATGCAAACTCAATATGAGGCAAACAACTTTCCCATTATTTTCAAGTTCTTTTGAATGATAGCACGCAATGAAGTAGTAAGTGTCTTATTAACTACTTCAGTTTGCCCTTTCGTTTGAGGATATGCAATAGTTGAAAACAAGAGTTTAGTTCCTAATTTATTCCATAAGGTATGCTAAAAATGACTTAGGAACTTAACATCTCGATCACTTACTATTATTCTAGGCAACCCATGTAAATGTATTACTTCCTTAAAGAACAAATCAGCAATATGTGTTGCATCATTAGTTTTAGAACATGTAATAAAATGTGCCTTCTTACTAAACCTATCAACAACAATAAATATGTTGTCCTGACCACTTTGAGTCCTAGGTAACCCAATCACAAAATCTATAGAAATATCAGTCCAAGGCTGACTAGGTATAGGTAACGGTGTATAAAACCTATGTGGTTTTACTTTAGACTTTGCTTGTTTACAAGTTATACACTTATCGCAAACAGATTGCACATGATATTTCATGTTAGGCCAATAAAAATGTTCATGCAATATGTCTAAAGTTTTTTGTATACCAAAATGTCCCATTAGACCTCCTCCATGGGACTCTTTAACCAGCAATTCACACAAAGAACACATAGGCACACATAGCCTATCCCTTTTGAACAAAAATCCTTCATTCCTATAATATTCTCCAAATGCACATTTATAACATACATTCCATGCTTGGCAAAAATCAACATCATTAATGTATAAATCTTTAATGAACTTGAAACTAAGTAATTTAGATTACAAGGAAGTGAGTAATACATACCTTCTAGACAAAGCATCAGCAACAACATTTTCCTTTCCATTCTTGTATTTAATCACATAAGGAAATGTTTCTATGAACTCCAACCACTTAGCATGTCTTTTATTATGCTTACCTTAAGATTTCAAGAACCTTAAGCTCTCATGATCTTAATGAATGACAAATTCCCTTAGCCACAAGTAGTGCTGCCACGTTTGAATAATCTTACTAAGGCCTACAACACCTTATCATAGGTAAGATAATTAAATGCTACCCACTAAGCTTTTCACTGAAAAAGGCAATTGGTTTGGAATACTACATCAAAATAATCCCTATTCCTACCCTTAATGCATTACATTCAACCTTAAAAGCTTTGTCAAAGTTAGGCAAACACAACAAAGGTGCATTAGTCAATTTTTCTTGCAAAGTACTGAAACCTTTTCTCATGTACTTATCCCCACCTAAACACAATATTCTTTTTAACAAGTTCATTTAAAGGTCCTGCAATAGAACTAAAGCCTCTTACAAGCCTCCTACAAAAACTTGTTAAATCATGAAACTTCTTACCTCACTTGCATTCTTTTGGGTAGGCCTTTCCCTAATTGCCTTCACCTTGTCTTCATCCACCTTTATTCCTTGTGAGCTTACAACAAATCTAAGAAAAACAATAGATTCTATACAAAAATCGCACTTCTGCAAATCAGCATATAATTTATTTTTCCTCAAAACACTCAAAATAGCCTGCAAGTGTTTAAAATGATCATCTAAATTTTTGTTGTACACTAAGATATCATCAAAGTAGACTACAACAAATTTTCTAATGAAATAACGCAAAACATGATTCATTAGACTCATAAAGGTGCTAGGTGCATTAGTTAAGTCAAATGGAATGACTAACTACTCGAAAAACCCATATTTTGTCTTAAAAGTAGTTTTTCATCCATCACCTTCCTTTATGTGAATTTGATGATAACCACTTTTTAAATGAATTTTTGAAAACAAACATGAACTATACAACTCATCAAGCATATCATCTAACCTAAGGATATGATATCTATGCTTTATGGTGATCTTGTTGATGGCTCGATAATCAACACACATGCACCATGTTTTATCTTTCTTGGGAACCAAAAGCACAAGAATTGAACTTGGGTTGAGACTTTCTTGCATGAATCCCTTTTGTACTAGTTCTTCCACCTGCCTTTGAATCTCTTTTGTCTCTTTCGGATTGGCTCTATAAGCGGGTCTATTAGGGATTATTGACCTTGGAATGAAATCAATCCGGTGTTCAATACATCTTAGAGGAGGTAATCCATTTAGAATGTCCTTGGGAAATAAATCTTCAAATTCCTACAGTAAATACACAACCACACTAGGTAAAGAGGGGTTAAGATCATTAGTTGAAAAATAGACATCCTTGTACAAAAGTACAAGTAATTGTTACCTCGCCAACATAGCTCTCTTAATATCTCATTTTGTAGCAAAAGCACTCACTTTCTTAATGCTCTCTTCACTGCTTTCCCCACTCTTTTGTACATACTCTCTCTTTTTATCACTCTTTCCTTTTTCTGGTGTACTCACTTTGTTTTCTGTCAATTTGCACTCTTTCACTATCTTAACTTGATCCTCATATGCCTCTAAAGATTTGAGAGGTGTTAGCATAATGAGTCGGTTATTCATTACAAGTTTGTACACATTTTTATACCCATCATGAGTGACCTTCTTATTAAACTGCTATGGGTGCCCCACAAGGAGATGTCTAGCATGCATTGGTGCCACATCACAAAATACCTCATCCTTGTAGTTGCCAATGGAAAATACAACTACAACTTACTTTGTCACTTTAACTTCACCACATTCATTTAACCTTTGTAGCTTATATGGCCGAAGATGCTTTAATGTAGGTAGATGCAATTTCTCAACCATCAAAGAACTTGCAACATTTATGCAACTACCACTATCGATAATCATGCTACATACTTTACCACTCACATGGCACTTAGTATAGAAGATATGCTCACACTATTCATCATCATTATCTTCCTTAGGTTGTATGTTTATAGCACGCCTAGTGACCAACATCTCTCCTTTCACAAGACCCACTATATCAACATCACTACATTCTTCCAATGGTGGCATCTCTTCCTCAGTTGAGCTGATACTCTTTACATCACCATTATCTAAAATAACCATAACCCTCTTGTTCGGACACTAAGATGCAATGTGCCCCAATCCTTGACACTTGAAACACTTAATATCATGTGCTATAGTAGAGGATTTAAGTTCAGTTTTACCTCTAGGATAGACAATTGGTTCCTTACTCTTTACATCCGCCTTTTGCTTGTATGCATCCTTGTTATTTTGCCAGATTGTCTTCCCTGAAGAGCTAGAAGCAAAGCTATACCTAAAGGTACCCTTATACTTTAACTGCCTCTCCGCCTTAATAGCCTTATGTAATAATTCCTCCATCTCCACATAATAATGTAACTCCACAATATTAGCTATCTCTCTATTTAGGCCATTGAAAAATTTAGCCATTGTTGCCTCACGATCTTCTTCTATGTTAGCCCAAATCATATGACACGATTTTTTCTATGAAAATCAAATGATACACAATCCTTCTATGCAAATGAAATCGTCAATAACAATTAAATGTTACGAATTTTAGGGTTTTTGGATTTTGGTACTAACGAAATAAAAACAAGGATATAGATAAAATTACCAATCTATAGATGCCAAGAATGATAAAATTAAACTGATTCGCAATCAAATCATATAATGATAAGGACCACGTTCTATAAATCAATCACTAAGGTTAAAGAATTCCAAGAATTCAATAACAATGCTCACCACAAATTCTATAGGAACCAAGAATTTGATAAGAACAATAAGAATAAAGTGAAATCAATTCTCAATATTCAAGAATCTCCAAAGAGGATTCACACACACTCAAAGTGTTTTTGTTTTCAACCAAAATAACATCTGTTCTAAAAAAACCCTAAAGACGACTATATATATCATCCTAAAAAAATTGTGAGAAGCCATTTAAGGCCGGCCAAAAGCTGGCGGCTTACTTATATAAGCTAGCATCAAAGGCCGGCGACCTACTTTATAAGCTGGCACCAAGGCCGACGGCCTTGGAACTAATTTGGCCGCCTTTATTCAAGGCCTGCTTAAGGCTGGCCGAACTTCGCCTTAGGTCCTCCCGACGCTTATGTCCTCTTTTTTTGGACCCCGTACTGCCACCTATAACTCGAATTGACTTTGATTTCTTTGGTGCTCGTATCTTAGCTCTTGGAATCGTATCATTCCCTCCATGTTGAAAACGATTCAACCTCGAATCTGTATCGTCCATCCTGCTAGACCACATAAACAGACTCCTCTTTCCCTTGGGCTTCTTAAGGCAAATCAACCTTTTTGTTGTACCTCAATTGGACTCATAGGAAGAAGCTTGTATGCCTTGCCCTGTTGCTGAATGGTATACTCATTGGTGTATCCATCATACTTAGCTCTGAGGTCATACTGCCAAGGTCTTCCAAGGATCAAATGTGTAGCTTCCATGGGAACTACATCACAAACAATCTCGTCAGTATAATCACCAATAAGTAATGGAACACGAACCTATTTATGTACATAAACAGCTCCCTATGGACTCAACCAATGAAGTGCATAAGGTCTTGGATGCTGCTCCACCTGTAAACCCAACTTAGTAACCCAGCTTGCTGAAGCAACATTAGTGCAACTGCCTGTGTCAACCACAATCAAATAAGTCTTCCCCTGCACCATGCCTTGGATATGAAATAAATTGGCTATCTGATTAGGAACAGCTTCATCCTGCTTAACCATTAGCAAGTCTCCCTATACTGGATTCGCTATAATGTCTTCATCTTCCTCACTCTCAACTTTGTCACCCTTTATGACCATAACCCTTTTATTAGGACATTGAGAAGCAATATGGCCAAGTCCTAAACACTTAAAACATTTTATATCCCTGCTCTTCTTTTGTTGTGTTTGGTCAATAGCCTCATTAGTGACTACCTTTCCCTTTTCCTTCCTTTCCTTCTCCCTCTCACCATCATCTGACTTATGGTGGTGATATGATTTCTGATCCCGCCTGTGCTGATGCCGCTCAACCCGACTGGCTAATTTAATCACATCCTCTAGAGTCTGATAATGCTAGAGTTCCACTACATTGGCAATGTCCATCTTCAACCCATTGATGAAACGAGCTATGATTTATCTAATGATTCCCTAATATCACACCTTGCCATTAGTGTCTCAAACTCCTTCACATACTCTTTTATGCTTTTCTTACCCTGCCTCAAGGATTGCAACTCCATCAGCATCTCTTATTTATAGTAATTTAGCACAAATATACATCTCATCAACCTTTTCATCAATGCCTATGAACGCACTTTCTCCTCATCCGCCCTACGTCTCTTAGTTTGTAATTTATCCCACCACAGTCTGGCATATTCAGAGAATGCTAAAGACGCCATCTTCACCTTCATGCACTCATCCCACTCATAACAGTCAAACACCTTCTCAACCAGTGGCACCCAGTCTAGGAATTCCTCTAATTTACTACTACCAGTGAAAGGTGGAATTTTCAGCTTTATGTTTTCAATCCCCTTACGCCTGTCATCATTGTTTCCTCTCCTACTCCTTTCACTATGAGCATCAGAATCATCACTAGAATGTCTCCTCCTAATTCCTGCACCACTATGGCTTCTCCTTAACCTTTAATCTCTCCATAATCAATCTAATATTTTCTTAGATTTGATTGAACTCAGCTCTAGTCACAACCTCACCCCCATTATCAGCATCATTCCCATTGTTGTTGTTATGAAAACTTCCATGCGATGACATCTCTACCAATCAAAATTTCAACAAAGATATTCACAAAAACCCAATTCTCAACAACAACCCCAAACACCAATTTACAGCAATTCAACATCCAACAATTGAATTCAGCAAAGATATTCACAAAAAACCCCAAATTTTCCAACCAATGGCAGTATTGAATTAAAACTACAATTGAATTGAGATTCAACAGCCTTACCGATTAAACCCGCGTCGATTATCAAATTCCACCAACCTTCACTCTGATTTAACCCACGTTGATTCACCTTGGCTCTGATACTAAATGACACGATTTTTGCTATGAAAATCAAATGATGCGCAATCCTTCCACGCAAATGAAATCGTTAATAACAATCAAATGTTATGAATTTTAGGTTTTCTACATTTTGGTACTAACAAATAAAAACAAGGATATGGATAAAATTACCAATCTATAGATGCCAAGATTGATAAAATTAAACTGATTCGCAATCAAATCATAGAATGATAGGGACCATGTTCTATAAATCAATCACTAAGGTTAAAGAATTCCAAGAATTCAATAACAATGCTCGCCACAAATTTTATAGGAACCAAGAATTTGATAAGAACAACAAGAATAAAGTGAAATCAATTCTCAATATTCAAGAATCTCTAAAGAGGATTCGAACACACTCAAAGTGTTTTTGTTTTCAACCAAAATAACATCTGTTCTTGAAAAAAACCCTAAAGATGACTATTTATATCATCCTAAAAAAATTGTGTGAGGCCATTCAAGGCCGGCCAAAGGCCAGCGGCCTACTTATATAAGCCGGCATCAAAGGCCAGCGGCCTACTTTATAAGCAGACACCAAGGCCGGCGGCCTTGGAACTAATTTGGCTAGCCTTTATTCAAGGCCGACTTAAGGCTGGCCGAACTTCGCCTTGGGTCCTCCCAACGCTTATGTCCTCTTTTTTTGGACCCCGTACTGCCACCTATAGCTCGAATTGACTTTGATTTCTTTGGTACTCGTATCTTAGCTCTTGGAATCATATCATCATAGCTACCTCCATCTCTTTGTAAAAATCCTCAACACTCATGGAACCTTAGTCAACCCTTGCAACTTTCTATACAAGTCCCTATAGTAGTGACTAAGTATAAATCTTTTTCTCATTACTACCTTCATCTCTTCCCATGACCTAATTGGTCTCTCCCCAATTCTTCACCTACTAACTACAAGTTGATCCCACCAAATGCTAGCATAATCGGTGAACTCAACTATTGCTAGTTTAACCTTCTTCTCCTCAACATAATTATGACAATCAAATACATATTCTACTTTCCTTTCCTACTCCAAATACAACTCAAGGTCATTTTTCCCTTGAAAAATAGGAATTTTCATCTTAATGCTTCCCAAATTACTATCTTGTCTTTGAACAACCCTTGTACCTCTCCTAAAACTAGTCAGCCCAACATCAGACTCCTCATCTTCCCCCTCCTTATCTATAATCCTTTGGAAAGACTTATGCTTAGAAGGAGATTCAAGATCATCTAACCTTCTATTCAAAAGTTTAAATTGATCTTGGACTGCCTTCATAAACAACTTCATATCGGAATCCACCTTATCTCATCTACTATTCATGTTTTCACAACCTGCAATGAGTTTGTTAGTAACAAAATACTTTTCCTCTCAAACTCTCCCTCATGTGTTTACACTAAAAAATACGGATTCAAATAACTTGTGTTTCACTTAATTAATTTTTTTTATCCAATAAACTTCTCCTTACAAGCTCTTTAACAAGAACCTTATCGATGACCCTACCAGACAGTAAGTAAAGACAAAGTAATACTAAGAACAGGGGAATAACTCTATCTAATCAATCCAATAGGGAATTTCGTGACAAGCCCCTTTTTTTTATATGAATTTCTTTTCTTCTTCTTCTTCTTTTTTAACTCTTTAAACATAATTAACAGTGTAGACTAATGGCAATGTATCAAATCAAATGAAGAATACTAACAAGATGATTTTTTTTTTATGAACAAGAACAATAACGATAATCAAAACTCAAAGGATTAAATTAATGAAAGACAACAATGCAATAATCAAAGAATAGATAAACACCCGATTTCCAAGAGCCAAAGCTTTGGTACCAAATGATGTGAAACTTAGGTTGAGACATTCCTAGAACCCCATTGGATGGAAAAGAAACCTTAGAATCATCTTGAAATCAAGCAATGAAACTTGACCTTAATTCATAATATCGAATTAAAACCAAAGCTATAATAGGATTTTGATCGCCACAAGTCACCTTGATAAGATTAGTTAGAGTTCTTGATGAAGAACAAAGAAGGATTTTTCCTTTAATTTCATGAACCAAAAATTTGTTTTTCATATCCCCCAAAGACTATTTATAGTCTACAAATAAAGGGCAAATTACAAAAGAAATCATAAGATGGAGAAATAAAGGCTGGCATCTTAAGCTAATGGCCTATAATCTAGGTCGACTAAGTAGGCCAACGACCTAAATTCCTAAAATTGGTGGCTTTTATTCTAGGCTGGCAGCCTAAGTCCCCAATGTCGGTAGCTTTCTTCCACTCCCAAGCGCCCTTCAATATCTTCTAAGTAATGACATCCTTGAAGCTTAAAGTTTTCCATTTGCTAAGGTTGCTCTAGTCTTTGATCTTCATTACTATTGTTGGAGATACTTGATAAATGGAAAATGATCTCTTCATCTCTTGGATTACTTAACCACAATGCTTGGTCTAGACGATCTTGAACAAGCCTATTCAAAGCTTGCTCCATGCGTTTTGCTCTTGCCCTTATCATTGGTCTTCCAAGTCATTCCAATGGATCATTAGAAAGAGTTGGTGCAAGTTGATTCCCATCATCTGCACTCCCTTAATTCATGAGGCTCATATTACGTGGTGCATCTGATAGTAGGTGCTCTTGTAGGAAGTGCTAAAGGCACTGGTTTAATATGTAGAGGAGGGGTTGTAGTACTCTTTGATCTACTTTAGAATATATGGGGTCTCTTGCCCTTATCTTACCTCATCACACTTGAGGTGGGTCTCTTACCTAAAGTTATCCCTACTTAGCGGTTCCTCTACTCCTCTATCCTTCTTTTGCTCTATTTTAAGTACTTGACCTTATTAACCACTTCAACATATGTAGTTAGTTGAAAGGCCCTAACTTCATGTTAGAGATTTAGCTCCAATCCCCTTAGAAATTATCTAGCCCTAGATTTATCATTGGTACAAACATTCTCAATTAGGAATTGAATTAAGCAATTCAATTTTGCCTTATATTCTTCCACTGTCCTATTTCCTCATTCATAGTTATAATATTCATTCTCCATTCCATCTTTAGAACTACTAGGGAAATATCTATAATAGAATAGTTCCTTTAATACGTCTAATTCATACACTCTACTACCAATTTGGGAATTGACACCCACCATTTGCTACAGTCCCCTTTAGCAAAAATGCAACATAGTTCACCTTCCTACCTTTAGTTATCTGGAAGGCAACAAATGTTTTCTCAATCTCTTATACTCAATCATCTACTTCAATTGTGTCATCCACGTTAGGGTTGAAATCCTTTGCCACCCTAATGAACCTATTAAAGCTTATTTTTTCATTTGAAGTTTTATTCTGTAGGACATGGTAGACTTGATGTTGTTGTGCCAAAAACCCCACTAAGTTCTTGATAACATCATATTATCTCAGGGTTTATCTTGTGATTTGGAGGTTGTTATTGTTAAATTTGAAAACAAATCACCAAGATAAAGATACTGAAGTGCTTGTATTTTGATATTTTAGCAATCAATGGAATCAAATAGGAAAAGAGTGCATTAGGAGCTAAAAACATGAAGAAATGAAGAAAATCAGTAGGCAAGGGATAACACACGGCCGTGGGAAGAGGCTGGAACCAAAAGAAATGGAGTTTGCAAATTGCTGAGGAGCCTATGGGGTGAGACCATGGCCGTGCCTCATGTGGTGGTGGCAACACCACTTATCACACGGTCATGCCTCATGTGGTGGAACACCTGCGAAAAATGCCAAGGAGCCTATGGGGTGAGACCACGACCGTGCCTCATGTGGTGGTGGCAACACCACTTATCACACGACCGTGCCTCATGTGCTGGAACACCTGCGAAAAATGCGACTTTTCATTTTCCTGACTGTTTTTATATATTCCTTTGAGAAGAAACAAGTGGGGGGATTTTTGGCAATTTTCAGTTTTCAGACTTTTGTTCTTTGAGGGAATATTTCATTTTGATAACAAGAATAAGAGATTGAAACAAGTTTTCCTTATGATCAATTGAGAAGTATTTATAGTTGGCCTTGGGAAGTGGTCTTTAGAGTTTTGTGTTTGAATTCTCTCCAACTTTATCACAAAATTAGTGATTTCTGATCTTTATTTATTTATGCAATTTTGTGACTTATGTTTATATTATTCATGAATTCTCTCAAATATTCCATTGTAACTTGTGCATTCATTGTTAAATCTATGGCTGGCTAGATTCAATTGGTGGGAAGAAGAATGAAACCCTAGATTGCTAAAGTGATAATTGTAGTCATGTTATTAGATTAAGGTATTTGTGGATTATTCATAATTGCAATTCCTATAATTTCAATTGAAATTCTTAAAGGTTTTAATTGTTAGAAATTTTATCAATACGGGAGTTAAGATAGAATTTGTTAGGAACTCTTAATTGGATTAATATAACAAAGTGGAAGTGGCATTAATTAGTTGAATTAAGGTTTATCTGGAGTTTAAAGCAATGTTCTAATTAATTATCCACTAAGGAATTAGGGGTAATTGCATTAGGGCATTAGGCAATCATAGCACTGGAAAGTGTATGGATGTAATTTATAATCCTTTGTTAATTAGAGATAAGGAAGTTGGCTAATTAATTGAAGGTTTATGGTTATAAACCCATTTGAATAACCATACATAGGTTACTCCAAATAACATGATGGCAATTTGATTAGCATGCCTAGGGTGAATTCTTAATTCCCACCTTCTCAATTGAAAGGTTTATTTTATAATATTCTCATAGTTCTTGTTTGAGTAGATTTTATTTTAGTTTTAATTAAGTAGTTAAAAGGATCTTTCTTTGAATTGCCTAGATATCAGTAAAAATTATTATAGGTTTAGTAATCTCTTTAGTCCTCAAGGGATCGACACTCTACTCACCTATATATTACTTGATTTTAACCTAGTATACTTGCTAGGGAATTCACTACTCTTTTATATATACGGTTCACAGTGATCAAGTTTTTGGCGCCGTTGCCGGGGACTATTAGATATTAGACTTCTTAGCTTTGTTGGTAATTTAGGCGCATTTTATTTTCATTTTATTGCATTTTATTGGATTTGGTCTTCTCTTCTCTTTGTTGGTGTGCATGCGAAGGAGTAGGAGTCTTGAACTTCTGCCTCTAGATACTGAGATTGAGCATACTTTCCTGCGTTTGAGAAGAGAGAACAGAAGAAGAGAAGAATTCGAGATGGCTAACGATAACAACAACAATTTGATGCAGGGTGCTACAAGAGCACTTCGCGAATATACAATGCCAACTGTTTCCGGTTCAGTGATCAGGAGACCTGCCATTCAGGCCAACAATTTTGAATTGAAACCGGCACTCATTCAAATGGTCCAAACAAGTCAATTTAGAGGATATCCAAATGAGAGCCCTGATGAACATATTGTTGTATTTCTCCAATATTGTAATACAGTGAAGATGAATAACGTTGCAGATGACGTTACAAGATTGCAGATTTTTCCTTTCTCATTAAAGGATAAAGCTAGAGCTTGGTTTTATTCACTCCCACAAGAGTCCATTACTACCTGGGCTAATCTCTCATCTAAATTTCTAATGAGATTTTTCCCACCGGCCAGGACACAAAGGTTAAGAAGTGACATCACTAATTTCACAAAATTTAGTGGTGAATCACTTTATGAGGCTTGGAGAGATTTAAGGAGGCAATCAGAAAATGCCCACATCATGGATTGCCGGATAATTTACTTATTGAGATTTTTTACCTCAGCTTGGATGAGACATTGAAGTCTTTAGTTGATGCTGCATCTGGAGGTGCACTCATGGGCAAGACTTATGATGAAGTGAGTGCGTTGATAGAAGAAATGGCTTCTAGTGCCCACAATTGGAAAAATGAGAGAGGTAAAGATAGAGTGGCATCAATGAATGATAATGATGCTATTGCCCTTTTGACGGCTCAAATTTCAGCTCTCACTACCCAAGTAGGTAAACTCACCTCATCATCTTCATTTAATGCAAATCAAGTTGCTCTTTGTGAGATTTACTCAGGGCCACATTTGACTCTTGAATGAATTCATGGAAAACCTTCAACTTCTTCATCTGGTGAGCATGTGAATTATGTCAACAATTTCCAAAGGGGTAATATGGGACCTTATTCGAACACTTATAATCCAGGGTGGCGTAATCATCCAAATTTCTCATGGAAGAATGAGAATAACGCACTCAAACCACCACCTAGATTTTAAAAGCAAGGTCCCATTCAAAGTGCTCCTCCTCAGCAAAGTCAGTCTAGAATGAAGAACTCATGTTGAGCTATATGCAAAAGACTGACACCATGTTGCAAAATCAACAAGCCACAATTCGAAATTTAGAGAATCAAATTGGTCAGATTTCGCAACAGTTGAGCAATAGACCATCTTGGTCTTTGCCTAGCAACACTGAGGAGAATCCAAAAGGTATCAATGCAATAATGTTGAGGAGTGGTAAAGAAGTGGAAAAATTGAACATAGATGTTCAATCAAAAGAAGCAAGTTCAAACAAAAATAAGGGGAAGAAAAAGGTAGAGGAACCAAAACAACAATCATCAGAGGTGAAGCCTTATGTTCCTCCTATACCTTTTCTAAGGAGATTGAAGCAACAGCAATTAGATTCCCAATTTGCTAAATTCATGGAGGTGTTTAAGAAACTTCAAATCAACATTCCTTTTGCGGAGGCACTCCAGCAAATTCCTTCATATGCTAAATTCATGAAAGAGCTTCTCACCAAAAAGCGAAGAATTGATGAGAATGAACCTGTTATGCTTACAGGAGAATGTTCAATGATTCTTCAAAAGAACTTAACAAATATGCTAAGAAAACAAAGAGATTAGGGGAGTTTTACTGTTCCTTGCACAATTGGAAATGTTTATTTTGATAAAGTTCTTATTGATTCAGGTGCAAGTATAAATTTGATGCCTTTCTCTATTTTCAAGAAATTGGGACTTGGAGATTGTAAGGAGACCCATGTCACCTTGCAACTTGCTGATAGAAGTATCAAATATCCAAGAGGTATTGTAGAGAATGTTCTTGTAAAAGTGGATAAGTTCTATTTTCTAGTTGATTTCATTATTCTAGAGATGGAAGAGGATAGAGAAGTGCCCATGATTCTTGGTCGACCATTCCTAGCAACAGGTAAAGCTCTAATTGATGTGGAACAAGGTAAGCTCACTTTAAGAGTTATGGATGAAGAAACAACTTTTAATTTCTATGAGGCTATGAAAAGGTTTGAAGAGTGTAAGTCTTGTTACATTATTGAAAGTATTGATGAGCTTAATTCTGAGTCTTTTGAGGAGAAAGTAGGTTTGAACACAATAGAGTCGGTTCTTAGAGATCTCGATGGTTGGGATGATGAAGATGAGCCTGTAGAAGAATGTGTGGAACAAGTAGCTAAAATCAAGGCTCGATACTATGAGGAATTGGGCACAAGTGCAAAAAAATTAGTGCCATCTTTAACACACCCTCCGGTGCTAGAACTTAAACCTTTACCTAGTCATTTAAAATATGCTTATTTGGAGATGGATGATACTTTGCCAATAATCATTTCTTCTTGTTTAACAGATGATCAAGAGCAACAACTCTTAGGATTTCTTAAGGAGCATAAGGAGGAAATAGGATGGACCATTGCAGATATCAAGGGAATCAACCCTCTAATCTGTACCCATCGAATATTCCTAGAAGCTGAGTGTAAACCTATAGTTTAACCACAGAGATGACTCAACCCAACTCTCAAGGAGGTAGTAAAGAAAGAAGTTCTCAAACTACTAGATTCGGGTATTATATATCCTATCTCAGATAGTAAATGGGTTAGTCCAGCGTAAGTAGTGCCAAAAAAGGGTGGCATGACTGTAGTGAAGAATGAGTCCAATGAATTAATTCCTACTCGTACCATGTCTGGGTGGAGAGTTTGTATTGACTATAGGAAAGTGAATGATGCCACTCGTAAAGACCATTTCCCTCTCCCATTTATATATCAAATGTTAGAAAAACTTGCGGGGCATGAGTATTATTGTTTTTTATATGGTTATTCTGGTTATAATCAAATTCATATAGCACTCGAGGACCAGGAGAAAACCACCTTTACTTGTCCTTATGGCACATATGCCTTTAGGAGAATGCCCTTTGGTCTCTGCAATGCACTTGCTACATTCCAGAGGTATATGATGTCTATATTTTCTAACATGTTAGAAAATTTCATTGAAATATTCATGGATGATTTTTCTGTCTTTGGTAAATCCTTTGAATCATGTCTGACAAATTTAGACTATGTGCTCAAGAGATGTAAGGAGACTAATCTACTTTTGAATTGGGAGAAATGTCATTTTATGGTAAGAGAGGGAATTGTCTTAGGTCATAAGGTATCAGGAAAAGGGATTGAAGTTGATCGAGCGAAAGTGGAAGTGATTGAGAAGTTGCCACTACCCACTTCAGTCAAAGGAGTTAGAAGTTTCCTTGGACATGTTGGCTTCTATCGAAGATTTATCAGGGACTTCTCTAAAATTTCTAAACCCCTTTGCAATTTACTTGAAAAAGATGCTGCGTTTAATTTTGATGATAATTATTTGCCGACATTCAACCTATTGAAGGAGAAGCTCACTTCTGCACCTATGATTGTAGCACCTAATTGGGAGCTTCCATTCGAGCTTATGTGCGATGCCAGCAATTATGCTATAGGAGCAGTGCTTGGGCAGAGAAAAGGTGAGATATTTCATGTAATATATTATGCTAGTAGAACCTTAAATGAGGCCGAGCGAAACTATGCCACCATTGAGAAAGAGCTTTTAGCTGTTATATTTGCTTGTGACAAGTTTCGGCCTTATTTGATAGGTTCTAAGATCACAGTATATACAGATCATGCAGCTCTTAAATATTTGTTTGCTAAAGCTGATGCTAAGCCAAGGTTAATTCGTTGGATTTTACTATTACAAGAGTTTCATATGGAAATCAAAGACAAAAAGGGAACTGAGAATGTTTTAGCTGATCACTTATCCTGGTTGGAATCTGAATGTCAGATTCACCTATTAATGAAAAGTTCCCTTGATGAACAATTGTATGAAGTAGAAATCAAAGGACTACCTTGTATCCTGACATTGTAAATTATTTGGTTAGTAAAATCACACCATATGGTTTATCATATCAACAGAAAAAAGAAGTTTTTGCATGATGTGAAATTTTATTTTTGGGATGAACCATATCTATTCAAATATTGTGCTGACCAAATAATTAGGTGATGTGTCCCAAAAAATGAACAGCTTAGCATCATTCAGCATTGTCATTCAAAAGAAGTAGGAGGTCATTTTGGGGTGGAAAGAACTGCAGCAAAGATTTTATCTTATGGATTTTATTGGCCTAGGTTGTTTTACGATTGTAGGAACTACATTATGTCATGTGCTCAATGCTAGAAGACTGGTAACATTTCTAAGAGACATGAATTACCATAAAATAGCATTCTTGTAATAGAGCTCTTTGATGTGTGGGGGATAGACTTTATGGGTCCTTTACCTTCCTCTTTTTCAAACAAATACATTCTCTTGGCTGTCGACTATGTTTCAAAATGGGTAGAAGCTGTTGCTCTACAAAGTAATGACGCCAGAGTTGTGGTTAGATTTTTTAAAAAGAACATATTTTCAAGATTTGGGGTACTTAGAGCTATTATTAGTGATGAGGGATCGCATTTCTGCAACAGGCAATTTGAAAAACTTTTATCAAAATATGGGGTAACTCATAAAATTGCCACCCCTTATCATCCACAGACTTTTGGTCAAGTCGAGATATCCAATAGGGAGATTAAGCGTATTTTAGAGAAAACAGTCAATGCATCTAGAAAAGATTGGTCTTTAAAACTTGATGATGCATTGTAGGCTTATAGAACTGCTTTTAAAACCCCTATAGGAATGTCCCCATACAAGATAGTCTTTGGTAAATTATGTCATCTCCCAGTAGAGCTAGAGCACAAGGCATACTGGGCCATAAATTCCTTAACTTTGATTTACAAGCTGCAGGTAAAAAGCGATTGCTCCAGTTGAATCAATTGGCGGAAATGAGAGATGAAGCATATGAGAATGCTAGGATATACAAGGAGTGGACTAAGCGATGGCATGATAGGAACATATTAAAACGAGAGTTTCTTCCGGGCCAGAAAGTTTTATTATATAACTCTCAATTAAAATTGTTCCCAGGTAAGTTAAGATGCCGATGGTCTGGACCATTTATTATTTCACAAGTTTTTCCTTATGGCACAGTGGAATTGAAAGTAGAAGACAATCGAACTTTCAAGGTGAATGGCCATCTTCTCAAGCATTACCACGATAGGGAAAATCTTGATAAAGATACCACCATTATGGATCTTACTTCCCTAAGGTAAGAAAAAGGAAAGTCGGGCTAAAGACTTTAAACTAAGCGCTCCATGGGAGGCAGCCCATGCTTAAGGATTAGTATTCCTTAGTTTATTATTTGCTTTCATGATTCGCTGTCTTTTCACAAAAAAAAAAAAAAAGAGAGAAAGAGTGTTTTGCCGAACTGGCTATGGGGAAGACCAACGGCCGTGGGTGGGTATATACCCACCACTTATCATACGGCAGTGGCATGTCATTTGGCTATCTATGGATGGACCAACCCCAAGTAGCACGGCCATGTCGTTTCACAAAAAAAAAAAAAAAAAAGAGAGAGAGAGAGAGAGAAAGAGTGTTTTGCTGAGTTGGCTATAGGGAAGACCCACGGCCGTAGGTGGGTATATACCCACCACTTGTCATACGGCCATGGCACGTCATTTGGCTATCTACGGATGGACCAACCCCATCTAGCACGGTTGTGGGTCATGCCATGCCCGACTTGGGTTTGTGTTTTAAACAAAACCCGCTTTTTATTTCTCATTTTATATCCCTATCTCCTTCTCCACGCATACAATTCCTCTTTATAAACTTTCTCTCTCTAGAAATCCCTCCTCATTCCTTTGTTTTTTCTCTCAAAGTTTGGATTTTTCTTCCTCATTCCCACTCCGTATAACATTGCAAGGAAAGATCTATCCTTCTTTTCCAATATTTCTGCAGATTTTTCAATTTTTATGCATTTTCAATATAGGTTTATCCTCTTATACATGCATGGGTATTAATTTTTTTTTGTATAAATCTGTAGACATTTTTTGTATATATGTGTTGTGGTGACTTTCCATGGGCTTAATGCAAAAACTTAGGGAGAACATGCCAATTGCATTGTGATTTTCGGACATGAATGAGCATAAAGATTGTATTTTTATGATGTTTTAGCATGATTCTAAGGATAGAGGTTGTGGAAATTTGTTATTTTTGTGAAGTCGTTATGTTACACGGTTGTGGGTTGAAAATATGAATTTTCGCGCGAATTTTGCATGCAAATGACCTACGGCCGTGGTACATGTGGGGGTATAAGTTTTGGTGTTGGATATGGAAAATAAGGTCATTTTGATAGATTATTTGGGTCTAGCGTAGGTTAAATGTGTTTTCAAGAACTATGAATGTCAAAATTCTTTGTTTTTGTAGATGCCTCGAGACCAAGCACCATCTTCTTCCAAAAAACGACCTCGCAAAGATAAAGGGCCTGCTAAACCAGTGTCACAATCAAGGCGTGATAATTATCCTGTTGGTCTCAAGCAAAGTCACAGGGACAGGTATGATATGGTATTGAAGAATAAGATTAGTAGGCACAACACGGTGTTGGATTGGGAATTGTTAGAGAGATATGGTTTTTTTTACAAGAATTTGAGATGATACTCCAAGATAGAGCATAGAGGAATTTGCTAGATATTAAGGAGGATATTTACAAAAAAATCACTATTGATTTTATGGCCACCTTCCAACTTAAGCAGGCCATAACTATGGGAATACATAATTATGTTTCTTTCTATTTTGATGGTCAGTACTTCAATTTATCAATGAGAGAGTTCAATAAGAGATTGGGGATATATGAAGATGAAGAATTTGTGGACTCTGAGGAGAAGGCAAGGATGTATTTTGATTGGTACGACCAAATGTCGGCCTTTCAGTTGTGGTAGGAACTTGGGGTAAATGGTTATAATTCTTCTACATCTCGAGCATTCGATTTGAAGAACCTTACCTATAGGTTATTACATTATATCCTTGCTCGACTGAGTAGTGGGAAAATAGACAGTGAGGGGATAGTGAGTGTATTTGACTCCTTGTAGATATGGTCCATGACTCAAAACCGGTGTTTGAATGTTGGTTTAATAGTAGTCAAATGTTTCAGACGTCAGTGTAAGAGAAGCCGAAAGGGGATATTTATGGGAGCTTGGATTACAAGATTGCTAAAAAATATGGGGGTTTTCCCAACTTAACCACCCAATGATAAAGTTGGTTCTTCAACACTCATGACCGAGGGGGTCCTTAAGCAATGGGGCTTTGGTTTGGTCTCGGTTGAAGAACAAGGTCCTCATAGAATGGAAGTTCCTGTAAATGAGAGGAGAGGTCTTTCTTCTTCTCTTGCACAATTCAAGGACGATATTGAGGAAATAAAACAGGAATAGCGAGTTCAAGGAAAGGCAATCAAGAGCATGAAAAAGTATATGTCCTCTTGCTTCACAAAAATTGGAGATGCATTGGGTATCTTTATTCCCCCGTGTAGGGGAAGTTCAGATGAGGATGTTGCACCTCAACCACCTCCGGCTACACATTCACCCCCTACTACTGATCAACCTTTGGCCATCATCCTGAGTTCGTTTACTGGTGGACCTCGCATGAAGATCACACCCAGGCGCTCTATAAGTGTTAGAGAGCAGCAAATAGAGCCTCCAATTAAGGTACAAGAAGAAAGCTCTAGTTCTGAAGAGGTCGATTTAGGAGATGAGGAGGAGGAAGAGTACAATGATGAAGAGGAGGAGGAGGAGGATGATGATGATGATAAGTGATGGATTGACCCGAGCTTGAACTGCACTTTTATTTGGATTCTTTTTCAGCAAATAAAGATTCGGTGCGCTGAGGATTTGGAACTCACATTTGAACTCACTTGTTCCGAAGTACTTCTATTTCAGGGAAGTTCCGTTTTTCCCAATTTACTTTTGTCAGTTTTTACTCTCCTTTTGTGCATATCAGATAGACAATTGGGACATTGTCTAAGTTAAGTGTGGGGAGTAATTCTAGACCGATGTTTATATGATGATAATAAGATGCTTATTCTGTTATGGATTGTTTTATAACTTCCCTATCTTGAACTAATTTTTTTTTTTTTATCTAGAGAGGGTACTATAATATTAAAAAAAAAAAGGGAGAAGAACTTGACTTGTTGAGGTGCCATACTCACTAACTGTTGTAATTGATTTACTTAGTTGAAATTAAATAGTAAAATTTTAAGGACTAATTTTTCCTTATGTTTAGCTTTTGAATTTGAAGTTTAAGAGTAGGTCGAGTCCTCTTGTAAAAAATAAGCAAGTTTACTTCTAGGTGAATTTAGCATAGTATATTTTCTTTTGAATTGCTTTGAGAGTATTTCAACATACAGTGAAAGTGGTAAAAGAAATTCTTTTCTTAGTGATTCCTTGGAAAAAAAAAAGTGCAGGGAAATTCAAAGCCTTTACTTCAATGACTCGGGCAACTGAGTTAAGAGTATCTAATCCTAAATGTTAGTGTGAGGAAGAGTTCGTAGGGGTCCCTTTAAAACCTGGTCACTTGGGTGATGAGCCCGGGATATGCCGACTCAATGAACTCACAATAACGAGAAGAGTGGAAAGGCTAAATTTAAGTACTTTAATAGAAACCAAGTTGATATGGGCGGGCTTTAGTCCTTTAGAAGAGTGAAGCCTGACTCCGCTATCAATTTTGGTAATTTAAATAAACTTGACCAATCAAATCAAAGAGCAAAATGAGACTAGAAAAAGGGAGAAAATCTAGGGAAAGAATGGATACCATATGCTTTCATTGTGTGTTAACTTATTTAGATAAGTAATTAGAGAGATTATATACTTGCTAGTTGCTAGTGAAGTTTAATTGAGTACTTCGCCTTGTTGGACTGAGAATTTACTTTCTGAAATAAGAATTCTATTGTTAAACACTAGGATTGGAAGATTATTCTTTCTATATCAACTACTAAATTTTAACTATGGTACATTAGTTACATATTTCCATGTTAGTTAGAGTGGTATGCACCAATGATACGAATCAATTGGCTCTGATACCAAACTGATACGAAATGGCTTTGCTCGGATTCCTAACTGATACAAACCACGCCAACGTGTGACGAAACCCAATACCAATACGTTCGGAATTCGTTACCTAAGATGCCAAACACACTCAAGTGGAAATCGCGACCCGTTGTCTATAAGCGAGACAAGAACCTTGGTATAATATGAAGACGCCACAATCGAGATGAAAGACCGATTAATAAGTCAGGATGAACGCCACAAATAAAAATCTGATAAGTTCTAGATTAGTTCTTTAAGGAACCAAGAGAGGAATTCTCTCAAAAGTGTTTTTTCAAACTTTAATGTTGTATATTCTATATCCCCTCTGTTCTAAACCCTAGGAGCTTTATACTAGGGTTTACAATTCGTAACAATAAAGCCCAAAATGACATCACTTCAATAAGTTACGTAAAAATAACAAAAACAAGACATGAAGGCCGGCGGCCTAGAGCCGGCATTGGAGACATACACGGCCGTGCACTTCTAGACGTGTATCTTTCTGTGGATTTTCTTGACACCATACACGGCGTGCCTTTTAGCCGTGTATGATTTCGTGTAACCTTCAGACTCTTACATGGTCGTGCTTTGAAAAGACATGCCCTCATCAACCCGTATCCTTTATGACTTATACAAGAGCAAGGGCCTTCCCATGGTTGTTCCAATCCTTTCCAACTTCATTATTGCTCCAATCCTTTCCGACTTCATGGATATCCTTTATCAACCCGTTAAGTGCTTCCTTGAATCGTTTCGCTCGATTTCTTGTAATTGGTCTAGGTGGCACTTTAAGAGGATCCACATTCCATCTTCTGGCTTGGCTCCCATCATGGATCTCATCATTCCCCTCCTCTTGAAAAGGATTTGTCTTCAAATCATCGCCTGCATCAAATGGACTTAAATCAGTAACAATAAATGTAGTACTTACTTGATACTCACCTGGTAAATCTATCTTGTATGCATTATCATTGATGCGCTCAAGAATTTGGAAATGGTCCATCGCCTCTAGGAAGTAGTTTAGATCGACATTGCATAGGAAACCGCTCTTTGCGCATGTGAACCTAAACCTAGTCTCCAGGTTCAAAGATAGCTTGTCGACGACCCTTGTTGGCTTGTTTCACATACTGCTCTGTTCTTCGCTCAATGTTTAGCCTTGCCTTCTCATGGATTGTTTAACAAATTCTGCTTTCTTCTTGCCATCTAGATTAACATACTCAGAAATAGGCAAAGGTGATAAATCCAAAGGAGTTAGTAGATTAAAACCATACACAATTTCAAAAGGAGTAAACTTAGTAGCAGAATGCATTATACGATTATGGGAAAATTCAACATGCGGCAAACAATCCTCCCAACTTTTAATGTTCTTTTTAATGATAGCCCTCAACAAAGTAGATAAAGTTCTATTTACTACCTCAGTTTGACCATCGGTCTGTGGATGACAAGTAGTAGAAAACAATAACTTAGTTCCTAACTTAGCCCACAATGTCTTCCAGAAGTAACTCAAGAACTTAGCATCTCTATCCGATACGATTGTTCTAGGCATACCATGTAATCTCACAACTTCCCTAAAGAACAAATTAGCAATATTGCAAGCACCATCTGTTTTGTGACAAGGAATGAAATGTGCCATCTTAGAGAATCTATCCACAACTACAAAAATAGAATCTCGACCATGTCTAGACCTAGGTAATCCTAACACAAAATCCATGGAAATATCTACCCAAGGCTCATGAGGAATGGGAAGTGGGGTATAAAGCCCTTGAGGTTAGACTCTAGATTTTGCTTGCTTACACGTGACACATCACTCACAAATCCTCTCAACATCTCGTTTCATGTGAGGCCAATAGAAGTGTTCCTGCAATACCCCTAAGGTTTTAGCTACTCCAAAATGTCCCATTAAACCTCCTCCATGAGACTCCCTCACTAGTAATTCCCTTAAAGAACAAATTGGAATGCATAGTCTACTCTCCCTAAACAAGAATCCTTCATGTTTATAAAACTTACCATGACCACTCTTCTCACAATGCACATACTCCTCACAAAAATCTCGATCGGTAGCATACAATTCCTTAATGTGTTCAAAACCAAGCAGTCTAGAACTAAGAGTAGAGATAAGAGCATACCTTCTAGAAAGTGGATCAACAACGACATTCTCTTTACCTTGCTTGTAGTGGATGACATAGGGAAATGTTTCGATGAACTCCACCCAACGAGCATGCCTTTTGTTTAGCTTATGTTGTCCCTTCAAGTACTTCAAGGATTCATGGTTTGGATCACGAACTCTTTTGGCCAAAGATAGTGTTGCCAAGTTTCCAGTGCTCGAACCAATGCATATAACTCCTTGTCATAAGTAGGGTAGTTCAAGGTTGCCCCACTTAGCTTCTCGCTAAAGAATGCAATTGGTCTTCTCTCCTACATGAGAACTGCTCCAATACCTAATCCTGAAGCATCACACTCAATTTCAAATGTTTTAGTAAAGTCAGGTAAAGCAAGTAATGGCGCCTGAGTCAGCTTATTTTTAAGCGTCTGAAAGGCCTTCTCTTGTTGCTCTCCCCATCTGAACCCCACGTTCTTCTTAATTACCTCAGTAAGTGGTGCTGTAATGGTACTGAAATCCTTCACAAATCTCCTATAAAAACTCGCTAGTCCATGGAAACTCCACACATTACTTACATTAGTTAGACTAGGCCATTCTTGGATCGCACAAATCTTTTCTTCATCAACCTGTATCCCCTGTGCACTAACAAAAAAACCAAGAAACATAAGTTTGTCTGTGCAAAAAGTGCACTTCTTGAGGTTAGCATATAATAGCTCCTTTCGAAGCACTTCTAAAACATCCCTCAAGTGAGATATATGGTGATACGAACCACGCCAACTCGTGACGAAACCCAATACCAATACGTTCAGAAATTCGTTGCCTAAGACGCCCAAACACCTAAAGTGGAAAACCGCGACCCGTTGTCTATAAGCGAGACAAGAACCTTGGTATAAAAGTGAAGACGCCACAATCGGGATGGAAAACCGATTGATAAGTCGGGATGAACGCCACGGAAATCAATCCGATAAGTTCGAATTAAGTTCTTGAAGAACCAAGAGAGGTGCCTCTCAAAAGTGTTTAATGTTCAATGATGTCTAATCTCTAATGTTCTAACCCTAGGAGCTTTTATACTAGGGTTACAATTCGTGTAAAAACAAGTCCAAAACGACGTAGTTTAGTTAAGTGACATAAAAACGCGAAACAGAACAAGCTGGCCGACAGGGGATACACGGCCTGTGTACACGCCCGTGTACTTTGGCCGTGTACTTGTCTGTGCAACTTCTGGCATCATACACGCCCGTGTACTTTGACCGTGTATCTGTCTGTGAAACTTCTGGCAACATACACGCCCGTGTACTTTAGCCGTGTATCTTTTTGTGGATTTGCTTGACTCCATACACGGCCGTGCCTTTTAACCGTGTATCTAGCCGTGTATGATTCTAGGCAATCTTGAGAGTCCTACACGGCCGTGCCTTGAAAGTACACGCCCTCTTCAACCCATGTCCGGTGTGACTTATATAAGAGCAAGGGTCTTCCTATGGTTGTTCCAATCCATTCCAACTTCATGATTGCCCCAATCCTTCCCGGCTTCATGGACATCCTTTATCAACCCGTTAAGTGCTTCCTTGAGTCGTTTCGCTCGACTTCTTGTGATCGGTCCAGACGACACTTCAAGAGGATCTACATTCCTTCTTCCGGCTTGACTCTCATCATGGATCTCATCATTCCCCTCCTCTTGAAAAGGATTTGTCCTCAAATCGTCACCTACATCAAAAGGACTCAGATCAGTAACATTAAATGTGGCACTTACTTGATACTCACCAGGCAAATCTATCTTGTATGCATTGTCGTTGATGCACTCAAGAACTTGAAATGGTCCATCGCCTCTAGGAAGTAGTTTAGATCGACGCTGCATGGGAAACCGCTCTTTGCTCATGTGCACCCAAACCCAATCGCCAGGTTCAAAAACAGCTTGTCGACGACCCTTGTTGGCTTGTTTCACATACTGCTCTGTTCGTCGCTCAATGTTCAGCCTTGCCTTTTCATGGATCTGTTGAACAAATTCAGCCTTCTTCTTGCCATCTAAATTAACATACTCAGAAATAGGCAAAGGTGATAAATCTAAAGGAGTTAGTGGATTAAAACCATACACAATTTCGAAAGGAGAAAATTTAGTAGCAGAATGCACTGTACGGTTATAAGCAAATTCAACATGCGGCAAACAATCCTCCCAACTTTTAATATTCTTTTTAATTACAGCCCTCAACAAAGTAGATAAAGTTCGATTCACTACCTCAGTTTGACCATCAGTCTGTAGATGACAAGTAGTAGAAAACAATAACTTAGTTCCTAACTTAGCCCATAAAGTCTTCCAAAAGTAGCTTAAGAACTTAGCATCCCTATCTGATACAATTGTTCTAGGCATACCATGCAACCGCACAACTTCCCTAAAGAATAAATTAGCAATATTACAAGCATCATCCGTTTTGTGACAAGGAATGAAATGTGCCATTTTAGAAAACCTATCAACAACTACAAAAACAGAATCCCGGCCATGTCTAGACCTAGGTAATCCTAACACAAAATCCATAGAAATATCTACCCAAGGCTCATGAGGAATGGGGAGTAGGGTGTAAAGTCCTTGAGGTTGGACTCTAGATTTCGCTTGCTTACATGTGACACATCGCTCACAAATTCTCTCAACATCTCGTTTCATGTGAGGCCAATAGAAGTGTTCCTGCAATATCCCTAATGTTTTTGCTACTCCAAAGTGTCCCATTAAACCTCCTCCATGAGACTCCCTGACAAGTAATTCTCTTAAAGAACACATTGGAATGCACAGTTTACTCTCCCTAAACAAGAATCCATCATGTTTATAAAATTTTCCATGCCCACTTTTCTCACATTGCACATACTCCTCACAAAAATCTCGATCAGCAGCATATAATTCCTTAATGTGCTCAAAACCAAGCAGTCTAGAACTAAGAGTAGAGATAAGAGTATACCTTCTTGAAAGTGCATCAGCAACTACATTCTCTTTACCTTGCTTGTAGTGGATGACATATGGAAATGTTTCAATAAACTCCACCCAACGAGCATGCCTTTTGTTCAGCTTGTGTTGCCCCTTCAAATACTTCAAGGATTCATGATCAGTGTGGATCACGAACTCTTTTGGCCAAAGGTAGTGTTGCCACGTCTCCAAGGCTCGAACCAATGCATATAGCTCTTTGTCGTATGTAGGGTAATTCAAGGTTGCCCCACTTAGCTTCTCACTAAAGAATGCAATCGGTCTTCTCTCCTGCATAAGCACTGCCCCAATACCTAATCCTGAAGCATCACATTCAATTTCAAACGTTTTAGTAAAGTTAGGTAAAGCAAGTAATGGTGCTTGAGTCAACTTATTTTTAAGCGTCTGAAAGGCCTTCTCTTGTTGCTCTCCCCAACTGAACCCCACGTTCTTCTTAATCACCTCAGTAAGTGGTGCTGCAATGGTGCTAAAATCCTTCACAAATCTCCTGTAAAAGCTCGCTAGTCCATGGAAACTCCGCACATTACTTACATTGGTTGGACTAGGCCATTCTTGGATTGCACGCACCTTTTCTTCATCAACCTGTATTCCCTGCGCACTAACAACAAAACCAAGAAACACAAGTTTGTCTGTGTAAAAAGTGCACTTCTTGAGGTTAGCATATAATTGTTCCAGTCGAAGCACTTCTAAAACATCCCTCAAGTGTGACATATGATCTTCCAAATTTTTGCTGTAAATAAGAATGTCATCAAAATAGACAACCACAAATTTTCCAATAAATGTCCTCAGAACATGGTTCATAAGTCTCATAAACGTACTAGGTGCATTAGTTAACCCGAAAGGCATTACTAACCACTCATACAATCCATATTTTGTCTTAAATGCAGTCTTCCATTCATCACCTTCTTTCATTCTAATTTGGTGATATCCACTTTTCAGATCAATTTTAGAAAAGACACTAGACCCATGTAAATCATCTAACATATCATCTAAGCGAGGAATGGGATGACGATACTTTACCGTGATGTTGTTGATGGCGCGACAATCAACACACATTCTCCATGTCCCATCCTTCTTAGGCACCAAAATCACCGGTACTGCACATGGACTCATGCTCTCTCTCACGTACCCCTTCTCCATTAATTCATCGACCTGCCTTTGGAGTTCCTTTGTCTCCTCCGGATTGCTCCTATAAGCTGGCTTGTTTGGAATTGATACTCTGGGTACAAGGTCAATCTGGTGCTCAATACCTCGAACAGGTGGTAATCCCTTTGGAATCTCCTCAGGAAAGACATCTTCAAAGTCCTGCACAAGAGACACAACCACACTAGGTAAAGCATTAGATAATTCGTTAGTAATCAAATATGTTTCCTTGAAAACCAGCAACAACATAGGTTGCCTCATCACTAACGCTCTCCTTACTACACTCGCTCTTGCCACACAACTCTCCTTTTGCAAGGCTGCCCTCTCCTTTTCACTCACCACCAAAGTTGATCCCCCTTCAACTTGGCCTCTCACACTCTTTCCAGCCTTCCTCTCCTTTTCCTTTTGATCTTGACTTTTATATTCCTTTTTCTTCTCATTGTCTTTTGTTCTCTCACTCTCACTCTGCTTTTCACTCACCTTGTGTTTTGCAAATGACTGTTGTAGCTGCAATTGGTCCTCATACACTTGTTTAGGAGTTAAAGGTTTAAGGTTAAAAGTTTTTCCTTGGTGAATAAGCGTATACTTGTTAGAAAAGCCATCATGAACAACCTTCCTATCAAATTGACATGGTCTCCCCAACAACACATGACATGCTTGCATTGGCACTACATCGCATAACACCTCATCCTCATACCTACCAATGTGAAAAGCAATCAAGGCTTGCTTACTCACCTTAGTCTCACCACTATCATTCAACCACTGCAATTTATATGGACTAGGGTGTCTAACAGTTTTGAGCCCCAGCCTCTCAACAATAAAATTTCTCACTACATTGGTGCAACTCCCTCCATCAATGATCAAACTACAAATGTGATCTCCTAAATAACATCTAGTATGAAATATATTTTCTCTTTGCACCTCCTCTTCTTCCTTCACCTGCACATTCAGCGCTCGCTTCACTACTGCCACTAGCCTTCCCACTGCAGGCTCCTCATCATCACTAACATCCTCTAATGGTGGCATATCATCTTCTTCACTATCCCCCTCAGTCTCATACTCACCATCATCACGCAAAATCATCACACGCCTATTTGGACATTGACTAGCAATATGACCTCTACCTTGACATTTAAAGCATCTAATGTCACGATTTCTAGAAGTAGAAGATTCAGGGTTACCTTGATTACCAGGAGTAGAACCCGCTTGCCTCAGCTCTCCTTTTGGTTTGGTAGGTAAAGGCTTTTCTTCCTTCTTCCATTGATTAGTCTTCCAAGTGGATGAACCATTACCCTGTTGAAATCGTGCACTACTACTACCCTTCCGCTTGTGCTGGTTCTCAACCTTTATAGCCATGTGAACCATATCCTCCAATTCTACATAATGCTGCAATTCAACCACATTTTGGATTTCTCTATTCAACCCAGCAAGGAATCTAGCCATTGTAGCCTCTCTATCCTCTTCTACATTCGCCCTAATCATAGTGACTTCCATCTCCTTGAAGTACTCATCTACACTTCGGCTTCCCTGCCTCAGAGTTTGCAACTTGTTGTGCAATTCACGATAGTAATACGCAGGTATAAACCGCTTTCTCATCACTCTTTTCATCTCTTCCCAAGACTCAATAGGTGGCTCGCCACTCCTTCTTCTATTCAACATTAATTGATCCCACCACACTATAGCATAATCTGAAAATTCAATGGCAGCAATTTTCACCTTCTTTCTCCCACTATAGTTGTGACAATCAAACACCATCTCCACCTTTTTCTCCCATTCTAAATACGCCTCGGGATCATTCTTCCCTTGGAAAGGAGGAATCTTCATCTTTATGCTACTCAATTGATCATCCTCTCTATTCCTATCTCCTCTATCTTCCCAATCTCTAGTCCCTCTATTCCGACCACTATAACCTCTATAACTCCCAACAGAAGGCTCATCAAAGTCATCACCCGACATTTCATCTCCACCCCTCGGTACTCTCCTAGAACGACTCTCCCTCTTATGCCCTTGGAATACGTTTGTGGATTGCTCTAGTCTTTGCTCCACCGTCTCATGAATTTGTTCCATTCCTTCTTGGAACATCCTCTCCATTTCTCCCCTCAACGCCTCAATTACTAACCTAGCATCAAACCTTCCCCTCTCACCTTCCGGAGAATGTTGTCTCGACATAGTTCCTGCAGAAAAGATTAGTACAACACAAATATATATATGATCAAACCTCACGATACACTCCCTTACGTGTTTCGCTCAAATGATGATATCACACAGTCACTCGTGTATTCTCACAAACAATGATGATGTCACTCACCAATTTCCTCTTCTCAATTCTCTTGGAACTAACCCGAACTACATCAATTTCCTTCCGTAGAATTCAAAACCAACTCTAGGGTTCATAAAATTTTCCTTTATTTTTCTATCCGAATTTTTTTTTTGTCTCTATTTTTTTTTTTTTTTGGCTTTTGATCACGTTTCTCTTTTCTTTTCTTTTCCCTTCTTTTTTCTTTTGGTCGTGATTTTTACTCTTTTTTTTTTTTTTTTTTTACAATCGACTAGTAAATACTACACTATCAAAAGACAATTAATATTGCGGAATTGAACACGATAATTGATATGAACGATTGGAGTTAGGGTTTTTGATATTACCTTCCTCAACCGAACTTGATGTTTTGACAAACCTAAGCTCTGATACCAAACTGATACGAACCACGCCAACTCGTGACGAAACCCAATACCAATACGTTCGGAAATTCGTTGCCTAAGACGCCCAAACACCTAAAGTGGAAAACCGCGACCCGTTGTCTATAAGCGAGAAAAGAACCTTGGTATAAAAGTGAAGACGCCACAATCGAGATGGAAAACTGATTGATAAGTCGGGATGAATGCCACGGAAATCAATCTGATAAGTTCGAATTAAGTTCTTGAAGAACCAAGAGAGGTGCCTCTCAAAAGTGTTTAATGTTCAATGATGTCTAATCTCTAATGTTCTAACCCTAGGAGCTTTTATACTAGGGTTACAATTCGTGTAAAAACAAGTCCAAAACGACGTAGTTTAGTTAAGTGACATAAAAATGCGAAACAGAACAAGCTGGCCGACAGGGGATACACGGCCTGTGTACACGCCCGTGTACTTTGGCCGTGTACTTGTCTGTGCAACTTCTGGCATCATACACGCCCGTGTACTTTGACCGTGTATCTGTCTGTGCAACTTCTGGCAACATACACGCCCGTGTACTTTAGCCGTGTATCTTTCTGTGGATTTGCTTGACTCCATACACGGCCGTGCCTTTTAACCGTGTATCTAGCCGTGTATGATTCTAGGCAATCTTGAGAGTCCTACACGGCCGTGCCTTGAAAGTACACGCCCTCTTCAACCCGTGTCCGATGTGACTTGTATAAGAGCAAGGGTCTTCCTATGGTTGTTCCAATCCATTCCAACTTCATGATTGCCCCAATCCTTCCCGGCTTCATGGACATCCTTTATCAACCCGTTAAGTGCTTCCTTGAGTCGTTTCGCTCGGCTTCTTGTGATCAGTCCAAGCGGCACTTCAAGAGGATCTACATTCCTTCTTCCGGCTTGACTCTCATCATGGATCTCATCATATGGTCCTCCAAACTCTTGTTGTAAATGAGGATATCATCAAAATAGACAACCACAAATTTGCCAATAAAAGTCCTCAAAACATGGTTCATAAGTCTCATAAAAGTATTAGGTGCGTTAGTTAAATCGAAAGGCATTACTAACCACTCATATAATCCATATTTTGTTTTGAATGCAGTTTTCCATTCATCACCTTCTTTCATTCTAATTTGGTGATATCCACTTTTCAAATCAATTTTGGAAAAGACACTAGACCCATGTAACTCATCTAACATGTCATCTAAGCGAGGAATGGGATGACGATACTTTACCATGATGTTGTTGATGGCGCGGCAGTCAACACACATTCTCCATGACCCATCCTTCTTAGGCACCAAAATCACAGGCACTGTACATAGACTCATGCTTTCTCTCACGTACCCCTTCTCCATTAATTCATCGACCTGCCTTTGGAGTTCCTTTGTCTCCTCCGGATTGCTCCTATAAACTGGCTTGTTTGGAATTGATGCTCCGGGTATAAGGTCAATCCGGTGCTCAATACCACGAATAGGTGGTAATCCCTTTGGAATCTCCTCAGGGAAGACATCTTCAAAGTCCTGCACAATAGACACAACCACACTAGGCAAAGAGTTAGATAGTTCGTTAATATTCAAACATGTTTCTTTAAAAACCAGCAACAACATAGGTTGCTTCATCACTAACGCTCTCCTCACTACACTCGCTCTTGCCACACAACTCTCCTTTTGCAAGGTTGCACTCTCCTTTTCACTCACCACCAAAGTTGATTCCCCTTCAACTTGGTCTCTCACACTCTTACCAGCCTTCCTCTCTTTTTCCTTTTGAGATCGACTTTTGTATTCCTTTTCTTTTTCACTGTCTTTTGCTCTCTCACTCTCCCTCTGTTTTTCACTCACCTTATGTTTTGCAAAAGACTGTTGTAGCTGCAACTGATCCTCATACACCTATTTAGGTGTTAAAGGTTTAAGATTAAAGCTTTTCCCCTGGTGAACAAGCGTATACTTGTTAGAAAAGCCATCATGAACAACCTTCCTATCAAACTGCCATGGCCTCCCCAACAACACATGACATGCTTGCATTGGCACTACATCGCATAACACCTCATCCTCATACCTACCAATGCGAAAAGCAATCAAGGCTTGCTTACTCACCTTAGTCTCACCACTATCATTCAACCACTGCAATTTATATGGACTAGGGTGTTTAGTAGTCTTGAGTCCCAGCCTCTCAACAATAAAATTACTCACCACATTGGCGCAACTTCCTCCATCAATGATCAAATTGCAAATATGATCACCTAGATAACATCTAGTATGAAAAATATTCTCTCTTTGCACCTCCTCTTCTTCCTTCACCTGCACATTCAAAGCTCGCTTCACTACTGCCACTAACTTCCCTACTGTAGGCTCCTCATCATCACTAGCGTCCTCTAATGGAGGCATATCATCCTCTTCACTATCCCCCTCAGTCTCATACTCACCATCATCACGCAGAATCATCACACGCCTATTTGGACATTGACTAGCAATATAGCCTCTACCTTGGCATTTAAAACATCTAATGTCACGATTTCTAGGAGTAGAAGAATCAAGTTTACCTTGGTTACCAGGAGTGGAACCCGCTTGCCTCTGCTCTCCTTTTGGTTTGGTGGGTAAAGGCTTTTCTTCCTTCTTCCATTGGTTAGTCTTCTATGTGGATGAACCAGTACCCTGTTGAAACCGTGCATTACTACTACCTTTCCTCCTGTGCTGGTTCTCAACCTTTATAGCCATATGAACCATATCTTCCAATTTTACATAGTGCTGCAATTCTACGACATTTTGAATTTCTCTATTCAATCCAGCAAGAAACTTAGCCATGGTAACCTCTCTATCCTCCTCTACATTCGCCCTAATCATTGTAACTTCCATCTCCTTGAAATACTCATCCACACTTTGACTTCCTTACCTAAGAGTTTGCAATTTGTTGTGCAATTCACGATAGTAATACGCAGGTACAAACCGCTTCTTCATCACCCTCTTCATCTCTTCCCAAGACTCAATAGGTGTTTCGCCATTCCTTCTTCTATTCAACATTAGTTGATCCCACCACACTATGGCATAATCCGAAAATTCAATGGCAGCAAGTTTCACTTTCTTTTTCCTACTATAGTTATGACAATCAAACACCATCTCTACCTTCTTCTCTTACTCTAAGTACGCCTCGGGATCATTCTTCCCTTGGAAAGGAGGAATCTTCATCTTTATACTACTCAATTGATTATCCTCTCTATTCCTATCTCCTCTATCTTCCCAATCCCTAGTTTCTCTATTCCTACCACTATATCCTCTATAACTCCTGACAGAAGGTTCATCAAATTCATCATCCAACATTTCATCTCCACCCCTTTGTACTCTCCTAGAACGACTCTCCCTCTTATGCCCTTGGAAGACGTTTTTAGATTGCTTTAGTCTTTGCTCTACCGTCTCATGAATTTGTTCCATCCCCTCCTGAAACATCCTCTTCATCTCACCCCTCAATGCCTCAATCACTAACCTAGCATCAAACCTTCCCCTCTCACTTTTAGGAGAATGTTGCCTCGACATAGTTCCTGTAGAAAAGATTAGTACTAACACAAATATATATAATTAAGCCTCACGATACACTCCCTTACGTGTTTCGCTCAAAGGATGATATCACACAGTCACTCGTGTATTCTCACAAGCAATGATGATATCAACTCACTAATTCCTCTTCTCAATTCTCTTGGAACTAACCCAAACTACACCAATTCCCTTCCGTAGAATTCAAAACAACTCTAGGGCTCGAAATTTTTCCTCTTTTTCTTTCAGATTTTTTTTTTGTTGCCTTTTTTTTGTTGCTCTTGATCACGTTCCTTTTTTTTTTTTGTCATGATTCTTCCTTTTTTTTGTTGTAACAAAATTGAATAGTAGGTACTACACTTTCAATAGGCAATTAACACTATGAAATTGAATATGAACAATTGATATGAACGATTGGAGTTAGGGTTTTTGATGTTACCTTCCTCAAACCGAACTGATGTGTTAACAAACCTAGGCTCTGATACCAAACTGATATGAATCGATTGGCTCTGATACCAAACTGATACGAAATCGCTTTGCTCGGATTCCTAACTGATACGAACTATGCCAACGTATGACAAAACCTAATACCAATACGTTCGGAATTCGCTACCTAAGATGCTAAACACACTCAAGTGGAAACCGCAACCCGTTGTCTATAAGTAAGACAAGAACCTTGGTATAATATGAAGACGCTACAATCGGGATGAAAGACCGATTGATAAGTCAGGATGAACGCCACGGAATAAAAATCCGATAAGTTCTAGATTAGTTCTTTAAGGAACCAAGAGAGGAATTCTCTCAAAAGTGTTTTTCAAACTTTAATGTTGTATATTCTATATCCCCTCTATTCTAAACCCTAGGAGCTTTATACTAGGGTTTACAATTCATAACAATAAAGCCCAAAACGACATCACTTCAATAAGTTGTGTAAAAATAACAAAAACAAGACATGAAGGCCGGCGGCGTTGGAATGAAGGCCGGCGGCCTTGAGCAGGCGTTAGAGACATACACAGCCATGTACTTCTAGACGTGTATCTTTCTGTGGATTTTCTTGACACCATACATGGTCGTGCCTTTTAGCTGTGTATGATTCTGTGTAACCTTCAGACTCCTATACGGTCGTGCCTTGAAAAGACACGCCCTCATCAACCCATATCCTTTATGATTTGTACAAGAGCAAGGGCCTTCCCATGGTTGTTCCAATCCTTTCCAACTTCATGATTGCTCCAATCCTTTCCGGCTTCATGGACATCCTTTATCAACCCGTTAAGTGCTTCCTTGAATCATTTCGCTCGATTTATTGTAATCGGTCCAAGTGGTACTTCAAGAGGATCCACATTCCATCTTCTGGCTTGGCTGCCATCATGGACCTCATCAACCAACCATTCAAGTCATTAATCATGAAAGAAAGAAAGAATGAGTTGTTGAAAGAAGAAAATTTTGTACTTTCAATGACAGATTATTACATTGATTTTATTTCACTTGGGGACAAGCGAAACTTCAAGTGTGGGGGAGTTGATAACAACATATTATCTCATGGTTTATCTTGTGATTTGGAGGTTGTTATTGTTAAATTTGAAAACAAATCACCAAGATAAAGATACTAAAGTGCTTGTATTTTGATATTTTAGGAACCAATGGACTCGGACAGGAAAAGAGTGCATTAGGAGCTGAAAAACATGAAGAAATGAAGAAAATCAGTAGGCAAGGGATAACACATGGCCGTGGGAAGAGACTAGAAACAAAAGAAATGGAGTTTGCAAAATGTGAGGAGCTTATGGGGTGAGACCACGGTCGTACCTCATGTGGTGGAACACCTGCGAAAAATGCCGAGAAGCCTATGGGATGAGACAACGACCATGCCTCATGTGGTTGTGGCAACACCACTTATCACACGGTCGTGCCTCATGTGGTGGAACACCTGCGAAAAATGTGACTTTTCATTTTCCTAACTGTTTTTATATATTCCTTTGAGAAGAAACGAGTGGGGGGATTTTTGGCAATTTTCATTTTTCAAACTTTTGTTCTTTAAGGGAATATTTCATTTTGATAACAAGAACAAGAGATTGAAACAAGTTTTCCTTGTGATCAATTGAGAAGTATTTGTAGTTAGCCTTGGGAATTGGTCTCTGGAGTTTTGTGTTTGAATTCTCTCCAACTTTATCACAAAATTGGTGATTTCTAATCTTTATTTATTTATGCAATTTTATGACTTTGTTTATATTATTCATGAATTCTCTCAAATATTCCATTGTAACTTGTGCATTCATTGTTAAATCTATGGCTGGCTAGATTCAATTGGTGGGAAGAAGAATGAAACCCTAGATTGCTAAAGTAATAATTGTAGTCATGTTATTAGATTAAGGTATTTGTGGATTATTCATAATTGCAATTCCTATAATTTCAATTGAAATTCTTAAAGGTTTTAATTGTTAGAAATTTTATCAATACAGGAGTTGAGATAGAATTTGTTAGGAACTCTTAATTGGATTAATATAATAAAGAGGAAGCGGCATTAATTAGTTGAATTAGGGTTTATCTGGAGTTTAAAGCAATGTTCTAATTAATTATCCACTAAGGAATTAGGGGTAATTGCATTAGGTAATCATAGCACTGGGAAGTGTATGGATGTAATTTAGAATCCTTTGTTAATTAGTGATACGGAAGTTGACTAATTGATTGAAGGTTTATGGTTATAAACCCATTTGAATAACCATACATTGGTTACTCTAAATAACATGATGGCAATTTGATTAGCATGTCTAGGGTGAATTCTTAATTCCCACCTTCTCAATTGAAAGGTTTATTTTATAATATTCTCACAGTTCTTGTTTGAGTAGATTTTATTTCAGTTTTTAATTAAGTAGTTAAAAGGATCTTTCTTTGAATTGCCTAGATATCAGTAAATGTTATTATAGGTTTAGTAATCTCTTTAGTCCTTAGGGGATCGAGACTCTACTCACCTATATATTACTTGATTCCGACCTAGTATACTTGCTAGAGAATTCACTACTCTTTTATATATACGGTTCACTGTGATCAGTTCTTCACAATCTGTAGAAGTTGGGCATTTTTTTCTGCTATTTAACCTTATCCTCCTTGTGGCTGTTGACTCTGGATGTTTTCCTCATTTAGGTTACCACGTCTAGCACCCGGTGTTGAGCCTGATCTGGTGATTCCTCTCAAAGGCATTCTATTGAGAAGAAACAATCAAATGGACTTAAGAGCTAGTGCTAGCTTAAAAGTTAGTGGTATTGTGTGTCAATATATACATATATATATCTCTATGCATAATTGTGGACTTATAAATGAATAACTTAAAAATTAAAAGAATTTCCATTAAATATAATATTTATTATTAAATAAATCACTAATAAAAAATGATCAACCTATAGTTTCACCTACTCTTTTCAAGTCTCACCATCCTAGAAATCAAATGCTTAATTTCTCTAAAGATCACTTCTTACTTTTTACTATTTGAAGCCTATACTTGTATATCAATGCCTAGTTTCTAAGGATCATTAAACCTAAGCTTTGATACCATCTAAGTTGTAACACCTCGGAGCCCAGGGCACTATTGCTTGCATCGTGTCCTTAGTAGATAAGGAAACATTAAGGCTCTTAACTCTACTCTGATACCATTCATGCTTGTAACCTATAATACCTAACATTAATTAATTCAATAAATCCCATTCTTCTAACATAATACAAGTACAACCTAATTCAAACTTTTGAAACAATTTTAAGAAATCATTCTTAATCAAAATCTAAAGCAACTAAACAACTGAGATTCATTAGTCTAGTATCTTCTAAAGAAAATCATCATTATCACATATAAAAAACTCAAATTCCTAACTCCACTTAATCACAATAATAATAATAATATAAATCTTCATCCTCCCTCTCATATACATTCACTTTTAGGTTCTCTTCATGGGTAATATTTTTCTTTGTGCCTACATCTAAAAAAATAATCCCCAAGGGGGGAGCTAACGCCTAGTATGTATAACTAGTAAACACATACGCATGATCAAATATGAAGTAATTCACATACATTTATGTAGACACTAACATCAAATAATAAGTTCATGTTTTACTTAAGTTTACAAGACATCAATAGGGTACTCATGACTCTATCAAACACATATAAAAAAATACTTAATACTTAATACGGTGTTGGGAAACTATAAGCCTTAACACCTATGAGTCCTTAAACCTTTGCCATACTTTAAACTTAATATGGTGTTGGGAACTACCACTACAGCCCTCAAGACCCATAAGTTGTTAAACCTTAAACCAACTTAGTTCATTTCTAAGTACCAGTCCACTAGGGATAATGTCACACAAGAATCATTAGGGTGCCCCATAAAGATTTGCCACTACGAGCCCCCTAGGTTAAGCTAAGCATAATCAGTAAGGAACTTAACCACTTAAACTAGTCCATCCAACTTAATTCAATTAATACTAACTTTACAATCATAAGAAAAAACTAAAGTGACACGTACCTGGTGTCTAAGTCTTAAGCACATCTAGTCCTAAGTTTAAATCTAGTTTGAAATCTATTAAACACCAGTACTTTGTTCTTAGTATTAATTTAAGAATAATCTAAGTTTCTTAATTCTCTTCACTTAACCATTATTGATTCCTTTTCTTACTTTATTGGAGTTTCTAGGGTTTTATTACATGTCTTTGCATGGAATTTTGAATGAACGTAAATTAAATTAATAAAAATTATTTCAAGTACATGGTTGTGTTTTAAGCTGTGTACTTTAGAGCGAGTGGGATACATGATCGTATATAATGACCATGTATCTTTTTGTGTGTTTTGCATTTTTGGCTTGCTTAGGTACATGGTTATGTAGATGACCGTGTATCTTTCTATGGATTTCCATATTTCAATACGTCTAACTACACGAGTGTGTTATTCCTCCATGTACCTTTTTACACACAATGCGTGTTTCTGCATGGGCAAGTACATGGGTATGTACTTGACCATATACCATGCTATTCTTCACAAGCCATATTTCTTTTCTTTTTTTTTTTCAATTTGTTCCAAATTTTGAATTTTTGTGTTCCTAAGTGATACGGGACCCTCTATGAATAAGCTTGAGAACCCCTTTTGTATATTACAAACCCTCACAGCAATAACGCAAAAACCTTCGTAATTGATTTGATTTAATCCCTAAGATAGACTAGAGTTAGGTTTCTCTTGGTTGTCTATCACGAAATTAGAACAAAGGGCTTGTCCTAATTCAAAACACTCTATAAGAAAGGTAATCAATTCTCTTTTGAATGTCCTAAAACATGTATTCTACACAAGAACACAAGGGGATATCAAAGTCTCTTTTGATTTCAATATGATTCAAAAACTAACTTTAAAATGCGGCCAATAGGGCATTTATATATCCCTCCCAAAAACCTTAACGAAAAGGAAATTACAAAACACAATTAAAAGAAAGCTAGCGGTGTTTATTTAATCACCGATCAACCTTAGATTCAATGTCGGCAGCTTAAGCCGACAGCCTTCATTAATGCTGGTAGCTTAGGCCAGTGGCCTTCATTTCCCACATTAGCAACTTAAGCCGACGGCCTTTAAGTTCTAATCTCCAATTTTGACTTGTACCAAGTTATATTGAACATGAGTTGCAATGGTACCTAAGTTTTAATATCCTTGAAGTTCTTCATTAACCGTCTTCACCAAGCCTTGTAGATGAACACTTAAAGCTTGTTATATCTTCTTAGCTCGAGATCTCGTGTGATAGGAATAAAAATCCGACAAGACCTATCATTAGGGCAAGAACTGAAGGATTTCAAATCTTGGTGATGAGGACCCATTTTGAGCAGATCGACCTTGGAATTATTTATAAATTAACCTCTTTTCTATTATTCTTGTATTGTGTTTTCCAACAGGCAAAGTTATCATATTTTATAAGGCAATGCACAAACTCTCTCAGACTCAGCTTATGGGTTATCTATGGACCGACCTGAACTGGCGATAAGTTGGGCCAATGAATCCTATAGAAGACCGGCATCTTAAAGACCAATTTCTTTTATATATTTTTCATTTGCATGACTATTTATGTTGTAATCATTTTGGGATACTTTTATTTTCTTGTAATTTTCATTTAGGGTTAGCTACCTTAAAAGTGGCAAACTTGTAATTTTGACCACTTTCTAACCCTAAGAGTAGCAAATATAAATACTTGCTTAGAAGAGGGTTTGAGGAGGCAAAAATTTGCAGAATTGAGATACACTTTCATGTGTGGAATTAGGGTTCATCCTTAGTTCAAATCTCTTATCAATTTCAACCAAAGAATTGGAATTGTAGCGAGTGCGACAAAGGAAAATTGTGAGTCATATCGATTCGTCTTTCTTGTATGTTCATTTCTTCTCTAGTGAGTCATATCTAGATAGATTTGAATCTTTCTTGGACATATTTGTGATTGTATTTCGTGGACAACAATCTTGTAAGATTGATCGTTCTTTTAGTACTTGAATTATATATATATCATTTAGTGATTGGCGTAAATTTGGAATTGAATGGGGGAGTGGAATTTACGGTTTTGTTGCTTCCTTTTGATCTGATTTTCACGTGGATTTCAATCCTTTTTGTGGTTACTTGGTGAATATTACAAATAGGGATTGTAATTACATCATTTTATCTACATTTTCCTTCTAAATCTCTAAAGATGTTCACGTGAATTGTCACCTAAGTGGACCGGTTTGTGATTGAATTGAGACTTGTTTTATTTGAGTCAATTGATTGTGTTTCAAAGTGGTTTTGATCACATCATCTTTTGGTATCAGAGCACAAGTTGAGAGAAGGGATTGATTGTTGTTTGATTTCGTGATTATCATCTTCAATTAGGGTTGTTCAATTTTGAACCGAAATTGTGTATTGTGGATTTGAGTTGCGAAATTGTCTTGATTGAAAATCTAATTTGTTGCATGTTGGAGTTAGATTAAAGGGTTTGTTGTAGCTTCTTGTGGTTGATCAATTTCGTGGAAGGGAAGGAGTAGAAGTGTGTTATTCATTCAAATTTTTGAATTTGAAATTTACCCCATCCATACCGTGATTGATGTGTTGTTTGAAAAGCTTGTGGAGTGTGTTGTGTGAATCCTTGTGCAATTCGGAATTGGAGCATTTGCAATTTCCAGATTTGAAGTGTGTGGAAGGATAAGCATCCATTTGAAATTCAAATACCTTCTTTAAGTTTGAAAGCAATTCATTAAGTAGCATTAAATAAGTGTTATTTGAATTTGAATTGTTTTTTACCATTTGTGGAGAAGGTTGCATTTAGTGGAGTGATTTCAAATTTGAATTTTGTTGCTGCCATTGCTTGTGGTTTATGGTGTGAATGGGAGTTGTGTAGTGGCAAGGACGTGTACACTTTGAAAGGTATTGTATGTAGAGTTGTGCTTATAAAAAAAAAAAATTGTGGAGGTTGTTACACCGTGGTTATATGTATATGAATTATGGTGTAAAAAGGAGTATTGAATTGTTGGCATTGTGTTTATATGTTGAGTGAGGGAATTGCCATTTGTGAATTTGTGGAAGTTGTGTGGAGCAAGGTACTGCACATTAAGGCTAAAGTGTGAGAGTGTAGTGCATGGATAACAAACCGTAAGGGGAAGAGTAGTGTTACAATTGTGAAGTGGAATTGTGTAGTTTGTGCATTTTCGGAAATTTGAGGAATCACAATTGTCATTTTTCATATTTGAAATCAGAATTAAAGTTTACATTAAGAAGTCATTTTGAAATTTCAAAACACAAATTAAGTCATAGTTAATTGTGTGTCATTTGAATTTGAAATAACTTTTTACCATTTGTGGAATCTTGCACTTATTGAGCTCATTTTGAATTTGAAAGTTGAGCTGCTTTTTACTTTGAAGTTGTGTTTGATTTTAGAGTAGAAGTGGGGAAGTGTACCGTGATTTGAAGAGGTGTGTGTGTGGAGTTGTGTTTTAATACATTTAGTGAAGGGTGTGTGTAATTGGCATTTGTTCTTATGCGTGTTGTATAGATACTTGTTGTTGGTGGCGTGAGTAATTGTGGAACTGTGAGCTAAAAGGGGAGTTGTGTGGTGGTGAGTTGTGCTTGTGTTTAAGTGCTGCCTATTGTGAAGTTAATTAGTGTGAAACTAAAGCAAGAAAAGGAAAGTTGAGTAGTGGAATTTAAATTCAAACAAAACAATTAAAGTGTGAAAGTAATTGAACTCATTACTTAACAGTTGTGGTTGAATTTAATTCTTAACTACTTAGAAATAATTGTATGCACTTCATTTATTTAACTTTACTTGAAGTACCAATAAACATTTCTTGTATTGGTTGATTGTGAGCACCGTGGGTGTGTAGGGGTGTGTAAGGGTATGTTGCCGTGGTGTGGTGAAGTGTATTGAGGTTGTTGAAATTAGTAAGCAAAAATGTCAAGTAAGTTGTATTTTTCTACTAACATATTGCATCGGGACTTAACTTCCTTTCAAACCATTGATGAGGGACAAAGAGAAAACTTGTTCTATACTTCTTGTAGGGTACAAGGAAACTTGTGTGCAATTATTATTGATGGTGGTAATTGTACTAATGTTGTAGCTGCATCATTAGTATCGAAGTTGAAACTTGAAACTATCCCACATCCCAAACCCTATACATTACATTGGTTGAATGATTAGGATGGTCTTTGTGTAACCTAAAGGGCTACGGTACCCTTCAGTATAGGGGACAAGTACTATGATGAGCTTAAATGTGATATTCTTCCTCTTTGTGCATCCCATATATTACTTGATAGACCATGGTTGTATGACAGGATGGTATTACATGATGGGTATGGAAATACTTATATGTTTAAAAAAAGATGGAAAACGTATAGTATTGAACCCTATGTCGCCATCAGAGGTCCAGGAGATGCAAAGATAGATAAAACAACCATCACAAAATCTTGAGGATCATAGCCACATGATCAAACCTTCAAAGGACCAAACTGTGCAGACACCGGTATGCCAACCTTCAAAGGTTCTTGAGGGCTTTAGTGACACGAGCCAACCTTTAGAGCATAAAATTTTTCAGACACCGATGTGCCAACCTTCAGAGGATCTTAATGATCACAGTCAGACGAGTAGACCACTAGAGAGCCAGACTGTTTAGAGATAGTTATGTTCACCTTCAGAGGTTTCAAAGGGTAATGAGTAGTTGGGCCAACCATTAGAAGACCATGAAGATCAGCAATATATAGATGAGTTAGAAAAGGAGGAAACGGTTTCAGTGGAACAGGTTGATACAGGGGTGACTTTATTGGATAATGGAGCATTATTTGTGTTGCAGATAAGATACATCCTAGAAATGTATGAGAGAAAACAATCACCACCTGTGGTATTTTAGATTTCGGATTCTACAGTGATATTTCTTCAGGTGGCTTGCTAGGAGGAAACAAAGTCTCTACTGCATTTGATCTACCAGATTTGAGGACAAATCTTTTTGAGGCCTGAGGAGATGATAGGAATAAAAATCCAATAAGACCTATCATTAGGGCAAGAACTGAAGGATTTCAAATTTTGGCGATGAGGACCCATTTTAAGCAGATCACCCCGGAATTATTTATAAATTAACCTCTTTTCTATTATTCTTGTATTGTGTTTTCCAATAGGCACAGTTATCTTATTTTATAGAGCAATGGACAAACTCCCTCAGACTCAACTTGTGAGTTATCCATGGACCGACCTGAACCGGCGATAAGCTGAGTCGATGAATCCTATAGAAGACCGGCATCTTGAAACCAATTTCTTTTATATATTTTTCATTTGCATAGACTATTTATGTTGTAATCATTTTGGGACACTTTTATTTCCTTATAATTTTCATTTAGACTAGCCACCTTAAAAGTGGCAAACTTGTAATTTTGACTACTTTCTAACCCTAGGAGTAGCAAGTATAAATACTTGCTTAGAAGAGGGTTTGAGGAGGCAAAAATTTGCAGAATTGAGATACACTTTCATGTGTCGAATTAGGGTTCATCCTTAGTTCAAACCTCTTATCAATTTCAACCCAAGAATTAGAATTGTGGCGAGTGCGACAAAGGAAAATCGTGAGTCATATCGATTCGTCTTTGTTGTATGTTCATTTCTTCTCTAGTGAGTCATATCTAGGGTAGATTTGAATCTTTCTTGGACATATTTGTGATTGTATTTCATGGACAATAATCTTGTAAGATTGATTTTCTTTTAGTACTTGAATTATATATATATCATTTAGTGATTGGCGTAAATTTGGAATTGAATGGGGTAGTGGAATTCACGGTTTTGTTGCTTCCTTTTGATCTGATTTTCACGTGGATTGCAATCCTTTTTGTGGTTACTTGGTGAATATTACAAATAGGGATTGTAATTATATCATTTAATCTACATTTTCCATCTAAATCTCCAAAGGTGTTCACGTAAATTGTCACCTAAGTGGACCGGTTTGTGATTGAATTGAGACTTGTTTTATTTGAGTCAATTGATTGTGTTTCAAAGTGGTTTTGAGCACATCATTGTGATAGGTCCTTGAGGCATGCTAATCGAACTTGAAATCTCTTGGCTTACATCTTTGCCTCCTTAATCCTCATGACTTGACATCCCCTAAGCTTAGTCCATTAGTCTCTCCATAAAGTTCCCCCTCTCTTCAAATGGATTCGTCCTTGAATCAAAGGCATCTCCTACATCAAAGGACTCAAATCAATAACATTGAATGTAGCACTCACGTTATAATCACCTGGCAAATCTACTTTGTATGCATTGTCATTGATTTTCTCAAGAATCTAAAATGGACTATCTCCTCTTGGATTTAGTTTAAACTTCCTTTTAAGGGGAAATCTTTCCTTTCGAAAATGCACCTACACCCATTCTCTTGGTTGAAACACCATGGGTTGTCTTCCCTTGTTCACATGAGTAGCTACCTTAGCATTTTAGCTTTCAATTCTCTCCTTCACCTATTTGTGTAATTTTCTCACAAAATCTGCTTTAGAAGTTGCATCAACACTCACAAAGTTATTAGGTGGTAATGGCAATAAGTTAATAGGAGTAAGTAGATTAAAACCGTAAACAATTTTAAATGGAGAGCAATGAGCAGTGCTATGTATAGTTCTATTATAAGAAAACTCCATGAACAGTAAACAATCCTTCCACATCCTAATGTTTTTCTCAATGACTACCCTCAACAAAGTGATCAAAGTTCTATTAACCACCTCAGTTTATCCGTCAGTTTGTGGGTGACAAGTGGTTGAAAAAAATAGTTTTGTGCCTAACTTTCCCCAAAACACTCTCCAAAAGTAACTAAAAAATTTAACATCCCTATCATAACAATGCTTTTAGGTATGCCATGCAAACACATCGAACTCTTTAAAGAACAAATCAGCAATTAACTTAACATCATCAATTTTATGACAAGGAATAAAATGAGCCATTTTACTTGAATAGATCAACCACAACACATATACTATCACTAACTATTCCTAGTTCTTTGCAACCTAATCACAAAGTCCATAGACAAATCAATCCAAGGTTCATCAAGAACAGGTAATGGTGTATATAATCTATGCGGTTTCAATATAGACTTAGCCTCTCTACATGTAATGCAATGTGCACACACTTTATGCACATCATGTCTCATCATAAGCCAAAAAAATGATCACACAGCATATCATAGGTCTTATTCACCCAAAAATGCCCCATTAATCCCCTTCTATATGCCTCCTTAACTAACAATTCCCTCATGGAACCTTTAGGAATACATAATCTATTCCTCTTAAACAAAAAACCGCTAGACATAAAGAAATCATTTAATCCAATCCCATTAGCACAAGTAGTATAAATTTCACAAAAATCAACATTGTTTGGGTATAACTCTTTAACAAACTCAAAACCTAGCAATGAAGTACTAAGTGAGTTAAGTAAAGCATACCTTCTTGACAATGCATCAACTACCACATTTTCTTTACCTTGCTTATACTTGATGACATATAGGAATGTCTCAACGAATTCCATCCATTTCACATGCCTTTTATTCAACTTATCTTGACTCTTCAAATGTTTCAGGCTCTCATGATCAGTGTACACCACAAATTCCTTAAGCCAAAGATAATGCTGCCACGTCTGCAAAGTTCACACCAAGGCATATAGTTCCTTATCGTATGTTAGATACTTTAAAGCTGCTCCACTCAACTTCTTACTAAAATACATTAGTGGCCTTTGATCCTGCATCTAAACAGCTCCAATTCCTATGCCACTAGCATCACATTTAATTTCAAATGTTTTACCAAAGTCAGGCAAGCAAGTAATGGTGCATTACACAATTTACCCTCAAGTTCATTGAAAGCATTCTCTTGTGCATTAGCCCAAATAAATCTAACATTTTGTTTAACTAATTCATTTAAAGGTGCAGCTATGGTGCTAAAATCCTTAATGAATCTCCTATAGAATCTAGTTAGGCCATGAAAACTCCTCATCTCACTCACATTCTTAGGACTAGGCCACTCCTAATAGCATTAACCTTCTCCTCATCAACCTCAACTCCCTGACTAGATACTATAAACCCAAGAAATTAACTTTTCCATGCAAAAGCTACACTTTTTAAGATTAGCATATAACTTTTCCTCTTTAAGTTTTTCTAGTACCAGTCACACATGCATAATATGATCATCTAAAAACTTTGAGTAAATTAAAATGTCATCAAAATATCCTACAACTAATTTACCCAACTACTCTGATAGCACATGATTCATTAAACGCATAAAAGTGCTAGGTGTATTAGTAAGACCAAATGGCATGACAAGCCACTCATATAAGCCATATTTAGTTTTAAATGTAGTTTTCCATTCATCTCCCACTTTCATGCGAATTTCATAGTAACCAGATTTCGAATCAATCTTAGTAAACAAGCAAGAACCATATAATTCATCTAACATATCATCTGACCTAGTAATAGGGTATGATACTTTACAGTGATTTTATTAATGGCTCTGCAATCTATACACATTCTCCAAGTCCCATCCTTCTTTGGCACAAGTATCACAATAATAGAACAAAGACTGAGACTTTACCCCACATACCCCTTAGCTAGCAACTCATCCACTTATTTTTGGATCTCCTTCGCTTCGCTTGGGTTTGTTCGGTATGTTGGCCTATTAGGTACAATAGCTTTAGGAATGAAGTCTATTTGATGCTCTATGCTTTTGATGGGTGGTAATCCATTAGGCATCTCCTCTAGAAACAAGTCTTCAAATTCCTGCAACAAATCAAATAACACACTAGGCACAAATAGGTTAAGATCGTTAGTTTCCAAACAAGCCCACTTGTACAAAAGTACAAATATAGGCCTGTTGAAATTCAAAGCTTGCCTAATCTCACTTAACCTAGCCATCAAACTCACATTCCTCATTGTTTTCTCTCTAGACCGATGTTGCTCTCCTTTTTCTTTTCCCTCTTTTCTCTCATTTTTCCCACTCATTTTCTTTTCACTCTTTGGAATTTCAATCTCAACAGCACTCTTTTTACCCTCCTTTTCTTTTCCTTCAACCTCAATTCTCAATCTTTCCATTCTGCATTGTTCCTCATATACTTCCCTTGAGGAAAGTGGTGTCAAGGTTATCTTTTACCCATCTTTGGTAAATGAATACCTATTAAGGTACCCATCATGCTTTATTATTATTTTTTTTTATCAAATTGCCATAGCCTGCTAAGTAATATATCACTAGCATGCATGGGAACAACATCACAAAGCACTTCATTGTTATACTTACTAATGGTAAACGAAACAAGAACTTGTTTATTTACCTTAACCTTACCACAATCATTAAGCCATTGAAGTTTATATGGTCTAGGATGTGTTTTAGTAAACAAACCCAACCTATTAACCAAAAGTATACTTACCACATTAGTATAGCTTCCACCATCAACGATCACACCACACACCTTTCCTTGAACATGGCATCTAGTATGAAATAGATTTTCACATTGCACCTCACAACAATCTTCCTTTAACTGGGTACTAAGAGCATGCTTAGCTACTATCACATCTCCTCTAACAGATTCCTCTATGCTCCCTTCACTACAACTCTCCAATTGAAGCATGTCATCATCATCACTCTCATTATTATCTTCCTCATCAGTAACTACTTCACCATTTCTCATCACCATAGTTCTCCTATTAGGACAATCCTTGCTAATATGTCCTACCCCCCGGCACTTCCAACATTTAATATCTTTATTTCTCCCCTTTTGTTCTTCAGTTTTGGATTTCTCACTTGATACCATTCGGTCTTCCCCTTTGTAATATCAGATACAAGTTTACTTCCACTCTTAATATCACTCTTCCCATGACCCTTCCAAGCAAAATTATTATTGGAATAAGGTTTGGAAACATATCTGGTTGACCCTCTACCTTGGAGTTGCTTTTCTATTTTGATAGCAAGATGCACCATGCCTTCTAACTCTGTATATTGATATAACTCTACCTTATAGGCCATCTCCTTATTCAATCCATTTGAAAAATGTGCCATAATGGCCTCTACATCCTCCTACATATCTACCCTAGTCATGATCATCTCCATCTCCTTGTAATAGTCTTCCACACTCTAACTACCCTGCCTAAGAACTTGAAGCCTTTGCATCAATTTCTGATGATAATGTCTAGGAACAAATTGCTTCTTCATGACAAACTTGAGATCATACTAGTTATCTATAGGATGCTCCAAGTTCCTCCACCTACTCGTCATAAATTGATCCCACCAGGTTATGGCTTAATCCTGGAATTGTTTAATTGTCAATTTCACCTTCTCTTCACTGCATTGATGACAATCAAATATAAGCTCAACTCTCTTTTCCCATTGCAAATAAGCCTCTAGACCAAATTTACCTAAAATTGAGAATTTTCAATTTAATACTACCCAGACTCCTATCTGCATAATCATCATTACGTTAGATCCTACCAATGTAAGGATTTTCTTGGGCTATTCCTCTTCCTCTACCTACACCACAACCTCCTCTTCCACCTCTCGTTACGCTAAAAGCAGCACTAACCTCATCATCTTCCTCTACATAACCATCTTCTAAATCCCTTACATCAACAACTGGAAATGCACGGTTCTTACCTACTCTAATTCCTTCACTACGGCTCGGAGTTCCATATGCTTCAACTTCTCATTAATAGCCTCCAAAGCTTCATTCATTCGTCTAAAATGCGACTCCTAAGCCTTAAGATACCTAGCCTCATCAACATTTCCCACACTATTACTTTCACTATTGTTCAACATTGCTGCAAAGAAACAACGTCAGAAATAATTAATTAAAACAATCCTCACAAATGCTTCCTTTCGTGTTTGCACTCACAAGATGGGGATGGTCACTCTTGTGTCACTTAAACAAAGTTCACTCACGGGTTCTATCTTATACTACTCAAGCCAATTCCTATATGTTCTTACATGAATCACGCTTTTAAATCAATCTAAGAGATTAACCCGATAGATATGAATGGAGTTTCAAGATTGGATCCCAGAGCATTCACAAACAATCAAGAAAAATTGATAAATTCAAGAGTTTTTTGTTTTGTCATGAATTCTTCTCTTCTCTCTTTCTTTTTTAACATTTTAAACACAAATTAGTGTTTCAAACTAAAACAATGAATCAAATCAATGATATGACGTAAACAAGACCAAATTTTGATGAAAAAGATAAAATTTGATGAATAGAAAATATCGAATCAAATCACAAGAACTAAATCAAGGAAAGATATAACCTGATCTAGAGCCTAAGCTTTGATACCAAATGATACAGGACCCTCTGTGAATATGCTTGAGAACCCCTTTTGTATATTACGGACCCTCACAATAGTAACACAAAAACCCTTATAATCGATTTGATTTAATTCCTAAGATGGACTAGAGTTAATTTTTTCTTAGTTGTCAATCACGAAATTAGAACAAAGGGCTTGTCCTAATTCAGAACACTCTATAAGAAAGGCAATCAATTCTCTCTTGAATGTCCTAAAACATGTATTCTACACAAGAACACAAGGGAATATCAAAGTCTCTTTTGATTTCAATATGATTAAAAAATTAACTCTAAAATGCGAGCAATATGGTATCTATATGTCCCTCCTAAAAACCCTAATGACAAGAAAATTACAAAACACAATTAAAAGAAACTTGGCAGCGTTTACTTAATCATCGATCAGCCTTGGATTCAACAAGCAGCTTAGGCCGATATCCTTCATTCAACGCTGACAACTTAGGCCAGCGAACTTCATTTCCCATGTCGGCAGCTTAAGCCAGTGACCTTCAAGTTCTAATCTCTAATTTTGACTTGTACCAAGTTGCATTGAACATGAGTTGCAATGGTTCCCAAGTTTTGATATCCTTGAAGTTCTTCACTAACCATCTTCACCAAGCCTTGTGGATGAACACTCAAAACTTGTTGTATCTTCTTAGCTTAAGATCTTGTGAGAGGTCCTTGAGGCATGCTAATCAGACTCGAAATCTCTTAGCCCGCATCCTTACCTCCTTGATCCTCATGACTTGACATCTCTTGAGCTTGGTCCATTAGTCTCTCCATAACACTAAGTCTAGTTGGATCCTAATTTTGGTTAATTCTAATAGAATGTGCAATTTGATACTTGTCAAATTGTTGATTCAGATCCCTTAGTTGCTTGATTTTGTGCTTATTCTACCTCTTCCTTGATTCGAATTCTAATTGAATTGGGTAATGTCAATTGATTTAGTCCTCAATTCTATATTCATAAATAACAATTTAATAATTTAAACTCTTTACGTAATTGAATCGTGTTTGATTTTTATGGAAATCGCTAGTTCGCCATTAGGTTTAGGTTTCAGAGTGTATCTTCTTGTACATCACTTTTATCTATTACTATGCCAATAATAAAAAGAGAGGAGCGCTAGATCAAACTAGGATATTTATGTCCTATATGTTTAAATTACTTATTTAACCTTATTTATTTTAAGTAAATATCAAGTAAATATATTTTGTTTCAAGTGTTTACTGACACCAATTTTAGGAAACATCATTCTGACCACTAAATTTTTAGTCTAACCGGTAAACCATTACACTTTGAAAATAAAAAATAAAAAACGAAATCCAATATTTTTAGTGGAACGTTTTTCTAACCTCGTGGCAAAGGTATCTTATATGACATGTCTAATATGTTTTGTTTTCGGTCCGCATACCCACATATAAAATTGATTAATATATATGTTGGCATCTTCATTTTCTTAAAATATTAGTTAGGTGTTAAAACAAAAATCGAAACCTTTTATAAAAATAAAAAAACACCAATTTTTTTTTTCCTTAAACCTTAAATTTTAGTTCTTTATTAACATAGCTCGAATTGACGTGAGAAGTATAGAAACTTCACATAGTTTTCACACGGCATATTTAATAATGATATAAAAGAGGCATAAAGAAAATTAAAAGAAGAACAAGACAATAACCGGAAAGATATGTCATATTTATCATGTATGATTGTAGGTTGCCGTTGCCATGTGATAGTGGCAATATTGAACCTTTTTAAAATGCTTAGCGGTTTAAGTGATTATATAATAAATGTTCAATGGTCACAATGATACTTTTTGAAAGTACAATGATATTTGGTGGATTTAAACACTTCGTTATCTGTTAAAATATGTTCTGATTGCAATGATACTAAAGGCGACATACTGTAATGCAGCTGTCTCAAACATATAAAATAATCATATAATAGAAGTTAAATGTTTAAAAAATACTTAAATGTTTAGATTCTTGTTAAATAAGGTTTTCATCTTTAAATTTTAAATTATGGAAAATTTAGGTGAAAGCTTTCCTATAATTATCCCATCTTTAACTTAATTGTTTTTCGGAAAAATGGTCAGTTTGATAATTTTAAGTGTTAACGTTAAAATTCCCCATCTTCGCTTAAATAACACTATCGGGAAATTTACGTGTAATATGGGTGCATAATAAATTAAAAATATATATAATAATAGTATGGCAGTTTTAATTCTTTTGTTTTTGTTTGACTTTATATCCCACCATCATGTACGTAGAAAATCGTATCTTCTCACTAAATCAATAACATGGCTATTATATTTTAGCTCTTAAGTAATTTTATATAAAATATTTATTTTTAAAATATAAGTATTGCAGGAGTATAATCTATTTATTATTATAATATTTTTTTAAAGATATGAGACACCAAACAATCAGGGCTTTAAAACGACCCATAGAAATGGAAGCTTCGATATGGAAAACAATCACTATGTGACTCTAATTGTATGGTTCGAGAAGAGAGAAAGGCTATATACAGAGAGAGAGAGTAACACAAAGCAGGATCATATGGTGGACCTGCTACACGATAGCATCATACTAAGTTTCATTGGTTCCGATACCTCTTTCAGGTTCTTTACGTGCCCTTCTCATGCAAACAAGAGTATGTCCCCTCTATTTTGAGGAAAACCGTCCGCTAGTGCTTTCTCTTAAACATATTTTCTTAAAAGTCGTATGCATTTGTGCTTTCATAAAAATATACTGAATAAACTTTTTGATCGTTTGACTCATAAATATGTAATTTGTAATCATATTTATATCAATTAATATCAGCATAATGTAATGAGTAAATATATTAAACAATTATTTAAAAGTAAAAGTGTATATAGATTTGCAATATGCATTATCACAATTTCTTTAGTTGTTATAATTTCTTAGTGTTTCTTTGTTTTTGTTTTTTTTTTTAATCCGTGAATTGTTTTATATTATTCTAAAAATAGGCTGTGAAAGTGTATTATCAAAATGTACTTTCAGTTGAGTCAAAATTGGCCTAACTGATGGCACGGACTGGGTAGGCGCTTTTAGTACATTTGTACTGAAAGTAGGTACCCAGTTTGCGCCTTTAGTACATTTCTATTTGGAAATGTTTTTGATAATTTTTATTTTAATTATTATAATTTTTAAATTTGTGAAAATTATTATTTTTTTTGTTATTGTTATGTAAAATTTTAATGTTGTTTAAAACAAAAAAAATTGATTTGAGGAAATTTATCATTGAAAGAAAATTTCATGATTATAAAAAAGGTTTAGAAACAATTTTTAAAGAAAATGTAAAAGTGTAGACACAAAAATAGAAAAAAAATTATTAGAAAATGTTAATAAATTACAAAATTTCAAATAGTAACGTATGTGAATCCTAAATGTCCATGAATGATGTCCCTCATGCTGTGTTAAAACAGATGGTTGAAATGGTTCAGGCTTCATCTAATCTACACAATGAAAACAAAAAATGTTAGCATTTTACAAACAACGATTTGATATCACAAATGTGCAAGGCTAAGCTAAAATTTAATTAATCATGCATTTGATGATCCAACATTCACCATTATTGTGTTAGCGTGAGCACTTTCTTCTATTATGGCCCTCCCCTCAGCAAAGTCCATATGTGATCATATTTGGATATTCTCTAATGTTCATCTCCATGTGGTATCCTTTTTGCCACACTTTTCCCTTTTTTCATGCAAGCTTTCCTCTTGATGGAGCAATAGGAAGTTTATCGGCTCCCAATTGAGCTTGTCGCCTATCGATAGGAAGTGGGTCCTATATGTGAGCTCTTGGTGCATCCATTTATACCAATTTGAAGTAGCTGCCGACACATCGAGCCTGATTGAAGCAGCTACTACATAAGCGTATAAGCATGGGACTTGATAAATTTACCATTTTTGGCAAGTGCATATGCTACAGGCAAAGTCAACAGTGTACATTCGCCTACCCCCCTTCAACCTACTCCCTACATGACGACTATTAGTGAACACTTCAAAAATTCTCTCATACTTGCTATAGTCAACAACCCTATAGTTGCTAGCTCGTGAACTATATTTATCTATCTTTTTGGTAGCATATTTAGTGAAGGTTCTATCCTTCGCCATATTCTTAAGTGCCTTAGAACGCTTATCGAAAAAGTAAGTCACACAATTATAAAAAGTCTTCTTTACCAAAGCAATCACCGATCACCCTTGAGCTCCTTTTAAGATAGAATTATAGTTTTCCACAATGTTGGAGGTCATATACCTAAATCGATAGCAACTGTCATAGACCAACATCCACATCTCCACCAACACATTGTTAAACCACGTCGGGGCATTAGGTTTAATAATCCTCACTTGGTCTATGAAATAGTTCAATTTCGAAACTTGTGCCTACATCCCCACGTAGGTCACCAACTTCTTACATTACATATTTTTGTATGCCTTATTGAAGTTGCTTGCAATGCATTATATACAAAACCACCACACTGCGAATGGAGGGTGCCATTATTTAGCTTAGGCTTTGACTGTTGACTTGATGCTAGGGTGTCTATCCGATATGAGGCAAATGGTTTCACGTCTTTTATGATCGCCAACCACAAGTTTCTTCAATTTCCTCAAAAACCAACCCTATGTTTCAGCTGATTCATCATCTACGAGAGTGAATGCCAATAGAAGTATATGATTGTTGCCATTAACATCACAAGCAATCAGCAGCTTGTGTGTATGCTTTCCATATAAAAAGTTCCATTAATAGTAATAACAAGTCTAAGCAATCTCCACATTGCAATGCAAGGTCCAAACGCCTTGAAAACCCACTTAAGAGTGGATACCCTCAAGGTATTCAATCTTCTCCACCCCTAATCAACTCGTGTTTTGAGATTGGTATTTTTTATTTCATTTAGAAGCTTAGGGAGCTCATTATAAGACATTTCCCAATTCCTATACACATGCTCAATAGCTCATTTTTTGCCCTCCCAAACCTGTCTCCTAGCTATCCTATAACCAAATTCCTATTTCACAATAGAAGCAAGCTTTGCAATCGTCATATCAAGATTGTCTATGACAAGATTTACAAACTAGCTTACAATGAGATTGCAATCCAACTATAGGTAATCCTGACTTATCATCGAGTTAATCTATGTATGTGAATCCTCAAATCTAGTAATGACAAATAGTCGCTCTAACTTCTTTTGGGCTTGAAGCCTCTACTTACAACCGTCTTCTCTTTTGCTCCTGCTCAAATAGATGTATCAGATTCTACAATAGTGAAGTTATGATAAGCCTTAACTGCATGAATAACATCTACCTTTATCTTGAATCTCATGCCCTTATGGAACTCGTCAATATTGCTCAAACCACTATACATTGCATTTTGCTCCTACTCAAAATAGATGTACCCATCATCATCACCAACATTGTAGAAAAGAACAGGATCTCTAATTGTTATATAAGGTGGTTCAGCCTACCCTGACTAGTATATTGTTTGTGTGGAGTGCCCTGGTGCGATTGGACAATCCTCTTCAACTATATCAACTCCTTTGTTTTCACTATTTTCAACTTCCTCCTTAGAGCTTTCCTAAAAATCAAAACTTTTCTCCTCAACACCCATTTCCACATTAGTGTCTATTGCAGTTTCTACTCCTAAACACACCATGTAGGGATCACGTGTGTTTGGTCATTATAACATTGATGTAACTGCTCTATTTACTTCATCTTCATCATTCAATGGTGCCTCTTTTAATAGCTCCTGCTAAATAAAATCAATGGAGGATTCTAAATTACAATCATAAATTTCCCAATTATATAATTGCCTAATATCTTTAAAGTAATTTCTCCTAATCCCTTAGTGAAAAATTAAATAAAAATATTGCATGAAACACTTAGGTCAATTTCTAATAAAATTCAACAACGCCGCTTCCACATAAATTATTAAATCTTACTTGAGAGTTCCTAATAAATTCTAAATTTCTCTTTCGAGTCATCTAGATTTCTATGAATTGATTTCAATTATAAAATACAATTCATAGTAGAAATTCCCATATGAAAATTCCACATATCTATATGTCCTAGAACATGAATATAATGATCATTTTAGTTGAATTATGGCTTCATCATGTTTCCCACAGAGATGATTTAGAACATTATGGTGTGGATTGCATAAAAACAATTTAAATGAGTAGGTGCAATGGAATTCATATTGAATAATAAAAATAAACTGATAAATTGCATAAAAGAAAATAAAATAAATGAAACAATTGCTATAATCTTCAAGAGTTTGTAGAACTTCAATTTTCCAAATTGATTCCTAGAATTCTTCAATTGAAAGAAAACTTCAACAAAGTAACATTCTCTCTTCAAAACTAAAATTTGGAATAACAACGAAATGAAAAAGATTTAAAGAGAAGATAAAATCCTAAAGTTCCCAAGGGAATTCTAATTATTCAAAAGATCAAAACAAGAATGAATTCCAAGGTTCATAGAAGGGATCTATTTATAGATCTAAAGAGGAGGAGGATAAGGCTGATCTGATGAGGAATTGAGTCAGCAAATCAATCAAGATAAGGTTTTAGAGAAATTTTCGCATGGACATTCGAGAAACAGTTAAGGCTGGCTCAAGGCCAGTGGCCTTGAATGTAGGTCGGCTAAGAGCCAACGGCTTTAATGCGCTGGGATGATTTTTTCTCTTAGGCTGGCTTTAAGGCCGCAGCCTTCAGTAGTAGGTCGGCCTAAGGCCGGCTGCCTTTAATGCAATTCTTCACTTGCTTCTTCAATTTTGTGAAAAACTCCTCCAATTAACTTGTATTTTACTTTTAGATCCTCAAAACTTGAATTTTCACAATAAACACCATTAAATACCATTTCTTTATATTTTCTTATAATATTGAAATAAGTTTAATATAAATCCCAAAAGGAAATATAAGTATAATGTGATCTTATCACTTCCAGTTAAAGAATGGCCTAAATGACCTTATCTAACAAGGTTATCTATGGGAGTACATTATAAAGGCTGAGCGACCTCTAAAATGAGGTTGTTAAGAGAAGGTGAAACACAACAAGAGTAAGAAGCTCATTTCACCGGAGGAACGATCAACATAATAGCTAGAGGGCAATTGATCTCTTAAAGTAAAGCTTATGATCACTTAAGAAATTACTAAAATATACTCAGTACTTAAATGAAGTGACCAAAAGTCAATACTATAATCACTTTCTTGGTCGATGACCTCAAAGGCATCATGGTCCCTCATGAAGATGCTCTTGTAATCTCAACCCATATTACTAATTTTGACATCCACAAAATATAGATCGATAATGGTAGTTTAGTGGACATAATATATAAGAATGTGATAAGTGTTGAAAGAACCTTATTTATAGTGTTTTTAAATATGAATTTTTATGAATTTTGTGTGAATTTATCGAGAAAAATTCACTTAAGTGCTTAATATTTAATTTCAAGGCTTAAAGAGTGCAATTTAAAGATTTAAAGAAGATTCAAGCAAAAACGAGGCAAAATCTAGCAAAATATGAGAAAAGGTGATTTTCACGTGTGCACAGCCTTCAGTATGGTTGTGCTAATGCTAGTGCTAGAGAGCAAAAAGTAATGCATCATGAAATTGTGCCCTGGCTGCTGCACAAGTGGTGTAGAGAGTAGTTTTAAAGTAGGAAATATGCCTAGAGAAGAAACTGTAGGAATTCCAAAGTGCACAACCCCGAGCACGGCCATGTAGGAGGCTGTGTAGAACCCAAAATGCTAGAAATTCACTTTTTTTTTTAAGTACATAGCCCCAAGCATGAGTGTGCACCGAGACGTGCATGCTACCATATTTTCTAGACTATAAATACTCACTTCATTATGAAAATTAGGGATCTAATTTATTTTCTCTATTAGCCACTCTAAAAACCCTAGGAGAGCAAAATCACACATCTAGAGAGCAATATTAGTTGGAGCATCATTAGAAAATCAAAAAATGCTTATAGGAGTTTTTTCTTTTCATCATGAATTATTATTACTTCTCTAGATTTCTCATGATTACTGTAGATTCTATAGAGGAGTAGATTTATATGCCCTATATCTTGTGAAACTCTAAACCAAGTGATTGAATTACTTATTGATTAATTCAAAGTTTATGTCTTTGTATCTATTCATGTGTTTTAACTGCTGTGTAATTAATTTATGCACACGAATTGATTACATGTATGATTCTTTCTAAATAAAAAAAGGTCTCATCTAAGGATAGATCTTCATGAATAAAAAGATTGCATGTTTTACCTAGAGGTAGGAAGAATTCAATTTTCTACATAAAGATTTAATCTTTATTTAGGAACTGTGAGCTTAATGAAATCTTATAGGGCGATAGTGAGGGAAAGGTCTCCTGATGAGATCCATGATGAGAGCCAAGCCGGAAGAAGAAATGTGGATCCTCTTGTAGTGTCGCTTGGACCAATCACAAGAAATCAAGCGAAACGATTCAAGGAAGCACTTAACGGGTTGATAAAGGTTGTCCATGAAGCCGGAAAGGATTGGAGCAATCATGAAATTGGAACGGATTAGAACAACCATGGAAAGACCCTTGCTTTTATACAAGTCACACTGGACACGGGTTGAAGAGGGCATGTAATTTCAAGGCACGGCCGTGTAGGAATTCCAAGATTGCACAGAATCATACACGGCTAGACACATGGTTAAAAGGCACGGCCGTGTATGGAGTCAAGCAAATCCATAGGAAGGTACACGACCAGAAGTACACGGTCGTGTATGTGGCCGGAATGTGCACAGAAAAGTACACGGCCAAAGTACACGATCGTGTACACGGCCGTGTATCCCCTGCCGGCCAGCATGTTCTGTTTTCGTGTTTTTACGCAACTTATCTAAGCTACGTCGTTTTGGACTTTTTTTCACGAATTGTAACCATGGTATAAAAGCTCCTAGGGTTTAGAACAACTAAGAATTTACATCTTTGAACATTAAACACTTTTGAGAGGCACCTCTCTTGGTTCTTCAAGAACTAAATCGAACTTATCGGATTGATTTCCGTGGCGTTCATCCCGACTTATCAATCGGTCTTCCATCCCGATTGTGGCGTCTTCATTTTTATACCAAGGTTCTTGTCTCGCTTATAGACAACGGGTCGCGGTTTCCACTTTAGGTTTTTGGGTGTCTTAGGCAACGAATTTCCGAATGTATTGGTATTGGGTTTCATCACGGGTTAGCGTGGTTTATATCAATTTGGTATCAGAGCTTAGGTTTGTCAAAACATCAAGTTCGGTTGAGGAAGGTAATATCAAAAACCCTAACTCCAATCGTTCATATCAATTATCGTATTCAATTTCGTAGTATTGATTGTCTTTTGATAGTGTAATATCGACTAGGCGATTGTTAAAAAAAAAAAAAAGAGTAAAAATCACGACAAAAAAAAAGAAGGAAAAGAAAAGAAAGACAAGAGAAACATGATCAAAAGCAAAAACAGAGACAAAAAAAAATTCGGATAGAAAAATAGAGGAAAATTTATGAACCCTAGAGTTGTTTTGAATTCTACGGAAGGAAATTGGTGTAGTTCGGGTTAGTTCCAAGAGAATTGAGAAGAGGAAATTGGCGAGTTGATATCATCATTATTTGTGAGAATACACGAGTGACTGTGTGATATCATCATTGAGCGAAACATGTAAGGGAGTGTATCGTGAGGTTTAATTATATATATATTTGTGTTAGTACTAATCTTTTCTGCAAGGATAATGTCGAGACAACATTCTCCTGAAGGTGAGAGGGGAAGGTTTGATGCTAGGTTAGTAATTGAAGCGTTGAGGGGTGAGATGAAGAGGATGTTCCAAGAGGGAATGGAACAAATTCATGAGACGGTAGAGCAAAGATTAGAGCAATCCACAAACGTATTCCAAGGGCGTAAGAAGGAGAGTCATTCTAGGAGAGTACCGAGGGGTGGAGATGAAATGACGGATGATGACTTTGATGAGCCTTCTGTTGGGAGTTATAGAGGATATAGTGGTCGGAATAGAGGGACTAGAGATTGGGAAGATATGAGAGATAGGAATAGAGAGGATGATCAATTGAGTAGCATAAAGATGAAGATTCCCCCTTTCCAAGGGAAGAATGATCCCGAGGCGTACTTAGAATGGGAGAAAAAGGTGGAGATGGTATTTGATTATCACAACTATAGTGGGAGAAAGAAGGTAAAACTTGCTGCCATTGAATTTTCGGATTATGCTATAGTGTGGTGGGATCAACTAATGTTGAATAGGAGAAGGAGTGGCAAGCCACCTATTGAGTCTTGGGAAGAGATGAAAAGAGTGATGAAGAAGCAGTTTGTGCCTGTGTATTACTATCGTGAATTGCACAATAAGTTGCAAACTCAGAGGCAGGAAGCCGAAGTGTAGATGAGTATTTCAAGGAGATGGAAGTCACTATGATTAGGGCGAATGTAGAGGAGGATAGAGAGGCTACAATGGCTAGGTTTCTTGCTGGGTTGAATAGAGAAATCCAAAATGTGGTTGAATTGCAGCATTATGTAGAATTGGAGGATATGGTTCACATGGCTATAAAGGTTGAGAACCAACATAGGCGGAAAGGTAGTAGTAATGCATGGTTTCCACAGGGTAATGGTTCATCCACTTGGAAGACCAACCAATGGAAGAAAAAAGAAAAGCTTTTACCCACCAAACCAAAAGGGGAGCTGAGGCAAGCACGTTCTACTCCTGGTAACCAAGGTAACCCTGAATCTTCTACTTCTAGAAATCGTGACATTAGATGCTTTAATTGCCAAGGTAGAGGCAATATTGCTAGTCAATGTCCAAATAGGCGTATGATGATTTTGCGTGATGGTGGAGAGTATGAGACTAAGGGGGATAGTGAAGAAGATGATATGCCTCCATTAGAGGATGCTAGTGATGATGAGGAGCCTGCAATGAGAAGGCTAGTGGCAGTAGTGAAGAGAGCTTTGAATGTGCAGGTGAAGGAAGAAGAGGAGGTGCAAAGGGAGAATATATTTCATACTAGATGTTATCTAGGAGATCACATTTGTAGTTTGATTATTGATGGGGGAAGTTGCACCAATGTAGTGAGTAATTTTATTGTTGAGAGGTGGGGCTCAAAACTGTTAGACACCCTGGTCCATATAAATTGCAGTGGTTGAATGATAGTGGTGAGACTAAGGTGAGTAAGCAAGCCTTGATTGGTTTTCGCATTGGAAGGTATGAGGATGAGGTGTTATGTGATGTAGTGCCAATGCAAGCATGTCATGTGTTGTTGGGGAGGCCATGGCAATTTGATAGGAAGGTTGTTCATGATGGCTTTTCTAACAAGTATACGCTTGTTCACCAAGGGAAAAGTTTTAACCTTAAACCTTTAACCCCTAAACAAGTGTATGAGGATCAGTTGCAGCTACAATAGTCATTTGCAAAACACAAGGTGAGTGAAAAGCAAAGTGAGAGTGAGAGAGCAAAAGACAATGAGAAGAAAAAGGAATATAAAAGTCAAGATCAAAAGGAAAAGGAGAGGAAGGCTGGAAAGAGTGTGAGAGGCCAAGTTGAAGGGGGATCAACTTTGGTGGTGAGTGAAAAGGAGAGGGCAGCCTTGCAAAAGGAGAGTTGTGTGGCAAGAGCGAGTGTAGTAAGGAGAGCATTAGTGATGAGGCAACCTGTGTTGTTTCTGGTTTTTAAAGAAACATGTTTGACTACTAACGAATTGTCAACTGCTTTGCTTAGTGTGGTTGTGTCTCTTGTGTAGGATTTTGAAAATGTCTTTCCGAAGGAACTCCAAAGGCAGGTAGAAGAGTTAATGGAGAAGGGATACGTGAGAGAAGGCATGAGTCCATGTGCAGTGCCTGTGATTTTGGTGCCTAAGAAGGATGGGACATGGAGAATGTGTGTTGACTGCCGCGCCATCAACAACTTTACGGTAAAGTATCGTCATCCCATTCCTTGTTTAGAAGACTTCTTAGATGGGTTATATGAGTATAGTGTCATTCCGCATGAGCCTTGGATAGACACTTCCATAGATTTTGTGTCAGGATTATCTAGGCCTAGACATGGTCGAGATTATATTTTTGTGGTTGTGGATAGGATTCCTAAAATGGTTCATTTCATTCCTTGTCATAAAACCAATGATGCTATACACATTGTTGATTTGTTCTTTAGAAAGGTAGTGTGTCCGCATGGTATACCTAGAAGCATTGTTAGTGATCGAGATAAAAAAAATTTGAGTCATTTTTGAGAGTATTATGGGAAAAGTTGGTAACTAAACGGATGTTTTCAACTATTTGTCACCCACAAATTGATAGGCAAATTGATGTGGTTAACAGGACTTTCATTCAATTGTTAGGGGCAATCATAGAGAAGAACATTAGGACTTAGAAGGATTGTCTACCATTTGTGGAGTTTGCATATAACAGGGCTTTATATAGCACTACTCATTGTTCACCATTTGAGATTGTGTATGGTTTTAACCCATTGGTTCCTATTTATTTATTGCCATTGCCACTTAACAAGTCTGTGAGTTTTGATGTGATTCTAAGGCAGATTTCGTGAGAAAGCTACATGCACAGGTAAAGATTAGGATTGTAAAACAAAATGCCAGGGTCGCTTCAAGGTGAACAAGGATAGGAGACCCAAGATTTTTCAGCCTGGAGATTGGGTTTGGGTGCATTTTCGCAAGGAGAGTTTTCCATTGCAGAGGAGATCCAAGTTGAAGCCTAGGGGAGACGGTCCATTTTCGATGCTTGAGAAAATCAATGATAATGCCTACAAGAAAAATTTACCAAGTGAGTATCCAGGAAGTGTCACATTTTATGTTATTGATCTGAGTCCATTTGATGCAAGCAATGATTTGAGGACAAATCCTTTTCAAGAGGAGGGGAATGATGAGATCCATGATGAGAGCCAAGTCGGAAGAAGAAATGTGGATCCTCTTGAAGTGCCGCCTGGACCGATCACAAGAAATCAAGCGAAACGATTCAAGGAAGCACTTAACGGATTGATAAAGGTTGTCCATGAAGCCGGAAAGGATTGGAGCAATAATGAAGTTGGAACGGATTGGAACAACCATGGGAAGACCCTTGCTTTTATACAAGTTACACCTGACACGAGTTGAAGAGGGCGTGTATTTTCAAGGCACAGCCGTGTAGGAATTCCAAGATTGCACAGAATTATACATGGCTAAACACATGGCTAAAAGGCACGGCCGTGTATGGAGTCAAGCAAATCCGCAGGAAGGTACACAACCAGAAGTACACGGTCGTGTATGTGCCGGAATGTGCACAGAAAAGTATACGGCCAAAGTACACGGTCGTGTACACTGCCGTGTATCCCCTGCCGGCCAGCATGTTCTGTTTTCGTGTTTTTACGCAACTTATCTAAGCTACGTCGTTTTGGACTTGTTTTTCATCGAATTGTAACCCTAGTATAAAAGCTCCTAGGGTTTAGAACAACTAAGAATTTACATCATTGAACATTAAACACTTTTGAGAGGCACCTCTCTTGGTTCTTCAAGAACTAAATCGAACTTATCAGATTGATTTCCGTGGCGTTCATCCCGACTTATCAATCGGTCCTTCCATCCCGATTGTGGCGTCTTCATTTTTATACCAAGGTTCTTGTCTCGCTTATAGACAACGGGTCGCGGTTTCCACTTTAGGTGTTTAGGCATCTTAGGCAACGAATTTCCGAACGTATTGGTATTGGGTTTCATCACGGTTTGGCGTGGTTCGTATCATCTCCACTATTCCATATAAGATTATTAATTAATTAACTCAAGGGAGTAATTAGTTTAATTGAAAATTCCTATAGTGCAAAGCAAAAACAATTAGTTAATGAATACCATATTATAAGAAAGCAAAGGTTTAGAGTGGATTAAGATGAAGGATATGTCTTTGTGATTGAATTCATTTATTACAGTGAATATAATTAATCATAGGGTTATTAAATTAGTTAATTAGTAATTTAACTTATTAATTTCACATTAACATTTAGACTAGATAGTAGAAAAATGGTAATAGTACTTGTTTTTAAGATCCTTGAGGATGACACCCGTTGCAACCTATACTACATTAGATAAGTGCACTTACCTAGTTAGGTTGTTAGATTTCTTTGGGTTTATAAATTTATAATTTGATACGATCGGATAAACAACCCATCAAGTTTTTAGCACTATTGCCGAAGATCTAGTGAAACAATATTAGGAAAAACCTTATTATCTGTTACTTTAGTTATTTATTTTATTTCTTTCTACTCTTCTTATCTTTGGAATACTCTAACTCGTTATTGTTGCTTTTGTAGTGCATGACAAGGACTCTCCCTTCCAACATTCTTGATGTAGACCCTAAGATTAAGAGAACACTCTACATGATTCACAAGAATACAACTACTGAATTTTCTGGACAATTTGAAATCAAGGGAGGAACGTGTATTATAAAAGTCGTAACAGCAGTGAAGGACTTGGAATCAACTATAGAATTTCCAAATAGCGGGATAGGATTACTTGAGAATATTAAAGAGGAAACACAGGAGACCATGGCCAAGGATCTACCGAAGACTAACCTAGATTATGCAAGGTCAATCTTAGATGGAACAGAGTCAACCATTGTGAAGCCCCCCATTGGGGTTAACAATTTCGAAATTAAGGGTATGGTGATTCAACTCTTGCAACGATATTGCCAATTCAATGGATTATCTAATGAGAACTCCTATGCTCACATTTAAACGTTCTTAGAAATTTATGAGACTTTCAACAATAATGGGGTGATAGACGACGTCGTACACGTTAGATTATTTCCTTTCTCACTAAGGGGGAAGGCTAAAAACTGGCTTCAATCATTGGGTCCTAAAGCTTTAACTACATGGGATGATATAGTCAAGCAATTTCTAGATAACTACTTCCCTCCATGCAAGACAGCTAAGCTTCAAAATGACTTCGCTTCATTCATGCAACAAGATGGTGAGACCATGTACGATACTTAGCAAAGATAGATAGAGTTAAGAAAGAGCCCACACCATTTACTACCTATATGGATGCAGGTTCAGACTTTTCTGAATGGGCTTAACCCAACCACCTGTCAATTGGTAGACATCATAGCTGGCGGTACATTAAATTCCAAAACCCCAGAAGAATCTTTAAAACTTTTCACTGATATAGCTAAAAATAATTATTAGTGGGGTAATAATAGGGGCAAGCAAAAAGTGGCAGGTAAATATAAAATAGATCTCATGACTACTTTAGTGGAAAAGATGAAAGCTCTTAGTTAACAGGTTTCTACCCTTAAGAATTCCCAAGGATTGCAACATCAAGTGGGAGATGCTAGTGAAAATATGGACCTCCATGAGTAATATGAGCAAGTAGACTATCTTGGGAATCAAAATAGGTAGTAATATAACCCATACAGTAACACTTACAACCTTGGTATAAGAAACCATCCCAACCTCTCTTATAGCAATCAAAACACCCAAAGATCAAACTTCCCACCACTAGGATTTCAAAAGCAACAAATGCTACCTTACCAGCCTATACCCCATCCACCGGTCCGGCCGCCTCAACAAGAAAGGAAAACCAATTTGGAGGATTTGATGAGCTAATTCATTCAAAGATCTAAGGTAAGACATCGGAACCAAGAGGCTTCTATTCATAACCTTGAGAAGTGAATTGGCCAATTGGCTAAGATGATGTTTCAAAGGCAATCGGGTTCCCTTCCTAGTGACACTGAGAATAATCCAAGGGAACAAGTGAACGCCATAACCTTGAGGAGTTAAAAGGAACTGTGAATTGAAAAGGAACCTGAGCAAAAAATAGAAGATAGTCAATCTTTTGAGAAGGAGAAGGTAGAACCTGAGAAGAAAGAACCTAAAAAGAAATCACCACTAGTTATCAAGGAGTATGTCCAAAAAATTCCATATCCAGCTCACCTCAATCAAAGCAAAGATAAGGAGCAGTTTAGTAAATTTCTTGAACTTTTTAAACAACTGCATATTAATATTCCTTTTGTTAAGGCACTTTCGTAGATGCCAAAATATGCTAAGTTTCTAAAGGAACTCCTATCCAATAAGTGGAAGTTGGAGGATGTTTCTACAATAGAAGTCAAAGCAAGTTGCTCATCCATCATTCAAAACAAACTCTCTTTAAAGCTAAAGGATCTAGGTAGCTTCACTATTTCGTGTTTGGTTAGTGACATCTCAGTGGATGAAGCCTTGGCCAATCTTAAGGCAATTGTTAATCTAATGCCATACTCTTTCTTCAAGAAATTAAGGTTAGCTGAACCAAAGCTTACTAGAATGAGTCTGTAGCTTGCTGACCAATCTGTTGAAGTTGTCTTGGTAAAGGTAGGAAACTTCATATACCCTATTGATTTTGTGATTCTGGACATAGATGAGGATGAGGACATGCCCTTAATCTTTAGAAGACCATTCCTTGCCACTATTAGGGCAATGATTGATGTAAAGGAAGGCAAGCTTACACTGAAAATAGGAGACGAAGAGTTGGCAATTAAGATGGTTGTAGACATGGAACACTCCATGTGTGTTAATGACTCATGCTATTTTGTCAATGTTGTTAATTCCTCAATAGATGAGCATATTAAAGAACTCTTATGTAAGGATGGGTTAGAACTAAGGTTAACACAAGGAGAGGAAAAAGATATGGATAACCTAGAGGTTGAGGCATTCAATGAGCAGCTTAATGCTACAAAAGAAGCTACACCTCAAAGAGATAAGTGGAGAAGGCAAGCATGTGAAAATATGAAGAAATATCATGATATGCAAATCTACCATCCAAAGGAGTTTACGAAAGGGGATCAAGTGTTTTTATTTAATTCTCGATTAAAACTTTTTCCTGAAAATTTGAAATCAAGATGGTCTGGTCCTTTTCTAGTCAAAAAGGTCTTCCAACTTGGCGCAATAGAGCTTAAAGACCTAGAGCATGATGATTTCAAAGTGAATGGCCATAGATTGAAGTTGTACATAAGAGATGGAAGTGAACATGAATATTGAGAGGAGTCTATACTCTAAGTATCAGATATTTAGCTAAACAAGGTGAACGATGTCGAGCCAACAACATTAAAATAGTGCACTTCTTGGGAGGCAAACCATAACTAATCTAGGTATGTTTAGTTTTTTTTTTTTCATTTTTATTTTACTATCCTAAGTATTTATTGCTAAACAATTGTAGATTTGTGGGGGAGTAAGTGAGCTTATTTGAAGAGAATAAGAGTTAATCCTTAAGTTTGGGGAAGTATCAATGACAAGTAAGAAAACTCAAGCTTTACTTCTCAAGTGTACTTGGTAAGTTATTTTTCTGCTCTTTCACTTATATCAAGGTGCACAATAAACAAACATATAGATTAAATAGCTTGGAAAGTTTTTACTTGATTTTTGTAAACTTTTGAAGTATTTGCACAACCTTGAGTACAAGTAGTGCTCAAAGTAGTGCACACATGAAGAAGAGCTTCTAGACACTTTTTGGAGCCTTGCGTGGCCTCAAGCATGGCCATGCAGAGGCTGAGGTAAAGTTTCCATGTATATATATTTGTGTTTTCCTTCCTCCCTCATTATTTCTTTTATTTCTCCCTTTATTCTATTTTCTACATATGATTTGTAATTAATTGAGCTCCTTTATGGGAACACTCTTTATCTAAATTGGCTGCATGTTTATTCTCTCAAGTAGGATAGGCTAACATTTATTTTATTTTTTAGTATGGTGTTTTCGTTTTTTTTTTTTTTTAGGTTTAATGATCCATAACTTTTGCTTTGCTGGAATTCAAATTTGTAAGTGCTAACAACTAGGGAAGTCCTTAGTGTCATTTTTCTTTTATTTCTTAATTTTTCTTTTATCTCTTTTCTTTCTCCTATGTAGGCTTACTTAGAAAAGACATTGGGGACAATCTCTTAAATAATTGTGGGGAAGGGATATAAAGATAGAAGAAAATAGGTTCTAATTTATTTATGTATCTTATGCTCTTGTTGATCAAATTTTTCCCCATTTACAAGTTTGCAATTGAACTTTAATCTTGATTTTCTATTATTGAATAGTGGAAACCTTGAATTTATACTGATTAAAATGTAAAAGTAGCATTCTTGTACACACATATCTAAAAATAGTGACTTTGTGTGCCTTACTCACCTCTTGTTAGGCTTGGTATACTTAAATAGAGTTTTAGGATGAAATCCAAGTTGGGTAAATCTATTTGCTATTTAATAACTGAATTTAAAGTTATGAAGTAATTAGAAATCCTTAGTTTCAAGTGAACTAGTTGTGTTTTTAAGCTCACTAGCTAGTATATTTAATATTTAATCATTTTAAGAGCTCTTTCAACCTTTTATCAAAGAGGCATGTGAAATTGTTAACTTGGTAATTTTTCTTGAAATGATCTCTTTGAAAAAAATAAATATCAATATTAAGTCCCTATGTGCTAAGGTAAGAGAGGTTCGACTATCTTAGGATTGACTAACCGATGAAATTACCATAACTTTATGGGATATCAAAAAGATAAGTTCATTGAATCTTGTAACTCGTGTAAATAAGCCTGTAGGGACGCCCCCCATTAAGGGAATAACATCTGTTAACTTAGGTAATGAGCCCGAGATTATCAGCTGAAAGTTTGCTACATGGGTTATTGGTTCTATTTAATTGCAAAAAAAAAAAAAATTGTAAAGAGATTTGAAAGAAAAAGCAAAATAATCCAGGGGAATAATAAATGCCATATACTTTCACTTTTTTATTGTTGTGCTTTGAAAAATAATTGAATGGTTTATATTCTTTTTGGTAAGTGGCAAAATGCAACTAAGCAACTTGGATTTTGTTTGATTTGTTATTTCCTTCATAACTTTGAAAGCAGTTACTAAACAATGAGCATATTGGTTTAACTTACTTGGATTAATCTGAAAAGTCTAACTATTGTATACCAACTACACATACAATTATGGTAGGTTTAAGCAACAGGCACTAACAAGCCACTAAGAATTAACTAAGCAAAGAATGTTACTTGTGATTTGAATATTATAATGTAAAACCTAAATTTTTTTTATTGATTTATGTAATATATATATTATCACGAAGAGCTAAGGACGAGGATGAAATTTTAGAAAATTAAAAGGGTAATTTGGACATTTCGTGGCGGGGAGTATTTAATCTTGGATGACCTAAACTTCCTCCTTTTCACTCCCTCACAGTAAAATAGCAGAGGACAAATACTCCCTACAAGAAAAAAACTTAAGACGACAAAAGGAAAAAGGAGCGAATCAATTCTAAGTACGCGAGGTGAGGATCTTTATACGAATTTCAATTGAGGATTAGTAGAATTTGGAGTTTATGAGTGTCGTTGGTTCATACAAAACACGAAGTTGAGAAGGACAATAGGAGAACATGAATCAATGGCTCAAGGATACAACATGTGTGATTTTGATGTAAGTGCAAAAATCCTTGTAATTTAGATGCATTTACATGTTTTAGAGATATAATTGAGCTTAGGAATAAAGAGGATTGATTTAGGAAAATTTAACGTAAAAGAATTAGGGTTCGTGAAAATTGCTAAGGGTAACATAGCTTATCAACACGGTCATGTTTCGACCGTATTAAATTTGAAAGGCACACCGAGAGATACACGGCCTCCCAACATGATCATGTTTTGACCATGTTGAGTTAAGGGTAACACAACGTCCCAACATGGTTATGTTTAGACCGTGTTGAGTGTGAAAGATGCACCGAGTGATACATGACCTCTTAACACGGTCATGTTTCGACCGTGTTGAGTCAAGGGTAACACGACCTCTTAATACGGTCATGTTTTGACCGTGTTGAATTTAGAAGAACATGACCTCCTAACACAGTCGTATTCTAACCATGTTGAAGCCAAACTTTACACCAAAAGATACACGACCCTTAATACGGTTGTACTTCAACCTGTGTTGAGCAACACAGTCCCCAGCATAGCCATGTTGAATAAAATATAAAGCAATTATATTTTTATTTAACTTTAAATTTAACTAATTTCCACATAACTTAGGTAGCTAGTAAAGCCCTAAAGAAATTAAATAAACAAAATTAAGAGAAATAAGAGAATGATATTGATCTTAGATTAAGTACTAAGAAGAACTTGTTGTTTATATAAATTTCCATTTAGATCAAGTCCAAGATTGGGAAGTGCTTAAGGTTAGGATTAAAGTTACATGTAACTTGTGTGTTGTTCTATATTTTCTTAAGTTAGTATATGTGTTGAAATTGATTTAGTTGAATGATTTAGCTTTAAGTGTTTAAGTTGTATACCATATGTGCTTGGTTCTGCCTATGGGGCCTATAGTGGCAAATCCTAAGCGAACACCCTAATGATCCTTATGTGACATTGTCCCTAGTAGAGTCGTGCTTGGAAATGATCTGGGTTGAATGTCGGTTTCAGTAGACATGGTTGCAGGTCTCGTAATGGCAATTCCCTTCACCAAGTTTAAGGTTTAAGTGTACATGGGTGTAGAGCCCGTAGTGATAGTTCCCATCACCAGGATTAAGAGGTTTAAGTGTTCATGGATGTGGAGTTCTAATGGAGGACCATCTCAAGGATTCGTAGGATTTTGCATCAAGTTCATAGTGGCAGTTCCCATCACCAAATCATGTTCTAGTGTGTTAAGTGTGTTAAAGGGGTCATGAGTACCTTGTTGCTGCTTGTGGACATGAATTATCATATGAAAAGGTTATCTGTGTTTAAGTACTACATGACATGTGTGACACTTGTTCATGTTTATTCATGCATGTGTGTTTGTGTTATATGTACTAGGCATAGTTCACCCTTCGAGGAATCATTTTTAGATGCAAGTGTTGAAAGAGATGAGAACTTAGAAGATAGCTTAAGTTTAGGTGAGCCATAGAGAGAGGAAGACAAAGAATTACATTATTATTATGGTGATTAAGTTTTGGGAGAATTATGTTATTTACTGTAATAGACCGTATCTTTTGAGAATATTATTTTGGTGTTTAAAGACTTCCGCTGTGTTAGATAATAGATATGGTTTATGAAATTATTTAAATTTTGGGGATGTATGAAATGCTTTTATATAAGAGTTACAAGTTAAATGTATTAGAGTTGATTCAAACCTTAACATGTTCTTGTGAGATGAGGACACGGAGCGAGCAATAGCGCAACCAAGGTTTTAAGGTGTTACATATAATGAGTATAATTTATGAGAGTTTTTCTCTTGTTCTTACTTTGTTTGCTTAAGGACAAGCAAATGGTTAAGTGTGAGAAGTTTGATAAGTGTTGAAAGAACTTTATTTATAGTGTTTATGGAATATGAATTTTTGTATGAATTTATCAAGAAAAAGACACTTAAGTACTTAATATTTGATTTCATGGTTTAAAGAGTGTAATTTAAACATTTAAAGAAGATTTAAGTGAAAATAAGGAAAAATATGAGAAAAGGTGATTTTTACGTGTACACAACCTTCAGCATGGCTGTTGATGCTAGTGCTAGAGAGCAAAAAGTTATCAGAATGTATCATGAAATTGTACCTTGGCTGCTGCACAAGTGGTGTAGAGAGTAGTGTTGAAGTAGGAAATATGCCCAGAGAAGAATCTGTAAGAATTCCAGAGTGCACAACACCGAGCACGGCCATGCAGGAGGCTATGCAGAACCCGGAGCACTAGAATTTCACTTTTTTTTCAAACTACATGGCCTCAAACACGAGCATACACCAAGCCGTACATGCTACCATAATTCCTAGACTATAAATATTCGCTTCATTACCAAAATTAGGGATCTGATTTATTTTCTCTATTAGCTACTCTAAAAACCCTAGGAGAGCAAAATTCGCTAGAGCATAATCAAAAAATCGTAAAACGCTTACGGGAGTTTATTCTTTTCATCATGAATTGTTATTACTTCTTTAGATTTTTCATGATTACTATAGATTCTATGGAGGAATAGATTCATATGCCCTGCATCTTATGAAACTTTAAACCATGTGATTAAATTACTTATTGATTAATTAAAAGTTTATGTCTTTGTTAATATTCATGTGTTTTAACTGTTGTGTAATTAATTTATGTGCGTGAATTGTTTACATGTATGATTCTTGTTTAATAGAGATAGGTCTCATATAATAGAATAGATCTTCATGAATAGAAAGATTGCATGTTTTACCTAGAGGTAGGAAGACTTCAATTTTCTACATAAAGATTTAATCTTTATTTAGGAATTAGGAGCTTAATGAAATCTTATAGGGCAATAGTGAGGAGGAGGTCTCCACTATTCTGTATAAGATTATTAATTAATTAACTTAAGGGAGTAATTAGTTTAATTGAGAATTCTTATGGTGCAAAGTATAAATAATTAATTAATCAATACCTTATTATAAGAAAGCTAGGATTTAGAGTGGATCAAAATGAAGGATATGTCTTTGTGATTGAATTCATTTATTATAGCAATAATAATTAATCTTAAGGTTATTAGATTAGTTAATTAGTAATTTAACTTATTAGTCTCACATTAATATGTAGACTAGATAGTAGAAAAACAGTAATATTAATACTTATTTCTAAGATCCTTGAGGACGACACCCATTGCAATCTATACTACATTAGATAGGTGCACTTGTCTAGCTAAGTTGTTAGATTTCTTTAGGTTTATAAATTTATAATTTGATATGATCGAATAAGCGACCAATTAGAAGGCATACGACTAGATGAAAGATTAAGTTGATGCAAAGTTAAAGTTGTATGATAATGAGATCTCTAGCTTCAATAACTAGCCTATCAAACCAAAAAGTATCGTAATTTTCCCCATAAAGCTTAGAGGTTGTCCTTACAAGACCCAGACTTGATCAATTTCCTTGTCGTCAATGCTTAGTCCCTTTATAGTGTTATTTTAGAATGACTATCGCAAACACAGCAAAAATGATAGCCTTTATAAAACAATTCATTACTCCTATAGGAGTTGGTTTTTTCAATATAGGTAACCAACAAGCATCTCAAAGTTTATACCTTAAAGCTCTCTCACAAGGGGAAGTTCTCAAAATAGGCTCTACTCCTGAGAAATAACTAAGATCAAGAGGAAAACCAGTTGAAGAAATGGGGGAAATTTATATTAACAGCTTGCTTAAGTAAACTACATGAGAAACTAATTACCTTCCTTTGAGATAATGTAGATTTTTTGCATGGTCGCCATCCAACATGCCTAGAATTCCACCTGAGGTAATGATACATAGACTGAACATCGATCCCACTATGAATGTCATTAAGCAAAAGAAGGGGCACTTCACACCTAAATGTTAAGCTATCGTTGAGGAAGTGGTTCACAAGTTACTAAAAGTGGATTTATAAGAGAAAACGCCTTATCTTACATAGCTAGCAAATTATGTGTTAGTTAAGCAGTCCAATAAGAAGTGGCGAATCTGCATTCACTACGCTGACCTGAACAAATCTTACCTAAAGGATTGCTTTCCATTCCTTACATTAATTAACTAGTCAACTCGACCTCAAGTTGCACACTACTTAACTTCATGGATGCTTTCTCAGGATGTAATCAGATCAAAATGCATAAGCCTGATCAAATCCACACCTCGTTCGTCACCAGCTTCGGAACGTATTGTTATAATGTTATGTCTTTCAGACTCAAGAATGTTGAGGCAACATATTAACAATTGGTGACAAAGATTTTTATACACCAAATTGGTCACGATATAAAAGTATATGTTGATGACATGATAGTAAAAAAGCAAGGAACCCTAGGAGCATCTAATAGATTTAGAGGAGACTTTTCAAACAATTTACTAGTATAGTATGAAGCAAAACCTTCAGAAGTGTGTGTTTGAGGTGGTATTTAAGAAATTTCTTGGCTACATGGTCACCACTTGAGGAATAGAAGCTAACCTTAAGAAAATCAAGACAATACTAGACATGCAACCACCTAAGATAGTTAAAGAAGTCCAAAGACTTACGAGCCAAGTTTTAGCCTTAAGTAGGTTTATCTTTAGATCTATGGACAAGTGCAATGAATTCTTCAAGATCTTAAAGAATGTAACAAATTTTAATGGATGGAAGAGTGCTAGAAGGTATTCAATGAGCTAAAGCACTTTCTTACTACATCACTAGTCCTTTCAAAACTAATTCCTAGAGAAAAGCGTTATCTCTACCTCTCCATCAATGGTCAAGTCCCATCCTTGGTCATAGTCCAAGTAGATGGAAGGGAACACCAACTTGTTTATTATGTGAGCCACATTTTATAACAAAAGTTAGATACTCGAAGATGGAAAATTTTTCCCTAGCTATGGCCATCTTTATGAGGAAATTGTGCCCTTTCTTTAAGGCTCATTAAGTGGTAATACTTATGGATCAACCTTTGAGGCAAATTCTCCAAAAGCCTGATCCATTAGGGTAAATGGTCCATTATGCCTTAAAATTCAATGCATATGGTGTCTAAGATTGACCATGTGAGGCAATAAAGGCATAAGTATTAGCTGATTTTATAATCGAGTCAGCAATTGAAGATGAAGTGCCCACTAAGGTTCATGAGAAGTCCATTAAGACTCTCCATATGGATGGATCATCCACTTGAGGGGGGGAGTGGTGTAGGGCTTGTATTGAGTAGACCATATGGTGTCAAAGTCCAATATGCTCTTAACTAGTAACACCAAAGAAAAATATGAAGCTCTCATCATTAGACTAAAGATAGCTAAGGGGATTGGAGCAAAAAAAGTCAAGAATTTTTTTTAGATTCACAACTTATAGTCCAACAAGTCTATGAAGAGTATGCAGTTAAAGATGAAGGGATGACTAAGTACCTTGAGGTTGTTATATCCCTATGTTCCAATTTTCCATCATAAAGCATTTCAAGATCCCCTAAGTAGAGAATGCTAAAGTGAATGGACTAATTAAATTAGCCTTAACATGCTTTTTGACCTAAATAGGAAGGTGTTTATGGGATTCCTCCTCAAGAAGAGAATTAGCAAGTCTCAACAAAAATGCTTTGTTAACAAGACTTGAAACTCCCATGGAGCCATGTTGGATGGATTCAATAATTGCCTATCTAACAAATGGTACCAACCCTAAAGAAAGGAAAATAGTGAAGGCCATGAGGTAAAAAGTAGCACAGTATATACTTTTAAATGGACAACTTTATAAAAGGGTATATAGCTTACCACTCCTCAAGTGCCTCCAACCTTCTAAGGTTGAGCACCAACTTATTGAGCTCTATGTCGAGGTATGCAATAATCTCATCATGAGCTATGCCTTAGCTATTAAGGCACTTTAAGCCAGGTATTAGTAGCCTACCATGGATAAAGATACCAAGGTAATCGTGCAACGATGCAACAAGTGTCAAAAGCATGCCCTAGTTGATAGGTAGTCAAGCAATACCCTTATGCCAATCACAAACCCATAGCTTTTTTTGCAGTGAGGACTCAATATTCTTGGACCTTTCCCAATACTATGGGTCGGCACTAGTATATCATACCATCAACTACTTTACAAAATGGGCAAAAGTCGAGGTAGTAGCCAAGATTACTGAATACAATGTAAGAGACTTCATTAGTTGAGCCATACTATGTCACTTCAGTATTCCAAGTGCCATCATCATTAGCAATAGCACCTAATTTAACAATTTGAGGTTTAGGGAGTTTTGTGCCAATTATGGAATTAAGGTCCATTACACCTCAGTAGCCCATCGATAGTCAAATGCACAGGCTGAGGTTAACCAACAAAGTCATCTTGTAAAGCCTTAAGAAAAGGGTTGATCAAGTGAAGGGGAAGTGGGCTAACGAGCTCCCCTACATATTATGGGGATATCAAGCAATGCCAAGAACAGCCATAGGCAAGAATCCTTTCAATTTGGCTTCTAGAATTGAGGCGGTCTTATTGATCAAGCTCAAACTTCTCAACCTGTGCACTCGTGACCTAGACTTAAAAATTAATAAGATTAGTCTCTAAGCTAACCTCAACTTCCTTTGAATACTAAGAGACCAAGCTAATTATAGAGTAACGGTATATTAGTAACAAGCAACCAAATACTATGATAAGAAGGTGAAACATAAAGTTTTTTTACTTAAAGATCCACTTTTTAAGAAGCTCAAAGCCACTAGATTGAGGGAAGGCTAAGGCAAATTAGCCTTGAACTGGGAAGACTCCATTTGTATATGAAGGGTAGTCAGTCATGGGGCATATGAGTTAGAAAGAATCAATGGACACTTGATCTCGAGGACATGGAATGCGGAAAACTTTTGCTTATACTTGGAATAAGTTTTAGAAAATGTTTTAGAGCACAGATAAAGTATTGTCTTCATTGTACATGTTTCTACTATTTAATGGAATTACAATTTGCCTTAATCGTCTTGTAGAAGTTTAAAAAACTAGAACTTAATCACATAAATAGTGTGATTAATGAGTAAAATCCTAAGCCACATTAAGGTAATAGGATAATAAAGGGACCTTACTAATGAGTATAATGAAAAAATCCTCTAAACAGTGGAGGGACTTCGTCAATGTCTTGAGCTTTGGCCTCTACCACCATCCTCTTGGCCTTTAGTTCCTCCATCTCCTCTTAAGGGTTATTAGGCTCCTATATCTTCTTGGCAAGGCAACTAATGTCATACCTTGAGTCCCTCTCATGGATCTAGCATGTTACCTTCACTAGCCTCCCTCCATTACAAAGACCAACTGCTTAGCATACTCGTTACTGAGCTAGATCTCCTTATAGTACCAATCTTTAGCCATCCTCTCTTATTCCTCCAATTCTTTAATACACACACTACATCGCACCACACACCCCTTAAGCTCTTCAACTTGCTCCTTTAGGGCTCACTTTGTTTCAACCAACTTATCAAGATATTCTTGCATGATGTCCATGTCCTGCTTATAATCTACTACCACAACCTTCACTTGTCAAAGCTTGCTAGTAAGGTCAGCCTCTCTCTTTTAGTATCTAGCAATCTTCTCAAATAGGTTGTTGAAGTGGGAGACTACACCTTTGAACTCTTAAGGAGCCTTCTTCAGGTCAGTCGTAGCTTGCTTAACCCAATCATTGGCTTTGGCTACCTTTTTTTTTAAGTCTTCCCAAGATATCCTAAGCTCCTCTTGAATGCTCTTCAGCTTAACCTCCACTCCTATCTACCTCTATAGGTGCGAATTACTACGTTGGTATGTTCAGCTGATTAGCCTAAAATAATAGTCACATTCGGCAAACTGATCTCATATTTGTTGATCACCCTTAACACAAGCATGGAGGACCCTGTATGCAACCTCAACCGTTTGCAAAAGTAAGACTAAGGTCAAAAAAAAAAAGAAAAAATAGTGGGAGAAAAGAACTTCGGCTAATGACAATGGAGACTTTACCTTAGCAAGTTGGGTAGAAAAGTGATTCCACTTCTCAAGGGTCGACATTCCAATAACAGCCCTCTTAACTTCCCCTCTCTCTTTAAGGTCGAGCATAGTCTCATATAGGTCAATTTAATCTGCCTCGACCTTTGGCTTACAAGCTACCAAAGGCAATGGAATCCTAGAAGAAGTCAACTTAGGAGTCCTTAGTGGATTATGACTCTCTCTCCACTCATCCACTACTAATGGGATGTCATGCCTCCTTTTTTGGCACCTCTAACCTCTCTAGCTAAGGCAACAAGCCTTGTCTCGGTCTCACTCGGCACAATGATGATTTCTATAGGCTAATGCCTCTTAGTCATTGTGGTAGCAAACATCTCATAATCACACCATAATACAGTTTTTAGTGCCTTGCCCTTATCGAGGGCAATCGAAGCAAAGGGAACCAACCTTGGAGGCTTAGGGCATTGAATCAAGGTTCCCACTATAGGAGTCTTCTTTATTGTAGGTGCCCCTAACTTGCTCATTTAGCCCCCTCACCACCTTTCTTCCCTTGCCCCCCTTTGACAAGCCACGAGGTCAAAGATATAAGTAGGCCTCAGTAGTGTCACGTTTGCAAAAAAGATGAAGATATGGTTAGATAAATTACAAAATAATACTCATCGGATAAAAAAGGCCACAAGGGGACTATGCCTTTGAATCACAACAACGAGTACTCCCCTTAAGCTAACCCCAACCTAAGTGCAGACCTTTATCTTTGCCTCGATCCTCCTTAGCATCATCTTAATCCCTCGATGCTTCCCCACCTTGCATCATCTCAGCATCCAATCCTTTTAGAGTCCTTGTAGTAATTCCTAGAAAAGCTCTCACCAAGCTAAGGTTGTCAAAGGGCTTCCCATTTTCTTTAAGTCTTCGAGTTAGTATTTCAGCTTGGTGCTTATATTTAGGCATTAACTTGATGGCCTTATTTCTATTGGGTTCACCCAATGAACCTAAAAGTCTAGCTCTTTAGAGGTCTTAATCATGACGAATTTCTCTTTCTAGTTGTGAGCTGAGGACATGAGGCCATCCCTCAACTTTATTCTAGGATAGCTTAAAAGATAGAACCAACCTAACAAGGGTTAGAGTGTTTCATGCCATAGAAAAAATTAAAATAGTAGGAGATTTGGCTTTAACCCATATGACTTGCACAAGCTTCCGAACTCCACCAATAATGCTTATGCATTTGGCACAAGCTGGCATAAGTTAACATAGTGATAAGTAAAGAACTTCTAAAATTCACTAAAAGGAAGTTGTATCCTAAGCTCAAAGAACCTCTAATAGACATAAAAGTGGTTGCCTTCCATTAAGGTAACATGCTCGTCTTCATACATAGGTAGATGATCTAGCCTTTAGGTAGGGGAGAACAATATAACCCCACTACATTCACATCAACCTTACATATAGTGCTCTTGATCCCATTAAGCCCCGACCTAGACATAGAAGGCTCATAAAAAATTGGTCTAATCAGCTTACGATCTTCTTCGTCATTAGGATGAAGACCTAACACAAGCTCCCCATATATACACTCATCCTCTTCTTCCTCAAATGACCTCAAAACCTTACTATCCACTTCCTCAACCTAGCTGTTTAAATCTAGGGTCAACTAGAATGTTTTGTTATGTTTGTCGTCGCAACCAAAGAGGAAGCAACCCCTTGGATGAGCTCTAAAAGAGTCTATGAAGAAGAAGACCCAGCCATACCTTTGATTGGATTGGCAATGAAAGATTCATGCAAGGAAGGAAAAAGAATCTCTTAAAACAAAATAGAATCTTCATATATGAGGAAATAATACTTTAATAGGCAAAAATTACATCTTCAACATATAGGAAACTTGACTCTTTAGAAAGAAAAACAATTTTTCATGATGAATCCTTCTTGAGGAGAGTAAAATTTAGTTAGGTTAATTGATTCAGAAATCAAAATCTCTACTTGACATGGTCATGGCATGATTGTGCACATGCACATGTATCCTTCATCTTGAAATTTCTCAAAAATCTCCGAAAAATTAGCTTTAACACACCTTGTGAGACAAGAGTGTCATTGACCATGCACTTTGGCATAACCTCTAGCACGGCTACTCCTTCAAGCCTTTTTTTTTTCCTTTATCTTGATACGGCCTCTAGCACAACCATGTTGTAGACCATGTCAAATTTTGTAAGTTTAATACTTTTGCTTCGATTCACATGTAAACTAGAGAAATTGTTTCATTTTATCAAAAGTTACATTTTAAAGCCTTGAAATCATAATAGAGGCTAATTAAATGTAATATCTATCCAAAATATTCCAAAATTAAACCAAAGACTACATAAAAGTTATGAATAATAAGTGTTTTACAACACTTATTATAATTGCAAGAATGCAAAAATCACAAGGAGAAGTTTAAGAGAGTTTAGAGAAGTAAGAGAATGTGAAAAGTGAAAATTTGATCATCCAATGCCCTTATATAGGCAATTACAGAAGGTGTATGCAATTTTTGAGAAAATTTTAGATTGCTCCATGTGTCCTACCATCTAAATGAAGGGCTATGATCTTTTAGCCTTTATGGCTACCTCTTTCCCTCGATTCACCACATGTCCCCATGCATTAAATGCATAGATTCACGTGCCTATATGCACAATTTGACTTTGATAGTTGAAGAGATCGAAGCATGCCTAGTAAGTTTCCTTGCACTACTAAGCTTAAGGGGTAACTTAGAGTTCAAAATTAATGCACTACGATTTGCTATCGTGAGCATGGATCGCTGGAGAAAATCTCGAGAGAAACTTTTCCTAGTTAGCTCGATAGATCACCTCCCATCTCAAGTGAGTTACTCCCCAGCTAGGGACTGCCTAAACGCTACATCCAAACTTGAAGAATAGCTTGTTAAAAGGCCCAAGTTGACTTACTTCAAATGTTGAGGTCAACAAATACTCTCTAGATCAAATTGATGCCTTTTAGCCAAAGCACAGCTCACCTAATATATTTAGGTCTTGTCTTATTAAAGAAACTCACCATAGCCTTCACTCTCATTAGTGCCTCATCACTAATGAAGGTGGGGGGTAAGAATTATAGGCCCATAACAGCCTTAGCCCAAAGCCTACCTCATTTGAGTTCAATGCTAGAATAGGAAAGTCCTTAAGTTGATTGGTATAGATCAAGAAAGTGATTTAACTCCCTTAAAGAACTTGTTTTATTAAATCTTTCTTGAATTAAGTAGGGCTTCTTAAGAGAAGATTTACTTGCCTAAAGATAAAACTACTCCAACACTATAAATAAAGGATTACTCCCATTAGATAAGGCATCTAATACTCCCCCTAAACTTGGATTGTCATATCCTTATGCTGCTTCTTTGAGCTAAAGATATGGCAATCCAAGTTGAGTAAGGATATGGCAATCAAAGAAGCAGTGTAAGGATAGCTAAAAAAAAGAGCTACAAGAACTTAGTGCATAGTAACATAAATCCACACAAACACACATACACATATACACACATAAACAAATGTTACACCAAGCTTAATTCTTATACAAGTAGTAGTTTAATTAATATAAGTATTTAATTAAGTAAACAATCAACGTGAGAGTACTCATAACTTCGAAAACACAACGAGAGACTTGGGCTCTAATATCACCATAATAGTCATAAGGGGGTGACGGGAGTAGGCAGACTTCACATAGAACCTTAAAACCTAAAAGTAGATTTATTTAAATTCCATCACCATTATATAACCATCATTAATCGCAATTTGACTATATTGTATCATTTGTCAAGTCCCATAAACCTCATATAATTCCCAATATACCTTCTTTGTGCTTTTAGTGACCATTTTTCAACGTGATTCCACCTATTAGCTATCTACTGAGCCATCCTTGATAGCCTAAGTATCTAATCTACCATGGTTAATTGAAACTATTATTATAGCCATAGCTCCAAACTAAGAGTATCACTTATTGACTGAAGTGATGTAGTACACAATTAATTTAACCATGTTTAATTATTAGTCAGGTTTAATTAATTCTATCCTACCACACAACACATAGGTATTGCGCACTTTGAAGGCTAAAGGTTGAAGGTTTTTAAGCTAAAAGTTGATCTTACGATCACAATTGTTGTGTTTGTTATGCAAATAGAAAAAGGAATTACAAGTTAGTAAATTAAAATTTGATAATTTATTATTAATATAACTTTGGGTTCTTAATCTCTTGTTTAACTATAGCCCATAGTAATTATGGGCTCAAAATGGGCTAAGAGGACCCAATTAGTTTTAGACTAAGTTTGGCCCATACATTACTTAAGGCTTATTTAGTTTAATTAACATTAGTTTTGATTAATTTGCCATATTAACCCTTTAATTAAGTCTATTTAATTAATTAAACTTAATTTGACAATTTTATGGAAAGGTTCTACTGATCTATCTAAGGGAAGGGTTTTGGGCTAGATCATGTGCCAATTTAGTAGACCGATTTGGAATTGTATCGACTTTATTCCAAATCCATTAAATATCTACTTGTTATTGTTCTACTATATTTAGATTTTTATTACAATTATTTTCCATTTTAATTTTCAAAAATATTAAATTCCAAGTCATAAACAACTTTTTCTAAAACCCTAGTCTCTAACAAGATCAAACCTACTAACAAGTTTTAATTCAAATCTTGAATCTTAAGTTAGGTCTTATATGTTATGAATTTGAAGAAATGGATGATGCATTTGAATTATATGGGCAAAACCTATTTGAAAACATACTTAACTAAAATTATGTGAAAAAAAAAAAGACACTTTTTTGTGGTTTTAAAGGATCAAAATGTATCAAAATGGGTTTTTAGCTAAGAACATCTTGAATATTCATGAACATTCAAGAACACTTAAATTTCATCAATTTCTTTAAATTACTTAAAATTACATTCTTTAGTCTCAATGTTACTAAGATCTCTTACATTTGAAACATATAATCATCAGAACACACTTCAAGCACCCAACAAACATGTCAAGCATCAAATTCATTCACATTCAATTATTGAATATGCTAGAAATTTTGAATTATATACAAGTTTGAATGCATTCATCAACTTGATCACTCAAGATTACTCTTTTTTGCACCTATATTATCATATACACATCATATTTCACCACTATCCTCATTAAAACCCTAAAATCATCAATTATATCACCAAGAAGATTGAGCATGAAATTAAGCCTTGAATAAAATTGGGAAATGCTGGAAATTTCATTTAGTCATATCATGTTATTTATTTAACACTCAAAGTCATCAATCATGTAAGATTCACTTACCTAATCATCATTTATACATTAATTAGCACCTAAAATATCATCTAACCTAAAAATTAACTCACAAATCATCATTTAAACATCCCAAAGCATTTAAATCACAAATTAAATTCATCAAGCATTCAAACTTCAAAGTTTTCTAATCACTCAATCATCATGCTTCTAAGCATCATAGTATTTCATTCAAGCTAGAATTAGGTAGCTTACCTTACAAAGATCCTTATAAAAGCCCTAATACTCCAAATGGCACCTCTTACAAGTCTCCAGGAGTTGGTTTATTTCAACTCTTCATTTTACACTTTAAGTAAGATAACTTGTTATCACATATGCTTAAAGATTTGACCAAGTGTCTAACTTGAACTCGAAAAAGTCTTGCAAAACTTGCCCTTATCCTCTTAGGATGTCACGCCTAGTTCCAAAGAAGCTCTATGATCCTTCAAACCTTCTACTCCTAGTTTAACAAGACAAACCCATTAGATTAATGGACATTTCTTAAGAAAACTAAAGAGTTAAGCTTAAATAGTTTGGGTTTTTCTTTTCTTACCTTAGGGTTTTAGTAAGAAGACTAAACAAAGGCTTTAGAAGCCTTAGAAGTGGCAGCATGAAGGAATAAAAGGAGGAGCATTTTGCAAAACCCTAGGTTGAATGAATACGCCCTACTAGCTTGATGCCTTTTTCCTTCATTTGACACGTGTCACCCCAATAGTCCACCTAAGGTTTTTAATTTATTTAACCACCAAATTAAACTTCAATTAAGTTTATTAATACTCTAATATTCCAAATTTATCAATTAAACTCAAATATGGTCAACTCTTATTGAAATCAGGCATAGAGGCATTTTGGTTATTTAAAAAAAAAAAAGAATTATCCTAAACTTTGGAAAAGCCTACTTAATTGACCTTGAAAACTTCCTTTTTGATTCAATGACTTTGATTATTGATTTGGGATTTTTCAATAACTATATGACTATTAATTTCTAGGTTACTTGTACTTAGTTGTGCTGAGATCTATGGATGGTAATGCTGGATTGGAATTTCAAGGCCTAGGATAGATAGTTTTTAAAGATGATGTGTTAGTTAGGCACTGAAGTCCTGTGGTGAAGTGGCTAGTCAATGTGAGAGAACATGACTAGTTTAGGTCGGTGAGTAGGGAAGAAGTTGTAATGAGGCAAACCAGTGATTATGGGATGCTAACTTGGACATTACATAGGCAACATATTCTGGATGGCACGATGCAGGTGGTGTACTCAATATGAGATTATTTATTGTCATTATTGTTTGTGGTGTAGACTTAGATCATTCTCTACAAATTATTGCATCGCCATTATCACTTAAGTTTGACCAGTATGATGAGGAATCATGACCTACTCTAAGTCTTTAGGCACTAAGCCTGTGTTGTGTGTTTTTATGTTTGTTTTTTTGCATTACACTTTTACATGCATGTGAAGTTGTGATGTATGACATATGTTTATGTGTGATACCAATTATGTATTAGGCTTCATAACTCACCCATTTATGATGTTTTTTTTTTATTTCATGTAATGATAGTAGTTTGACTATTAAAATCGAATGGGAGTGCCATTAGTGCAACTATTGCTTGTTGAATTATAGATGAATCCAAATAGATTTAATTATTAAGTCTCATTGCTTTTGTATACATTTGGAGAATGTAACATGAAATTTTGGATTTAATGATAAGCTCTAAACCTTATATATTCTTATTGAGATAGGAATATGGGGGTAAGCTAATAGTGTCTTGTGGTTTCAGTGTGTTATGGTTATACTAGTAAATAGGCATTTGCACTGTGTGTACACGGTCAAATTCAAATATAAAACCATTATTAAACACCTAACTACATACATGCGTATTAATTAAAGATAAAAAAAAGTATCTTGACTGGTACACTAATGAACAACATAAGAAGAGAAGTTTTCTTGAATGGAGATGAAGAGTTTTGGTACATGAGCCGACATCCTAACAAGAAAATTGAACAGAAAAGCAAATGATTGGATGATATATCTCTATTCAATAAAACATGGCGATTCTTTTACAAATTAATCTATGCAAGTGTTTCAGTAGTTTGCTTTCGAAATCTTTTCAGGTCTTATCATTTTTTGGAAGATGAATGTATTCATAATATTTTGCTTATTACACAATTCCACGCGAATATCAAACTAGTCTCTTTCAAAAGCATTAATTTACTTAACAAACCTTTTTAGCAAAGTACAGCCCAAAATTATGGCATTTTGAAAACAAACTCCAAAAATTACGACATTCTTGCAATAAGCCCCAAAACCTATTTGACACCCTAACTTTTCTTCAAAAATCAATGATCATATCAGCGAAAGACTCCACATTGTTTCGGTTTTTGTGGTGATGGCGGTTCTTGATTTCATCTGGTGGCGCTGCAGATGGTGTAGGCAGTATAATAGACTCTCTTTGAGCATCAAGGAAACTTCTTACCCTCTCATCAGTCATGCCAAAGGAAGCCGCAAGTTCAGGTCCCATAAGGGCATGAAGTAGAGAGTTTCGTCCGGCCAGGAATTGTGGCCTATTCCTGTGTGCTGAGGTAGTGAACCCAAAGAACTCGAAGTGGCCGGTTCGCGAAGCGATTTGGCAGAATGGGAAGTACCTTGGCACCCAAAAGACATCACCCTCTTTCACTTTGGCATTCATTGCAGCAGATCCATTTGGATAGCCGATTTGAATGGTTCCTGATCCTCTCAACACGATTCCGTACTCCGTTGCAGTTGGGTTGACATGAGGTGCCATCATAGACCCCTAATTGATAGTATAAGAGGAGATCAATATTGAGTAATAAGACTTGCTAAATGTAAATGTGAAAACTAATGTCAATATCTACTCGTCTAGGCTTTAGTACCAAGCTGAAAGTCCAAGACTTTGACACATTCTGCCACATTTTCCACCGGTAATAATAAACACACTGTAAGCATAATGAGAGAAGAATGACTAAGCATCGAAGTGGATTACCGCGGTCAGCTTGACAAGGTAGACGCCAATGCCAGAGTGTTTGAGAGGTCTTTAGTCACTGCCATCAAGGGCTACACTCCAACCGTAGTTGTTCCTGAAATCAGGTTTTCGATCATAGAGATTAGAGAAGTCAGGTGCTTCTCCAGTTTGCCGACCCCCGTCTCTTTTCTTCTCATCTTCCATCCTGAAGATAGAACGAAAGAAGAACCCTTTCCATGACCATGTCACTTGTCCTTCACCATCTTCAGGATCTTCCTCAAAAGCCACCATTCTGTTGAGATACTTCTTTCTATCTTGTTCCTTCCATTTCAGGAATTCTGCCCAAGTGCTCGGCTCATGAGCATCGTCACCAATGTGTACTATTGGACCTTCTTGCTGAGCGGTGAACATCTCTCTCAGTTCTTCCCTTGTGACCTGCCAGTCATATCAGGAGTGTCAGATGTGATTGCACAGTGCAAAATTGCTAGCCACAATTCACGAATTGCTGGGATGTTTTGCTCCTGCTTACATTAAATGCCGTGGCAAGTGTCTCCGGGTTGAATCCGGCAAGTATAGATGTTGGATTGGTTCCTCCACCAATGAAGAAGGACTGGAAAACAAAGAAACCATAAAACATCGGTTGCCACTGCTCATCTAAAAAGCTTAAGCCCTACCCTTATTATATTCAGAGACAGACTCAGGATTCTATTTAGGAAGTGAGTCGCTACGAAGTACAATCTATAAATTTAATCGTAAATTTTCAAAAATTTCCGAGTTGCTAACTATTACGAACAAGATCCATCAAAGTAGATTCACCCCTGTAGTTATATGCAAATTTTGGTATATACCAACAATTCATGCAAATATGTTCCTACCAAAATTAGGACTGTAACTGCATCAATTCACAAGCAAATCTCAAAGTATGGAAATCTGGTTGCTTCGCGTCATTAATCAGAAAACTTTCTATTGCGTTAATGGTTCACTATCAATTATTGTATAAGCCAGTTGTATCAAATTCAATAAATTACAAAGCCATTATTAATTTATTCGTCTATAATGGAAAGCACCGAATGAAAGCCACCTGAAATCGTCTTAGTCTCAAGCTCTCTGAAGTATCGATACTGCATATCGCATGAAGTCTGTGAGTGTGCCTTGTGTTCACCAAGTAGAATGCTGATCCAGCTGGTACTCTGTAGATATCCCCAGTCTTCAATCGCCTCTCCACAAGATTATCTTTATATATAGCTCCAAGTCTTGCTTCCCCTGCATTAAATCATAGACAATACAACACTATTCAATATCTATCCATCCCATTAATTATTCCCCACGTGAAAGAGAATTTATTTGAAAAAAAAAAAACTCAATCTATATCTATACCTCGGCGAATGAAGAAGATGAGATTGGAATCAACATATTGAGGAATGAAGAGAGTCCTAGGTTCCATAGTAATAAACCCAATATGCATAGGTCTATCCACTATTCTCCCACCAGAACTCCTGACAATCCTCATCTCTCCAGCCTCAGTTTGAATCACCCTCTTGGAGTCTTGCAAAAGAAAGAAATCTCGTCCTCTATCAAAGTCTCTTTCCCACCTATCTCTTCTCTCATATTCTTCTCTTGATCTTCCTTCCGGGCCCCATGTCTCCTCTTCTTCTTCATCGCCGAGATAGCGATATTTCGCTCCAACACTCGTTAAAACTCCATTAAAAATGACAGTAAGCAAGAAGAATATAGCAAGTTTACTTGAATTCGTGATAGGGTTGGTAGTGTCGAAAACAATGGTTTTGTGATAGTTTTCTTAATATGGTTTTTGTGTATGTTTAGTGTGAATTTGTTTCGTGGGTCTGAGGCTTAAGAAGAGGAGGACGAGAAAATGTAGGGTGACAGGTGGTGTCTGCAAAAAAAAAGGGTTTGCTGGCATGTTGTGAAGTAGATACAATAGTCTTTGATGAGAAAAATTCCAAAACTCCATGAGAACAAGTCCATGTGCATGAATTCTCGACTTCTTCTCTTTACTACGTTGAATTAGCACATATTCGTGCAATAACTGTCGATCTGTTGCCTGCGACAAACAAAGATACGTGAATAAAAACAAGCAAGACATAAACAATTTTGACCTGATTACTAAAGTTCTGGAACTTTAGTCATCTACATTAAGCTTCTTTAATTTTATATTTGTTAAAAATAGGTTTTCAACTTTTTGATTGTTGTAAGACTGGAAGGGGGGGTGCTGTGGTGGGGTTGGTGGGTGGTGGTGGTGGTGGCGGCGCGGTATATCCTTGATATCGTTAACTGAAATATATTACTATCCATTGTTAAGACTAGAGGTGGCGTATTTATTTTCAAGTTTTAAATTATGAATTTATTTAAATCACGATACATACATAAGAATACATCATTTTCATTTATTTTCTTCCTAGGAAAAGTGTCGATTTGATAATTTCTTGCGTTTTAAAAGAACAAAACTTTCATTTCCTCTGAAGTCTGAAATATTGAAGAGGATACAGCCGTCATTGATATCCATACCCTCTTTATCAAAAAATTTTACACACAATACGTGTGCAAACTTCATCATATGCGTGAAGTATTAATATCATAATATATTAATTAAATGCAAGAGCTAAAATTACAAAAAATAGAAAATATAAAGTTTAACATAAAAGTTATTGATAAATATCAACAATAAAAAAACTATATAAATATTTACAATCTTAAAACAACATAGAACGGTAATATTAATCATAGTTCAAGTATTTCATCATGAAACTTGTCATTTATCTACAAAAGTAATAAAAACATAATGATTAAATAAATCACTATGTTATGGTACAAGGAATTCTTATCTGAACATATAAAACATGGTGATAATATCACAAGGTTCATTATAAATTAGGTTGTGAATGTTTTTTAATGTATTGAATAACTGCAATTAGAATAAATCATATAAGGTACTACAAAGAGAAACAATTGGTGAGAAATGATTTGTGAGATCGAAAGGAAAATGACTCAAACCTTGGTAAGGCAAAAGTGAATGGATATTTAGACATTAATTATGTAAAATAGAAATAACAATATATAAGGTGTACTTAACTTGCATAACATTAAAGAATTGCATGTAGAAGATTAATATATTTATTGTGTTGCTAAATGTTGTTTGCATTGGTGGCTTGATTCCTTAGTTGTATCATCTTCATTTGTCTAGGTATGGATGCATATTGCATTTGAGCATATATAACTAAAAATAAATAAAATAAAAGGTAAGGTATATAAAATGTTTACAAACAACATTGTTATCTAATAATGATTATTGCGCTAAAAAATAGTACCTCTCATACTTCATTTTGTTAATCTCATGTTTAATTATCATAATGGAAGACCATCTATCCATTTGGATGGAACATCCCCAACCAATAAAAAGAAAGGGAAAGGAGTTGAATATTTAATTATTCTTGTTAATATATAATTCTACTCATTTATGAGCAATAATGTTCTTGTAAAAATAAAAAAATTTCTTTAATGAATAAAGTAAAAAAAAGAAAGCAAATTCAAGAAAGCAAAGCTTGCAAAACATTTGATTGATTTTTCCTAATAGAAGGTCACATATTTCAAAGCTTTAATATTATATGGCCTATTTAAAACTTTCTAGAAATGTTTTTTCTCTTTCTTTTTTTCCTTTTTAATAATCACCAAGTAGTAAGCATTGTTGTTCTATTTTATTATTATATCTAATTATACTTTTTTAACATAAAATATAATCATTATCAACTAAATTCAATATAATAAGAAATAAACTGAAATTTAACTATCTGTACCTTACTCTACAAGGTATAGGTTTTCAATTTTTAAAATCAAAACCTACATTATAGCACCATAAAACCATCCTATGTAAAACTTACAAGGTATAGGATATCTTATGGAAACTATAAATTTTACATTTTTTCTCATAAATTTTAAGTTTATGTGTTATTAAAAAAATAATTTTTATACGATATTATAAGTTCTTGATATGCAAAATTTCTGAGGTTTGTAATAAATTGCATGAAATTAAAAAAAAAAATCTTTTTACCTTAATTATATCAAGTTTGATGATCTTACTACTTAACAAATGAAAAAGAATAAGGTAAAATGATAGAAAACCTAAAGTTAGAAAGAAAAATGTGGAATAATAAGGAAAAAATATTGGTAGCATTATGTTTAATCGTTTAAAGTTATTATCTTATAGACTTAGGCTTTTTTTTTCTTCCTTTTTAAAAAAAAATATTTATTGCCAAACAATCATAAATTTTTAAATTTATTAACATTTTTAATAAATTATTTTTTTCTATTTGTATATCTATACTTTTACTTCTTCTTTTTTTTACAATTGTTTCTAAAATTGTTTTATAATTCTTTTCACAAAATTTATTTATGACTTTTTATGTAATTTTTCATAAAAAAAAATTCAATGATAAATTTTCTCAAGTTAATTTTTTTAAAAAAATAAAAGTTTATATAAGAATAACAAAAAAAATAATTCCATAAATTTAAAATTATAAAAATTATTTTAAATTTATTTTAAAAAATTGCAATGTAAATTTATACTTAAGGCACATACCTAGGGCGCGTACTCGAGATGTACTGTGTATGTGCCTTTAATTGAGCCAATTTTAGCTCAACTAAAGGTACATTCCAAATCTGCACATTCACCATCTATTTTGAGAATTAGTTTGCCCAGTACCCTATTTCGCTATTATCTTTAAAAATTGCATTATTTTAGTAGATTTCCCTTAAATGGAATTTAAACCTAAATGGGCCCTAAACTCTATAAGACCCTAAATCAACTAAAGGCTTAAAATGGAGTTAAAATTACACACAATAAGTTAATTGCGCTTAAGACATAACAAATAAGTAACATGAACAACTCCAAATTATTAAACTTTAAATAATATATGGGCCAAATATAGTTAAAAGCTAATTGGGTCCTCATAATCTTATCGGACCTATAACTAGTATAGGCCTTAAATAGTCTAAACCCAACCTTAAAATAGAATTCAATCATTTAGAATAATCAATTGAATTAAATTTTCTTTTTTGATGCATAAAATTGATTCAATCTACTCAAATGGAATTCAGACTATGTTTTAGGAATCTTTAACCCTTTCAAGTACATAGTAACATATGTGTTACTTACTAGATTAGAAAAATTAACTTGACTAATTATTAACTTGACTAAATATCTACTTGTTGCTTGTGCTTGGTCACTTGTGCTAGCACATGACAAACCTTAAATTGGGATTATGACTATGGTTGTATACCCTTAAATGACACAGTAATTAGGTGCTTAAGCTATTGAGTGATGGCTTGATAAGTAGTCGATAAGTAAAATCGCATTGGATAACACATACTATAAATGAAGCAAAGGTATATCTAGAGTCATCTAGGAATTATGGGTCTTGGTAGGTGATATGATATAACTGAACTATGATTAGTGAGGGTTGTATAATGATGAGGTCACTTAGATAAGGCTACTTAGGTTTTGGTTTCAGTTTCGGTGATGTAGAGTTTAGCTACTCTTGTTAACTCTTGATTGCCACTACAATGAAATCTGACCCTAAGTCTCTCGTCATAATGTCTTGAGTCGCGAGTACTCTCGTGTTAGATGTTTATTTAAATAAGATAAATTGATGAATTGATTTATTGTCCGCTACATTAGTGTATAGGTTTGCTTAACATTCATGTATGTGTTTGTGTTATTGTTTATTGGGACCTTGTGGCTAACTCTTCTTTTCTTTTTCAAGTAAGGATTTTTCTACTTCCTTGTACGATTCAATGGGGTTCAACTCTGAGGAATAGTACAGGAATGAGTATGAAAATTTAGATTACGTGGACTACAACTTCTATTAAGGTTTTGTTTATTTAGACTTAGTTTTATGTTTTGAATTATGTATTTAGACTTATATTAGAAGCTACCGGACTCTATGGCCTGTTCACTTTTGTTTATATTTATGTTGAAAATCTCTAAGCTAATCACTCCCCCTTACTAGTGTTTCCTTGCCTAAAGAAGTTGCTAAGACTTATTTACGTAGTTCTTCTAATAATGTAATATAACTAGGCATGACCTGCACAATTAATTGCACTATAGGGGAATGAACAAACCACCACTTGGTGAGATAGAAGTGCAATATTCCTATTACTACACAAGTATAAATAAGTTATCATCGATATGCTATGCATGTTCAATCATATGTAATGTAAACATTGCATATAGTTTTCTAATAACTGGTGTGAAGTCTAAAGTTTAACTATTTTACCTTAGGTTAGAGATTCAGTTAATACCATTAGTGCCCTGGTTTGTCTAAACCAAACTTGCTAAACACCCAACAAAATCTAAACAAACAACTGAAACTTTCTCTTAACAAGACTTCATCCAAGAAGTTTGTAACCTAAAAAATAGAGTGGGAACACTTAGCCTCATCATCCACACAAAAATCCCCACGTCACTTTGTTCATGAATGGCAAAATAGAACTTCTCCTAAACTGAGCAAATTCTCTTCGTCTACCATGTAGCAATGGTGGCCTTCAATATAAAACCAATGTAATGTTTTCTACAATGCATGAAAAAATTTAAATTAAGCCAATCCTTGAACTAGTTATTTAGGGGTGATCAACCAGGTTGTGCTCAAACAATTCACTCAATGTGCACATTTAAATATCTACAAAATATCATAATTTATTCAATGAGAAATTCAATCCACATAGCCATAATACACACAAATTATTTACACATCATAAATAATCAAATCAATGCAATAGTCACTTAACTTTAGTTTATGACTTTTATGTTTATTCATTTAATTCTCTAGTTTCCTTAATCTATTTTTAAAGTTAGTGGTCAACATTAATGAATTTCATAATCATATAGATAGATAGATAGATAGATAGATAGATAGATAGATAGATAGATAGATAGATACTTTACATTATGCAAAAATTTCCATTTATATCACATTTATGTTTATGTACATTGTATAAAAGCACCTACATGTTTATGGATATGTATGTATATATATATATATATATAACCACAAGGGGCTAGCATAGAAGGAAAAGGAAAGGAAAAAAAAAAAAAAAAGGTGTTCGTCTCACTTTATCGACTAGCGAGTATAGATTGCATTGGCCGATTGATGGCTAAAACTTTTTTTAGCCAACTAGTTTTTATCAACCGATTGATGGGATTTTTACCAGCTGGACGATGGGATTATTTTCCTTACCATCTCGTCAGTAATTGTTCTATTGATTGAACACCATTCATACTTCATTTCCAATATATTTTGTACAATTTGTAAACCAATATTTCTACTCCATATTGTGCCATATTCCAACAAACTTCATAACCATCATCATAAAGTAAATATAACATTCACACAAGCAACAATCACAAGCATTGTAATATCTCGTTGAATTTTCCATTCACCTTAGCCTTATTATTCATGGTTTGAAATAGTTGTTAAGAAGCTATGAATAATCAAAATCTTCACCTAAGATTCAAGAATAATGAGTTTACTAAAGATTAGACTAACTATACTTATCAAAACTTCAATAAAATCAATCTTACAATTTTTTTTAATAGAACTTTGAAACTAAATGTTTTATGTTCATTTCGATTAGACTACAAACTTTATGCTTAACATTTACCTTATAAGCTTAGTCTTGTTATGAAGTACTCTTCATGAAGATTGCAATGGCACTTTTAGTTTTGAATTTAGGCGTAGTATGAGAAAGTTATAAATTTTTTAAAATTGAGGAGGATTTTGTAATCATAAAAGTTTTTTGAGAGGAAATGGAGTTTCAGATGACAAAAGGGTGAAAGTGAGGAGAGAGAGAGAGAGAGAGTTTTAGATTTTATCCTAATGAATGTCCTTTAGACCAAAGTAAAACGATATGATAATAAAGATTATCCAACACTGGGTTCTACTAGTATGAGTACTAATGATCCTATTAAATTATTTAATATATAATATTTTTATATGAAAACTTACATATAATCTAAATAAAATGTCTTAAGCATAAATATATCAAAGATTCTATTTATCTACTTTAAACTTATAATGCTAATTTCATTTATCTATTTATTATAATCTACCTGGAAATTCTGTGTATACATATTTTCTATATTTCAAATTTTATCAAGGTTTAAAATGAGGCTTTTGTCTTAATTAATTCACTAATATGATGCTAATTAGTATTACATTTGCAAGGTTTCACAATACAAGCACTCTAAGAGGGAGAACCTTTCATCCCATGATAAGTTTTATTAAAGCCAATGCTCCAATTGCATCAAGCCACCTATATGCTACCTAGTATATTTAATGTGTGGGTAGTTTTTTGTTGACAAAATGACTCATGTGAGTTGAGCTTGAGAGCAAGAGTGGGCATTAGGGGGAGGACATTGCTACTAGAGGGGCAACTATGTTATGAGCTAGATTTTAACAAGAAATTGTTCAAATCCTTATAAAAAGTGCTTTAGTGGGCTACTTTATTGTAGACAACTTGGTAAAAGGAAATCTTAGAGGATGGAGGAATGGGTAAGAGCTTGAGGGAACTTGTGAAAGCTCAAAGTCTTGGTAGATAATCTTGGGTGGAGTTTGACAATGGGTAGAAGAGGATCAACAATCTTTAGATTTGGGTTGTGGCAAGAGATTAGCCTCATAACAAAGGTATCATGAATTTAGGTAGGGAAAAATGTCATTATCCATGAATTCAAAGCAAATATGGAGGGATCAACTTATGCTTAATGTGAAGTGAGTGGCATCATTTAGGTGGTTTGTTCAAAGATGGGTTTACTCTAAATGTGGATTTAGCTTCCTGTAAGCAAACTAGTTGGGAGTTAATTTTGCTCTTCTAATGAGGCCATAGTAGACCAAAAACCAATGGAGAAGATTAGTACTCTCAAATATATAAGGGTTTGTGGTAAAGCCAAGATGTTTCTCATAATGAGAGGGATGGGTTCATAATAGACCTAGGCAATTAGGTAAAAGAAAACTAGCTCACCATTCAGAATATTAGTAAATGTATAAATCTAATGGTGATTGAGCGCTATAAGAGCATTGCAAAAGGGGAGAAGCTCTCGTTTCGTGACACGTTCCCATGATAGGTGTGCAAACATATCCTTCTCATCCATAAATCATCATAGGAAACAGCAATATCAACCATTGCTTATCTCTTACAAGAAATAAAAATCCATTTATGGTCTAAAACTACCTTGTAAACAAATGAGATATTTTACAAATGAAACTAATTCAACAAGTCATGTAAAAATTGCATAACATTTTAGAAGTTCAACCCTCGGCAATCGACCTAGAGCATAAGTGAACCTAGTTCCTTCATAAATTGGGAATTCTAAACAATAGGGTTGGCAACCCTTTTAACAACTATCCTTCTTAGAATTAATGAAAACATCATCTAAATTCTCTTCGTAATTTCTTTTTGTTGCAAGACCTAAAGGGAAGAAGAAAAAGATTATTATAATCCCTCTATCAATTTTCTTGATTCCTTGAATAATAAGACAACGAATCTTCGGTTTTTCCATTTTCTTATCAGTGAGAACATGAACAATTATTTAGCCTTAGGTTAGCATAAATTGCCATGTACAAAATGATAAATTGAATTTTTAAGAATAAATCCACAACTATGTCTAAGTGGCCTCATTTTAGCATATCAAAATAAAAAAGCTTTGAAAATTCTAATCTTCATAAGAAGAAATAAATGTCCAACAATCTCAAAATCTTACAACCACATCTAACCTAATGATATCAAGAGGTATGCTGCTAATAGCCTAAAACATTGTAGGAAAACCTTCAAGTAAAGCCACCACCAATAGCTTAAACCATCTTTTGCTATAACTAAAGGCATGACTAAATAGAATAAACAACACCACTTAATATTTTTGCTTGAGGCTAGGTACTGAAAGCATGATTAAAGGAGAAAACAAAAGAATAATATTCGTTCACTCTTATTACATAGCCAAATTTCAAGCCTCACCTATTAGATAAACCACAAAGAAACATACTTCTACCACCATATGGCACATAAAATGCATTAAGATCACCACCTACAATCAAATCCTACCTTATAATTATCCTCTCAATAATTTCAAACTTGATTGAACCAAAAAGGATCAAAATCTAACCTCATATATATATATACATTGTAGGTGCATGTATGCTAGTTTAAAAGCATAATAATGCTAAAATCTATTAGAATTTACATAGAAATTTTTACTTATTTCAAAATTTCATCAAAACTTGAAAATGAAAATGTTTAAACTCTAATCTATTATCCAACAATAATGGCAAAGGTCTTCTCACCTTCATTCTAGATCTATGCATTACATGATGACCAATGACAAATATACTTGTGCATAATTTACTAAAAATTTTGTAAAATTATAGATGCGGTAAAGGAAATAAGTGATCTCTTACTACATCTTTGTAACATCTTATACCAATCAAAGCACATCCCTACCTAATTCTCCATAAACACAAATGTATAAAAAGATGTTTGATAAAAAGCTAACCCTAAAGCTCAAGAGGCCTAGCAATTAATAGAAATGTTTTTTTTTTCCCCTAAGAACAGGAAGATCATTACATTTTTATTAGGTAACATGATTTTTCATGAAAAGGAAATCATTCAAAAACTAAATCTTTGGCAATTAAATGATCAAGATGCCTTTTTCTTATATGATTTTATTAAACTAAAACCTAGCAATCAAAACAGAACAAAATGAATATATCTTATAAAACATAAAAAAAAATCACAAAGTGAAATGGGGATTGACATATATGTGAAGATGCTCACTTTTTTTTACCCTAGTTGAAGTTGTGCAATCTTCATTATCTCTATATACAAAGAAATCTTTTAGGGAAAAAAAAAAAAGCAAACAAAATACAAATCAAGAAGAACATAGATTAATTAAACAATTCACCAAACAAAGTTGCATCACATTGAACATGATTAAAGAAAATGAAAATATAAAAAGGTAGTTTTTTAGTTCAAGTTTCTTCTCCTAGTGTCACTAATAGTCAACAATCATATCTTTTAGAATGGAAACTAAAAGTTGATCTAAAATTGAAGTAAATTTAAGGACATGCAAATCACAAAACCATACAAGGAAAGAAAAAACTAATAGAGAAATTAGGTAGTAAGGGGGAAAAATAAAAGTTAATATTAACATTGTGAAAGTAAATTACAAAAATGGATTATACATGAAGATGCATTAATGAAAATGTAGTTGTAAAATATACATATTACATTACATACATTACAATTTAAACTTAAGGTTAAGTAATGTAATATTTTAAAATATGTGAGGCAATTTAGTCTTTTGAGGTCAGGATATTTAAAGCTCTACTTGACCTATTGCCTCCCCCTTTTCCCATTTACATGGTGAATACCATAGAGATGCTCTCAAGCATAGATATAAGGTGACCTAATGGAAAGTTATAGAATCAACACCTATTCTCTAAGTAAGGGCTTTGATCATTAAAGATGGGTATTTCTAATTCTAGAATCATGAGTTTAAGTATATTGTGGTGATATATTGTTAGAATTCGAAACAAAGGGATGAGACGAAGCAAGCACCGACATGGGATTAAACGGATTGGGGAATTTAATCACAATCAAAGTAAGTCTATGTAATCTATAATACGTATGGAATTTACAAGATTTATTGAATCAAATTGCTTTGGATTCATAGGAATTAGGATTGGGGAAGTGAATTGGAGAAGAAGAAGAGGAGATTATTGAAACAGAAGGGTATACGAACTATGTACCTTCACCCTAATGAATGGAGATGAAAAGTTGTGATTATAGGGGATATACGGTACGGTACACGAGTGTGTACCTGCCCGTGTTAAAGTACATGGCCAAGTACACGACCGTGTACTTGGGCATGTTGGAAAATTTTTGTGCACAAAAAAAAGTATATGGCCATTCACACGACTGTGTTCTATTCAATGTTCTTCTATACTGCCACATACATTGTCATATTGTTCTAAAACACTCTTATTTCACTTTTATTTCATTTTTCTACAATTCTAAACTAAGATTTATGCACAATAAGACAATGGGGATGGGAATTCTACAATTAAGACATGATTGACCAATTAGTAAACTTAGATTAGGTCGTAGGATAAAACTAAACTTAGTCCTTTATGCTTAATAAGTGAATATCCCTTTGATAGTGACATAAGAGATAACTGTGAGACCACTTCTCCAAGTATGTGTTTATCATGTTTGCTACTTGTGATAAATGAATTTAATTGGTTATTAGGTTTAAATATATGTGCTACTTGTGTTTAGCTCGGCCTAAGGGCCCGTAGTGGTAGATCCCTAAGGAACACTCTAATGATCAGTATATTGTGTTGTCCCTAATGGAGCTATATACCAAAATGATATGAGGTAAATTAGAGTTAGATAGGGCCTATAGTGGTAGCTCCCAACCTAGGAATATATATGTATATATATTATATGGTGTGACAAGGTCATGAGTATTCTTGTGTTGTATATTGGTTAAATCAAAGATAAGTAATCTGATGATTGTGATGTATATATCTATTGCATTTATGTGTGTTTATATTGTGGTTAACATGCACATGTTTGTGTAGTACTCATGTACTAGGCATAGTCTCATTCCAATTATTTTTCAACTATAGGCGAGTACAACAAACATGCTAACTATGATGAATATGAGAATCTAGTTTATTATTATCAATATGAGGATGGGAGAGTATCAATATTATTATGGTGATTAGTAAGGTAAGAGTAGGTGAAGGATTCTTTTCATAAAACTTGAGGATGTTTGAGTAGAGAACTTGGAGATGGTTTATAAACTTTTAGACATGTTATTTCATTATATGTTAATGGATGTTTATCCCAATATTTGGATTAGAGTTTAATGTATCTTTTCTTAATTAATAAAAATTATAATGGTTTACCTATGAATCATTTATCTATATCATTAAGTTACATTGATATTAATGTATAGTGGAGATGAAAAAGATTTGAAGTTACAAGTGAGATAAAGAGCCTTAACATGTCGCTACTCAGTAGGAACACATGGTAGGCTATAGCATTTTGGGTTTTGGGATGTTATAGTAGTAATAAAAAAAAAATACAAATCATAGTACCATAAATCAAAATTTTGAGATAGCATTAAGAATAGAAGACAAATCAAAGGAGTACACTATTGGAAGTGCATGTTCGATAAGACAAGTACACCTATGCCCAATACTTCCCTCTAACGAACATGCATTTATGAGTAAAACTTGAGATAAAATGAAAAATAATTATGTGATTACATTATGATAGGAAAATAAAAGAAGGTGAAATTAATGTTTATAGAAATAGCAGATAAAATCTAAACTTTTTTTTGTTCCAATCACAAATATCTAATTCTTCAATTTCAAGGGCACATAGTGAAAAGAAACTACCAAATAAAATATTATGAGAAGGACTTAGATTTACTTGAATAAATTTTAAAGTGTGAACAAATCAAATAATAATAATTATTTACATTACATTCAAGAAGTTTGAACAAAATGACATTATGGTTTGGAGAAGAAATTTAATTAAGACTAATGAAAGGAAACGTGGGATAAAGGGAAGAGTGAGAGAAAAGTTTGCAAGAGAGAGAAAAATATTTTAGAGTTATTTGTTCACTTATCTAGAGAGAACAATTTTGAGGATTTTCGTTAACAAAAGAAAATGAGGGGAGAAGGAAGACGTAGTAGCAGATTTAAAAAAAAAAATAAAAAAAATATCTTCTTAATTAAAAGCATACCTTAACATTGTATTTGGATGGTTGGAAATCTATAGAGATTAAGAAAAAGCTAAGAAAATGGTAGATATTAAAAAAAAATTGTGTGTTTGATTAGGAAGGATATTAGATGAAATGGACACAAAAGAGTGACATTGTTTCCACTTCAAAGACCATTTTTAGAAATCAAAGAAATGAGTGAAAATATGAAAAATTACAAAACCAACCTTACAATGAGAGGCAAAAAAAAAAAAAAAAAGGAAATCTATGGGGAATAATTATTTTGTTTCTCTTCTTTTCATTTCCTTACATCATCCAAACATGTGAAAAAAGGAACATTTCTACACATTCCCTTCCATTACCCCTGTTCATATATAAAGAAGGGTAAAAATTGCATTTCCTTTGTTTTCCTTTTTTTTTTTTTTATTCTTTCCCTTTCCACAAACTTCCTTCTATTTCCATTTTCTTTAAAAGTTATCAAACATGGTGTAGAACAAGTGGAGACGAATAAAGCCTATTCCATTACACTTTATTTGGGATAGTAGAAAGGAAAAGGAAGGAAAATTAAAGATGAAGGAAATGTGGATGGAATTATATCCATGGGAACCATAAGAAATTGTCCACTCTAATAAGGGAGGGAAAGGGAGAAAAAGTCATTAAAATTATTAATTTACTCTACATAAATTCTATCTTTTGAATAAATTATTAGTTGTGAAGGACTATTTAGTAAGTTATTGAAATTATTTAGTAATTGTAAGTATCAAAATTTAAATAATCAACTTTACACTCAATTTATTCACTTTGCTTTTCTTTTTTTTTTTTAAACAATGTAAAAAATTAATTTTTTCCTTTCATTTTCTTTCCTCCTAATTCTTTTCTCTTACTTCCCTCCTTAATTTCTTCATTCCTACAAAACATAGTGTCAATGTAATAGTATAAATGCTAGCAAATAATGTACCTATGTTATAACTATGAAAATTTTCAAATAAGAGGAGTTGTATGTTATGCAGCTATATAAGTGTAACCATCTAAGAGAAAAAAATCTATCATGTAAACATCCTCGCATGAAAATATGAAAACTTATTTTGATTGTATTTATTTTTTAAAGGGTTAATGTCAAATTCAATACCTTAACTTTTTCCTTATTTACAATTAAATACCTAAATTTTAAAGTAGTCAATTTAATATTTGATTAAACTTTTTGTGCTCATTGATACTATCTAGTGTAACTCCATTAAGCTCCATTAGATTACATGGGTGCACTAACCAATTTCCATCTAACACATGTAATATGAGCTTAAACAATGATGACTTGTCACCCAATAGACTTTTCAAGAAAACTTTCATTAAAAATAAAAAACAGAAGTCTTTTAAGCGCATGTAGAAGCAAAACCCTAGTCCTAAAATTCTCTATAGCTTTAACTTCAAAATTGAAATCCTCTTAACCATTTAAAATCCAAAATCTAGTTTTTCTTCCACATTCTAATAGAAAATAGTAGGAAGGAGAAGACATAAAGTCCTTGAAGATAGGAAAGTCTTCTAGCACGTCCATGCTATTGACATACCTATCATCCTCCAATATCGATAGGTTTATCTTTTGCAACTATAGCTTAAAGGCAAGGCTTTCGATTGTGAAGATAGAGATGAACCATGGGCAAAAGTTTTATAGAAGTCCAAGATTCAACAAGATAATCTCCATTCGATTTCAACAAGCAAACCCAAAAGATAGGAAGTGTCGTATGACACTTTAAGAAGCAGAGGAATGCACTTTCTCTCTTTCCCATCCATTGACTAGTCGCTTAAGATGTTATGGGAGTTTTGGCGTCTTCTTCTTCTTCTTCTTTCTATGTGGTTGACTTGAATGGGTCTTTGAGGCTTTTTAATTAAAAAAAGAGGTTTTTTTTCTCCTTGCATTCAATGCCAAGTTTCCAATAGAAGAAAATAGTGACCAGCGATGCTATGCTCAAATCAATATTAAATTGCAAAATGTTTCACTATTTGGTAAGAACATGTGGATCTGAATTTTGTAGTCTACAAAGCTGTTGTATGCTATTACATTCTTCTTTTACTAAAATTTCTTCTGTAGTAAATAATTATGTTACTTTAAAGCTTTTTATTTTGGTATAATAAAAGGATGAGAATGTAAAGATAATGAGGAATTTTATAGTTTTTTTTTTGTTGTTGGAATTACTGGCTAAATTTTCCATTGATGTAAAATACATACACTAGCTATTCGAGACTCCAATTTTTCTTATTAGTAATTTCCTTTGATTACTTTTTTTTTTTTTAAGTTGCACCAAGTGCTGAAGTCTAAGCTCAAATTACACATGTTGGGTGGTAGTTGGTTGGTGCATCCATGTAATTTAACAGAATTTAATAGAGTTAAGCTAGGTAATAATAGCAAAAAGAAAAAAAAGTTTAATCAGGTATTAAATTAACTTCTTCAAAAGTTTAAGTATTTAATTGTAAAAAAATCAAAGTTAAGGATGTAGACACTAAAAGGGCTTTGCCCACTTTCATATTATAGATGATAGCATCATCCTACAAAGGAAAATTAAAAATTGAGTATGGCAAGTTATTTTGAATTCTATTAGTAGACTATATAATCACATTATAGGTATTTAAAACAGATAGTTACATAATTGAGTTAATTATGACCTTATTTATTTAAAAAGAAAAATAATGTGGTAATTTTTTAATATAGTTATCAAATATCATAAATATATCCTAATATAACCACTTAGAGTACCCAACTATTTTGTTCACATTTGCCTAATTAAAATTACCTAGTATCTTATTCATACTTTTTATATATTAATTTATTTAATTAATATATCCGTAAAAGGGCTTTTTTTCATGGAGAAGGATATTCAAAAGTTAAACAAAGTTAAGGGCCATTAAGGTGCATTACAATTTACAAGCATAATCAAGTACAAATAAGCCATTAACACCTTAACATTATGGCAATTGGCAAGTCACTTCAGTTTCACTACAGAAAAAAAAAAAAAAAAAACAAAAAAGGAAGACAGATGCGGATCGTCCAAGCGGGACGGTTCAAACAGTTTCGGGCCAAACAAGAAGAAAAGAATAGGAAGACACATTTACCGAAAAAGAGAGAGAGAGAGAGAGAGAGTCGTGTCTTCCTCTTCGCACGGCAATCTTAACGGTCACGTCTCCACGAAGTTTCAATCTTCAACTCCATCGAGCAGCATGTCCGCGTCCGACTCCATCGACCCCAACTCTTTAACGCCACCTCCTCCTCCTTCATCTGCTTCTGTTACTTCCATTGACATTGAAACCGAGATCATAAGCGACGACGAAATGGCAAATCTCGAAACCGCCTTAACCTTCGCCACACGCGCCACTTCTTCTTTTCACAACCACCGCTCCATTTCACTTCTTTCCAATACCCGGATGTTCCTCTCGGGTAGACCCGGGTTACGCGATATCGAGGACCACCGTTGCCATACCCGTTTTAGCAACAACTTTAATGCTGTTATTTCGCAGAAGGGAAAGGGTGTACTGATACGACACGGTCGTCAGTCCTTCTACGATCGGTTTCGGAGGAAGAAAGGGTTGTCTGTAACTGATCTTACTTCTGCGGTGCGTTTTGGAATTCGGTTTTTCTCTTTGGATTTTTCAATTGGGATTTTGATTATTGGTTTGCTTGGTTTTAGTTGAAGTTTGGAAATTTAAGTGGATACGAGAGAAAGTTGTGATCTTGTTTGACAATTGTATATGGGTTTGAGCTGCTTTTTATTAAAACGCTTTCTCTGTTTTTTTTTTTTTTTAATGTTGGGAAAATTATTTGTTTTAATGTCCTAGAAAAGTGAAAATTGGCATGTTTCGTTACTTTTATATGATGAAGTGCTTGGAATAGGGTTCCCTTATGTTATGTTCTGAATTGTGGTGAAAAGTCAATTGAAACGGTTAAAAAGGAGCTAAACCTAAATGTAGTCGATTTACTGTGTTTTTTAAACCGAAGGATAAACAAAAGGGACAAAATTAAACAATGCGGCTTAACTTTCTTCGGGTGTGTCTGTTTCTATGAACATGTTTTCCATACTTTTTCTCGTATTTGCTATTGCAGCTATGGTAAACTATCATGAAATTGTCCGGACTCATTTTCCATTGGCATTTTCGTATTTGATAATCAACACTACTAGTGTGGTGCCCGCCGTCACATTCTACCAATTCTTTTTTGATAATTACTTTCCGCTACAATTTGCCAAAAGCTACTAGTATTTACAATCTCTTTATATAACTACTATAATATTTGACAACTGCAAAAGTTTGATTTATACAAATATCGCAGGAAGTCTTGAAACGTTTTCCTGTGAAGGAAACACACCCTTAATGTGGTTCCTATTAACTAACCGTAACTTTCAGGCCAAGTAATGTCATCAAGCTGTGGTTGGGAATAACCATATTGTTGAAATGGATTTCTTCTTCTCTTTTCGGGGTATGTTTTAAGATTGCATGTCATTCCATAGATATCATAAATAGTAGATTATAAGTCCAAATTAGAGATCCATTTTGAAAGATTTTCAATCAGCTAGAGTACCTTTAATATTTGTGGAAAATGTGTGGATAGTTTGATAATTTTAAAATCCCTACTAGCTTCAAGATGTTTAAGCTAACATTGTTTCCCTTGCAGATTGTTGAAATTTTGAGGAGTAATAGTTTTTGTTTATAATAGGAATGGTGTGAGAAGCAAACCGAGTTTCATCTTCTTTTTAGGAAGAGGAAAACCACAAAAGCAATGAGAGCTGGCAGCAGGCGCCACAAGAAGCTGGAACAAGAGGTGTGTGTCATCCAAACTCAGATGGGCTTATCAACAATATCTTAATCCTTATGGACCTATATGACATCTGTGTCTCCTCCTTGTATTCATAACATGTTGATTTCACTCTTCAGTTTGATCTGTTACACCATGCAGTTGCTGATTTTTATGTTACTGCCATGCAGGTTATTAAGAGAGTCAAAGCTCATATTAAATCAACAGAAGATAGATGGGCACTGATGTTTCTGAATTTCACTATTGGCGCACATCAATTGTTGTTTGAGGGATTGACTCGCGAGCTTCCCATGTGAGTTCATACTTCAGCTTCAAGATGGATATCATAGGATAGAGGATAGCTTCCCTTTTCCTTTTATTAGAAAATAGTCCAAGTTTGCAACACATGACACTTATTACATATTATGGGGTATGATTCTCTGATATAATCCACAGATAAAGTAGCAGAATACTGTTGCTTTGAGCTTTTTGTCTAATTTATTGCATATATGTACCTGATGGTCCAGACTGATGACTTGTGCTCATTTATCGTGTCAGAATAGGATTCATTCAAGGTGTTTGGTTGGTGGGGGTGATCGATGAGATACGGATGCCTACTTCTGAAGCTGAGAGAAATCTAACATTGGTGGACATGAAGACTCGCATGCAAATTCATTCCCTGCAGAAGCACAACAAAGAAATGGAAGGTGATGATGAAAACTGAAAGTGCCTATTAACAGTGCATAATTTGGAAATGTCTATTATGAGTTTAAAGTAACATTATAGCTCAGGACTTACTGGTTTATCTTTGCAGGTTTCAGTTAATGTGCTACAAATACATGTGGGATAAGTTAGTTTCTGAGAACTTCCCTTCCGAAGGCTTCTTTCAGAACTTCAAGTTAAAATCTTCCTACATGTTAGCGCAAGACATTCGGCAGCATGCAACTGAGGCAGGCTTTCCTGCTGAGGTGAGGAGGCTTTTTCTCAAGTAGTTTAATTATGCATTTCAACATTTTCAACCATGAAATTACTATAGAAACAATAGAATGCTATACATAAGTGACCTAAAGAAAATCGGTTGTCTTACTGAAAGATCATTAGTATGTTAGTATTTCTTTTAACTTGAAATATTTTCAGCATATCGTTTTTGTCCTTTTGGAGGTAGCTTTATCATCATGATTGTAGGTGATCTGATAACTTGTATCACTCCAATGTTGACTGCTGCAGACGCTTGATGATGTTGTGAGATATTTTAAGAGCACATGTATGATGCTGCCCCCAGCTCACAAACAGCTATTACTGAGGTGAGTTTGTAATCAAGTTATTGTTACCAAGTGCTTGAATGCAGTGGGATTGTATCAATATTAATGTTGCAAATGCTTCAAGAAAAGCAGAACAATGGCTTGCTGAACATTTTGAAATTGTGGTGAGGTTTCTTTAGCTTAGGCAGCTAACTAGTCATATTTTCATTTCGTCAATTCTCCTTCTCTTTCTTAAGAACTCAAGGCTCTTACATCAGGTGTTCAACACGAATGCTTCTCCATACACGATATAATCGCCAAGGATAGAATTCATGATTTTCTCACATTGGCTTTTATTTGGTTACTTTGAGGCACAGATATGAGCTGCAAAGAGATCATTCATTGGTGGGTGAAGATTGGTTTGAATACGAAGATGATTGGGTCAGGGGTGAAATCCGTCTTCGCCTTGAGTTCTGGCAGGGAAAACGGGAAGCCCACTACGTCCCTCAGACGGAGCGTTGGAAATGCGGGTTCTGCCAATTTAAGAAACATTGCCCTTCCTTAAGCAAACCCGACGGAATACTGGACTCGGCAACCACGCATACACAAGTCAGTGTCGACGATCCAACAAGTTAGGGGAAACATATAGTTTCTCTGTTTTCTTTGCAACCATGCATACACGCATGGCCTCTCCCAGAAAGAGGAAGGCTTTTATAGGGAAACTTAATTTGGAGAAGCATCCATTTTATCTGCTTGTGTGTGTTTAATCAAAATGGCCATTTTTTTTTAACTTGCATGTTAAATTGGCATACATGGTTGTAAATAGAATGCCATCTCATTGTTGTAATGTTTATTTATTTTTTCTTACTTTAATATTATAGAAATGAAATGTCAAATTTTCATTTATTGACATCATGTAAGATATTTCGAGAAATTATCGTCATTATATACGATGATTAATGAAAACTGGCTATGGGAGGCTCAAGGAAATTTTGCTTTCACAAGACCATTTTCTAAGAAATATGACACCATCTATAGACCGAGTTTTCCTATTCTTAGATGGCATTCTTATCCGGTCCTTGTCAACAATATATCGCCACATATAAAGATTGATTAATTAGCATCAACTGTTTTTTTTCTTTATTCATAGGTGGTGGCATATGAGTGAATGTAATATGAATGAGACATTTTCGAAGAATCTTTACTTCCATTCAATATTTTTAATGCAAGAAACCCAATTTAAATTTCTAAGTCATCTAATCACAATTTCTTTCTATATGAACTTCAATACCAAGAAGTCCGTGTTGTCTCGCATTACCCATGGTTTCGATGAACTTGGATTAACTTGCTCGGATTCCCTGTTCAGCCTGAACTAACAAATTAATACATTAACAGGCGAGTTCATGAGAGATATTACAGATAAGAGTGCCATGAGGCAAGGTTTTGTGTAGGTTTTGCAAAATCCGAACTCAATCTAACAATTTGTATGATTTTTCAGAGGTTACTCCTAAGGCCTTTATCCTATATGGATATATATCATGATCTTTTCGCTTATTCAACCTTTTCATGAAGACTAAAATCTAATATTGAAGTCAAATGAACGATGCATAAAAACAAATGGCACAGATATGACACCCACACGGCCTCCGCTAGAAAGAGGAAGGCTTTTATAACCTAATTTGGAGAAGCATCCATATCTGCTTCCGTGTGTTGAATCAAAATGGTCACTTTTTTTAACTTGTATGTCAAATAGGCATACATGGTTGTAAATAGAATGCCATCTCATTGTTGTAATATTTATTTATTTTTTCTTACTTTAATATTATAGAAGTGAAATGCCAATTTTTCATTTATTGCCATCATGTAATATATTTCAAGAAACAGTCATCATTATATATGATAATTCACGAAAACCGGCTATGGGAGGCTCCAAGGGAAAATCGGACTCACAAGACCATTTTCGTAGAAATACAACACCGTCCACAGAAGGAGTTTTCCTATTCTTGGATTGCATTTTTATCTGGTCCCTGTCAACAATGTATCACCGCAGATAAAGATTTTTCAATTAATATCACATTTTTTGTTTCTTTATTTGTAGGTAGAAGCATATAATTGAAGGACATATGAATGAGGCATTTTCGAAGAATCATTACTTCCATTCTATATTTTTTATGCATCTTTTCATATGCTCGCAAACCAAATGGTTTTTGTATAAATTTCTAACTCATCTAATCACAATTTCTTTCAATATAAACTTCAATACCAAGAAGCCTCCTGCATTATCTCGCATTATCCATGGTTTGGATCAAATTTCTAGGATTCCTTATTCAGCCTCAGCTAACGAGTTAATACATTTAGCTAACATTAACAAATGAGTTCATGAGACATATTACAGATAAGGATTTCATCAAGTTGGTTTTGAAGTAGGTTTTATAAAATTCTAACTTGATCCAACAACATGTAAAGCTTCCCAAAAGCCGCATTTAAACCTTATAGGACCTTTATCCCACATCCAAAACCCACCCTCATAAGGTATTAATGACCTAACCTAGCCCACATAATAATAAATGATCTTTTAGAAAGTTTGTATTATGGATATATATCATGATACTTTTAGTTATCCAAACTTTCCACGAAAATTAAAATTTTCGATTATGAAATAGCCCATTGAGGAATTTAGGCTTATAGCGTATTCATTCGAACCAGTTCCATGAGAAGCTTTATGAGGAGTGTCATAGGATGTAACAATCTCCCCACTTGGAGTTTCCTTGTAGCACTCAATTATCCTTTACTTCATACATTTTTTTCATTTTCCAATGGTGAGCTAACTTCTCTTCTTGTTCTTTTTCTATAATTGTTTCGAGTTCATCATTCATCAAGAGTGCCCTCAATCGACTTTGCCATAGTCACTCTCATGTTTGAGAGGACTAATCTTCTCAACCAGTTTAGCCTGTCATGACCATAATTAGAAAAACAACATCAACTCCTTATCAATTTTCTCATGAGTAGCCAAACCCACTTTCATAATACCTTTACCCTTATAATAAACTACCCTATTGTAACTACACACTTCTCAATAAGCTCGAGTTGATCCCTCCATGTCTACATTATTATCACCGACCATGATATTCTCTCCCATCTAAATTCGTAACGCCCTAGTTATAAGGCCATTCTCTTGCCACTACCTTTTTTTCCATAAATTGTCACCCTTCTTCGTCTATTATCAAACTTTACTCAAGATCATCTCAACTTGGACTCTTGAGCTTCCATGGCTTCCCTCTCTTAGCCTCATCCTTCTCCACATTCTCTGATATTACCTCTTGTTAAGTTGCCTAGTGTGGCCCACTAAAGTTCTTTTATTCTCTTCGCCTTTTATATTAATTTGGGCAAATTTTGTTACAAAGTCTTGACTTGTGACACAATAGCCTCTTCTCTCACAACAGTGTTCTCCCTCTTGTGGCCAGTTCTCTTAAGCTTAACCTACATAAGTCCTCTAACTCATAATACAATTGCTCCTCTTTCACAATGGTGTCCTCCCTCTAGTGACCACTCCTGTTAAGCTTCACCCACAAGAGTCCTCTAACTCGTGATACAACTACCCCTCTAGTAACAATGTCCTCCCTTTGGTGACTACTCCAAGCTTAACCCACACGAGCCTATAAGAAATACGAGAATAAGTTTTGATGCTAACAAAGTTTATAAGTTTTGTTAGGCATAGAGTTTAGATATTAAGAATAGTAAGATCTTATCGAAACAGGTTTATATGGTTCAATAAAAGATGGTTTTGAAAGGATAATAAATGAAGATACTAAATAGCAATACATCTAAAATAGACAATGGAATAAGTTCTGTAACAACAAGATTTACAATATCAAAACGCTCATTTTGAAGAACAGAGAAGAAACAAGTAGATTTCGAAAAAAGAAAAAGAAGATAGAAAAGACAATTATAAATTTATGGAATTTAAGGAATAAATAAAGGAAATATTTTTTATAGGTCAAGACCCATCTTCACTAATTAAATAAATTTGGGTAATATATTTGATGTGTTCTACTATAGTTGGAAAAAAAATATATAAAGGACTATTATACATGAAAAGTCGACTATTGATTTGAAGACTAAAAAGGAAGGGTTTTAGAGTATTAATAAGAAATTGACAACATTCAATACAAATTATCATCTAGATCTATAACACAAAAAATTTAAATTGAAGCAATTAAAAAAAAAAGATTGTCAAAAGTTGAGATCAAGGAGACAATTAAGTTTGTACTTAGCTGCCTTCCCTTGAAATTACTAAAAAGTTAGGGGACAATTCTTCATGGTGGATAGGAAGAAAAAAGACTAGTGGTAAACTCCTTAAATCGCACCATTAAGCTAATATTCATGTTGAGATTAGAGATCCCAATCATAGCCTTCGTGAATCTTTCTATTTAAGCACGTAGGGTATTTGTGGGACCCTACTTGACTAAGTTGAGAGATGAACTATACTTTGGTTGTTTCTTGGTAGCAAAGTGCTAGTAGAAAGCTCTATTGAGCTATTTAAAGTTGAAGATGTAGTCAGGTTGTACCATAGTCGAGCTGCTTTCTTAAGGCTACATGTGAAGGCTTTGTAGGGGATGGTCTTGGAAACACTAAGCAAGCTCATTTAGGAGCTATAATAGTTGAGATACTCATTTAGGTCAATGGTGCCATTGTAAAATTTCAACTATGGTATCTTGATGCCATGAGGTAAGGTCTTTTGTAGATTTCCTAAGTAAAAGGATAGTGTTCTAAGCTGAAATAGTCAGAAGGATCATTCTGTTTTCTTTCCTTGATGTTAGCAAGCTTTTTAATGAGGTTCTTAATCTCTTTGATGGGAGTGTTTCTTAACGCCTGGTGAAAATGTTCTTAAGAGGGCTAGGCCACCCCGTTAACTAGCACATGCTCTTGAGAAGGAGAACGTTGGGTGCAAACAGGGGAGTGTTCTCCCTCAGGTGAGGACTAGAAGCTTAGACTATAGGGGAGTTGCTTGTGATCCTTGCTCTCTTCCCTATTATTTGGTCATTCACATGCATCCCATACCTATCGGAGTTACTAGACCTTGTTGTCAAGGTTGTTATTATCTACCTAGAGTGCATTTATGCACTATTTTAGGTCAATGGATTGGTCTAAAAGTTGTGTGTAATCTACAATTTAGGGCATTGACTATTTGATTTTAGAGGGTTCACCAATCTAAAGTTAGGAGCTAGTTCTTGTACTATAAGGCATTTTACGTAGAGGTATGTGGGGTGTTAAGCCCCATAGTGGGAGCCAAAATGTTGCATGCAATCTTCACTCTCAATGTGTCCACTCTAGCTCCCTTGTAGTAACTGGGCCTTAGAGGATAAATGGGCTTGCAAGGATAAACACACATGAGCTACCTAGGAGGCGCCAAAGGAGACTTCAATGTAGCCACTCCAATACTTAAGTGAGAGACGTATAAAGGCATTGAAAGATTATAGTGACAACATTCAAAAGAGAGATAGAGTGTGCATTTAATGGGGCTTATCTAGGCCATAGTGATTTTGAAGTGTCCTCCCTCCCATCCCCCCGAAGGGTCCTTAGCTATATAGGACCTTAAGGTTAAGAAATTGATTGAATTTTATCCATGCCTTTGTGTCCGTAGGCACCAAGTATCTTCAGTTAAACTTAACATTTGGTGAGATCCTTAAGTGTTAGGAGCTCTATGAATCATCTTGTTAAGAATGTGACTTCTTGGCAACTTACTTACTACTTGTAGGTCATAGGTTAGATTGAGAGTTCCTTAAGCTCGGGTAAAGAAGGCATTTCAATGAGTTGAAAGCCCGATTAGAAATGGCTATTATCGAGATAGGTTTTCCATTAGGTCCTCTGTAAAACCCAAAATCCAAATTGTAATCCCATAGGACTTTGAAGTAACACCTAAATCCATTCTAAAACTCTAAAGGTAATTTATAGATAAAGCAAATCAAGTACCTATAACAACCTACTTGGTAACATTTCTAATTATAGTAACTACCATAAGTTGTACACTTTACAAGGATTATCATGCTTAATGTCATGGTCCATGACTTTAATGCGATATGGAGAGATCAACTTAGACTTAATTTATTGTGAGTAACATCAATTGGGTAGTTTGTTATAGGGGTAATGATACTTTAAAGGCAAGTTTGGCCTTTCGTGAGCAAACTGGTCAAGAGCTAACATCGTTCTCCTAATGATGGCCATAGTAAGTCAAAATCAGTTAAGAAAGTTGTCCTCTCAAATATAACAAGGACCATAGCAACGTCAATGAGGGCACTCTTAATGAAGGATGAGCTTGGAACAGTCTTGAGAAAGACAAGAAGAGAAGGCCAACTTGCCATCCAAAAAGAGTAAAAAAGTATAGAGATAAGGATAGTTGAGCATCACAGGGAACTCCAGAAGTGGAGAACATCTTGTCCTATGACAAGTGGTATTAGAGCCAATATTCTAGCTATATTGGGTCACTTATATGCTCCTCAAGTGAAATCAACATGTGGGTAGTCTTATTGATATAATGGCTCATGTGAGTTAAGCTCAGAATAGCCACTAGGGGGAAGACATCGTTGCTAGATAGGGTAACTATGTTATAAGTTAAAAGACTCATGTGGGTTAAACTTAAGAGTAAAAGCAACCATTAAAAAGATGAAACTATTGTGAAAGAGAGGTAGTTGTGTCACAAGTCGAGAGACTTGTGTAGGTTAAACTTAAGAGAGGAGCGACCACTAGAGAGAGAACACTATTGTAAGAGAGAGGCAACTATGTCTCGAGTTAAAGCTTTGTAATAAGATTTGCTCAAATCAACATACATACATACATACATACATACATACATACATACATATTTTAGTAAGCTACTCTACCATTAGCCAACTCAGTAAGAAGCAATCTTGAAGGAAGAAGAGAGAGAGTGAGGGTAAGAGGGGAGCCAGTGGAAGCTTAGAGTCTTAGTTAGACATGATCTTAAATAGAGTTTGACAATGGGTAGAGGAGGATGGCAATTTGTTGGGGAAGGGTAGTGGCAAGAGGTTGACCTCATGATGATATGAATATAGGTGGAGGTGAATATTTTAGCTTGCAACTTTAGAGAGATCAATTTCAGCTAAAAGTGTAGCAAGTGGTATTACTAGGGTAATTTGTTTTAAGGGTATAAGTATTATGAAGGCGATTTTGAAACTAGTTAAAATAGCTAGTTTCCTCAATTATAAGAGGTACTATGGTAAAATCGGTAGGACAACCTCGATAAAGAATGGACTCAAAACAATTATGAAAAGAAACTGACTCGTTATTTGAAAAATAAGTAAAATCTATGAAAGAATTGTCAAGCATTGCATGAAAACTTTAAGAGAGGAGAACCTCCCCTCCTATGATATTTAGGATTAGTAAAAAGAAAGGTCAGGGGAAATTAGCGATCTCTGCTAATCGGTTGGACCATGGTGCAACGAATTACTTCACACGCGAGTTTTTGGCCTAATTCTAAGATGATTCGGCTGCATCCAGAATCATTCGGCCTAGGCTTCATTGGAAAAGCGTCTTTGCGAGCTTCTATAAATGTGTTTTTACAGCTTTTTAATTCATAATGCTACCGCTTAACTACTAGGATGCCATAGTGGATGGAGATTATGGCCTAATCTATATATGTATAAAGGAAACTAAGGCCTTCAAGCTCCATGGAAGGTCTGGCCCCTCCATCTATCTTATGCACTGCCTTACTTCTCCGCTTCCTACAACTCAGAAGTCAGAATAGTAGGATCCATGTATGGATTCCGTTTACTAGATGTTAGAAAAGCTATATGAGATGTACATTATTCATATTTCTAGGAATGGTCGGTTTAACATCTTTGTTTTTTTCCTTCAAGGAATTATTCTATTAAGTAATGTTCTATCGAGGCCTTATATATATATATATATATATATATTTATAAACAGGTACAACTTCTTTAATCCATTGCTCCATTACGCAACTTACAATTCTCTTTAATATCACGCTGTGAACAAACTAAATTGTAACTTCCATAAAAAGGGGAAAAAAACAATTGATTTTTTTTTGTTACATTTAATGTAAATATAGATCTTTTTTCTTTTTAAATAATCATATTACATTTAAACAACTTATTTAATCATTTGGCAATTACAACTAAATAGTTTTGTCCTAATGATGTTGGGACACGAATTGCGATACGTGTACCTTTAGCATTCACAAAAAGCCATTAAGATACCTATTCACAAAGCTACATAAATAAGGTTTTCACCTTTACTAATTTTTTTTTTTAATAAAATTCCAATAATCTTGAAAATATGAAGATCTTCATTTTTTACTTTTTGTCATATGTGGGGAGAAGCAATATATATATATATTAATCCTAAAGAAAAGTTTTTCTCTGTACCATTCCTAAAAGTACAATATTTGGTGTTCAACACAAGATCTCATGTTGCTATGTGTGGAGGGCTAAAAATATTATATAAATATATTGGGTTAAGCCCATTGATTATTTGGCTTAACTCATTAGATTGGGTAATAGAGTCTAGTGAGTTCAATTCATTTATTAGAATGATTTAGGGAAAATTAGCTTAGTGGGCTTAGAATAGGAATCATTGGACCAGTCTGTCTACATCCAACCATTCTCAAGCATAGTCATGCACTTATGAGGAAGGCTATTAGCCTTAAGCCTATAACAAGTTTATTAGAATAACTCTAAAATGAGTAGACTCCATTTCACTCATTGATCGATAGGGTGATCTGATGAATGTCATCAAGCTCAAGAGTCTATAAATACTTAGTCATTCCTCCTCATTAAGGGACCCGTTTTTTTTTTTTTTCTCTAAATTCTAGAGATTAGAAAAACGATGTTCCACCAAGAATTCTCTACTCTCAAAGATCAAATAAGAGTTCAAGCAAAAAATGATCTCCATTACCAGAGAACTGCAAAGTTGATGCTTAAGGTCCTCTTAGCTTCCTTATCTATTACTTGTGTATTTAAGAAACTCGAGATTGCCTATTCCTCTCCCTTGCCCCTCTCTCCTTAGTCATCCTATCACGTGCCATCTCTAAATTACTTTCTCTAAAGTAACGTACAGTGCGGTACCCACACAATATGCACATGACCACTCCTACTAAAACCCCTCAACTACACTATGAAATCCTGTGTTAGACACAATTTCAGTTAAACCTTAAATCTAGAGTTAAAGATTAGATTTCATCGTAACTTGTTCAAGGAAAGAGGGTAAACCATTGACTTTTAGTTAAAGTGAGCATGGCGTAGTCTCTCTCTCTCTCTCCATGCAAAGTGCAACCATGGATGCTTGCTGTCTCGCCTTGATTCCCACCACTATGTCCACTTCAAAGTCCTTCTGAAGACCTCAAAACCTAAAACCCCGTTTCTCTTCCTCAAAATTAAACTTTATTACCACTCTCTTCTCACTTGACATTCCCCATAATCTCCTCCATATCCATTAACTTTTATGTCCCTCTCTCAACAGTCGCCACTCCTCCTTCCTCAGCCTCATCATTGGATGATTGTACATGCTAATTTTATATACAATAACAAAATGCCTTCATGCACCATTTTGGAGAAAGGCGTGAGTTTGCACATCGAGACAAATTAATTTGTAAAAACTAATTCCAAAAAAGTTATTTTTCATAATATTGTTGCAAAACTGCAAGTTGAGACTGTAATTTTGCCTCTGTATAAATCGCAAATTAGCACTACAATTTGCACTTAAATAATACAGTGCGTTTTTGATAAATTGTAGTGCCAACCTTTATGCTTGACTAAAATTGCAATTCTAACTTGCAATTTAGTCAAGCCACTTTTATTCCCTCACATAGACAAAATGCAATTTGTAGACAAGTTTCAGGCGAATTTTCTCCCAATTTCCTCCACTTTCTCACTAAAAAACTTTTACAAAACACAGTTTTTGGCTTAGAAATTGTAGTTTCGTAGCTTCAACTCATAATTCGATCTACATCTATTTCATTTAAAATTTCATTGTAAATTTTTTTATTTCAATTTAATAATTATACACTCCATTGTTGTTTCTCTCTTTGAAATAGAATGTGTTATTGTTGATTTTGTAATAATTGAAAGTTAAGCTTGAAAGCGTATTCAAAATTGTATATTGTTCCATACCAATTAGTAAAGAATTTATAAGATTTGTTCCAATTTTATTAAATTTGCTCTAATTTGTAGAATTTGTCTTAATTTTATTACATTTGCCCTAATTCGTAGAATTTACCCTAATTTTAGTAAATTCACCCTAATTTATAGAATTTACCCCAAATTTACTAAATTTGCCTTAATTTATAAGATTTACCCTAGTTTTAGTAAATTTGCCTTAATTTGTAGAATTTTCCCCAATTTTATTAAATTTGCTTTAATTTATAGGATTTTCCCCAATTTTATTAATTTTACCTTAATTAGTAGGCTTTGCCTTAGTTTTATTAAATTTGCTTTAAGTCGTAGGATTTGCTCCAATTTTATTAAATTTGTCATGATTTGTAGAATTTGCTCCAATTCCATAGAGATTACCCCAACATGTAGAATTCGCTTTACTGTATAGAATTTACTCTAATCCATAGAATTTACCATAATTTTGTGGATTTTATCCTAATTTGAAGAATTCAACCCAATTTTATGGAAATAGTGGATTTGGTACGATTTGCAATATTTGCCCATAAGAATATTATATATGGTGAAGATGGACCATATCATGAAGAGGGCCGGTTAAGAAAATTAAAGTAAAAACGGATGTGGGATGTCCTAGCTTGCATTCATATAGCTAGACTAGCATCTCATTACAACTCTTATGGAGGTGGAGAGGTGAAGATTGGAATGCACACCTTTCATATGCCACATAGGGAGTTGACGATGACCTTATAAAATGTGGTGGTGCAGTTCGGTTTGTCCATTGACTAACATGTAGTCACGAGTGTCCGTAGCTTGCATTAAGTAAACTAATATGAGTGTTTGCTTAGCATTAGGCTTAACCCTCGTGATATTTCTAGTGGATAGCTAAAGATATCCTAATTAAAGAGTTCTTCCAGGGGGCTATCAAACGACACAGACAATGTATCCATCATGCGATACACACATGCATACATCCTCCAGCTAATGGGTAGAGTTATGTTTGCAGATAAATCTTTTAGCCTAGTCCACTTGATATTCCTCCCACTTCTTGAGGATTTTAAAGTGGTAGGGCAATACGTTGAGGAGTAGCATGCTTAAATTAGTTATATAGATTCTTATGCCGTGCAACTAACACATCTATGTAGGAGATTTGTGGAGCTATGATTCCTTTGTAGATCTAGGCTTGTGATAGATTTCCACACATCACTCCGACTCAACTCCAGGTTTACATTCCTCATGATGCTTCTTTGGTATATCATTGGCATGCTGTGTTTGATGTCATGCAGGTAGCCACTCATGTTCTTGCACATTATTGAGATGCTGTAGATTGATAAACACCTAAGCAGGTATGGTACATTAGTTGATTTAATATTATCTACTTTACTCATATATTGTTCATTAAATAACTTAATTTCCTATAGATGTATTATATACCATATATGCATGGGCTCCTAGAGTAGCTTCCTCCTTGTTAGGAAGGGAGTAAGATTTTGTGCACTTAAGTACTTCTAATTTGCTTCCATATTGTAGAGTGGCACCATCCTTATCAAGTAATGTGGCAGCTTGGTGGGATCTAGAAGATTCCACAGTAGTGCGACATATCTCTTTCCCACCATAGGATCCATCTTAGAGGGAAAACCAATGAGGATTGGAGAAAGAGACATGCGGTCTATATCTAATAATAGGAGGAGCATCGATTCTCTATCATTTAACTAGAGTTTGACGACACATTGCTAGGTAGAGTAGATCCCAGATATTACCCTTGGTACTATAGTATCACAAAACGGTATATTAGTTGAATCAAAGTCATGCTCAATGCCTTGGTAAGTCGCTTTAATCATATCATTATACTTTTATGTTTTCTAGATTGTGCTATTAACATATTGACTTTCTATGTAGTTGAATTGCTTCGCTTGCATTGAGGCAATGGATTCCTTAAAAGAATACCGGTCATAACAATTATTGGGAGGTATCTCTTCCAAGGCCATGGTGGTGTTACATTATTCCCTTTAGATCATTAGGAGCACCATCAAAAGATGCCTCCACCTCGTGCCACCTAAGGGAGAGGATAGGCTCATGCTAAGGGTCGTCATCAGCAGGTGGTGCAAGATTGGTCTCCTAGTCCACCTACAAATACCTTACTTGCTCACTACTCACCGGTGGTTCATCCTTCCTCATATTATGATAATCCAACTTTCAGTATCAAACTGATGAAGTTTTACACACTTGATGTTGACATACTGCATATGTTTATGGTTATTCAACCTGTTCGTTAGAAGTGAAGACATTTAAGTACACAAGATATGGGGAAGGAACTCACGCAAGTAGATTCTCAATATATTTCGTGAGATGAGCTACCATTTTAGATGTAGACCCATCTCAACACCAAAAGACCTAGCAACTCTTTCCAAATTGAAGAGAGTTTAGCACGATATGGATGGAGACATTATGAGAGACGACATAAAAAAAGGGATTATATATATATATTTGGCTACGTAATTATATACTACATTTTCTATTTTCTTGAAATGTATATGTATTTCTAACTGATTTACTCTAGCTATGTAATTTTGCTTGTACAATTTGAACGAATTGATGGAATCATTTTGTTTCTCCGATTAATTTATGTTATGAACTTCAAACTTATCTCAGGTTTATCCTCTCTTAATAGGTTCGTGATATTATAGACCTTGATATTTGTTATGAACTTAAAAAACTATTAAGGGCTTTTTCTGATAATTACATAATATCATGGATTTGAAATATTTTTAGAATTAGATTATTCATTTTTACAAGAACCCATTTTACCAAACCCTAACTTCAAAGAATAAGGAATAGCAAATGTCATGTAATTCAATAGAAATAGAAACCGCACGTTAAGCATGTGACTTCTTTGAAAATCTCAGTGTGAATGCAAAAAAATCATAAGTTTAGAGTGCGATTTCTAAGAGTAAAGAAATCACATATTCAACATTGAGGTTTCTTTACATTTTGAAACCATACAACTTGCAATTTTCAAGTCAATCTGCACTAACATCTTTAAAACATCATCTCATGTAGGGTTTTGCATATACCATAATTTAAGGATTGCTTTTGAAATGGCACATTTTCTCTCTTTTTCCGTCATACCTGAGTATCAGATTGCTGGCAATAAAGAGGATTTGAGAACACAAGGAGCGCGATCAGGCTTTTTCTATCACATATTTTCTCCACCAACTTGGAGAGAAAGAAATAACATAATAAGTAATATTATAATACAAAATCCTACATTTCGCAGGTACAATTTATTTATTTATTTATTTTTTACTTCATAAATTTTTGGATGTTACTTTCGAGTTCAACGATTCCTCGTGCATAATCCTAGCAAGCATACCTCTTGAACGCATTTTGATATCAATTAAAGGCGAAAGTATCAGCTCAAAAGGACAATTGCATAGACTGTCCAATGTTTGCCTTTCGATATCTGTACCCCTAGACGCAAAGGAAGGGGGTGGAGGAGGAAGAAACTATAATAGCCATGGTGTACAGAATTTCCCGGGAGAATTTTTACCAAAACGTCTCCGTAGGACACAGCAACTCAATATCAACGTCAGATCAGGAAAACTCTCTTCAAAACCTAAAAGAATTCAACGGGACCCGATATGGCAACTGGGGGATCGATTTCAATACGGGTTGCCTCACCCTTCGATAGAAGTTGTGGTAAAGTGTTAGCTTCCTTGGGAGCGACTCCCTCTGCGGTCCATAATGTTACATGTGGCCATTCGTTTTTTGAATCTATCTTCTCGCCATCAACTGAACCTAGGTGAGCCTCCAATGCAGCCATTTTCTTTGTAAAAAGCAGAGCAGTAAAATTGACAGGTACTTCATGAGCGAGGTAGACGCCATAGTTAGCTACAGCTGTAACACCATGGCTTCTCTTGTGAGCAAGAGTGAGATGAGCTTTTCGGAGGTTGTTCTCCATGTGGCTTTCTTTAAGAAAACCCCCCACCTTTGTGTTCATTCCTGCCAACTGGAAAAATCAACAAAAAGAAAATAGTGGTTAGCTTCAGGAGAGCTTGACCTTACAAAAGAGATCTATTTAGTACAAGTGGCACTTCTTTCAACATACCTGTTTAAGAAGATCACGAATTTGTGTGACAGGCAAACTCACAGCAGCAAAAACAACGTTTCCAAACTTCCTCTTTTCGGTAGTTGGAGTTGTGTACTCACCCTTGGCGATAGTCCTCAGCTGGTCCAACACCTGTGTGACCGCCAAGTCAAATGACACCTACAAGAATATGCATAGACATCATGACTTCCAGGGTGTGAATGATGAAGCGAAATAGGGTAAGCAACAAGAAAAAGAAGAAGAAGAGCATATGGGCATTGAATATTCTAGACAAGAAATCAATTGTAACAAGAGAACAATCAAACCTGGATAGAATTAAGATAATCGCTATTGTCATGTATGGTATCTCGCATCAGCTTTTCCCATTTTTCCCATTCCTTTGCATATGTTCCCTTGTTAGACTCCAATCTGAATAAACCAAAGAGGATGCTAATGCTTTCATATGTATAAGGAACCAAACCATGGTAAATGTGAAGATGTACATCACACTTGCTAAAAATGGAATTAGATAAAACCCTGTCCAGCTATCATAAGCTTACAAGCAATATAATATATGTGCATTTCGAGGCCTCTTTAAGCACAGTGAACTTTTTATTTTTTCCCTTGTACCATTTTGTAACTTTTCCTTTACTAATGGAAAAAAAAAAAAGAAGTCCGAACTTATCCAAAAAGAACAAAATGTTCTGCACATGCTAATTTTGGTAGCTAAGCTGGAACCTTATTGAACAGATCAGAAACACATATTAGTCTAACAATGCAGTGCAATTAAAGATACCAACTTACAAGGTCTAGCAAATTATTTGCCCAAAGAAACTGGCATTAGGACATGGAGTTTCAAAGCTAAAACAATTTGAAAGTCTCATCTTTATAAAGGATTTCAATGACCTAGAAATCTAGTTTATACCCAAAATTGTTTATGAAGTGATTAAAAAGCAACGGTTCTGTAACCTTAGATGCCTTACCCTCTTCTAGACAATAAACTTCAGTTCTTCACAGATAATTGTTTTCAGGATAATCACATAGAATTTGCTTGAAGGAAGAAACTATAAAGGCCCAAAAGCTGACCTTCCATGCCTTCGGGTATGGAGTCTGTACAAATCAATCCCCTCCTCTAATACAGACTTGATCGGATCAGGCAGAGGACTCCTGAATGTGCACAGAACATGTCAGATAACACAACCCATGTGATTTTGAACAGTGTCAAAGTCAAGAGGATGCAGCATTGGTCAGGAACTCCATTTTTGTTGATATTATGAAAACTTAACATTCCTACAACTGCAAGTATGAGTAGGATGCAGCCATGACTTGCTGTACAGCAATAATAATATGAAACACATTATCCACCATAATAGAGCATTCAATTTATGGGAGAGTCATTTGAACTAAAATCAGAACAAATGGTAACCATCTACCATGAAACTCATCGAGCAAGGTTACCATCAGCTTGTGCCTAACAAGGTATTAGCAGAGCATTTATCTGTAAATAGTAGTTTGCAGCAATTGTATCTGCCCAATTGACTCATGTTTAACTTCTTCAATATCATGTTTGATTTACCAAATGATTGAAACCATTTATATGGTGATAGACCACTCTCTGCCTTTTCATCAGATGTTGCAAGTGTGTGAAAGTGAAAATCAGTTTCGATCGACATAATTACTTGTCTAACAATACAAAGATAATAAACCAGCATGTGCTATTCTTTTTTTATATATTTTTTAAAAGCCTGTGACAAATACTACATTTCTTATTTGGAGGAATTTGAGAACAAAGCAAATTGCACTTCATCACTCACATGTACAATGTGACAATTATTAACATCAAGACATGTGAATAGCAACATAATGTTCACCAAAATTAGAAAATACAAAGCCTAAACTCCGCCCTATATATTTACTTTATGAAAACTTATACAGCGCATACCTGTTCAGTTTCTTGGTTATACACATAGTCCTCATTTCCTAATATCAGATCCTAAGAGTCTTCAGCAACATAAATTCATAATTCAGTTCACCAAAATCATGAGGGACTAACAAGGATTTTATGAAGATACTGTACATACAATCCAAATAAAATACATGAATTTATAAGTGCGCCATAAGTCTCATGTGAGTCGCATTTAACAATAAATTCTACAAGGAAGCCCATGACACTAACACATAACACAAACTTGATCACAAGTAGAAGATGCAAAGTGCAAGGAATAAGATGCAAAATCAGTTTCTGATGATCTGAACATGAAAAACAAAGATCTAACGATGCTACAATCAAAGAATGAGAATTGGGGATTGAAATTGATTAGAGAGAGAGGGGAAATCCAGGAACTGGGGGTAAAGGCCTTGCAAGATAAATTTTTATGTAAATAGCATTAAGGATATGACCTTAGCTAATGCCAAAAGCACTAAAAGTTCATGTGACTAAGGTCTTAAAATAGCCCATAAGACTACTAGTAGTCACCAATCATTCTCTATCATTTTGGCCATGATTGTACTTGTATTAGGCAATTAGTTAGGTCACAATGTATCTTCTAAAAAGCAGATATCATTAAGGACAGTTGAAATCCCATAAAGAACAGTCAAAGTCAAAGTGTTCCAGTGATTCATGAAAGACTGGTTACTCCTATAACTTTGAGTCTGGGAAGGAAAGGGGAAAAACCAATATTTGTATGTTAAGAATACTTCTCAATATGTAACAATCATATCTTGTGTTGATGAAATGGATTGTGCAATGTAGAAATGCTTTAACCTGTCAGATTTCAGCAGTGGCATCTTCACAAGTGATCCAAATCGTTCGATCAATTCACTCTCAAACTCTTGACGACTCTGCGAAAAAGGAATATATCAGAACTGTATTCAACCATAGAAACACATATACTAAGGGGGAAAAAAAATAAATAAAGCAATCATGTAGTCTAAATGTGTTAAGCAATAATAAACATCATACCTTGCCATCATAGAGGTGATAAAACATAAGCAGCACATAGCCAGCATTTGGAGAGGCCTTGTCTAGGTTCCCCTTCAAAAAGAAAAACATAATGATTGCAAAAATAAACAAGTATGGACATTTATGAAGAAAAATGTGCAGTAACATCAGCACAACTGAGTACCGGATGGTTGACTCGCTGCAGCACACGAAACATGAATACAGCCAATGCATCTAGAGAAAAAGGATTTGAATAGGTTCCTGCATGAGAAATATTGCTTCAATAGTTTTTCTATTGACTTTTTCTGAAAAAATAGTTTCTTTATTGTACAAGTGCTTTTAACTCTCAGTGTAGGACACAACCTTCAGACTTTGATGCAGTTTCATATTTTGTCCATCAGGAATAATGCTCAGGCCATGCACTATCCCAAGTAGTGATCATGTTCACCCTAGAGTAGGTGAATTCTCTACTCACCTTGTAAGCATGGCAAGCTGCTCCTCATTCATATATATTTAAAAGGAAAACTGCCCATTATAGATGGATAAGAAAACCTTTTTCAAGAGGTTTGTGTAGCCTATATATACATTTAATATGTATGTATGCCTGAGTATATGTATAGGCTTCATTAGGTGTGCAATATAGCTCAAATTGGAAAGTTACGGCAGAGACTCAGAAATACGGGACCAACATGAGGTGGACCAAAACAACAATCTTGGTCTCAACTGTTAAGTGTTAATCAAGAAAGGTGTAATATTTGACTGCATCAGCAATAGGATACTGATGTTAAAAAATGTGAAAGGGACCCTAGGAGGTGAACCTCAAGAAAGGTTGGCTCAACATGCTCTTGCTGTTTTCTCACAATGCAAGTTAGTCCTTAGCAGTACAGAAATTTGAAACCAAAACCACAGGTTTTGATAGACCAAGTCAATAGCTTCCATTACCATTATTTTACTCCTAGTGGATAATTTAAAAGTTTAGTTGGATTTGCCTATTGAAGATATTAAAGATCTTTGAAAATTTTGAATGCCTCATGTGCTCTTGCACATTAACCACAAAGCCTTCGAAGCCACAAAAATTTGTTTCATTCAGCTCTAAATCAACATTTCTACCCTTAGCTTGAGAGATCACCTTCAGAATCAGATACAACAGGAACTGCTGATGCTTTAGTGCTGCGACACATGGCCTCAATCTGCACCAAAATAATACATGAAGAATTGAACATCCCAAAGCTAGCTTCAGTTGCTATAAAGAAGCAATGCAAATCCCATGTGGTATTTCGGTTCAGATTTTAAATAGATTAATGGTGGGAACCACATAGGTACATGGACTCAAACATTGAAGACGAACAGGAGTATCATCATCAAGCAACTGACATAACCTGAAAAAGCTCATCTGCATTCCACAAAATGGTACCATGCTCTATATAATTGGGTAATTTCTGCTTAATCTTCCAAGTTATGAGGAAATGTCCAGACTTGTGCAATTGGGTAATCTAACCAGCTTTTTCTCTAATTCTAGGATGACAAGGAAATTTACAACTCAGAGTAAAAAAATACTTCACAAATTTTGTGGACTAATAGAGTTATCGGAGGAAGGTGAGCTGGGCGAAGCAAACATGGAGTTCTTTGCACTCTGTGATGTAGAATTAAGCATCTGATAGGCATCCAGCCCAAAAACACAACCATTGTTCCTTAATGACAAAGCAAACTCAAGGACAGAGTGGACCTATTCTAAGAAATATAGGATTCACCCCAATAGCCAGAGTGCTCAACTTAAGTTTAGTTCACTGTTCGAGATCTTTGAGACATAATGCAATAAAAGAACTTGATTTCTAAAATCAGACAGAAAAAAAGCTCCAAATCATGGGAAACAATTGTGTTGTATCAGCATTAAATCAAGAAGAGTTAATAAAGGTATAGTCTAAACTAATCATTCCAATAAATATATAAATGCATACAATGTGCACACATATATTACCTGATTCCAAACTTCTTCATTTGGGGCATTCTTGTCAGCCAGCATTATAGAGTACGGCTTTTTACGACGTTCATTGGCCACCTTTTGCCAATATCTTCCTGCAGATATTCTACTAAAAGTGTTCACAATTTCTGCTTCAACATTATCTACCCAACCAATTCCTTTTAAATCTTTTTAAATCACTATCTCAAAAGATTTTTTTTTTTGGATATTTTAACTTTATTGATCCAAAATGTTATACAATCGTAAAGATACAGGGTAAGTTACATCATAATAAATCTTTTCAAATCACTATCTCAAAAGATTTTTTTTTTTTTTTGAATAATTTAACTTTCTTGATCTGAAATATTATACAAATGTAAAGATAAAGGGTAAGTTTACATCATAATATCATAAGCAAAGTACAAAATACATGGCAAACAATTCCCTAGGTTACATTACAGCTGTATATACTCTAATCTAGCTCACTATGGAACCTAGATTTTGAAGGTTATCCCCTAGACGCACTTTGTTGAGCACTCTCTAGATGCTAATAAACTGCCGTAGCTAATTCCGCTCTCCATGATTGGAGCATAGGAGATGAGGAGGCAATTGTAGTCACTAAAGAGGTAGTGGCACCCAACCAGTTTCTGAAAGAAGACGAGCACTAGAGGTGCTCACAAACCAAGCTCCAAATCTAGGTGGTATAGCTATAGTTGAAAAATAGGTGGGAATGATCTTCTAATCCTTGCCGGTAGAGAAAATAGGTTGTAGATGTGATGACTCCCAATGATGTCAACTTATCAAGAGTAGATAGTTTACCTAACAACACTAGCCATAAGATAAAAGAATGCCTTGGCAATGAAGTTTTGTTCCAAATCACCTTATACTATAAGATTATGGTGCTTGGTAGACTAAAAAAAATGTATCTGCTATTTATGGTATACTCTCTCATGCTAGTATGAAACCATTAGAGTCGATTAGAACAAGAGGGATTATGCCGAAGGGAAGGTAGGATGTGAATGTTAGTCCAAAACAAGCCATTCGGTAAGCACCATTCATTGTTATCCATCAAGGAATACAACTTAGTTGTGGGTGGGAAACCAGTGTTACTCATCTCATGAGTACTAAATATTGTATCCAATGGGCTAGTTGGAAGACAAAAGTCAACCCAAAGTGATATGATTAGTCCATTGTTAGGTTCCCATTAGAAACTGGTTCAGACTAGACCTCTAAGCTTTAGTAGCTTCTTTCAGGATTAGAAGCATCTGGTAAGAGTTCTAGATGACCAGAAATTTCTTCCTTTCAGTAGTGTAGAATGAACCCATTCCGATTATAGACTCCTGGGGCCTTCCTTGCATAGGTGCTAGATATATTTAAGTTGGATGGCCTCTATTCAATTACATAAGTTAGGTATACCTAAGCCACCACATTTTAGAGGTTTGTAGACGTCATCCCACCGTACTTTAGCCTTGGAATATATGTTCGGTCTCCCACTTGATAGGAAATTCCTGAGTAGCTAGTTTATCTTCGTTATGATAGATTTAGGTAATAAAAAAATAGAACTCCAATAGACCTACATAGAGAAGAAAACTTATTTAACTAGCTGCAATCTTCCCACATATGAAAGGTATTTGGAGGTCCAAGAGTTGATGTGGGCCAAGATCCTTTCCAGTAGGGCAACACAATCCTCCTTTTTAAGCTTTTTGGAGATTTATGGTACCTCAGGTATGGCATTGGCAATTCGCTTTCCTAGAATTAGGTGGACCTGAGGATGTCCTCTTTCACTCCCATGGGGACATTGGAAAAGAATATGTTGCTTTTGCTATTATTTGCCACTAGTCCCGAGATTGAGCGAAAACGTTGTCGGGTTTCTTTGATCAAGGACACGGATTCAATATTGCCTTTTGTGAAAATGAGGAGATCATCTGCAAAACAAAGATGGGTTAGTTTTTTAGACTTACAACTCTAGTGAAAAGAGAATTGGGGGTTTGCAAATAACCTCCTAAGTAGAGTGGAGAGTACTTCCATTCCCATTACAAATAGGTAAGGAGATATGGGATCCCCTTGTCTCAGCCTCCTATGGCTTGCAAAGTAACCAGTCAGTTCTCCATTAATGTTGATGGAGAATTTCAGAGTGGACAAACATTGCTCTATGAGGGAATGGATGTGTTGGGGAAATTGCATTGCTTTGAGTACTTCTAGAAGAAAGTCCCATCAAATTATGTTATATGCCTTTTGCAAGTCCACCTTTAATGTACAACACTGTGCTCCTATTTGTGAATAGTATCTTGCTTGGGCAATGAGTATGTTATCAGTTATTCTCTTCCCAAGGATGAAAGCTGCCTGTTCTCGTCCGACCAATGAGGCGAGAACCTTCTTAATGCTTGCTGCTTGGATTTTGGAAATAGCCTTATATAGGACATTATAACACGCAATTGGGCGGAAATCTCCAAGCTTAGATGGGTAGCCACTTTAAGGACTAAGGAGATAATGGTGGCATTGATCACCTTTAGTAAGTGGCCTGATATAAAAAATTCTTTGGTTGCTTCAACCAAGTCAACACCAATAACTTCTCAGGCTTCTTTAAAGAACTTGGCCGAAAACTCATCAGGTCCCAAAGCTTTCTCATTTTTTTTTTTTGGATAATCGAGATTTTATTGATCCAAAGTGTTCAACTGTCAGAAGACAGATGATTTACAATAGGGCAACTTTATGTTAAATACATAAGTGAAACTATTGCCTAATATTACAAAGATTTGGCATATGCTATAATCTGGTTTACAATGGAACCCACTTGGGGAAGACTACTCCCTAGCCTAACTTTGTTTTGTACTCTCCATATGCAGTGGACAACGATAGTAGCAACAAGTGTAGCCCTCCATTGTTGTAAGGTTTGAGATGGGGAGCTTGCGGTTGCTATTAACAAGTCTGTGGTGCCTTGCCAATTCCTAAAGGAAGCTAGGCAATGGAGCTGGTCACAAAGCTCATCCCAAATGCAAGATGTATAGGGACATGTGAAGAATAATTTGGGGGGGGGGTGTGGTCCTCTGCTCCTTGTTGACATAAGAAACAAACTGTAGATGGTGTGATTCCCCATGTTACTAGTTTGTCTAAGGTAGATAGTTTGCCAAGCTAGACTAGCCACAATATGAAGGAGTGCCTAGGCAAGGATGATTTGTTCCAAACCACTTTGTACTAGGGTATTGTGGTACTTAGTAGGTTTAGAAAATTATAGTCATTTTTTATTGTGTATTCTCCTGAGGTTGAGTGGATCCAATAGAGCCGATCCAGTAACAAGGCATTAGGTTTGAGAAATGACAGGATGTGGATGTTTGACCAAAATGGATTCTCTAAAATAGATCATGCGTTCCCTTCCATTAAGGAACATAACTTGCTAGTTGGGGGAAGACTTGTGCTTCTCATCTCCCGAGTACTATATATTGTGTCCAATAGCCCTATTGGAAACTAGAAATCAGCCCATAATGAAATTACTAATCCATCATTAGGCTCCTAGCGAAAGTTGTTGTGCACTGCATTCCTTAGCTTTAAGAGTTTCCTCCACATCTAAGAGCATGTGGTGTGCATTTTTGTTGCCCAAAAGTTGTTCTCATTTAGCAAGGTGGAATGCACCCATTCAAGCCATAGACTCTTGAAACCATCCTTACATAGATGCCAGATATGCTTAATTTAAACCACCTTGTTCCATATATGTAATTTTAGTATCCCTAGACCCCCACAATTCAATGGCTTGCATACATCTTCCCAACAAACCTTAGTCTTAGAGAAGGTGTTTGGCCTTCCACTCCATAGGAAATTCCTTAATAGCTGATCTATCCTTCTTGTGATTGCTTTAAGCAGCAGAAAAATTGAGCTCCAAAGGTTTGCATAGAGAACATGACTGATTTGATTAACTGTAACCTCCCTGCATAGGATAGAAATTTTGAGGTCCAGGAGTTAACCATAGCCATAATCCTTTCTAGGAGAACATCACAATCTGTTTTCTTGAGTTTAGTGGAGAGGAGCGGGACTCCCAAATAACGCACATGTAAGTAGCCTTCTTGGAATTGTGTGGAGACTAGGATCTCTTCTTTAATGCTTGGAGGGACGTTGGAGAAGAAGATACTACTCTTGCTGCTGTTGGCTTTGAGACTCGAGAGTTGGTGAAACTACTGTAATGTATCCTGGATCAGTGACACAAATTGAGCATTTCCTTTTGAAAAGATGAGTAAGTCATCTACAAAACACAAGTGGGTTAGCCTTTCATTATGGCATCTCTAGTGAAGAGCAAACTGGGGATGGGTCTCAATAGAGTAAAGAGGACTTCCATGCCTAGTACAAACAGATAGGGGGATATTGAATCTCTCTGTCTGAGCCCGCGGTTACTCGCAAAATAACCTGCTAATTCACCATTGATGTTTATAGAAAATTTTGAGGTAGAGATGCATTGCTCTATGTGTGCATAAGTGGGGGGGAAAATCCATTGCTTTGAGCGTCTGTAATATGAAATCCCAACTTATGGTGTCATAAGCTTTCTGCAAATCCACCTTTAAGGTACATCTTGGTGCTCCTCTTTGTGTGTGATAGCCAGCAAGCAGTTCTTGGGCTAAAAATATGTTGTCAGTGATTTTCCTTCCAGAAACAAAAGTTGCCTGTTCTTTTCTTATCAGCGAAGGTAAAACCTTCTTTATACGTGCTACTATGACTTTAGATATAGCCTTGTGAAGAACATTGTAGCATGCAATAGGAAGAAATTGTCCTAGCATGGAGGGGTTAGCCACCTTCGGGACTAGGGTTATGACTGTGGCATTTACCTCCTTTAACAGGTGCACTGAAGTGAGGAATTCTAAAGCTGCTACAATCATGTCATCCCCCACAATCTCCTAAGCTTAACCATCTAGACTTGATGCTTTACCATTGGCTTGTGAGAGGAAGCCCCATTTGATCTCATCTTTGTTGAATGGAGCATTTAGGTAATCTTGCTATTGTTCACTTAGCTTCCATGTTACCAAGTTGCTGATTTCCCCAGTATTATGCAGGCTCAATAGGGCGGCATAGAGTTACTTGAAGTGGGAGATAGCTAACTCTTTTACCTCCTCCATACCTATTGCCTCATTCCCATCATCCTTTGACAACTGGTGCAAGGAGCTTCTGTTATGGAGGTTCTTCATGGTTTTGTGGAAATAAGAGGTATTCTTGTCTCCTAGCTTCAACCATTTAGCCCTTGACTTCTGTTTAAAAAAGCTCTCCTCTGCACCTCTGAGTAGGAAGTACTTCTGAAAGGCTAACCTTTCCTCCTCCAGTTGTGATGTATCACCACTACTGTGGATGGAAGATTGTAGCTGTACTAGGTGATCTTTCACCTCTTAGACTCGTTGTGAGAGTTGGGAATATTCATTACGGTTTAGGCTTCGCAAGCCTGCTTTGAGTAATTTGAGCTTCCCGACAACTTGAAACATTTGTGACCCTACCACATCACACTTCCATGTATGGGCCACTATTTCTTGAAAGCTCTTATGCTCAGTCCAAAAGTTGAAAAATTTAAAAGGTGTTTTCCTGCCTGTCGAGCTAAAGTCCATGCATGTGATGGCTATGGAATGATCTGAGAGCAAGGGGGGATCAAATTTCGCATGGGCACTTGGGAAGACATTTAACCAATGGTGGTTAATCATAATCCTATCCAGTTTCCTCAAAATTGGATTACTTTCCCTCCTATTGGACCAAGTGAAAAAATCCCTTGAATATCTAAGGTCTACTAACTCAGCTGCTACAAGGCATGCTTGAAACTCCACCATAGCTGATGTTAGCTTTGCTCGTCCATCAGCCTTTTCAGAGGGAACCTTAGTTGTGTTGAAATCACTAAGAACCAACCATGGCTTCACAGCTAAGGTTGATCCAAGATTCTCAATATTTGCCCAAAGGGATCTTCTTTCCATATCACTATTAGAGCCATAAATAATCGTGATGCATAGGCTACAATTTGTATGCTGGTATGTGGCCCCACAATGAACGAATTGCTTGTGTTCCTTTTCGAATTGCACATCCCATTCTCTTGGGTCCCAAGCTAGCCACATCCACTTCCCAGCTAGTGAGTTAATACGTACTTGCCAATGCTGCCCCAAAGAGTTTTTTATGCCTTCCTCATTTGAAGGACCGACTTTCGTCTCAAGGATTCCTAAAAACCCAATTTGTTGCTTCTCACAAATTTTCCTAACCTCCACCACCTTTATGGGGTTGTTAAAAACCCCTAATATTCCATGACGCAATATTCATGGTATTTATTCATTTGATTCCTTCACACCAAGGTGAAGGTCCAACGACTCTTGTGTTGTTTTTTCTTCCTTCGGCTGAAGGAGCTTGAGCTACAGCCCTTGTTGTTGCTAGTTTTACTCCCTGAAGCTGGAACCCGTTGCACAAGAAGCTTATTCAAAGGTGTATCCTCATAGTCTTCTATGCTATCCTCCTCGTCACTCCCAACTAGTACGATCTACATAGTTGTGGTTTGCTCCTCCAACACTGGAAGAGGAATATCTAGTACATGTGTGGTGGCTGATGGGACTTGCTGGGCGCTTTCCAGTTGCTGGCCAGGGACGACTTCCTTCTCCTTTAGACCCACATATTCTTCTGCACACATAGTTCCCTCTACCATCTACTCATGCTCAATCTCCATTCCATTTACCCCAATTCCAGCAGCATCCTCTCCCTCCCTCACCCCTTTAGCTTGGTGAGAGAGTTTAGCATCCACGTTGACTTCCACCTTGTCCATGTTGCAAGAAGTTCCAGGATTGTTAGTGCCGCCATTACCTTGTGCTTGTCCCTCCTTGTTCCTTTGCTTCCCGATTGCACTGGTACCCATTGGTTCTTTGTCTTGTTCGACTTGGGCAGCATCTCATCCTCCGAGTTGCTAGTTCTTTTGCTGTCATTGCAAATGTGGCCAAACACCTTGTATCGGCCACACCTGGGGGGAAGCCATTGGTACTCAATAGGGACTATAGCAAGTATTCCATTCGGTTTCTCCACTTCCACTTAGGTGATCAGCTCGGTACATGCCTCAATCTCTACTAGGACACAAGCTTGAATTGCACACTTCATGGTGGCCATGAGGGTATCTGCTTTCAGAGGTGAACCTACACCACTGACGATACAGCTTATACCCTCAGTTGTCATGTATTCGCATGGAATACGGTCGAACATTGCCTAAACCGGTCTGTGGGTGGGCTGGGGCCGGTCAAGCAACATCCCCTTCCTCCATTTTTGTAGAATCAGTAGGTGTTGAGCAAAATACCATGTCTTCTCCAAGATGGGCATCAAGTCAGCTTCACGTGCAAACCGAAAGTAGAAGAAGCCCTCCTTATTTGCTAACATGTCCAATATGCCATATTGTTTCCAAAGCCTAAAGGAAATTGTTTGGACTAGTGTGGAGGGAATCTTGTTTCCAAGAAAATAGCCTACTAATGTGGATGACCAATGGGAAAACCCTTCATCCTCAACCGCTTGTGGAATTTTGACCTTGGAACTTGTCCTTCCTTGATCAGTGGGAAAAAGTGGAGGTTGAAGAGGGGTTCAACAGCTGGAGCCTTTGGCGCACACACATTGGTGTACGACTTGGGTCCGGCAGGGTAGCTAGTGGGGTTGTTTTCCAAAGGTTCCCTAGGTGGTTTTCACCCTCACTATTTTCTAATGTTTTTTTTTACTACTTTCGAAGTGGATTTTCCTAAAGGGGAAAGGTTAATAGGGGTTGTCTCAGCTGGGGGGTATTATCCGTTGGGTTAAAGCTTTCCACATTGACTTTTTGCTTTTGGGGAATGTGTGGATAGGACATCCATGTGCTCACATGGCTCCAAACTTCCCTTTTCGGCTAAGTTCTAATTGTTACTTTGTAGGTGGCTAAAAGTACTTTTTGATGTTACACCTGCCTGACCTGGCAAGGACACTACTATAGTTGTGCCTTGGTCATTCCTACCCAGTTCCCGTAAGGAAAAAGGGGGGAAAAAACTCCCCCAAGGTGGTCCAGTGGCCTATCAACGCTTTCTTGGTCATGGTTGGGACCTATCTCTATAGCGTACTAGTGAGTGAGGGTAAAGTCTAGAAGGTGAGATGGAAGGGGGAGGTGGCGAAAGGTGAGTGTGTGTGGTGTTTACCTAAGAGAAGTAGTCTCTTAAGGTGGTCAGGAGTAAAGGGTAGAGAGAAGGGAGAGCATCTTAGAGAGAGAAAAAGTTAAAACCCAGATTTTGCATTCTAACCCAAAGCTTTCTCATTCGCTTATGAGAAAAACCCCCATTTAATCTCTTCAACAACAAAAGGGGCATCTAGTTCAAGTTGTTTTTGCTCACTTAATCTCCAAGTCACCAAGCTATGGCCTTCTTCTGATTTGAGGTGAGCACTTGGGTTCTCATAAAGTTGCTGAAAATGAGCTATTGCTAAGGCCTTGACCTCATCCTCACCAATTGCCTCACTTCCATCCTCTCTTGACAAGTTGTATAGGGAGCTTCGGTTGTATAAGTTCTTCATGGCTTTATGGAAATGTGACGTGTTCTTATCCCCCAATTTTAGCCACTTAGTCCTTGATTTCTATTTGTGGAAACTCTCCTCCACCCCCCTGAGTAAATAGTATTCCTTATAAGCCACTTTCTCCTCTTCCATATGAAAAGTTTCTCCTATGCCATGAATTGAAGTTTGCAATTGAAGTAGTCTATTCTTGGCCATTTGCACCTGTCTGGGAAGTTAGGAGTATTCATCCTAGTCTAAGCGTCTAAATTCTTGTTTAAGTAACTTTAGTTTCCTAACAACTTAGAACATCTTAAATCCCCTCACTTCTTCTAAATATTTATCACTTAGTCTCCGAAATTCTTATGTTCAATCCAGAAATTGAAGAATTTGAAGGGAGTCTTCTTAGTCCCTAAGCTGTAGTCCATACAAGTAATTGCTAAGGAATGGTTCGAGAGAATGGGTGACATGAATTTTGCTCTTGCTCTAAGGAGCACACTTAGCCAATAATGATTTACCATAATCCTATCCAACTTTCTCAATATTGGATTATGATCTTGTCGATTTAACCAAGTGAAATACAATTCTGGAGATCCACCATGGTATTTGTTAATCACATTCTCCCACCAATGTTTTCAAATGGAGATTTCGTGGTATTGAAATCTCCAAGAATCACCTAAAGACTCTAGTTTAGTGATGGAGTTAGGGCCTCAAGGTTACTCCACAAGGCTCTTCTTTCTCTATCATTATTTGAACCATAGACAAAAGCAGCAAAGATTTTTAGATTGAATCTCAAATTGGTTATTGCAATGTATGAACTGTGTAAGCTCGATCTCCACCCGAACAACCCATTCACTAGGATTCCAAACTAACCACAATCTCTTCCTAGCTGCTGAATTGATTTTTACCTGCCAACATGGACCCAAGACATTTTGGATTGTCTCTTCATTGGAAGGATTCACCTTAGTTTCAATGAGGCCTATTAAATTTATGTTTTGGCCTTGTCAAACTCTATTAACATCCAACACTTTGATGGGGTCATTAAAGCTCCTAATATTCCAAGCTGCAATACTCATGGTTACTATGACGAGAAGGCCTCACTACTAGGTGAGTATCCTCCTCCTCTTCCTTTGCTTTTTCTTCCTTTGACTAGAGGAACTAGACCCTTCGCGCTCTTAGAATTACTTCCCAAGCCTTGGTTCATTGGGATCAACAATTTATTTAGTAGACTATTCTCATTCTCCTCAATCTCCTCATCATTGTCACACTTCAATTGGTTGGATTGAGTGACTCTAAGGTCTTGGATGGGATAGTCCTCATGCTAGGCCATTGATTCGGAACAAGTAGACATAAAGGTAACATGATCCTTCTCCTAGCCAGGAATGACAAACAAGTTAGTCGCTTGATTCTCCACCTTATCCTCCACGTGCATTATTGCAACAATGACCTAATTACCAGGTTCAAACTCAGCCACAGTCTCAGCCACAACCTCCTCCTCAACCTCTTCTTTGCTTGGGTAAAGGCTGCTATTCATTTGCATCTTTACCTACTACACTATTCTGCTTGAGAGGAGATTGGATTTCCTCACTCCCCTCCCATCCCCTCTAGGCTAATGGCACGAGATAACAGGGCCAAAGCTCGCTCCCTTGCCTTCCTCACACATCTTCTTCTTTCCCTAATCTACACCTTTGCAGGAACCCATTACTCCTCATTAGCCTTCTCTTTAGAGTGTCCCATATCAACTTGAGTGTTCTCTTTTGGGCCTGGCCTACACCTATGGCCAAATACACTACAGATTCCACATCTGGGAGGAAGCCAATGGTTCTTCGCAATCAACCCATTAGTTCCCTCCACTTTTACTTGAGTGATTAACTCTTCCCTTGCATCTATCTCCACCAACACCCTAGCATGATTGGCACATTGCCTGGAGGCCGTTAAGGCATCAGCTTTAAGTGGATTCCCACGCCACTAACAATGCAACTAATACCTTCCTCATTTAGGTATTTACATGGAATGCGCAAGAAAAGTGCCCACACAGGAACATTGGTCAATTGGGGCTTGTCTAGGGACATGCCTTCCTCCATTTTTGAAGAATTAAGAATCTTTGCACAAAGTACCAGGTCCTCTCAAGTATTGGATTCAGGTTTCTTCCCTCGGCAACCTTGAAATAAAAAAATCCTTCCTTACTCCCCAACACTTCTAGGAGACCTAGGTCTTTCCACAAACGCAATGCGGTGGATTAAACCAAGGTGAACAACATCCTATGGCCAAGAAAAAAACCCACCAATGTGGAGTGCCAATGTTTTGCTCCAGCTTCCTCCATGTTATGTGGGATTTTAACTCTAGCTATGGTGCCTTTTCTAGCTAGAGGGAAGTAACGGAGCCTAAAATCCAGTTTGTGTATAGGTGCATTGGGAGCACATGCATGGGCATATGATTTGGCTCCATGCACAATCCTGTCGGTGGTTTTTGTTGAGGACGGTGGTTTAGCTGAGTGGTTTTATTTTTGTACTTCCTCCAGCAGGCCATTGACCTCCTCAAGGGTGGTATTTCCAAAGAGGATACACTTAGGGAAGGATGCGCTGGTGGGTTAGCTTTTGGGTTGTTCTGTCCCATCACTCCTTCTTGTTTGCTTTTCAGAGATGTCCTTTCCTCAAGAGCACAAGGCTCCAAATTGTTTCTTTTAGCAATCTTCTGGCAGCTTTCCTAGTTGGCAAAAGTGACTTTTTCCTTTTTACCTATTAGGCCTTCCTTGGAAACCACCTCTAGAACTGTGTCAACCTTGTTGCCCCCCAGTAATTCAAAGAAGTCTAAAGGGAAGTGCTCCCCTAATGTAACAAGTTGCACACCCTTTACCATCTTGGTCAAGTCCATGCGACTGCTCAAGCCACCTCTCATCAAACTAGTTAGGCCAAGGCTCAGCAATGGTTGAAGGAAATATAAAAGTGGAAAATAGAAAAAGAATTAGATTCTGGGTTTGGGAAAATACGAAATGGTTGGAAATGATATTGGGTTATCTAAGAAAAGTGATTTCTTAAGGCGGTTTAGATAGTTTCCTAGAGAGAAGAGAGAGCATTCTCTCACACTAGTTTTTTACTTGCACTATCTCAAGAGATTTTTATTTGAATGAACAAGAAGAACTGAGGAAAGTGGCATTGACTCTAAACTAAAATCATTATGAACAATCTTTACACATCCCCACCCTCAGCCCCTACTGATAGAATGTTTGCTCCAACTATCAGACTGAGATCGAGAAAAGGATTCATTCAATAAATTCAAGCAAAAGAAAACAAGAACCAGAAGCAGAGGCCGACAAATTAGATACAACCATATGTAAAACATGTTAAGAAATGAAGCAGAATCTGAAGAGAGTTATGGCACAAAATCAAGTCACTTGAAGAGCATAGTTTCCCATTTGGAAGAAGTCTTTAGTTTGTAGCCAGACCTTTAATAAGATCACCCATCAGACTATGCACAGGGCGATCATCTCCTAATCCACCTGGAGCATTAAGTAATTCTTTGCATAGAGCAGACTTCGCACAGCCAGGTATTCCTGAGATTAGATACAGAATGGCATAAAAGGTCAGAGCTCACATAACCTCAAACAACCTCAATAATGCCAGTAGCAAGTTTTGCAATGCAGTGTTTGCAAATTAGAGGGAAAAGTGATAATCTTTTGAGAGTATATTATGATTTTTTTTTTTTTTTGGTTGGGGGGGTGGGTGTGTTTGAGGTCAGTTTTTTCTCCATTAAATGAAATAAATGTTACAGATGGACACAAAAGACAATAAAATATAGTAATAATAATAATAATAATAATAATAAAAGGAAAAAAGGATAAAAGTCACCTTGAACAAGTGACAAACAAAATGAAATCATAGCCAAAAAGGAGAAAGACTCCTAGGCAAAGACCATACAAACATAAACAAAACAACTGGTCTAGACACTAGGTCTGAGACCAATGTCTACTCTTTTTCTTCTTCTTGGCACAAGATTTTCCAGAATTCAGTATATTATGATTTAGATCTGTGGGAATTGGAAGCAACTACACCGTTTGTTTCTTTTTGACAACATCTATATTTTCATTATCTAACAAATTTTCCAATAGTATTATCGTTTCTTTAAACTATCCTCTTGTGCAAAAGGCAGGAGCTGAATAAGCTAGAACAGGAATTAAACATATGGCTCAGCTTTTGTATAATATTAACAACATAATAAGTAAGATGATAACTAAAAAACTCCTTCTAAAGATAGAAGATCCTCCAGATTGAATAAAGATTACCAACAGCCACTAACCACGTGGTCTAGTGGCAGAGCTCCTACCCTCTTAGTAAGAGGACTAAGTTTCAAACCTTAATCCCAACTTAGGTATCAAAAGATGAAAACAAGAGAGAGAGAGAGGTTGGCCAACTTATCAAATTATCATGTACCTGGAAAGAATACAATCAGCCCCTGATCTTTTTGGATGGAATCCCCGCCAGAGATATTGGGGCTCAGAGATGCTGCTTCTTGCTCTGGCTCAAGATCACCCTCTTCATCCCTGCCTCCTTCAACGATGGCCAAGAAATCCTCTGTTTTGACAAGGTTTCCAGCAGATCCAATCAAAGCTTGATTCTCTAGACTGCGTTTGGCATACCGTTCAAGAAAGGGTTCTGCCTCAGAAAGATATATAGACGATGAAAGCTGCTTGTTCCCGCATTTCCTCTGTATGTACATGGCCCTGATGGTAATTTACAAAACCAGTTTGATCTTGAGTCAATGTAAAACAAACTGATTATATGATTAACAGGAGTTGTCGCAGTACCATTCATCAAGCATCTTGCTGAGCTGTCTCTGCTTTCCTGATGTAGTTCCCCATGTCTTCATTTGCCTGTAGAGTTCAAGGAGGGAAAAATATTTACTTTGTAAGATGCAATTGGCAATAAAGAGTTATGCATACCAACTAAATTAGGACATGGAAAACTAGTATCATGACCTTTCTATGAGCCTAAGAAAACTTGTATAGCACCAAAAAAGATACAACTGAAAGTCAAATGATGAACAAGTGCCCTGACAATGCAACAAATGGTAGGGTAATACCTTGCATTAACCACAACATTGTTCCACATTAGATAGCTAATAGAAACCCCTATTCAATGAATAATAATGATCCGCCACAATGCTATTTAATATTTTACAAGATGGCAGGAGGACAAACAACACCCCCTCAAAGAACACAAGTGCATAGCTTCTGGGAGTGGAAGCTCTAAAACCAGTCAAAATACCTAACCACATGCAAGAATACATAGTAAAACAAGAGAACCATGCAAAACTAAGCAAGATATGTGTGATAGACAAGTGGCTCATCAAAAGTTGTTAGGTAAATGCCATATTTGATACCTTTAACTTTTTCTATTTTTATAACTAACTACCTAAAGTTTTAAAATGTTAATTTGCTACTTGAATTTTTGCTATTTTTGCAATTAACTACCTGAACTTTACATTTTCTTACAATTAACTACCTAAATTTTACTTATTTTTACAATTAATTACTGTATTCAATTATTATAAATAACTTCGAAAAATTCATAAGTAGTAAATTGATACTTTCAAAAATAGACAAAATTTAGATACCAAATATAGTATTAATCCAAAGTTGTTCAAACAATGAAAAAGCTAAAAAACAGATATACTTTGTCCTCTCCTCTCCTTTGCACTTTTACGCTGAAAAAATTCTCAGCTCTCTTCTATCTTCAGTAGGGTAAATGTCACATTTGATACCTTAAGTTTACCTATTTTTGCAATTAACAATTTAAAGTTTCAAAGTATTAATTTGCTACTTGCATTTTTCTTATTTTTATAATTAACTACTCAAATTTTACTCTTTCTTATAATTAACTATCTAAACTTTACTTAATTTTACAATTAGCTACCCTATTTGAATAATATAAATGACTTTGGAAAGTTTGTAAATAGTAAATTAACACTTCTAAACTTTAAGTAATTAACCATAAAAATGAATGAAATTCAGGCATTAAATGTGACATTAACTCTTTAATATTTTTTTTAAAGACATCTATATAAACTCACCTTAGGTAGTAAGCTTTGTATGAAGCTGGGCCTTCCTTAAAAAGAATAGATAACCCATTGCGGATCAAAAAAGTTCGTATCTGTCAAAACAATTGACACATAATAGATGTGATTTAAAAAATAGTACTGTCTATTCTTTTGATATGCAGTGAATTTTTTCAAAAAGGAACATCATACGAAATATTCAGGTAAAAGAACTCACAAAAACTTGAAACCTCAAAACTAATGAAATGCTGCAAAGAGTGTATGCATAATGAGTAATGCAAAAAAATATGCCATGTGATTGGATTCCCTAATCAGATTGAAGAACTTCTTCCAGCCAGGCTGACCCTAGAATGCATGACCAGCCTAGTGTGCATTTCAGCTAGCCCAAGATGCCATGATCTGCATATTCTTCAATTAAATCATTTTTGCGAAAAAAATAACATGCTCTGCCAGCTTAGTATCTTGAGAATAGCTTCTTAGAAGATATACAAATTCTTTATCAACAACAAACCAACTGTCTCTCAATGGAAAGAAAGAGGGTGAATTCACACTCTCACTAACTAAACATTACTTTAGAATAGCATTGGCAACAATTATTTTATAACACTCTTAATTCTTGCTAAAAACAAAGAGCACCTTTTTTAATGCGTCAGCTATAAAATTGTGAAAACGCAGATTCTAAACTCAACCACAATAACAAGAGTTAAAAATATAATGGCTTCATTGCTGAGCAGTAAAAATAATCCACCCAGCCTTCTCTCTCTCTCTCTCTGTTTTTTTTTTTTTTTTCACCTACAAAAGTTTTTATATGCACTATTATAATGAAATGGTTAACTCATTTAATTATTCAAAATACAGTAACACCATAAAACATTCTGTTATCTGGCAATTATGGTGCTTTCAGAGAAAATACTCAAATGGCATTTTAAAAATCAAGCTTCTAAATCATCTTTTATGAAATGGTAACTGCATGTCAGCATCTAATTACTGTAGGTTATAGCATACAGCGCATTGGATCATGTTAAATTGATAGAACATACTAAAGAAGCATCGAACATACTTTGTATGTAAGAAATTTCAGCTTGATCATTAAGTTTGCATCCTCATCTGCCAAACCATCTTGCAAACTTGTCCCATTGCCATTAACCTTGTCTCTTACATCTATGTTGTCCTCATCAATTTTAGCTGCTCCTTCTTTGTTTCCCTTGTATAAATTTAAGTCCAAAAAGAAACCTGTTCAATATGAAATCATTAAGTAACAAAATAAAAAACTTGCTAAAAAGGGATTATAATTGTAGGAATTTAAATATGGTTTCAATAGCAAATTAATTTTTGTTGCTGGAAGATTTAGCATTTATTGTTGTAGGTTGATAGAATCAGCAATATTGGGTAGTTAGGGTTGGTGTAATAATGTTTGTTGCAACCAACCCTATTAGGACTATTTATAAATAGGTTATTTTTATATACAAATCAATTGTGACTTCAAATGCATAATTTAAAATGAATCTATATTATTTTTCTTTATGGTACCAAAGCTTCAATCGATCCTTATTTGACTAGAACTAACCCATAATGAGTGACACCACTCAAAAAGTTGAAGAATTGACACCAAGATCCACTTTGGATCTTACTCGCCTAAGGACTCTTCCTATAGAACTCAAAATTCTATTCCTTCAATAATTTCTCTTACAGCTGATCAAACCGCTATGCTTCAACAGCTATTAAGTCAGGCGAAAATAAGTGATGATAAATGTAGTGATCAGAAATCATTTTCGACCATTGCTCAATCAAGTAGTTTTTAACTGTTTCTCGAGGCTTTAACCATGATAGCTGGATTATAGATCCTAGGGCATCTGATCATATGTGCAATTCTCAATGTTTATTTGAATCTCTTACCTCTTACAGAAATTTGAGTAAAATTTCAGTGGCCAATGGTAACCATGTTGTAGCTGAGGGTAAGGGCACAGTTTATGTGGCTAGTTTGAAACTAAGAGACACTTTATTTGCTCCCCAACTACAATATAACCTTTTATCAATAAGTAAACTTACTGAGGATTTGGATTGTCAAGTTGTGTTTTCTTCAACTTGTCGTGTCTTGCAAGACTAATCTTTAGGGAAGATGATTGGCAGTGCTAGGAGCCATAATGGCCTTTGCTATGTCTTCGAAATTGGCTGTAGTTCTGAAAATAAGTCTGAATCTAAGTCCTTAGTTTCCATTTCAGATGAGTCTAATGTTATGTTGTGGCATAAATGCCTTGATCATCCTAATTTTTATTATATGAGTCAGTTGTATCCTAACTTACTCAAAATAAAAGAATCACTGATTTCAATTGTGAATCTCGTATCATGGCAAAATTATAAAAAAAAAGTTTTTACCATATTCACCCTTACAAACCATCTAAACTTTTTAATTTAATTCACAATGATATATGGGCACCGTCTCGTAATTCAACTTATACTAGGCATAAATGGTTTTTAACTTTCATTAGTGACCACTCATGTCTGTTGGGTCTTTCTCCTTGAAAACAAATCTGCAGTGTGCCATGTCTTTAAGCAATTTCACAAATTGAAGTCAAATATGTTAAGATAATATCAAAATTCACCGTACTAACAATGGAAGAGAATATTTCTTTGATGAATTTTAGCCATATTTGAGTGATAATGCGATATTACACCAAAGTTCTGTGTCTACATACCTCAGCAAAATGGGGTTGCTGAGCATAAGAATAAACATCTTCTTGAAGTTGCTAGGTCCATGATGTTTACTTACTCTGTCCCAAATCATCTATTACGAGATGCTATGTCAACAGCAGCATATCTTATTTATAAAGTACCGTAAAAAATCCTTAACTTTCATACTCTTATATTGTTCTTCTTGACACTTATCCACATGCTCACATTCTTTAATTCTCTTCCCTCAAAAGTGTTTGGTTGTACAATTTATATACTCAACAATAATCCTAATAGACATAAACTTGAATCTGGAGCCCTTAAGTGTGCCTTCATTGGTTACTCCTCTTCACAAAAAGGATACAAGTGCTTTCATACTTCTTTGAAGAAAGTTTATATTTTTCTTGAAATCAAGCACATTATTGTGCGCCTTAGGACAAGAGAAGTCTAAAATTCCTAATCATGAAGACAAGTCGTTCTTGTTTACTGATTTTTAGCCCAAAAACACATTGTACGCTTCAGAGACAGCAAGTTCAGGTTCTCAAGTGTCATCTCCTTAAACTCCTGATGCTGCCTGCCCATCTTAGCCTATGAGTTCATCATTACTTGATATTCAATCAAAACCATCTAATCCAATGTCGCCAAAAAAATCTCAACCTACCACAAATTTTGATAATGGTCCTTCAGATCTAGAGGATGTTCTAGAGAAACCAAAAATTAAAGTACACACGAGGAGAACTAGAAATCCAATACCCAACTAGTCATTTTTCTTGTAGACTTTGGTTCAACCAATCATTGACAACAACATTGAAGATCAAATGAAGGAGGATTTGACATTGCCTATGACTTTGAGAAAAGAAAGAAGGTCATATGTTAAATATCTAATCTCAAATTATGCTCATACTCAAAATTGGCTCATGAGTACAAGGCCTATTGTGTACAAGCAGACAAGGAGGAATTTCCTATAAACATCCAAGAGGCAATGAGAAAGACAAAATGGAGAGAAGCAATGTTGCAAGAGATGAGAGAATTGTACAATAATAACACCACGGGAAAAGAGTTGTAGGGAGCAAGTGGGTGTTCAACATAAAACATGGAAGAGCAGTGCATGTGGATGCAGCAAATAACATTCTAAAATACCTCAAGAGAACTCCTAAAAAAGATCTATTTATTAGAAAAACTGAAAATAGAAAAATTAGAACTTTTGTTGATGCTAACTAAGGAGATGCTTCTAATTTTAAGTCAACATCAAAATACTATAACAAGCTTTAAAAGAACCTTGTGACTTGGAGGGGCAAAATGCAGCTGGTGGCTGCAAGGAGCAGTGCTAAGGCAAAATATAGAACAATCGCTCAAGAAATTCATGAAGTTATACAGCTTCAAAGATTGTTGCAGGATTTACATGAACAATTTAAGGACGCTATAGTATATAGTGACAGTAAATCAGTATTGAACATTGTTAAGAATCTAATTCAACATGATCACATGAAGCATGTATGGATGGGATCGTCATTTTATCAAATCCAAAATCGAAGGACTTAAAGTACAACATGTTCCTTCTAGCCAACAAGTTGTTGATATTTTTAGAAAGTGCCTATCAAAGCAAATTTACTCAAAAAGTTCAAGCAAGTTAGAAATGATAGATATCACTTCCTTAATGTAAGGGGGAGTGTAGGAATTCAAATATGATTTAAGTAGTTAATTATTTCTTGTTGCTGATAGATTTAGCCTTTATTATTGTAGGTTGGTAAAATAATGTTGTTGGGTAGTTAGGGCTGGTATGATAATATTTGTTACTACGAACTATATTAGGACTATCTATAAATAGATCATTTTATGTGCAAATCAATTGTGACTTCAAATGCATGATTCAAAATAAATCCATATTATTTTTATTTTTCAATAACTCAATTGCAGAATCACTTGTTGAATGAAAGGCTGAACAATTTATTTTGCAATAGACATGTATCAAGACAGCTTGATTTCAATTTTGGAGCTCAAATTCCAATTTTTGATCCTATCATGGTTAACAACTTCAAAAGCAAACTTCTGCACATTTTGCATCCAGATTGTGTTTGTAGGACATTGCTGCAAATTTTTTTGCTTAAGCATGGTAGAATAGGAGAATTTCCGTTATTGCTTCCTCCTCCTTATCTAACCTTGGACCTCTGTGAGTCTAATTCCTTAAAAAGCAAAATTTTTATGAAAAGAAGTGTTGGATTTGTCTAGATTCTTACTCAAAGAAGTCAGAGGAACTATTATCCTTGTATGTATTTCTATGTCTAGCAAAATCATTCTATTTTGTCATAATCGCAATTTTTTCAGGTCTTACGAATGGTGGATAATGAATGCAGTCATTATTTTATTAAAAAAGGGGCAGCTACTTAATCCCTAGAGAATCTCAAGTTAAAGGAAAAGTGAAGGCAAGATCACTATGCCTCCTCTCCCTTTCCACCTTTCTGGGGGCAACAAGTCCATAGGAACAAATTTACCATCTTTAAGTTTATTTTGCTTGTAAATACACTATATTGCTGACTGTCGCCGAATAATGGTCCATTAAGAACATTGTAACCCATGGCAGCACTATTCTCTGGCTATCCAAGTATGCAAGACATTTCAAGGCCCTTACTTCTCGCAATTGCTCATTGAATATTTTTAGAGGAAAGAAAAGTTGCATACACTTGGACAGCAATCAACATGACCTACAACCTACAGAATTACATCCTTTTACTTGGAGAAGATTTCCATAGACAAAGGAGGAGGAAATGCAGTCCAATAATACAAGAACAGACTCTACATAGTTGCCTCGAAAAGAAAAGCAAAGAATAGACTGTACCTCGATACAATGGCCATAATCCTGGCTTGTACCTGTAAACCGCTTGCAATGAAGAATCCATAATCAGCACTCAAAGAATGCAAGCATTGATGAATAAAGACTGGCTAGCAATTAAATGAGAATCAAGAGGCAAGCCATAAAGAGGACCTCATCTCCTTTTGATATCGCCGGAAAACTGAATCACTGTGAACATGGATGACCATCCTATAGAATAGATTGTCACTGGAGATTGAGTCGATTTTATGGAAGTTGTGATAGCATTTAAATGCAGCTGGGTAACGTCTTTCTCTCATTAAACGAATCATTTCCTGGAAAATAAAACTTCATTAATAAAGGCAGAAAAACTTTAGGATGTATCAAAAAGTCTATCTACAAATCCAATGATCCTTTCTTTTTTTTTTTTTTTTTTGTGGGATGAGTAAGTAATTCAATTAACAAAAGAAAAATATTCAACCATCAATGACAGGATGGTTTATACAGTAACTCTTCTATATAAGGAAGAGTATAAGAAACTGCAGGAAACAAAGGTAAACTAGACTAAGAAGCCTAATGCAGCCTAGAGTAGGCAAGAATTCGGTTGGCAAGGGAGTGTGGAAGTGGGCAAGTTTTCCCCAAGTGAAACAAGTATCGGGTTCTTCAAAGACAGCACACCACAGCAGCTAATGTTGAACACCATTGAGGTATCCAAGAGCATGGATTGTAGGTTAGAAGACCCAGAGTGACTCCATTCCAGATTCTAAAAGATCTTGGGCAGTTTAAGGAATTACAAACATAATTCCAGACCAGGAAGGAAAATGAACAGAGGAATAACAGGTGAATATGATCCTCCATGCCTTGGTTGCATAGATAGCAAGTGTTGGTAGAAGCTATACACCATGCGTTTAATTTATCTAAAGTCTGCAGTATTCCTTGCCATGCCAGCCAGAGGCAAAAAGCATGCCTTGGAACAGTTCTTTTGTTCCATACAACGAAGTACAAAGGGACACATGGTGGGGTGGAACTAAAAATTCATAGCCCAACACATAGGTTGGGAGAGAGCCAGAAGCTTTGGCCTTTTAGATAAGTCAAATGTATCCAGTCGGCCCAAATTCCTCTCCAACCACTGTTACACAAATTCCAAATATGTTTAATCTGTGCAGCCATATTCCAAATGTCCAAGCAGGTATTAGAAGATAAACTTCTTAGCATGCTGGAAAGAATTTTCATCCCAAGGACCAAGAGCTATGGGGAAATGGGATCCCCTTGTCTAAAGCCCCCCTTTCCTAGGGAAAAAAACCCACTAGCTCCATATTAATGTCAATAGAAAAACTCTGTTATGATACAATGTTTTAAGAGGTCACAAAAATGAGAAGGAAAATTCATACTATGTAGACCCTCAGGCAAAAAGCCCAAGCCAATTGTAATATAGGCCTTTGGGATGTCTACCTTCAAAGCACAATGAGGAGGGCCCTTATTAATGTGATATCCAGCCATCAACCCTTGGGCAATGAAACATTGTCCATGATTCTCCTTCACAACACAAACGTCACCTGTTCTTTCCCAAGTAAGGATGGAATAATATTTTTTAGCCTAGCTGCCAAAACTTTGGAAATTGCTTTGTAAATGACATTGCAGCTGTCTATTGACCTGGAGCTCCAATTCAAAGGGCTTGCGTTCTTGGGAAGAAGAGAAAGAATGGTGGTATTGACTTCATTCAATATGTTGCCAGAGGTTAGAATTTTCAGGATTGCTGCCACCACTTCTCAGATTATATCCCATGCTGCTTTAAAAAATTTGGTGGAATATCAGTCTAGCCCGAGTGCTTTTCCATTGGCTTGGGAGAAGAATGCTGTTTTAATCTCTTTGGGATAAAAGGTTCATCAAGCAGATTGATCCAGTTGTCACTCAACTTCAACGTGATGAAATGCTAGACATCCTCCAAGTTGGGTCAAAAACCCTGGTTGGCAAACAGATTTTAAAAATACTCCACTGCTACTCTTTGAATCTCCTTGTCTCCCTGAATTTCCCTTCCATCAACAGCTATAAGGCTATGAATGGCACTTCAGTTGTTGTGATTAACCATTGCCTTATAGAAAAAAGCTATATTCTTGTGTCCTAAAATTAGCCAGTTCACCTAAGACTTTTGCTTAAAGAAGCTTTCTCCTACTCCTGAAGCATATAATAGTCTCTGAAGCTCTAAGCTCCTTGTTCATCATGGATGCATTACCTATCACCATTATGTTGGATTGAATAGACTGCAAGTGGGCCTTTTCTTGTTTAACTCTATCTGGAATTCTAATCAGAAGCATTGAGTTTCCTTAAATTCACTTTGAGAAGTTTTAACTTGGATACCAACCTGAACATCTTTGAGCCCTCAACTTTAGCACCCCATACCTTGGCCACGAACACTATGTTTGGATTGAGGGAAAGATAAGGGAGGGAAGGAATTGGAGAGGAAACTTCCTCTTCAATTCCTTCCCCTTGTCTGGACAAACAAGAGAAAATGGAAGGAACATTTAACACAAACTTTTCCACGGGTCCCACAAAAATCCGTTCTCTCCAATATGGAGAGAATTTGAAAGGAAAATGTAAAAATTTACTCAAATACCCTTTTAGTAAAATGAAAATTTGAAATTTTAGCAAGTTTAGAAAAAAAAAAAATGTAATAACTTTCAATTCACAATCATTTATTTCTCATTCATTCATATCCAAACAAATATTTTCCCCCTATTTTCTTTCCTCTCTATTTCCTTTCTTTCATTTTCTTTCCTTTACACTAAAAATAGTGTACATGCCTGAATGCTTTCTTTTCAGTCCAAAAATTGAAGAATTTAAAGGGGAGATGCTTACAATGACAACCAAACTCCAACTGGGCAAGAGCTAGAGAGTGGTCACACAGCATAGGTGAATGGAAAACTGCCTAGCTTCTAGTAAAATTGAGCAGCCAAGAGTGGTTGACCAGCACTCTATCGAGTTTTCAAAGTACAGGATTACCAAATTGGTTGTTACTCCACAAGAAAAAATTCCCCACATATCTTAGATCCTCTAGTTCAACTGCATCAAGAAAATTTTAAAATTTGAGCATGACCAGACTTCCTCTCTTTCTCTGCCACAATCTCACTCTTCAGTAGATTTTGTAATGTTGAAGTCTCCTAGGACCAGCCATGAATCATTGCCAAGGGAGGGAGCAAAGGAAAGGATCTCATTCCAAAGGCTTCTTCTTGGCGTCACTCTGCAACATATACAAAAGTAGTAAAAAATGTGATATTATCCTTGAGATGAGTAACTATGAAATGCAGAAATATGTTACGGCAAAGCAGGTCACCCCTTTTGCACGTGTGTACCAACGCCGTGCTCTAGCAATCAAGGACAAGGGGAAGAAAAGTAGTGGATAGGGGTCACATAGGAAGAGCAAAAGTAGGAGACGTGTAGGAGTAGTGCAGTAGCGGGAAGACATGTCCTAGTAGTGGGGACGTGAAAGTAGGGCCGTGAGGCTAGGGCAGCAATAGCAATTAACTGTAATTTCCTTGTACTATTTCTATGATCAGCAAGTAATAAAAATCACTTTTTAACTTTATCAACAAACAAATGCCCCAAGAGATCTTTGGATTCTATCTCAATGAGCCCATCCCTAACACTAATCATAGGAAAACTCAGAAGGAAAACACATCACTCACCGAAGGGACCCCCTCACGACTCGGACCGACCACGGACGAGATCACAAACGATTAGCGCTAACAAATTGGTATCACAGCAATGTTCCATGGAGGACTGGAAAAAGGTTCAGCAACAGCTGGAAGCCTTATTAGCTATGCATCAAGATGATCAGGCTTACTTGGAAAGAATGGAAGCCAGGCAAGATCGTTTGGCCATGCAGCTAGAGGTCTTGACACGCGAGGGAACATCGCAATAGGCCCCGGTCCCAACGCAGGAAGGAGAGGGCAAGAACCAAGTGGAGAGTGGGCATTTGAATCGTGGTGCAACCTTACCAAGGCTCACCAAATGGGAATTTCCCAAGTATGATGGTAGCGGAGACCCGTTAGGGTGGTTCAACTGGTGCGAACAGTTCTTTGAACATCAATCGATGGCCGAGGACAACAAGGTTAAGTTGGCTACCTTTCACCTGGAAGGGGATGGCCAACTGTGGTTCCTTAAATTGAAAAGGGATCACCCTCAATTGACCTAGCCAAATTTCAAGATGCTATGTGATCTACGATTCGGCCCCCCAATCAGAAGTAATAAGGTAAGAGAATTGTCTAAATTGCACCAACTAAATACTGTAGAGAATTACTAGAGGAAATTTGAGCAATTAGACGCCCAAGTATTAGACCTCACACCCAAACATGAGGTAGCCATCTTCATTAGCGGATTGAAGGAAGCCATCGCGGTGGAAGTGAAAGTCCACCACCCCACTAGCCTAACTCAAGCCATGAGTCTCGTTAGATTGTATGATAAGCGGCATGTGGGACCCCGAGAGGAAGGAGAGGCTAGAAGGAGAGCTATGCCACAGAACAAACCTCCCACGAGGCCAGCGTATGCGAAGAGGTTGAGCCAAGCTGAGATGGAGTAGCGGCGGAATAAAGGGTTATGCTTCAATTGTGATGAGCCCTTCACTGTAGGCCATCGATGTAAGAAACTTCTCTAGCTCAAGTGGGAGGAGAAGGAGGGTTAGGAGGAGCATGAGGCGACCGAAGGAAGGGAGAGTCAACTGGAAATTTCCTTGCAAGCCATGGTGGGACTTCCCCAATCCCAAACCATAAATGTGCACAACCATGTTCAAGGGCACCCCGTAATTGTACTAGTAGACTCAAAGAGCACCCATAGCTTCATGTGTGCAGAGTTAGTCTCCGAGCTCAAGCTGCCACTAACCGCCCAGGAGAGGCTACGGGTGGTAGTTGCCAACGACGACAAGGTAGGGAATGAAGGGGTGTGCCAGGGTGTTTTTGTGAAGCTGGGGGGAAGAGAGTTTATCATAGACTTGTATGTGTTGTCATTATGCGGAGTGAATGTGGTTCGGGGAGTTAATTGGCTCAACTCACTACCAATCTCCTGGGACTTTACTACCATGAGAATGAGCTTCGTGCGAGACTGAGAACAGGTGGAGTTACAGGGCGACCTGAGGAAAGCAGTTCTTCCAGAAATTGCCACAATGGTCAGGTAAGGGAAGCAAGAAGGGGACTTGCAACACCTACCGTCCGAGTTCCAGGACATCTTCTAGCCATTGCAGGAATTACCTCCTTCTCGTTCTTATGACCATGCCATCAAACTTCAACAGAGGGCAGCGCCAGTGGTGGTTCGACTCTATCAGTATCCCCATGGGCAAAAGGACGAGATCGAACAGCAGTGTGAGGAAATGATCAAAAAAGGGTGGATTCGATCGAGTCAATCACCCTTCTCGTCGCTCGTACTCCTAGTTAGAAAGCACGATCACTCTTGGAGTTTTTGCATTGATTATTGAGGGTTCAATGAGAAAACAATCAAGGACAAGTTTCCCATTCCAGTAATTGACAAGCTCCTCGAAGAACTCTTTGGGGCTTGCTATTTCTCCAAGGTCAACTTATACTCTCGTTACCATCAAATCAGGATGAGGGAGGAGGATGTGGAGAAAATAGCCTTTAGGACACATCATGGCCACTTTGAATTCCTTGTCATGCCGTTTGGCCTCACCAACGCTCCTTCAACCTTTCAAGCCCTCATGAACGAAGTATTTAAAGGACAATTGCAGAAGTTTGTCCTTGTCTTCTTCGACGACATCTTGATACACAGCAAGACTTGAGTAGAGCATTTGCAACACCTGAGCAAGGTCTTCATGTTACTACGATAGCATCACCTTCGCTTGAAGGCCTCCAAGTGCACCTTTGCGCAAAAACAGGTCACCTATCTAGGGCATGTCATTTCGGAAAGAGTTGAAGCCAACACAAGTAAGATCGAGGCAGTGCTCAATTGGCCCAAGCCAACCACCATTCAAGCGTTAAGGGGATTCCCTGGCCTTACCGAGTACTATAGGAAGTTTGTTCGAGACTATGGAATCATAGCCGAACCACTGACACGCATGCTTAGGAAGAACAATTTTGCATAGACGCTAGAATCCGAGCAAGCCTTCAAGATCCTTCGAACCACAATGACGAAGTCCCCGGTTCTAGCCCTTCCCGACTTTGACCACCCATTCGTGGTTGAGTGCGACGCATCTAACACAGGCGTGGGCCAGTCCTTTAGCAACACACCAAACCCATATCCTTCTTCAACAGGCCATTTGGTCAACGACACCTCAACTTAGCAGCCTACAAAAAGGAGTTCATAGGCTTAGCCAAAGTCATCTGTCACTGGCAGGCTTACTTGTGGGGAAGGAGGTTCACGATCAAAACCAACCATTATAGCCTCAAGTTCCTATTGGAGTAAAGGGTTACCAATTCCCCCCAACAGCATTAGATTAGTAAATTGTTGGGGTTCAACTTTGACATCAAGTACCAGGCTAGTAAGAAAAACAAGGTTAATCGAGCTGGTGCGGAATGAAACCAGTACTTCCCTGGAAATGCAACAACTCACGACTCGAGTACAAGCCAACACAGAAGGGACGGAATGGATAGTACGACAAGGTCTCATCCTTTTCAAAAACCACATTTTCCTTCTACCCAACTCGGAGCTCTGTGCAAACATCATATATGCCATTCATGATTAATGTCACGAGGGATACCAGTGAACCCTCCACCGCATCACAAGGGATTTCTACTGGAAAGGCATGTAGGGACAGGTCCGTGAACTGGTGCAAGCATGCCGCACTTGCCAAAGCTACAAGTCAGACCACCTCCAACCTACCGGCCTCCTCCAACCGTTGCCTATCCCCAACCAAGTTTAGGGTGACATTTCAATGGATTTCATTAAGGGACTTCCACATTCCAACAACAAATCCGTCATCTTGGTGGTTGTGGACAGATTCTCGAAATATGGTCACTTCACTGCCATGAGCCATCCATACTCAGCCTCAACAATTGCAAGGCTTTTCTTTGACACCATCGTGAGGCTACATGGGCTACTAGAATCCATCGTGAGCAACAGAGACGTCACCTTCACCAGTGCCTTTTGGAGAGAACTTTTTCGTCTACATGGCACAACACTAGCTTTCTCCTCCGCATACCAGCCCCAAAGTGGTGAACCGCACATTGGAAGTGAATTTAAGGTGCTTCACTAGAGATCACCCTCGCAAATGGTCGGAATGGATCACTTGGGCCGAGTACTGCTACAACACCGGGTACCATTTAACACTCAAAGCCACAACCTTCAAAGTAGTCTACAGTTGGGATCCCCCACAACTCCTAGCCTATGTCCCCAGCGAAACCAAGCTCCAAGCAGTGGAAACAGCAATGCAAGACCAAGACACCATGGTCTCCGAGTTGAAGGGTCGTCTAGAACGGGCCCAGCAACTTATGAAACACCAATACGACACACGTCACCGAAACCTCCAATTTGCGGTGGGCAATCTTGTCTAACTCAAGCTCCAACCGTACAAGCATCCATGGGCCAGCGGCAATCCCCTAAATTAGCACCAAGATTCTATGGCCCCTTTCATATTGCTAACCGCATAGGTCCCATGGCTTACAAATTGGACCTACCTCCCAAAGTCCGGATTCACCCTGTGTTCCATGTATCCAAGCTCAAATGGTTCATCAAGGATCTTCCCGCTCGACCCGCTCTACTAGAGCCTACACAAGGCCGCCTCATTCCGGTCCCACAAGCAGTCCTAGAAGCCCGCTCTAAAGGTCCGCACCAAGAGGTCCTCATCCACTAGAAAGGATACTCGCTAGTAGAAGCCACCTGGGAACACGCCGTAATGATCTCGCAACGATACCCTACCATGGCGCCTGAGGTCATGCGCAAAGTTGAAGGGGGGAGTGATGTTACAGCACAGCAGGTCACCCCTTTTGCACATGTGTAGCAACGCCGTGCTCCAGCAATCAAGGAGAAGGGGAAGGCAAGTAGTGGATAGGGGTCACGTAGGAAGAGCAGAAGTAGGAGATGTGTAGGAGTAGTGCAGTAGTGGGAAGACATGTCCTAGTAGTGAGGACATGAAAGCAGGGTTGTGAGGCTAGGGCAGCAATAGCAACTAACTGTAATTTCCTTGTACTATTTCTATGATCAGCAAGTAATAAAAATCGCTTTTGAACTTTATCAACAAACAAATGCCCTAAGAGATCTTTGGGTTCTCTCTCAACAAGCCCATCCTAACACTAATCATAGGAAAACTCAGAAGGAAAACACATCACAAACCGAAGGGACCCCCTCACGACTCGGACCAACCACGGATGAGATCACAAACACTTGCCGCTAACAAAATAATTCATGCTCCTGGGTCAATTTCACATTCCACGCTCTAGGATCCCAACTGATCCAAATTCTCTTCTGTGCAAGGGAATTAACAACAAAATTCCAGTGTGGATTGAATATTCTTATGTAGAGCTTTCATTAGCTAAGTTTACCCTTGTTTCTGAAAATTTTAGCTTTAACCAGGTCAGTCTGCCTTCTCACATTCCAAAAAGCAATATTCATAATTATTCACTAAAAAGGAAGGACTACGTCTGTTATTCAAGTGAAATAGTGCTTGTGCTTCTGGCACTTCTTTTTGCAGCTGCTGGAAAATGTGGAATTCTTGCAGCTATGTGAGCTAGATCCTGACCCTCTCTGCCTGTTTTTGCCCACAAGAAGTACAATCAGTGGAGTAATTTCATATCTCTCCATTACATCATCTCCTTCCTTGATTTCTTTCTTAGAAACAGGCAAGACCAGTTGCTGGCCTACCTCCCTGATATCAAGGGAATCTGATACATGTGTTGGGGGGACCATCAGCAGTTCCATAGCCTTCACAATCTTCCTTTCCAGTAGGGTTAGCTCCTTCCTCCACCATGGTTTCGCCAGGTTTCTCCTTCGCTACTTTGAGAGGGGAAAAGATTCCTCACTCCCAATAACCTGGTCTGAATTGCATGGAGTGGTAGGAGTGCTTTTTGATGATTCCACTTCTCCTAAATCTTGTTTGCCTTTCCCCTTTTTGTCCACTTTGACCCACTCTCCAATTCTAACATTTGAGTTCTGGTAGTGGCCTGAGTTCTTTTGTGTAAGGTTGAAAAGCAAGAGTAACCAAACACTTCACATGCCAGACATTGGGGTGGCACCCACTGATTCTCCACCAGAACCTTTGCTTCCATACCATTAGCTCTCTCAACCTCCGCCTAGCCGATCATGTCTGTTTTTGCATCAAGAGAAAGAGGGAGGTGCACACATTTCAGCATAGCTCTTTTCTCTTATCTGGTTGTTCGAGGTTCCACCCATCAATGGGGGAGCAAGAGGATGGTCTGCATTCTGATTTCATTTGTGGTCTTCTTGGTGGTGGTTTTGGTCATCTGCCTTTCCCAAAACTTCAGTTAATTCCTCCAAAGTTGTGTTACCAAAAGTGAAAAAGCTTCCTTTAGACATTTTGCTTGTAGCAGCTGACATATGCTGAGATAATAAGGGTGGGTCCAGTCTAAGAAAAACTGACTTTATATTAGTGTCAGGGGCACTTGACTCCAATTGATCAAAAAAAGATAAAGCATCAGATGCTTTTCCTTAAAAGAATCAACCTCTGAACCAACTTAGGATTATGAGGCCCTGATTTTACTCTCATTTTTGAGAAAATCAAGAGTGTGCCAGCCATCCTTGGAGTATTTTCCAACTAGAACCACCTTTCATCAAAGGGGTTACAAAAGAAATGATGAACAGCAAAATAATACTATGACGGAAACAGACAGAGGGAAAGAAAAGAAAAAGGTGTAAAGGGTTAGAGTAACTATTCTTTCTATTTGCCACACATGCGCAGCAAGAATTCTATGATCTGCATACAGCACCAAAGGAAAGCATAAATAAGCGAGCTATGCCACCTAAAATAACATTTTAGAGAAGTCTCTTAAGAAGCAGCAAATCCTTCTTTATAATAGATTTTGCATGCACAAGATGAGCCTTTGGTTTACAGAGATCCAGACCTGCATATCAATGCCAAAACTCAATGGACAATGCAAAGAAGAGAGCCAAACCTGTAGTTTTGTGGTAGAATAATCAGCAGGTTTTGATTTCAAAAATTTCAAGACAACAGATCTGTCTGCATTCCTCAAATGGATACCATCACTTCCAAGCCAGTCCGCATATTTAGGGCAAAAGGAGCTTCCCACAGCCTTAAGGAGAGCTTTTATTTGCTGCAGACGAATATTAAAGATTGAAGACATAACACCATCAGCCTATAGCTGCATCAAGATAGCATTACTTGTAACAAATCATAACATCTAAGAAGCACAAGCAACCTCTTTCTCATCAGATCTGTTTGCACCACAAATCTCTCTCAGGCTTGCTCCCAAATCAAGGTTGGCTGTGACAAAAACCCAGATACTTAGTTGATAAATGTTGAAATACTGGTTCAATCTCAAACATGATGTTCGAGTTAGCTCTGAGCATAAATTTAAGAAAAATTCTGGATATAACACACTATTGTGACTACATTTCAAGCTTTATGAGGCAAGAGAATCTACTGCATCAATGATGCATTTATAGTCTCATTAAAAATACACCCAACATATAAAAGCAATCACGATTTTATAAAAAAATAAGCAAGCAAGATCATGCACATTCACTTACCTGGTCCAAACATTTCATCAATGAAATACAAGGCAATCCAACCCATTCAACATGTAAATCAAGTGAACTTCAAAATTACCAAAAACATTAAACTGATTTTTATGACAATATTATTAACTTGCTTCCTTCTCTGCTATGTGCCTAGGCTAACCTCCTGGACAACATTAACACACAAGATATCTTAAAGTTTGAGACTGCACCAAATGTTGGTTCTAGAAATAGAAACAATGTTTTCATGAATATATATTTAAGCTTCCCTTTCAGTTTAAAGTAGTTAAATTCATCAAGCACGTATCAACTTGCTGCTATGAGGTAGATGTTCTTATGATTGAGACAGAGAACTAGAAAATAATAAATCACTAATTTGTATCACTTTAAAAACATTCCTCCATTTAAAAAAAAAAAGCTGACTGGTCTAATTTAAACTGTTAACAAAAAGAATCACCTCCTTCATTTGGTGGAGTGGGGAAGCTCTTCAGAACTTCTTGCATATGTTTTGAACTCTCACGACTCACAATTCGAGCCACAAGACCCTCTAAGATCTCACCTTGCACTTCCACATGATCCTTTGATCCTGCAATGCAGCAAATATGAGTTCTAAAATGATGACACTGATATGCAACATATATGAATGGTTGGAGGAGGGCATGAATGATCTACAATTTAGTCGGCATAGAAAAAAGAGAAAGCTTGTGAAGGGGCAATTCCTAGGCTTTGTTATGACCAAATGACAATAGATGGACTGAGTTAAAAAATGATATTGTTGATATACCGTATCTCACAGGTGCAAGGATCCTGCATAAAGGAGCCTGCTGTTTCTATATTAAACAGATTCTTATTATTAAAAACTTTTAGATCCCATAGAAAGATATATCTGTATCGGGTTAAATGTATGTATCCTCTAGTTTAAAGGAGAAAAAAGTCTTCCAACACATACTTGATGAGCTAGACACTTCCTCAGTACATACTTGATGGACTAGATGCTGTTATTGTCTTCAATAATTCTATGTAAAGTTCAGAACCATTAAGAACTCCCTCAAATGTAATTAAATAAATTTTTGAGGGAAAACCACTTGATAAGTAGATTCAAGCAAATATTAGAGAATCAGCTAAACCACAATTTGTGGCAGCCTTACCTGGTATAGATATATCCGCAAGTTCATCAAGAGCTTTGCACACTGGTGTAGCTGTTCCTTCTTCGCAGAGGGCATCATAGGCAGCAAAAAATGATGTAACTGACTTCCTAAATCAGAATATCAAATTTCAAGAAGTCAGAACTTAAACCTACCAACCTCCTAAACAAAACATTGGTTATAAACTGAGAAATTTTGAAAATTTATATTGCATAGAAATAAGTCTGCAACAAAAGTCAAAGCTGTTGTGAGATAATCATGGAAAATTGGCACTATGCAGGAGAGGAGTGTACTTATAAGTATTCACAAAATGAAGAATGTATTTGTCCAATATGGTTTTTTAGCTTATAACATACAGTATTGGGACAGCATCATAAATCAATCTATTGTAGTAGAATCCAGCACAAAATCATCGGGAGAAAAGCTACAATACATTTCATTATTGCCTGTAGTTAAGACATTTAAATCTACTCAATAGTTGTTTATATAAATTCTTATTAAATGAGAAGTTGTGGAATATCAACAAGTGCTGAAATGATAAAGTGCTTCAGATAGGACAACATGAGGCAATTCAAGCATTGCACCTGGTTGAGAACAGCCACACATGATTAGTTGGCAGCCTCCATTTTCGGCAAAAAGCAATTATTTCTGGTGTTGAATAGAACTTAGGCTTTCCATTTCCCAACTCGGTGACTGCAGTAACAACCGCTGAAAGGAAGATAACAAGCTCTTTTAGTTAGTACCTTTCAGAAAGACAAAATACATGGAGTGAGGGAAACTACAAGAAGGCAAGAAAAAAATTGCATGGAAGCAAAGTTCTGAAAATTATTGTTACTAAAAGCCATATGAAAGAAATCTTAGGAAGCCCACAGGACATTATATGACACAGCCAGTAGATGACAAGTGCATACTGAAAACAAAAGACATGAACAATACAGTTCCATTTGAAGAAAAGTGCTACAAACAGGCCACGTCTGCATGTGCATTGAAAACTTGTCAGAATAGCAATGAAGGCAACAAATAAAAATGAAAAATGAGAAAGACCTTTCTAGAAATTAAGTTTGATCAGTAGTTGAGTATCAAAAAATATATCTCATGTGTATTGTGCCTCTGACAATCAGTCAGCACAATGACTAAAAGAAAAGGCCAACCAGTTAGCACACAATAATAAGTGTTTTAATTTAAGAAGCAAAAGCTCTACCATAGTCCTCTTTTGGACGTTGACCATGGTCTCCAAGAACAGCTGTTACAAGTTCCATCGAGATGCACATTTGATTCTTCTGATGTAACACATTAATGAAATGTTAGACAAAAACAGGATATTTTGCTAGTAAGTACAAGAATGAAGTACAAGACAATGCATCAGCTTAATAGCTACAATACTTTACAGGTCACTTAAATAGTTAAAATCAGCTATTGAACAGTATACCAAGCTCACAAAGCAGTTTATCATCTTTTATTGGTAAATTGCATTCAGTGGTCTATCATGCAGGCGTTGTTACTCATTATTCTGTGACTATTAGTGTGAACAGCCCTGATGCCTCTTCTGGCCAGCTATAAGCCAATCTAAGTGGCCCCTTGCATCCCCCAATGCTCTACGAAAAAAAAGGAAAACGAAAAAGAAAAAGTGTCTCCTGCAGAGGCATCTTTTTTAATGTTAAAGTCAGCATTCCATAGCCATACCAACAAAAGTGCTCCCAGTAAAACACAGCAAGCATACAAAGAAGGAACAAGGCTAAGGGTGAGACATCTAAATGAGAGGTTTATGGCATGGAGTAACCTAAAGATGGTTAAGTAATAACATGTTTAGTAATTACAAAACAAAGTAAGTGCATGTATCATCTTTAGATCATTATCACCAATGCACAATTTGTAGTTGAGCCTTTCTCTAATTCGTAGTTACCTCAAGAAAATTGTTAAACTCAGCTTGCTTCTTTGCTGCTTCAACACCCCATGCTTCCTGAAACATCCGGCCAAGCACAAAAACTCCAACAGCCGTATATCTGTAATTAGAATATTATCTTCAACCTAGCACAATGATGACAAAACAAAAGTGCAAATGATCTTTCAACATACATGTTCCCAAAGCTGTTTTTAGCATATGCTCCACCCTCATGGCCAGAAAACATAAAAAGAGAGCCAGAGTGTTTAAGTGAAACCTGCAAAAGCACATCACTTCCATTTTCAACATCTCTACATGAAATATAAAAACAGTCAATCAGATGATCATGAAAGTTAGAAGAAAGAAAACAGTTCATTTATTGAAGCTGATTGAATTACATGGGTTTAATTATAGATGGACATATTTGCTTAATCAATCACGGGTAAAAGATAAAATCCAAAAAAAAAAATGAAAACTAAACATGTGGAAGATTGGATGAACAACAAGCAACTCCTCTAATTCTGATTTAATTCTTGAAGTTCTGACATTGCCTTTTTTTTTTTTTTGGATAAGTTCAACATTGCTATATTTATATTCATCTGCATGTTAACCAATCTAAGAAATATAAAAAAGCATTATCTCTGTAAGCAAATAGTTTATCAAATTATCCAGGAAAAAAAAAAAAAGAATATGAGCAATTTTTACCTCCAAGGTAGCCAGACCTTTAGATACCATATCAATCATCCTCATGCGAGCCTGAGAAAAATTATTACAAAAGAAGAAGAAGAAGAAGAAGAGGGTCAACGAGCAAAAGAAAAGATCCAAAAATTTTTTAGAATAGACTTGCCACAGTAAAAAAAAAAAAAAAAAGGATATATAGTATGATCCATACAGGTATAACTATTAACTCGTCTACTCATAGCAAATACCATCCCCGAGCACTTGAACAAGAAGGACAATTTAGAAAACATACCTCTTGATCAGATTTCTCATTTTCGAACTTGGGGTAGAAGGTAGCTCTAATTTGGGCATGGGCATATGTAGAGTTATCAATAGAAAAATTTTCCAATAGATTGTTCCTAAATAATTTGCTTAAGCTCTCCTCATCCACAGTTTTCTCAGATCCATTCACTTGAGTTTCCGTTCTTATTTTATCAGCAGGCAAAGTTCCCACCTCTGCTACCGTGGCCCCACCCACTGTTCCATCGGCTCTTGGATGCCATATTGCCTTCTGACCTTCCTCAGCCAATGAATGAGGCAATGAAGTATCAGTTCTACCATTAGGATCAGCAATATTTAACCCTCCAAATTGACTGGTAACAGCTTCAGCAGACACCGATGCAGAGCGCTCCATATCTCGAGATGAGACATCAGGTTTTGGCTGTCCTTGCCACATTTGTTCTCCATGCTTGCCCTTTCTCTGTAATTTAAATTACAATACCATTCAAGATTATACCTTAAGCACCATAAGCATTATGTAAATGATGGATACATACACAGGTTTTAACACTATTGAAAATTCAAGAATGAAAGCATTGATCAACTGCGGCTTAGACAATACAGCCACACAAATATGAATTCACTATTGAAATTTGAACTAGATATTGCATTACCCTCCCGACCACTACAAATTCCATAGCATTCGTGAAACCAGTAATACTAGCTATTGCACAAATAATTTTAAGTAACATCTATTAGTTGTAAATCAGGGAAAATACCACTTAAGACAAAACACATGGCTACAGGGGAAGGGAAAGAAAGAAACACACACACACACACGGAGAGAGAGAGAGAGAGAGAGAGCGAGCATGACAATATCACAACAGTGACATAATCTCAATCCGATTGTAATACAAGTTAACATGGCTATAATACAAATTAACTATTTGCAATGTCTGCACGACGTTATGTTCTTATCACTTACATGAATCCAATGCGAAATAGACCTTGAAACATTTCACAAACGCGAATCACTATCCCTAACGAAAATGCAATCAAGTCAAAATTCAGACGTGAGCTAAATGATATCGAATTTTATGCACCCACACGTCACTTAAAAATGGGGATAAAGAAACCTACTTTTTGTTCCATATCTTGTTAAAAACATGAAAGCATGAGGTTAGCGAGAATATCGAAAAGTAACAAGCAGAGAGTCGCCTTGATCAAAAACCAAACGAACAAATCAACAAACAGCTTGAACTCCACGTTTGAATCCTTATCAAAACGAAATTCATATACAATGAACAACATCCAATTATAAACAATACGAATTGATCATTTCAATATACGTTCGAGTTTCATTTCAATCTCGACGTGATAACACGAATTGACAGTCAATACCTGGTGGTACTGGCGAGGCATGATAGAGTGAGAGAGAGAAAAAGAAGAACGAGCTAGGGTTTTGCCAGGAGAAAAGAAGCAACGGAATAAAATGGTAGGATGTTTAGCTAAGATTGAGGAAGACGATGCTGGTATGTGAGAACGTGGGAGAGTTGGAGAGAGAGCGGAAATGATCCTCTGGGACACCGACATTCAATGAGTAGCTGATTTTAGGGAGAGAAATTGAAAGGGTCAGTGACAGAGAAGCAGGCGAAGTGCCTTGCTACGCAACAACTGCTCCAATGGGCGATAGTGGCCACCTTTCTCCGGACTGGAGTCAACTAACACGTTTCAGCGCCAAGTTACACAAGCACACACTATCTCTCTCCCTCTCTTTTTTTTTTTTCCCTAAAATAGAATCTACTTGGATTTCGATTATTTTTTTAAATAAAATAAATTTTCATGTTTTAGAAAACTTTAAAACCCAAAATCACACTGGTTTAGGTCCGGGTTGTTTTAAGTTTAAACTAAATAACAGTCAATATTAAATGATTTTAATATATTCTCATCTAAATCTTATTATATACACAATAGGTTTTGAATAAAATACGTAAATATTTAGTTTAATGTATAAAGTAATTCATAGACATATAGTTAATTGTATACATTGATACATAATAATCAAATTTGACATTATACAAGTGCATGGTTACATATATTCATGTATATTCTTATTTTTACATATGTATCGCTAATATTGTTATGTAAGTTTTTTTTTTTTTTTATCCTAGACACATGTTATTTCATTGTGTATAGATTCCTTATATAATTTTGTGCTATATTTATGAATTCCATGTTTATATGTAATTTTATTTTAGTGTGAGGGAGAAAGTTACTAAATTAACTCATTTTTCTTAAAAAGAGTAAAATACTACACTATGATAATGATATACTAACATTTTCATAATTTAAATTTTGAAAAAAATAACAATAATATTTATATTTTTACTTTAATACCAACAACTTAAACTATAGAAAATGAGAATAATTTTTTGAGTTTTACTATATGTATAGATATTTATAATATATATTAAAATACTATACAATATTATATTTATATATTGCATGTGATATTTATGATATTGTAATATTATGCTAAATACATAATTTCATATATCCAATATCTATATGTTATGTAAATAACTAAATTCAATTATTAGGTTTTAAGCCTAATAATGACTTGGGTTTATCTCTTAACTCTTTAGGCTAAAGAGATAAGGTCTAAAAGGTCAAGTCTATACTCTATGCTTTGATATTAGGGAGCTTTAGTTCCATGGGTGGAGAACCTTAGAGCTAAAGGGGAGCTTGAATGGCGTTTCCTTATAGATGTCTTATAAGTAATTCAGTACCCCCACTAGATGGTCAGGACCTCAACTTGTCCATTTGATTGAAGATGTGCTATCGATGTGGAGTGAACTTTAATGTGATTGTGACTATAAAACTTTTGAATTTTTTATTGTCGAACTATGTCCCATTATTAGTTATTAGTATATATGGAACACTATATTTGCAGAGGATATTGTTGAGGACAAAAGCTTCGACATTTCTCTCAATAATCTTAGCTATAGCTTCAACTTCTATTCACTTGGTGAAATAATCTACGGCAACAATGATAAATTATTGTTTGCCAAAAGCTTGGAGAAAGGGTCCTAAAATGTCCAATCCTCATTGGGCTAAGGACTAACAAGGGATTGCAAATAGTTACTCGACGTATACTCTATTGGTACATGCTTTTGGCATTGCACGTACCTTCTCACAAACTGCTCTAAGTCTTCCCTCATGGTAGGCCAATAATAATCAAGTCTAAGCACTCTAATGTAAAAGGGCTTGACTTTTGACATGATTGCTACATATTTCCACATGTAGCTCCTTCAACAACCTTTAGCCTTCTTTTGGCCAAACACATCTAAAGGTGGTATGCTCGGGCCTTTTTTGTAGAGAAGGTCGCCAATAATGGTGTAATTCATGACCTTATACATGAGCTTCCTAGCCTCCTTTTTATCTTACGGAAAGGTGTTGTTCTCTAAGTAATCCACAATAAGGTCCATGTAGCATGGTTCAGCTAGCATAAGGTGAATTGTTGACTTCTTATTGATGCATTTATCTGGAAATACTAGATAAAGACTTTCTTCTCTTGTTTGTCTAGGTTGGGAATATTAGTGGATGCAAGCTTTGACAACTTATCAACCTTGTAGTTTTCAGCTCAAGGAACTTTTGTGATGCTTCAAGTGGAACTTTGAGGTAAGATCTTTGACAACTTGGAGGTAGTTGGTCATCACTTTATCTTTAATAGTGTATTCTCCTTTTACTTGCTAGACAATGAGCTAGGAGTCTAAATATATTTCTATCTTCTTGACACCTATTTCCTTTGCCAATTTGAAACCCATAATAAAAGCTTCATACTCTACCTCATTATTACTTACTAGAAACCTAAACTTAAGTGCATATGATACTTTTATCCCATGAGGCCTATGTAGCATAAGGCTAACTCCACTTCCCCCTAGTTCTATAGTGGTTTGTCATTATTATTTGTTGTATACTCTACTATAAAGTCTATAAGGAATTAGGACTTTATTGCTTTTCTTAGTTGATACTATACCTTGAAAACACTTAGCTCTATGGCATACTTCATTATTCGACCTAATATGTCTGGCTTGTGTAATATGTGTTTGCAGTGGTTAATCAGTTAAGACTATTACTTAGTGAGCTTCAAAGTAAAGCCATAGTCTTTTAGCTAAAATCACCACTGCGAGAGCGAATTTTTCCACCTTTGAGTGCCTCGACTTAAGCCCCTAAAGGACATGGCTGATGTAGTAAACCAACTTATGCTCTCTATCTTCAGCCCATAGTAGTATAAAGGAAAGAGCTTGGTCACTAATGGAAAGGTATAAGAATAAGTCCTCACCTAGGACCGGTTTCAAGAGTATAAGTGGACTTATCAAGAATTGTTTCAACTTATCGAAGCAATTTGACATGACTTAGTCCATTAAAAATTTGTCGAGTTCTTTAAAACCTTAAAGAACTTGGAGCATTTGTCCCCACTTCTAGAGATGAACCTATTTAGTGTGGCAACACGCCCTTGTAAGTCGTTGTACCTCTTTTACTGGCCTAGGGGGTTACATTTTGAGAATGGCTCGTATCTTCCCTAAGTTAGCCTCAATGTCACACGGTGTGGCCATATATCTAAAGATCTTGCTTAAGCCTACCTTAAAGATGCATTTTTAGGGGTTAAGGTTCACATTATATTGCCTCAAGGTATTGAATGTTTATTGTAAGTGCTAGAAATGGTCTTAGGCTTTATGCTCTTGACAATCATATCATCAACGTAAACTTCAATATTCCACTTGATTTGTTGCTTAAACATTTTTATCACCAACCTCTAATATGTAGCCTTATCATTTTTTAGACTAAAGGTATGACTTTATAACATTAAATACCAAAGTTGGTGATGAACAAAGTGTATACTTCTTCATCCAACTCCATCTTTATCTAGTTATATCTAGAAAAAGCATCTATGAAATTGAGGAGGGCATGGCCGAAGGTAGAATCAATGAGTTGGTCAATTTGAAGGAGGGAAAAGCAATCCTTTAAGCAGGCCCTGTTGGGATATATGTAGTTTATACACATCTACCACTTCCTGTTATATTTCTTAATTAGTATGTAGTTAGCTAGCTAGATCGGGTAGTGTTCATCCTTGATAAATCCTACTTTTAGCAACTTTTACACTTCTTCTTTAATAGCTACCTATTCTCTGAAAGTTCCTTTTCTTTTATTTAACAACTTTGACATTGTTGTTGATGCTGAGGCTATGTGTCATCACTTTAGGGGAGATGCTTGGCATGTTTGAAGAGAATTAGGTAAACATGTCATTATTGGACCTAAGGAAGTTGACAAGCTATTGCTAGACTTCTATAGGCATTAATGTTCCTACCCGCATAGTCTGCTTAACTCTACTACCAAATTGAATTTCTTCCATCTCCTTGGCTAGTTCTCTCCTAAAACTTAGCTTTTCCTTAGGTCTAGTTTCTACACTAAAGATCTCCTCCCACTTTAGAGCTTTTAGATATAATGTGTGTGCTAGCTCCTAATCTTTGTGGCACACACCCATTCCTTTAGGCATTTAGAATTTCACCTTAAGGTGCAACATTAAGGAGATTATTGTAAAGGTGTTTTGACTTAGTTGCCCTAATATTACGTTATAGGGTGACCAATAGTCGAACACCAATAACTCCACATTTTGCTAGGCCACAATATTATCATCTCTAAGCTCCATGAGGAAGGTGATGATGCCCATAGCTATATAAAGGATGGTTGTTGAACCCATACAAGTTGTGATTATAAGGCTTTATAGTTGTCTTGAGCTTAAGCTAGTTTTGGTTGTAAGCATGTTTAAAGATGATATATATGGAATTTCCTATGTTGACTAAGATTGTTCTAACATCAACGATGGTGTTAATAACACCATTAGGAGCTATAATGGGGTGATTATTATTGTTGTCATTTTCTAACTCATTGTGACCTAACTTTTCTCACCGTCTTTAAGTAGGTTTTATATATATATATATAAATTGAGATTTAAAGTATTTTTCCTTATTTTGGCATGTTCTTGAAGAATTTGAATTTTAATTGAGTAATATCTTTATTTTGGGGTTTTGATGGATAATTGAATTAAAAAGGAAGAAAGGGAACCTAATTTTACTCAATTTAGAGCTAAATAGAAGAAGTTATGAAGTTTTGAAGATTGATAAGAGTATTAGACATAACCATGTCCATAATGTGTTGAATTTGAAGTATATAACTAAGAGTTATATGAGGGCTAGACATGACTAGGTTTATTGGTTCTGTATCTCTTGAAAATAGTTATTTCTAATCATGACTTAGATACGACCATGTCTGGTCTGTGTCTACTACATCATCTAATTTTATAAGTTTTTTATTGACAATTTTGATACGACTTGAAGCATGACCGTGTTAGACAACATATTAGCCTAAAAACATAAAAGTTTTTATGCTCTTTATATAAAGGACAAGGGGGACTCAACTAGAAGGAGAAAGATGTTTTTATTTATTCTAGGGTTTTTTTATAGACTAAAAGGCTATTTTTCTATATTTTAAGAAATAAAGGTTTTTCATTGTTTTTATAATGCATGTTTCTACATCATTGAGGATTTCTATTTTCAATATGATTAGAGCTTAATTTTTCTTAATATCTAGACTTGTGGAACCTAAGATTATTATGTGACTGGATTTATTGCTATTCAATGAACTCTTAAATTTCTTGATTTACGCATGTATTCATGATTTTATTTAGATTAATATTTCTAGAGTATTATTCTATCTATTTGATATTATATATTAGAATTGAGAAATCTGATATGTAATTGATCTAGTATGTTTGAAGAGAATTAATATAATCTTAGAAATAAGTTACATAATTCTTTTGGAATTGATTAATTTTTTTTAGGAATTTATTGTTTTTAATATAATCTTTGAAATATTCTATTATAAAGAGATTTAAATAGGTATTTTTAAGGTTAGGTTTAATAAGCTTGAGAAAGTTATTAAAGTATTTAAGAATTCCCTTGGTTAATGAAATTAAGAAGGATTTGAATGAATTTTGTCAATTTTACATAATAATTCCTATGAGAAACAAAGTTTATATACTAATTTTATCATTTTGAAGTGAATTATAATATGTTTTGCTCATCTTTCTTTTAATTTAATCTCTAGTTCATTAATTAATACTTAGTTATAAGGTTCGGATCAATTCATCTTTATAATTTACTAATTAGATAATAGGGTGTACGTTAGTATTAGTATTCCCTATGGGATGTTATCTGTATTTAATACATTATACTACAAAATTTGATAAGTATACTTGCTTTCCAACAAGTTTTTAGCGCTGTTGTCAAAGACTTCGATATTAAGAATGTTGATTACTTTATTAATTTAATCATTTTTTTCTTGCTTTTAGTTTCTTTTGTTTTCTAGTAGTGTATGACCATAAATACTCTAGCACACATGCTAATCTTTGATCGGAGATTGAAAAAATAGCCAAGAGTTTACGTAGAACAGTTCAACAAGCAGTCAAGGAATTAAATCAAGGGTCTCCTCTAAGAATCAAGGTAGGAGAGGAAGAGGACGAGTTGGAAATCATGAGTGACAAAAACCAAAATCAATAGTAAACTACGGATGCAACACTTAGGAAAGATATAAGGAGTTGTTGAGAAGATACCCATATCATGGCCTCCCCCTATGGATGCAAATTCAAACTTTCTAGAATTGTTTAAATTTATCAACCAAATAAATGATAGATGCTACTGCTAGAGGAACATTGAACACTAAAACACTTAAAGAGGTTTAATCTTTGATTGAGGACATGGCTATGAATAGCTCTCAATGGGAAGATGCTAGGGTGAGAAATAAAGTAGTGGATATCTACAAATTAGATGTGGAGACAACTTTAGCCAATAAGGTTGATGCCATTAACAGGAAGTTGGATGCACTTTCCATCCATCCTCAATGTAACACCTATAATCCAGGATGGAGAAGTAATCTAAATTTCTCTTGGAGCAATCAAAATCAAAATTAACAAAGGATAAATTTGCCTCTATTAGGCTTTTAGTGACCCTCACCATAAGAGAAGAAATCAAGTTTGAAAGAACTTTTAACAAAATATATTCAAACTAAAGAGGCTAGATTTAACAATATTGAAACATCTATAAGAAATCAAGAAGCCTCCATTTGTAACTTGGAAAATCAAGTGGGACAACTTACAAAGATGATGGCTAAAAGACAACAAGGGACACTATTAAGAAACACTGAGACTAATCCTATAAAGTACGTGAAAGTAGTAACCCTTAGAAGTGGAAAGGAATTGCAAGTTGAATAGAAAATTAGTGGAGAATAAAAAAAGAAAGATGCAGAATTTAAAGAAAAAGAAAGAATAGAGCTACCTAAAGTAAAGGAATACAGATTACCTATACCCTATCCTCAATACCTGAAGAAAGATCACTTAGATGAGAAATTTAGTAAGTTCATTGAAAATTTTAAGCAATTACACATTAACTTACCTTTGATGCCTTATTATAGATGTCTAAGTACGCTAAGTACTTAAAGGAACTACTCTCAAACAAGAGAAAGATGGAAGAAATATCAATTGCAACATTAAGTGAGGAATGCTCAGTGCTGATACAAAATAAGCTACCTCAAAAATTAAAGAATCCAGAGAGTTTTACTCTACCTTATCTTATTGAAAATTCATTAATAAATAAAGCTCTAACTGACCTAGGTGCAAGTATAAATCTAACATCACATCATATGTTTTAAAAGTTAAGTTTGGGAAACTTAAACTAGTACATATGGGCATTCAATTAGTTGATAGGTCTATTAAGAATCCTATAGTCATTATTGAAGATGTGTTGGTTCGGGTAGGTACATTCATTTTTCCAGTGGATTTTGTAATCCTAGATACGGATGAGGATATTGAGGCAACATTGATTTTAGGTTACTCTTTTCTAGCTACTATTAGGGTAATTATAGATATATGAAATTAGACATTAACTCTAAAAGTTGAGGATGAAGAAAGAACCTTTAAGATATTTGACATGATTCAACAACCCCTTAAGAGTAATGATAATTGTTATTTTCTAAATACGTCTAACGTGCTTGGTTTCACTTGTGTGCTGGATGACATTTATATAAACCTAGTTTAGCAACGTCTCATTTATGGTAAGCAATAAAGCCTAGATAAATTTAAGCAATTTGAACATTAAAATTTTCATGGTCATCCACTTGATTAGCAAAAAAGAAGTGTGTTGAGCCAATGACGTTAAACAAAAGGACTTCTTAGGAAGCAACCTAAATTTAGTTTTTCAATTAGCTTTCTTTAGTTTAGTTTAGTTTAGTTTAATTATATTTATTTTCATTTTTTAAACTCGGTTACTTAAAAAAAATGCAAACCATTTTTTTGCGAGTTTGATACGATCACCAAACACGATTATGCCAAGGATGTGTTGAATACAAGGATGTTCTTCAAATGTGACATGACCATTAGATATAAGTACATTGAAGTCGTGTTAAGACTATTTATCAAAAATAATTTTTTCCGAGAGTTCTACAACTTTTTGACATGGTCATGTTTAGGTTATGCCTAATGAGGTTTTGAAATTAATTTTTTTTAGAGAAACATGACCCATAAACACAATCATGTCAAGGTCATGTTAGAATATTCAAAGAATATTAATTATTGATGAGAGTTACATGAACTTTAGATATGATCGTGTCTAAGGTCATGTCGGGTCTGTCCTATTCTAATTTTTCCAAGAGATACACGGTCTTTAGACATGGTCATGTCTTCACTGTGTTGACCCTAAGTTAGATATTTTAATTTTTTAGGCGTGGACACAAGGAGATGAGAAGGACTCTAATCATGACTATGGTGACTAATTTTTCTATTTTATTTGATGTACTAATAAGACTAATGTGACTTACTAAACTAGATTATAATAACTTTTTCTTTTCTTTTAATTGTTGTTTTAGTTTTTATTCCTTTTTGCCTTTTTGTAGCTTTTACATGTTTAGAGCGTTCAAGATCACGCATTTTACAAGCTAAGCTCATTTTGGAAAGGAATGTATGTCATAGTCAAGGAGTACTAGTTCTTTTCCCCCACTACCTTCTTCAAACATTTGTTTTCTTTGATTTTTTATTTTTCTTTTTATTCATACATTATAGACAATATACGATTCTAAGTGTAGGGAAGAGGGTTATAAAATTTTTTATTATTTAAAAAATTAGATTTGTTTATTTAACTTATAAATCATTAACTTGCAATTTGATATATGATAACTCTTTAGATAGTATTAAATGCTTAATAAATAAGTGCTTTAAGGGTGCTTTACTTAATTTGACTAATAAAATCTTTGTAGAGTAGAGTTATTATTTAGCTTTTAATTTTAAGATTTATAAATTTGAATAACATCACTAGTTAAAAATTAGTCATAGATTTCTTTTAAACTTACTTTGATGTATATTTTTCTCCTTTGATATTTTTAGAGAACTATAATCCTTGATAAGTAAATAGTTAATACTTATCATTTGAAAATTTCTTAAAAAGTTAATATATTTAGAAATAAAATAAATAAAGAGGATAAATTAATTAAATCATAATTTAGCTATGAGTCTCGTTGACTCGAGTAATTAAGTCTATGGGATACCTTCATTTGAATAAACTAAAAGCTTGTTAAAATGGTTAAGAGAAATGTCCATGTAAAGGCTAAACATAAGTAAATAGGTTCTATTAAATAAAGGTAGTAGATAGTTCGAAAGGATATCTTAAAACTTAGTAGCCTAAGATCGTTTGGTTTAAGACTTACTGACCAATGAAACTGCTTTTAAATTAAAAAAAAAAATCTTTCAAACAAGAAATATACTAAAGAAATGATTATGGGATAATTTGATGTGTTTATCTTAGATTATAGTGTTTAGCAAAATTGAAAAAGGTGGTTGTATACATTTTAATATAGTTAGTAAAGTATTTGTGACTTTTTCTTGATTAAGGAAATGATAATTTAAGTTTCAAATATTTTATATGTTTAAGACAATTGGTTAAGTGAAAAGTATAAGAGTTATAGTTAATCTTCTTTTGAAATGGCAAGTTAATTAAGAGTTTGTTTCTTAAGTTGTTATAGGGTTAAATAAGAATTCTTCTGTCATTGGTTTCTTGAATAGTGAGTTGATTAAGTATTTCATATTCTACTTTTTGATTTGATTAATTTGCTTGAGGACAAGTAAATGCTTAAGTGTGAGAAAGTTTGATAGGTTCTTAATTAGATATATGTATGTATGTATGTATGTATGTATGTTAAGTGAGCTTTAAAGTATTTTTTCTTATTTTGTCATGTTTTTGATGAATTTGAATTTTAATTAAGTAATATTTTGAATTTAAGGCTTTGATGGACAATTGAATTAAAAAGGAAGAAAAAGAATCTAATTTCACTCAATTTGGAGCTAAATAGAAGAAGTTATGAAGTTTCAAAGATAGACACGAGTATTAGATATGATCATATCTAGAACATGTTGAATTTAAAACATAAAACTGAGAGTTATGTGGGGGTTAGATACCACCGTGTTTATTGGTTGTGTATCTCTTAGAAATAATTATTTTTAAGTGCGACATAGATACGACCTCTAGACATGACCATGTCTACCACAACGTCTAATTTTCCAAGTTTTTGATCAATAATTTTGACATGACTTGAAGCACGATTGTGTTAGACAGCGTGTTGGCCTAAAAAATAGATTTTTTTTATGCTTACTATATAAAAGACAAGGGATATTATCATGTGATTGGACATGGTTGTGTTTAGAGGTCATGCTAAGGTCCTACTTAGACATAACCTTAGTGACGATTTCTTTGATGACGCATGTTTCTACATCATTGAAGATTTCTATTTTCAATGTAATTAGAGCTTAATTTTTCTTAGTATCTAAACTTGTGGATCCTAGGATTATTATGTGATTAGATTTATTACTATTTAATAAATTCTTAAATTTCTTGATTTATGCATGGTTCTTGGTTTTATTTAGATTAATATTTCTATAATATTATTTTTTTTAATTTGATATTATACATTAGGATTGAGAAATCTAATATGTAATTAGATCTAGCATGTTTGAAGAAAATTAATGTAATCTTAGAGATAAGTTATATAATTCTTCCGGAATTGATTAATTTGTATTTAGGGAATTTATTGTTTTTAATGTGATATTTGAAATGTGCTATCATAAAGAGATTCAAATAGGTATTTTTAAGATTAGAATTAATAAATTTGAGAAAGTTAATGTTGGTCCCAAAGAGTAACCAAGAGGGAGGTGAATTGGTTACTTAAAAAATTAACTTTCTTTCTTAAAAATTAGATCATGTCCTTAATTAGTTGTTTATAAATTATGGTTTTGAATTTGCTTTGCAAACACAACAAATAATTAAATGCATGAAAATAAAAGAGTAGAATAAGAAGTTTGTGCAAGGATTTATAGAGATTCCGCCTCAAGTATTAGTTCTCTCTTCCAGCTTTAAACTGGGGACCTAGTATTCCACACCAATATATTTTACTATATCTAATCAGGAAACAAGATTACAAATATTGGCTACAATTCACTCTATTAACTTCTTGCTATCACTTAGCTATCTCTAAACTCAGAGCCTATTTGAAATCTAGCTCTTACAAAGTATCAAAATCAATAAGGAATAAAGATAATGAAATCTTCACTAAGTTTGGTACAAAATAATAATAAAATGAAATGTCACATAGAATACAAAATATTTTTGTAGAATAAAGTGAGCTTTTTTTTTTTTTCATGCTTGCTTTTTCTTGGATGTTGAAGGTATTAAACTTTAGATCATGCAACAGCTAATAGAGGATAAGCTAGATGTTGGAGATAAGATTTGTTCTAAATATTTTTCATTTGCTGGAGATTATAATCTTTGGGTATATCTTCTATTAAAAAAAAACTAGAACGTTGGTCCTCAGTTTGTCGTAGATCATATCTTTTATGCTTATCACAAATTCAAAAATGTTCCTTGATCAGTTCAATGTAATTAACAAAGTTTGAAGATAATATCTTTAAAAATTGTTGGCAATATTTTGATAAGAATTGCTTTTAGTATGCTTCAATTTGAATTAACTTCATATCTCTTAGAAATAGGAGTGTATCTTGTTTGTTATCCTTTTTGAGTGTGTTTTGCTCCTCAAACACGGCTTTGGGTCTTGAAAAATATAAATCTTTATTAGACAACCTTTGCTTTGTTAGATTTGGACTAATGTTAGTTTTAATCTTTAAACTAATTATAACTTCAAATTCCATAGATATTTTAACCAACTTTGCGGAGCATTTTCAATGTATTACCCAAATACATTCAAATTTGAAGCTAGGCCTTCAAATTGATTAAAACTTCAAGGATAAACTTGTTTTGCAACATGCTATTCATTTTTGCAGTTTTATTTATACAGTAGGTCTATTCTCTGAGTCAGTCTCTGAGTTACCTTTTAAGTGAAATCTTAAGAGGAAAACTTTTCTTTTGAGAGTGGTCTTTAATTAAACTGAATTGCTTGTATATTATTTGACTGTATACTTGATAACTTAATTAGTAATATCTTAGCTTTTTGTTATCATCAAAACTATTATCAAGAGAATTTAACAGTTATTAAACTAATTTAGGATTTCCCTCGGTCAATGAAATTAAGAAGGATTTAAATGAATTTTGTTAATGTTACATAATAATTCATAGTAGAAATAAAGTTTAAATACTAGTTTTATCGTCTTAAAGTTAATTATAATATGTTTTGCTCTTCTTTCTTTCAATTTAATCTCTAGTTCATTAATTAATATTTAGTTATAGGATTTAGATTAACTAATCTTTATAATTTACTAGTTAGATAATAGGGTATAAGTTAGTAGTAGTACTCATAACCCCTATGGGACGATATCTGTATTGAATATACTATATTACAAAATTTGACAGGCATACTTACTTCCCATCAGCAATATACTCTTGAAGATATCCACATTGAACTAGATCTTTAAGAGCATTTTTGAGCTGATAATATTTGTTTGTATTATGACCTTTGTTTTTGTGAAAGTCCTAGTATTTATTGAAGTTTTTCCTATTTAGATTAGCCTATAATCTTGTTGGTTTAGGTAGGATGCTCGTGTTATAAACCTCTATAAAAATATTCCCCAGTGGCTTGTTCTATAGGGTATATGTTGTGAAGCTTAGGATAATGTGCTTCTTGTCCCTTACACCTTTGTCTCAAGATGACCTTTCAACTTGTTTTGGGCCGAAGTGATCCTTAATATATCCCTCATTGTCCTTTTTCTTGTCTAACATACTTTGATCGGACTACCTTCTAGCAAAGATTAAGTCCTATTATTGGTTGTACTTCTTAACTTTTTCTTTAAGTTCTTTGAAACCATTAGGCTTATTCTTTGTCAGGGATTTGAAGAAATCACTAGTAGATTTGACACTTTAGATCACTACATTAAGTGTAATACCCTTATCAATGTTGGGGATCTCTAACATCATAGCATTAAACTAAATAAGGTAGTCCTTGATCAGTTCATCATGACCTTGCTTAATTAAATTTAGAGTTGATGAGTCCTTTACAGGGAGCTTTCTGGTTAAGAAGTGTTGTTAAAATTAGTTGGCCAATTCATCAAACAAGGAGATGGAATTTGGTGGTAAATTGTGATACCATGTATAAGCAGCCTTGTGTAAGGTGCTAAGGAAAGCCTTACAAGTGACTGCATCATTGAGGCTGTGCAAGTTCATAATTGTTTGAAAATGTCACAAATGGTTGTTTAGATCCATAGTTCTATTGTTGCTGTTAAGTTGTAGGAGGCAGACATTTAGAGGTAAGACCTTATCTTAGATCGCTTGAGTGAATGGGGTTCTATTTATGGAAAACTAGGTTGATGGGTTAACTTTCTTGCTCTCTTTCAAATCAAAGAGCCTCTTGATATAATTGTCAATTTGGTCGATATCCATATCATCAACTTATTTAGTAGCTTATATATGTGCATCTGATGGTTTGAGCATATTGTTTAGAATATGATTGTCATTATGGCTATGTGATTTAGTTGGTAAGGCAATATGGGAATACAACATGTAGGATTGGGTTAATAAGAGCAGGGTTGCAGTCGCAAACTTAGCTTGCTAAGCTATTTGTTGAGCTTGTGCCCTAAGTGGTGGTAAATTGTTGTTATGTAGTGGTTCTAGAGAATGTGTGGATACATTCTCTAGTCCTAACATGTTATTGAGTTTCTCCAATTCTGCCATTCAAGCTTAGAGCTTGACATTATCATTACATATTGTTTCATTTGAGGCCATTAGCATTTTGCAGTGATTTTCCAAATCAAGGAAACACTAAGCATGAATTAGCTGGGGGTTGGTGTTTGCAGTTTAAGGTTATGGATGTTGAGACAAAATGACTTGGACGTTTTGGTCCATCGCTAAAGTGTCCATTGTTTCCTTAGATTCAGTTGCTTGTGAACAAGGTGCCATGGGCTTTATTGTGAATAAGATTGTAGAGAGCACACCAAATGTTGTAGTGGGTTTCTTAGAAGTGATTAAAACACTTGCAAAAGAGAAACAAGCAAGACCATGGGGGGTATCAGAGTTTGTTCTGACATGGCCACTCGGATACTTAAGTTAGCATAAGTGAAAAGTGATTGAGATTTTAGAATGTTTAGAGTCAAAAGTCTCTTACCCAAAAGTCTTTAATCTCTATTTATAGAGATTGTGAATGATTTTATATGAGAAGTACATTAATTTTCGAGATTTCCTTCTAATATTATAGGGGGCGTATCTTTGATTAGCCTATTTCCTTATTCATATCATTTTCTCATGCTTATTTATTGTGGGGATGTTTATGGAGATTTGAGCTAGAGGAGGTTAAGAACTTTAGACTTGAATTTAAGTAGTTTTGTGTTAGAATGAGATGAAACAGATTGACATGGGTGAGTAGAGTTTGGATAAGAGTCTGAGTAGGCTAAAAAGAGTCATGGGGGTTCATACCAAAATACTTTATCAACACATGTGATATTACACTAAATGTATATATATATATATATATATATATATATCGTGCTGTATACTTTATAGTATTGTAATATTATGCTAAATATATAATATCTATATGTTATGCAAATAGCTACATTTAATTATTAGGTTTTAAGCCTCATAATGACTTGGGCTTAACTCTTTAAGCTAAAGAGATAAGGGCTAAAGAGTCAAGTTCATGAGTGTTGAAATGATTTAAGGGAGATTTAGCATAGTTAGTTTAAAGTGGGGATTGTTGGATTGGTCGTCTACTCTTAACCTTTTACAAAGAGACTCACACACTTAAGAAAAGACCTTCAATGGATTTGGAATCAAGAGAAGCCCATTCAAGATTCCATCAAAAGAGGTTATCATCTCAAGCATCAAGCATCAACACAATATGATAGATAACATTAATGGCTAAACATTGTAAATACTAAAACCTCCACCTCATTTAACATGTTAAGAAATAAAGAAAAATGTTACTATATTATTAATTCACCACCATAAAAGATCAAATGTTCAAAATGAAGAATGTAACTCTTTTCCTCAAGAATAGTGAGGTTGGTGCTCTTATACTTCTCCATTTGTCACATGTATGTTTGAACTTCCTCAAATCACTTATTCTTTCTCCAAGCATATTTCTCTCTTAATCATCTTTTATGTGCCATTTTAGATCACTCATCTAAGACCACATATAACATTAGACACACACTGAGCAGACATAACCATCGTAACTGAATCCCCTTTACTACATAGCTCTATTAAGGAAGAGGAAGTTAAAAAACTAATGGTGGCATCCATGAGAAAGAGGATAGTTGGTCTTGTTGATAGTAGCAACTAAGTGAAATATCCCAAATTAGTGAAAGAAATGATTCAAGTTCAAGAAAATAAATAAAGGGCATTTTAAAGGTTAAATTATTTTTTTGCAAATTAAAATATTAAATTGACCTTATATTACGAGTAAGGATATTAATGTAATTAGTAATATAAGATATCCTATAAAAAGTTAAAATTTACATTACTTAATCACCCTTAAACTCAAGTTTAATTGGGATGTATGTTAGATCAACTCAAGGAAATCAATTTTTGGTTATTAGGCATGCATTTAACTAATTAAAAACACTCTAGATTAATCTTTTCCTCACATTTTCCCCTCCATTCCTCTCTCTATTCTTGGCCACTCTCTCTTCCCCTCAATTTTTCTCTCTCATGACAAACTCTCTCTAAGTATAACCATGAGCTTCCATGAGTGAGCTAAGTAAGTTTTATTTCATTTTCTACCAAATTCAAACTCAATTGAAAGATAATTCGATAGTGAAAGCTAGGTAATTAAAGCAACAAGAGAATCAGATAAGTAATTCAACTTAATTTATAGTTTAAGATGAAGCAATGTATACTTTTGAATAGATAATAACCACTAGTTATTTTAATCAAGGATTTTGAAGTCAATTGAGAAGTAAATGGTGTTAGAGTAAGGTTCTAACAATGGCTTGACACATATTTAGTGAATTAATATGTGATTCGATCAAACTTTGATATAGAGCTTAGATTTTGGATATAGTTATTAGAGTCTTTTGATTTATTGTTTGAGACACTAATTTAGGTGTTAATTTGTTCATTTGCAAGGGTAAAGAGATTGTAAGTGCATAGAGTTTAAGCACTATAGTAAGGTAAGCTTTCAATTTAGAGATTTGATGGTGATTCTCACATATGCTATATAATTTTTAGCAATATATAGATTTAGTATAATAATTAGGCGTTAATTTTTTTATTACAAGGTTTTTTCAAGTGTCCAGAAATTATTAGGTGTTCAAGAGGCTTAAGTGGGTTTCAAGTGCCTTTTGAAGAGCTACTCAAGAAAACAAGTAGTTAATTAGATTTAATTTGAAGATTTGTAATTTTTTAAATGATTAGATGATGCTTGAGTGCTTAATTTGATGATTGGAGCTTTGAAATTGGATTATTGGGCAATGAAAGTAGTGTAAATGGTGTAATGTGATGAGCATGGTGTTTGATTCATATCATAAGTGTTAAATTGATGATTAAAAGTGTTGTTTGATGATCAAGAATTACTTGTAAGAGTTAACTTGAGGTTTAAAGTTATAGAATGGGTATTTAGAGGTTGTGGTGTGAGTTTTGATGGGTTTTGGGCATGTTCATGATGGTTTCATATGTTTTAATGGACTTGTATTGACAAAATTTTGTTTAAGATATTGATTTAGCATTTAGAAGTAGGTTTAGTTGAGTTGGATTAGGAAATGATGTGTTTTTGGTTTTTGTCATGGCTGTGGTGTTAGGGATGGGTATTTAGAATTTAATCTTGTTAATTTTACATGTTTTGGTGAATTTGATTAATAAATATTAGTTTAGGATAGTGATTTGTTGATTGGAATTAAGTTTGGTAAAGTTTGGTTTTGGATTCATGAAGAGCCTTCAATGCCATGACATATAGGTGTGTAATGTGTTCCTTGATGTTAATTTGGAGCTCATTTAGGTGTTGGAATGTTAATTGAATGACTAGTGAAGGTTAGATTTGATTTGGAGAAGTTTAGAGGTGTTTAGGTGCTAATTTGAATAAGCTTTAGTTGTTGTTTGATTTGATTTTAGAAAATTTCCAGAAATTTTGGATGTGTTTTTAATACTTGATGAATATATGAATGGTGTTCTTAGTGTTCATGATATATTTGAATTGAGTATTAAAGCAAGTTCATGTTGTGATATTTTTTTATTCATTAAAGGTATTGAATCGCTAAGTTTAGGTATTTATGGTATTAATTTTTTGGATATTAACTTGAATGTTCACTCCACATTTATATATTCTTCATGAGCATTCAAATTATTCTTGATAAAATTGCAAGCTTGATCCATTTTAGCATTTAAAAATGATCAAATAAATGCTTTTCATTAGATTTGAGATTATTATCAATCCAAATACATTTTAGCCTTTGAATTGATTTTGATAAACAAATGAAAAATTGCAAATTAATAAATGGGGTCAATGGAATTAAAATAGAAAAAGTTTAAGTCAATTAAAAAGGGATTTACAAAATTTAAAACCAAAATTTTCTAAGATGACCTTTTTGACCTTGAACTTGATTTTATCAAATTTAACCCTAAACTAGCTTAAAGGCCAAAAAATAGTTTCAAGGCCTTAATTAGGAAAATAAAATGATTAGCAAATTATTTGAAGACAATTGGAAAAGAAAATTTTTAATTTGGGGGTCAATTGGGTACGATGATTAAAATGCCCCTAAGTTTGGTTTTATTAAAGGGGTGATAAATTTCAGATTTATCAACTTAATTTTGAGCCTTATGATGGAAAAATTTTAGCCAAAACAAATGCAAAGCCAAGAGGATAGAAAATGCCACATAAATAAAAAAAGAAGTGACATATGGCAACTAAAGGAAGATGGCACCTAAACCTAATGATCTCCATAACCTTGTTAAACCTTGAAGGGTTTTGGAAAACCCTTAAATACCTCTTAAAATGTCATGACAAGCTCAACCCCCCTCTCGTCTCTCTTCACATATTCTCTAAGGTAAAGAACTAAACTATGCTCCTAAAACCCTAAACCTTTTAGTAACTCCTAATTACTCGTTAATCATATTACTAATCTAATGGTTTCCTTTGAGTTTTAGGTACAAATCAAGCACATGACACTAGGATAAAGGGGGTGCCAAACTAAAATCGAGCAAACTTAAAGGTAAGTAAGTTGCTTAATAAAAGTAATCAAGTAATTAGCGTCTTAATCTTAAGCCTAGGTGTTAACGAGTATCTTCAATCATATGAACTTGAAAAAATTGTAAAGAAACTTCATTTTGGGAGCTTGCAAGAGATGGCAAAAGGGAATTACCAGAGTTAAGATTGGATCTTCTTTGAGGTAAGCTTAACACCATACTTAAATGGGTGGTTTAGGATGTTAGGAAATGTTTAAATGGTTATTAAATGAAAAGTTCAAGTGGTTGGATGGAACCTATGTTGAACCACCACTTATAATGCTTCATTAAGTGCAAATTTTTTATTTTTTTTATTAATGGACTCTACAGATGATAAATGTGTTGGGTTGATGATTAATTAAGGTTTGATAAGTTAGGATTGAGATTAAAGCAAAATTTTTGCATGGTGATTGAGAAAAGTTTTGTTGTTGCCACATATATGTAAACATTGGGGGATATTTCTTGCCTTCAAATCTAATTTGGATGATAAAAAATAGTAGATTGATTATCAATGTAATGATTTGTGGATTTAGAAGTAATTAGGATGATGATTTCTATGAATATAGTGAGTTACAAGTTGAAATTGATGGAATTGGCAAATTGATGAATAATTGAGCTAATTGAATTGATGGACTAGAAATTCTAGCATGTTAAGATGTGTCTTGAAGTGGAAATTGGTTTGAAATTGAAGTTTAATTGATAACTTGAATTTTAAATGAAGCTTAGTAAGCTAAGGATTGAAATAGAAATAGAGAAATGATAATTTGATGCATAATGTGTGACACTTATTTGTTGAGAATGATTATATTAAATTTTGATAAATTTGAGTTAATTAAGGCTATACTATATTTAATTGATGTTTTGAAGTTAATTGGATATACAATGGAACTTAGAGAATCAAGATGCTATTAAATTGAGTTAATTTTGGGTGTTTGATTCTTACTGCACGTTTTCATAATTTCTAGGCCGATTTGGACTTTTGTTAAGCTTAAGTTTAGACTTCAAATGATGTTTTAGACATAAGAAATGAGTAGGATCAAGTAAGCTTTGTTTTGAAGTGATTTAGACTTAAATTGAGTGAGACATGAGCCTTTAAAGTGTGAATTCATAATTTTTCTTGGTCTAGAAATTTAAGAGTTTTAAATTGATTAAAATGATGCCTTTTAGGTTAAAATAAATAGAGGAAGTTGATTTGACTTAATTTAAGCTTAAAATGAGTAAGTTATGGGTTTCTAAAATGACAAGTTTAAAATTGAGGTCAAATAACCTAAATAATTTGAACCAAGGCTGACTTAATCCTAAAACGGCTAATCCATATAGGTTCATGGACTAACCTATACCCTTCCACATAAGTGGTCCATAAGGAAATATATACTTTAATTAATTGGGATTAAATAACTTAAGAAACCATTTTGGACCAACTTAGGAATTAACTTAGTAAATGAACCTTGGTGGTCTTAAATGAACCTAAACAAACCCAATGGCCTAAAACCTAAATTGAATTTGGGTCATTTCATGTTTAGGGCCCATGCCTTAAATGGGCTTTAACAAGTCAAGATAACTTAAATGGACTATATACTTAATAAGGCTTAAAATAAACTAAAGACCTAACTGGACTTGAAATGGATACAATGATAATAATTGGACCTCAATAATATAATTGGATTTAAATGGTTTTAAATGGGCTTAGGTACCTAAATTAGGGCATAATAAACTTAAATGGGTAAACTAAATGGGTTTAGTCCTAATTAGATAAATTACTTCAAACAATAAGATTAATCAAATTAATTAAGGCTAGTAGGCCTAATTTCAAATATAATTAGTTTTACTTTTCTTTGAGGGTTTAAATACTTTAATTGGGCCTTAGTTACATCTAGACTTAGATTTAAACAATGTGATAGGCACAAGTGAGTCAACCCTAAATGATCTAGGCGAAATTAGTCAAAAGGCTAATCAAGCCTTCGCAACCCCTAATGGGTGCATAACTAGTAAGGCCTTAAGTAGTTTAAACCTAACCCTAAAATAGTATCCAAATTCTTAAAATAATTATCTAACTTAAGTTTTCTCTTTTAATGTATAAAATCGGTCCAACCTACTTAATTGAAAATTGGACTTCAACTCAAGAATCTTCGATCTTTCTAGGGACATAATAACATGCATGTTACTTTTTAGATTAGGAAATTAAACTGAACTAAACTTAAACTTGATTAAGTTTTTGGGTGCTATTTATGTGTGGTCGACTTGAGCCTAAATGTGATGCCTTAAATCTAGACTAAGGCTATAGTTTTAGTTTAGTAACCTCGGTAGATTAGGTGCTTAGGTTATCCAAGAATGGCTTGGCAGGTGCTTGATAAGTGAAATTGCATCTAATAACTGACATTGTAACTAAAGAGAAGGTATATCATGAGTTGTCTAGGGATTATGGGTCTTGACGAGCAATATGATATAGTTGAATTGTGATTAGTGAGAACTACATATCAGTAAAGTCACTTAAACAAGGCTACTAGGTTTTTGATTTAATGACATAGAGTTTGGTTACTCCCATTAACCCTTGATTGTTGCCATCGTTGTTAAAATCACGAGTCAATTGTGCGATTCTACGAGTTTGCAATTTTATAAATTTTTTCATAATCAAAATGAAAGAAAAATCATTTAGGTATAAACTTTTGATATAATTATGAGTTTAGATGTACGATTTTATAAGTCATCGATTTTACCAATTCTATACAATTTTATATGATTCTCCCGATTTTATATCATTTAATTCCAGATAAAATCGCTATTTTAACAACCATGCTACTATAATAGAATCGAACCCTAAGTTCCCCAATGTGTTGTCTAAAGTCATGCGTACTTTCATACTAATTGTTTACTTTAAATAAGATAAAATAAATGGTATGATTTTTTGTTGTATTAGTATGTAGGCATGTTTGACATTTGTATATGTGTTTGCATTATTGAGTATTAGATCTTTGGTTCACTTTTAGGTGAGGACTATTTTGATGGATCCTCTATATAATTTGTTGGGTTTTGGCTCTAAGGAAGAATGTATGGATTTAGATTACAAGGATTGTTACTGATGATTCCCTATTTTTGTAGACTTAGTATTTATGTTTTGGGTACTATATTTGACTTATTATAGGAGTTGCCTATAGCTTCATGGCCTGTTTACCCTATGTCAATATTTTATGGGCCCCTTAGTCCTTAGGATTTAGATATCTATCACACTTTATTTGCCATGTTTTCTAAAATTTGATGAACCTTTAAATGTTTTTAAAATCAACGAACCATAAAAGAGTTTCAAATTTTAATTAATGATTTTAAGGTTGTAAAACTAGTTTAGAAACCTATTTAGAATTGTAACTTTACATATTTTACTTAAGTAAGTTATGTAATTGATGAAGATCACATTAGGAGGATTGGTCTAAGGATGATCAAAGACAAGATAAGGAGTTGAGTGCAAAGAACAAAAGCTTATTCAAAGGTCGACAGCTTCAAGATTATTGAAGACTATCTACCTTGGAGGCTTAGGCTACCGGTCTAAATGGCCGGCTTTGGAGAAGGCCCCCAACTTAAAGTGGCTGACGTAAAAATGGATCGAAGGGCAGCTTTGTAAGCTGTGGAAAGTGGCCAGCTTACTAATAATTTAGGCCGATTGGAAGTTCAATCTAAGTTGTCGGCTTAGGAGTAATTTTAGGCCAATGGCATATAATGTTTTCCTTAGTCGCAATTAGGGTTTTTTATAACGTTTTGTGTACTTTTGTTGTGAGGCTATAAATTGTTGTCACACATTCATTTGTAAGGATCTTTAGGCAAATTTTATTCATAATTTGAGAGTGATTTATCTTTGGCTCTTTAAAGAACTAATTGACCTTATTGGATTGTGAATCCGTGGCATTCATCTAAAACTTATCAATCGATCATTCCATAATCAATTGTGGCGTTATCGTATACACCAAGGTTCTTGTCTCATTTATAGACAAAGGGTCATGATGTCCATTGTTTTTTATAGATCCATAGGTTGTGAGATTAGCAAATCGAGTGTCGAGTTTCGTCACAGGTTGGCAGGATTTGCATCATTTGGTATCAGAGCAATCAGGTTTTCCAGGATCGCCTATCTTGTTATTTCAATGACTTATTCTTAGATCTAGGGTGTGGATAAAGAAAAATTGTTCTTTAAATTTTGAATTGTTGCAAATAGATTTGAATTTGATTGTTGTTAGTATTGAAAGGAATCGTACACACTTACTTTCTTAAGAGTAAAAAAAAAGAGAGGAAACTCGTATAAAAAAAGAAGAAGAAGCAAAAGCAAGAAAAGAAAGGAATTCATATATATATATATATATATAAAAGCAGTGTTACAAAATTGTGATTTAGAGTTTATGGTGATCCTTAGTTGAATTAGTAGCATTCTGTGAACCTTGTTAAATTGTATTACAAAACTGCTATTGGGAGAGTTGGGTAGATTTCTACATGAACAAATCCGATTGGATTGTTAGTTCCAAAAGAATCGAAAAGAGAAATTTTTAAGTGGGTAAGGATTGGTGAGAATAGTAGAGCGATTTGAGTGAAACACGCGAGCGAGTGAATTTGAGAGATTTCGTTTTATTACTCATAACGTTGTCTTATGTAGCAATATGTCTTATAGAAAGTCTTCTAAAAATGTTAATGGAGAGGAGTTTGTTGTTCAGGAGAAGTTGTTGGTAGCTAAGAGAGTTTGGAATGTACAGGTTAGAGAAGAGGAAGAGGTGCAAAGGGAGAATATTTTTCATACTAGATGCCTAGCTCAGAACAAGGTGTGTAGTGTGATTATAAATGGTGGAAGTTGTACTAATGTGGCAAGTGCAACTATGGTTGAGAAATTAGGACTTTTCACTAGTGAGCATCCTTGACCTTACAAATTGTAGTGGTGAAGTGAGGGTGGACAAGTGGGTACTAGTTACCTTTAGCATTAGAAGATATGAAGATGATGTTTTATATGACGTAGTTCCGATGTAGGGTAGTTACTTGTTGCTTGGACGACCATGGCAGTTTGATAGGAAGGTTAAGTATGATGGCTTTACCAATAAGTATTCCTTTGAGCACAATCAAAGGCTAATTACCCTTGTGCCTTTAACCTTTAAGTAAGTATATGAGGACTAGATGAAATTGCAAAAAGAGAGTGGTCAAAAGAAAGAGAGTGAAAAAATGACAGTGAGTGAGAATACAAAAGGAAAAGAGGAGGAAGATGAGGCTTGTGAGAAAATAAAGATAAAAGCTGAGAGAAAAGAAAATTTTTATGAAGATCAAGTGAGGCTACAAAAAGAGAGTGGATAAAAGGGAGTTAGTAAAAAAATTAAACTGAGCTCTATTGTAGAAGAATAGGAGAGAGAGTCTGAGTTAAAGGAAAGCAAAAGAGAGGAAGAACATTGAGTGATGAGAGAAAAGTAGATTGGAAAGAAAATTATTATGCAAGTACAAGTGAGATTAATAATGCTTTGTTCTTAGGAACAAAGAGATTTGTTAAAGTTGTATATGGACTAAATTCTTTTACTCCATTACATTTAACTTCTTTACCTGTGTCTACACATGTTAATAGTAGAAGGAAAGCTGGATTTGTGAGGCAAGTTCACAAAAAAACCAAGCTCAATATTGAGCGACAAATGGAGCAATATGCAAAACAAGCTAACAAAAGGCGCCGTTAAATACGTTTTAAACCTAGATATTAGGTTTGGGTGCACATATGCCCAAAATGATTCCTAGTACAAAAGCGATTAAAGCAGCTTACAAGAGGCAAGGGTCCATTCCAAGTCCTCAAGTGCATCAATGACCACATTTACAGATTGAAATTGCTAGGTACGTATCTAATTAGTGCTACTTTTTAGTATTACTGATTTGAGTCTTTTTAATGCAAGTGATGATTTGAGGACAAATCCTTTTCAAGAGGAGGGGAATGATGAAGATCACATTAGGAGGATTGGTCTAAGGATGACCAAAGACAAGATGAGTTGGGAGCAAAGAGCATGGGCTTATTCGAAGTGCGAATCATAAATATGGAAGTCGAGAACGGAATCAAAGGCCAATAGCTTCAAGATTATCGAAGATCGTCGACCTTGGAGGCTTAGACCACTAGCTTAAATGGTCAGCTTTGGAGAAGGTCGCCGGCTTAAAGTAGCTGGCGTAAAAATGGATTGAAGGCTGGCTTTGTAAGTCGCTGGCCTAAGTGGTCGGCTTACTAATAATTTAGGCCGGTTAGAAGTTCAATCTAAGCTGCCGACTTAGGTGCTGGCTTAGGAGTAATTGTAGGTTGACTTTAGAAAAATTTCGGCCACTGGCGTATAATGTTTTCCTTAGTCGCAATTAGGTTTTTTATATCGTTTTGTGTACTTTTGTTGTGAGACTATAAATAGTCGTCACACATTCATTTGTAAGGATCTTTTGGCAAATTTTATTCATAATTTAAGAGTGATTTCTCTTTGGTTCTTTAAAGAACTAATTGAACTTATCAGATTGTGAATTCGTAGTGTTCATCTAAAACTTATCAATTGATCATTCCATAATCGATTGTGGTGTTATCGCATATACTAAGGTTTTTGTCTCGTTTATAGATAAAGGGTTGTGGTATCCATCATTCTTGATAGACCCATAGATTGTGAGATTAGCAAATTGAGTGTTGAGTTTCATCACAGGTTAGTGGGGTTCGCATAAGTAATGGATTATTATTGTCATAGAGAATTAGGGGTATGACATAAAATTATCAAATTGTTAACAATAATTTCCTAAAATTGAATTAAAGTTTAGATCAAGATGATTGCAAGAATAAACTTGATCTTCATGTATAGGATTATGTCTATAGTAACTTAATGGTAACATATAGTAACTAGTACTAAAGTAAGGATAATTAAACATTTTGAAATGGTAAAAATGAAATGTTAGTGATATAATAATAATTAAATAATTAATTATTATGAGAGATTGAAGATTCTTATGGAAATTGAACTACTGAAACCGATTCAACATTAGCCGAACCAATTCACCATTGGCCGAACCAATTCTTTCAATCAATTCAACTAAACTAATTTATAACTTAGAATTAAACCAATTAAATCAATAAAGTACTTTGACTAATTGGTTTAGGGTCAAATCTTTTAAGGTTAGATTAATTCAAAATTAATCCCAAATTGGTTCAATCCTTCCTTTATTGATTCACTAGCCATTAAACTGACTCAATTAATTAAGTCGAGGCATTAGTTATTTAAGTATACTTAGTGAGCTTTATAAAAGAAATTATAATCAATAGTTAAACTAACAACCTGGCTAAGATAGTGGGTTGGTTTAGGGAGAATTAAATGAGTTCTCTAGTTTATTGGGTAATACTCAGTGATATACTAAGCTATAGTCCATTAAGCCTAAATCATAAACTTAAATGATAAGTTAGAAAATGGGTTTCTTAATTAGTATGGATCTAAATTTAACTCAATTAATTTATTACTTAGTGATGATAAATCGAATAATAACTTATGTTTCTTAATTACACATGAATTATCAATTGATGGAGTTCAACTTATCGACTATCGCTTCTTTATATTGGCTTATCGGTATAGGATAGTTTTACAAGCTTCATGTTAGGATTAGGAACTAAAATGGAGTAATACATGAACTCGACTTAATAATAATTGTGTTTCTTGTATGTGGTCTCCCAATCGAGATGGTGACAAAAGTAATTATAAGCCTATGGGCCCCAAAAGTAGTGCAGTGGGTAATGGATAAGAGAGGATCAAGTTAAATAGCCTTGGAAATGGAGATAAGTCTTGCTAGATGTCATATGAGTTATGGGACTCATACAAGACAGTATGGATGGACGTTAACATTGATGGTAGTTATAGCACTAGAGACTCTATATGAGATAACTTACACTTATGAGATAGTTTTGCTTTAGTTTCAAGTGGGGCAGTTAGATACACCCATTAACCCCTAACACCTATTGCTAAAGGGTTATATTTGTATTCACTGGAGTGTTTGAAGTCATAAATATTCATATGCTTCTTGTTTATACTTTAATAAATATATAAATCAATGGATCTTAGTTGTTGCATTAGTTTACACATGCATGACATGCAAATATGTGTTTGTAGCTATTCTATACTAGGTTTGTGTACATCATTCCCTTCTATTCTATTTTTCAGGTGATGATGACTTTATTTATGATTTTTGCTATGACTACCTTTGTTATGGATCTAATGATGATGGTTAAGATAATGAGAGTGTTGTTTAGACTCATAAACTTTAACACAGTAATTCTAATGGACTTTCTACTTCTATTTTAGTTGTTTTGAGAGGCTATATTAGGGACTATTAACGACCTTTTATTGGACTTTGATGGTTATTTAGGCTTCTAGCTTTGCTATACTTTTATCAATTATGAGTAAAGACATATGTTTTAGTATATCACAAGTAACAAATACTTTACAAATTCTACATGATTTTTTAAATGTGTTTTTCAACTTATCTTAGTGCTTTAACTACCATCAAAATAATAATGATTTCATAAGTTATAATTGTTTAAAAACCCACTAAATATGTAGTAAGTCTTTGTGTATCTTGTTTAAATAAGGTACGTGGTGAACTATTGTCGTTAATAGAGTTTTGTAGATAACACTATGTGCTTGATATTAATCTTGAAGTCACTAGATAGACAATGCTCCAACTTGAAGATGCAAATCAAGGCAAATATTACAAAAGAAGGTGTAACAAATATTATAGAGGTGATACAAGCAATTTGAGGAAACACTATAGCCATGAATTAGTTCATAGCAATGTTATGCATGGCATAGTTGTTTTTGCTACTAGATAGCAAGGCATGCCTTTGTTGAATCCTACTACCATCATGTAACAATTCATTGCCTAGGTAAATCCACCATCTAATCCTCCTACTTTCAATGATGAAGTCATTCACGAGGCTAATGAGTGTACCTATACTGGAGCTTGTAGTTGTGTAGCACCTAACACTTGAGGTGAAGGGCACAAGAGTTCAACTTAGGCATTCCTCATCCTTGTATGCTATTCCCAACTTTGCAATTGGTGGACCTACAAGCTATCTTGATCCTAACCTCACCACATTAGTAGAAGCTACTACCTCAATGGGCTCATTTGTTACTAAAGAAGATCTAGACTTGCATCTAAAGGAGATGCAAATGAAGTCTATAGTAGGAGTGGTAGATTTTAAACTCCCATTCATAAGTGCATTGTTGCTAAACTATACCTAAAGAATTATGTAAGTCATAAGTTTATATTTTTCAATGCCAAAATGGGAAGTGTCAAAGGTAGGGTCGGGAATGCGGGCCAAATGGGTCGGCCTGCCCCAACCCGCAAAACTTGCAGGTTACCAAAATCGGCCCGCCCTGCCTCACGATGACCTGCAAATTCTTTTTTTTTTTTTAGACAGACACTCACACTCCAAGCCACGGCCGGTGGCCACACTACACTCTCCAAGCTATCGGCGTCACCTCCACCCCACATGGCCACATCGCACTACACTACACTACACTCTCTATTGGACCGCCGTCACCCTACACGGCCAATTGGCCACACCACACCACACTCTCCATCCTCCAAGCCACCGCCACCAACGTCACCCCGACCTCACACGGCTACACCACACCGCACTACACCACACTCTACATTAGATTGCCATCACCCCACATGGCTACACCACACTATGGCTGACACCACACTTCCATTTTCCAAGCCACGGTGTCACCCCCACCCCACACGACCACACCGCACTGCACCACACTATACTCTCCAAGCCACCGGTGTCACCCCCACCCCACACGGCCACACCCACACCACATAACACTTAATACCACACTTTCCATTCTCCAAGCCACTGGCATCACCCCTACCCCACACAACCACACACACACCGCACTACACCACATCACACTCTCTAAGCCACCGATGTCACCCCCACCCCACATGGCTACACCCACACTACACTTTCCATTCTCCAAGCCACCGGCGTCACCCCCACCCCACACAGCCACACGCACACCGCATCGCACCACACTACACTCTCTAAGCCACCAACGTCACCCCACACGACCACACTACACCCTACTCTCCAATAAAAGTAAAAGGACAAAATTTATTACTTTACCTTAATTAACGTCTAACGAGGACAGTGGCACGAAGGAAATGGAACAGGTGGCCGGCGGTCGGCGGAGTAGAAATCTTGAACCGTGACTTCGTGAGGGCTGAGGAAAACTAGAGAAGGAAGAGTGGAAGAGGAGAGGAAGATGGAAGCTGAAGTGGAAGAGGACAAGGAGTGGAAGTGGAAAACTCAAAGGCGAATGGCGAGTGTTAGATTCAGTTCGGTCCGTCTGAGTATGGAGTGTGAGTGTCTGTCTGCTGTGCCGAACCGCCGGTGCGATTCGAGTTCAAGTGTGGAGTCAAGAGTGTGAGTGTTTATCTGTTGACTGTTGAGTGCTGTGCCGTGTGTGAGTGCGTATGCCTGCTCCTCCTCTCCTTGCCGAAGTCTTCAGCTGCTGTGGGCTGCTGTCCTGTCTCGTTAATCGTCAGTCAGTGTCGGTGTCGGCATTGTCTCGTCAGTTGTCACTCGTCACTCATCAGTCGTCACACTTACACTATCACATAGCAATTTTTTTTGCGGGTTAACGGGCTAACTCACGCTCGCGCGAACTTACCTTCCCCGCCTTATGGGCTACGCGGGCATGGGCCAAAATGGCTTGTAGCTTGAGTGGGCTAAAAATTTTGACCTACCTCGCAATTTTTTGTGGGCTCCGTGGGCTAACTCGCGAACCCGCCCCGCAATTACCAGCTCTAGTCAAAGGATACTTTCTAAAATTTATCAAGAGTTAAGAAGTTTATAGACTGGATGATGACTTAAAATAAAAGGAGTTTTAAAGCCTCTTATAGAGAAAGCACATATCCGACATATCCTTCTTCCCCCTGGATCGATAGATTCATAGGGGAATATGTGTAAGATATTCTTTAAAAAAAAATTCACCACATACAACAGGGTCATATTGATTGACATGGGATAAATTCAACTAAAGTCAAAGGAATATCTCATGGGATACATCAAGCAATTCAAAGTGCTCTTTGGACTTTAAAATATGTTTGATGAAAAGGGGTTGGTGAAAATCTACATTCAAAGAATATTCACCAATTATGATATAAACATAAAGAATCTCCCTTTAGGTCTTGTTTGAAAATGAATGAAGGACCAATAACTCAACCATGCAATAAAGAGGAGGGAATGAAAAGTTCAATGATTAATTGTCAACTTCAACATTGCTTAAAGCAAAAGCTTTAGTTGAATAAAAAGGCCTAAAAATGAGAAGCCTACAAACTTTACACTGCCATAGTTATACTTGTGCTTAATGGAAAAGGTACAAGTGATGCTTGATCAATGATTGGAGGATAGAAATATTAGACTCCTAAGGGTTAAGGATCAACCTACTATAGAGGAGAAGAGCAACCCTATCTATAAAACTATAGATCATCCTATTAACTACTATCAAATTCTAAAAAAGATAAAGAATGAGAGAGTTTAAAACATAGAGCTTATTATTGAAAATAATGATGTCAAGAAAAATCTATTTCTGATAGATAATAACCAACATAGCATCATGAATGTCATCACCTATGATCCTACTATAGTGGAAGTAGCTGATGTACCACCTGTTGAGATATGTTAAGATTAAAGCTTGTTGTAAATCATTCTTGGAGTTTAAATTTTTGTAAAGAAATCCCAAGATATTAGCAAACATCTAACTAATACCTATTCAAATAATTGAAAATATTTTTCAAATAAAGAAGCTTCCCATACATTTAAATAAATCAATCTTTACAAATTTAATCTGTAATGAACTCCAAATTCAAAAATTTGAAATTTCTCTCCTCATTTCATGCTTAGATCTTGATAGAATAATAGCTAACATTACCCTTTAATTTGAATTTGTCAAGTCTAATTTAAATTTTTTTATTATTTTCCTAATTCGATTCTTATTAGATCCTATACCCATCTAATATGAATTCTCGACTTGAATTAGAAAAAAAAATATTTTTATCATTTATTTGAAGTTGTCACCTATTTGGAGTTTGAAAAAAAAAAGTTAAGTTAGAATTAATTGAGCGGATTAATTCTAACTTTAACACTAGTCAACGAAATTCTTTTTTTTTTTAAAAAAAAATAGAAAAGCTAGAGATTCTTGACTCACGGGCTATCCTATTGAAACCTTAAAGTTACCACTTTAACCTTCTGAAATTTTTATTTCGTGATATCCTTTTTAGCACAAAAGAAAACACTAATATAAAACAAAATAATGATTATACTAATAATGGTTTAAAATATTTTTTCTTTATTTTTTAGAGTTACCCTATAATGGTGCTTACGTACCTACTATTTGGGATTAAACAGGCCATAGTTCACTTTCATAAAACTTTAGTGGATTATTTAGTCTTAATTATGAAAATATGTCAGGTTTACGTTTATTACAATTTAAATTTTTTTAAAGAAATTTCTAAGCCTAAACTTTATTTCTTAATTTTGAAAAACTAAACCTCTAATTTTGAAAAAACGCCAATTATTATTATTATTTTTTATCAAAATCTTTTTTCTAGATGATATAACATTATATATATATATATTAGAAAACTCACACCTTAAACAAAAAAAAAAGTTAGAAGAAAAACAAAAGAGAAATTCTAAACCTAATTCTCCTTTATTAAGATTCTCATTATTTTATCAATAATAGAACAAATTTCTAAAACATATGTCTTTTATCATTATTATTATTATTTAATTATTTTTTATTTATATTATTTTTACTTATTAATATTATTATTAACTAAGTAAATAATAATAATAACATAATAATAATATGGACCTCACTCACTTGGACGTAGGTCGGGTTGACTTAGTTTAATTCGGGTTGAGGGTTAGCAAGTTCGTCATAGATTCAAGTCCATTGTACTGTGCTCTGATGAGTGGCGATGCGAGGCGAGGAGTCAAAATGCTTGCTTGGCATGGGCCGACGTAGAAGTCAACCATGTTTGGGTGGTTCATGGTGTTAACGAACGGTGATTGTGGGGGGCTTACAAGTGTGGCGATCGGTGTTTTTTGGTGATATATATCTTCTTCATTTTTTTTACTCTCTCTTCTTCCGTTTTCTACTCCGAGATCGACCTTATTTATAGGCTTAGATGCGATCGAGGTGGATGAGTTTGAATCAAAACCATGGTTGGGGTTTGTTTTTATCTTCCTGCGATTTGAACAAAAATGATGTCAATCATTTTGGATTAGAGTTGTTTTTGTGATTTATCCATTTTCTTTTATTAAGATTTAAAAAAAAATGTCTTAATCCATTGGATTTTGCTTGCGATTTTCTCTCCTTTCGTTTTTGGTCACCATCTCACTGGAGAAGACGATCACATGCCTAACACGTGATTTTCGTCAGCCAATGAAATGCTGCCACATGTTAGCTAGAGACAGAAGAAAAGAAAATGGCACAAAGTACCTTTCCCAAGATTCGAGCTCATGATTGAGAGGCTTCCCATGTGTTTCAAGCGGATATGCGGATTAAGCCAACCTATTTCTTGATTTATTATTGCAATCAAATTATATATTAACCTACTATCTTAGTTAATTTTTTGCTAATTTTGAGGTTCTCAAATTTAATTTAGAAACCCAAAGATATATTTATTTTTATTATTTTTTGTTATTTTATTTTTATAAAGAAATTTCATTTTTATTATTTTTCTTCATTATTTATTTTATTATTTTGTAAACCTGGCTTTGTTTTTGTTTTGTTGTTTTTTTTTTATTATATATATATATTTTTAGATGGGGGTAAAAATGGAGTGTTTATAACTACCTCTCTTTGTAGTAAAGTTTTAGGACAACTTGGCTACAAAGACAAAAAAAAAAAAAAACGCCATTTTTTCCTTGAAGAAAGGACGGATAAAGCTATATTCAGTTGGCTATTTGAATCTAGATCCATCGGGGAGTTATCTGACCAACAAGTTAAGTAAAGAAGATGGTCTACGAGCTAATACTCCTATGTTGCAAAAGAAGATAGTTGCTTTATATGAACCAATATTCCTTAACTAGTGGTCTCTGTCAAGAAGTAACCTTTAGGAAGAGCTTATCTAGAAAAGTGCTCTCATGAGCTGACTAATTGATGATAGAAAACGTCTTACTAGACTAGCAACTCTAAAGAAGGGATTGTTGAGAAAAGTGCTCTTATGAGCTGACCAATTAATAATAGGAAGTGTCTTACAAGACTAGCAACCATAAAATGAGGATATCTAGGAAAGTGCCCCATGGTGAGCTAACTAATTGATAGTGGGATGTGTCTTTTAGACTTGCGATGCTAAGAGAGAAAGTCTAGGAAAGTGCCCTTATAAGCTGACTAACCGATAATATGAAACATCCTTTTGGATTGACAAATATATTAGGAGGTGTCTCAATAAACTAGTAACCTTAAGAAGGGATTGTAAAAATGCTCCTATGAGCTGAACAATTGATAATAGGAAGCGTCTTTTTAAATTAGCAAACTTAAATAGAAATGTGGCTCATCATTGGGAGCCTAACTGAATGAGGAATGACTACTCAATTTTTATTTCTTTTGAGTTTAGATGCTTACCTAGTCACTGTGGATAACAACTAAACAACCAAACCCTCATGATAATTTAATCTTCCTTTGCTTATCCTTGTCTTGACTAGAGTAGAAGATTTTGATGCATTTTTCTTACAGGTTTAGCTCTTACGATTTTGATTTTATCTTGAAACAAAATCAAACTTGCTATTCGAGAAGGGTAAGATCATAAAAAATTTAATGAGTTTTACAATTCCATCATTGTTCATTATTCATTATTCTCTTATATATGCAATGGAGTGAGGGATAGTATGGGAAAATGATGTAAGAATTTGTTTGATAGTGAGTGGTCAAGGTGACTTTGACATTCAGTGATTGCCTAAGTATATCAACTTTACTTGTAGAGAGATGAAAATCAAACCACGAAGTTGTAATGATTGTTAGCATTCATGAACTTTTGGTAAAACTTTATTATTCAAGTCTAGGGATAGTACATCTTAACCGCATCTGCATTTATGAGGTCCTTTAAATCTGGACCATCTATTTGAGCTAATATTAATGCTCCTCCTGATAATGCCCTTTTTACAATATATGGACCTTCATAATTTGGAGTGAATTTGCCTCTTGAATCTTGTGTGTTCGGGAAGAATCTTTCTTAGTAGTAAGTTACCTTCCTTAAAATGTTGTGGTCGCATTTTTGTGTTGAACGCTCGAGCCATCCTTCATTGGTAGCATTGGTTATGGCATAATGCTATGAGTCTTCTTTCATCGATCAAGTTTAATTGATCGATTCTTTTCTTTACCCAATTAGATTCATCTAGTTGTGTCTAATAAAACCCTGAAGGACAGGATTTCAACTTTGACTAGTGATACTGCCTCAACACCATACACTAAGGAATAGGGAGTGACTCCGGTAGATGTTCGAATAGAGGTTCTGTAGGCCATGAGTGCGAAGGGTAATATCTCATGCCAATCTTTATAGGTGACAATCATTTTCTTAATAATCCTCTTAATATTTTTGTTAGCTAGTTCTACTACCCCATTCATTTGAGGTCGGTATAGAGTTGAGTTTCTGTGATTTATCTTAAATTGTTGACATAACTCCATCATCAATTTGTTGTTGAGATTGGTGCCATTATCAGTGATGATCGATTCAGGAACTCCATACTAAGCTATTATGTCTCTCTTCATGAACCGAACTACCACTCCCTTAATGACACTGACATATGATGAGGCTTTAACCCACTTGGTAAAATAATCAATGGCTACCAGTATAAACCTATGACTGTAGGATGCCTTTAGGGTGATTGGCCCGATAATGTCGATTCTCCACATAGGGAAAGGCCATGGTGCAAAAAGTGAATGGAGCTCTTTAGGTGGAACATTTATTTTGTTGGCGTAAACTTAGCATAAGTGGTGGTGCTTGACATATTTAATGCAGTCTGACTCCATTGTCAACCAATAGTAACCCATCCTCATGATTTTTTGAACAAGCATGTGTCCATTCATGTAGGGGCCACATACCCCTTCATGTATTTCTTTTACTAGTTTACCTACCTCTTTTTTGTCTACACATTTCAACAACATGGTGTCGAATGACCTTCTGTAAAGTATAGACCCGCTTAATAAGAAAAGGGCTTACCAATCTTTTGAGTGTTTTTTGGTCATTTTTGTTGGCCATTTTAGGGTATTTGCCTTCTTAGAGGAATGCCTTGATATCATGGTACCAAGGCTTGTCATCCTGTGTTTTTTCAATTACTAGGCAATGGGCGGGCCTGCCTTCAATTTCTATCTTCAATGGTTGAACTTTGGTCCCTCCCATTAATTGAATCATAGATGCTAATTTAGCGAGGGCATCTGCAAACTGATTTTGAATTCTTGGGATGTATGTGAAGGTGACCACCCCAAATTCTTCTATCAATTCTTTCAGGTGTCGATGGTATGGCACTAATTTAGGGTCTTTAGTTTTGTATTCTCCTCGTATCTGTAATATGATAAGCGAGGAATCTCCGTATACATCCAACTCATGGATCTCCATATAGCAGGCCATTTTAAGACCGAGGATGCATGCTTCATACTCTGTAATATTATTGGTATATGGGAATGTGAGCCTCGTTACTATGGGGAACTGTATTCCTTTTAAGGATATCAACACTGCCCTAATTCTACATCCAAACACATTGGCAGCTTCATTAAAATACATCTTCCATTTAGGATCCTTTTTTTTTTTTATCTTGGATTTTTTTTCTAATTCACCCTCTGCTATCAGTATATTTTCATTTGGGAACTGGGCTTGTGATTCTCAAGAATCCCCTTCGATTTGGTACTCTGCTAACTGATTTGCTAATGTCTGCCCCTTCATCGAATTTTGAGTTATGTATGTCATGTCAAATTCGGATAAGAGCATCTGCCATTTGGAAATTCTTCCCAAAAAACAAATTTCTCTACTAAATATTTTAGGGGATCATGTTCCGTTAATAGTTCGATGGGATAATAGAGAGTATACTGTCTCAGTCGATACATGACCTAAACCATTGTGTAGCAGGTTCTTTCTATTTTGGAATACTTTTGTTCCCCTTTCGTAAATTTCTTATGCAAATAGTATATGGACTATTCCCTTCATTTTTCATCTTTTTGTCCAAGTATACACCCCATCAACTTAGGAAGTATCATGAGGTATATGAATAAAGGTCTCCTTGGAGGGTTCATAAGATACTCCTTGATTTTCTTAAATGCCTCCTCGCATTCGTCATCCCATTCCATTGTAACGTTCTTTTTTAGTAGCCAAAATAATGGGTGGCATTTATCCATGAGTTGTGAGATGAACCAAGCTATGTAATTTAACCTTCCCAATAAACTTTTTACCTCTTTGATGGCACATGGAGAAGGCATTTCTAGTATGGCTTTTACTTTATCAGGGTCGATTTTAATGCCTTCTCGACTTATAATAAACCACAATAACTTACTAGATGTGACCCCAAAGGTGCACTTCTTTGGATTTAACTTCAATTGAAACTTTCTTAACTGTTTGAATAGTTTTTGTAAGACAAACTCATGGCTTTCTCTTTCTTTGGATTTAGCTATCATGTCGCCAACATATACTTCGACTTCTCGATGATCATGTCATGAAGTATTGCAACCATTGCTCTTTGATATGTTACTCTAGCATTCTTTAAACTGAAAGGCATGACTTTATAACGAAAGGTACCCTAAGTCGTGATAAAGGTCATCTTGGTTTTATCTTCTTCTGCCATTTTTATTTAATTATATCTCGAGAAGCCGTCCATAATTGGGAAGAGATGACTTCCTGCGATATTGTCTACCAAGAATCTATGTGAGGTAGAGGGAAGTTGTCTTTAGGTGTAGCTTGGTTCAGATCTCGGAAATCCACGTATACCTTTACTTTTCCGTTTTTCTTCAAAACAGGAACTATGTTCACTACTCATTCTGGATAGTTCAATACTTCAATAAACTTGACTTCTAGTAGCTTCTTGACCTCCTCTTTGATCTTTAGTAAGATGTCAGGCCTAAATCTTCTTAACTTTTGTTTTTTAGGTTTGACATCTTCTCTTATAGGCAGCTTGTGAACCACTATTGATTGGTTAAGTCCTGGTATGTCACCATACGACCAAGCAAACACATCCGCATATTCAATCAGCAACTTGGTTATCTCGTGCTTTTGCTCATCACTCAAATTACCTCAAATCTTAAGGTTTTTAGGCTCTTCTTCAGTTCATAAATTAACTATCTCCATTAGCTCATCAATCAAAACTCTACTTTGTTCATATTTTTGCTAACTATCTTGTATTGGTTTGTGGTCATTAATATCATTTTCGACAACTAACTTAGTAGTGTTGGAAGCAATATTAATATTTTCATTATTTACATGCGCGAGATATCTCTAGCGTTCATCAAGAATATTGAATCTATGTGGAAAATCAAGTGAAAGTATATAAGTAAAGAAAAAAGGCATAATTGAAATAACTTGTAATTTTATTGTTCGACATTATTGAAGAGTCTTATTGAACAATGATGGATGTAAACATAAAAAAATCTTAATTATGATTGCTCCCTATTCTGAAGTAGACCTGGTGCTATTAAGGGGATAGGAAAACCAATTATCAAGAGCTGAAGATGGGTTGGAGATGTAAGGAGCTGAAGTCTCTGTTGATGAGTCATTGAAGTTGGCTTGGATTGTTCCCAAATCTTGAGTGCTATTTGGTCGAGAAAAAATCTCTCGAAGGGGTGGAAAATCCATCCGGGTATCATATAGTCTCTCTCCCCTTCCGCCTTTAATGCACCTTACTTGAATCTCTTCTCTCGGAGTAGGGATATAGCTTAACCCAAACGTCCCTTGCTATCCTTTCTTGAATCAGGGCCTCACTTCACTTGTCTCTTCTTTAATGAACATGGATACTTCATCAAATATTTAGAGCCCAAAGTTTTCAGAGCCATCTTCCCCAATGTAAAGTATAGCCGTTTCCTTATAGATGGCGTAGTCCTACTCGCCTAGCACAGTGACTATTTGGCCATTTGATATGAATTTGACCTTTTGGTGAAGGCTCGAAGGTATGGCTCCTGATGTGTGTATCCAAGGTCTCCTTAATAGTAGATTAAAGGACCTTGGGATGTCGAGGACTTAGAATGAGATATTGAAAATTTGAGGGTTGATCTCTATTGGTAGGCTAATCTCTCCTACGATTTCCCTCTTAGAACCATTAAAGGCTCTGACTACTATTAAGCTTGGCTTAATGTTGCTCATATTGACCCTTAGTAAATCGAGGGTAGCTAGAGGGCATACATTAAGAGAAGACCCGTTTTCTATGAGGACTTGAGATACTATTGTATTGTTGCATTTTACCACTATAAAAAGTGGCTTGGTGTGCTGGTCGCCATCTTCTCCTATCTCCTTAGGTGAGAAAGATATCTAATCTATGGTGAAGATCGAGTTTGTGACGTGGCTCAATTTTTTTGTTGTAATTCCCTCTAGCACCTTGACTTGTCTGAGCACTTTGAAGAGTGCCTCTTGATGGGGTTCAGATGACATAAGAAGGCTCATTAGTGATATTTGGGCTGGGACTTTGGCGAGTTGTTCCATGATCTTATACTTACTTGATTTAATCATCCTTGTGAACGCAGGAAGTCCCTCTTCCTCTTCCTTTTCTACCTTAGCGATGGGCTCCTTAGTGGAGACTCTGTTTTTAGGATCGTAGATTCTTCTTGAGTGAGTGATCCCTCCTATAATTGAAGCTTTCTCCTAATTGGCAACTTGATAGTCAAGTGGTGCCGCCTTATATTTCTTTAGGAAGATTAGGACATGGAACATATACTTCTTCTTTGGGACCTTTACCTCTATTTCTGGTTTCTCATAACATTTTATAACTATTGGTTTTGGGCTAGATTTGATCATATTTATGGACTTATCTTTCCAATCTAGTTGGTTGTCTTCTTCTTCGAATTCAGGCCCCCAACCAGTAGATGGCCCATAGACTGTTGGTGAGAACAAATAATCCATAAGATATTTGAACTTTCTGAATGATTTACCTAAAGTGTCAACTGTTGGATCTCCAACCAGCCACCTCTTTCTTAACTCCATGTGTGTGACTCTCATGTGGCTTGGGAGCTCTATTCTTGTTCTTTACTTCTTTAGATAGCTGGTCTGTAAACACCCCATTTTTGCCCTAGGAATCAATAATAATCAATTTTCAATTTTTCCTAATTTTTCCCAATTTTTCCTTAATTTAGCATAAATAATAAAAATATTCAAAAAATGAAAATAAATAGGAAAACACTTCAATTTTGAAAAATGATTTTAGAAATAGCAATAATGAATAATAAATAATTTTTACAAATTTTTGAAATTTCAAAAAAATACAAAAAAATAAAAAAATTGCATCGCATATGTACAATTTACGATGTAAATAAAGTCGGGAAATTGGGCCAGCTCAGCTGGTTCGTGTGTGCGCATGGGAACCGTGTGAAGGCTGAAGGTCGCGAGTTCGAATCCCCCTGCAGGCGCTCGGCAAAAGTTTTTCGTTCTTTTCCCTGGAGCTGCCACGTGGCAGCATGTGATTGGCCGAGGGAAGTCACGCGCGTCGCGCGTGATCGTCTTCTTCGCGAGCCCAGCCGGAGGAAAAAATCCGACAGAAGTCCGACGAAGGCGAAATCGGCCGTTTTCTTTTTAATCTTCTAGATTAAAGTCGAGATAAGGCCAAATCCATCAGATAAACCAAAGGAGCACAAGAGATTAACATCAAATCGCCGGGATAAAATCAAATCTAAAAACGGAAAAAATTCAGATTTATCCAAATCGGCCGATTTGAGCTTATCCAAGAGGTTTTCCGGACGCCTATAAATAGAGAAGAGCAGGAGGAAGCTAAAGCACGAAGAAACACGAAGAAAAAGTGAGAGAAAGGAGCGAATCGGAGTACGCCGGAGGAACTTGAAGTCGAGACCGCCGATCGGAGTTCAAACCACCGTAAGGAGACGTTCTGGGAGTAAATCGCCATCACCATCGGATTCAGCACCCCCAAGAAGCTAGGATTCGACACTTCACCCGCCGCAAACGACCGGCGGAACGCCGTGAACGAGCCAACCCCGCCGTGGTGACCGATCCGACCCGACCCGACCCGATTCGACCCGCGCACCGACCCGGATCCAAGTAAGTCGGATCTTTTCGGATTTTTTTTATTTTATTTAATTAATTTATTTGGTTTATTTATTTATTCCGAATTTGTTATTTATTATTTATTATTTTTTTAGTCATTTATTTATTTGTTTTTGTTTTATTTTCAATAAATAGGAAAAATGTAGAAATTAGATTTTTCTAGAATAAAGAAAAATGTAAAAAAAATAAAAAATAAATAAAATGTAAAAAATAATAAAAGAATAAAAGAATAAAAAAATAGAATAAAATAATAAAAAGATTAGGAAAAATAATAATAAAACTTTAGATTTCAAAATAGGATAGATAATAACTTAGGATAAAATGTTCTAGCATAAAAATTACAAAAATTTATAAAAATCACAAAAACTTATAAAAAATCACAAAAATCATAAAAATCATGAAAATTAATAAAAATTTAAAAATTATGAAAATAGAAGAAAAATTAAGTTTTAGCACCTAGAAAAATCTTTTTCTTCAAATAAATCCAAAATTGATGTTTTCCAAAAAAAAATCATTTTCAAAATAAAATCAAAGCTTAGGCTTAGAAATTTTTAGAAAAATTCCAAAAAATGTTAAGAACATAAATCATAAGAAATTTCAAAATTAAAATTCACCAACAAATCTAAAGTTTTTTCAGAAAAGCGAACTACGGCTTGTTTGATCCTGAATAGCAGGTACGTAGGCACCCATTCGGGTCAACCCCTAAAATAAAGAAAAATCATTTTCTCAAAAATAATTCTCAAACATAATAAAAAGTAACAGAAACACAAATGAAACACATTTCTAAAGATAAACAATTTTGGGAGATTAGGTGGTAACCGTAAAGGTTTTAATAGGATAGCCTCCGGACTTAGAAGCTCTGGTTTTCCCTTTTCCTCCTTTCACAAAAACGAGAAGAGGAAAGAACGACGATTAGTGGTCCAAATTAAGACTAATCCGCTCCTTTAGTCTTAATTCAATTTTCCCAACAAACAGTTGGGTGGCGACTCCAAAAATTAAACGAAATTCCTAACTCAAGTCGAGGATCTAGATTAGATGAGCATAGGGTCTAGCTTAGATCGGATTAGGAATGGGAATTCAAAAATTAGACTCGACATGGTCGATAGCAAGCTTAACCCGAGTTTTGTCCTTTAGGTTCATGCGCTGTAAATGGCCTGCTTGTTGCACTGTTTATTTTACTGGGGTAAAGAGTTCTTTTAGTCCAGGTTTTGGCCCTTTGGATGCGATTATGTTGATCGTAGGACTGTGATTGGGTAGCAGATTGTTACTGACGTTTGGGGTTAATGCATTGATGAAATCTAACTGTACTATTCTTGCATCGATCAAATCTTAGATTTTGTTCTGAAGTCTCCAACACTTGTCGGTGGAGTGTCCTTCTTGCCCCATATGATACTCACATTTTGGGCTGGGGTCAAAATTTCTTGGTTTTTATTGGTCGTTAGGGATCTTGAAGTTAATCAAATCATCTGCTTGTAACCAAGTGAAAACCTGGCTAAGCGGGATAGAGATTGGAGTGAACTGTCTTGGAGCTCTGGTAACTTGGGTCTAATTCACCAGTGATTATTAGATTGGGGTGTTCGTTGTCTAAAAAGTCATGTGAGACCCCAGTCTGCTACTCCTGCTTGAGTTAACCATACTGACTGTAGCTTCTTTACCTTTATTATTCCTTACGGGTATTGGGGATGATGTGATTCTAGGAAACTCGGTAATTTGGAGTTTTCCAAATGTAATGGCATTATCTATCCTGCATCCTACTGCCACTACTTCTACAAAACTAGATGAGGTCTGTCCCACCAGATGTGTTAAATAAGGTTTCTCCAATGTATTGTTAAAGATGAAAGTTAACTCTTTCTCCGAGATTGGAGTGGAAACCATAACGGCTTAAGCCTTCAAACGCTAAGTATATTCTTTGAAGGATTCGTTGTGCTTCTTTCGAAGGGTCCCTAAATCCAGCACTAAAGGGGTAACTTCAATGTTGAATTTATATTGCTCATAAAATGCATGGGTCAAGTTATCCCATGTGTTGACTTGGTTGAGATCTAATTGGGCATACCATATTAGAGTAGGGCTTGTGAGGCTATCCTGAAAGGTTTGGACCATGAGCTGGTCATATTGTGCATATTTATTCATTTTTTGCACATATAGCCTTGTGTACATCTTAAGACAACCGATGTTATATTTCTCAAATTCTGGTACCTTGAATTTTTTTAGATAAGCATCTACCCCATATACCAATAGGTCTATGATGTCGATTTGATCAAAACTGTCAGGACCCTTCAAAGTCTTTATCTTGTCAGCTAGTTGCTGGAAGAGTTTCCTCTCTATTTCTTTCTGCCTATCTTCCATTTCCCTCTTTACGTCATTTAAAATTGGCCCCATATTGATCATTGTTTTTGGTTCATACTCAAATAGAGAGGAAACTCTTCCAGTAACTAGCCCATATACCAATAGGTCTATAATGCCGATTTAATCAAAACTATCGGGACCCTCTAAAGTCTTTATCTTGTCAACTAGTTGCTGGAAGAGTTTCCTCTCTATTTCTTTCTGCTTATCTTCTATTTCCCTCTTTATGTCATTCGAAGTTGGCCCCATATTGATCGTTGTTTTTGGTTCATACTCAAATGCAGGGTTCAGTCGGGAGTTGATTTCTTTATATTCTAGTGGCTGGATTTCCATCACCTTTCCCTTTTGAGCCCTTGAATGTTCCTCTTAAGTAGGCTGGGTAGTGCGAAGAAGGCCAATGCTCTCGATCAAGAAACGGAATTGCATGGTCAATTGTTAGACTGTTTGTTCCAATGATACAATCCTTAGATTAGAGGAGGTGTCAGTGTTATTGCTATTGCTACTACTGACATGGCTGTTGCCGTTGTTGTTGCCGCCGCTAGCTATTTTAGTTCTGGAGCAGGTGTTAATTGGACTTATTGGAGTGTTTGGTTGTTTAGGAGCTATCTTTGACACCTAGCAAGTTAGAATTGATTTCTACTAGTAAGGATTTATTTATTATTATTTTTATTTATAAAAAAACGAATGGGTATGATGTATGTATCACACATAGATGCAAAAGAACCAGCACTTAATTAATGATGTAATAATGCTAGAATTTTATTAATATTGCAAACTTTGGAGTTCAATGCTTTTATTGAAAACATAAGAAAGAAATACTATGATCTAATTTCTCCTAACTTCTAAGCTTCCTCTTCTTTGGTTGGGTGGGCATTGAATCTTTGTTTTTCTTCTCAATGTCTATGGCGGCTTCCAATGTTTTAACCTTGCCTGGGTTTTCCTTAACTGGGCTTCAAGTGCCTTGTTCCTCTAATTAGATTCCTTGAATCTATTTTTCCACATGCCTTTCATGCTTTCTGTGGTTTCAAAATGGACTTCCATCCTAGCCTTTACCTGTTCCATGTAAGTTTTCATTTTCCGGGCTTAGGTTGCCTAGTGCAGGTTGAGTGATATCAGGAGCATGGTACATCCTTTTGCCCGTCTTGTATAATTGGTTGATGAAAAAATCCCTAGTAGCTCGATGTTTTCCCACTTCACCATCTAATTTTGTGAGGTCTATATTAGGTCTCTCAATTCAGGCCTCCCATAGGACCCTTAACTCTATTAACTTGGCGATCTTATCAGCTACTAACATGTTTGGGTCCTAAAATTTAACCATTGATGAGATCCATGATGAGAGCCAAGCCGGAAGAAGAAATGTGGATCCTCTTGAAGTGCCGCCTGGACCGATCACAAGAAGTCGAGCGAAACAACTCAAGGAAGCACTTAACGGGTTGATAAAGGATGTCCATGAAGCCAGAAAGGATTGGAGCAATCATGAAGTTGGAACGGATTGGAACAACCATGGGAAGACCCTTGCTTTTATACAAGTCACACCGGACACGGGTTGAAGAGGGCATGTACTTTCAAGGCACGGCCGTGTAGGAATTCCAAGATTGCACAAAATCATATACGGCTAGACACACGGCTAAAAACACGGCCGTGTATGGAGACAAGCAAATCCATAGAAAGATACACGACCAGAAGTACACGGTCGTGTATGTGACCAGAATGTGCACAGAAAAGTACACGGCCAAAGTACACGATCGTGTACACGACCGGGTATCCCATGCCGGCTAGCTTGTTCTGTTTTCGTGTTTTTATGCAACTTATCTAAGCTACGTCGTTTTGGACTTGTTTTTCACGAATTGTAACCCTAGTATAAAAGCTCCTAGGGTTTAGAACAACTAAGAATTTTACCTCTTTGAACATTAAACACTTTTGAGAGACACCTCTCTTGGTTCTTCAAGAACTAACTAGAACTTATCGGATTAATTTCCGTGGCGTTCATCTCGACTTATCAATCGGTCTTTCATCTCGATTGTGGCGTCTTTACATTATACCAAGGTTCTTGTCTAGCTTATAGACAACGGGTCGCGGTTTCCACTTTAGGTGTTTGGGCGTCTTAGGTAACGAATTTCTGAACGTATTGGTATTGGGTTTCGTCATGGGTTGGCGTGGTTCGTATCAGTTTGGTATTAGAGCTTAGGTTTGTGAAAACATCAAGTTTGGTTGAGGAAGGTAATATCAAAAACCTTAACTCCAATCGTTCATATCAATTATCATATTCAATTTCGTAGTATTGATTGTCTTTTGATAGTGTAATATCGACTAGGCAATTGAAAAAAAAAGAGAGTAAAAAATCACGACAAAAAAAAAAAGAGAAAGAAAGAAGAAAAGAAAAACATGATCAAGAGCAACAACCAAGACAAAAAAAAAAATCGGATAGAAAAATAGAGGAAAATTTACGAACCCTAGAGTTGTTTTGAATTCTATGGAAGGAAATTGGTGTAGTTCGGGTTAGTTCCAAGAGAATTGAGAAGAGGAAATTGGCGAGTTGATATCATCATTATTTGTGAGAATACACGAGTGATTGTGTGATATCATCATTTGAGCAAAACACGTAAGGGATTGTATCGTGAGGTTTAATTATATATATATTTGTGTTAGTACTAATCTTTCTGCAGGGACTATGTCGAGACAACATTCTCCTGAAGGTGAGAGGGGAAGGTTTGATGCTAGGTTAGTAATTGAGGCGTTGAGGGGAGAAATGAAGAGGATGTTCTAAGAGGGAATGGAACAAATTCATGAGACGGTAAAGCAAAGACTAGAGCAATCCACAAATATATTCCAAGGGCGTAAGAGGGAGAGTCGTTCTAGGAGAGTACCGAGGGGTGGAGATGAAATGTCGGATGATGACTTTGATGAGCCTTCTGTCGGGAGTTATAGAGGTTATAGTGGTCGGAATAGAGGAACTAGGGATTGGGAAGATAGAGGAGATAAGAATAGAGAGGATGATCAATTAAGTAGCATAAAGATGAAGATTCCTCCTTTCCAAGGGAAGAATGATCCCGAGGCGTACTTAGAGTGGGAGAAAAAGGTGGAGATGGTGTTTGATTGTCACAACTATAGTGGGAGAAAGAAAGTAAAACTTGCTGCCATTGAGTTTTCAGATTATGCTATAGTGTGGTGGGATCAATTAATGTTGGATAGGAGAAGGAGTGGCGAGCCACCTATTGAGTCTTGGGAAGAGATGAAAAGAGTGATGAACAAGCGGTTTGTGCCTGCGTATTACTATCGTAAATTGCACAACAAGTTACAAACTCTGAGGTAGGGAAGTCGAAGTGTAGATGAGTATTTCAAGGAGATGGAAGTCACTATGATTAGGGCGAATGTAGAGGAGGATAGAGAGGCTACAATGGCTAGGTTTGTTGCTGGGTTGAATAGAGAAATCCAAAATGTGGTTGAATTGCAGCATTATGTAGAATTGGAGGATATGGTTCACATGGCTATAAAGGTTGAGAACCAGCACAAGAGGAAAGGTAGTAGTAATGCACGGTTTCCATAGGGTAACGGTTCATCCACTTGGAAGACCAACCAATGGAAGAAAGAAGAAAAGCCTTTACCTACCAAACCAAAAGGGGAGCTGAGGCAAGCGGGTTCTACTCCTGGTAACCAAGGTAACCCTGATTCTTCTACTTCTAGAAATCGTGACATTAGATGTTTTAAATGCCAAGGTAGAGGCCATATTGCTAGTCAATGTCCAAATAGGCGTGTGATGATTTTGCGTGATGATGGTGAGTATGAGACTGAGGGGGATAGTGAAGAAGATGATATGCCTCCATTAGAGGATGCTAGTGATGATGAGGAGCCTGCAATGGGAAGGCTAGTGGTAGTAGTAAAGCGAGCTTTGAATGTGCAGGTGAAGGAAGAAGAGGAGGTGTAAAGAGAGAATATATTTCATACTAGATGTTATCTAGGAGATCACATTTGTAGTTTGATTATTGATGGAGGAATTTGCACCAATGTAGTGAGCAATTTTATTGTTGAAAGGCTAGGGCTCAAAACTATTAGACACCCTAGTCTATATAAATTGTAGTGGTTGAATGATAGTGGAGAGACTAAGGTGAGTAAGCAAGCATTGATTGGTTTTCGCATTGGTAGATATGAGGATGAGGTGTTATGTGATGTAGTGCCAATGCAAGCATGTCATGTGTTGTTGGGGAGGCCATGGCAATTTGATAGGAAGGTTGTTCATGATGGCTTTTCTAATAAGTATACGCTTGTTCACCAAGGGAAAAGTTTTAACCTTAAACTGTTAACACTTAAACAAGTGTATGAGGATCAGTTGCAGCTACAACAGTTGTTTGCAAAACACAAGGTGAGTGAAAAGCAGAGTGAGAGTGAGAGAGCAAAAGACAATGAGAAGAAAAAGGAATATAAAAGTCAAGATCAAAAGGAAAAGGAGAGGAAGGTTGGAAAGAGTGTGAGAGGCCAAGTTGAAGGGGGATCAACTTTGGTGGTGAGTGAAAAGGAGAGGGCAGCCTTGCAAAAGCAGAGTTGTGTGGCAAGAGCGAGTGTAGTAAGGAGAGCGTTAGTGATGAGGCAACCTATGTTGTTTCTGGTTTTTAAAGAAACATGTTTGACTACTAATGAATTATCTAATGCTTTGCCTAGTGTGGTTGTGTCTCTTGTGCCGATTTTGAAAATGTCTTTCCGAAGGAACTCCAAAGGCAGGTAGATGAGTTAATGGAGAAGGGATACGTGAGAGAAGGCATGAGTCCATGTGCAGTGCCTGTGATTTTGGTGCCTAAGAAGGATGGGACATGGAGAATGCGTGTTGACTGCCGCACCATCAACAACCTTACGGTAAAGTATCGTCATCCCATTCCTTGTTTAGATGACTTCTTAGATTGGTTATATGAGTATAGTGTCATTCTTCATGAGCCTTGGATAGACATGTCCATAGATTTTGTGTTAGGATTATCTAGGCCTAGCATGATCGAGATTCTATTTTTGTGGTTGTGGATAGGTTTTCTAAAATGGTTCATTTCATTCCTTATCATAAAACTGATGATGCTATACACATTGTTGACTTGTCCTTTAGAGAAGTAGTGCGTCCATATGGTATACCTAGTAGCATTGTTAGTGATCAGGATGTAAAGATTTCGAGTCATTGTTGGAGAATATTGTGGGAAAAGTGGGGAACTAAACTAATGTTTTCGACTATTCGTCACCCACAAACTGATGGGCAAATTGATGTGGTTAATAGGACTTTAATTCAATTGTTAGGGGCAATCATAGAGAAGAACATTAGGACTTGGAAGGATTGTCTACCATTTGTGGAGTTTGCATATAATAGGGCTTTACATAGCACTACGCATTGTTCACCATTTGAGACTGTGTATGGTTTTAACCCACTGACTCCTAATTATTTATTGCCATTACCACTTAACAAGTCTGTGAGTTTTGATGCTGATTCTAAGGTAGATTTCGTGAGAAAGCTACATGCACAGGTAAAGATTAGGATTGTAAAACAAAATGCCAGGGTCGCTTCAAGGGTGAACAAGGATAGGAGACCCAAGATTTTTCAGCCTGGAGATTGGGTTTGGGTGCATTTTCACAAGGAGAGTTTTCCATTGCAGAGGAGATCCAAGTTGAACCCTAGGGGAGACGATCCATTTCCAATGCTTGAGAAAATCAATGATAATGCCTACAAGAAAAATTTACCAGGTGAGTATCCAGTAAGTGTCACATTTTATGTTACTGATCTGAGTCCATTTGATGCAAGCAATGATTTGAGGACAAATCCTTTTCAAGAGGAGGGGAATGATGAGATCCATGATGAGAGCCAAGCCAGAAAAAGAAATGTGGATCCTCTTGAAGTGCCGCCTGGATCGATCACAAGAAGTCGAGCGAAACGACTCAAGGAAGCACTTAACGGGTTGATAAAGGATGTCTATGAAGCCGGAAAGGATTGGAGAATCATGAAGTTGGAACGGATTGGAACAACCATGGGAAGACCCTTGCTCTTATACAAGTCACACCGAACACGGGTTGAAGAGGGCATGTACTTTCAAGGCACGGTCGTGTAGGAATTCCAAGATTGCACAGAATCATACACGGCTAGACACACGGCTAAAAGGCATGGCCGTGTATGGAGACAAGCAAATCCACAGAAAGATACACGACCAGAAGTACACGGTCGTGTATGTGACCGAAATGTGCACAGAAAAGTACACGGCCAAAGTACACGGCCGTGTACACGACCGTGTATCCCCTGCCGGCCAGCTTGTTATGTTTTCGTGTTTTTACGCAACTTATCTAAGCTACATCGTTTTGAACTTGTTTTTCACGAATTGTAACCCTAGTATAAAAGCTCCTAGGGTTTAGAACAACTAAGAATTTTACATCTTTGAACATTAAACACTTTTGAGAGACACCTCTCTTGGTTCTTCAAGAACTAACTAGAACTTATTGGATTAATTTCCGTGGCGTTCATCCCGACTTATCAATCGGTCTTTCATCCCGATTGTGGCGTCTTTACATTATACCAAGGTTCTTGTCTCGCTTATAGACAACGGGTTGCGGTTTCCACTTTAGGTGTTTGGGCGTCTTAGGTAATGAATTTCCGAACATATTGGTATTGGGTTTTGTCACGGGTTGGCGTGGTTCGTATCAACCATGATCCTTTCTAATGATGGCCTATGAACTATGTCTTGGATGATGCCAAACTGATGGACCACTGAATTTAGATAATAGCCCTTGCACTAATTAAGCCCAATCAATGGAACAACTTGAAAGTTTCTACACATTAAAATAATCTTACTGTAATAGCTCCATCTAGTAGTCCACAAAATATCTTCAGCATTGAAACCCTTAAGCACTTCAACCTAACTATGGCTAAGCACGTCGTATGGCAACTTCATCCTTTCTACACATGAATCTATGAGGTTCACCTGTTAGGTTAGTGAATTTCTAACCATGTTCAGCCCAAAACATTTGAGATGGCTTACAAACCAGATCAGAATAAGGTTAATATTTAAGTGGAGGATTCCATGACCCTTTTTCTTTACAAAATTTAATTTTGGATTTGCTCAGTTAAAATGGCTGAGATGTGAGACTTTCCTTCTAAGAATTGAAATACCAATTCTGCAACTTATAATGAATGTGAAAGGTCTTAATAGGAAAAAGGATAATTGCAAATCCTGTTAAGATAAAAGCATAAACCCGTCTTTGTCTGTAATTTTTAGGGTCTCTACATAAGATATCCTTCTTACTTCCATCATCGCATTGTGCCACAAACCAAGCTTCTAATTCATCCATTCAAAGATAGTACCCATTGCTATTTTCCAATGCTCGGTTGATTACCACTCTATGAACCCCTAGAAGTTTGCTAAATATGCTAGCTGGCTCAGCTTCTAAATCTGGTACATATACCCCATTGGAAAGTGGAGGGGCCTGGAGAAGCTGAGTATACTCTACCATGGTTGAGGTAATCTCATGTGGCCTGATAAAGAAAGCCATGGGCTCAGGCTCCCAAAAGTGTAATACAGCCCAAATCAAAGGTAAATTGACATGTATTTTCATCAGTAAAAGGATGAGCCCTATTTTGTCTTGGATGATGGTTTGCTCTTCAAGACTGTATAAAGTGAGCTAATGGTCTAGTACTAGCTTAGAATCTAGAGGCTTGCAAACACAAATCTCTTTGTAAAGAAGATGGTCAATTACAACGCTAGCTATCTAATAGAGTTACAAAATGAAAATTTCTAATTATAAACAAATATCTTACAAAACAAATAAATAATTATCATGATAACAATTCTTTTACAGGGAATGTTTACAAAAAGGAAATTGCATCTAAACTCCAAAGTGCAAAAGAAAGAAAAATTTACAAGATACTACATCGTTAATTATTTGCCGGTTCATGATCTCATGTATGTAAAGAGGTAAGTTCTAAAGGTTTCTAAGCTCTATGGCCTCCCACATTTTCGAAGAAATGGATCTCGGGCCATATTGAAGCATTGGGTGGGGTAGCTTAATCGACCCCAAGAGGTGATTACTTCACCACTAGAACTTACACAATGGCTCCCCGTCCTAGGGTTCTAAATGGCCTAGGTTTGATCGTATCTAATTATACAATCATACGCATAAAAAATCAATAAAAAATAAATTTATTAAATCCTTAGATCACGAGATAATACAAACATTAGCACAAACAATATTTTACAGAAAGAATGGTAACTAAAGATATCTAAAATAAATTATAATTTCAGAATGCTTAGGTGGCTAGCCTACTAAAGTTCCCCAGCGGAGTCGCCATTCTATAGAGTCTAATTAATTTTTTTTATTATTTTCCTAATTCGATTCATATTAGATCCTATACCCATCTAATACGAATCCTTGACTTAAATTAGAAAAAAAAAATTATCATTTATTTAGAATCGCCACCCAACTGGAGTTGGAAAAAAAAAGTTAAGTTAGAATTAATTGAGCGGATTAATTTTAACTTTAACACTAGTCAACGAAACCCTTTTCATTTAAAAAAAAAAACAAAAAGCCAAAGATTCTTGACTCGAAGGTTATCCTATTAAAACCTTAAAGTTACCACCTTAACCTTTTGAAATTTTTATTTTGTGATATCCTTTTTAGCACAAAAGAAAACACTAATATAAAATGAAATAACGACTATACTAATAATGGTTTAAAATATTTTTTCTTTATTTTTTAGAGTTGCCTCATAAAGATGCTTATGTAATTGCTATCCGGGATCAAATAGGCTGTAGTTCGCTTTCATAAAACCTTAGTAGATTATTTAGTCTTAATTATGAAAATGTGTCAGGTTTACGTTTATTACCATTTAAATTTTTTTAAAAGAAATTTCTAAGCCTATGCTTTATTTCTTAATTTTGAAAAACTAAAACATTTAATTTTGAAAAAATGCCAATTATTATTTTTTTTATCAAAATCTTTTTTCTAGATGATAAAACATTATATATATATATATTTAGAAAACTCACAACTTAAACAAAAAAAAAAAGTTAAAAGAAAAACAAAAGAGAAATTCTAAACCTAATTCTCTTGTATTAAGATTCTCATTATTTTATTAATAATAGAACAAATTTCTAAAGCATGTCTTTTATCATTATTATTTTTTTATTTTTTATTTATATATTTATTTTCACTTATTAATATTATTATTAACTAAGCAAATAATAATAATAACATAATAATAATATGGACCTCACTCACCTGGACACGGGTTAGTACGGTTCGGGTCGAGGACGGGCAAGTTTGTCACAAATTCAAGTCCACTATATGTGCTCCCGCGAGCGGCGACACAAGGTAAGGAGTCGAAATGCTTGCTGGGTACGGGCCGACGTGGAAGTCAACCATGTTTGGGTGGTTCGCGGTGTTAACAACGGCTAGGAACAGTGGTCGTAGGGGGCTTACATGTGTGGCGGTTGATGTTTTTTGGTGATATATTTCTTCTTCCTTTTTTTTTACTCTCTCTTCTTCCTTTTTCTGCTCATGGATCAGCCTTGTTTTTAGGCTTAGATGCAACCGAGGTGGATGAGTTCAAATCAAAACTATAATTGGGGTTTGTTTCTATCTACCCGCGATTTGAAAAAAATTTGATGTCAATCCCTTATATTAGAGTTTTTTTTGTGATTTATCCATTTTCTTTTGTTAAGATTTGAAAAAAAAAAAAAAACATCTTGATCCACCAGATTTTGCTCGCGATTTTCTCTCCTTCCATTTTCAATCACCTTCCCACTAGAGAAGTCGATCACATGCCTAGCATGTGATTTTCATCAACCAATGAAATGTTGCCATGTGGTAGCTAGAGACAGAACAAAAGAAAATGGTACAAAGTGCCTTTCTTAGGATTCAAACTCACAACTAAGAGGCTTCCCTTGCGTTTTAGGCGAATATGCGGACCAGCTAAGCTAGCTCATTTCTCGATTTATTATCACAATCAAATTATATATTAACCTACTATTTTAGTTAATTTTTTGCTAATTTTAAGGTTCTAAAATTTAATTTAGAAACCCAAATATATATTTATTATTATTATTTATTTTTTATTATTATTTTTGTTATTTTTATTTTTATAAAGAAATTTCATTTTTATTATTTTTCTTCATTTTTTTATTATTTTATAAACCTGGCTTTGTTTTTGTTTTTTTTATTATTATTATATATATTTTTTTAGATGAGGCAAAAATGAGGTGTTTACAGAATTCAAAACTTTTTATAATATCCTTGAACTTAAAAAGAAAAAGAAAAAGAAAATCTCAAACTCATAAATAGTTAGATAAAATCCTAAAAGTGCCATTCTCTTCTTTTCATTTCCTAAATTTGAATAAACCTCATTTTAATTTGTAAACCTAATATAATCTTATCTATTCATGAAATTCCCTTCTTTTTCTTTTTTGTTTAAACGATTAGTTAAAGGATATCCTTATCCATGGTTTGAATTTATGAAGACGCTTCACCAATATCTCTTCATATTATACTCATTAACCATGCTTTATTAGTAACTTTAATTCAAATTTAGTTAGATTAAAATTTGTCCTTATTTTATGATGTATTTCCTCCTCAAATTGATCCTAATCTAATTTAACACCTAACAAATATACCAACGGATATTTTTCTAAAAATGAGATCCAAAACTTGATCTAGAACTTCATTCACTATAAAAATTTCTATGTTTTGCAATGCTTGTAAATTTTGTAAACATCACTAGTCCCTAAATGTTTTAGTAATGTTTTAAATGTTTATTAAGCATCATGTAAAATATGTTATTAATGACATTTATGATCAAACCTAAAAGATATATACATGCAATTCAATTTGTTACTTTTTTAGATGTAAACATCACCGCAGAAACAAAAATCTTAAAATTTTTATCACGCTTCCCAAAAATTTATTATTTGCATTTGCATGTTGGAAAAATCAACTTAGATTCAATTTGGCTCTCACTATATTACTCTTATTTAATACTAGTAAAAAAACATCTATAATGTGTATGTATAAAACAAAAAGACAAATTAATTATTGATATTACATTGTCATTAGAAATCGCAAATAAAAATGATAAATGGCCTTTAAAATTTTTGGATTTCATTTTTAAGTCTATGGTTAATGAAAATAAAAAATTGCAAATAAACATGCCTTATGAAGACATGTTACCATGAGTATAATGAGATTAGTAGGAGGGAGTAGGGACCAGGCATAGCCAATAATCCCATTTATGATGTCATCATAGCTTCCATTTTTTTTTTTTTTTGGAATTCAGTGAAATTAATTATCTATTATAATATATAATTTTAAAAACTTTATTTATTATCATACCTTTTTAATTAACCTTTTTTAAGAAAAAGAGTACCTCTTCAAAAATTGACATTAATTATTCTACCTTTTTCCTTTTTTTTTAAGTACTATTTCATAAACAAGCATTATGTTTTTGAAAAATAATACCCATCACAAACAAACTTTTTTTTTTCTTTAAGTTTTAAACTTGCGCTTTTTCACACAATCGTAAACAAGTATTACCTTTCTTAAGCATAATACTCCTCTTTGGTCATAAAAGACATACTGCTTCTCTATTATCTATTATCTATTATTCCACCTTAATTTGTTTTGAATTTAATCCCTAGATGATTTAAAAACAAGTATATTTGATTAATGGAGTTCGGCCTTCAAAGGATCACTAATATAAATTAATTTTAAATATATTAGTTTTGTTGTTTTGGAGTTCTTTTCTTTCTTTTGAAATATCTTTTATGTTTTCACTACTTAAAACCGTCACTACAAAACAACTTTTATATTTGCTTCTATATTACCTTGAGAACCTCATATTACATTCTATGCTTTGTTCCATTTACTTTTGTTAACTTGATGAAAACCATCTACATAACTTCTACGATTTCTAAGTACTTAGTAAAAACAATAGTCTATAAGTTTGCTATCATCAAAACTGCCTTAAAGAACTTAACATCATGAATTGAGGATAGCTAATATTTTGGATTAAATGTGAACCAAAAAATTGAAGAAGATTGAACCAAATTAAAAATTCGATTTTCTTGCATTCGGTCTTATTTAATGTTTGAATTAGGGATAGGTTTGTTTTTTTGTTTGCATGATTGGACTAAATGGTAATACTCTTCGTGGTTTGGACCATAGATGAAACCGGACCATACTCCCATTTGATTGCAAGGTGTGGCATGAGTTAATGAAAAACTAGTACAACATTAAATAAAATAGTTAATTTTCATATAATTATGAAACTAATGTCATTATAAATAAATGAGTAAATTACAAATATATTTTCTTATATTTGCTTCATATGCACCTATATCCTTTATTTTTCTAAATCAGGCATTTAGACAATTAACCTTTAAAAAATGTGCATCTTGACCCATACATGACCATTTTATACTTGATTTATGCTTCTTCTTCTTCTTCTTTTTTCAAAAGCAAAGGTTTTAGTGATTTTATTATTTAATTCAATGAAAAATTGGTAAAATAGAGTCTATAAATAAAATTTAAAATTTGAGGGTCTAAATGCTTAATATCATATATAATGAGTCAAGCACATTTGGAGTAAATATAAGGAAATATGTTTGTAATTTACACTAAATTTGAAAAGTTCAAAAAATAATAAATGAGATCAATGGAAATAAAAAGGAAAATTTTGGAATTAGTTAAGAAGGGTTTACAAAGCTTGAGAACCAATTTTTTCACAAAGGATATTTTTGCCCATGAAATTGGTTTATTGAATTTGAACTCAAATTAGCTTAGAGACCCTAAATATAGTCACAAGACCTTAATTAGATAAATGAAATCAATTTCAAGTTATTTAGAGACAATTAGAACAGAAAATTTTAAATTTAGAGTTCAATTGGATAAAATGACCAAAATACTCCTAAGCTTAGTTTTATTAATGAGTAGCTAAATTCTTAAGTTCTTAAGGGCAATTTGGGTAAAATAATGAGTTATTTTTCAGTTGGTATGGAGTGGAAAATAAGAAAAATAGCAATGCCAAATATACCAAAAAGTGAAGACACATGGTAAGGAATGAGACCCCATCTAAAACCCTAAATGGTCCCTACCCATAAACCCTTAAACCTTAACAAATTGCCTTATTAAAAATCCTTGGCCAAGACCTTTGTTTAGCAGCCCTTACTCATTTTTCTTTTCAAGTTTATTAAATTAAACCTCCAAAAACCCATCTAAAACCTTAACCACTTAATTAACCCTAATTATTCCTTAATACCCCTACTAATATAGCTTGTTTATTGTGAGTATAGATGCTAATCAAGTTACAACTCAAGTAGGGGGATCTCACTATCACTGTTAAGAAGGGTTATTGAGGTAAGTTGGAGTATCTTTTAGTTTAAATAAGATTTAGTTCAATAATCTCAAGTGCAAGTACTAATTAGTGAATTTCTTGCTAGAAGTTTCATTAGAAAGATGAAAACTACACCTTGGGAGCAAGACAAAGGGGCAACACACACTCTAGATTGGAGAGATTTTGGCAACAATCAAAGGTAAGTTCAATACTAAGTTTGATTGAGTAATTAAGGATACTAAAACATGGTTAAATGTTTGTTTAGTGGAAAACTTAATAAATTAGAAGAGACCCATGTTGAATCACCACTTATAATGCATGATTTAGTGTAATTTTGTTTGATCACTAGATTATGATGATGATAGATGTGATGAATTGGTGATTGATTAAAGTTTGATAAGTTGGAATTGAGATTTAAGTGAAAGATATGCTATGTGTGTATGGTTTAGTGTTGCCACCACCTTAGAGAAAACATTAAGACTCAATCTCTATGTAAAATGTGATTTGGAAGATAAATGATAGTAATTTAATGGTTGAATTATGAGTATGTGGGTGATGAATTTGATTATATGGCAAGTTAGAAGTTAAATTAGATGATACTATTGAGTTGATTGATCAATTAGTTAAATTAATTGATAACCCATGAATTTCTAGCATGTTGACATGTATTTAGAAGTGATAAATTAAGTTGAATTTGAAGTTATATAATGAATAATATGTGTGACAACGTTTATGGGTGATTGATGATGAAATTATAATTTTTCTTGCTTAACTGAATCAAGTAGTTTAATTTTGAAAATTCATGAATTATTATGTTTAATTTGAGTAAATTTGGATGAATTATGGTTATTTAATGAATAAGAGTTTGTTTGGATACAAAATGTGGCTTAGAAGCTGAATTATATTGAAAATGGACTAGATAGGACAAAACTTCATGTTTTGGGTGTGTTTTGAAATGATGGGGTTCTTTTGCAAATTAATTGAGCTTAAAATTAGAATATAAATAATGATTTGGACTTTAGGAAGGAATAGAATTAAGTGAGTTTTAGTTTGGAGTGAATTAGACCTAAATTAGATAAGATATGGACCTTTAAAGTTACAATTTCGTAACCTAATATAATTTAAAAATTCAAGGGTTTCTCAAATGAATAAAGTGAGGCATTTTATGTTAAAATAGCTAATGGAAGTAATAAGGGTTCAAATGGCTTTAGTTTTACTTGATTTGAACTTAAAATCAATATGTTGTTGCCCTTTTAAAATTAAGGCATTTAAAAATGACAAACTAAAACTTGACATTTATTTAATTTAATTAACTTGCTAAAGGTTGGCCTAATCTCAAGTCGACCCATCCATATAAGCCCAAATACTACCCCTCTACTCTCCCTTATGAGTGGCCCATATGGTTAAATATAACTTAATTAATCGAACTTAATTGATTTAACTATCCTACATGAACCAAGATAGGAATTAATTTAATGAAATGGACTTAAATGACCAATAAACCTAAAACCCAAATTCTAATTAAGCTAATTCCTTTCTTAAGGCTCATACCTAAATGGGCCTTATGATAAAAAAGACCTTAAATTAGGTCTTAAATCACATTAAGTCTTAAATCGAATTAAATACCTAAAATGGACTAGACTTTTGCTTAATCGAATAAAATGAATTTACATAACCCTAAAAGAATCTAACTGGTTTAAAAACTCAAAATCTACTTGAATCCATTTATCTTTAAAATGTGTATCCTAAATAGGCCTTAATAGGTCAATTAATCCTAAATGAGCCTTAAACTTTATAAGGCCCTAAATCAACTAAAAGCCTAAAATAGAATTAAAATTTGGCAAAATAATCAATTTTGCCTAAAACATAACAAATTGGATTAAATGGATACAATGGGCTTAAGTTAAATAAGTTAGATTAACGTAACCAAATTCGACCTTAAATGAACTCAATATTAATAATTGAACCTAAGTAATTTAAATAGGGCTAATGAGCTTAATTCCAAACATAATTAGGCTTACTATTCTTTAAGGGTCTAAATACCCTAATTGGGCATTGACACATTTAAACTAAAATCTTAATAACCTGATAAGCCTAAGTGAATAAACCCTAAATCGTTCGGGGAAAATTAGCTAAAAGAATTATTGAGCCTATATAACCCCTTAATAGGCTCATAATTAATATAGGCCTTGAATAGTTTAAAACCAACCTTAGAATAGTATCAAAATACTTAGAACAATTATATGACTTAAGTTTTCTTTTGATGCATAAATTCGATTCAATCTACTCTATCGAAAATTTGGACTTGGTTTGGGAATCTTTAACCCTTCTAAGTATGCAGTAACATGCGTGTTGCTTGTTAAGTTAAAAAAAATAGTCATATTAATAATCAATCCAACTAATATTTGCTTGTTGTTTGTACTTGGTCACTTGAGTTAACAAGTGACATCCTTGGATTGGGATTATGGCTGTAGTTGTGTACCTTAAAATGACATGGTAAATTAAGCACTTAGGACATTGGGTCATGGCTTGATGGGGGTAAGTAGTTGATAAGTGAAATCGTTTTTTATAATGGGCACTATAAACAAAGAGAAGGTATATCATGAGTTATCTAAAGTCATGGATCTTGATAGATGATACAATATAACTAAACTATGATCAATGAAGATTGCATAATGATGTGGTTACTTTAGTGAGGGTACTTTGGTTTTGGGTTTCAGTAACGTAGAGTCTAACTACTGCTATCAACTCTCAATTGTAGCTATTGTAGAATTGGACCCCAAGTGCCCCATTGTGTTGTCTTGAGTCATGAGTACTCTCATGCTGATTGTTTGCTAAAATAAGATAATTAATAAATTGTATGATTGTTTGCTACATTAGTGTGTAGACTTATTTGACATCCGTATATGTGTTTACATTACTATGTACTAGGTCTTTTGGCTCAATTTTCTTTTTCAAATAAGGACTTTGCTAATCCCTTGTACAATTCAATGGGGTCTAACTTCGAAGAGGAGTATGGGGATGAGTTAAGCACCTAAATCTTGCAAATTATGATTTTTATTGATTTTCTGTTTTCCTAGACTTAGTATTTATATTTAGGTATTGTATTTAGATTTTATAGTAGCTGTTTGTGGGTCTATAGCCTATTTACTTATGTCTATATTTGTAAGCCCTTAAGCCTTAAGACATAGATCACATTTTATCACGTGTTTTCTTTAAATCAACAAATCTTCAAATGTTTTCAAAATCAAACAAACTGTTAAATATGTTTTTAAAGTTTAATTAATGATTTTAAAGTTCTAAAATTGATTTAGATGCCTACTTAATAATTATAACCTTATATATTCTATTTAAGTAAGTTATGTGGTGAACTGTTGCCTCCATAGCAAATTAAGGGCATGATAGAATTCATTAAACATTTTTTATATAATTACTTCTTAATTATTTTGAATATTAATATAAATAAAAAATGAATAATGTGAAAATTATTATACAAACTTCAAGTATTTTTTTAGTTTTATAGTTGAAATTAGAAGTTGTTAGATATTATACTCCATCAAACTTTTATTTGTCAAATTTACTATGTTACTTACATTTACACTAATTGACCAATGATTGTTTTGCCATGTTATTTTTAAAGATGATAGTGTACTAAATTCAATAGGTAAAATTCTATTAGAAATGATATTTAACAACTTCACATTTCCAGTGTCAAATTTGACAAGTAAAAATTTGATTAAGTACACTATTTAACAATTAAATTCAAACTTCAGATGTAAAAAAGAAAAAAAGAAAAAAAATTGTAAAATTCAAGTAGTGATATTAATATTATCAAAAAGAATTTTCATTGGCTGACATAAATTAGCACATCTACTTTACTTATTAAGTCTAGGTGCAGTGACATAAAAAAAAAAAAAGTGCAATCATTAGCCCTTTAAAGTTGCTTCCAAATAGAAAATATTTGGATTAGAAAATTTTCCACATATATTGGCTTCACTTTATGGCGTATAGTAAAGTAGAAATAAGATATTTATTATGAAAGAATGTATTTTCTTGTTGTAGAGGGTTAAATCTGCTCTATTAAAATATTAGGCTACACCGACTATTAATTTGGGCTTAACTCCTTAGGCTTGGTAGCAAGGTTGGAGTTTGATCTATACTTATGATAACTTAGGGAGGTTTCACTTGGTGGGCACGGAATAGGAATCGTTGGTCCAATCCATTTATCTCTAACCTTTCTCAAGCACGCTTATATACACAAGAGGATAGCTATTGGTCCTGACCCATTAGCAAGCTCATTCAAGATAATCATGAAATGAGTAAACTTTATCTCATTCATTGATTGCTAATATGATTCAAATGATGTTGTCAAGCACAAGAGCTTATAAATACTTAGCTACTTCTCATCATTAAACAACAATGCCAAAGATTAGAGAAATGATATTCTATTACATAATCTCTATTCCCAAAGATCAAACAAGCAGTTTAGGCAACTATAGATTCCATTGCATAAGTTGCAAGGTCAATGCCCAAGATTCCCTAACCTCCCTTATGTTTCACTTTGCATTTGAGACACTAAAATTGCTAATTCCTCCTTTTTATTGTTCTCTCCTAGTCATCTCATTGTGTGCTATATTCATATCACTTCTCTTAAATCATGTATTATGCAAGTCTTATGTGACACTCACATGACCACTCTAGCTGAGACTTCTTCATGTACATTAACTTAGCTACGGAATAGTCTATTATTTAATTGTACTATAAGATGTCTCAAATGAAATTGGTAATAAAACTAAAATGATTAGAAATGCTCATGCTGAAACAACCTAATTCTTTAAGGTCAATTAAATTAAATAAAAATAGAAAGAAAATTTCCAAGAAAGTAATTAAAGGCATACTTTCAAAATTTAGAAGTTAATTTAAAAAAAAATAAGATTGCTCTTAAACCTAGTTTTATCAAGACTAATCCCAAAAGTGTTCTTACTATTAATGAAATATCTCAAATCTCTAGCACCTTGGCTTCTAAGGTTTACTCTTTTATATATTAGTACTTGAGAGACAGTGCACTATGCCATCCTCCAGTTGAGGATAAGGTTAATTGAAAGCAAGTACATATGAACTTAAAAAAAATTACATCCATATATATAATAGTGTGGAAGTATCTTTTACATATATAAAATTAGAGCATTACGATGCCTAAGTCTAGCAAAGTCACAAGATATAACATAAATTGATCATAGTAATTCATTATTTATTTATATTATAGAAGCTTGTCTTAGCTCTCATAATTCCCACCTTAAACCTATGCTCTAGCATTATCATCATCTTTATGACCTAAGGTTAGACAAAACTAACCACTCAACATCAAGCCAAGTGAGCAAAATGATAATAATATCAATCAATCATATTAAGCACGACCAAGCATAGGTCATTACAACATTCAATAGATGGTGATGGATGTAATGATATGCTATACTAATGCAAATGACATGCACTAGCTAGTATCCTAACCGAACAAGTAATGAGCAGCCCTTGGGTAGCTCTAGAGCATAATTTAAGCGGGATTTGGCAGCTTCTAAGCATATGTGTGAGCTCCCTAAGGTAGCTTCCAAGAAAAATATATTAGCAACACTTGATGACTCAAAACCAAGTATACAAATCTATATGTAGAAAATCGAGCTTTATAATTAAAATGTGACTTGTAGGTCTTTTTATGTAAATCGAGCTTTTAATATGACCCTTAGGTCCTTTCCATAAACCGAGCCTTTCAAATTGACCCTTAGCCCCTTAAGTCGAAACCAAGCTTTCTAAAAATATAGCTCTTAGGCCTTTTTCATGCCATCCCATGAATGCATGTAAATGCAATGGAATAGTAACTAAGCACAAATTTCAAGGCCATGAATCAACATAGTTATGTATCAATCACTATTATCCACAAGCCTTGTTTATAATTAAAGGCACATCTAAGCCAAACATATTTTTCAAATTGTAACTATTATCCACCAGCCATGATTATAATTAAAAGCATGCTCATAATACCCAAACATCAATCATGACATCAGAATATAATAAAGCCATAAAACATTATCAATCCAATCATATTATTGAGTCATGTGATTTACTTTAAAGTCACAATGACTCTATAAGCATGTGAGTAGTCATTTCATTTTACGATCGCTTTACTCAACATAAAATGATAGGGGTGCTCATTTGAGCTATTATGTTCACTTGATAAAAATCCTCAAATACTAGAGTCCACTAATAGCCTTGAGATTACTTATGATTCATACATAAAATGTACTTCGAGTTACTACATTTAGTTGTTAGGGTAAAAGTCTCTACACTACCTTCTACTTGTCTCTTATATTGATGACGATAATAATAATAATAATAATAATAATATTATTATTATTTTTATTATTATTATTATTTATTATTATTACTCATAAATAAGTGGTCAAATCTTTAGATCGGTCAAGTTTAGGAATTGCTACTTTCACTACCCCAATTTAATGATAATATTTAGTTTAATGAGCGTATATAATGTTTAATTATTATAACACTTACTACTGAATTATATAATAGAGTAATATAAGCATTATACCTTAAATACGGTAAAATAGACATTAGATGTAAAATGTATGTTATAATTGTTATTTTAGAACTATATAGGAAAACTGCATAGATATATTTAATTTGATGACTTGATCTTTCTAAATAGTCTAAGTCGATCTATAGCATTTCATAACTAATTTGTTTAGTATGATATAAGTATTAAAACACAAAGATGACTATGTATTATAAATATTAGAATACTAATTTTATTTTATTTTATTTTTTATTTGAAATAGTTGTTACCCGAAATAGATATTATATTGGTTATTTCAAAATTAAACATTCAAACCTATGGAAATTTATTTAATTTAGCAATGAAGCTCTTTAGTATACTCAGCAACCTAAAATATTGCTAATTTAATTTATATGGATGTTTGAACACTAATACGTAAGTAATTTTTTTTTTCTTAAGATGATATGTAACTTGATTCATATATATATTCATATATGTTTGTGTGTGTATGTAATTTACTATATATGTATAATTTACTTCTATCCCATGCCCAAATCAAGCATAGCAAGACGCACACCTCTAAGTTCATGTGCAGGGGGACGTACTTGACTCAATAAGTTCACTACACACAACATAATTGTAAACACCCTATTTTTGCCCTAAAAATGAATAATAATAAATAATAATCAATTTTCAATTTTTTTCAATTTTTCTAATTTAGCAAAAATAATAAAAATATATTCAAAAAATAAAAATAAATAGGAAAACACATCAATTTTGAAAAATGATTTCAGAAATGGCAATAATAAATAATGAATAATTTTTACAAATTTTTGAAATTTCAAAAAAATACAAAAAAAATGGAAAAATCGCATTGCATATATGCAATTTGCGATATAAAGAAAATCGGGAAATTGGGCCAGCTCAGCTGGCTCGTGCGTGCGTATAGGGAAAGTGTGAAGGCTGGAAGTCGCGAGTTCGAATCCCCCCGCGTGTGCTCGGCAAAAATTTTTCTTTCTTTTCCTTGGATCTGCCACGTGGCAGCGTGTGATTAGCCGAAGGAAATCATGCGTGTTGCGCATGATCGTCTTCCTCACTCGGACAGACGCAAGAAGAAGCCGGAGCAAGTCCGACGAAGGTGGAATCGATCATTTTTTTTCAAATCTTCTAGATTACTGTCAAGATAAAGCCAAATCCATAAGATAAATCAAAGAAAAACAAGAGATCAACATCAAATCGCCGGGATAAAATCAAATCTAAAAACGGAAGAAATTCAGATTTATCTAAATCGGCCGATTTGAGCTTATCCAAGAGGGTTTCCGGACGCCTATAAATAGAGGAGGAGGGGAGGAAGTCAATACACGAATCACAATTAAGAGAAAGTGAGGAAAGAGTGCAAATCGGAGAGCATTGGAGAAGAGCCCAAAACCGCGAGCACCGACTGGAGTTGAACCACCACCAGGAGGCGATCTGAGAGTGAACTACCGCCACCATTGGATTCAGCACCCTCGAGAAGCTAGGATTCGATACCTCACCCACTGCAAAAGGCCGCTGAAACGCTGTGATCGAGCAACCCCCCGCCGCCGTGTCTGATGACCGACCCGATTCGACCCGACCCGGATCCAGATAAGTTGGATTTTCCGGATTTATTTTGTTTATTTATTTATTTCGAATTTATTTATTTATTTATTATTTGTTATTTTGTTATTTATTTATTTATTGGTTTATGTTTTAATAAATAGGAAAATGTAGAAATTAGATTTTTCTAGAATTTAATAATGAAAAAAAAAAATAATAATAAGAAAAATAAGAAAATAAAATAAAATAAAATAAAAATAATAAAATAATAAAAATAATAAAATGTAGAAAAATAAAAAAATATTAGGAAAATAATAATAAAAATTTAGATTTCAAAATAGGATAGATATTAACTTAGGATAAAATTTAAAAAAAATTCACAAAAATTATAGAAAATTTAATAAAAATAAAAAAAATCATAAAAATAATAAAAAAATACAAAAACAAAAAATAAAAAATGATAAAATCATAAAAAATCATAAAAATCATAAAAAAATCATAAAGAATAATAAAAATCACAAAATCAAAAAAATGAGTTTTAGAACTTAGAAAAATCATATTTCTTAAAATAAATCCAAAATTGATGTTTTTTCCTAAAAATCATTTTCAAAAATCAGATTAAAGCTTAGGCTTAGAATTTTTAGAAAAATCCCAAAAGTGATAAAAACATAAATCAAAAGAGATTTCAAAATTAAAATTCACAAACAAACTTAAATTTTTCAGAAAAGCGAACTACGGCTTGTTTGATCCTGAGTAGCAGGTACGTAGGCACCCATTCGGGTCAACCCATAAAATGAAATAAAAAAATCATTTTCTTGAAATAATTCAAAAACATAATAAAAAGTAACAGAAACACAATAAAACACATTTCTAAATAGGAAAAATTTTAGGAGATTAGGTGGTAACCGTAAGGTTTTAATAGGTTAGCCTCCGGACTTAGAAACTTTGGTTTTCCCTTTTCCTCTTTTCAAAAACGAGAAGAGGAAATAACGGCGACTAGTTGTCCAAATTAAGACTAATCCGCTCCTTTAGTCTTAATTCAATATTTCCCAACAACAGTTGGGTGGCGACTCCAAAATTAAACGAAATTCCTAACTTAAGTCGAGGATCTACATTAGATGAGCATAGGGTCTAGTCTATATCGGATTAGGAATGGGAATTCAAAAATTAGACTCGACAATAATATACAGAAGTAAGATGTACAAGAAAATGTGGGACAATTTAACTTAGCTTCATTATTGAATTGCAATTTGTAGTTTTACATGCATGAAGACCAGTCTTTGACTCGATTTTTCTTACTTGAATTCACTTCTAAATCAGATGCAATCACTCAAACAAGATTCTTCGCCATGAAAACTGATTATTTGCTCGAAATCTTCCTAGTGACTTGATTAAATCATGATCAAAATGAAAGGAAAAGTAGCTTACTCGTTTGAAGAAAAATGCAGCAAAACCCATTTATATTTTACTTTTATGCATGATTTGCCACATTTCAAACATTTTCTTTTGACAAAATTGTTTTATAATTACACTAGCATGTTTTAACTGAGGTGGATTTTACCGTAAAAACTGAATCTTTACACTTGTAAAATACATATAGCTGACTGCGAGTTTTCAACGGTAAAAGATCAAACTTTCTAACTCAAGTTCTTGCCAAAAAGTTTATGTTGGGTAGTGTTAATGGTTGATCGTTGTAGCATCCTATGTCTAGTTTACAATAGTGGTGCTGGCTCCTCGATTGGTGGTCTGAAGTGGAAGAAATTTGAGCTTAAAGTAGGCAGGTATTTTTGGCCTACTTTGGTGGTATTTTTTCGTTGTATGCTGGTTGCTAGGCCGTGGGCAAATGATAGAGTAAGAGAGGGGCTGGAATAGATATTAGATATGGATTTATTTTAGAGAGGGAGTGAGTGGTTTCAAAGAAAATGTGAAGGAAAGAAGGGTGCTTGAGTTCGCAACAAAAGAAGAAGGTGAAGGAGGAGGAGGGGACAGTGTAGTCCCACATCTTTCTAAAATGGGAAAATCTCTAAATATAAGATACTGAAATCCAGCCGTCACCAGATTTGCCAATGTGGCCAAAGAGGAGAGATTAAAGGCGTTTATACTTGATTTGATTCATCGGCTATATGTTGTATCGGCTAATTTCTCAACTTGATTATGTGATCTTCTCTCGCTTCTTCTTCTTCTTCTTCTTTCTTTCTTTGAGATTTACTTTATCACACAAATATCCATTTATATGAATCATAAAATTTTTTTTACATCATTTTTAAAAATAAAATTTACAAGTAAGCTTAAAATAAAATACATAACAAATATATATTGATTTTATTATTATCTTATCATTACTCTATATTTTAATATACGATATTTATTTTAATGTTGGTTAGTGTTTACTACCAAAAACTCAGTATTTTTTAGGTTTGATTTTTGCATTAGACTTTATGTTATATTTTGATAAATGGTTAATAGATTACATTTATAAATAGGATTTTAAGATGAATTTAATGAAATTATATGAATTTTAAACAAGTATGATATCTAATTGAGTAATATTTTGATTTTAGGGCTTTGACATGTTCTTTAATAAAAAAAAGAAGAAGAAAATGAATCAAGTTTCACTCAATTTGGAGCTAAATGAAGAAGTTATACGCATTTAAAGATCAACACAATTACTCAACATGGTCATGTTGATTTTGAAGAAGAATAACTAAAGATACATGAGAAAACAACATGACTATATTAGTGGTCGTATAACTCTTGGAACAATTGAAGCCAAACATGATAAGTTAACACGACCCTGTTGAACTAGTACAACATGACCTATCAATACGACAATCTTGGGATCGTGTTGGCCGTATCTTCCCAAGACTTAGATAAGTTCGAAAGATTTAAGTTCAACACAACTTGAACATGAGCTTGTTGAAGGATTATGTTGGATTTGACAGCTGTGCACTATAAATAAATAGACATTAAACCTAAGTAGATATTTTTTTTGGTAGATGAAAAGAAAGGGATTCCTAAACACAAGAGGACATTAAAGAGCATATTGTACACTTTAGAAGTGCAAGAACAAGTTTATAAAAGGGTTTTTCTTTTCATTATGAGTTGTTTTGATTTTATTATTAGATTTCATCTCATAATGTTAGCTTAATTTTAGTATCTAGATTTGTATTGTACACTTTAGAAATGCAAGAACAACTTTATAAAAGGGTTTTTCTTTCCATTATGAGTTGTTTTGATTTTATTATTAGATTTTATCTCATAATGTTAGCTTAATTTCTTTTAGTATCTAGATTTGTGGAACCCTAAAATCATTATGTAGTCTTATTTTAGTTATTATTAAATGGATTCGTTAAATTCTTGACTCAATTATGTATGTTGTTTATTGTATGAAATTAGTATTTCTATAGTATCAATTTTAATTATTGATATTATGCAAGTAGATTAAGAAATCACATGTATAATTAGATCTAGCATAATTGAAAAGAGTTACATACAATCCTAGAGATAGGATAACATAAATCTTCCGAATTAGGGTCAAACCTAATTAAGGAATTCAAAGATCGTTAATGCAATCTCAAGGGCTTTGATTAGGGAGAGATTTTAGTTAATCAACCTAAGGTTAGAAATTAATAATCTTAAGAAAAATGTTAATTTAATGATGGAACTCCTACAATCAAGAAATTAAAGATTAAATTGGAATTATCTCTAATAAATTACACATAATTCTAGGGAGAAACTAAATCTAGATATGTGTTATTGCAATTTTAATTCCAACTCTTTAGTACGTTTGTTTTTCCATAATTTTGGGTATTGTTAGTTAAGCAGTTAAAATTCCTTTAGTTAATTAATCAACCTTAATTTAACATTTAGATAATAGTCTTAATTAGCATTAGTAGTTGTAGTCTCTTTAGAACAATATTCATAATTAATCCACTATATTATACTAATTGATAGGAGCACTTGTCTAACTAAGTTTTTGGTGCCATTGTCAAGGAATATAATATTAAGAACGCTTGTTACTCTATTAATCTAATCGTTTTTTTTCCTTTTCTTTTCATTTCTTTTGCTAATCTTCTTGGTAACTAACTCTATGGCCTTCTTTTGCAGTGTATAACCAGGAGCACTTCCATAGACCTTCTAGAGATTGACCTTGAAATTGAGAGAACCTTCAAAGACTTGAGGAAGAGCGTTAAACAAACAATGGATGAGTTAAATCTAGGGTCTCCTTTGAGAATTAAGGTTGAAGAGAAAAACGAATCAGTAGATATGGCAAATAACGGGAACCGGAATGTAAATAGGACTATGTCTGATTATGCAAGACCTAAATTTACTAAGGTTAACTCAAGTATTGTTAGGTCAGCTATTGCTGTGAATAATTTTGAGATTAAACCTAACATCATCCACATGGTGCAGCAATTTATCCAATTTGATAGCCTATAGGATAAGAACCCTAGTACTCACATTTTCAGTTTTTTGGAAATATGTGATGCCTTTAAAATTAATGGGGTTAGTGATGATGTTATATGGCTAAGATTGTTTTTATTCTCATCGAGAGGTAAGGCGAAGTAGTAGTAAAATTCTCTTCTATGAGGATCAATCACTACATGGGCTGAAATAGCTGAGAAATTTTTAGAGTAATATTTCCCACTTGTCAAAACCGCAAAACTCAGAAATGATATCTCTACATATGCTCAAATTGAATTTGAGACATTATATGGTACTTAGGAATGCTTTAAAGACTTGTTGAGAAGATGTCCACTTCATAGTCTCTTACTTTGGATGCAAATCCAAACATTCTATAATGGTCTCAATTTATCGACAGGGTAGATGATTAATGTTACTGTTGTAGGAACATTGAATACTAAAATGCTTAAGCAAGCTTAAACCCTAATTGAGGAAACAACTATGAGTAATTACTAGTGGGAAAATATTAGGGTAAGGCATAAGGTTACAAGGGTGTATGATATAGAAGTGGTAACTACATTAGCAGCTAAAGTTGAAGCTTTAAGTAGGAACAATGATAGGCTTTTAGTTGCAACACAATAGTTGCAAATGATGCAAAGTAACGTTAATGCAAGAGGATTTATGGAACAGGATCAATTAAAGCAGGTTAGCTACATGGGAAATCCCTCTAGGCCCCAAAATAATCCTTATAGCAATACCTATAACCTTAGGTGAAGAAATCATCCTAACTTCTCATGGAGCAATCAAAGTCAAAATAAACAAAGAATTAACCTATCCATACCTGAATTCCAGCAACCCCCACTTCAAGAAAAGAAACTAGGTTTAGCAAAGCTTCTGATTAAATTCATTTAGACATTTGAAACTCGATTCCAAAGCACTGATATGCCTCTAAGGAATCAAGAAGCCTTTATCTACAACCTAGAAAACCAATTAGGCCAACTTGCAAAAATGATGATAGAAAGAAAACCGGGAACATTACCTAAGAATACAGAAATGAACCTTAGAGAACATGTTAAGGAAATGACCCTTAGGAGTGGAAAGGACTTGCAGGTCAATAATTCAGTAGATATGGAACAGGTGAAAAAGGAAAGCACAACAAATGAGAAGGAAAGTCAACCACTTAAGGCAATTAAGGAGTTTAGATTACCCATACCCTACCTCACTCGCTTGAAGAAGGATCACTTCGATGAGCATTTCGGTAAGTTTTTATAATTCTTTAAACAACTACATATTAAATTACCCTTTGTACCGGCTTTATTACAAATGCCTAAGTATGCTAAATTTTTAAAAGATTTGTTGTCGAACAAACGGAAGTTGGAGGAGCTATTCACTATGACACTTAGTGAGGAGTGCTTGAGGATCTTACAGAATAAGTTACCGAAAAAGCTGAAAGACCTAAGGAGTTTCACTATACCTTGTTTAATTGGTAATCTTTCCATAGAAAAAGCCTTAGCTAATTTTGGAGCAAGTATAAGTCTAATGCCTTATAAACTGTTTAAAAGATCAAGACTAGGAGAGCCTAATTCAACACGTATGAGCTTACAACTAGCCAATAAGTCAGTGAAATACCCTAGTGGTGTCATTGAGGATGTGCTGGTTAAGGTTGGAACCTTTATGTTTCCTGTTGATTTTGTCATTCTAGACATGGATGAGGATATAGAGGTCCCTTTGATCTTAGGTCGACCCTTTTTAGCTAGTGCTAGAGCTATCATAGATGTAAGTGACAATAAACTCATTTTAAGAGTTAGTGATGAAGAGTTGGTATTTAAGGTTCCTAATGTTTTGAAGCAATCTTTCAATTAAGATGATACATGATATTTTCTTGATAGTATTGATTTATCTATTGTGGGCTATATGCATGATATGCTTGATGAAGATCCTTTGGAGCTATGTACAGTGCAGGGGGAGGTCAGTTAGATAGATAAGCTTTTGCATGTAGAAGCTTCGACTCAAATGGAAGCTAATGAATCCATGGAAAGGAGAATGGAATTTGAGGAAATTGATAGGGGAAAGAGAGTATGATTGAAACCCTCCATTGAAGAACCACCAGTTTTAGAGCTAAAATAGTTACCTAACTATTTAGAGTATGCCTTCTTAGTTACCAGTGATCATTGCTTCCAATTTGAAGATAGACTAGAAAGAAAAGCTCTTGCAAGTGCTTAGGGGACATAAATGATCCATTGCATGGAAGATCTCAAACATTCAGGGCATTAGTCTTTCTTTTTATACTCATAAGATCCTATTAAAAGATGACTTCAAACACGTTGTGCAACCTTAGAGAAGGTTAAACTTGAATATAAAGAAAGTCATCAAAGCTGAGGAAATCAAACTTATGGATGTAGGTTTGATCTACCCCATTTTTTATAGCTCTTAGGTAAGTCTTGTGCAGGTTGTACCAAAGAAGGGTGGAATGACAGTGGTTCCAAATGAGAAGAATGAGCTAATCTCGAGAAGAACAATTATAGGATGGAAAGTATGCATCGACTATAGAAAGTTAAATGATGCCACATGAAAGGACCATTTCCCCCTACCATTTATAGACTAAATGCTTGAAAGATTAGTCGGGCATATGCACTACTGCTTTTTAGATAGTTTATCTGAATACTTTCAAATTCCAATTGCCTTAGAAGACCAGGAAAAGCCACCTTTACTTGTCCATATGGTACCTTGGCATACCAACAGATGCCTTTTAGTCTCTATAATGCGCTAGCCACTTTCTAGTGGTGTATGGTAGCCATTTTTGTAGACTTGATAGAGGATATTATGGAGTTATTCATGGATGATTTTTTAGAGTTTAGAGATTCTTTTGAGCAATGCCTCCACAACTTGGATAGAGTATTAACGAGATGTAAAGAAACCAATTTAATCTTGAATTAGGAAAAGTGCCATTTTATGGTGTAAGAGGGGATTGTTTTAGGGCATAAGATTTCTATTAAGGGGATTGAAGTGGACACTGCAAGGATCGAAATAATTTCTAATTTACCACCCCTCGACTTCTATTAAGGTTGTTAGGAGTTTCTTATGATACACCGGGTTTTATAAGAGATTCATCAAAAAAATTTCTAAAATCGCTAGGCCTTTGACTAGGCTATTAGAGAAAGATGTGTCATTTATGTTTTCACAAGAATGAATCGATGCATTTAACACTCTTAAGAATAAATTAGCTAATGCCCATATAATGGTTTCCCCTAATTGGAATTTTCCTTTTGAGTTAATGTATAACGCCAATGATTTTACAATTGGGCCCGTGCTTAGACAAAGAAGAGATAAACATTTCCAACCTATTTCCTATGCTAGCAAAGCCCTCATGGATGCATAGGAGAATTATACAACAATTGAAAAAGAATTGTTAGTTGTAGTTGTTGCATTTGATAAATTGTGTTCTTAGTTGATTTTATCTAAAGTTATTGTTTATGCTAATCATTCTGCTTTGAGATACTTATTAAGTAAATCAAATGCTAAACTATGACTCATTTGATGGATCCTATTACTTCAAGAATTTGATATCGAGATCAAAGATAAGAAAGGTGTTGAGAACCTAGCAGTAGGTCATTTATCAAGACTAGACAACCTAACCCTGGAAAAGCTGGAAGAAAAGGAGATTAATGATGAATTTCTTGAGGAATGCTTGTATGTTGCTACTCAGGTAAGTAAACCTGAAACTCCGTGGTTTGCTAATTTAGCTAATTATTTGGTTGCTCATGTTCTACCCAAAGAGCTTTCAAGGTAGCAAAAGAAAAAAATTCTTTGCCGATTTGAAGCATTATTTTTGGGAGGACCCCTATCTATTTAAAATTTATGCAAACCAAATTATTAGGAGATGTGTTTCCCATGCGAAAGGTTAGAAAATATTAGGCCATTATCACACTAGGCCAACAAAAGGTCATCATTGTGCAAACATAATCACTTAAAAGGTTTTGGAATCAGGATTCTTCTATAGCCTATTCTATTTTGGGATGCCCACAAGTATTTAGGATTGTGCAACAAATGTCAATAGACCGGTAATGCCTCCTAATGTGGTGAAATTCCTCAAAATTACATTATCGTTTGTGAAGTATTTGATATTTGGGGTATTGATTTTATAGGCCCTTTCCTAAACTCAAAAGGTAGTAAATATATTCTAGTAGCTATAGACCATGTGTCAAAATGGGTTGAAACTCAAGCTTCGCCCACAAATGATGCTAGGATAGTTACCAAGTTCCTAAAAAAGTTATTTTCCTGATTTGGTGCTCCTACGACAATTCGAGAAAGTACTTAAATGGTACAGAGTTTATCACTGGATAGCCACCTCCTACCAGCCATAAATTAGTGGTTAACTGGAAGTTGCCAATAGAGATTTAAAGTGGATTTTGGAAAAAAAAAAAAAGTAGAGCACCATAGAAAAGAATGGTTGGACAAGTTAAATGACGCTTTATAGACCTACAGGACAACATATAAGACATCGCTAAGCACTACCCCTTATAGACTAGTTTAAGGGAAAGCATGTCATTTACCTATTGAGATTGAACACAAAGCCTTTTGGGCAATTAAGCATATTAGCTTTGATCTTGAGTCTACAGGAACAAAAAGGAAATTCCAGTTGAATGAGCCTAAGGAATGGAGAGTAATCGCATATGAAAAATCAAGGCTATACAAAGAATGGACCAAGCGACTTCATGATCAAAGAATTTGATAAAGAATGAAATTCAAAGGAGACCATGTTTTATTATGTAACTCTTGCCTAAGATTATTTCTTGGAAAGCTAAAGTCTCGATGGTCTAGCCCATTCATTGTCAAGAAAGTTTTTCTATATGGAATAGTTAAAGTAACATATCTAGAGAAGGGAACATTTAAGGTATGGTCAAAGATTGAAGTTGTACCTTGGAGGCAGACTTGATAGATCTAATAAGGAGGAATTTTGCCTCCACTCGGACGGAACTTAAATTACATTAGACTTCGTTGAGGTAACAATGTTAACTAGAGTGTTTCTTAAGAGGCAACCCAATCTTTAATTGCATTAGTACATTTTAAATTTTTAGATTAGATGTTAGTAAAAAAAAAAAAAAGTACATTGCCATTAGCTACGGTAATGTTGAGACCGTGTTGATTAGGAAATATTCAATTGAAAAGATACACGGCCGCAATGCATGACTGTGTTACAGTAATGTTGTATAGTCATTAATATAGTAGGATACAGATCCTATAACACAGTCATGTTTTGGCTATGTTAATAATGAACACAACACCGAGAGATACATAATCGATGGACATACCCATGCTATGGTCGTGTTATCTTTGTTTCATATAGTTTACGTAAACACGACACAAATAGGCCCTTGTTTGTTGGTTTTGTTTCCATATATATGTATATATACACTCTATACAGTCATTTTGCATCTCATCCTCATAATTTCATTTTATTCCATCATCTTTTTTCTCTTTTGACCATAACCCACAATAACTCTCACATCTACACGAGCACAAACATGCATTTGAGTTCCATTTCTTGCATTCATCATGCTGCCAAAACAATCATGCTAAAAGCAACCCATTATAAGAAAAATGAGTGGACAAGCTTTTGCATTTTCCTCTCAACCAGCCTAAGATGTTTTGCTATTGGCACTTTTACCACCCATCCATTCCCAAACACAATTCATGCTAAATTTTGAGTAGAAAGCATATCGGGATAAAATATAACAAGTTAAAGAATAAGGAGTTTAGTAAAATTTTATACCTAGAATGGAGAGTTTTGGAAAGGTTGGGATTAAAAGATGGAGTTAGAAATTTGATTAGTGTTGCTGGTTGGGAAAGATTATTCTCCATTTGTGCCCCTATTTATAGGGAACTCACTTTAGAGTTCCTATTTACATTTAGGATTGAGAATGATCACCTATCTTGAGGTGCTAATAATAGTCTACATTTTTTGGTGGCAAGAAAATTTTATGAGATTATCATTGCTCGATTAGCCCGTTATGTGGGACTTTATGATGAACAGTTTGTTAAAGAAAATGCGTTCATGCAATTACTTGTAAACCTATGTTGTGGAGTTACTCTCACAACATTTTGGAAAACAATTGAGCAGGAGATAAGGTACGACCTAAAAAAGGCTAAGGCATCCACACTTTAAAACCCTATTCATTGGGTCATCAATTGGTTGCTTTCACACACTATTGGTGGGCGCAGGAAAAGTACATGAGTCATTTCTACAAATGACATTCTTTATCATTATAGAATGGTTGAGCACTTTCCCATCAACTTAGGAGTGATCTTAGCCTTCTTCTTTAGACATCAAGCTTATGGCACTCGTGTAGGTACTATCAGCTATGGGCCTTATATTACCACTCTTAATCTAAGGAATAGGGTTTTTCCAAGAGCTTCCTCCAATGTTCTAAGTTCAAGAAGTGGAACTAATAAAATTTGAGACATTTAAACAAATGAAATTATTACATGAGGACCTTGGAGAGCAACCTGTTGACTAACCTCAGATAGAAAGGGAACAAACTCAGTTAGACAGAATTGAAGAAAAATTAGATATGATGCTAAATCTATAAGAAGAATGTGAATGAGATTTGAAAAGAATGTATAGAAGAGTTCATAGACTAGAATGATTTGCCGAAAACATTTCTTCCAAATATGACATTCTCTCTCCAATAAGAAAATGGCATCCAGCTAGCAATGATGATGACGATGATGATGAAGCAAAAAGAGCAACTGAAGAAGATGACACAGATGATGAAGAAGAAAAAGGGATAGAAGAAGATGAAACTATGGACATTGATGATGATAAGAAGGGGGATGGTGAAGATGATGGTGATAATGAGGATGGGGGCAATGATGATGATTTTTTTTAGTTTCCCTTTTGAGGAAAAAGCTAAAGTGTATGACTTAGAATGCTCTAAAAGAATTTATGTGGAATGAAAAGTTAAGAAGTTTTTAGGGGAGCATGAGTTTTTACTTTTCTTACCCTTTTTCTTTCCTTTGCTTTAATTGTTTTTATTTTTAATGTGATTTAATGAGTACATTGGGGACAGTGCATAATTCTAAGTGTGGGGGAGTTAAAGGAAAGTAAATTTAAATTCTTTACTATATTGAGAAAACTAATTACTATATTAAACCCATATTAATGTTTAATTAACTTGTAATTTAAAATAGCATCTTTTGATAATTTTTTTTATTTTATTAATATTTGACCAATAATGTATTGATTACACTTTACTAGAGTTGAATGGTGAAATCTATGTAAGGTAGAGTTATATGACATTTAAGCTTTGATTTTAGATTTAGAATTAGGACAATGCCACTAATTAAGAATTAATCATTTATGTTTTCAAAATTTACTTGGATGTATGCTCATTCCTTAGAAATTTTTAGAGCACTATAATTTTTAGTAAATGAACAGAAACTTATTTCTTAAGAATTTCCTAAAAAATCAATAAAGTTAGATGATAAACAAATGAATTGAAATAAATAAAAGTTTAGTAGTGAGCTTCATTGACTCGAGTAATTAAGCTTGTGGGATGCCTCTCTTTAAAGGGTTAACATTTGTTAACCTAAGTGATGAGCTAGGGATTATCCGCCAAAAGCTCGTTAAAAGGGTCAAGAGAAAAGTTCGAGAAAGTTGAATGCAATTAAACTAAAGTAGTGAATGGTTCAAAGGGTATCTTAAAACCTACTAGCTTAAAGGCATCTAGGTTGGGACCTACTAACTGATGAAACTATTTGAAAAAAAAAAATTGAATGAAAATGAAAATGAATCCTCTAATGAAAATTAATACTAACGGGATAATCAAGAGCTAAGTGAATATAAATGCATTTACTTTAAATTATGGTGCTTAATAAGATTGAAGAGGAGAGTGTATATATCTTAACTAAGTAGTTAACATATCGATGACTTTCTTTTGATTGGTTGATGTTGAATTTGATTTAAAGTTTATGAATCTTTATTTAAATGATATATGTAAACTCTAACTCATATGGATTTGCTCTTGAACTTTGATACTTAGTGTTCTTAATACATAAAATGAAATGGTTAAGTATAGATGTAAAAAGTTGTTAGTGTTTTATTGTTGTTAAATTCTTATTTTATAAGTTAATGTAAGACATTATTGGGTTAAAGATGAATAGAGGAAAAATTTCCCTCAATAGTCATAATTTAAATAAACATTTCTTATCTTAAATTATGGATTGATTAATTTGCTTGAGAATAAGAAAATGCCTAAGTGTAGGGAAATTTGATAAATGCTTAATAGAATACATTTACAAATAAGATTTTATGATGAATTCAATGAAATTATATGAATTTTAAACAAGTATGATACCTAATTAAGTAATATTTTGATTTAAGGGCTTTGACATGTTCTTTAATAAAAAAAAGGAAGAAAATGAATTAAGTTTCACTCAACTCGGAGTTAAAATGAAGAAGTTATGCACGTTTAAAAATCAACACAGTTACTTAACATGGTTATGTTGATTTTAAAGGAGAATTAAAAAGATACAAGAAGGAAAGAACATGACCATGTTAGTGATTATGTAACTTTCAGAACAATTGCAGTTAAACATGATGATAGGAATCAAAATCCGACAAGACCTACATTAGGGCAAGAACTAAAGGATGTCAAATTTTGGCGATGAGGGCCCATTTTGAGCAAATCGACCCCATAATTATTTATAAATAAACCTCTTTTCTATTATTCTTGTATTGTGTTTTCCAACAGGCAAACTTATATATTTTTATAGGGCAATGGACAAACTCCCTCAGACTCAGCTTGTGGGTTATTCATGGACCGACCTGAATCGGCGATGAGCTGAGCCGATGAATCCTATAGAAGACCGACATCTTGAAGACCAATTTCTTTTATATATTTTTCATTTGCATGGACTATTTATGTGTAATCATTTTGGAAAACTTTTATTTTTATTGTAATTTTCATTTAGGACTAGCCACCTTAAAAGTGGCAAACTTGTAATTTTGACCATTTTCTAACCCTAGGAGTAACAACTATAAATACTTGCTTATAATAGGGTTTGAGGAGGCCATTTTTTGCAGAACAAACATAGTACTTTCACGTGTGGAATTAGGGTTTATCCTAGTTCAAAAATCTCTTATCAATTTCAACCCAAGAATTAGAATTGTGGCGAGTGCGACAAAGGAGAATTGTGAGTCATATCGATTCATCTTTGTTGTTTTTCATTTCTTCTATAGTGAGTCATATCTAGGGTAGATTTGAATCTTTCTTGGACTTATTTGTGATTGTAATTCGTGGGCAATTATCTTATAAGGTTGATTGTTCATTTGAGATTGAATGCTCTTTAGTGGTTGCGTGAATTGGAATTGTTGGAAGAGGATATATCACGGTTTTGTGTCTTTCTTACTCATCCTTTTCACGTGAATTTCACTTGGTCTTATTTTTGTTTAGTGAAATTGATCATTGGTGGAAGTTGATTGCATCTTTGAATCATTGGATTTCATCAATTTTTCATTAGGGTCACGCAATTTCCTAGTTCGATTGGATCGATTTGATTGTGACTTGAGGTTTGATTTCTTTGAGTCATTTGATTGTGCTTGAACTTGGTTTTGGGCACATCATCTTTTAGTATCAGAGCACAAGTTGAGAGAAGGGATTAAGTGTTGGTTAATTTCGTGATTATCATCTTCAATTAGGGTTCTTCATTTTTGAACCGAAATTGTGTGTTGTGGATTTGAGTTGCGAAATTGTCTTGATTCGAGAATCTAATTTGTTGCTTGTTGAAGTTGGATTGAAGGGATTGTTGTAGCTTCTTATGATTGATCATTTTCGTGGAAGGGAAGGAGAGTAGAAGTGTTGTTAATTCAACATTTTTTTGAACTTGAAAACTTGCCAATCCATGCCGTGACTAGCTTGTTGCGTGAAGGAGCTTATGGTGTTTTGTTGTTGTTGAGTCCATTGTGCAAATTCAGAATTGGGGAAGTATTTTACAGATTTGCATTGTGTTGAATAGTAAGGAATTTATTTGAATTCAAACACATCAATTAAGTTGTGGGAGTTAATGAGTGTTATTTGAATTTGAAATTCATTTCTTACCAATTAAGGAAGGATTGCAATTAGTGAAGAGGTTGAAATTCAAATTTGAATTGCTGCCTATTTGTTAAGTTGCGAATTAAATTTGTGGAAAGTGGAGTATATCTTGTTATCCTTGCCGTGGAAGTGGAAGTGTATTTGTTGTTGTTGCCATTTGTTATTATTGCCGTGGAAGTGGAGTGCAATTTTGTGTTGTTGCCGTGGGAGTTGATCCAATTTGTTGGTGTGAAGATTGACTTATTCCAATTTTGTTGTGGAAGTATTATCTTATTGTTTAGTTATTGTACACTTGGAGGCTTGAACACTCTTGGCTTCCTTTGATTATTGGTCGTGATTGTATAGTAAATTTTGAAGCAAACCGTGAAGGATTGAGAGTAGTGTTCAATTGGTGAAGTGGATTTGTGTTGTGTACTTTTGTTTTCGGAAAAGTGGAGGAGTAACACTTGTATTTCCAGATTTGAATTCCGATTTGAAGTGTGAATTAAGAAGCCAATTTGAAATTTCAAAACACACATTAAAGTCATTGTTTAATTGTGTGTCATTTGAATTTGAAATAGCTTCCTACCATTTATGGAATTGTGTACTTATTGAACTCCTTTTTGAATTTGAAAGTAGGTTGCCTTATCTTATGTAGAAGTTGTGGTTTTGGTTGTATTTTTGAATTTAGTGAAGAGTGGGTACATTTGGTGTTGGCTTTGGTGTGTGTAGTATAGACCATTGTTGTTGGAGGCGTGATTGGTGTGAAACCGTGAGTAAAAGGGGAAAAGTGTAGTGGTAAAGTTGTGTATTTTTGTATGTGTTGAGGTGCTGCCCATTGTGAAGTAACTGGTGTGAAACTAAAGCAAGGATAAGGAAAGTTGAGTAGTAGAATTTAAAATTCAAACAAGTCATTAAAGTGTGAAAGTAATTGAACTAATTACTTAAACACTAGTAGTTGAATTTAATTCTATCTATTTGAAAGTAGTTGTGTGTATACTTCATTTATTTAACTTTACTTGAAGTGCCAAGAATTATTTCATTGTGCTTCAATTATTTCACTTGACTTTACTTGAAGTAACAATAAGCATTTCTTGTATTGGTTGATTGTGAGCATCGTGGGTGTGTAGGGGTGTGTAAGGGTGTGTTGCCATGGTGTGGTGAAGTGTATTGAGGTTGTTGAAATTAGTAAGCAAAAATGTCAAGTGAGTTATATTTGTCTACTAACATATTGCATCGGGACTTGACTTCCTTTCAAACCATTGATGAGGGACAAAGAGAAAACTTGTTCCATACTTCTTGTAGGGTACAAGGAAACTTGTGCGTAATTATTATTAATGGTGGTAGTTGTGCTAATGTTGTAGCTGCATCATTAGTATCGAAGTTGAAACTTGAAACTATCCCACATCCCAGACCCTATACATTACATTTGTTGAATGATCAGGATGGTCTTTATGTGACCCAAAGGGCTATGGTACCCTTCAGTATAGGGGACAAGTACTGTGATGAGCTTGAATGTGATATTCTTCCTATTTGTATATCGCTTATATTACTTGGTAGACCCTGGTTGTATGACGGGATGGTATTACATGATGGGTATAAAAATACTTATACGTTCAAAAAGGATGGTAAACGTATAGTATTGAACCCTGTGTTGCCATTAGAGGTCTAGGAGATGCAAAGACAAATAAAACAACCATCACAGATTCGTGAGGATCATAGCCACATGATCAAACCTTCAGAGGGCCAAACTGTGCAGATGCAGGTATGCCAACCTTCAAAGGTTCTTGAGGGCTCTAGTGACATGAGCCAACCCTTAGAGCATAAAATTTGTCAAACACCGATGTGTTAACCTTCAAAGGATCCTGATGATCATAGTCAGACGAGCAAACCACCAGAGAGCTAAGCTGTTTAGAGACAGTTATGTTCACCTTCAGAGGTTTCAGAGGGTAGTGAGCAGTTGGGCCAACCATTAGGGGACTATGAGGATCAGCACCATACAGATGAGTTAGAAAAAGAGGAAACAAAATCAATGGAATGGATTGAGACAGGGGAGACATCAGTAGAAAATGAGTCCTTATTTATGTTGCAGATGAGATACATCTTGGAAATGGGGAAGAGAAAACAATCACCTACTGTAGTATTTCAGATATTGGGATTCTGCAGAGATACTTCTTCAGATGGATTGCTAGTAGAAAACAAAGTCTCTATTGCATTTGATCTGCCAGATTTGAGGACAAATCTTTTTGAGGCCTAAGGGATGATAGGAATCAAAATCCGACAAGACCTATCATTAGGGCAAGAACTAAAGGATTTCGAATTTTGGCGATGAGGGCCCATTTTGAGCAAATCGACCCTGGAATTATTTATAAATTAATATCTTTTCTATTATTCTTGTATTGTGTTTTCCAACAGGCACACTTATCATATTTTATAGGGCAATGGACAAACTCCCTCAGACTCAGTGTATGGGTTATTTATGGACCGACCTGAATCGGCGATGAGCTGGGCCGATGAATCCTATAAAAGACCGGCATCTTGAAGACCAATTTCTTTTATATATTTTTCATTTGCATGGACTATTTATGTTGTAATCATTTTGAAACACTTTTATTTTGATTGTAATTTTCATTTAGGACTAGCAACCTTAAAAGTGGCAAACTTGTAATTTTGACCATTTTCTAACCCTAGGAGTAGCAAGTATAAATACTTGCTTATAGTAGGGTTTGAGGAGGCCATTTTTTGCAGAAAAAACATAGCACTTTCACGTGTGGAATTAGGGTTTATCTTAGTTCAAAAATCTCTTATCAATTTTAACCCAAGAATTAGAATTGTGGCGAGTGCGACAAAGGAGAATTGTGAGTCATATCGATTCATCTTTGTTTTTTTTTTATTTCTTCTCTAGTGAGTCATATCTAGGGTAGATTTGAATCTTTCTTGGACTTATTTGTGATTGTAATTCGTGGACAATTATCTTGTAAGGTTGATTGTTCATTTAAGATTGAATGCTTTTAGTGGTGGCGTGAATTAGAATTGTTGGAAGAGGATATATCACGGTTTTGTGTCTTTCTTATTCATCCTTTTCACGTGAATTTCACTTGGTCTTATTGTTGTTTAGTGAAATTGATCATTGGTGGAAGTTGATTGCATCTTTGAATCATTGGATTTCATCAATTTTCCATTAGGGTCACGCAATTTCCTAGTTCGATTAGATCGGTTTGATTGTGACTTGAGGTTTGATTTCCTTGAGTCATTTAATTGTGCTTGAACTTGGTTTTGGGCACATCACATGACAAGTTAACACAACCCTGTTGAATTAGTACTACACGACCTGTCAACAAGACTGTGTTGGGGTTGTGTTAGTCGTATCTTCCTAAGACTTGGATAAGTTCGAAAGATTTAAGTTTAACTCAACCTGAACATGACCATGTTGAAGGATCGTGCTGGATTTGATAGTCGTGCACTATAAATAGATAGACATTAAACCTAAGCAGAGATGTTTTTAGCAAACGAAAAGAAAGGGACTCCTAGGTGCAAGAGGACATTAAAGAGCAGATTGCACACTTTAGAAGTACAAGAACAAGTTTATAAAAGAGTTTTTCTTTCTATTAGAGTTGTTTTGATTTTATTATTAAATTTTATCTCATAATGATAACTTAATTTCTTTTAGTATCTAGATTTGTGGAACCCTAAAATCATTACGTAATCTTATTTTAGTTATTATTTAATGGATTTGTTAGATTCTTGATTTAATTATGCAAGTTATTTATTATATGAAATTAGTATTTCTATAGTATCAATTTTAATTATTGATATTATGCAAGTAGATTGAGAAATCACCAATATAATTAGATCTAGCGTAATTAAAAAGAGTTACATGCAAACTTAGAGATAAGATAACATAAATTTTCTAAATTAGGGTCAAACCTAATTAAAGAATACAAAGATCGATAATGCAATCTTAAGGGTTTTAATTAGGGAGAGATTTTGTATAATACCTGAAAATTTTATTTATTTATTTATTAAGATATATGTTGTCACAAGGAACAAAGGACAAAGATGGGAATTTTATAAAAATTCAAGGGGCAATTTGGACATTTCACACTTAGAGTATAACTACTCCAAATTAACTTAGAGAGCCTCCTTTGTCATTTTGAGCAATGAAACAGAACCCGCAAAGGACAAATGCTCCCTATGAGAAACCCTAAGACGATAAAAGGAAAAAAAGGAGCGAATCAATTCCAAGAACGCGAGGTAAGGATCGTTATACGAATTTCAATTGAGGATTAATGGAATTTGGAATTTATGAGTGTCGTTTGTTCATACAAAACACAAAGTTTGAGAAAGAACGATATGAGAACGGAAATCAATGGTTCAAGGATACGATGTGTGTAATTTTGATGTAAGTGTGACAATCCTTGTAATTTAGATACATTTATATGTTTTAGAGATATAATTCAGCTTAGGAATATATAAGATTGAGTTTTGGAGAATTTAAAGTAAAAGAATTAGAGTTCTTAGAGATTGCCGAGGGCAACATGGCCTATCAACATGGTTGTGTTTCGACTATGTTAAACTCGAAAGATACATCGAGAGATACACGACTTCCCAACACAGTCGTGTTTTGATCATATTGAGTTAAGGGTAACACAACCTCCTAACACGGTCGTATTTAGACCGTGTTGAGTGTGAAAGATGCACTAAGAGATACACGGCCTCCTAACACGATTATGTTTGGATTGTGTTAAAACTAAGTTTTACACCAAAAGATACACGACCCCTAACAAGGTCATGCTCCCGCTGTGTTAAGCAACACAGTCCCCAACATAGCCGTGTTAAATGAAGTATAAAGTAATTACATATTTATTTAACTTCAAATTAAACTAATTTCTACACAACCTAGATAGCTAGTAAGGCCTTAGAAAAAATAAATGAATAGGATTAAGAAATTTAAGAATGATATTGATCTTAGATTGAATACTAAGAAGAACTTGTTGATTGTACAGATTTCATTTAGATTAAGTCCAAGACCGGGAAGTGCTTAAGGCTAGGATTTAAGGTACGTGTAACTTGCGTGTTGATTTATGCTTGTTTAAGTTAGTCTATGAATGGAACTTGTTTTAACTGATGAATCGGTTTAAGTGTTTAAGTGGTATACTATATGTGCTTAGCTCGACCTAGGGGCCCATAGTGGTAGATCCCATCACCAAGTTTAAGGTTTAAGTGGACATGGGTGTGGGGCCCGTAGTGGCAGTTCCCATCACAAATCATGCTCCAGTGTGTTAAGTGTGTTAAGGGGGTCATGAGTACCCTATTGCTACTTGTGGATATAGATTGTCATATGAAATGGTTATTTGTGTTTAAGTATTGCATAACGTGTGTGACACCTATTTATGTTGTTCATACTTATGTGTTTGTGTTATACATACTGGGCATTAGTTGACCTTTTGGGGAACTTATTTTTAGATGCGGGTGTTAAGGGAGATGAGAATCTAAAAGATGACTTGGGTTTGGGTGATCCATAGAGAGAGAAAGACGAAGATTACTATTATTATTATGGTGATTAAGATTTGGAAGATTATGTTATTTAGTTGTGATAGGTAGTAAATTTTTTAGGGATGTTATTTTTGTATTCAAAGACTTTCGTTGTGTTAGATGTTTGATATGTTTAAGTTATTATTTAAATTTTAAGGATATATGAAATACTTTTATATAGGAATTACAAGTTAAAGTATATCAGAATTGATTCAGAGCTTTAACGTGTTCTTGTAAGATAAGGACACATGGCGGGCAGTAATGTGGCCCAGGTTTTGGGGTGTTACAACTTAGGTGGTATCAAAGCTCTAGGTTTTATAATATTTAGAGACTCAAGTTTGAATCTATAGAAAATAGGTTCATGATTCTTATGAATTAAATTTTGATTTATTGAGCATAGGCTATTGATCTTAGAGAGCTTAGGTAATGATCCTTAACACTAAGCGATGATCAATAGACATAAGTTTTAAATAAAAGAGTCTGAGATATGATCTTTAAAAAGATTAAGCACTGGATCTATAAGATATTGAGACATGAAGAGAGTAGGTAAAATATAAGACATTTACTTAATTATGTAATTATTTTCTTGTATTATTACTTTACTTGTATTCTTTTAATTACTAAGCTTTATGTATGAATAGACCCATGTGTAGTGGTATATGTGTATATACTTATACACTATGAAACGACCATGACTAATACTAACATAAGTAGATCTGGTTGTCTTTTCTTAAATAGAATGTCTCCAAAAAGAATTACCAGATCAGGAACTGGAAGGGGTGCTAGGCATGATAACCCCAATGAAGAGGAAACTCAGAATCCGCAGCTACAAAGGGAAAGAGTTCAAATAGCTGAAGAAATAGTGCAACTACTACATACTTTGAACCACCTAATGGGACTACTGGCACAACAACACCAAGCCCCTAATGTCCCACAACACAGGAATGCTGACGAACCCATCAGATTTGATAGGTTCATAAGAGTGGCTAAGGAATTTAATCCTAAAGTGGATGACCCAATCAAGGCTGAGGATTGGGTATAGGAAATTGAGAAGACCTTTGCTGCCTTTCAGATACCAGAAGATAGGAAGGTGAATTATGCTGCATTCATGCTAAAGAGAATTACAACAAAATGGTAGGCTTTGATCCCTAAACTTACAAGGGAATGCATGAACTGGGCGGTATTTAAGGAGTTGTTTTATCAGAGATATTTACCCAGCAGCTCTAGAGACAAAATGGAGAATGATTACTACAACTGCAAACAAGGGAACCGAATAGTTGAAGAGTATGAAGCAGATCTAAATCGTCTCATTCAATTCTTTCCTAAAAATGTACACAATGATGATAGGTCCCGAGCTAGAAGGTTCCTAAGAGGATTAAATTGGACTTACAACTTGTAGTAGGGGGCTTTCAACTAAATACATATGCTGAAATGGTAGACAAAGCGAAGTACCTTGAGTAGAATAAGAAAATTGTAAAAGAACAGAGGAGTCGCAGAGCAGCAATAGCTTTGGGGAAAAGACTTGCCTCTAGTGGAATGGAGCAAGACAGGGGTAAAAGACATCACTTGTTGCAAAGAAGAACAGCCAGAGCTATAGCCCCTCCTCTCCAGATCAAACAAGTGCCTTTAGCACTCCTAGCAACAAGCACAGATGCTAAATGTCCTAAATGTTACAGGCCCCATGAGTTAAGAGAGTGCAGATGGCCAAATGGAGCATGTTTCTCTTATGGGAAGACTGGGCACATTAGCAAACATTGCATTGAAAGGTCAATTCCCCTAATCTTTTGTCATGTATGCAATTGGAGGGGACATAAGGCAGTCAACTGTCCTCAGGGACAAATTAGAAACCAAGTAGGCTAGTTCAATAAGCAGCTAGACCTCCAATGAGAGGACAGGGAGGTAGACCATAGGCAGGAGGCCCTAAACAAAGAGTTCCTACCAGGGTGTTTGCCATTCATCAGCAGCACCACCAGGATATTCCAGGTGTGGATAACATTGCAGGTATGCTTTCAGTACACTCCTGCAATGCATATGTGCTATTCAATACCGATACATCTATGTCCTTTATGTCTGAGAATTTTATCTATGCATGTGCTTTGGATATTGAAAATATGAATGACTGCTTGGCTGTTAGTACTCCTTTGAGAGTAAGAGGAAGAATAAGTAGGATATGCAGGGGAGTGAGAATAGAAATATATAGTAAGGTGATGCCAACAGACCTCCTCGTATTAGAAATAATAGAGTTTGACATTGTTTTAGGTGTCAACTGGCTATCAAAATATCATGCCACCATTAACTATCACAACATGGTGGTACATTTTAATATACCTAGGGATGGATATTTTGAATACAAGTTAGAAGTGTAGAGACCTACTAGATTGCCTACCTATGAGATGTGGGGAAAAAGTATACTGGTAAACATATCTGTTGAAGTCAATGAAGAAGTTAGGATAGAAGAAGTACCAATGGTGAGGGAATTTCTTGATGTGTTTTCAAAAGATCTTGGTTTAGCCCCAGCCAGGAAATAGAATTCAACATCGACTTAGTACAAAATACAGTACCCATATCAAAACCAGTTTACAGGATGGCACCAGTGGAGTTGGAAGAATTAAGGAAACAATTATAAGAGTTACAAGATAACGGTTTTATAAGATCCAGTGTCTCTCCTTGAGGTGCACTAGTTCTATTTGTGAAGAAAAAAGATGGAAGCATGAGACTCTGTACAAACAATAGAGAGTTAAACAAGCTCACAATAAAGAATAAATATCCTCTTCCCAAGATAGATGGCCTATTTGACCAGTTGCAAGGAGCTCAAGTGTTCTCTAAAGTAGACCTGAGATAAGGCTACCATCAACTCAGAATTGGAGAAGAGGACATCCCAAAAACATCATTTTGGACACGGTATGGGCACTACGAGTTTCCGGTGATGCCCTTTGGACTAACAAATGCACTAGTTGCATTCATGGATTTAATGAATAGAGTATTCAGGGATTTTTTGGATAAGTTTGTAATTGTCTTTATAGAAGATATCCTGACATACTCTAAAAGCACTAAGGAGCATAAAGAACACTTGAGACTAGTATTGGGCAGTTACAAGATGAGAAGTTGTATGCAAAATTCAGTAAATGTGAATTCTGGATAGAACAAGTAGTCTTCTTAGGTCATATGGTTAACAGAGATAGGATATATGTGGACTCAGAAAAGGTGAGAGCGATAGTAGATTGGCATAGACTAAAAACAGTTACAGAGGTAAGAAGCTTCTTGGGTCTAGTAAGCTACTATAGGAGATTTGTAGAAGGGTTTTCCAAAATAGCAACTCTTCTCACCAAATCGACAAAGAAGAATGTGAAATTCGAATGGGAGGACAGATGTGAAGTTAGTTTTCAAATGCTCAAAGAGAAACTGGTATCGGCGATAGTTTTGACTTTACCTAAGAGTGGAGAAGAGTTTATAGTTTATAGTGATGCCTCAGTTCAAAGGTTGGGGCATGTATTGATGCAAGGTGGTCAAGTAATAGCATATGCATCTCGATAATTGAAGCGTATGAAAAGAACTACCCAACTTACGACTTGGAATTGGCAACTGTAGTGTTAACTTTGAAATTATGGAGACATTACTTATATGGAGAAAGGTGCAAAATCTTCACTGACCATAGAAACCTAAAGTACATATTTATGCAGAAAGAGTTGAATATGAGATAGAGGAGATGGTTGGAGTTAATTAAAGATTACGATCTAGAAATACAATACCATCTAGGAAAAGCCAATGTGGTGGCAGATGTTCTTAGTAGAAAGAAATAGGGCAATGTAGCCACTCTCATCACTTCACAGAAAGAGTTATTAGAAGACATATGCAAATTAAAGTTAGAAGTCTTAACACCAGAAATGGGAGTAAAAATGGCTACCTTAAGGATTTAGCCAACCATAATGGATAGAATTAAATCGGGTTAGATGGAAGATAAGGATATTTAAGAGATTAAGAGTAAAATGGAACAAGGCAAGGCACTATAATTCAACTTAGATGCAAAAGGGACCTTAAGATAGAAAATGAGACTATGTATGCCTAAGGGATGTAGAATTGAAGAGAGAGATAATGAAAGAAACACATCACTCCGCCTACACGATACCTCCTGGAAGTACCAAAATGTACAAGGACTTGAAGGGCTATTACTGGTAGAGAAACATGAAGAGGTAAATAGCAGAATAAGTAGCCAAATGCCTCCTATGCTAACAGATCAGAATAGAACACCAGAGACCAATTGGAGAATTACAGCCTCTTCCAATACCGGAGTGGAAATTGGAGCATGTGACAATGGATTTTGTTACAGCCCTCCTGAATACCAAGGAGAAGCAAGATGCAGTTTGGGTCATAGTGGATAGATTGACCAAGTCTACTCATTTCATACCTATCAGAGTAGGATATAAATTATAGAAACTAGATTAGATATACATATAGGAGATAGTTAAACTACATGGAGTGCTAGTGACAATCACTTCTAATAGAGACATAAGGTTTGTGAGTAGATTCTGGAGCAGCCTACATAAGGCATTGGGCACTAAACTACAGCTCAATATAGCTTTCCACCTACAAATAGATGGTCAGTCTAAAAGGATTATACAAATATTGGAAGATTTTCTCAGGACATGTGCATTAGACTTTGGAGGGAATTGGAATGAGCATATACCTCTGGTGGAGTTTGCTTATAATAACAGTTACCAAGCAACCATCCAGATGGTACCATATGAAGCTCTTTATAGGAGAAGGTGTAGATCCTCACTACATTAGGATGAAGTGGGAGAAAGATAGATGATGGGGCCAAAGTTAGTACAAGAAGCGGTAAATAAAGTGAAATTAATTAAGTAGAGAATACAGATGACCCAATCACAAAAAAAAGAGCTATGTAGATAAGAGAAGACACCCTTTGGAATTTCAAGTGGGAGATAAGGTATTATTGAGGATTTCTCTAACAAAGGGAGTGATCAAATTCAGGTTGAAGGGAAAGTTAAACCCAAGGTATATAGGCCCATTTGAGATCTTGGAAAGAATAGGCACAATGGCTTATAGGTTAGCTCTTCCACTGAATTTGGTTGGGGTATATGATGTATTCCATATATCCATGTTGAGAAAGTATGTACCCGACCCGGATAAGATAGTGGCTTTGGAACTACTGAACTTACAACCAAATCTAACATCTTTGGAAAGGTCTACTAGAATTCTAGACACTAAAGAATGGGTACTAAGACGGAAAAAAATCCCTTACATTAAAGTACAATGGACAAACCAAACGAAAAGGGAAGTGACATGGAAACTAGAAGCAGAATTAAGGAAGAAGAATCCAGAAGTCTTCCAAAATTAGGTACTTTCGAGGACGAAAGTTTTTATAAAGAGGGGGGGGTGGGTGAAAATGTAATACCTGAAAATTTTATTTATTAATTAAGATATATGTTGTCACAAGGAACAAAGGACGAGGATAGGAATTTTATAAAAATTCGAGGGGCAATTTAGATATTTCACACTTAGAGTATAAATAATCCAAATTAACCTAGAGAGTTTCTTTTGTCATTTTAAGCAGTGAAATAGAATCCACAGAGGACAAACACTCCCTACGAGAAACCCTAGGATGGTGAAAGGACAAAGGAGCAAATCAATTCCAAGAACGCGAGGTAAGGATCGTTATACGAATTTCAATTAAGGATTAATGGAATTTGGAGTTTATGAGTGTCGTTCATTCATACAAAACACGGAGTTTAAGAAAGAGTGATAGGAGAACGAGAATCAACAGTTCAAGGATATGACGTGTGTAATTTTGATGTAAGTGTGAAAATCCTTGTAATTTAGATACATTTATATATTTTAGAGATATAATTAAGCTTAAGAATATATAGGATTGAGTTTTGGAGAATTTGAAGCAAAATAATTAGGGTTCGTGGAGATTGCCAAGGGCAACACAACCTACTAACACGTTTGTGTTTCGACTGTGTTGAACTCAAAGATATACCGAAAGATACACGGCTTCCCAACACGGTCATGTTTTGATCGTGTTTAGTTAAGGGTAACACGACCTCTCAACACAGTCGTGTTTAGATTGTGTTAAGTATGAAAGTTGCACCGAGAAATACACGGCCTCTTAACACGATTGTGTTTCGACCATATTGAGTCAAGGGTAACACGGCCTCTTAACATGGTTGTGTTTAGACTGTGTTGAAACCAAGTTTTACATTGAAAGATACACAACCCCTAACATGGTTGTGCTCTCGTCGTGTTAAGTAACACAGTCCCTAACATGGCCGTGTTGAATAAAGTATAAAGTAATTACATATTTATTTAACTTCAAATTAAACTAATTTTTACGCAACCTACGTAACTAGTAAGGCCTTAGAGAAATTAAATGAATAGGATTAAGAAATTTAAGAATGATATTGATCTTAGATGGAATACTAAGAAGAACTTATTGATTGTACAGATTTCATTTAGATTAAGTCCAAGATCGGGAAGTGCTTAAGGCTAAGATTTAAGGTATGTTTAACTTGCGTGTTGATTTGTGCATGTTTAAGTTAGTCTATGTAAGGAACTTGTTTTAATTGATGAATCGGCTTAAGTGTTTAAGTGGTATGTTGTATATGCTTAGCTCAACTTAGGGGCCCATAGTGGCAGATCCATGGGGAGCACCCCAATGATCTTTATGTGACGTTGTCCTTAGTGTAGTCGTGCTTGGAAATGATCTAGGTTGAATGTTGATTAAGTGATTAAGTGTATATGGGTGTAGGGCCCATAGTGGTAATTCCCATCACCAAGTTTAAGGTTTAAGTAGACATGGATGTGGAGCCCATAGTGGCAGTTCCCATCACCAAATCATGCTCCAGTGTGTTAAGGAGGTCATGAGTACCCTGTTGCTGCTTGTCGACATAAATTTTCATATGAAATGGTTTTTTGTGTTTAAGTATTGCATAACATGTGTGACACTTATTCATGTTGTTAATGCATATATGTTTGTGTTATACATACTGGACATTAGCTTATCCCTCAGGGAACTTATTTTTAAATGCAGGGGTTGAAGGAGATGAGAATCTAGAAGATAACTTGAGTTTAAGTGAGTCACAAAGAGAGGAAGTCGAAGATTATCATTATTATTATGGTGATTAAGATTTGGAGGATTATGTTATTTAGCTGTGATAAGAAGTAAATTTTTTAAGGATGTTATTTTTGTGTTCAAAGACTTTTGCTACGTTAGATGTTTGATATGGTTTAAGTTATTATTTAAATTTTGAGGATATATGAAATACTTTTATATAGGAATTATAGGTTAAAGTGTATTAGAGTTGATTCAGAGCCTTAACGTGTTCTTGTGAGATAAAGACGCGTGGCAGGCAGTAGCGCGGCCTAAGTTTTAAGGCATTACATTTCGATTAATCAACCTAGGGTTAGAAATTAATATTCTTGAGAAAGATGTTAATTTAATTATGGAATTCCTACGATTAGGAAATTAAAGATGAAATTGGAATTATCTTTAATAAATTACATATGATTCTAGGGGAAAACTAAATCTAGATACATGTTCTTGCAATTTTAATTATAACTCTTTAGTACGTCTATTTTTCCATAATTTTGGGTATTGTTAGTTAAGTAGTTAAAATTCCTTTAGTTAATTAATCAGCCTTAATTTGATGGTTAGATAATAGAGTCCTAGTTAGTATTAGTAGTTGTAGTCTCTGTGGGATGACATTCGTAATTAATCCACTATATTATATTAATCGATAGGTGCACTTGCCTAACCATATTTGATCACTAAATTTTATGTTTATGAAATTCTTAAACTTTTTTTTTTTTGTATCTATTGTGTCACATTTTGATCGTTTATCCATTTAACACACACACACACACACACATATTAACCTTTTAACTTACTGTTTGAAAATCTTATTTTTACTAATATCTTTAATGCTCTAAAAATCTTCTTCTTGAGATTTTTGCTAAAGTTTTTTGTAAGGACTTCATGTTTCCCCCAATTATTTTCAATTTAACAAAATGATTATTTTATATGTATATATTTTTATATATTTTTTAATTTATTCAAAAGATCGGCTATTACAAAATCCATAAAATAAAGTGATTAGGTTAAAAAGAGAATTTTTGAAGCCAACTAAGAAGGATAGGGTCTAGGGGTCAATTTAAAAAAGTGGCCATTTCACCTCCATACCAAAATTTAATAAGAAATATTAATAAATGGGTCTACATAATCAAATAAGTTTTTTAAAATGTTCATGAACTCAAATGAAGTTTAAAATGATAATTAGATGCATCGAAACCCCAATCAGATCATTAGGATTGCATTTGACAAGAGTTGGTAACAAGTTAGGAGAAAGACAAACCAAGTGATCTCCATCCTTATCTATCTAGGGTTGTGTGTTGCACACATCCTTATATACACTTTCTTTGCTGCTAACATTAAATCCTACTCCCCATTTCATTTTTCTAGAAAACTCTTCAAGGTTGAACACTAAACATTTGCTCAAACCTTAATTACCTTAACTAAAAACCCAAGTTTTTAGTTAATCCAAGTATTAACTTTGGTTGTTTATATCTTATAATCTAGGTGAATCATAATAAGGTCATTAGGGGGGGTGTTGGCTCTTGGGCATAGACCTTATTGAAGCAAGGGTAAGTTTCTCTTCACATCTTTGAAGTTTAAGTTAGTTTTAGGGTTTATTATTTAAAATTATTCACAAACAAGTAGTTTTACTTGAAACTTTAGAGCTCAATCACCAAGGGTTAGCAGTTGATGACTTTAGCTAGGGTGTGATTTCTAGGACTGGGGTTTCCTCAAGGATCTTCATAAGGTAAGCTAGTTTTTTTCCTCAAAATGATGTTTAGAAGTTCTTAAATGTGCTATTTGAGTATTTTGGAGAATTTTAAAGTGTTAAGTGTATAGAACCTCACCAAGTTGCCACCTTTAAGGCTAGAGTAAGGCTTAATTTGTTGATTTCAAGTGTTTTAAAGATACTAGACATGTTAATCTAGTAGATAGATAGGGTTATAGAGGTTACGATTGAAGTTAACATGGAAAATTGCATGTTAAGTTCCCTACACTTCTATGTCGCCACCTCATGCATTAATAGTGTGTGATTTTTTCTTTAATTTTTAATATTACTTTAATTTTTTGTTTAAATAGTAATTATCTTGTTAATTTTTTGTTTATGATATGATTTAGATGCTAAATGACACATATGTTACTATTTGTGACATATATCAAATAAGTTGAGTTCTTGAGATATGTTTATGAAATTCCCAGCTTTTTAACAAAATTGATATGAACAAAATTTTGCTATCAAGGGTTTTTCTGATGATGCACTTGATAATTTTAGGTTTAGAATGTAAAATAAGTTTTGTTCGTTGTATATATGCTAATTAGTAAGCCTAAAGCTTTGGTTTTGATAATGAAATCTATGGAACATTTGAATGGACATAAGTTTTAGATTTTCAATCATCTTTGAGGAACTTCTATGACAAAAATGATGTTTAATTTTGTGAAAGTGATGAAATTGTTATGCTCTCATAATTGTATATGATGATGATGTGAAGTTCTTATGATTTCAAGATTAAATGTTATGTTTTGAGAATTTTTAGGAAGTGTGATCTTTAAGATGTTCTTGAAGAAAAAAAAAAGGCCCTTTTGATTCATTTTAACCACCAAAATTCATTGTAACTAATGGATCTAATTGGATTAAAAAAAATTAGCTTAAGTGATTAGCTTGACTAATTATCTTGATTACCTTTAATAACTTGGTTAATTAACCTAATTGATTAATAATTAACCTTGTGGCCACAATTCCAAACTAGTTGGGTTCATTTTTCTTTTAGGACCTAGTGCTCTTATGGGCCATAACAAAATGCAAGACTTTGAACTTAAATTAAGACAAAGGCTTAGACTTATAATAAGTGACAACCTAATATACTTAACCTTAGATAAATTGACTGATTAGAACCTAAGTTAAGATTAATCATAATAGAAGGCTAATAATCAATAAACTAATTAGCTTTGATAAATGACTTTGATTAAGTAAATCGATAAACCATAAATAATTTTGTGGGTCAAACTTAGCCTAGGATTAAATGTGCCCTTTCTCATCTTGGCTCATATCTCATATAAGCCTTAGTTAATTAGAAGACTATGGACTCGATTAATAATTTAAGTATAATGGGACTAGACTAATAATTGGAAATGGATTAAAGCTTAAATCATTAATAACTTACTCTAAATCTTTGCTAATCAACTTTCCAATTAAACTTTGAGTTACACCTCACATATCACTTTAAGCTTCACAATTTTAAGTATGTAGTGAACTTTCATGTTGTGTATTATGTGCTAAGTTAGAAATCTAATAACCAAACTAATACTTAGCATATATAATTATGTTTTGAGTATGCTTGGTCATCTTAGACCATCAAGCAATAACCTTATATTGGGGTTACATCTGCAAGTGTAACTACTAGGATGATATAGTAGCTAGGTACTTAGGCCATCAATGGTGGCTAGGCGTGTAGCTGACAGGAGGAACTGTACTAGCATAACAGTCATCAAATGTCATATTGCGGTATGTGGACACATGTCTAATATGCTGTTGATGGATTACGATCAATGACATTTGGATAATGGTAATGAACTCCATATGAGACTACTTTTGATGTAGTGTTTGTTTTGGTTGGCATGGAATCTACATCATTCTTGTATCCTTCAATAGCCCACTAGGATGGGACCCTTGAGTTCCTTGTTATGTTGTTCTGAAATCATAAGTACTCCCATGTTGTTTAATTTACTTACAATTTAATTATATAAACTAAATAAAATTGCTTGTCACATTATAATTAGGCTTGATATAGAGTGAGTTTGTTGTTACCCACTCTATATTAATCTTTTCATGTGCTTGTTTAGTCTTGTGAATCATACACGACTTTTACGCCATGACATGGGATGATGCTAGAGGAGTACTTAGATATTTAGTTTCCCATTATTAATTGATAAATGGTTAGGCTTTGTAATCAAATTTTATAAATGACTAGGTCTTTAGACATCTATGGTTGAACTTTAAATTGTAATTAAACTTTATAAATGACTAGGTCTTTAAGCATCTATGAACTTTTGACATAATTTGATGCTTGACAATGTTTGTTTATTTGCAACTAACATTAAAACTTAAGGACCTTGGATCTTTATGAGCCTTTAAATTTTATTGCTATAATTCTTACAAAGTGATTTTTTTAAATCGAGAATTTATGAATGATTTTTGGAATTAGAAACTAGCTAATGACTCACTAATAAGTAGTTTAATAGTTCTAAAATCTTATATATTTTATTTAAATGAAATATATGATGAATTATCGTCACCTTTTAGGTGTCGACGTGTGATACATACTTTTAAAAAGCCCTAAATCCCATCCATATCCTTCAATCTAGCACCACCACCTCGTCAAGACCATCATTGTGGTGGAGCTTCAATAATCAGACTATTTTTTTTACCAAATTGTTGCACTCTAAACTATTTAAAAAAAAAAAAAAGGAAGAGGGAAAGTATTAAATGGAAATCAATTGTATTTTCTAGACACTTTCCTTTGTTTAAATAAAAAATAATGAGGAATGGGGGGTTTTGAAGAAAAATGGAAATTCTATAAACTAATGTTTTAGGCTTCCTTCATCCTTAGGGGAATGCCAAGGCTTTTATGACCTTGTGACATGAATTTTAATCCTCCTAATGGAATGAATTAAGTTAACTTCCCTCCCCACCTATTGTAATATAATATATTTAGGGAAAAAAAGGGGAGGGAATTGAAGTAGATAATATATAAAATTAGAAATTTACCCCTTAACATATTTCAAAAATTAATAGTAAAAGAACTACTTTAAATTACTAATAAGGAATGTAGAGGGGGTTATTGTAATTCGTCAATTACGTGCATTAAGAATGCCAATTGGCCTTGAAGAAGTCTTGAACCAATCACATGTAAAAGTTAGAAAGAGGCATGAGAGGATGAATAATCAAATTAAGATTCTTTGAGCACGGGTGTGCCAATGAGTTAAATATGCAATTCTCAATGAATTGTTGGATCAATCTTGATAAATTTGATGTTTAATCTTGTCTAGAGTCATTCCAACAAAGTGTAAATGTTTCTCTAAACCTTGCCCTTAGCTTTATATATCGCAAATAAGGAGAGGAACCTCTTACTTATGGCATTGAAGTCCAATCTCTACCATTAGACAATCTTAACATGGATGGCCGAGATAGACAACTGGTGATGAACGTTGAGTTACTTCATCCTTTTCCGGTCTTTTATATCATATTAAGAGAGAAACTATCTTTTCCTTTTCATTTTTCCATCATTCTAATTTTTCCTCCCCACTTTCTCATATTCCTACTTTCTACTTTCCCTTTCTCTAAACACATGTAAAGGTCCAATCAGGAGCAATAAGGTAACGTCTCTGTTAAAGACACGTCCACGTGCTACATACGCATTCCATGAAGCCATTCAACAAAGTGGACAGAATTGAATAAAGTTAATGAGAATGAAGGGATTGCCCAATTAACTTACCCCTATCATGAAAATACTAGCATTAGCACTGCTAGTAGCAGCTTGTTGCGCATGACCATCAGCAGTTGGAGAAACTGTTTCATGGATGGAGCCGGGGAGAACTGTAAATATAAGTTCACACCTGACATGATCAAATTAAATGGAATGACAAATAAAAAGAAGCCTCAATTCCTCTTTCACTGTGAATACCAAGTACTGTCAATCCTGATCATCCAAAGAAAAAAAAAACACACTATACAAGTTAATGTCCAGTCAATGAGAACAAATAGTTTTTTTCTATAATTTATCTATACAATGAGTGAACCAGAAAAATAAACATAAGAGATGAAAATCTAATGACTGAAGTAAATGCTGATATCCGGGTTATAATAGTATTCTTCATCCGAGTAATCCTCTTCTACTTCTTCATCGGAGTAATCCTCTTCTACTTCATCATCAAATTCATCGTCACTATTTGCATCACTACTATCCAAGAGATGGCCTTCATCCCAAAGTGGGCAGGAACATGTAGCTTTTTTATCCTTCCATTCAGCTCCACAGTTGTAACAGAACTCATAACCGCATCTGCAAAAGGATGCACATTGAAAGATTGAATGAATACATGTCAGAGCACTTAATCACAATTTGATAAATAAGAGCCGTTAGGTTTTTGGAACATGTCAAAATAAGACAACAGGTCAAAGTATCATCAAGATCTACAATAGAACACTAAAGCACTTCATAATATGCTTTTTATCAATACCTATTAACTAGCTTTTAGTTTGAGAAGTGAGAGAAAGTGGATGGAAGTAAAGGGAAATTTATGTTTGCTTGTACAAAATGACGAGAGGAAATGTGGTAAAATGAAGGGAATTGAAGGGAACTTTTACCCTTTCTAGTTCGTATGGATACTCTCCAACTTTGGAGTAAACCAAGTAAAGTGAAAGGAAAGAAAGAAAAGTCATAGAATCAACCCTAGAAACAACTCTATATTTCTGACGAAATAAAGGTAAGGAGTAATTTAGACCAGTGATTATTTTAATTATCCTTTTTCTCCTTGAATATCAAGAAGAAATAAAATAGAAAATGAAAAAATTTTCCTCATCACATTCCATTCCTTTTTCCTTCAATTCTCTTCATTTTGCCCTCATTATCTTATTCCCACTAACTTGACAAACAAAGTGCATCGCATTTTGGTACACTTTATCAAGCACAAGGAAAACAACTCTAAAATACAACCAAAACCTTCTTAATGGATACCCTTTGGGGCTTTTTTCTTTCTGTTTTTAATCTTTTTTGGTATCATTTTGATACCACTTTCAAATCATATATTTGTCTAAATAAGATACCCCCTAAAAAGAAGGTAAATGCATAAATAACCCTCTAACAAGATTAAATACCTAATAAATCTCTATAAAGTTAGACATATTTACCTTTTATTTTATTCAGTTCTACCAAAAAAACCAAAGGAGGTTTTCTTTTTCTAGTGAATAAAATATATATTTTATAAACTTTTTCTCTTAAAAGTATATAAACTTTTACTTCTCAAATTTCATTCTCTAATCACTATCTTGACCAAAATTATAATAGAATATCAAAAAGACAACTTAACCATACAACTTTTGAAACCAAAACAAAACAAATGTAGATCATATATAATTTTCCAAATCTAGATTTTAAATAAATACAGATAAGATATAAAACAGATATAAATAAGAAACATTTTTTTTAAAAAAAAGGAAATTCCGAAAAGACCCAAACCAAATGTAAAATCTAATTGCAAGCTGTCGATCAATTCTCTAGCTATGTTCATTGCTCAATTGCATTTAAACTCCACAAATTGAAAAGCTTAGCCCCAAACAGTTTAGCCTCATAACAATATCAACGTTGCACACAAGTAGTCCTCTCATTGCTTTGTTAGGGGAGAGGGAGTTTGTAAACTTCTTGGTTGAACTCTCACAAGAACCATTTCTTGAAGCTCCCTATGTAGCGCAACTCATACTTCATCTGTACATAGGATATAATTGGTGGTCATATGCTAGGAGGTAAATGGTCCATAATCACTGTACCCCTCAGTAATAATTAAAATAAAAAGAAAAAGAAACAATACACACGCTACCAATGTTTTGAATTTTCATACTCCAACCATCCTAGTTCTGGTGCGCGTTAGCAGAATCTTCAATTTTAATTCTACAGCAGACAACCAAATACCATAACTTCCCAGTACACTTTCTAAAGGTATCACATGACAAGAGAATAGTCCAATCTTCTATTTCCTTTTTTTTTTTTTTAATGGTGATCGCCATTCAAAATTTTACTGGAAGAGTAAGGTGACCCTTCATTGCATATTTCCCTTTTAAAAAAATACCAAATAATTGTTAAAAACAAAGCAAGAAAAAAAAAATTACAAAACATGCCAATTGTTTACTCAACGGAACTATGGAAGCTCTTTCATACCTGCAAGTCATGTGATAACAGCCTTGAGAAAGTTCAATCATATGGCTGCATTTTACACATTGACGCCACATGTTCCTCCTTGCAAGAGACTTGAGCTTTCCCTCTTCTGCAGGGGGATTGGGATGAGACATTTTGTAATCAAAGCACGTCATGTTGCTATGCCAAGGAACCTTGCAATTTATACAGAAGAGGCCATGACATTTCAAGCATTTCCTCGCTCCAGATCTTTGATTACCACAGAAAGCAGCTTTGGCGTATTCTGAAACCTCTGTTTTTGACATTAATGCTGAGCATCTAGGATATGGACAGTATATTTTCTCTGAGGGAGGAATGGAAGCTTCCTTCATTCGTTGTTTCATCAATTCGATCAAGTTAGGAGTCAAAAATTTGGAACAACTGCTAAGAGTCAGATCAGATTTACAGTGTTCATGTGGACACTTAGGCTCTATCCCATGTAGCAATTTCACCTCAATGTGCTGTCTCATACAAGAAAAACAATAGCGATGGAGGCAACCATCAACTGAGAACATTTGGGCAACATCAGTATCTTCTAGACAGATCACACATTTCTCCTTTTGGGTCAGATTCTCACCACTGCTGATGCTCGCACGCACCATGCTACTACTGATGCTGCTAGTGCTTGTGCTAGCTCCTGATGGCAATGCAACCCCTGGAATGAGCACATCTCTCGCAATTTTAAAAGCAAATTTAAGATCATTTCGAGCAGCGAGTTCCGGATTACAATATTTGAATTTTCTTCTAAGAACCATCAGATGGTTGACTAACGACTCTATCTTGCGCTGCCTTGGCTGCCATCGGCCTATAACCTACATTTAAATTAACATAAAAAACAGCAGACTATGAAAACTTTCTTTGTAGAAGTGAGCTGGGGCCAAACTTTTTCTTTTTTTTGCATGTCATTTTGGCTCAAACTGTTGAACCACCTGCTTCCAAGATTTTCCTACCTCTGTAAATTTCAAGCATATATAATTATTCTATCTTGTGTACACCTCTGGAATTAGCTTCAAAGGAATTCGTCAATAAGTGCTATGTAAAGTATATAGAAAAGAAGAACTTCCACACTAGATAAACATGGAAGTCATTTACAGCTGGTACAGTCCCAAAAGGATCGATTATGACACTATATATTCTTTCAGATGACTTAAGTTACACATAATTATTATATCTTTAAGTAAGAAATAAATAGCATCAACTTCATTATTAAAAAAATAAAAAGAAAAGAAAAAAAAACACTTTGACAGTGAAATAACTAACATGAAAACCATTTTTTTTTCCCCCATTAGCAGTGGGGCAGGATTGTAATTTGACTGGCTACTTTCAACCATATAATTTTAGCTTTGTTTCTTTTGGATTTGTAAAAAGCCATTATTTGTTTAATCTGATAACCATGGATTAACAATTCTCAATCTATACAGCCTTATGAAGGTCAAAACTTATAAAAAATGAATCAATTTCAAATCAACTTACCAACGTGTAACTAAATGGATCTTGTGAAATTTCAAAACTATATATTTGAATGAGAAACATTGTCCCAACATTTCCAGGGAAATTCTATATACAGTGGCATACACATGCACACAAAATGATAATGCTGCTTTCACTGTCTATTATGTCAACAATCGTCTTACAAGCACACATAGCTTGCACATCCTGTACGCCATTGCAATATAGGATATATTCATATTAATGAGACTAACTTGTAATCCCTTTGAGATGGACTTATTTTATAAACCTAAGCAGTAAGAGATGTACAGAAACAACACAATCAAACATAGACCATGCGCAACTTGACAGTGGCACAATTAGAACATAAAATGGACAATGTGCAACCTGGAACAACCGCTACAAATTAACAACTTTCACTCAAACCCATACATATGTATTTATACATAATAGTATAGAAACAACTAAAAAACAACACCCAAGCTTTGTTCCCACCATGAGGGGAACAGAAACCAGAGGAACAACACTAAAATATACAAATACTAATCTCCATCTAGGTGACAATTTGTGTTAGTAAATCATGTTTGAATTCGTGTCATTGTCATAAATACATAAAACCAATGATAAATTGGTGTTACAAGCCATTAACACGTTCTATGATAAAGTTCCACGTTCTATCTCTAAGTTAGTGCGAGTTTATTTCCATGGTATGGTGCTCTACATAAGCCATTAACACAAAATGCAATTTTCTTCAGAGAAAACATACTTTTCGCAAATCTAACAGAATAGAGCATCCAATAATACCATCCATATCATATATCTGCATCGAAAAAGAAAAGAATACTCACATATTGAAAAAGCGGATAATAATCACAAAAGAACCTAATTTGCGTCAAACCCAACGAACTGGCAGCACTAAGCCCTTCAATCAAAGCCTTAAGTTCCGAAATAACCCTACTCTTCTCAACACCAACCATCTTCTTCTTCACTTCAGAAACCAAATCATCCTTCCAATCACAAATCGCAACCCGCCAATTCCCAAAATATTCTTCAACTTTCCTTCTCTACTATCCCATTCCTCACTCACCACTCCTTTACTGTAAACGTTATAAACAAAATCCTCTCTCGAAATCCCAATCCTAACAGGACTAGCCTTATCATTACCATTCCTGCACGAAGAGGAAGGCGAAGAACCCTCATTATGTACAACACTACTTATAACCCCAACCCTCACAGAACTAGCATTATTATTATTATTAATATTATTATTTCCATTCCTCGAGGAAGAAGAGCCGTCATTATACACACTATTCGAGCCCCCGACCCTAACCCTAACAGGGCTAGGAGGCCTGTCACGGGGAGATGAAACGACGGCAGCGTCGTTTGAGGAGAGAGAAGCGGTTAGGGCTTCTTCGAGTTGGAGACGGAAAGCGAGGTCGTGATCGGATTCTAGGGTTTGGAAGGATAAGAGAGTGTTGTGCTGTTCATCGATTGCGGAGTCTATCTCATCGTCGAGGTCGGAGTAGGAGGTGCGTGTGCGCCACGCCATTTCACTGAGAGAGCGAGAGAGAGAGAGACCGTGCAGGGACGCTTTGACTTTACGGAGAACGAGTTCACAGGATTCGGATTTTTTTTTTTTTAATTTTTTAAGATATGACACGCTGACGTCTGACGAGGAACTGGGAGAATATATATCATTGGGCTGAGCGTTATCAAACCGATGGGCCGAAAAAGGTGGGCTGAAGTTTTAATAAAAGCCCAAGGCTTGAGGCTAGATTTACCAGGTTACGGAGGGATTTTCTTTCGGACGAGCCTTGTGTTCAAATAAATGGATACGTTCTTGGTCCATCGGCTCGTTTTCAAGGGATGCAGAAAAATGCTTAATAGAAATGGGAACGGCAAAATGCGGATTGAAGGATGTGCAAGGTTTTTCTAACTAACATGAATAGAAGTGTATAAGTGAATTAAATGGGTTAATTCGGTCTAGCCCACTTGCTGATTTAACGGATCAACTCATTTTGGCTCACTCAATAAACGGACCGAATTTTATTGACCTAACTTAGTTTGCAAAAGATAGCAAGTTAAACGGACCACTCTATCAGTTTGTCCATTTAACCCACTAATACTGATAAGTGGGTCAAACAGTTAGAGTTAACACGTTTAACTTACTTATGTATACATATTAGCGAGTTAAAATAATTAATGAACCTACCACTAATACATATTGTATATTTTTTCTTTGTAAATATAAAGAGTCATTTAAAACATGAATGGGAGTGTCTTTTGTGACCAATTTCAATTTTTCTTTTTTCTTTTTAAATTACAAGGCGAATGCCAATTTACACTTTAAATAAAGCATGAATGTGAAAAGTGAGCAATTGTCATTAAGTGAGCCAATTGATCCATGAAAATTTTATAAATACATATAGACATTCCATTTTGCCCCCCTTCTAGGTTAATTAAAATGAGGCCAAGTTTACAAATTATAAAAAAAAATAGATAAAATAAGTGAAAAATAATAATAAAAATGATAACAACAATGAATAAATGAGTATAATAATAATAATAATAATAATATAGAAGTGAACAAAATGTGAAAGCAAAAGATAAAAAGAATGATAATAAATAATATGAAATAAAATATAAAAAATCTATATATTATTTTATTTAAAAATAAACTAGAAAAAAAGGGTCTTCAAATCAAACTTGAGTACTTCAATTAGGTGTGACTCAGCCCAAGAGGTTAATTAAAATGCAATTTGTTTGCAATAACAAACTAAGAAAATAAAGAGCCCAGTTAGTCCATGTCTTCACTGGTGCCTAGTACGTGGTCTTCGATCATGAGTTTGAATCCTACAAGAGGCACTTTATGTCATTTTCATTTTTTCCCCACCAGCTACCACGTGGCGGCATACGATTAGGTGAGGAGAGTGATGTGTTTTACACATGATCATCTTCTTCCTTTAGCCGAAAATTTTGGAAGAGTGGGATAAGGAGATGAAGATGAATTCAAGCACACCAAATTGATTTTTAACACAAATCTATCAACATTTAACTAAAAAATTGATAAATATCATAAGATTAACATAAATTTTAACAAAAAAAAAAATGAAGCAACTCAAATCAAGGAGTAGGTTTACGGGTTTATATGTTTTTATTCCAAATTTGATTTGGTGCAATCCAAGGTCCCTCGAACTCGTTAATAGTGCCTATAAATAGAATAGGACCCCATAAACTCAAAAAGGAAAAAAAAAAAAAACACAAAAAAACACTCAAAAGCACTAGTTTAAAATTTTCTCACCCAAGACCCATACTTATCGGCCGCCACCTTCTCCCTAAGATAGCTTCGCCAACACACTACCACAAACCTCCATCTAGGTGCCAATAGGACTCTAATAGCCTTTAGTTTTAGAAAAACCTAGCCTTTAGTCCTAATTCCTTCCTACATTGTGGAATCGAAAAAAGCACTAACTCCATTCCTTGGCAACTTTTCCAATCACCACCTTAGGACCCCTTTCGTACAAAAACACTATAAAATTTGAGTTCCTCACCATCAAGAACCTAGGATTGGAGTCATCTAGAGCCTTGCCTCACCATCGTAGTCATCACCTCCAGCACTTACAGGTGTTGTGCTGGTGAAGCTAATCGGCATCCAATTCACACTTAACTTGTGACCAATAGAGTTGACTCGCACTTGGTTAGTATATTCTTTTATATTTTATGCTTTTTTTAGGGGTTATTTATTTAGCTATTAAGTAGCATAAAATAAAAAAAAATTAAGGTTAATAATAATACTGATTAGTAAAAAATAAATGATAATAAAAATAATGATGAGAAAACATAATACCTATAAATAAATAATAATATACAACTTTGTTTTAGTCATTTGGCCTCTTAGATAGGAATGAGTATCTGTTGACTTGTTGTGGTGTATACTACCACTCGATGGTAAATAATTTCTAGTAATAAAATTAAATAAATAATATAAAAAATTAAATTAAATAATAAATTCTTTTGGTATAAATAAGAATTTTAAGATTAAAAACATAAAGAAATGATAATAATAATAAAATAAAAATAGATAAAATTAAAAAATGAAATAAAATATAATAATAATAATTTTCTTATATGAATAAGGATTTTAGGAATAAAAATATAAAGAGATAATTGCAATAATAATAGTAAAATAATAATATATATAAATAAGAAAAAAGTGCCTTTTATCAAAATATAATATTTTATGGTTTTAGCATGTAGATTTTTTTTATGATAAAATTTGATATGATGCTTTTTCCAAACTTAGGATTTTTCTTTAAATTGTCACATAACAACCTAGGTCCATTAGGTTTTTTTTTTTTTAATAAAAATTAATTTGATTAAATAACATAAACTTGACTTTTTTCATTGAATAAAGTCAATCAACAAACTAAGATTTTATAAAATAATAGTGAACTTCAAATGGTTTGATCTTGGCTAGCGAGTAGCAGACACCTTTGAGGCAACCATAATAAAATAAAAACTTTAGTTTTTTTAGGAAAAAATAGCATAAGTACATAATTTTGTATGAACACATAATAATAATAATAATAATAATAATAGTAATAGTAGTATAGTAGTAGTAGTAGTAGTAGTAAAAAAATAATGAATACATGAAAAATATAAGATAAGAACATAAAGGCCTTTTAGTAAAAATTTTTAAAAATTTTATATAGTAACCGCTTAGGTTTTAATAGTTTAGCCCTCGAACCTATCAATATTTAGTTAATATTTTTTTAAAAAATTCACAAACTAGTAGCTAATTAAGGCTAATCCATCTAATTAACCTTAACTTATTTTTATTTTCTAACTTAGGTTGGTGGCAACTCCTTTTAAAATTAATTTTTCTTAATTTAGTTGAATAATCTATGTTGAATGGGTAGAATTTAGTATAGGTTAAAATTAAGGAAAATGGTTAAAAACTAGACTTAATAAGATGACGACTCCGCTGAAGACCTTAATATTTCAAAGTGAGCTAGCCATATATTAATTTTCATAATTATGTCTTAAATGCCTTCATTTTCTTAGATTATGTTTTTACTACCTATCTTGTGAATTATTTTGTAAATAGTGGTATTAACTGGGTTTTAAGTGATATGAAAAAATAAAAAAAAAAGAAAGGAAAAGAGAAAATGGCCTAACCGTTGAATGGGGAAATTTTATTCTAAAATGCATGTTTTAGATATGGCCGGACTTGGGTCACCTAGGAACCTAGAACAAAACACTATTGTGTACCCATCGTGTTGTAGCGATGTATACCACTGCTTGGTGGTGATTAGGCAATTCCACTCTAGCCTTCGATGTAGCCATTAGTTATAGAGCCGAAGGATCTTTAGAACCTACCCTTATTACTGTGCATATGTATTTTATTTTACTATTTTATGTTGTCTCTTACAAATGAAAATTAATGTGGCATTGTGAATATTAAGCTGCAACTTTGTTAATATTAAAAAATCATAGTTTTGTAATCTCATTTCCTTATATGTCTCTTTCAGCTTTGTAAATTTTTGTTTTCCTTTTCTTTTGCAATCTATAGCAAAGATGGAAAACCAAGCTAATGACCAATTAGACTATGTTAACAAGATCTACATGGACTTATATTCTTAACCCACAAATGATACGAACCACGCCCATGTGTGACGAAACCCTATACCAATACGTTTGGAATTGCAACCCAAGATGCCAAATAATCGAAGTGGAAACTGCGACCCGTTGCCTAGATATGAGGCAAGAACCTTAGTATATTCTGTTGACGCCACAATCAGGATGAAAAACCGATTGATAAGTCGGATGTGAACGCTACGGAAGAGATCTGATAAGTTCAAGAGAAGTTTTTTGGAGAACCAAGAGAGGAATACTCTCAAATTATGTTTATCAATGTTGTATGTAAGTTCTATCTTCTGTTTTCCAACCCCAGCAGCTATTAATAGGGTTTACAGCTCGTAAGGAAAAAGCCCAAAATGACATAACATAATAAAGTTGCGGAAAAATAACGAATAGGCAATGTACGCTGGGTATATACGCTGGCGGTGTAGAAGGCGGCGTAGTAGCCGGCGTAGGATGTACGTCGGGTATATATGCCGGTGGCGTAGTGGACAGCGTAGTCCCTCTGCCGCACTCTAATTGCAACGCCAGTTCAAGGCCGACAGTGTTTAATCTAGCGTTGTCAAGGCCGATAGCTTTGACCTCCTATGCTTTGATCTTCTTGAATGACTTGTACAAATGCAAGTTCATTCTCATGGTTGCTCCAATCTTTTCCGGCTTCTTGGATATCCTTTATCAGCCCGTTAAGTGCTTTCTTGAATCGTTTTGCTCAAGTTCTTATGATCAGTCCAGGTGGCACTTCAAGAGGATCCACATTCCACCTTCTAGCTTAACTCCCATCATGGCTTTCATCATTCCCCTCCTCTTGAAAAGGATTTGTCCTCAAATCATCGCCTACATCAAAAGGACTCAGATCAGTAACGTTAAAAGTAGCACTTACTTGATACTCACCTGGCAAATCTAACTTGTAAGCATTATCGTTGATGCGCTCAAGAATTTGAAATGTTCCATCGCCTCTAGGAAGTAATTTAGATCGACGTTGCATAGGAAACCGCTCTTTCCACATGTGAACCCAAACCCAGTCTCCAGGTTCAAAGACAGCTTGTCGATGACCCTTGTTGGCTTGTTTCACATACTATTCTATCCTCCGCTTAATGTTGAGCCTTGCCTTCTCATGGAGCTGTTTAACAAATTCCGCTTTCTTCTGACCATCTAGATTAACATATTCAGAAATAGGAAGAGGTGATAAATCCAAAGGAGTTAGTGGATTAAAACCATACACAATTTCAAAAGGTGTAAACTTAGTAGCAGAATGCATTGTGCGATTATAAGCAAATTCAACATGAGGCAAACAATCTTCCTAACTTTTAATGTTCTTTTTAATGACAGCCCTCAAATGAATGATATGGTCTTCCAAACTCTTACTGTAAATGAGGATATCATCAAAATAAACTACCACAAATTTACCAATAAAAGTCCTCAAAACATGGTTCATAAGTCTCATGAAAGTACTAGGTGCGTTAGTTAAACCGAAAGGCATTACTAACCACTCATATAATCCATATTTTGTCTTAAATGCGGTTTTCCATTCATCACCTTCTTTCATTCTAATTTAGTGATATCCGCTTTTCAAATCAATTTTGGAAAAGACACTAGACCCATGTAACTCATCTAACATGTCATCTAAGCGAGGAATGGGATGATGATACTTTACCGTGATGTTGTTGATAGCTCGACAATCAACACACATTCTCCATGACCCATCCTTCTTAGGCACCAAAATCACAGGCATTGCACATAGGCTCATGCTTTCTCTCACGTACCCCTTCTCCATCAAGTCATTAACCTGCCTTTGAAGTTCCTTTGTCTCCTCTAGATTACTCCTATAAGTTGGCTTGTTTGGAATAGATGCTCCGGGTACAAGGTCAATCTGGTGCTCAATACCACGAATAGGTAGTAACCCTTTTGGAATCTCCTTAGGGAAAACATCTTCAAGGTCCTGCACAATAGACACAACCATATTAGGCAAAGAGTTAAGAAGTTCGTTAGTATTTAAACAAGTTTCTTTAAAAACCAGCAACAACATGGGTTGCTTCATCACTAACGCTCTCCTCACTACACTCGCTCTTACCACACAACTCTCCTTTTACAAGGCTGCACTCTCCTTTTCACTGACCACCAAAGTTGATCCCCCCTCAACTTGGCCTCTCACACTCTTTCCAGCTTTCCTCTGTTTTTCCTTTTGATATTGACTTTTGTGTTCCTTTTCTTTTTCTATGTCTTTTACTCTCTCAATCTCCCTCTGTTTTTCACACACCTTATATTTTGCAAAAGATTTTTGTAGCTGCAATTGATCCTCATACACTTGTTTAGGTGTTAAGGGTTTAAGATTATAGCTTTTGCCATGGTGAACAAGTGTATACTTGTTAGAAAAGCCATCATGAACAACCTTCCTATCAAACTATCATGGCCTCCCCAACAACACTTGACAAGCCTGCATCAACACTACATCACATAACACCTCATCCTCATACCCACCGATGCGAAAAGCAATTAAGGCTTGCTTACTCACCTTAGTCTCGCCACTATCATTCAGCCACTGCAATTTATATGGGTTAGGGTGTTTAGTGGTCTTGAGCCCCAACCTCTCAACAATGAAAGTACTCACTACATTAGTGCAACTCCCCCCATCAATGATCAAACTGCAAATATGGTCACCTAGATAACATCTAGTATGAAAGATATTCTCTCGTTGCACCTCCTCTTCTTCCTTCACCTGCACATTCAAAGCTCGCTTCACTACTGCTACTAACTTCCCTACTGCAGGCTCCTCGTCATCACTAGCATCCTCCAATAGAGGCATATCATCATCTTCACTATCTCCCTCAGTCTCATACTTACCATCATCGCGCAGAATCATAACACGTCTATTCGGACATTGACTAGCAATATGACCTCTGTCTTGGCATTTAAAACATTTAATGTCACAATTTCCAGGAGTAGAAGAATCAGGTTTACCTTGATTACCAGGAGTAAACCCCCCTTGCTTCTGCTCTCCTTTTGGCTTAGTGGGTAAAGACTTTTCTTCCTTCCTCCAATGGTTAGTCTTCCAAGTAGATGAACCGGCACCCTATTGAAATCGTGCAGTACTACTACATTTCCTCCTATGTTGGTTCTCAACCTTTATAGCCATGTAGACCATATCTTCCAGTTCCACATAATGCTGTAATTCTACTACATTTTGAATCTCTCTATTTAACCCAGCAAGAAACCTAGCCATGGTAGCCTCTCTATCCTCCTCAACATTTGCTCTAATCATAGTAACCTCTATCTCCTTGAAATATTCATCCACACTTTGGCTTTCCTGCTTAAGAGTTTGCAATTTGTTGTGCAATTCACGATAGTAATAAGCAGGAACAAACCGCTTCTTCATCACCCTCTTCATCTCTTCCCAAGACTCGATGGGTTGTTTGCCATTCCTTCTCCTATTCAACATCAGTTGATCCCACCACACTATGGCATAATCTGAAAACTTAATGGCAGCAAGCTTCACTTTCTTTCTCCCACTATAATTGTGACAATCAAACATCATCTCTACCTTCTTCTCCCATTCTAAGTATGCCTCAGGATCATTCTTCCTTTGGAAAGGAGGAATCTTCATCTTTATACTACTCAATTGATTATCCTCTCTATTCCTATCTCCTCTATCTTCCCAATCCCTAGTTCCTCTATTCCTACCACCATAACCTCTATAACTCCCGATAGAAGGTTCATTAAACTCATCATCATAATTTTCATCTCCACCCCTTTGTCCTCTCTTAGAACAACTCTCCCTCTTACGCCCTTGGAAGACGTTTTTAGATTTCTTTAGTTTCTACTCCACCATTTCATGAATTTGTTCCATTCCTTCCTGAAACATTTTCTTCATCTCACTCCTCAATGCCTCAATCACTAACCTAGCATCAAACCTCCCCCTCTCACCTTCAGGAGAATTTTGCCTCGACATAGTTCCTGCAATAAAAGGTTAGTACTAACACAAATATATAGAATTAAACCTCACGATTCGCCCCCTCACGTGTTTCACTCAAGAAGGATATCCCACAATCACTCGTGTATTCTCACAAGCAGAGATGTTATCAACTCACTAATCCCTCTTCTCAATTCTCTTGGAACTAATCCAAACTACACCAAATTCTTCCGTAGAATTCAAGAACAAACTCTCTGAGCTTGAATTTGCCTTTTTCTTTTTTTTTTTGTCTTTGTTTTTTGTTCTTTTGTTTTCGTTCTTCTCCTTTTTTTTTTTTGTAACAAGATTGATGGAATGAACTACACTACTCAAGGAACAATTAACACTACGGACTTAAGTATGAAGCAATGGTAATACAAAACTTGATATGAACGATTGATATGAATGATTGGAGTTAGGGTTTTGATGTTACCTTTCTTAAATCGAATTGATGTTTAACAAACCTAGGCTCTAATACTAAACTGATACGAACTACGCCCACGTGTGATGAAACCCTATACCAATACGTTTGGAATTGCAACCCAAGATGCCAAATAATCGAAGTGGAAACTGCGACCCATTGCCTATAAATGAGGTAAGAACCTTGGTATATTCTGTTGACGCCACAATCGGGATGAAAGACCGATTGATAAGTCGGATGTGAACGCCACGGAAGAGATCTGATAAGTTCAAGAGAAGTTCTTTGGAGAACCAAGAGAGGAATACTCTCAAATTATGTTTATCAATGTTGTATGTAAGTTCTATCTTCTGTTTTCCAACCCTAGCAGCTATTAATAGGGTTTACAGCTCGTAAAGAAAAAGCCCAAAACGACATAACATAATAAAGTTGCGGAAAAATAACAAACAAGCAATGTACGCTGAGTATATACGCCGGCGGCGTAGAAGGCAGCGTAGTAGTCGGCGTAGGATGTACGCCGGGCATATATGCCGGCGGCGCAGTGGACGACGTAGTCCCTCTATCGCGCTCTAATTGCAACGCCGGTTCAAGGCCGGCAGTGTTTAAGCCAGCGTTGTCAAGGCCGGTAGCTTTGACCTCCTATGCTTTGATCTCCTTGAATGACTTGTACAAATGCAAGTTCATTCTCATGGTTGCTCCAATCTTTTCCGGCTTCTTGGATATCCTTTATCAGCCTGTTAAGTTCTTTCTTGAATCGTTTCACTCGAGTTCTTATGATTGGTCCAGGTGGCACTTCAAGAGGATCCACATTCCACCTTCTAGCTTGACTCCCATCATGGCTTTCATCAACAAAGACTCTAGATTGATGGTTCAATATGTTTAGTCAAGAACATCAAGATTATATTCTTTAAAAGATTAATCCGATCATATCTCTAATGAAAGTGTAGCTCAAATGGGATCTAATTAGGGTCCTAATGGCTTAGCCTAGTTTTGGGATATTGAATTGTTATCATTCAATTTTAAGTTGTATAAGTTGGCTTTAACCTTAGAGGAATATACCTAATTGCTTAGGGCTCCCTCAATGGAAGATGGAATAGTGACCTCGAACTTGGAATCCCAGTCCTTGAATGTGTTCTACCATTTGTTAGGACTCAAAAAAAGTGAAACTATTGAAGCCTTGAATGTGTGCAAAGACAGATGTAATGGATTCTTGACATTATGTAAGTGGTTTGTATACTCATTAGCTTATTTTGATAGACGAGATTTTTTTTATGAAGGGCATGACAATTGGTAGAAGAATTGCATCAACACATTCATATTAGTTGCACTTGAAACCATTCTTTTCCCATAGAGGCAATTTAATATCCACTTTAGGGTAGTTGAATTGGGTTCTCAGTTTTTAATAGGAAAGTCCTATGTCTCGGCAATCTTAGCTAAACAAATATAGCCTATAAATTTTGTGAAATAACAAGGCCACGATATGTTTAAAGGGGGGGGGGGGGCACCTTGTTGTTGGTATGATTTGTTAGTCACATCAAGTCATTTCGAGTAGACTTGATGAGGGGGTCTTTAGATCCACAAAAAAACACAGTAAACAACTTTGCCACTCGAATCAAGCTACTTATTGACATATTGGCTTGGCAATGGTACAGGTTACTCATTGATAGAACTAGGAGATATTGCATGGATAGCTAGATGGAATCACTGCATGAAAGCGATCCTTAGATGTGAGGAGTATCTAGGTGTACCTCTTATTAACATTATAGGTTGTATCGGTTACTTGCTAACCCAAGTCATGAGGCATTTAAGCTCTTTATAAGACATTACTTACATAGAGTCATTAGATCAAGTAACCCTCAATTATCAAGATGCCAATATATCACTAGTAACCAAGATTGCTTGCTTTAATGATATCAAGGAGTTATGGGGCCCACAAAGCTACTAGGGAGTTTATATGTGATTTTATGAAGAAAACTGGTCAAGCACAATATAAGTTCCTCGATGTATTTAAGCATGAACTAGAACCACAAAATCTAATGCTGGAGTAGAAAGGTTACAGGGCTACTATATAAGCAAAGGTAGAAGTCTTATATAAAAAATGGAAGAAATTTGTAGATTATTAGAAGAAGAAGCATGGGCAAGCACAATTGGTCATTTAATATTTGAGGGATCAATTAGAGGAAAAGGACAAGTGAATCTATTAACTGATAAAAGAAGTAGAAGAAGTTCGACCAAACCAATATTGGAAAATAGCTTAGGATAGCTATGGTTTTCTTTTAGAAATTTATTACTAGTTTGCTTTCTTTTAGGAACTTTTCTTAGTTAGGAATTTCATATTTCCAGTCATTAGGCCATGCAACCATATGAATATAAATAGAAGTTTGCAATTTTATGACTTAGATCATAGGCGACATTACTATTCAATTGCTACTTGTTGCATTATTTTTTCTTACAAAAAAGGATGAAGGAAATTTAAAGAAAATGAAAAGAAAAATTTCAAAGAAAAAAAAAACAACAAAAAGGAGAAAATTTTTAGAAAAAAAGAAGAAGAAAAAGATAGTTTTTCTATATAGAAAAATAGTAAATTTCTATAGGCTTGTAAATTATCACTCTTAAGTTATAAATTGTGGCCACTCCTATATTATCCCTTTCTGAGTTGCTGTCTTTTAATAATTTATAGCTTTTATGTAATTTTAAGTATTGCCCATGTAAAATGGTTACCTCTTTTCATGAATTGTCATTTCTATAATAATCCATTATTCTTGGCTTCATTATCTCCATGATGTAAATTTGGTTAGTTATTTAAAAATGTGTGCAATCATGTTTTATAAAGCATAAGTGCCCTTTGTACTTTATGTCACTTAAGAACTCTAGCCATCCTCTAATAAGCCTTCACGAGTTCCAGTTATCCTCTAACTAAAAACCTTAGTTATCTTCATGTCATCTCTTGATAAATATAGGAGCTTTAGTCATCCTTAGAAAACTTAGGAGCTTAGGTTATCCTCTAATTAGAATGTTTAAGAGTCCTAGTCATCTTGAAGTTTGGGAACTTTGACTGTCCCTTAGTAAAATAGGAACCTTAGTCATCCTCAAATTTAGGAACTTTGGTTATTTTTTATTGTTAAAATAGGAACCTTAGTTATCCTTAAGTTAAGGACTTTGGTTATTTCTTATTTAAGTAAGAGCTATAGTTGTCCTTTCAAAACTTAGGAGCTTTAGTCATCTAGAACTCTAATCATGTTTATGCATGCTAATTATCTTAGCTAACTGTAGACACCCCATTTTTGCCCTAGTTTGGATTTTAAAAAATATATATAAATAAATAATAAAATAACAAAAAGTAATAAAAGCCTAGTTTACAATAATAAAAATAATACATGAAAAAGAAGTAAAAAAAGAAAAAAATAAAGAAAAATGAAAAAAATTATAAAAATGATAAAAATAAATAATAAATACTAAAATTAACAAAAGTTGTGAGCATTTTCAATAAAAATAAGGAAATTTGAGACTCTAAAGTAAGTTCAAGAACCTCAAAATCAATAAAAAAATAACCAAGATTGTTAGCTTATATATAATTTATGTGTAATAATAAATCGAGAATTGGGTTGGCTTAGTTAGTTTGAGTAATGGCCTAGTGTGTGCAGGGAAGGGTCAGGTCACGTGTTCGAATCCCATCCAAGGCACTTTTTGCCATTTTCATTTTTTTTTGCCTTGGATTGCCACATGTCGGCCTTTGATTGGCCGGACTCAATCACGTGCTTGGCACGTAATCATCTTCAACCTCCGATCAACGACTATGGGAAGAAGATGATGACGAATCCAACCATTCTTTGCTCGATTTTTAGCCTAAATCCACCATTATTCAACTAATAGATTGATAAATATCATTTAAAACAAAAGATTAACATCAATCTTTAACTAAAAAATCAAATCAAAATCAAACTGAAAACGGAGTATAGCTTCGATTCGGCGCAATCCAAGATTCCTCAAGCTCATCCATGGACTCCTATAAATAGATCGAGGTCCCACAACTTCGAAAGGTTGGAAAAATCACAAAAAAAAGACACTCATATGCTTCACTCATGAGCTTTCTCTCTCTAGGAACACCTATCGCTAGTCACCACTTTCTCTCTCGGATAAATCCATTTACACACTACCTTAAACCTCCATTTAGGCGTTAGAAGACTCTTAGGGTCACGCAGAATAGGAAAAACCCCATCTTTTGATCCAATTTTGCTTAGATCGATGAGATCGGAAAACACCCAAAACCACCATTCTCGGCTACATCCCAAACCACCACTTAGACTAACATTTAGGCAAAAAATAATACCACTAATCAATTCCTTACCCCTCAAAACCTAAGAAAGCACCTATCAATCACCATTAATGGTTATCGGATCATCGTTGACGAGAAGCTTTGCCACCATGACTTGCAAACCTAGAATTTAGCTTGAGATCTAACCCACGAACCCAAAATCTAACTCGAGATTCGACTCGCGAACTGAAATCCGAATTGCGTCATCCAACAATCTGGTTAGTTTCCTTTATTTATTATTTATTTATTATTTTAGTTCATTTTTAGATTATCTTTAATTAAAAGTAGAAAAAAATAAAAAATAATAATAATAAAAAATAAAGTACCCATCGGGTTGTTGTGATGTATACCATTGCTCAATGGTGAATAAAAAGTAAAAAAGAAAATAAAAAATTTTAATTAAATAAAAACCTTTAGCAAATTACATAAAAATCTAAAACAATAAAAAAGGTGAAAATAAAAATCTTTAGTACAAGTTAGGATAAAAAAAATAAAAAAAGAAAATAATAAAAAAATAAAAAATAAATTAAATAATTAAAAATATTAGTGTGAATAAAATATTAGGAGCAAGTGCAAATGATAAATATATAAAAATAATAATAATAATAAAATAATAATTTTTTTTAGCATTCTAGTTAAATAAATAGAATAAGAATAAATTTTTTCTAAAATCTAGTATTTTAGAGTTTTGTCACTTAAAGTTTTTTTTTATAAATAATTTTTTTTGATATGAGGTTTTTCTCAAACTTAGATTATTTTTAGATTTTCTAAAAAATCATATTATAATTTAGGTCGTTTAGGTATTTTCTTAATAAAAATTAATATGGTTAAATAAAGTAAACCTGATGCTTTTTATTAAATAAAATGAACCAACAAACTAAATTTTTTCATAAAAGAAAAAAGCGAACTATGGCCGATTTGATCCTAGCTAGCAGGTATGTAGGCACATTCGGGGCAAACATAATAAAATGAAAACTTTATGTTAAGAAAAATAATTATGATAAAATAAAAAATTTAGGTTAAGAAAAGTAATCATAATAAAAGAAAAACTTTAGGTTAAGAAAAATAATCATAATAAAATAAAAAACGTTAGGTTTAGAAAAATTGAATAAAATAATATAAATAAATAAACAAAAAACTTTAGAAAAAATATAAATAAAATAAAAACTTCATAAAAATTAAGACATAATAAGCACTTTAGAAGAATTAGATGAATAAAAACTTTAGGTTATTAACAATAAAAACTTATAAAAATTAGTGCAATGAAACCTAGACTTCTAATTTTTTTTTATAAATTCAAAATCTTATAAAAACATGAAAACATAAAAAAAAATAATAATAAAGGCTTTTTAGTAAATATTCTTAAAAATTCTATGTGATAACCATTTAGGTTTTAATAGGTTAACTTCTGAATTTGATACCTTTGGTTTATATTTTTCTAAAACACCTTTTTTTTTAGGAAAATTCACATATTAGTAGTAAGTTAAGGTTAATTCACCTAATTAACTTGAATTTTATTTTCTAACTTAGGTTGGTGGCAACTTTTTTCAAAAATCAAATTTCCTTAACTTAGTCAAGTAATCTATGTTAAATAGGTAGGATTTAATATAGATTAAAACTAAGGAAAATGATAAAAAACACGTCTCGACAGGATGATGACTCCACTGGGGAAGCCTTTTCAAAAGTAAGCTAGCCACGTAGCAATCTTCTCCAATAAGATTAAAAGGCCCTTAATTTCTTGTGTATGTCCTTCTTATTTTATTTGTCAAGTATCTTTGTAAATAGTAGTACTGATTGGGTTTTGAGTGATGCAAAAACAAAAAAGAAAATAATAATAAAAGAAAGGGGGGCTTAATGGGACACTATGAAAGTTTTTTTTTATATGAATGTCTAGATATGGTCAGACTTGGGCCATTTAGAAAATTAGGATGGAATGCCATTGTGTACTTATTAGGTTATAGTGGTATATACCACCACTTGACAACGATTAGGCGATTCCACTTTAGGCTTTGATGTAACCACCGGTTACAGAGCTAGAGGACCTTTAGAACTTACCTTCATTCCTGTGTGTGAGCTTTTTATTTACTTTCTCTATCTACCCTTATTTTATGATTTGTTTGGTTTGTTTTTGATGAGGATAAGCTAGCATCTAAAAGGAAGGAACCAAAATCCCATGATCTATTACATAGTATTGGAGGCCTGATGACCCGAGCTAAAGCTAAGAGGATAAACAAAGCTTTACAAGGATTAGTCATGGACCTACAAGCTAAGGAATCAAGTTATACTAAAGGAGAACCAACACTTATCAACTTGATTCACGTTTCCATAGAGGGATGTAATTATTTAGAGGCCTTAGAATAAATTAATTTTATTGAACTAAAAAGGGAGAAGCACATTAGGTTTTGTTAATTGTTATGTTTTTGTTTTATTTGTTTAGTTTTTAATTTATATTATTTAGTTGCCTATTCGGTTACATGAGAATAAGGAAATAAATAGATTAGGCAACTTAGATTTTTCATATTGTTGTATGTACATTATATAAAGTAGTGTAAGGGGCCAACCATGAAATATCTTATCATTGAATTAAAATACACAATTTCGTGAGATACGAAACCCTCTCTTTTTATTCTTTTGCAAAAAAACTCTTCCATAGGAATTTTTAATTGAGTTGCTTGGAATCCCTTTTGATAACTTAGGTTTTAGTCAACAGGTGTGATTGGGGTCTAGTTACGTGTTACTTGTTTGAGATGATCCTTATGGAATTGATTCAAATAGCGTACTTTGAGTTCTATGTTTAATATACCTAGGGTTCTGATACCAAGATGATAGGAATCAAAATCCGACAAGACCTATCATTAGAGCAAGAACTAAAGGAATTCGAATTTTGGCGATGAGGGCCTAATTTGAGCAGATCGATCCCGAAATTATTTATATATTAACCTCTTTTCTATTATTCTTGTATTGTGTTTTCCAACAGGCACACTTATCATATTCTATAGGGCAATGGACAAACTCCTTCAGACTCAGCTTATGGGTTATCCATGGACCGACCTGAACTGGCGATGAGCTGGGCCGATGGATCCTATAGAAGACCGGCATCTTGAAGACCATTTCTTTTATATATTTCTTCTTTTATGAACTATTTTGGTTTCGGGACACTTTTATTTCCTTGTAATTTTCATTTAGGGTTAGCTACCTTAAAAGTGGCAAACTTGTAATTTTGAGCACTTTTTAACCCTAGGAGTAGCAAGTATAAATACTTGCTTAAGAGAGGGTTTGAGGAGGCCATATTTTGCAGATCAAAAACTTCTTCTACACGTGAGAATTAGGGTTCCTAATTGTCATTAGACTCTTATCAATTTCAATCCCAAGAGTTGAAATTGTGGCGAGTGCAACACCTTGAAATTGTGAGTTGTATCAATTTCATTTTGTTGTGATTTCTTTTCTTCTCTAGTGTGTCATATCTAGGGTTGAATTGAGATAGTTCTTGGTCAGAATTACTTCTTATTGTGGACAAATTCTTGAGTTTATTTAAGGTACTTTGCAATTGGATTCGGATCATCATTGAAGAATTCCCTTGAAAACGTGTTCTTCACTATTGGAAAGGAGTTCTTGGAATTGAGTTTTTTCTTTGAATTTTGTGGATTATTTTCATGGATTATATGAGATTAGGGTGTTTTTAGAAGATATTATCATTGAGGTTTCACAATTGCATCATTGAACATTTGGATTTTCCTTATATCTTCATTAAGGTTCATGTGAAATTGCCCTTTGTGGATCCGATTCTGCCTTGACTTGAGATTGTTTTTCTTAAGTCTTTTCATTGTGCTTCTAAGTGGTTTTAGGCACATCAGGTTCTCACATCAGTTTTTCTACAAAATGAAAAGTAATGTGGTATTATGAGCGTAAAGTTGCAATTCTGTTAATGTCTAAAATCATAGTCCTTGTAATCTCTTTTCCCTATATTTCTTCGATTTTGTAAAATTTTGATTTTTTTTTTGTAATCTATAGTAGAATGGAGAACCTAAATAAAGGCTGATCGGAGTATATCAACAAGATCCACATGGATTAGTATACCTATCCTACAGAAACCTTACATAGGTGGTTCGATATATTCAGTCAAGAACATCAGGATTGTATTATGCAAAAAATCGGCCTGATAATGTCTCTAATGAAGGTACAACTCAAGTGGGATCTAATCAGAGATATGGCTCATTTTTGGGATCCTGAGTCATCATTGTTTGATTTTGGGTCTTATAAGTTGGCACCCACCCTAGAGGAGTATACTCAAGTACTTAAAGCCCCTGCTCTGGAAAATGGAATAGTGATCCCAAACTTAGAAGCCCAGCCGGTAAACATATTCTATCACTTGTTAGGGGTCAGGAAAAGTGAATTTGTTGAAGTACTAACATAATGCAAATACAAGTGTATTTGGTTTTCCACATTAGGTAGTTGGTATGCGTACTCATCAGCATATCTTGATAGGCGAGACATTTTTTGTAGAGGATACGATGATTGGCAAAGGAACTGCGTCAATGCATTTATATTGACAGCATTTGCAACCATCCTTTTCCCACAAGGGCAATCCAATGTCAATTTCAGGATGGCTGAGTTAGTCTCCTGGTTTCTGATAGGTAAGTCCTATGTCCTAGCGATATTGGTAGAATAAATCCAGTCCTTGAATTTTGTGAAGCGATAAGGTCATGGCTTGTTTAAGGGAAGGCTTACCTTGTTAGTAGTATGGTTTGTTAGTCACATCAAGGCATTTAGAGTAGATCTAAAGAGGGGATCCTTAGCTCCATAAATAGACATAGTGGATAGCTTCGCTACGTAGGTTAAGTTACCTAGTGATACACCCACTCAGTAATGGTACGGGCTACTCAAGATGATTGAACTGGGAGACATTGCGTAGATGGCTAAGTGGAATCATTGCACTAAGGCTGTACTCGGATGTGAGAAGTATCTAGGAGTATCTTTAATTGGTATTATGGGCTGTACTGGTTACTTCCCAGCTTAAGTTGTCAGACAATTGGGCCTTTTACAAGACATTACTTACATAAGGTCATTAGAAAGGGTAATCCTCAACTATTAAGATGCTAACATACCACTAGCAACAAAGATCGCCCACCTTAACAGTATCAAAGAATTGTAGGAGTGTAGGAAGGTGAAGAAAATAGTAGACCTAGGTGATCTCGAAGGGAGGATTGGGGCCCACAAGGTTACTTAAGAATTCATCTATGATTTTATGAAAAACATCTATCAGGCACAATACGAGTCTCCTAACATCTTCAAGCATGAGCTAGAATTGTAGAATCCAACACCAAAAGAGGAGGGGTATAGAGCCACCATATGAGCAAAGGTAGAGGTCATGTACCAAAAATGGAGGAAAGCCACAGACTATTGGAACAAGAAGCATGGACAATCCCAAAAGGTCATCTAGTACTTAAGGGACCAGTTGAAGGAAAAAGATGAATGGATTCGATAACTTGTTGAGGAAGTTGAAGCAGTTCGACCAAGCTAGTATAGGAAGAAAAATAAGTAGTAGTGGTAGTGAAGAGCAGTTTACTAATTTACTTTCTTTTTAAGATAAGATTTTAGGTCATGTATTTATTTGAACATTAATAAGAGATTGCAGTTTTATGCGCCAAGTACATGCCACATTACTATTCAATTGTGATCTATTACTGTCTTTATTCATCATTATCATCCTTATGCAAAATAATAACAAAAAGAAAACAAGAAAAAGGGATATATATATATATATATATATATATATATAAACATAAGCAAAGAGATGAAATCTTTTATTTAAACAAATTTAACAAATTTAGATCATGTTACAGATCTCAAAGATAGCTCCTATGTAAATAAGCCTTCTCAGAAGCTCGATTATCACTCATTCAAGAGCTAGAATGGTTGAAAACATCGGTAATGGCAACTTAGATAAGAGAATTATGGCTTTTAAACAGACTATGCTACAATTAACCGAACAGATGCAGACTTTGACATACACCATCAACCAAATCCATATTGACAAAGTAATACAAAAAAATCATATTAAACCTTAGTAGGCCTTTAATTTGAACCCTGGGGATGAATCAGGGAATGATGGTGGTGAAAGTTTGAGGAAAAATAGCGGGATATAGAAAAGAAGCTACTAAAAAAATTCCAAGAGAAGATGAGTCTTTGAGGGAATCGATGGATTCGAGCAAATTGACCTATTTAATCTGCTCGTTTATGAAGATGAGGAATTCCCCGATAAGTTTAAGATCTTAGATTTTGAAAAGCATGACAGTACTAGCTGCCCGAAACTTCATGCTAGGCTCTTTACCAGAAAGATGGCTAAATATACGAAGTATAAGCGGTTGATGGTGCAGACCTTTCAGGACAGTTTAATTGGGCCAACTCTGGCATAGTATGCCTAATTGGACTTAAATGAGATAAATACATGGGATAAATTAGCAAGAGTTTGTTATAATTAGTATAAGTTTAATGTTAAATCAGCTCCATCCGTTTGGGACTTGAATAGCATGAGGAAGAAGAGTAACAAGTCTTTTAGAGAATATACACAATGGTGGAGGGGAGTGGCTTCTAGGATAACTACCCCCTTACCAGAGAAGGATTTGACTTACATGTTTGTCAACACTTTAAGCAAGCCTTACTATCGACATTTAGTAGGGCATGCCGTCGCAAGTTTTATTGAGATAATAGAGGCCGGATGTCGCATTGAGAATGCAATCTCCTCTAGAAGACTCCCCATTTTGGAAGGGGGGAGGGGGAAAGAAAGTCACATACCCAAGGCTTGTTAACAAGGGATAGGAAGAAACCGTTGGTATAGTAGTAACAGGAGATCATTCCTAGTCAACACCATAAGTAACTGTTTAGACAAATCAGAATTCCTTAGAGCGAAACCTAGATAGGCGCCAATGGAGAAGACGGTTCACTAGAATCCCTATCCCTTTGAGTCAAGTCCTTCACTATCTCCGAAATGAGAATCTGTTGAATTTTGAGGTACCTCTTGATAACTACAGACCCAAGGATTACAACCCCAGCCTTTATTGTGAGTATCATTTGAGGTAAGAGGGGCACTCTACGGATAACTGTTGGAGGTTAAGAAACAAGATACAAGACCTCATAGATGCTAAACTAGTTCAATTGGACTTTATAGAAGCTCCAACACCCAATGTCAATACTAATCCCTTGCCAAGCCATAAGGCCTCCATTAATGTGATCATCATTGATGAAGGTGGGCTAAGGATAGATTTAGATGAGTTCCCCATCACAATGGAACAGATAACATGGAACTTAAAGCAAAAAGGTTACCTACAAGGTATAAGAAACCTCAGGGTCGTACCAGAACTAGACTTGCAATTCACTAATTATTCAGAGAGGGAAGGTAAAGAAAGAGGATATTTATGCCATGATGAACCTTAGGCCTAGGAAGAATCATACACAAAAGGAGTTAAGAAGGAGGTATTTAGCGGGCAATCCCACTGTTGATACACTAGGAGAACCATTCAAGACATTTGAATACCTGGTAGACTATTCATTTGTGCCAAGAGTCTATGCAGATGCACCACCTACGGGATAGGGAGTGGAAATCGAGGAAGAAGATAACCTTAGGGACTAGGAAGGGAAATCTGAGTAAATGGTAGGTGTGGTGAGAATTGACCCCAAGTCCTTCACCTTTGAATGCCCTAAATAGGAGTAAGGGATAGCCACCATTTAGCCCAAGAAATCCGTGTTCAACGTCCCATTGTCGCTAGAGAATTATAAAGCCGCACTGTTGAATTACTAAGCTATAAATCAAACTGCAAAGGCCATCCCAATGATAAGAGGACTAACTTGCTCAGGGAGGATATATGATTTAGTTGAGGAAGTCAAGAAGAAGGCTGCTACGGAGTTACTCCTTAAGGAAGCCTTAGGGCCTGATGATAGAGGGGAGGTAAAAGATCAAAACCCCCTTAAGAAAATCATAAAGGCTAGCGAATACAAGATCACGGATCAACTGGCTAAGGTCCTTGCTCAAATCTCCTCAATGGGCCTTCTTCTATCCTCTGATTTGCACTTTGAAGCACTCGTGAAATTACTTCATGAAGTCAAGGTCCTTGAAGGTATTGCAGCTGAAAAATTAGGCTTAGTGGTTGATTCTATCCTTGTGGAAGACTAAATAGCCTTTTTGCTAGAAGAGTTAAGAGAAGAAGGTGACCAACACACCAAACCGTTATTGATTGTAGCTAAGTGCAGGGATATGGTAGAGGCCCCGAATACCGATTGACAATGGTTCATCCTTGAATGTGTGTCCATTATCCATGCTAAACATATTGAGGGTAGACGCATTAGAAATGAAGCCAAGCTCGATTACAATGCGAGCCTTCGATGGGTCTAAAAGAGAGATACTAATGGAGGTTGAATTACAGGTTGAAATTGGTCTACAAGGGTTCATGATTCCTTTCCAGGTGTTGGACATATCGAGGTCTTTCAACTTGCTGTTGAGGAGACGTTGGATACACTCACCCGGAGTTGTACCATCTAGCCTACACCAACAAGTAAAGTTTGTGGCTAATGGCTAGGTTGTGACTGTGTTAGGGGAATAAGACTATGCTATATGCAAAGAAATTGCCATCCCGTATATTAGAAGTGAAGAGATGGAAGAGTCAGGATTGTAGCTTTTTGATGGTGTGTGTGTGTGTAGCAATAGACAAAAATCCACTCTCAATTCCACAACAGATCGACACGTTTGGTTTAGGGTATAAATCGACTCATTAGGAGATCAAGGAGATGAGGCGGAAGATGAAGAAGAAGAGAGGCGAGGAGTTATATCATGTTTAGATAAGGTTTCCAAACATTAGTAACACATTTCCAACATCAGCCTATAACCAACAGTCGGAACTCCCTGAGCTAACTGATTTGTTTAGCTAGCAGTGCATCGTCAACATGATAGAATATGACCTTAGCAAAGGCCAATTGGACAATTGGTTCTTAATCCTAATCAATGACAATAGGTCTCTTTAGACTAAAGATATCATAAGAAGCATCTAATTCATTTTTCATTCTAGTATGATTTAGTTCAGCTTGATAGACAATAAATATTCCACTCACCATGAATAAAGACTTGAATTTCTTTTTCTCTTCCTGAATTTTTCTCTTCTACTTATTTGTTTTTTTATTCGCTGTTATTTCTCAGATCCAACGAAATCAATGAAAATGGAGGGTATCTCGTGCCCATAAATGATGAAAATACCGATATCACTTTCGGCCTTACTAGGTTAGTCATTGGAGGTGATATCAAAAAGTCGAATGAGATTCAGGAGAGTTGGCATCAATTTGAGCAAGGTAAAATTATTATTGATGAACTAGTCATTGAGGTAAACTTGAGAACAGATGAAAACCCTAGGAACTTAATGTGCTTCACTTGTTGATTGCAATTAAAAAATAACAAATGAAGAATCATACAATAAACCACAAGATGCGTGATTTCAACAAATATACTAAAATCCTTAAAACTCAAGGGGCTTCCACGGAAATGAGGATAAGCTTCACTTGTAATTGTAATATATATAAAAGATGGCACAAATGAGAACCAATTTCAATCAATTGAGGCGTGACCCTAAATTGAAAATGGAACCTTAAATAGCGTGTTTAAGAACAAGTAACCAATTCCAATCATACACTAGATATAACACACTAGCAACAATTGAAAACAACTTAAGAAATATTGGTGTTACTCACAATAATCCTTAAGCCACTTGCCACAATTCCAAGGATGAAATTAATAAGAGTATAAGATGTGAAAGGGGGTAGCTTTCCACGGCATAAAATTTCAGATTTGTGAAATGTTCCAAAAAAAAAGTCCCTTACAAACCCTACTTAGCAAGTATTTATACTTACTCCAATTAGGGTTAAAATGTCTATAAAAAATTATGTTTATACCACTAACTGATCGATTCTAATTCAAAAAAATACAAACAAATAAAAAATGTCCCAAAAATGATTACAAAGTGACCAGTTCAATAATAAAATAATAAGTACAAAGATGGTCTTCAAAGAGTCGATCCTTCAAGTCAATTGAGTTCATCGCGGGCTGTTGGATGTGAGTCCGATGATGTTCCCAATTTGATCAATAGTGTAAGTTATTTGGCATCTTGTAAAGACTGATCACTGTACCTGCTATGATGCAATTCAAACATTATTAGATAAGGAAATGGATACATGTGAACAATGTAGATCATACATCCAAATCAGGTTTCCTGACTATTGGGATCGCATGGTAGATTCCTATCATCTCTTTGGACCTTTGAAAGATTTGCCCTCAAATCTAGAGGGTCATTTCTTAAATTGAACCCTGATGCCTTTGTAGATTTGTTTGCCCGACTGTTATAAGAAGCAGAAATAGTCCTGATTTGCTCTTGGAAAGTGTGCACCTCTAATGGAGACATAGGCATCAATACTATTTGAGACCCTCCCTTTTGAAACATATAAGTGTTTCTGAATCTATCATGTAACACTGTGAAGTCCGAAAAATTTCAAAAAGTTATATAAATAATTACAAAAAATAAATAGAATAACAAATAGTATTTTATTCTAGATTTGTGATAATAATAGGTTTTAAAAATTTAAATAATTAGAAAGAACGACTTTCATAAGAAAGATAAGATGATGAACGTAAAAAATCAATTTTTATGAAATATGTTACCGAATAAATTTAGGAAGTGATATACTTGAAAATATCCGAATATGGAAATATAAACGGATAAATGAAAATAATTGTAAAATTTAACCTTAGTTCAAGTAAATTAAATTAAAAGAATAAATTCCCAAAACATAATTTTTATGCAATACTTGGTTGAATAATGAAATTAATTTAAATTATAAATCTAGGAATTTTAAATAGAAATTTAGAGTAAAAATTTATGTTCAGAATAATCGAATTAATCTAGACATAAAAATTCGTAATAAATTGCTAAAAATATAATTTTTAAAGGTATTCCATATGCATGCGAAATATTGAAATAGAAATAATTATAATTAAAATATAATATAATATAATATATATTCAAAACTTAAAAAAAAAAAAACCGATAGCCCAGTAGGCCGACGTAACCGACTGTCACATCACCGTCCCTCACGCTATCACGTCCCCTACCCTCTCCCTCTCTCCCGTTTTCTGTCTTTCTTCTTTCTTCTTCTTCTCTTTTCTTTTTCTTTCTTCTTCTTCCTCTTCGTCCTTCACCCGGATTACGACACCTCTATCAGGCGCTCTCTTTTCTTCTCTTCTTCTTCTTCTTTTAGCCACGACAACGATGACAACAACGATAGCAACTCTGACGACAACCTCGGCTGCAACAACAACGGTCGCTACAGCAGCCACCCAATGACGGCCGTAACAACTGTGATAGCGGCAGCAATAGCAATCTCCATAGTAGCAGTAACGGTAGCCCCGATCGCAGTAACGATAGTGGCATCGACGGTGGGGTAATGGACAGCGGCTTGGCATCATGTCCGTCCGGTCTCTTTTCCCAATGATAGCGGAAGCAACAGTAATGGCAACGACAAGGACGGTAACGGTAGTATCCAGTCGAAGGACAACAATGATGACTCCGATGGCGACCCTGATGACAATGAAGAACAGTAGCAATAGCCTAGCAATTACAGCAACGACGGCAATAAATCAGCAACTGCGATGACGATAGCAACCCTAACGGCAACAGTAATGGTGACAACCTCGACCGTAGCAACAGTAGCAGCCCTCGACAATAGCAGCAATGAACAACAGTGGTGATCCCAACTCAAGCGGTAGTAAAGACCATAACGACAACAGCAACGGTGTAACGGCAAACAACGACCATGACAGTGATGAAGATGATTACGGTGGCAGTGGCGTCGCAACAACCGAGAGCAAGCAGTAGCCATGCCGGTAGCTGTGACGACTGCCACAGCAGCGGTGGCACAGTGACGGCGATGACAACGGTGGTAGTAGCTTCCAAGTCGTGTTCGTCTCGTCTTCTTCTCTGATGATGGAGGCAATGGTGGTAGCAACGGCTGGAGGAGGAAAAGAAAAAATAAGGAAGGAAGAGGAGTCGGGTTTGTATGAGGCAAGTGTGTAGTGTGTGTATGTATGTATGTGTGATTGAAGGTGTGTGAGGTGTGTAAGGATGCGTGAAGATGTGTGTGTATGTGTGGATGATGGTGTAGATGTATGAGAGTGTATATGTGTGGAGTAAGGTGCATATGTGTATGTGGGAATGAAGATGTATGTATGCGTATGTGAGTAGGAATGTGTGTGATGTATGTGGGAAAGTGTGTATGTCTGTGAATGATGGAGTATGGTGTGTGTGATGTTGGGTGTGAGGTATATGGAGATATGTATAAACGTGAGTGATAGTGCAAGGTGTGTGTACGGATGTGTGTAAGTGTAAGTGATGGTACGTAGTGTGTGCAAGGGTGTGCACATGTGTATGAGATAATGTGTGATGTATATGAGGATGTGTGTATGTGTAAGAAGGAGGAACCATGTGTGTGTAATGCATGTGAGTGTGTGCACATGTGTATGAGGTGATGTAGTGTATGCGGAATGTGTGTGTGTGTGAATGAAGTGTGTATGTGTGGTTGAGGGTGTATGATGTGTAGGTAAGGATGTGTGTGTGTTGGTGATGATGTATGGTGTGTGAAGGTGCGTGTACGTGTAGAGGAGGAGTCGAGTGTGTAATGCTTGGGAGTATGCGTGTAGGTGCATGAAGTGATGTAGGGTAGTATGTGTATGTGGGTGTGTGAATGCCATATAGTGTGTAAGGGTGTATGTGTATATGTATGGAAGACATGTGGTGTGTAGGAATGTATGTATGTATAAGGAAGGAGTAGTGTGTGTAAGAGGTACGGAGTATGTGTATAGGAGTATGGACATGTGTGTGTGTAAATGTGGAAGTTGAGGATGATGTACACGAGATATGTATGTACGAATATGAGAAGATGTGTGGAGCATGAGTATGTATGTATGGGTATGAAAGGCAAATGTGGTGTGTGCAAAGTATGTGGGTATGTGTATTGGTGATGTAGGGCGTATATGGAGTATGTGAGTAAGTGTATGAGATAATGTATAGTGTGGGTGCGTGAGTATGGATATGGGAAGTGTATAATGTGTGTAGAGCATGTGGGCAAATATGCATTGGGGGTGTGAAGTGTATATGTATATGAATAAGAAAATGTTGGTGTGTTGGTGATGTGTGGGAAAGGTTGGTGTATGTATGATGGAAGCGTGAGTGAGGATGAAAACCGGTAGAAAGTATAGGGAACCCATAGGTGGAAATATCAACAAAGAAGAGAAGAAAGAAGATGATATAAACCTTTAAGAACTACTATCCTACGGGTTATCCTATAAGTAGTTCGTTGGAAGATATTAAAGACAATTGGATAAATGAAAGGTTCAAAGATGCTTCATGGACGAGAGAATCGTCTATGATGGTGTAGTTGATGAAGGGAATGATTCAAGCAATATTCAAGATGATGGCCTGGGAGATAGTTGGAATGAGATGGATTTCACAATGGAATGTTCAAAGGATGTCGAGGAAGATCATTCTTGGCTAAATACCCTAATGTAAGATCTTCAGTTGTCCTTTCCAAGGATATCTTGCATAGGTGGAAGAAGGAATTCCAAATTTGGCAAGTCGAAGACATTCCATTGCTCGACTTCTACACAAGGAAAGCAAACAGTCGATCACAACAACTTGAGGTGTTAGAAGCACTGATTCAAAGGAAGTTCAACATTCGAATCTTGCTCGCCTGAAGTTCCATAAGGAGGAAACTTCACACCTTGTCATCAACCACGAGATGAGTAGAGTATACATATCAGGTGCTAGAAGACTACCAAAGTCGAGTGGAGATGCGGCTTTATGATTGGGTTGAGAAAGCGTCGCAGAAGGATACTGACTTTAAGAGGAATGCAAAGGAGTTACTCGCTAGAATTGCTCGACTCTGGCTAGGACTACAACAACCCTAAACAAGTGAGTGAGAAACTTAATGATATGCTACTATGTTGTGTTATATGTGGAATGCTATGTATGTGAAATTGTTGTTTGTTGTATTTGTTATTTAATGTGATTATTGTTGAGTTATGTGGTGGGAAGTAATGAGTTAGGAAATAAGTTGGGAGGAATATAGGAGAATGAATGGCCCGAGAGTTTAGATGTCATCACCTAAATGATAGCACCTAACGCTATATTGTTAGTGCTATAACCATAAGTCTAACCCAAGTTTTACAAATTGTTTTCTTCTAAATCAACCAAAATATAGAAACTTAACTTTTCCTTCTATAGCTACCAAATAGGTATGCTTAATTGGAATAGGGTGTATAGGTACCTATATGTATACATGTTAGAGTTGGTTCTTGAATGTGTATACATATACTCAATAAACTTATTTTCATACGATATTTACGAAATACACTCATGAACCTAACCATACTAATCATGAGTGCAACCTTGGTTTTTTTTTTTACAACTCAATAACCATATTTTCTTACCCTCTTAAGTACGCAAGGGAAATGCCTAGCAAATTTTCCTTAATTGAGGAAAGGTCCCAAACATATATATGTATAGATATGTATATATGTATATTATACACAAGTGTCCTGAAAACATTAAAAAGGAAGATGTGAGATGACCTTTCTAGCTCTCGACAATGTGAAAATGATAGAGCACTTGAGAAGTGCAATGGCACAAAGGTGTCAAAGATGATTAATGTAAATTAATCCTGAGTTTTTGGTTTGACATGTGATATAAATGACATAGAGGTGTCAGAAATGATTGTGAGCTAACCCGAGTGGTTTGGCATTTGAGAAAAAGGGCACAGAAGTGCCAGAACTAATGATCGTAAGTCAACCCAAGTGGTTTGACATTTAAAAGAAATGGCTTAGAGAGGTGTCGAGATATTTAATCCATTGTAAAATGGGATAGGTCTACATCTACGGGGTTTAGGTTCAGTGTCGGTGTTGCATAACAAAAAATGCATAATCCTTACTTGTAATGAGTGAAATGAAATGTTTGATGTTACTTCTGTGGTATAATTTATTTGGATTGTAAATGTTGTTTGATCACTAAATAAATCAATTAAAGTATGAATTGGACGATATCAAAACTTGACATGCATTTTCACGAGACATTGCATGAGATTGAAGGCCATCACTGCTACAGGATGCATCGGAAGTGATCAAGAGGATCGTTGTTCCACAAAGTGTGAACTAAGTGATTAGGGGATTGTCGCGCCTTGACGGTTCTGAGTCTGGCCTATCCTTGAGGGTTTTTCTCCGTCTGGTGTAGAGAGGCACGGGAGCATTCACTGTTGAGTTAATAAGATATTATAATTAACCAAGTGATAAGATAAATAAATCGGTAATGACCCGGGCACTGATAGTGGCTTCGGAATCCCCAACCCAAGGTCAAGGGGGGCATAAACCCTAGACTTCACGTTGGTTACTGGAAAACCACGTGAGATGCTGCGTTCATATGGTTGTTCATGCATAACATACGTTTAATATTTTAAATTGAATTTGTTTGTTTGTGTACATAGCATAAGTTTAATAACTTTATGTGAATTTTCTTGTTTATGTATATAGCGTCTGTTTGATATTTGATTTAAGTTTGTTTGTGTGTGTGTATGTAGCATTGAAAGTGTTACCATCCCATTCACTAAGCCATGGTGTGCTCACCCCCTCACAGACTTTATGCAGGTGACGACAATGAAAGCGCGAGATGGGCTAAGCTGTGAAGTGTTGAGAGTTTTGGAAGATCAAAACAACGGAGTAAGATTTGTGAAGGATAGATTTACTTAGATGAAATGTTAGGACCCCCATGTGAATAGATTTTGAAGTTGAGAACCTAGGAATTATCCTATTTTACTGATTGGTAGGGGATACCGATTCTCTGCGATCATGGTTGACCATGGGGTATGAGATTCATAGTTGTATTTTATTATCTAATTATATGTACTATAACTTGTTGTAGATGTAATTATTTACTTAGAATCTTACGATCTCTGACTCGTAAGACGATTATCATGTAACGGATGCACACGTGCCATGATAATTTTAGTAGAGGCTTCTAGGCCCCCTTTCGGGGCGTGACAAACACCTTCCTATCAAACATCCAGGGTCTACTTGATAGCAGATGAAAGGCACACATAGGAATCACATCACAAAGGATCTCATCATGATATTTCTTTCCTACACTAACTGGCACCTTTGCCCTTTGTGTAACACATATACTATCTTGATTGTCCAACCAATGCAAATTATAAGGGCTAGGATGTGGACTAGTGGTTAATTGTAATCTATCTACTAATGCAGTAGATATGACATTAGTGCAACTATCACTATCAATGATTAGTACACAAAGGTTACCTCTGATCCTGCAAGAAGTGTGGAATATCTTCTCCCTCTGTTTGTCCGTAGCATCTGGAGATATAGTTAAAATCCTGTGCAGCACATTAATAGGTAAATACTATTCACCTGTTCCCTCTTCATGTGTCTCAGCATTCTAATCATTATAGTACTCCTGCAGTGCTATAGATAGGCCTGTAGACTCAACAAATTCTTTTTCATCCTCTTCTTCTTCTCTAGTACCCTCTATAATTTTCATGACTCTCTTATTAGGACATTGTGCGGCCATATGTCCAAATCCCATGCATTTAAACCATTTAACTTAGCACATTTTCCCACTAGTTGTTCCTAGTACAATTTGCCTAACATCAGGTCCAATTACCTCTTTACCTTTCCCATAAGTCATTTTCTCTCTATCTGTGCTGGGGATAGCTTTGTCTACTGCCTTGACAGGTTCACTTGCTCCCTTTGGCCCACTCGACTAACCATTAGCTCCCATGGGCCTAGTAATAGCATTGGGCCTACTACTAGTAACCTGGAATGGATTGGATCGCCTTTGCCTTTCCACTTTCAAAGCTAATTGTATAGCTTCGTCAAGTGTACTGTATCTCTAGAGCTCAACTACACATGCAATCTCATATTTTAACCCAGATAGAAAACATGTTAGGGTTTGCTCTAGAGGCTCTATTGACCCACATCTGATCATCAGGGTTTTAAATTCCTGCATATAATCATCTACTGTTTTGCCTCCCTGTCTCAAAGTTTGAAGACGCATAAACAGTTCCTACCTATAATGTTTAGGAATGAACCTTTTCCTTAAAACCTTTTTCATGTCTATCCAAGTATAATTTTAGCCTCTCTAACCCTCCACCTGTTAATCACCAAATTTTTCCACCACAAGGCAACATACCCTATGAATTCAATAGCAGCAAGTCGAACTCGGGTGTTATCATCTATCTCATAACATTCGAAAAGGCCCTCAACCTTATCCTCCCAGTCTAGATAGTCATCTATTGAACCCCTACCATCAAAGGAAGGCATCTACAGCTTCACATACTCTAAGCCTTTAGGTGGCCTGAAATCCTTGTTTAGGTAAGAAAGACCGAAAAGTGTTAAGGAGGTTAGCAGCACATTTTTTATGTAGCGATCTCGCGCTATACAAGAAATCCTTCGATACTACCCTGTTAAGGTGTATCGATGAGGAGGAAGCAGATACCCTGATTAGGAAGTACATGAGGGAGTCTATAGACCACACATGAACGGATATATGTTAGCTTGCAAAATTATGAGGATGGGTTACTTTTGGATGACTATGGAAATAGACTGTATTAAACATGTGAGGCTTTGCCACTTATGCTAGGTTTATGCTAATAAAATCAATGCTCTGCCCTAAGAATTACACGTATTATCAGCCCCATGGCCATTCTCTATGTGAGGCATTGATATGATTGGCCCAATAAATCCAAAAGCTTCAAATGGACACAGGTTCATTTTGGTAGGCATTTACTATTTTACCAAATAGGTTGAAGCATCTTCATATTCCGGTGTAACTAAAGGAGTGGTCGTCAGGTTCTTAAAAAGGGACATAATTGCTAAATATTGGGCACCTTAATCCATTATTACTGATCAAGGAACCAATTTAAATAATAAATTAGTCACAGAAACATGTCAACAATTTGGAATTAATCACAGAAATTCAACTTTGTACCATCCTTAAATGAATGGAGCGGTTGAAGCTATTAATAAAAATATAAAAAGAATTATTGGAAAAATGGTAATTATTTACATTGATTGGCATGAAATGTTACCATTCGCTCTTGTGGCATATAGAACCTTGACAAGAACTTTGATTGGAGCCACTCCTTACTCATTGGTATATGGAATTGAGGCCATGTTCCCCATGGAAGTACAGATCCCATCCTTTAGGGTACTCGTCGAAACACAACTCGATGAAGTAGAATGGGTAAAGAAAAGGGTAGGTTAGCTGAATCTGATCGATGAAAAGAAACTTACGGCATTGTGTCATGGGCAGTGCTACTAGTAGAGGATGGCTAAAGCGTTTAATAAGAAAGTATAACCGAAAAGCTTCAAGGAGGAAGATTTAGTATTGAAGAGAGTGTTGCCAAACGCATAGGATCCTAGAGGAAAAATCACTCCAAATTATGAAGAACCTTATGTTGTAAAAAAGGTCATGACGAGGGCGCATTAGTGCTTGCTGATGTGGATGGCCCAAACTTAAGGGGCCCGTAGTAAAGTTGTATTGCCCATGAATAATCAATGAAATCTTTTGTTGGACTTGATGAGAATGTCGATAATATTAATCTCTTTAAGACATAATTTTCATTATTTACAAGCAAAGTTGATATCTTCCATGGTTATTGATGATTGGATTGGTCATTGACCAACCCTTGCCTATGCACTTCACTTAATAAGTTCCCTGTTCTCAAATTCCTTATATTGCATTATAAACCAAGCTAACACCCATAAAATAAATTGTTAGATGCTTCATTATGACTTAATGTTTTCTAAGGAAATTTTATTGCCGAAAAAAGGACTAACACAATTTTAGGAGTCAGTATACCTTGTAGGTTTAATTTTGCCACTTAAATAGAAGACATGACCATGAAGATTGGTTGCAAACATTTCGCTAGATTGTTTTAGCTCAACGAGTGAGTGATCACTAGGCAACAAATGAGAAGCTATCACTAGGATAGAATTAATGAGATTGGTAAGATCCATTCTTAGGTAAAGTAATTTTTACTAAATATTTTGTTTTAACATACTTTCGAAACCTCAAAAGTTTGATGTAAAGAGCAATTATTAATTACGTCTAGTCTCGTTAGTAGCTAGCAATACATTGAAGTCTATTCTTGTTAGTAAATGGCCTCACACTGAAGTCTATCATCATCAATAGATGGAAAACTCTTTAAGTCTAGTCTCGTCAGTAGCTAGTAACCTCATAAGCCCACTTTTGTTAGTAGATGGCAATATATTTAAGTCCAAGCTCGTCAATAGCTGGCATCTTTTTTAAGACCATCCTCATTAATAGGTGGCAACCTAATAAGTCTAGTCTCGTTAGTAGCTAGCAAACCTTAAATCCATATCAATAGATGGAACCACACTTAAGACCATCTTCGTCAACAAGTGAAAAATATGAAAAATCCTATCTCGTCAAAAGTAGGCATGTCATTCTAGATTTAAGGCAAAAATTGTGTCTTTTTGGTCTTTGTAGTAAAGTTCTATTCAAGCTTTACCACAAAGAGCGGCAGCTGTAGACACCTCATTTTTATCATAATTTGGATTTTAATATATATATATAAATAATAAAATAACAAAAAGTAATAAAAAGCCTAGTTTACAATAATAAAAATAATACATGAAAAAGAAGTAAAAAAAAGAAAAAATGTAAGGAAAAAATAATAAATACCAAAATTAATAGAAATTGTGAGTATTTTCAATAAAAATAAGGAAATATGAGAGTCTAAATTAAGTTCGGAAACCTCAAAATCAATAAAAAATAACTAAGATTATTAGCACATATATAATTTATGTGTAATAATAAACTGAGAATTGGGTCGACTCAACTGGTCTGAGTGATGGCTTGGTGTGTGTAAGGAAGGGTCAAGTTGCGTGTTTGAATCTCATCTAAGGCACTTTGTGCCATTTTCATTTTTTTTGCCTCGGATTGCCACATGTAGGCCTTTGATTGGCCGGACTCAATCACATGTTCGGCACATGACTGTCTTTAACCTCCGGTCCGAAGACTGTGGGAAGAAGATGATGATGAATCCATCCTTTCTAAGCTCGATTTTTAGCCTAATTCCACCGTTATTCAACTAATAAATTGATAAATACCATTAAAAAAAAAGATTAACATCAATCTTTAACTAAAAAATCAAATTAAAATCAAATAAAAAACGGAGTATGGCTTCGATTCGGCGCAATCCAAGATTCCTCAAGCTCATCTATGGACTCTTATAAATAGATTGAGGTCCCACAACTTCGAAAGGCTGGAAAAATCACAAAAAAAGACACTCATATGCCTCACTCATGAGCTTTCTCTCTTTAGGAACACCCATCACTGGTTGCCACCTTCCCTCTAGGATAAATCCATTTACACACCACCTTAGACCTCCATATAGGCATTAGAAGACTCCTAAGGTCACATAGAATAGGAAAAACCCCATCTTTTGATCCAATTTTGCTTAGATCGATGAGATCGGAAAATACCTAAAGCCACCACTCTCGGCCATGTCCTAAACCATAAATTAAATTAGATTTTAGGCAAAAATAACACCGCCAATCAATTCCTTACCCCAAAAAACCTAGGAAAGCATCCATCAATCACCCTTAACGGCTACCGGATCGTTGCTGATGAGAAGCTTCGCCATCGCAGACCTGAAATTCGACCCGAGATCTGATCCGTGTTAGCCAGCAATCCGCTTGGTTTCCTTTTTTTCATTTATTTATTTACTTCTTATTTTATTTCATTTT